>JAFJYI010000056.1:0-1278970 GCA_019022655.1 Acacia acuminata | reverse complement strand
ATGGCTCTTACCATGTTCATATTTTTATTATTTCTTATTATGCTTTTGCGTACAAATGATCAAACAAAATGATTAGATATTTTTGTTATATATTTTGTGTCAAACTCATATCTATACATTTTAGTTTTTACGGGTCCAAGAAAGAGGAAAAAACTCATGAGCAATTTTAGGTCCTATAAAAAAAAAACAATAAAAAAAAAACAAATGGGATGTCTCATCTTGATCCCGGTCTTATCCAAATCCTCATGGACTCACCACGATAGTGAAAAACGTAGATTTTACTTAAAAACGGAAGGAGAATGAAAAATCATAAAACGTAAAATCGTAATGTAATAAAATCATAAAAAAAATCCTAAAAACGTTTGGAAAATTAGTAAAATCGTTTTCATGAAAAAAAAATCGTAAAAACATAAAATCGCAGTTTAACTCCTATGCATGAGACAACTTTGTTGTATGGTGTTCTTTTCTGAGATAGGATATGGAACAGAAATGTCCTATTCCCTTCCCATCACATGAACATGCCTAGTTTAACTTTGAAGTCAGTCATTTAAAAGTTAAAACTCTTCCATTGAAATAACAAAAGAGAATGAGAGATTTTTTCCCCAAGGAGAGAATACTACAATACGAGAGCCTTTTTATATGAAATTCACATGGAAATATTAATGTTAGGATAGGTCATTCTGGTCAAAAATAAAATATCAATGCTGTTGTTTAATAGTTCAATAATGATTGGATTGATGGAAATGAAATCTTAATTAAATTATAATGGATATTTAAATAACATACATTTTAATTTTATGAAAGACCCACTATCTTATTAAAATAAAAGGAAGTTCTCTATAATTTAGGTTAAATAGAGGTGAGGTCTGTATATTTTACTCACGAATATTATTATCTTCTTTTTTTAGCAGAATGAAATATTATTATTTTCTTTGTAAGATTAAAGGTTGCCTAGAATTTCATGCTTTCCTAAATATTGTTACATAGACCAAATACACTGGTCGTGTTCAGGAATTAATTCAATTAAATAGACAAATTATTATTTTTTATCCAAAATATACATATTATCTTATTGACAGAATTGTTATTTTCATTTCATTTTTTTTAAAAATTTTATTCACTGAATTTTCTTAAATCATCATTTTGATGGTATGGGCTGATTCTCCCTAAAAAGTATTTATTCTTTGGGCCAACAAATCTGACCCAAAAAATGAGTCCAATATTGACATTGCTTTGGACATTCCCATGCCACACCATGAAACGAGATATAGCCCCAAAAAAAAAAAAAAAAACATGAAAAAGAAGATATATACCTCTCAAATCTTGAATCAGAGAAAAGAGGCCACCACAATCTCACATTTTTCTTTCAGGTCGGTAATCTCCTTTCTGCATGCTGAAATATCAGTTAATAGTATCATCTTCTTGTCTTCATGGGAGACGATGGCTCCAACATAATCTTTAGCTTCATCATCTTCCGCTTATTCTCATTCTTGAAAGTTTGGATAAGATATAATGCCGTTTAGTGGGAACTAGCAAGCAGGTTTTATAATGCAGTTTAGTGGGAACTAGCAAGCAGGTTTTGTAGATATATGAATTCTTTGAGGTATGGCTTCTCTTTCTGTTACTTGTAGTGCTGGTTTATCTGTTCTTCCCGATAATTTTGGAGTTACTATGGCACAAACAAGATATTTTGGATTTCATGGTGTTTTTTGCACTCTCTCTTTTCATTTCCCTTCTGTGAGGTTGAATCAATGTTTCAAATCTCAGTATGGATCGTTCTGTAATCGGAAAATGGGATATTCTGATCGAACATGTGGAACTAACTTGTTGAGGTTTCCATATCGTTCTAATTCTCGTTCTGAACTCAATAGACATGGAATTGAACCTCTGACGAAAGGAAGTAGAGGAGATAGAAGGATCCACTTTGGTAAAGAGGAAAGAAATTACTTTAGAAAGAGATTTTCATTGAGATTACGGCCAAGGTTACGGTTACTAGCTTCTAGGATGAAACGTTTTCCGATCAAATCCTTTTTGAATGAGGTGGGAATCTTTATACGGAAGAACATTAGAGCAGTGGCTTTTTCGACCTCAGTTTCCATTGTATTGGGCCTTTGTTACCTGTTTCTGAAATTGACGACATTGCCCTCTCCAACAATAGTTCCATATTCAGATTTAATAACAAACCTTCAAAGTGGATCTGTTACTAAAGTTTTACTTGAAGAGGGATCTCGACGGATATATTATAATGTGAACTCTCAGAATGTTAATGTTAAGGACAAGCAAATTACTGATCAAGATTCGCAGGAGATGAACGTTTCAGTTGATCAGAATATGAATAAGCTTGCAAGTGATGACATTTCAAAAAGTGGCCCAACTAGGCTTGTGAATGTTCTAGGTAGGTTTCCTAGGGCCCGAACTTTGGTTCCTGAGTGGCAGTATTCCACAAGGAAAATTGATCATGATGGAAAATATCTTGTTAGTTTAATGAGAGAAAAGGGAGTTACATATAGCTCAGCCCCTCAGTCAATGTTAATGTCAATGAGGAGTATTCTGATAACAGTGTTAACTCTGTGGATACCTCTGACTCCAATGATGTGGCTTCTATACCGTCAACTTTCTGCTGCTAATAGCCCTGCAAAGAAGCAAAAACCTAATACCCAAAATGTTGGATTTGATGATGTGGAAGGTGTTGATGCAGCAAAAGTGGAGCTCATGGAGGTAACGACTTTTTGGTTTTGGTGACGATTGAGTATTTATGTTATATAGAATTGATTCTGCTTTGTTGTTTGTTTGGTCATTAAGTCTCTAACACTATTAAACAGAAGCCCATTTTGCAATTGATCTGTCAGAGTGACTTTTGTTGAAGATAATTAGATTCAAGATGAAAGAATTGTTAGAAAATGGACTATAATTGTTCTTTTTTTTTTTGGGAATCTCTTGTGCAGTGATTCCTAAATATATTGCTGCTATAGAGCATGTAAGAAGAAATATGGTGGATGGTAACAACTTGTTGCAGAATATAAACAAGGTTAATCTAACTAATTTAAGCTTTGTAACTCTTTATAGTTAGGAGAAGAAATATATTAGAAGCAAGCATCAATTAGTTTCCTTTAAAATCTTTAGTAATTTGTCGTTTTAATTGAAAGAAACTAATAGCTAAATGGTATGGAACAAAAGCATTAGAACGATTAGTATCAGGAACTAAGGCAGTGACACAAACTTGATAATCTTGAATTTCAGTTTACATAGTGATTATAGGTGATATTTTAACTTCTTTTCAACCACAATTGAGATTAGTTTAGAAATATAAATATCTAAATATTCTTTTGACCGTTGATTTTATTAACATATTTAACTTTTGTTATAGACCCTGTATTCATGTTTGGCTCCTCCAACAATTTCATTTGAGCCCTGTCCTCTAGATGAAGAAAACTTTCATCATGTGTTAAATCATTTGTCCTTAACTATACAGACTTGGGGAGTTCTCCACATTGAATCCATTCCTTTAGTGCTTCAATTTTTCTAGTATTAGCTTTAACCAATTGCTGTTGTGGCATAAGCCTTGTATGGCAGCCCAATAAGGCAATATAAGTTAAAGGTGGCTTATAAAATTACTTTAGGTTATACGTTATGAGGATTGGCATTATTTAGTACGGTGGTTTTTTCAGCCTATGAAGGAGAGTAGCGTATGCCTTGAGAATTCTGCCCTGGAATCTTATTCTCTTTAGCATTGGGTGATCTAGAGTGATACAGTCTTCATCAAAATTTGTGATGATAATATTGGGGTCTATTGTACTCACTGAGTCTCTGAAAGTTCATATCTCAAGTTTATTGTTCTATTGGTAAACCAAATGAAGGATGGAAAATTCATCTCTTTCTTCCCCTCATCACATTTCTACCTTTCTTATATTGTTTCCCTTTTTCCTCTCCTAAATTGCCTCATTTTTAGGAATATCCCTTTCTTTTTGAACCTGGATGACTGAGATTTCTGATTTGGTCCTTCTACATTCTTATTTCCTACAATCAGTCCTATTGGATATTTTTCCTCTATGTGATGAACGGGATTATAATAATTTAAAGCTTTTGGAAGATTGTATTATTTTTCTAGCATCTAAATCTTTTTGAAATGTGTTGAAAAAGATTGAAGGGGAAAAAGTTACACAGAACCCAATCAAATATGTCAAAAAATTGAAGGAATAAAAAAAAACTATGAAAGCTGCACTATTAATGAATAACTAATAGTGCAGGCTGTGCAGCTCCCTATAGATTTTATATTTTATGTTGATGAGTTTTATGCCTTTAAGTGAAACAGAGAATTCTGGATCTTTTACTTGTAATTTTGTTTTCCTTTAATTTCTTATTGGGAACCTTTTCCTCAAAATTCTGTTTTGAGTAATGAGCCTTTGACAACTTTAGTTTTTTGCGTCACAGTGTTGCTGTTTGTAATGTTTGCAAGGCCATATCTGCATACAAAATTCTGCCGATGATTTCTAATAAATTATATGTCATTTTTTTAAAAGGATTACTATTGTATTTATTGCAGATGGCCTAAGTCCCATGTATAGAGTTTAACACTCACCAGTGTTAAACAGCAACACTGACCAGTCTGTAGGTTCCCCTGTTCAAGACCTGTGGCAATTTTGTTTTGATACATTTAAGCAAAAACCCATTAGTAATGCAAATGTGACTTATTGCAATCCAAGTCTTTGCAAGTATTCTTCCATAACGGGCATGCAGATAGCACCTCACATTTGATAATAAATTAAGGACAAGATATAAATCGTGTAAGTTAAAGAAGAAAGCAAGAAAAGGAAAATTTTGCCAGTCATGTTTTCTAGATGAGTACATTTTTAGTCCTTTTACTTTTGATCATTATGATTTAGTTCTCCAAGTTTAAAGAATAGGTTGACCTCCATCCCTATTGTTTGGCCTAAAACACCTAAATAGTTGCTATTGACATGTTTTGGTTTAAACATTTTCTGACATATTTGTTGGAAAGAAAGTGCAGCATCCTTATGAGTTATGACTCTTGCATTATTCTATCGATATGTTATAGAAAATTAAACTTTGTTTAGAGGAATAGAAAATGTGTCACTTGTGAAACCAAGCTGAATAGATTGTAATGACTATAAAAGTAAAGGGATAAAGATTAGGAAGATTGAAAAAACGTATTCTTATGTGGCCTTTTTTGACATTCATAGTAGATTGAAGAAATTTCCTTGTAAATAGCCAAAGCAACTTTGATTGTTTTCCTGACTTAGTAGTCCCTTTTTTGTAGATAGTTTCATGTCTGCAAGGAGATATTCAGTACCAAAAGCTAGGAGCCAAGTTACCAAGAGGTGTATTACTGGTAGGCCCTCCAGGAACTGGAAAAACATTACTTGCACGCGCAGTTGCAGGAGAAGCTGGTGTACCCTTTTTCACCGTATCAGCCAGTGAATTTGTTGAAATGTTTGTTGGGAGAGGAGCCGCAAGAATCAGGGACCTTTTCAAAGCAGCCAGGAAATTCGCACCGTCAATTATATTCATTGATGAATTAGATGCTGTTGGAGGCAGGCGTGGAAGAAGTTTCAATGATGAACGTGACCAAACATTAAATCAGGCAAGCTGTTTTGACGTATCTTGCATTTCTCTCATCTCTGTTGCTTCCACTAGCAAACCCATCATAATTAGTCCTTTTGATCATGAGTAACTTAACAAAATAATTGATATATAACTAGCTCATAATTTTCTAGGACTAAGTTATACTAATTTTTGGGGATTAAAGTTAGATAAGTCCTAATAATTTTGAGACTACTTTGTTTGTTTACTCATTTGGAAATAGTTGGGGGAGGAATCTAACCTCTGGAAGCGCTAGAATTTGTCTTTACTTTTTTTCCCCCTTATCCACTAAATTTAGAAAAATTGAAATTTGTTTTGTTTTGGGGGGATCTCTTTTGCTCTTAATAGCGTTATTACTGTTCCTAATCTAACCTTCTCTGTATTTTCTGTCTATGTAGTTGCTGACAGAAATGGATGGATTTGAGTCAGAGATGAGAGTTGTTGTTGTTGCAGCAACAAATAGACCAGAAGCATTGGATTCAGCTCTATGTCGTCCTGGTCGTTTCTCGAGGAAAGTATATGTAGGAGAACCCGATGAAGAAGGAAGGAGAAGGATATTGGCTGTACATCTAAGAGGAGTTCCTTTGGAGGAGGAAACCAGCATTATATGTCATTTAGTTGCTTCTCTCACCCCTGGTTTTGTAGGTGCTGATCTTGCAAACATTGTCAATGAAGCTGCTTTGCTTGCTGCTCGTAGAGGTAACACTCAGTTATGAATTACCATTTATATTCAAGGCCATGTTTTTTTTTTTTTTTTTTTTTTTTTTTTTAATTGGAATTAAAGGGGCAGAACGTGATGACCTGAGAGGTTACAAATAGGACCAATCCCGTGACCTCCCAGATCCAGGAGCTTTCATGCCACTGCCAGGCTACAAGTTGATGGCTATTCAAGTTCATGTTTTGTTATCAAATACTTCCTCAGGTCCTTTTTATAAGATCCAAATTTTTGAATTGGTTTGGTCCTTTTTATAAGATTCACTTTTGGGTTATCTAAACATTAAATGCATTTTTACCAATTATACCTTTATTTAATTATATTCTCTCATTATATTTTCCCCACAAATTCTCTTTCATTTTTTTCTCACTATTTCTCCCTCTCACTCACCCTCTTATGAATAACGGCATATTTGGAAAAGAAGTACATTTCTCACATATTTATTATTTTCAACTAATTACAACAGATTCCTTAAGCCACGTAATTCAACTATTTGGATCTTATAAAAAGGACGTGATGGAACATAACTCATTAATCATGTGATGAAACCCTAAGTTAATAGGAAAAAGGACTTGAAGGTTTCATCGTGTCTTGCAGCATACATGAATGATGTTTTGTTTTTGATATTTTCAAAGTCTGTGTTGATGATCAGTAATGGCAAACATATATGGATTTGGAATTTGCAGGCGGTGAGATTGTGACAAGAGAAGACATAATGGAAGCTATTGAAAGAGCAAAGTTTGGAATCAATGGAAAGAAGCTGAGCCCCAATACAATAAGCAAGGAGCTTGAGAAGATATTCCCTTGGATGCCATCCTTGATGGGTAGAAGTGATAGAACTCCAAATGATCCTCAAGGACCATTAGGCTATCAAGCATTGAGCTCATGAATGCTTTTCCATGCTTACAACCATTTCTTTCAACCCTTTTTTTTTTTTTTTGCTTGGTATTCTGAATTAGATTTTGTCGAGGTTGATGTAAATAAAATTTAAACACACCGTTAAACTTTATTATGAATTTAAGAACCGAATTACATGAAAATAAGAGCACAATTTACCGATTTATACAAAATTAGTAAGAGCATAATTAGCCAATTTACATAGGTAATGTATTGCCAAATTAAAATTTAAAGAGAAAATTGCATTTTGGTGCCGGGATATAGAAAATACAATAAAATTGTCACTTGAAATCTTAAAATTGTATTAAAGTTCCGTGAGATTTTTTTGCAATATATTCCAATTATATTGACAAGTCCAAAGGCGTCCACTGACAAGTCTATAAGTGTTTACGCTAACAAGTCCATAGACATTTGACAATTGCAATTTATTATAAAAGAATCCCATGAGACTTGAATGCAATTTTGAAATTTTAATGGACTATTTTATCCTATTTTCTCTTATATGAGAACTGAATATAATTCTTCCAAATTTAAACAAATAGTAGTTAGATACAAAAGCAGCAGCAACGAATTTAGGGAATGATTTGTAGAATGTAAATTTAAAAACGGACTGTTAAACCAGCAGAATCATACAAAATTCTAAAAGTAAGATCGAATTTAGAAATCAATATAACCAAATGTATTGCACAATCAAAATTTAAACACACTGTTAAATCAATACAATGATGAGTAAAAATGAATTTATTTAGTAACCAATATACTCAATATGTATTGCCGAATGGAAAATTAAACACACACATAAAGCAACACAATATCACAAAATTATTTTGTTCACCCATTTTTCTGCAAGAAGAGTTCTAAGCAATTTGTTTACCCATTCTTCTGCAAGAAGATTTTCGCACGTACTGTTTAAACTTTCTAGTTTGAACTCATGGCTGCTACTTATTTCCGTAAAGGATGAGATCGCTGCATTTGCGACGAATCCAAATTCATAATACGAACCAGAATTTTATTTAAAATGCTTGTAATTTTTTTTTAATAAAAAAAAAATATGCTTGTAATTTTTTTATATGAAAAATGCTTGTAATTAATTATAAATGTTATTGTGATAAAATAAATGTTATTGTTAGAGTCAGAAGAAATAAATCAAAGCCCATTTTATCAAAAAAAAAATCAAAGCCCAAAAATAATAGTAATGTAACTTAGTATGGGCTTGGCCCATTGTTTGATACTATGATATTATAGAGAATACTATTTTAGGGTTTTCACTCTGTGTATATAATAGTGCTGTCTTCTTTCGCAGCTCCTCCCCGTCCATTTATCAGCAGCCGCGATCTTTGGTCTCCGAGGGAGAAATTGTTGCTGCAGCTGAAGATGGGTCACTCCAACGTGTGGAATTCTCACCCTAAGAACTATGGTCCTGGTTCTCGCACCTGGTAAGTTTACCGCTCTTCGTTTAATTTCTATTCTCTGTGGCTCTTCGTTGAATTTCTCTTCTCTTTGATGGCTAAATCGTTTGTTTGTGTTTGTGATCACGAGTATCTTAAGTGATTGGATTCACGTCGGTATAATAATCATAAGCCCTTTGTCTTTTGATTTGGTTAGCCGATATTCTTCTTAGTCAATCGAATAATCAAATTGTAAGTTTTCTATATTATCAATGACTGAACTAGTAAACTGACTTTTTGATCTCCAAAATCATCAGATTCGTTTACATTTGGACCATGAAAATAAAAAACTGCTGTATCTTGTTTTTAAATTGATTCAAGGACTCTCATAATGTCAACTAGCTAGTTTGTTAATTTCTAGGGTTAGCTTGTGCATTCGCTGCGTTTAGAGACTAAAGTTAATTGGACCCAGTATCCAGGGATCAAATTGCTACCTGGGGTCCTACGATTTGTGATGTTTATTGCCTTTTACATTGTGAGTTATTGGTTAAACTGTTAGTCATTTTGTCTGGAAATGAGCTTGTGCATCATTTACTTCTTAAAGCTGTCTCATCTTTACTGATAGACCTTGAATTTTTTTATCACCATTACTATTGTCCTAGTACTTCTAAAAATCTGCTCATGGATTTTTTTTTTTTTTTAATGAGTGGACTTGTCTTTTTCTTTATCTTGATTCAATGTTGAATTGTTACACTAATTATAATGGTAATTTACCTTGTAAGGTCGTCTTATTCAAAACCCCAACTATGAAATCCCTTCTCTCCCACTTCACACCTCGGAACGCACCTTTCTTATAGAAAGAGAGAAAGAGAGGTGCTTTCACATCTTCTTAAGCCGAAATGGCTGGGGAGAGGAAAGGTTCCCTTTTTTAGGGTACTCCTGGGAATAGATCCAGTGGAGACGGGGTGGGGCCTTTAGCTCAGAGGATTAGAGCACGTGGCTACGAACCACGGTGTCGGGGTTCGAATCCCTCCTCGCCCACAACCGGCCAAAAAGGGAAGGACCTTTCCCTGCAGGGGTAGGAAAATCATGATCGGGATAGCGGACCCAAAGCTATGGAACTTGGGTGTGGGTATTTTGTCGAAATGGAATGGCCTTACCTTACTGTTTTCTTTTTATTAAAAAGAAAGCAAAAAAGATATGCGGAAAAGGGCATAATAAATATAGTTGTAAATCTTCTCATGGATTTATTTCAATGGTGCATTTATATAATGTTGAATTGTTACATTGATTAATTATTGTGTTGTCCAGCCGGGTGTGCGGTAACCCTCATGGTTTGATTAGGAAGTATGGGCTTATGTGTTGCCGCCAGTGCTTCCGAAGCAATGCCAAGGAAATTGGCTTCATCAAGGTAAAAGAAAAAGTTATTACATACCATATATTGTTTTACAATCACAACTTTTTCTTTGCAAAGAATCATATATACTGTATACATATTTTATACTCTATATTGACAATATTAACGAAATTTTATCACTTTTTTATTGGCAGTATCGCTGAATACTATGTGGACAAATCTCTTTACTTTTGGAGGAATTTATAGTCGTTTTAATTTCCTTACTTTTTTGGCATTTAGTGATGTAGTTGGATTCAGAACTTTTGGTTTCCAGTGTATCTTGAACTAAGAATCTTCTTACATTGAGAGTTTTCTAATTTCTATCTGGATATGCGGTTGAGTCTTCGATATTCTATAAACTAAAAGATTTTGGTTGACTGAGATTTTAAGATTAGATTTCTATACATTTATTTTAAATGTAGAGATATTCAAGTTCTATAGATGGGAGAACATTGCCCTGTACGTTTGGGCCTGGGTATTGGGTGCTGCATGTCCTGTGTGGGCATCCCATCCTCAATCCCAAAGGTCCAATGAATATTTTATTTTTTAACAGGGATTTGAAATTTAAGTGTCAGGTATTTTATTTAAAAAACAACAGTTTCGTTAGCCCAGTAAAATACCTAAATGGACTTTTCACCAATTTTTCCATAAAGAAAGGGGAGTGAATATACTTAAACTGGTGCTAAAATGAACACTTCAAAATTAATCCAATAACGATATTAGAAAGAGTCAACCAACAAAGCGATTCAAATCGATCCTGCCCTATGAACAAAACGGTTCATGATCATACAAAGACCAAAGTGTAAGTGTGTGAGAAACAGGACCAGTTCTTAGGGTGAGAGTTCCACATATTGGAGTGACCCATGTGAGAACCAGGGCCGTAGTTCTTAGGGTGAGAATTCCACAAGTTAGGGTGACCCATCTTCAACTGTAGCAAGAATTTCTCCTTCAGCTACCAAATATAGCGGCTGCTGACAAAAGAATGGGTGCAAGGGAGAGAGGATGATAGCACTATTATATACACCAAGTGAAAACACTAATTACACTTCTTCATGTACACTCTTTCATGTCAACAGCGTGATATATACAATCTGAATAAAAGAATAATCTAATTATACCTATCAAATCTTTATCGCTGAGCTACCTATTTTCAAAGATAAATAAATAAGTTCTTCTAAATAGAACTAAATTTGTTAGAACATTAGGTTTCACAATAACTGAAAGCTTGACTTTATAGAACTTTTGGTTAGTCCAAGACATTCTACGACTATCTTCCCTTATTTGTAATGTCTTGAAAGTTACAAGTGTCAAATCCACAAGTTAAATTCTATTTTTATGATTATCCCCCATCCCTTATTTGTAATGTCCTGAATGTTACCAGTGTCAAATCCATAGAATGCACAAAATTTCATAAGTTCCACATTTTATGATACTCCCCCAATCTAAAATATGATATATTTTTTAAAAGAAATTTTTAATCTGTAATATAAGCTATCTAGAGATTTAATAACTATGTTTTTAAATTTTAACAGATTTGAGGAAGGAAAAGTTGGTTTTTTTTTTTTTCCTTAAAACAAATTTAATAATTTAACCCCTCTTTCTTAGTTTTGGTGAAGGAGTTCACACTGACTAGCAACTTGTATTTTGTACTATGAAAATTAGTATATATTAAAATGAGGAAGGCCAATTACAAATTTCAAAGTACATTTAACAAAGTGCAAAAAAAAAAAACACAAAATAAGTAACAAAAGAAGTTTATTTGATGATGTATCTTAAATTATTAAGGAAGTGAATTCTAAGAATATCTAACTAACATGTCCAAGGATCTTTAATCTTTTATTAGAACTTTTTTCAAGAATCCAAACGTCATTTCTAAACCGATAGTTAGAAATTAATCCTCCCAAACTATAGAGATCACCGAAGTGGGTTTTACCTCTTCCAATAAAGCATTTTTCATGCTCACAGCCTAGTTTAAACCATAGCATCATGTTTAACAAGCTCAATCATTTGCCAAATGTGCTAGGCTTTGTTGGTTCATTTTATTAGAATTTTGATTTTGATTGAAATTGAAATATTCATGGAAAAAAGACTAAAAAAGAACTTAAAAAAAATATGAAAAAGATAGAATGGTATTTCCAATATCTATAATACTAGATAAGTGTTAACCCCATACCCCAGCTGACCGCCGGTAACATACCCTTGTCGATGCTGAAGCTTCGTTGGTTGACTGCCTAGTCAATAGAACCCTGACAAGAATAATAGTTTGAATCTTTTATTTGGTAAACGAAAGTTATCAAAACCTAATGAAATGTGGTGAATCCCTTACAAATCTTGTTACTTTGCCTATAATTATTTTAACTAGCGGCCGGAGCTTTGGTGACGATGGGGGTATGTCTTTAGTAGCGGGTTGGCGGCAGTCATTATGGGGAGGGAAGGTAATATTATTTTTTCAAAAATTAGATATGTAAGGGCATTTCTATCATTTCATTTTAATTTTAAAAAGAAAAATCAGACATAACATTTATATGATATTATGAATTTCAGAAACACCTTTTTATTCTTCTCAAGGTTCTTTTTGTGGGATTTTCCCAACATTCTAGCCCTTTTTTGAATTTTTTGTCAACCTTTATCAAATTTTCTTAGTGTCGGTTTGTTTTAAACTTTTTAGAAGTATTTTTACGATTTACGAGGTGAAAATATAAGGGTAGTTTTTCTCAACTTTCGGAAAGGGTTTATGAGACCATCATTTCATGATTTTCTAAACATGCACTTGATGAGTAATCTTGGTGTCCTAATGTATCATTTCCTTAAGAATCTTGTTTATAAAAAACACAAAGAATCCAACAATATAAGGTTAAATGGCAAAAATGCCCCAACAAGTTTTTACCAATAGGTGCTGGATGCTTAGAAACTTTCGATGGTTATTCGTAAGTTTAAAAAATAGTGTCATGTGGCCCCCATCGTTTAATCCATTAATTTTGACCATTTAAAAGTTGATTAATTTATCCACCTAACACTCAAAAGATGTTACCTCATCATCCTCTCTCTGCCTTAACCTTCATTTCCTTTT
The DNA here is from genome assembly GCA_019022655.1 of Acacia acuminata. Lineage (NCBI taxonomy): Eukaryota > Viridiplantae > Streptophyta > Magnoliopsida > Fabales > Fabaceae > Acacia > Acacia acuminata. Next base: position 1,265,903 of record JAFJYI010000056.1, on the reverse strand, counting down.
CTCCCCTGAACCCAATCGGCCTTCCCTCCCTTTTGAACCCATCAACGTCGTTGCTCTCAATCCTTCATTTCTCACATCATCAAGGCCCGTCTCAAGCTTCCTTCTCTTTGATCAACTTTTCTTCTCTTCCAATCCCCCATTTCTTCTCTTCCTCTAGCTTCTTGGCCCAATCTAAAGGTGAGCCCAATCTTGTAAAAGATTGTTTTGGATCGTTCAAGCTCTCTGTTTATCTTTTTCTGAGATGGGTTCAACTGTCTTGCTTCCTTCTCTATCTGGGGTATGTAATGTGATCTTTCTTTTTGATTGAGAGTGCTGATTCAATAATCCGAAGCACGCTTTCGATATCTTAGTCTATTTAGAAATGGAAGAGGTACAGGGGAGAATGCACAAGGAAAGAAGTGCCCTGGATGCTTTCTTATAGGAGCTTTGAGGTGAGAAGGAAGGAGGTGATTTTTCTTGCCATTATCGACCACCATTTTCATCGAAAAAGGAAGAGGGAGAGAGAAAAGAAAGAGGGATGGTGGAGAGGGTGAGTTGACAAGGAGTGTTGACTTTAGATGAGGTGGTGGCATGTTTTAAGTGCCATTTGTCTGTATTTGTTAAACTTAATAGTCTGAAGGGGTGAAATTTCCATATTTTTTAAACTTTTTGGATAACATCACCCTTTCAAAATTTCTAGATTTCCAATTTTAGTTAGTCTACCTCCATAAATGAGGTTTTTTTGAAATATTTGAAAATGTGGGGTGCTTGGCTAAGGTCACAGTCCTAAATCCAAAAGTTTGAGAATCAAACTTAGGATAGTGAAATGCGTGTTTATTGGGTATGTATTTAGTAGTAATGCATATTGGTTTTTGGTTTATAAACCCGAGGTATTAGATATCCATGTTAATACAATTATTGAATTAAGGGACGTTACGTTCTTTGATAATGTATTTCTGTATAACAAGGGAAATAAAGTTAGTGATAATAATGGTAACAATATTGTGATACTTCGGGATACCACGCCTAGTGATGATTCTGTAGAGGAGGAACCTAGACGTAGTACAAGATAAAGAACTGCAACATCCTTTGGGCATGATTTTATAACATTTTTGTTGGAAAATGAGCCTTGGATGTATAGAGAGGCTATGAGGTCCTCTAAAGCATCATTCTAAGAAGAGGCTATCCATATTGAAGTTGAATCCATTCTATCAAACCACACATAGGAATTGGTTGACCTTCCTCCTGATAATAAGCCTCTAGGAACTAAGTGGGTCTTCAAAAGGAAGATAAAGGCAGATGACACTATTGATAAGTATAAATCTAGGATGGTAGTAAAAGGCTACATATAATATGAAGGCCTATACTACTTCAATATCTATTCACATGTTACAAGGATTATATCTATTAAGATGTTAATCGCGATAGCATCGTTGAATTACATCAAATAGATATAAGATAGCTTTCTTGAATGGTGACCTAGATGAAGAGATTTATCTAGAATAACCTAAGAGATTTGTTGTCTCAAGACAAACATGGAAAGTTTGTGGCTTGATAAAGTCCCTTTATCAACTCAAGCAAGCCCTGAAACAATGACATGCAAAATTCAATAAAATTATCTTGTGGAATGGTTTTAATATTAATGAATATGACAAGTGGTTTATGTTCAAAATAGTGAAATTAGGTTTGTCATAATCTGTCTTTATGTAGACGATATGTTGGTAATGGGTAGCAATAATCAAATGATTAAAGCTACTAAGCGATTGCTTACTAGTAAGTTTGATATGAAAGATATGGGTCTAACAGATGTTATTTTGGCTATTAAAATTCAGAGAACACCTGATGGGTTGACTTTGTCACTGGCACACAATATTGCTGAAATTCTTGAGAAATTCAAGAGTTTGAATATAGCTCCTATGAAAAACCATGTAGATTCTAATATTCAATTGTTGAAAAATATTGGCAAAGCTGAAGCACAAAAGGAGTATGCTCAAGTGCTAGACAGTCTTATGTATGTTATGAACTATACTAGACTTGATATTGTCTACACAATGAGCATGTTGAGTCATTTTACAAGTAATCTAAGCAAGCATCATTGGAAAGTTATGATAAGATTTTTGGGTTCCTTGAAGAACACTTAAAACTTTGTTTTGCATTATGAGAAGTACCCTGCAATGCTAGAAGGGTATTGTGATGCAAATTGGATCATTGACTTAAGGATACAAGATCCACAAGTGGATATGTGTTTACCCTTGGTGGGAGTGCTGTGTCTTGGAAGTCATCCAAACAGACTTACTAAAGAAGGTGTCCATATTGTCTTGGTGTACACTAAAGGAGCAACTGTGTGACTCATATTTGTCTTGGTGTACACTAAAGGTTGACGATTTAAAGCATCACGTCCACCGATTGATCAAAAACACCTGATAGGTTTTTACTAAAGAAGGTTCGAATGTGACACCTACTTATCTCGATGTAGTTGTTTCTCATAGTAAAGGAATCATACTTTGCATGCATATTCACTTGCATTTAGTCATGACGGACTAACTTCTTATCCATGTGGGGGATTTTGGATTTTTTTGTCTAAATACCATAGGTTATAAATAAGAAATGGGTTGGAGAAGAAGAGAAAAAGGGAAAATGAAAGGGGTGTGTAAGTAGAAATCTCGCATTGGACAAGATATAAAAAGTGAAAAGGTTTATAAGCCTCCAACACTTTGATTCGTGACCTTGGTCTCAGTTTGGTTGCGTGTGTGTGAGATTAAAAATAATTTTTTAGTTTTTGTCCAAACAGTCCTTGAATTTTTACTAATTCCCAATTTGTTTCTCCAAACCAACACCAATAACTTGGGGTCAATTTGTGCAACGGTACTTTCTCCATCTAACAAGCATTTAAATAGGTTGTAATAGAAAATCCACTTGATTTTCCAATACTTCCCTTTCATACATATAGTATATTGCATTCTGCCATAATCTCTTGGGTGCAATTTCTTTGGCATTTGGTTGTGTTTGTAGGGGCTCTTGATTGATAATGCCATCATTTTAAAAATGTAATCCGTTATATCCTGGGATACAATTGTTCACAATCCTTGAGCATCAATAAATAGAACAAATTATCTTAATGAGACAACATATGTTGGACTAGGATTTCATCTTTTTATTTTTTATTTTTTATTTTTGCATTTGATTCTCATATTCTATGAGTTCTTCTGTTTACTCTCTTGTACTGAATTGTTATATATTTATAGATTGTCCCATCTTGATTACACAAATATTTTCTCTAACACAAATAACTAACCATCTATATTGAAGATTGAACATGTGTTACCCGTGCAACGCACGGGAGATTATAATAAACAAAATACAACTCATCGTTAACTGTAAAACAAAAAGTAGTACTCCACAAAGATCAATGTCCATGCAATAGAAATCTAAAGCGATACCAGCAATAGTAGTATGCGTACATCAAAACAAAGACCAACACATTATGGTTGAAGTTATATCATTTATTGCCATTAGAATGACTTAGGAACACCGTGCGTGCGGCTCATAAACATAAAAAAACTATCCATAAGGAAGAAGGACCTAAAATGAAAGGATCAACATAAATAACATACAGTGGTCTACTTCAAATAAGAAGATGAATAACACCTAAGAAAGTCGATCAACATTACAAAACACCTCCTTATAAACTACATCTTTGGTTGTTGCTTTTCCTTTAGATCCGAGGTCATCCAACACACTCTTCAAACCTTCAATGCTTCCTACTCTTGACAGTGCAACATAAAGTTGACTCTGTAAATACTGGTTTTGTAAGATATAATCCGACTTGGTGCAAAGATTATCTTTGACTTTTGTTGATGGTCATTGCAAATGATAGTGTTATTGGGAATTGTCTCCTTTACATACAAAATGATCATCTAGATTCTGAAGGGTTCATGCCGAGCACCTTTTCATTTGGCCTTGATCCATTCAATGTAATTGCTTCAATAAATTTCTTCCCAATCCTCCATTGCATAATCCTAAAGCTTGATTAATGTTCCTAAGCAATATAACAAGGGCACCAATTTTAAGCACAAGCCTTTGTGGTGGTAAACCTGAGCAGATTATTATGTTGAGGAATATTTGTTGTACAATTTGTCAAAATTGTCAGCATCTTTGGTTAACTTGCAAACAGTATCACAACTAAGGAACTCATATTCTTCACGTGGAAGATTGGAACAAATAAACTCATTGACTTTGTTTTTTGTTTGTTTTTTTTTTTTTTAACATCTCAATCGTTGGAGCTAGAATAGCCCGATCATTGAAGTACTCGTTGACTGTCAAGCTATCCATAATGTTAGCATATGTCGCTTGCACAATTGCATTTATGGGCTCACTTTAGTTTGGTATCAGAACAACTTACAGGGATTTCAATATCAACAACACAATCAATAGATTCCCATAAATTTTCATCCCCAACATCTAACAAACATTTTGAAAACCATTATATTCTCTAACTGACATTGGGGTCAATTGAAGAATTTAGTCTCATATTTCTTGTCAAACAGAAAACTGTGCAACGTTGCCATAAATGTGATGAACTTATGCAAGCATTGACAATAGATGCCCTGGTCCCCTTGGGAATGATTGGAAGTATTTGCCTAAAATCACCACCCATAAGAAGACACTTTCCTCCAAAAACACAATTACACTGCATAGTATCCTTCAAACTTCTATCAAATGCTTCAATGCAAAAGCGTTGGACCATATAGGCCTCATCCCAAATAATTAATTTGTGCTTTTGATGAGGTTGGCTAACGGTGAGTTTTGCCAAATGGAACATATAGCAACATGATAAGGACATGCTGTCTAAGGAATGAGGTAATAGGTTAAAAAAAGTGAAAGGATGCAGTAGCTACAATATCATCGAAATGGGAATAATCAGCTAGGTGTATCTAGAAGGACTGAACCTGAAAAGTGGGAAGATCAGAGGGAAGGTAACATGACAAGCTTTGGCTTTGCAGTGGGACAGAAAAGCAAAGAAGGGATGGCTTTGCAGGGAATAAACAATGGCAGGCTACATATGCCATGAAAAATGATAAGTTGGATATCCGTGTACCAAAGTTAATTGGTAACACTCTTTCATATTAAACTTAAGCCACATGCGCGCGCTTTATTTTTTATTGCAAATGAAGTTTTACTAAAAGTAACAATCTGTTAGCGTCTCACATAAATTACATTGAAATCTGTGGTCACTTATAAAAAAAAGGTTTGGAAGGAATATTTTGCTTAGTAATGTTTTTTTTTTTTTTTTTACAAATATCCTCATATTGAAGGCAATCATGTTTGAGACACTGTCAAATATTAAATGTGAGCACTTCTTCTAAGGGAGATTTGAACCTTGATTTGTCACATAGTGAGGGATCACTCCCTTCCGCGAGACCCAACCCCGTTGGTAGATATGAATAACTTAAATAGTTTAACTAAACAATTAATTAATTAAGATCGCCATTTAGTTGGGCCTAGAAAATGAGTTTCATTAGTTTACTTGGGCTAGTCACAGTTTATGGACCAAGGCCCATTAAGTAAACCCAAACCTAAAATCCTAGTAGTGTCTTACCACATTTTTTTGAATGATCATAATAGAAAAGAAGAGTAATACTTTTTCATTTCTTTCCTTTAAATGACAGGGAATTTCTTCTACAAAAGAAAATTCATACAAATTTCTCATAAATTTCATTAAAATATATGAATGTCATAAGACTTTTAACTTCATGTCTAAACGGAGGTATATGGCGATGGTTTTGATGTCTATGAGATTTGATTGATTGTTTCAGACATGAAGTTACGAAGGAGGGAGGACCAGAGGGGGAGGGGAGAGAGAGGGATGGAAGCTCTTTTTTTCTTTCTTTTATGGAAAATCCTTTTTTTTCTAAAAAAAAAAAATATCAAAAAAATCATTTCTGATGTAAAAAAGGTTCAAATAATTGTTAAAATATTTTAATCACCTCTTGAAGGAGTTGTCAATAAAATTTTTTGACATCAGAATTTTTTATGGGGTTTTTTTTTTTGACATTTTTTGGTCCCTTGAGACTTTAAAGGGATTTTCCCTCTCTCTTTTTTTAAGGTTAATACAATATTTGATCCTTAAGTTTGTACTCATTTTTGTTTTGGCCCCTCAAGTTTGTCCCCTCAAGTTTTATTCTATTTGAAATGATGGTCCCTATAATTAAATAAGAATTTTAGTCATTTTGCCCCAAAAATGACTAAAATTAAAATAAGAGCAAACTTAAAGGATAAAAAAAATTGTATCAACCCTTTTTATTTTAAAAAAGAAAGAAATCAAACGTTTGGGTTGTTAGTTGAGAAGGATGAGATTGATATATTTTAAGTATATTACCCCACAAAATATTTTAGGGTGTTGGATGCATCTCAAAAATTTTGTACGGTGCTTAGTGCACCTTAACCTAAAAATAAATATAATACAACACCAAGTAAAGTTACATGCATATATTAAGAAACAATTTCTTAGTGTTTAAAAATGGTGTAAAAATATCTATGAGATTTTACCAAAAAAAGTGTGTTTGGCACGATATACTTTTAAGAGGGGCAAAAACACCCATGAACATTTAAGATGAGAAAAAAATATTAGGACCATTAAATATATTACAACAATTACATATGCATATGTAAAAATAGCATTGAGCGACACCACCACAAAAAGTAACTATGTTAAGTTATATTTAACGGTCATGATATTTTTTATCCATGTTGAATATTTATGGACATTTTTGTATCTTCCAAAGACATATGGTACTTGATGTATTTTTAATAAAAGTTTGGGGGTATTTTAAACTTTAACCCAAAAATATATTTTATCTTTTATATTTTACCTCCATGGAAGTAATTGAAGGGGCATTTTTATAAAGATCATATTGAATATTTATGAAAATTTATAATAGTGCTTTTATTTTATGTTAATTTTTTTTTTAAAAAAATTTTTATATTTAATAATAACAAGAATAAGTAATAAGATAAAAATGCATTTTCGGTGCTTTAATTTTATATAACATTATCAAATAATAACATATAAGTTAATTATTTTAAAATAATAATTAACACAAAAAATCATTTAGGACAAACCATCTTAGAAGTAAAGAACTGAAAAAAAAAAGTTTATAATTTTTTTTCAAAAAAAAAATAAACAAAAATTTTATATAAAATTAGAGATTCAAAGGTACTCATATTTTTACTACTAATTAATCAATAACAAGTTGAGATTTTAGATTCAGATCCAGAGCATATCATTACCTTCTGATTTTTTTAACTTATCTCTCTTGGCTAGTCAAGATTCTCTCTGACATTTTAATTTCATATTAATTTATCATGAAGAATCTCCCTCAGCCTCCCAACATGACTGGAAACTCGCAGATTCCAACGATGTAAATTGGATTCCCACCGGAATCTGAAGCACCACATGATTTAGGGTCAGAACTTTGAATTGTCGGCAAAAAAGTTGGAATCTGAGGAATCTATGCCTGAAAGCATGGTGGGCGGCGGAATCAAAATCTGAATCTTCCACTTTTGTCGTTTGCAATAATAATTACAAGTTGAAGTTTTCCACTGAATATGGTTTTGTTAAGAACTCATAAATTGCATGTCAATTTCACTTTTGCTTGTGCGCACCATGCCTGCCTCCAAATGAACGAAATCCCCATATATATTTATTTTATGATAGAAAATTTTAAGTCTTCAGTCTTTTCAAGATGAAAATATGACATATACATATTTTCTTTGTTGTTGAGGCATTGAAAGTTGTAACTCAAATGCAGTAAACACCCCTCTCAAAACTTTTTCAAATAAGAGGTTGTAAGTTTAAACTCTCTACTAAAGATAAGGGTATAAGTTGGTGTATGAATTCTATAGTCAAGAAATTGAGCCGAGCCTTATCAACCGGCCCTTTTAAGCCCTGGTCCTTTGAGGGCCGGACTTAAAAATTAAAGGAGCAAAATGAAATTAGCAGGGCTCGGACTTAAAAGGGTTATCCCGTTAGGCCCTTTTAATTATTTAAAAAAAAAAATTACCTAAGCCGCATAGACTTGAGATTGAGAAGTGAGAACCCTAAAAATTTCAATCTCGCCTCTCTTTTTTTTTTTCCTTCAAAATCTCACTCGCAACCACGAAAGTGAAGCATAATTAAATGTCTTTGAAATTGATGATAGTGGCGAAGAGGATGACAATGATAATCATCGATCGATGTTGTTTAGTGGTATGCTTATGTTTTATGTGAGTTATTTGTGGGAATTAATGAATGTGTTTATTTATTGAATGATTTGTACTATTTGGATATTAATGTTGATGAGTATTTATTTGATAAATTAGAACTTTAATTGTTGTAATTTACTAATTATATAAATTAGAACTTTAATTGTTGTAATTTGCTAATTATATTTCTTTAAAAAAAAAAGAGGAAAAAGAGTTAAAATTTGGAATAATAATTTTCTTTCTACAACATTGACCCTGGTGCATCTCAGCGACTTTGAAAAACAAATGTTTTTCTTACTCGAGGCCCTGTAGGGCCGTCCCTAATTCCCAACTCTAATGAATTCTGATAATATAAAGAATGTGTTTGGTCTAGAACTTAAGTTGTCTATAATTTTGATCATGTGGGGATAATTTTTAGTTTAAATACTCCCTCTAGTCTATAATATAAGTCACTTCTAAAATTTTTTTTGCTTATAATATAAGTGATGGAATATTATTGTTACTATTAGGTTATTTTTATTTATCATTATTTGTTGTTTAAGACTTTTCTTAGGATTAGTTGTTGTTCTTATTATTATCATGATGTTATTATTATTAATATAAACAGGTTTAGGCCACCAACAAGCTATTAGTTGACATGGTAAGTAGTCTCATCTTGTAAGGAGTAAAACACAAATTTGAATTCAGGGAAACACACTTGTTGGAAAAGGCAAAAACCCTTTGCGTTCCAAGCCTCAAAATAAATTGATTACCGTTATCATTCTTTCTTGCTGTCAATTTTGTCATATAATTAATTAATGCTTAAATGTGGTTCATTATATTTTCTAACTCCTTCAAAACCTCATTGAATAAAGGCAAATTTAGAAGGACAAAAATTATTTAAAAGATATTATTTAAAGGGTTAGCTAGTTGTTATTTCTATTGTTGTCAAGCTTGGCTGTTGATTCACCAAATTTAACGTTTTTGCATTTTTAATTTACAAAATCGAGTCAATTCACTTTTAAACTTGTGCTAAGTGCAAATTCAAAAGAGCTTGTGAGTCATACTCCGAATTTACTAATTAGATTATTTATAACTTATATATACGGCCCGAGGGAGTAGTGTTAAAAACTTCACTGTCATTTATTTTAGTAAGCCTTTTTTAATTTTAAAACCTACCTTAACCTATTGGAAATCTGCTTCAGCTTTTTAGTTTAGACCAATTAATTACAGTACAATTTTTTTATGTTAATCCTTCTATCTACATGTAGATGCAGTCTTGCATATATTTGACTGTTGAATCATGATGTAACTCATTTAATATTTATTAATGACATTTGATTATTGTTTAAAAAAAAAAAAAAAAAAAAAAAAAAAAAACATACCTTAACCTTAGTGATCTAACCTTATGACTCAATTTCAATTTACCCAATTTACTTTTTTTAAGCAAAAAGATTGAGTTAGGTGTACATCATAGGTAGATATTTTTTGTTGGGAAGAATAATTAATTAAGATGTGAGGTTGTAACGTATTAAATGTCATGTTCCTCTCTATAGGATGGATGGTTAGGTGAAATTAATTTAATCTCTGTCCTTTTCGTAGAAATGTATGTGGTCATCATGCACCATGAAGAAGCACCCCCACTAGTTGGTAGTTTGGCTCCTCATGATTTCTATTCTTTCTTTTTGGGATAATAAAGACAAGCAAATAGCTTGGAGAGTATCTACTATACAATAAATATTACGCACTGAATTAGAAACAACTTCCCAAATGTTAGCCTAAATTGGTTAACATTTGATTCGAACAAAAAGCTGGGAATTCTTGCAAATTTCATAGCTCATTGTTTGTTTCTTGGGTCAATCTTGCTAAATAATCTGCACATCTTAAGATCTCCTTATGAGAATGAATAATCTCGAGATTCCAATCAGAATATATTAGAGACTTAACGCTGATGATTTCCTCAGCCAATGGATGGTTAATACCCTGATCCATTAACAATAGTTACAAAGTCTCAATTGAATAAGGATATAACATGATTTTCTCGACTCCTTGACTCTGCCATACCTGTAAGCATTGCGGTGTCGGAAGCGATTTTGATGGTGAAGGTTTCGTTATACCCAGGCTTAGAGTCGAGCCTAAGGTTGAGGGTGGTCAAGCGGTTGTTGAGTGCATCGATCTTTCTCGAAGAATCAACCAACAACTTGTCCTTCTTGTTGCAGCTAGAGGATATGACTCCAAACAACGCCTTCTGAAGATCTTCGATCTTCATGGCGTCGGTGTTGGAATCGAGGCCTTACCATTTGTAGTGAGTTATTAGCTCTTGTGGCGTCCAACGGCTTCTTCTTTGAAAGCGTTTTAGGTTTCAATGATGAGGCAACATTTTTGGATTTTCATAGCTTCTCCATTTTTGTCTCCCTAGGCCAAGCGTTCTGGCTTACTTGAAGCACCTCATAAAGGCTCATTGGGCGCCAAGATGCGACCGCCGCAGATCTCGTCTCAATCGCAGATCTTGGTCTTTGGTTTGAACAAAATCCGCTTCTCAACCCAATTGTATGATGCATTCATGAGCTTAAGGTCCCAAGGATTTCTTTGTGGCAATGTGTAGAAGCCAAGGTCGATGGCGTTGCTTCCGCCAAGAACACGTTCCCAAGCATTTGAGACACCGCCATCATAAGTGAAGGATTGTACGTGAGTCGTTGGGATTATTGATAAGAGGGGTCAGGACTCATCAAGTTGGATTTGCCATATCCAAAACTTCCTTGTTCATTGCTTGAGTTGAGGTGGAGCATCAAGCCATGCTCGATGATGAAGAATGGCACTGAGGATCTAAGAGATTTTATTTTTAAAAAAAAAAAAAAAAAAAAAAAAAAAAAAAAAAAAAAAAAACTTACAACGTCCCTTTTAAAAAGGGACGTTGTATTATTAAATTAAAAAGAATACCTTCCAACGTCTCTTTTAAAAAAGGATACCATATCTTGTCTTTACTACGTCCCTAGCATAGGCATCCCCTATATTCGAGGTTAAAAGTGTTGTTTATAGCAGTGTCAACTGCTTTATTTTCTCCACTACCCAAGTGGGCAAGAAGAGTCTCCATTTATTCAAATCCCACAAACCTCCATCGTGGACAAATTGGTTTACTTTTGCTTCTGGGTCGAGAAAATGCTGGTTCTTATTCAAAAATGCTCAAGCGGGTAGTCTAGTTGAAGTCAAAGTTCCTTCCAAGCGTTGGTAGGGTGCAACCAATCCAGATTATGCCACCCACTCCCTTTTTGGAAATCATCCCATACCAAAGAAATAGCCTTCCAAGCCTCAATTGGTTCCTTTGTTTCTCCACTTTTGGTAGTTTCCCGTCGAAGCAGCGATATTTAGATCTTAGACATCTAACCCAAAGAGCATTCAGTTTAGTGATCAAACCCTAACAAAGTTTCATGATGAATGCTTCATTTTTTGGTGGATCAAATCTTTGAAACCTAACCCACCAAACTCCCTTGTTCTTCTTTATCTCTTCCCAAGCAATGAGATGAAGCTTCCTCCCTTCCGGTCCTTGATTCCAAAAGAAATCTCTGCCAATCTTTTCTATTTCTAATTTGAGAACCCCTTTGGGAATCAGTATTGATTGCATTTGATAAAAGGGATAAGAATGGACAAATACAGACTTAATTAACACAGCTTTACCCGGCGTACTTAATTAGTAGATCAAATCATCAAATAAGAAACCTCATGTTTAGGTTTAGATTTAATACTTTTTTATAGGGGAAAAAAAAGTGAAAGGACCTTTTTGAGGATATGAACTGAGATTTGCATCAAATTTCCCATCACAATGCAGAGAAAGCAAATAATAAGCAGAGCCGTAAGAAAACCAACCTTTGTGTTCAACCAATTACACAAGTCCTACTTTGAGCCAAAACAAAAATATTACACTGGTGGTCCCTAATTTTTTTTTCCTTAAGTATTCCAACAAAAACTCTAAAGCCGCAAGATTGGTTCAATAAAAGTTATATGTTTTTTTTACTAATAATAATAAAATAATAAATAAAATAAATAAAAATAGGTTAAAGTGTAATGTTATTGACAAAGTTTTTCACAATGACACAATTAAGTTTTGAATGATGTAAAATATATGGCCAATTGGTGCCTTAACCCCAAATTTACTCTTATAAAATTTGTTAAAATATATATGTATTTATTATATGATATTTTATTTGGCCACAAATTTGACCCCAGCTAATTTTTTATCTTCTCTGTGAGAATAATGTTTGTTTCATTACTCATTAGGCTGTGAGAGGAAAGTAAAATTCTTGTTTGATATACCGAAAATATCAGTATCATCTTATATATTGTTTTAATTTATAATTATCTGTTTTTATTTGTTTTTATTTTTCGGATTATTTAATACTATTTAGTAAATACTCCATTTGATCCTTATTTAAGGAACCAATTAACAATTCTCATAAGTCAATAAAAACAATTAAAAATGATACAAAAGTAGACACAATTTTTTTAAAAAAATTGTGCAATTTTATTAATTCCGTTAAATGTTCCAAACATAGGAGGAACAATTTTAATTTATTACTCCCTCGTATATACCTACTAACAATGTTATAAAAATCAATAAAATTAGTTATTTCTTGTAATATATTAAAATCACCTTCAGTAAAGGTCATTAGTCATAAATTTGGTTAATTTGATTGGGATTTTTTATTGTTAATTAGGAATACTAAGAGGAAAAGGTTAATGTTTCTTAAACAAAACATGTTATATTATGAAATGTGTTAAAGTTGCTTATAATAATAAGCGCAAACAGTATAATAATATGGTATACATGTTTTATTTGTTTCTCACATGAGAGTATCTAAGGTAGGTGATATTCATGGTTTATTTGTTTCTCACATGAGAGTATCTATGGTAGGTGAAATGAATTGAATCTCTCTTTGTCCTCTTTTGCACAAATATATGTTGGCACACACTAAACAAACAAAGCTACCTCCACCATAGCCACCCACTTGGTAGTTGGTACCACTTGCGTAGCTCACTATACATATGTTGTCTTTATCATTCCAAAACCAATTCTTTAATTAATAAATAATATTCATATTTATCCTTTTTTCTGTTTTTACTATGACTATTATATAAAGTTTACTTAAGTTTGGATTTAAGAGATCACTATAATTAAGAAAGGATTTACGTACGGCTAAATATACTTGGAAAATTGGTTTTTTTGGCATCTTTAGTGACAAATTTAAGAAAATAAATGAAAATATGTTTTTATGGCATTTCAATTTGTGAGTTAAAGTTTACGTCATTAGCAATACCAGCAGTTTAAGCAAGTAATATTCCCTTTGGTCCGAAATGTGAGAAACAATTGATGAGTTTTTTGTTATCCTAAATATAAGAATTCAGCGACTCAATCAATTTTAACTCTTCAATTTATACTGAGTAATTTTTTTCTCCAACTATATTGTTTGTTGATATGTATGGAGGCTTTATTAATGGGGTAGTAGTTTTGAATGAAAATGATTAAAAAAAATATTTTACAAAAATCAACCCGCATTCTTTTACAAATAACTAAATGAGGAGAAATTTAGTTAACCTCTGTAAATTAATTATGTAACTCTTATATTTAGTGGTATTGTGTGAAATAATGTCTTGACTATATATATCAAAGACAAGAGCATTGTTGGACCTAATTGGAATAACTCTCCTAAATTCATATGGATTCAAACTCTACTTATCAGGACTGGAAATAGGTTAGGCTCTTATCAAGGGCCTATGGCTACAAGCCCATAGCATTATTTAATAAATTTTTTCAAAAAAAAATGCAATATTATGCATAATTATATATAATTTAATAAATTAATTGTGTAAACTATTTATAAAATTAATAAAAAAATATTTTAACCATAAGTTTAAATCTCAATATTTAAAAAACCATTTTGTATTAAATATTTGATCATATATTTCTTTTTTTATCGGGGGGGGGGGGGGGGGGGGGGGATGGCCCCTCTTGGCCCTTGAGAAGCTCACTACCTCTCCCTTAAATTATGTCATTTGATGCAACATAATACCTCTTCCTTGATTTATATCATTTGATGTAACATAATAATTGCAATAAGTTTATTTTAATGATGTCCAAATGAAAACAATCCCAATAAGAGGAGTTTGTCTTATTTTTTGCAAGAGATGATTAACTTTCCTTCATTAATAGGTGATTGACTTTTCTTATTCTTACTTTATCAGATAATTGTTGCCATTAGCTGTTCTTTTCTTTCTCTTACTAACTCTTTATTTTATATAAGAATGAATCCCTACACTTTTAAGATATAACGTAGGCAATTAAATAGTTTTGATAAATTATATATGAACCTAGATATATAAACTTTAAACCTATTTAGTGACATACATTTTAAGTAGGCATTTAAATAGGCTTCAGGCCTTGGTAGGCCTTTTAAAGACTCAGACTTAAGTCTAAAAAAAAGCCTACATACAGACTCGACACATACTCTTATTTTGGATCTCCATCGCAGGCCCAACCTACAAAGCTAAAACCTATCCTAACCTAACATATTTCCACCCCAATCCACAACCCACAATTAACCAATAAACACAAAAAGAAAAATACAAGAGAAGGATATTTAATATTTTTGAGGAAAACCTCTGATACGGACTTACAAAAATTCAATTACACAAACAAATAAGCATCCCTAATTTTCAACCGTTGATTATTTTCCGTGAAATAGTCATGCCTAATTTTTTGGGTTTCTTAATTATTCAAACATGCTTTTGAAAAAAAGGAAGATTGCATTCGCCACTAATCAGGAAGCATAATATTCTTTTTCTGACAATTCCATGGAATCTGCAAGAATTTATGATAAAAGATTCCACATTTCCACCTTTTTTTTTAATTGTTTGATGTGATGCGCAGGAATTTTTTTTATTTAATCACATCAGCATATATTTTCTTATAAGACCACACTCATGCGTCAAGAATAAGAAAGGGGCAAGTAATTAATTTGGTTGACTTGTTAATACAGATCATTTTTTTTTGGGACTAAATTACACATACCAAATAGAAGTAATTAACTCGATGATTATGGGTTAAATTTTCAACTTTACCCTTATTATGAATCTTTATTTTAATTTTTTTTCTTTCTAATTTCATTGGTACAATTAATACGGCAAAATTTTCAAAATCTCATTTATTACCTTGAAAGTAGACTTATAAATAGGATCAATTTTTAATTAAAAAAAGACTTATAAATAAGATCAAAGTGATACTTTAACTCCTTCACTATCGATCCATATAAAGAAAACTCTCACTAGAATTAGTAACAGAATAAATAAAAAATTAAGGGATCATTATGATTATGAAAGTAGATTACTCATATCGGAACAAGAGCAAGTTGGATGGTGGAGAGATTAATTTACAATTCACAATTTGTCCCTTTCATTTCCATTGGCAAATTTCTTATCTTCACTTTTATGTTCTGTATAGACCAATTGCAAATCTTTGTGGAAAAGTCGGACCAATTGACTGAAAAGCAAACCCTTCTTATTCATATTTAACCCAATAACTTTAAAGTATACTTTTTCTCAATTTAAACTTGTTATGTCGGTGTTTTTCTCTCTTAATTAATTAAATAATTTTATTTCAACACAAAACTAATTAAATCTTTTAACTTTACTCTATTAGCACAGGAAAGCAGATTATCTCAGTATCCTTCCCTCATCATCTTTCAGTATCTTTTAATCTAGGCCGTCCAAAAACGAATCTAATGTCCAGAAAGAGAGTTTTAGAATTTTTATATTTACCGCATGCGGTAGGTTTTACCATATGCGGTTTTTTAACATTAATGATTCTGGACCTTTAGATAAACTTTTAGACGGTTTAAATGCAAAGATATCGAGGATACTTGAGAGAATCCGACCTATTAGCACAGTCAGCTCTGGTATAAATGCTAACGATGTCAATAGAGCCAAATTAAAGAATTTCATTAAGACAAAAAGCCACATAGGTACCAAATTAAAAATTAAGAAAAAAATATATTTACGTGCAAAATAATTTTCCCTTTAAATAGTCAAAATTTATTTTATTAATAAAAAATAGAATTCACGGCTCAATTTGTATTTTTAATGTTTGGAATGACCCACATGATGACATCACATCAATCGGCCTAATTCTAATTCCGACACAACTCATCGGATAAAATGAGTGGCCAGACTTGAATGTTTCTTCATTTGAAACTATCCTCTTCATCTTCAGATTATTGGTCAAATTAAAGTAGCTCTTCAAGCAAAAAATGAGCCATAAAAATTATAATTAAATAAAAAAAAAGAGTATATCCTGCAGAGATAAGCACCAACGTCATGTATTCGTCACGGGTTATATTCAAAATCATGTAAGCTGACTATAACAGTTTTTTTAAGTCATCCATATCCACAAAGGTCGTTTTTACAGCTCCTTGTTCCATATCTTCAAACATTTGACTATTCAGAAATGTAAGACGAAAAATATTTACTCCAAGTTATTTTTTATGACAGATAACAAAATGAGACAGATTTAAACAGAGATAAGGTTTTTTTTTTTTTTTTTTTTTTTAATTTAATTTAGTAAGGTAATTGAGAGTGACTTAAGGCATGTTTAGTTTCCTATTTTAAAAACATATTTTGTCTTAAAAATAAAAAATAAAAAACATTTAAAATGTGTTTTTTATTAGGAAAATACTTAGGTCAAGTTCCTTATATTAGTTTCCTCAAGTTCTCCAATTACATATAATTATGTGTCCTATTTTTGAATTCTTATCATTTAACAATAAACTAATATGGAAAAAAATAAAACATGTGATCATGTGTGATTGAGAACCTGATGTAATGGATATAAAAAACTTGATGTAAGTATGACCTTTTATATAATAAGTTCTCAACATTATTTAAAAGAAATAAAAACATATTTAACCATTTTTCTATAAATGAAAATCATACTATAAAAAGTATTCTTCACACTTCACCATTTTAAATATATTTTTCAACATAATGATTAAAATTGATTTTTTTTTTCCCAAAACTTGTTTCTAAAAAATAAATTACTCCCTCCGGTCCTAATTATAGGACATATTTAACCAACTTTAGGGAGATTAAGGAGATGAGTTAAATTAGTTATTTTTACTCATTTTCCTAAAATGTCCTCGTATAAATTTATAATGATAAAAGTAAAAATGAATCAACAACTCTTACCACAACCTAGAATTTTCCTTTCTACACTTTTCTAATTGAAATAATGGTCTTACTATATACACATATATGTGTGTGTATACGTATAGATATATATATATATACATATATATATAGACACACACACATACATATATATCTACGTGCGCGCACATACACACACATATATATGAATACACACACACATATATACACACACATATGTATATGTGTGTGTGTGTGTTTTATATATGCACACATACCCATATATATTGACAACACACACATCTACACGCACACACAAACTCACAGATGTGAGAGTGTGTGTGTGTGTGGACACACATATAAACACACACACACATAAATATATCTTTGTGTGTGTCATATATATGTATATTGGTAAATTAATGACAGTTGATCGATAAATTAATTAATCAGCAATTAAAAAGTTTCAATGATTGGAAGAGTCTACACACCCATATACATATAATCACCATTCACCAAAAGTTAAACACTTCCTAGGAAGAAATTAACAAAAATTCGAAAGTTGTCCTATAATTAGGACCAAAACTAACTCACAAATGTTGTCTTATAATTAGGATCGGAGGGAGTACTTCACAAAATTTTTGTAAGAACATAAAAATATAAAATAGGATCAATCAAGCCCTGATTGACTTATTCCTTTTTATAACATGAGTTTGGGGGTTGTTGGTTGTTGGTTGTTACCATTAAATACATTTTACCAATTTTATCTTTAATTTCACTTCTCTCCTCTCCTTTTTTTTTCCCCCAAGCATTCTCTTTCATCTTAATTGGATGTAATCTTTTTTGAGAAAATCCACCTTATACCTAGCTAATCAAAAAATTGTTAAAAACAGCTATAAAAAAAAGTCACATGTCAAAAAAATTATAGAACCTTTTCTGATATTATTTCATAAACGTTAATAACTATGTCAATATAATATTAACAATTAAATACATAGATGTTAAAAAAATATCCTAAAAACTAAATCAATACTCATTAACAACTATATCAGTAAACATTAACAACTACTTCCTCCGGTCCTAATTATAGGAATACTTTTGTAGTACAGATTACACTACAAAAATGTTCTTATAATTGGGCACCAGAAAATAGATATCAATATAGTACTTTTTGAAATTATTTATGTGACTTTTCTTTGAGCTTTTTTTGACAATATTTTACTAACTTAGGCCTTGAGAGGATTTTCCCGTCTTTTTTTCCACCACTATTTATCTTTCACTTGCCTATATTTATTATTTTTAAATAATTTTAACATCAAAAGGATCTTATAAAAAGGATCCGAGGAAATTAATAAGTGCAAATTAAAGCAGGACAAAGAAACGATTTTTACAAAGGCTGGCTCACATTATAACCACAACAACTTTCACCTGAGATTCATACATACAAAGCAAGAGACAATTTTTCTCTGTCCAACAATCTTTACATCAATACACACTTGTCATCGCCTCTTCGTCCACTTTCTTCTCTCTCATTCTAATTCCAGCTCATTATTATTTATTACTACGGGTCCCACCCAATGGATTTCATAACTAAAACGTGCCAATGACCATCATAACCCTGTCTCCATTTTACCCCCTGCAACCTCAGTTGTCATGGAACTTTTTGAGTCATTAAACCCATTCCTTGGGATCTTATAGTCATTTCTCTATAATTTATTCTTATCATCATCATCTTCATTGATTCAGAATCATCACTAGATTTTGCTCTCTTCATCATCATTTTAGAACACAGAAGCTTTGAATCTTCTTGCTAATTCCTTGCCCATAAGCTTCCTGTCAAACCCAGACGCAGCCAACATTCCTCTGTTTTCCTCTGCTCTCCTCAAAAGATATGGCATCACCGTCTCCACCGCCCCGAACGGCATATATTTGCTCACCTGAAACCCGGCATTGCTCAATCCATACGATAATCCTTCCGACATTCCATATAATTGAGCAAATTCAAGCTTGTGATTCACTTTTCCCATCCCCAATTCCCATGCCTTTGCTGCCGCGAGCTTCCCGGACTCTACGTTATGAGTCGCGAGAACCACCGCCCCGCCGGAGGCGGCCCCATTGGTGCCGTTGGCGATCCTCTCTAGCATCAGAGAGGAACAGTCGTTGAAGCACCTGTGGGTGTCTTCAATTGTGTTGTGAATCGGAGAGGGTTGACCCAGTGACTCAGCGAGTCTCCCTTCTAATGACATGTAAGCTCCTCGGACGAGTTTGAATCCCATCGGAATTCCCATTTTATCGGAAGCCTCCGTCGTATTCAACAACCGCTCTTTTGCGTCCTTCAGGTATGTCTGCATCGTCCCGAAGATGATCGGGTTTTGGCCTTTGTTGTGCTCGACGGCGGAGGAGTACGTGAAGTAGTCAATTGCCGGCTGGACGGTGGTGTGCTCGGCGTCAACCAGCAACGGAATATTCGCCTGAACACATCGCCGTGATAACTCATCCAGTCTCTGGTGAGCTAGTTCAAGATCGGATTCTTCTTCTGGTGACAGAGGCTCCGGTCTTGTTTGAGTATGATACAAAGGACTAGATTCTGAGAAAATGGGTAGGGTTTCTCTCTTCCATGGAAGCTTCAAGCTTGGATCTTTCTGTTGCCATCTTAACAAGTCACTTATTCTTTCTAACAAACTCATGGGACAAATCGCTGTGATCTTCACGATCACAAAGCTTACCTGTAATTACAGAAAAAAAAAATCGATAAATATCAAAACAAAAAACCTATATAAATCAAAACTTTAATCCATTAATTCAGAGTTTGAATCGGTGGAGCAAGTTTAAAAGGTGGCATTTTTAGAGGAAAACTATTATGCAACGTTGTTCATGGAGGTTAGTGACACGAATCTTGTTGCCTGAACTAGGTATCAAGGACCATATGACACGCAAATGTGCTTTTTTGAAAGTGGGGTCCATTGAAGATGAAGAGAAGGGGCCCACCAAAATGGACGATCGAGAGCAAAAGAAGCTAGTTGCAAATTTGTACCATCACTTGTCTGACGTATTCTAGAGGGGAAACAGATAGTACCAAATTGAGGGTACTACTTGTGTACAAAAGTTTGGATCCAAGAGGGATGAGAGGGAAATAAAGCGAAAAGAGCAAAATTTCATTTTCATTTTCCGGCTGGGTCGCACCACCACCACCGGAGGGACCCACCCCTGCGCCACCACCAACCACTAGCCAGCCACCATGTTTTTCTCATGCAGAAGTATAATGGAGCGTGATGGTCCAGAGACCCTCTCAGCATCCTAATACTAAGGCTCACTGTGGGCCACTGTAAGTCCAAATTACTTTATTTCTAACTCAATAAACATAAATTGATGAGGACAAAATTGTAACATTCTCATTCATTTGAGAATAGGCTTATTATAATGAACAAATTTTTTCACAAAACAGAGCCGATAAATCTTTCTGTAACTCAATGAGGTAGGTAACGAAGAAGTTCGTGGCACGTTTAAAAGGAGTCTATTTTCAGACCGTTTGTTACTACTTAAAAAATGGAGGAAGACAAGGGAATGGGGATGAGTAGAAAAAAGTCAGAAACTGAATTCTTTTGTTTTGGGGTTTATATATTTTTAGAAATGATTAAAAAAAAAGGACTAATATAAGAAAATTTAGCAGCTTACCGATGACGGTGGAAGCGATCTGCTGACGTCAACGGTGTGAAGGAATCCGGCGAGGTTCCGATCACAAGCGTCGTTGTCGTGGGCGTCTTCGACGCCGTACACGAGCATGCCACGTAATCCAGCGTCGGTGAGCCCCTTTATGCTCCGAGCGGCGGTGGCGGCGTCCTCGCCGGCGCAGAAGTGTTCGAAGAAAGTTCGTCTGACGGCGGCCAAAATGATGTTCCGAAGAACGTCAACCTCCATAAGCTTGGACTTCATAACCCACATTCCGAAATCGACCATGGATTCCGACCCGGTGGCATGAAGGACAGCGGAGGATCGGAGGAGCTTGGACGTGGGGACAAACGAGAACAGCCTCTGAACGTCGTCGAGATTGACAAGAGACTCTCCGGTGAGCGGTTTCTGAACGTTGGACGGTCTTTCAAGAAAAACAGGGGGTTGTGTTGCGACAGCGTCTCCGGCGGCCGATGCGGCGGCGGGGGTGAGGGAGGGGGTTGGGAAGTTCAGAGGCTTGGTGGAGGAGGAGGAGGTGTTGTAACGGACCTTGGAGATGATTTGTCGAGGGATAGTACGGGTGGCCATCAACAATCGCAGCGTTTTTTTGATAAATCTCCTGAAAAGACGACCGACGGCGATCTTTCTCCGGTGAGAATCTAAAAGGTTTGTGCTAGAATGAACGTAATGAGAAATCTGAACCTAACAGAATTAATGAAATATTTGCAACTTGCAGGTGGAAATGTGAGGCGTGAAGGGTTGATTTATAGGCAAAAGAAAGAAGAATAACGCGTTCCGTTTAATGGCTTAATTTAATCGGGTTAACCCATTTTGAAATAAAAGGCAATTTAATTGCCCCTATTTATCTTGTACTATTACGTGTATCCAAGTCATATTTATTTTTTTCAGCCAAAAAAAAGAAAGTCACATTTATTTGGTACTAATTAAAAATTAATTATTGACTGTATTCAATGCTATGAGCATATAGTAACATTTGATTTGGTTTGATCTCATTTGACTAATACACAACGTTGATCGCCTTGAATTTCTCTGCTTAATTTTCAATTAAACGTTCATTTAGGAAATAAGTTATAATTTATTACAAATTACAAACACTGCGGTCTATTAGAGGTTTTTAATTTCATATTAATATTGATTATATGAATATTAATTAGAGGATATGTAAGAAATTTTTTCTTCATTTGGGTAGTAATTTCATAAAACTAGTTTATTTTACACATAAGTGCAGATTGAGTCCTTTAACTTTTTCCGTACATTGAATTAAAAGTGTATCTTTTCATTTCTCTAATAATCACAACATCATTAGTTTTAAATGATAATTTTTCAAATTATAACTATTATTATTTTGAAAAGTAAATGTAATATGTCAGCATTTAAGAATTTTCTGTCAATACTTGAAATTTCAACTTCAGCATTTAAATAATACACTTAAATATGATATAATACTATTGAATCTGTAAAAGGCCTTATAGCCTATTGATATGCGAATCACCCTTATACGTCAGAGGTTCTAAATATATTTGTTTCTACTAGTAACCGATTAATTCGATTCACGAGAATGTAAACCCATTGTTATCAAATCACGAGTTGACTATCTGATTTTACAGTTTTTACGTTTTTTGTTTACAAAATCGAGTCGAGTCACTGGTAAACACGTGACTACTATAAACTCGGTTGAACTCACGAGTTTATATGACGAGTTTACCGTTTTTACATTTATAAACTTATAAAACCGTATTAACTCACTTTTAAACTCGTATTAATTTCTTCGATTTGATCATGCTTATGGCTCTATTAAATTTTATAATTTTTTTTGTTATATATGATAAATTATGAATGTTGAAGGATTTAATTTCAATTATTTAGGTTTAAGTATATTCAAAACAAACAATTAGATTTTTTAGATTTTAATTATTTAATTATATACTATTAATACTGATTTAATGGTAAAAATAAACTCTTACAAGTTTATATTACTATCATGAATTTACTTAAACTTGTGAATTTAACAACCTTTTATAAGCCTACGCTACCTCTAAATAATTATCATAGCTACGTACCTAAAGTTTGAATATGAGATAGGTTGTTAAGTTAGAACAATTTACAGCCGTTGATCGAAAGGTTTACTGAGGTTTAAAAGAGGTGTTAATTTGGCGTGAAAAATAAGGGTAGGGAAGGGACAGGACAAAGAAGGCGTGGATATGAGCTGGCCAGTTGGAGACTTGGAGCAAGTTGAGGGTAGAGAGAGAAAGGGAGAGGCAGGTGGAGATGAGTAAGAACCTACGTGGATCCACGACATCCATCCCACTATTCCCTACATGCAAGTTTCCAGAAAAATTTCAAACATTAAAAATTATTCAAATTCTTATCGTGACACCTATTAGACCATCGCATGCTGGGTCACTTTGATTCTCTCTCAAGATAACCGTCTAGATGTCCCTTCCCACATCCGATAAGAACATAGCCGTTGAGATCAGCATGACTATACATGACTCTCACTCCTCAATTTCATATTAATTTATTCTTAATCTCCTGGTTTCTTTTTTTTTTTTTTTTTTCCCCCTTGATTCTTGCGAGAAAAATAAAATTTTTACCGACAATTTTTTTTTCCAAAAAAGTAACTAATTGCCCTTTTTAGGAAATGGTTAAAGTCAAACCCACAGAAGATATCTGTGTGAAAGAATGACAACCACGAACCCAAACTGAAATAACACATATACATTTTACCTAGTACTCATTAGTCACTAGCATATCATGCTTTGTTTAAAGTGATGTATTAAATATCAAGTAAGAGTTCCATGTATATTATTTTAATCAAAAAAAGTTAAAAAAACCAATTTAGTTAACGATAAAGAGTAACATCAAAAAATTTTCAAGGTCATATTAAAACCAATTTAGTTAACGATAAAGTAACATCACTATATTTTTAAATTTTCAAGGTCATATTAAAACCAAAAAATTTCATAGCAATATTAAAATATTTTATACTTACGGATTTACACCTTAACTCTAAACCAAAAAAAAAAAAAAAAACAAACAAACTCCACTCCACCACCACCACCTACAACAGGAAATCCGGCACTAATAGCTAGAGAATTTTCACACATGGTCCATGATGTGACATTTTGATCCCACTGCCTTTTATATTCATCATCCACCCCCCCCCCCCCCAAAAAAAAAAAAAAAAAAAAAAAATAACACTTTAATATTAAATAGCATATAATCCTTAATGAAAAAGTATCAAGTGAGGTAATATAAAAAAAAAAGATATCTATAAATATATTTTATATTTAGAATCAAGATTAATTCCATAATTAGATCTTACTTAATAGATTGTAAAACTACATACTAACCTTTCCTTTTGATTTAAAAAAACAGATACTAACGGCATGAGGTTACAAAATAAAATCGAACCTGGAATTTTCCATTTACATGAGAGTTTATATGACATTAGGCTATAAAGATTAGCCATACTAAACCTATTTGGATCATTGTAATATTTTATTGCGCTAATGTTGGTTTTAAAATTTTATCTTTGCTGTACATGTGCATTTAATACACATATATGTTAATACTCCTATAGAACCACCACAGTCTAAGAATTTATAATTCTGCACAGTAAGTTTGTGGCTGTGTTATAGCTGTCTATTTTAATTATACTAAAAATTCTTCAATAAAAAAATAGTAGTAATTAATAATTATACTTTCTTTCTTTCTTTCTTTTGGGGGGGGGGAGGGGGGGGGGGGGGAGATCCCCGAAAATTCTAGAACCACAGAACCCGACGGAGATTCAGTGGCACATGCCCATATACTACGTACAGGACAGTTGCTTTCTTTGACTCGCTAGGTGACAACTAATAAAAGATTCTCATCCTCCAACATTACTGGATTCCAATATTATAAAGTAGACCACACTACTATGTGGTGGCGTAAACTCACTCCACTCTTGAAAAAATTATTACTACTCTGGTACTAAATATATAAATATAATTTGTAGTGTTACACTACAATTTATGTTTTATATTTAGAATTTACTGTATTTTAATAACTTAATAGTGAAGACATTTTGCTCAAAAAAAAAAAAAAAAAAAAAAAAAAAAAAAAGTGAAGACACGCTGGTGAGTGATAATAATAACAATAACTCTCATTTGGAATTTATCTTTTTGTTATATTAAAGAAAGTATTTTTTATTACTAAATAACTGATAGGAGTAAGGCTATCAAATTCGCGAGTTTAAACAAATTCATAATAGTGACATAAACTCGAACTGCAAATTCATAAGAGTTTACTTTTATTATTAAATAAGTATTACTAGTGTATAATTAAATAATTAAAATATAAAAATAACAAAAATTTGATTTAAATATATTTTAAATCCAAATAATTCAATTTAATTTTATCAACATTCATCATTTATTATATTTAACAAAGAAATTTATATAAAATTTATATATAAATCCATCGAATATGATCAAATCAAAAAAGTTAATATGATTTTAAAAGTAAGTTAATACGATTTTGTAAACTAGAAATATAAAAACGGTAAACTCAGGTGTATAAACTCGTGTGTTTAACCGAGTTTACTACCGACACGAGTTTACCAATAACTCGACTCATTTTTATAATCTAAAAACGTAAAAACGTAAACTCGAAAAAATCAACTCACGAAATTCACAACAATGGATATGAGTACTCCTATTGTACCAAGAAAAATGTATTATTATTATATTATTTATCAACTAGATACTTTTTTAATTTTCAATAATAAATAAATAAACATCTCAAAAATATTTCAACAAATAGTTATTATTTTTAAAATTTCAACAATCATCAAGCTACATCAACTACAAATAAAAAGCACTCAAAGCCAATGTGAATGAAATGACATCAACATTGCTAAAATCATAAATCACCAAATTCAAATCCAATGCTTTATATTTTCTAGCTTCAATATCATTTACTTTAGAGAGAGAGATTATAAATACTGTGTTACCGTGTTCATCTTAATTCACTTCTGAGAGAAAATGTTGACCGTGATTCCTTATCATCAAGATTGTATCGTTACGGTGTTAAGTGAGAGTAACCCGATGGAAGAGTTGTAGTGGCTTTACAAGTGTCTAGATCAAACTTGTGGCTTTAAATGGTTTTTAAGTACCTGGTTTAAATTTAAGTGAGATAGTGAATTGAAAATCTCAGGAGGAACCTGAGGATTGGACGTAGATCAGTGTATTAGACCGAATCAGTATAAATAACAGTTTATAGATTCTCTTCCTTTATATCTCACGTTTGCAACATGAACAATCTAAATATTTGATTATACAACTCTAAATTATTATTTTTAGGGTGAAGGTGCAGATTTGCCAATCAACTATTACCCGATCAATAACAATATTGCCAATAAACAATTAAAAAGTGAAAAAAACACCAAATAACTATTAAAAAACAACTATCACAATTAAGTTAAAATATGAGGCAAGACTTTGGTGGCAAAATAGAAAAGAGCGGTTTTATTGTTGGAAAAGAAAAACACCAACGAGAGATGGGACCCATGGTAATAGGCATTGTAGCTTTATCTGGAACAAGGTGCGTTTGCAACATGAATTCAATCTAAATATTTGATTATACAACTCTAAATTTGTTGGCGATTATTTTTTTTTTTGTTGTTGTTCACTTTTTGATACTTTTGGTCCCCTTAATTATTACTTATTGCCAAATTCCCCTTGACCCTTATTTTTATACTAATTATTACTCATTGCCTTCCACCTATATTCAAAAAGATTTTTTAAGTTTTACTGTACATCCAATTTACCCCCTCTTAGTTAAAAATCTATTCTACCAAAAATTCAGTGATTAAGAAGTCCATACAATCAGAAAAGTTCGGTCCATTAAAAAAACTATTTTGCAGAGAGTGAATCATAAGGTCATAAATCAATGACAAAAATTATTTTGCAGAGAGTGAATCATAAGGTCATAAATCAATGACACACACACATCAATTCTTTTTTATTGAGAAAATAAATTAGGGCATACTTTTGTGAGGAATTGTAATTACAATTACTTTAGTAAATGTGACAAAATGTATGGAGGCACGCTTGTGCAATGTGTCATCTGTAGTAATATAAACATACCAATGGATGTGTGTGTGTATTAATCATTAGTTAATGAATAAAACTTAAAAGAAAAAAGAGGCATTTTATATCCTAAAAAGAATAGTATAGAATACAATTGGCTGAGGCCTATAGATTTCCAGTTCCTATAGACATGACATGATCTTCTACCATACTTCCCTGTCGCCTTAAGTGTGTTCGATAGAAATATTTTTATTATTTCTTAAAGACAATATGAAACATGTTCCTATTTCCAACTAATAATTGACACATACAAAAATAATAATTTGAGGGTAATTAAAGCCACTTCTTTTTCTGTTATTGATATTGCCAGCAGTTGGCTGTGGCCTCCAGAACCTTCAAAAAGCTTATATAGACATTATCTTCTACCATAATGCCTCTACTCATACAAATAAATGAGTATTTTTGTCTTTTTCAAATACAATCCATAAAACCACTTCTTTTATCAATATTCACCATCTATCTCTTTTTTAATATGTGTGTATATCTTTATACACAGAATGAAACCAATATACCAACAACCATTAGGAGCAAATGGTAATGGATTTGCTTTCCCACACCATGTCCGCGTTTCGAGGCGTAAAAATGGTGAAAATAGTGTTGGGAGCTTTTCCCCCACGATCATGGGCTTAACGCGGGGTGAAATCTAGATTAGTCGGGACCGAAAGTTCCGGTGAACCGGGTGAGATGTCAAAAAGAAAGAATGAATGAAACCGATATAATCCCATTTTGTTCTCCCATGCTTCAATGTTCAACGGTCTATTTAGTGGCTTTTTGAATTAGTGGTTAAAATGGTTTTTCAAACATGAGGTCTATGAAAAAGTTTTGTTTCGGCTTACGTGAACATGATTTTTTAAACCAAACTCAAACAAGCCCTAATTTCTTGCATAAAAGGGTGAGATATGCAAGTATTATTATATATATATATAAATATATATATATGATCAATTAATCATATTTATTTTTTAATACTTGTTAAGATAAAAACGCATTGCGGACAAACGCCCTCGAAATTAGGCATCGAATCGAACTATTTCTTAGAATTGCCATGAGTTAGGGTCAGAGATCGTACCGAAGAAAGTCCCTCTGGCTTGAGAAAGGTTTCGAACAAATGAAGCCTTATTCACCAGCAAGCTGGAGAAAGAAAGCAATGGGAAAACAAAAGGGCCTCAACAGAATTCCTCAACATCAATAAGCTCAAATATACGGAAACAAGGGGTTAAATGAAAATATACCACTCCTCCAGTCCTAAATATATGACATAATTTGTAGTGTAAAATGTATTACAAACTATATCCTATATTTAAGACTGGAGAATGAAGTTGAAAAATGACAAGTAACTAAGTAAACAAATGAAAGAATCATTACAAAAACCTATAACAAAATATAAAGCTTCCGTGAAGAATTGATTCCATATACCATCTCTAAAGAGATTGCAATCTAGATAAACCAATTGACGGTGATGTTGCCAAGCCAGATGAACAGTGGGAACTGAGCCAAGACAATGAAGAGCAAGAGATAGTGATGTTTGGATGATTCATAACTCCTCACCCCCAAAAAAGGACTCTCTTCAGCGTTTTAACCAAGAAAAATCCCATGCTTAGACAGGTAAATGGCATCAAAACGTAGTATAAGTAACCTGACATGATTCTCCCGAAAACGGACAAACACATGCCGGCGAAGGTATAGCCGGCATATGCCATAATGTCTAGCAGCGGAGCCTCCTCACTACCCAATGAAAACAGTGTCACCTTAAGCAGCGTTGCTTGCATAAACCAACCGAGCAATCCCTTGATAAACAACCAGTTCAAAGCTTCTGGACTAAACCTGATCATAAAGATGGTTTCCTTGAGAAAACTTTGACAAACCATGCAAATGGAGATGAAATAGATAGGAGTACTAAGAGAAAAAACTAAATTCTCTTTGTTACACACCGAAATCCAACCACAGGTTTCACAAGGGAGGGAGAGAGTAATTACAAAGAACAGTACAACAACAACAATAAAACCTTATTCCATTATATTGCATCGCACGAAGAGCAATCAATATTATAAAAAAGATGAGAGGCTCATTGCTTCTGTGGTTTCCATCAAATTGAAATTATCTAGTTTAAAGTGGAATTCAAGATATAAGTAATTACGCAGAAGATAATATTTTAATCAGCAAAAGATTATCTACGACTATGGCCTACAAAAACGGAAACTTTAAAGTCATCTATAGCCTACAATTTGCAATGGTAGGTAGGTAGCTTATAACATTCTTCCATTGTTCAAACATTCGCATTTCTAAAATATAAAATGAGGAAAATTACTTTCTTGTAATAATGTTAACTTTGTGCAACATAAAGAAGCCAATTATTTCCGTGGTTTCCATCAAATTCAAAACTTATTTCTCTGAGAATTTGATAGGGTTGCTTTTGCTGGTCAAAATTATAGAAGTAAAAACAGGAAGATACAAGAAAGAGGAAAGCCACTTTCTGATTGCCAGGGCATTGACCTCGAGATATTTACTCTTTTGGAGAAAGAAACCAAGTATTAGAGTTGGTTTAGGGTTGCTATAGGCCTGACCTAGGAAAAGGTTGTATTGGGGGTTGTGGGAGTCATTTTCTTAGACTATAATAGTAGTGGGTTTCTCCAGGGGAAGGTATGAACTATATTTTGTATTGTGAGTGTAGTGAGGAGAGCATTCGACCTCTCGAAAGTCAGATTGGGGGTGGAGGAAGATCATCCTTTCTTCATCATTTTTATCTTTCTGTTTTAGTGCTAGTTCTTTGGTATCTTGAGTGAGGTTAGTGTGAATTGGCTGCTGTAATTCTTCCTTTTTGTTCTTGAGGAGGAAATATTTTGTTAAATCAATATCAGCTAGCACTATTTTCCTACTGTTTTATCTTGGGCTCTAACAAAATTCAACAAAAAACTAGTGTTGCAAGGACGGAAAGAAAAGAATAGCATTGCTTTTAGGGCCCGTTTGGTTAGTTATAGCATTGCTTTTAAGAAAACATTACTTTGTGTTTCATAAAATGAAATTTTTAAGATACACATATGCTAAACAACAACAGCTAACGATACATGAACATTAACTTCATTCTCAAATTCACTATTCACACTACTCTGTTTAGCTCTGTTTTACATTTTACATGGACAATGTTCAATAATT
Organism: Acacia acuminata; assembly: GCA_019022655.1. Taxonomy (NCBI): domain Eukaryota; kingdom Viridiplantae; phylum Streptophyta; class Magnoliopsida; order Fabales; family Fabaceae; genus Acacia; species Acacia acuminata. Next base: position 1,235,535 of record JAFJYI010000056.1, on the reverse strand, counting down.
TGATCATATCTATTAAACTACAAATCTAATTGAAGTGAAAAAAAATTTCATATGAAACTAGACCCCTAATACGTCACACAGAACCAAAAGCAAGTTCAAAGGAGTTCGACGAAAGAGATATGGATTTCAGAAGTTGACCCTAGAATTCTCGCGTCATATCAGACATATCGAACAAAGTTGACAAGTTCGAACGAAGTTGACAAGTTCAAACGAAGTTGACAAGTTCGAACGTAACATTCACCTAAAATAGTCTAAGTTCGAACGCATAAATTGACAAGATGTTGAACGCGTCTTTGCAATTAATTTCAGCATATTGGAGGAGATGGTGAGGAATGAAAATAAGTAGTAGAAATTGAAAGTGGTGCAACTAAGAAAGATGGCTTACTGCTTTTGCAAATTTCGCTGATACTTAAATCTTCTTTCATAGTTTTATTGTTCACATCAAATCATCAATCATTCTCTCGCTAACTCATTCTTTGTGATTTCTTAATTCTTCAGACCACCGTGAGAGAGTTTATTTGAACCAGACCACCAGCAACCTTCTTGCATCTCCAACGAGCCACCATTGCCGTCCTCCTCTCTGTCATCGTTGGAAACGAGAAGGCCAGAGAGCTCGAGTTGTAACTACGTCTTTGGAGGGAGAGCGATTTTAGGGACGAAGAACGCTCGAAGCCTTTTTAGAGGGGCTTTTCTGTCTCATTAATTCATTTTCCGGAAGATTTTGAAATCCCGCCGGTTTTGGAGGGATTTTAATTTCCCACGTTTGTGGGAAGATGAAGCCAGGTAGGAACTGGGTTTGACGGGAAGTTGGGCACCAAACGTGTTTGACCCATGGGAACTTTATTATGTTCCCAGGAACTCCCGTGAGTTCCTTGAACCAAATGGGCCCTTAATTTATTATTGTCAGGTTCCTCATAGCAGACTTACATACTTCAACCATTTGTATTTCTAAAGTATAAGAGAGTAAATTACACTATTTTTCTTCAAAGTCAGTTAAATACACCTAACACCCTATTATTTCGAAACTATCATTCAGCCCCTTACATTGGATATATATCACAGAAACTTTCATTGCAAACTATTTTCTGCTAATGAAGGTAACTTTTTTCTTAACATCCTTTTGGATCCATGCCCTTCCTCCTGTTTTCCCTCTAACACAATTTTTTGTTCCCTTATTTCTGAGCCTTCCTCATAGCAATAAAAATTCACATTATGGAGTTGAGACAATGAAGATTAGAAACAAACACTATATATTTGTAAATTTTCCCTACAAGACAGTATGAATTATTGAATAGTATACAAAGTATACTGGGATCACTGGCCGCTGTCTGTCATTAACAACAATTCAAGAGGCTCTAACTAATTCCTAGTGCCATTAGAAGTTTGGACAGGTATTTTGGAAATACCAATCTCAAACCAGGTGCCTTGGCAAAAGAAGAAACACTGGGAATAGAACTTGCACGATAAAAAGAGATAAATTTCCATAAACAAAGACAGTGTACAGATTTACTGATGCACAATATGTTGAGGGATGGATAACAGTGCTCAAAGGTCATACTTGTCAATATTATATAATTTCTTGGCAAAAGTATATCCTTGTCCCTTCAATTCAGTTTGATTTTGTCCCTTGAATTGTTCTCTTTAAATTTTGGAAATAAGTAAGAACTTTTGACTCCTAACCCTTAGTTTAACAAAAAAAAAAAAAAAAAGCTCAAATATAAACATTTAAGCCAAATCATTGTAATGATCTATTGCCCATCCATTAATTCTAAGTGTAAGATCTTCCTAAATCGTTCCAAGTCATAACTTTTGACAATTGAGCTTGGGTTACTAAAGGGATAATTGAAGCTAGCAAACTCAAGCTGATAAATGTTGCTCCCGCACTACCAAACATCCAGGTAAATAATTAATGTCGATTGTGATTTCATATTTTTATCTTCCTTATAATCGCTGGAGATTCAGAGAACTTCCAAGCGAATTGCCTTGGTGCTTTAGCATTAGATAATTATGAAGATGTGATTATTCATTTTATCCATCTTTCATGGATTGTCTACACTTGCCACTGAAAGACTGGTTGAGTTTGTTGATTAGACTTATACTTGAGAATAGAGATTAAGAATATAGTTAAAACAAAGTACTATGAATCCTTCAATGGAAAGAATTCAAATAATCAGCATCAACTGGAGAATAAGCAGTCCATACTGATATCCTTTTCTAATACCCCTAAGGCTACAACTTCCTGCTCACCACTATTTCGCCTGATTCAACTCTGTGGGCTCACTATAAAATTGTACTTGCACAAAAACACAATGACACACAAGAAAAATGCTGGGGCAAAAATCAAGAAAGACCATGCAAGAATCAAGCAAATAAAACCCTGAGATTTCTAATTTGGAAGCCAAGAAGATTATCAATGAAGAAGAGATGCATAAAATGCTCATTTAGCAAATTCAAAGAACATCATATTGTACATGTTCAATCAATGGTAAATTAATGTAACCAGTTGACATGTAAGGTGTAGAAGATAGAAAATGATATTAGTTAGGAATTAGAGTTGGTGAATTAGTTAGGGAGTTGGGAATTGGTTAATAAGGAGTTAGTTAGTAAATCTGTTATTACTGTCATTCTGTGAAGGATTAGCAAAAGGGGTCTAAGGCAGTGCCTATATAAGGGAAGCCTAGACTAAATGATGCATGTATGTTGATGTTAATGTGTATGAATTGAATGAATAGTGCAGCAGCACTTGTTTCGAATGTGTTTCTCTCCCAATCCCCCTAATTCTCTACAATCTTCACAACACCAGTGACTAGGCATGAGTTTAATTATGCATTAGTAGCAGTGCTGCACCAAATATTACTCATCATTTTAGGTTACGTAAACTAATAAAATGTTAGCAACATGGAAATTTTATTTCTTTTGAAAGTTATGGGACAAAAATGAAATTAAACAAAACTTTTAGAGGCAAAACTGAAACACAAAGCAAAGTAGAGGCATTAAAGTGCATTTTTGCCTAATCTCTCATTGCCATGGAATTAAGATAAAGTAGAAGTCATGTTAGAGGTCAGCATATGCTTACTTTCCACGAAGACCCAAGGAGAGGCCAGCAAGAACAACATAGGTGCCAAACGCCATTAATGGAATGTACAGGTCTGGTGCATTTATGTCATGAAATGGTGGTTTATAAGAGAGCCGGCCTCCCACAGGTTCAGTTATTCTCGTCCACTGACCCTGAACCAGAAAAGGGAGAAAAGACCCAAGGCCAAGCAGGTGTTAAGATAAGATAAGCAATGGAAAGCAGGAGGAGGGGGCTGAAATAAATAGTGGATAATGCTCACCCGATGCAAGAATGGGAACAAAACAACCTTCAATTTGTTCCTAACATAATGATCATTCACTTGAAAATAATATTGGGGATCAGAGAAATATCGACTGATCTGTCAATCAATTAAAAAGTCAGTTTTAAAATAAAAGGCTTTAATTCACGCCTTCAAAGAATATCAATAAGCAAAGTAGGCAAAGAGTTAAGGAGCAAAGCAGGGTCCTTTTTGGTTTTGGTTTTGGTTTTTGTTTCTGTTTCTGTTTCATTCAGTTGTATTTATTTATTTTGCCTGAAGCAATGCAGGGCTCAATTAGCTGCCTAATGTCACTGCTCAGTTGATTAGGTTTATCATTCCAATACTGTCAAGCCTGAATCAATTAATGATCCCGCTATACAATCATCTTTGAAACTTACATGCATATGAAATATAGTAAAAAAGGAAATTACAAGAAAATTACATATTTCTTTATCAATTTCAATGGAAGTTCCAAGTTGTCATGTCATGCTAACACAATTAAAGCATTAACTGTTCACATAAGTTCTGTTCAGATTAAATGGAAACCGTTCAATGAGGAGGCAATTAAAAATCTACATCAATTTTCCAAGAATGAGCAATTTTCAAGATACAAACAATGATTGAAGAAGACAGACAATATCTGATGGAAAATGCAAGGGCTTAAAATCCATGAACAACTAACAATAGGGCCAAATAGTGAAAAAATAAATATCACTGTGGGAATCAGCATGGTGAATTCGATTATAAATATCAAACAGAGAAAATAAAAACTAGAATGCTACTTACATTGCTTTGGACATACTCAGAGCTTGATCCCAGTATTTTTCCACCGTAAGCACCCAATCCACCTCTAATAAGACCTGAACCAGCCACATTAAATGCATTCCCAAAAGGATTAGGCTCTGATCTTGTTGGAGGTTGAGGTACCATAGTTTGCGATCCAATATTATTGTACATTCTTGCTGCTATCAAAAAAGGCAAAAAAATGCAATCAGAAAACAACACTACTGGACGAAATAATCGATATATATATATATATAGAAGAAGACGCGTTAGTTTCAGACTCCCATACCCCTGTTTGCTTGTACGCAGTAATGCGCATCCCATTCGCAATAAGTACGACATTCACAAAGGCATAGAATAAACATTTCAATCATTCAATAACAAGATGATCGTAAGGAAAGGAATGCTTCACAAGTTAAAGAATGAACAATTTCTGATCCTAATTGGTTCAGCGGAAGCTAAACAAAAATAATAATAATAAAACAAGACTTACGCAGAAATGCTTGATCCACTACTTGTTAATGATTTTAATCGAATACCGTATTAACAGATACTCCAGTAAATACTGAAACAATTCCGAGATCTACCAACTACATAACTGTAAACTTGCGAGGTTTAAACACAGAGACGGAGCGGAAGAGAGAGTGACAGGGGGCAGTTGAGATAATATTAATAATCTGTTTATACACAGAAGAAATAGACGGAATTAAAGCATTATTAAGAAGAGAAGTTGAGTTTCACCAAAGAAAAAACAAAAGAAGAAGAAGAGAAGTCGAAAATAAAAAATATATATATATATACATATAAGACAGAAATGAACCTGGAGAAATTCAAATGGCGATAATGGAGATTGTGGAGAGAAAAAACGGTCGGTGATAGAAATGTTCGATCGGGAAGGAAGAAGCCGATTTGATCTCCGAGTATGGTCCTTGTGCTCTGACTTGTAACTCACGCCGACGGTTCCGGGAACTAGGAAAGTTCTTCCTCTCATCAATTCGCAGCGTTTTGGGGGAAGAGGCTTGCCTATATTCAACTTTCAATTTTCTTCGGACAAAGCAGAGCTTTTTTTTTTTTTTTTTAGAAAAAAAATTAAAAATACATAATCATTCATCAATAAAATCATTTTTTTTGTACAATCATCAATATCAATTTTGATTAATAATTAATACTTAACTTAGAGTGTTTGAAGTGATGACCTCATGACTTCCCGCCTAAGAAAACTTTTTTTATAGGATCGGTTAAGAAAACTTTAATGTTCAAACAATTAATGAACCCATTTGGGATAGTTTTGATAGAAGTGTTTTTGTTTTTTTATGGACTTTTTTAATAAACTTATTTTCTCGATATATTTTTTCTAATATGATTTATGTTTGGGATAATGCGATGAGAAGTGGTTTTTGTTTCTAATGGGCACTTGTTTGGCATAACTTTTAAAAAGATAGATGAGATGAAAAATGACGAGAAAAGGGTATAAATCAAATTCATATATATATATATATATATATAATATGTTGTACAAAATGTGATAATTTAGGATAAAAATTAAAAATAAATATAAATTTTCCAAATAAAATAGTAACATTACCATTAAAAAATAAATTTTCCAAATAAAATAATAACATTACCATTAAAAAATTTATAACACAATTATTGAACATAAATAAATCTATCTCCTATAAATTGGTTTCTGATTTGATCACGAAAGCGATTCATTTGTGTTGAAGATATTGATGAGGATGCTTCATCAACCGGATCATCATTATTATCTTTATCACCCATATTTCCTTCTTCAGCTTGACCAAATTCATTTACAACTATAAAATATGTCGAACTTAAAATATAATTTTGACCCATTTCATTTACAACTGTGCATTTGCAACAAAATTTAGCAATAAACCAAATCGGATAAAGAAAAAAGTATAATAGTTACAGTGCATTTGCCACAAACAAAGCATTATGGGACTGAGAATGTATTTTATAAAATCATAAGACTTCTTTCTGGGCAAATGGTCGGAAAAAAAATGTTGTGGCTTTTGATGGGATAATAAGCAACCAAATGTGGCTTCATGAAAAAAGTCACTTCAAATCATGAAGTCCATTGAACCTTAAAGTCATGCCAAACAATCATTTTTCTTGCTTCTACTTTTAGTGGACTTTTAATGGACTTATTTTAGCTTTCAAAGGCATACCAAACAGGCTCAATATCATCAATCTATCATCAACTAACTTTATGAGTAATAGAAACTCAAAACCCATTTAACTAAAAAAAATGGGTCCAATAACCATATCATATAATTAATCCATGCGTAATTACATTAATACTTATGAAAATTGTGGACTAAAATTATACATTCCATTTCTAAGCCATTCATAATATTGGGATATTATTGTCATTTAATTCCTAGTTTTTAGGGTTTCAAAGCTACAAAAGCTATGTATATTCACATATGAGAATGGCCAAAAGTACCCAAGTGCCCAACAACTTCATCTTTCATGATTGTAGGAATCTCTAATCATTTTCTATCACCTAGGAATTTCATAATCTCCATTTATTGGCTAATTGGTGCAATAGTTTTATTCACCTACAAGAATAGCACAACCTATTACACGCATCCTCATATACTTCAAAGGAATGTTATTCTTGCATAACTCAAGAGCATCAACAAAAGCAATGGTAACACTGCTCATGATTTACACAATCACGTCGATGATAGTAAGGAAGCATGGTGCATTGTTGTTAGGGTGTTTAATTAGTCAGTGGACGATGGCAAAGAAGGCCCCAAGATTTGAGATCTGGAAAGTCGATATGATTTTAATTGACAAATACTACCTATGGTCCTAATTATAGGAACACTTTTGTAGTGTAATTTGCACTACGAAAGTGTTCCTATAATTAGGACCGGAGAGAGTAGGAAGTAAATAATGTAATTCTCATATTCACTTATGGAAATTTATGTGTTGTACTTATTTCATCTTACTTGGAGCAAATAGGGTGATCGAACTGAGGCTTCGATTATTCATAGGGACAAATCCATAGATATATTATTGGATATAGAAGAGGGTGAGATCTATCAGTTCGAGAACTTCGCAGTCTTGGCCAACAATGACGCTTAGAAAACCTGTGCACACCATTGGAAGATTATGTTCCATTCGAATACATTTTTTCAGGAACATTACTTTCCAATAATGCCACTATACTCATTCAACTTTGTCCCAATCAAGCCAGATAGACCAAGGCTGGAGAGGTTGAAGAAGTCTAATTTTGTAGCCATGTGAGAGAAACGTAGCTTCACAAGTTAGTATTGGTAAATCTAAAGTCTGCACATTTGTTTCCCGTTTGATTGAGTTGAAATTTGGTTGGGAGGTTGAGAACATATTTTTCATCGTTTTCAACGATGGGATCATTGTTTGAGGAACTGGTGTAAAAGAAAACATGTTCGTGTTTGAGACCTTTTTCCTGTATTTTTAGCCGGTTTGTTCTTTAATTGTAAGCTTATAGTTTTAGTTGTTTGACTAAGTGGTTGTACATGTTTGTGCATTTGCTTGAGATTCTCTTGTACCCTATTTTGATTATAGTGGATCATAATTTCATTCATTTGAAAAACCAGTGATTTTTACCTTAACTTGAGGGATTTTACACGTTAATAATTTTGGAGTCTCTATACCATTTAATTTCTTTCATATATTTTTTACTTTAATTCCTTAAATACTCTTGCAAATGACATGAAGGTTTAAAATCAACTGCGCTCTGCTTCCCAACATACCTTTCTATCATGGTTCTCATTGAATCTGTTTTATTCTAACCGGGACCTCAAAAATTATTCTAACCAAAAAATTTGTGTCGCACATAGTCTTCCATATATTGATTTATTAACATTCCATTGACACCCCATGACATAATAAATTCTCCAAATAAATGCTCTCTCAGATGAGATATATGAGCATTGTATTTAACAAACCCTTTATGCATTTCTAAACTGAAAATTCTTTTTAGAGATGTATAAATAAATGTATTACAGTCATACAAAATTAATTCTATAATATATCATTATTCAAGATTCAAACTCTAGTTAATACTGATATCTTCTAAGCAAGGCTTTGGTCTATACAGACTCCCTATAAGTGTTACACTTGCTGATAGGAGGTAGTGCTCATATCAGAGATTATATTTTATTGCTCCGAAAGTTTTTTAAAGAACAATATCACCTTGAGAGAGTAAAAAGTGGTGCAATGTTACCCTAATTTAACAATACTAAAGAGTCAATGGTTAGTTGACCCAAATTTTTTGATGTGGCTCTGCCACATAAAGATTATGCCTTCTCAAAAAACTTACTTATCAGACCAAAGTCCTCCTAAAGGGAAAGTAGGTAGGAACTTGTTGATTATGCCTTCTTTTCTTCATTACAATAATATGGGCCAGATCATACGAGCTTCATGCAAGTATTATTATTAATCGCCCAAAATTTTGGGTGTGAAAACCTTTCGTTGATCCAGTTTAAGGGCCCAAATATTTTTTTGTGAAAACCTTTCATTGATCCAGTCTAACGCATGTCCTAATTATTCTTTTTCTTATATATATATTATTATCCAGTTTGTGATTCATGACTTCCCTTTTTAATACAAGTATCTCCTCTAAGACTCAAATTCGAAACCTAAAAGGATCTAACGGGGCCTTACACATTAGACTAACTCTATGTTGGTCAGATATCCTAATTACCCGAAGTTGGTATAATGTGAGTGTTTATAATTGAATATTTATCTGTACATGTTCTCATGGGATTTTTGTGTTGGGAAATACATTTAATTAAAATCATTTTCTACTTGAAATGTAGCTGGACTTTATTAGTTTATTTTTAATTATATACCATTACTCTCTTTTTTTTTCTTTTTCTTTTTTCCCTTTTTTGGCATAATGTTCCTGATGCCAATCACCAAAATAACTATTCGAATTGAGTGCGATATGGAGTGTAAATAAGTAATTTTCCTTAGCGGTGGTCCATTGTGTAAGATTAAAGAAGACCCGAAAAGAAACTTTCCTACATTCTCCTTTTCAGATAAAATGAACAGGAGACTTCACAAGGTATGGAACAAGGGCAGTCATAGTTAAGCTCCTGGGAAAGAGCATTGGTTACAAAGAACTTCTTTCTATCCTTCAATCCTTATGGGCAAAGCGAGGAGTTATCAGCCTGATTAATATTGGACATGGTTTTTTTTTGTAGTAAAGCTTACTAACACTGCAGATTATGAGAATGCTTTAATTGGTGGTCCGTGGATGGTTTTTTATCATTACCTAACTGTGAGACCTTAGGAGCCCCTTTTCTAGCCATGGAAGGCGACCATTGACAAGGTGGATGTCTGGGTTTGGATGCCTAATTTAGCCTTGGAGTATTATGATAAGGAGGCCCTTACCTGGATTGGTGATAGAATCGGAGATACTATTAAAGTGGATTTCAATGCTTCCTGCCAACTTCGTGGCCGATACGCAAGAATATGTGTGCCTGTGGATTTAGGGAAGCAATTGATGTCAAGGTTCTCTCTAGATGGGGAGGATTATTATGTTGAATATGAGGGTCTTCATGATTTGTGTACATGTTGTGGTGTTTATGGGCATAAGTCGGGGGATTGTAAGTCGGGGTCTGATGCTGGTAAGCTGGGTATGGATGTGGATGGAAATATTGTTGGAGTGAGTAAGGGTGATTCGGGTGTGAAGGAAGTTGGGAATTTTGAGTTGGATGTGTGGAGGGTGGTGCATCATCAGCGCCGTCCGAAACAGGGGACGAAGGAGAAGGTCACCGGAGTTCTTAAATAAGCCGATAAGGGTTCTAGGTATGGTGTTTTGATGGTTGAGGAAGGGGAACAAAACGAGGTTGCAGTGGTTGTGCATGATGAGACGTTAGGGGATGTTGGGAAAGGTGGCAGTACAGAGGTAATGGATGCATCAAGGAATATTGATGTGAATAGCATACGTCAGAAGCAAAAATGGGAATTCTAATAAAAAGTTTTTAAACAAGAAGAAATTAAGTAGAGAAAATATTTTGAAGGGGACTGCCAGTAAGGAAATCAAGAAGGGAAGGAAATCTCATGGCTTGACATTGTCAAATGTGGAAGATAGTGAGCTATTGTGTGGGAAATATCTTAGTATGTGTGTGGAAGGAAAGGGTGCAGATGAAGTATCTGGAAAAGAAGTTTTAATGGATGATCAGATGGAAAATGTGTGTTGGAAAGTTGATGCCCAACCTAGTGGTTCTCATGATCCAGGGGATACTCTTATGGACTCTGGGCCTTCAGGACGTTTTTGGGCTGCTTCTGATCAACTAGAGGAGGAGTGTGAAGTGGTTCTTGAGACCCCAAGTGTGTTGGCAAGGAATGCTTCTGGGCCTCAAGCCCAAGTGCAATAAGTGGTCCGTAGGTGAGGTTTATTGGTTGTCCAATGGGTAAAATTGTTTATTGGAATTGCAGAGGGGCTTGTGGGAGTAGTCTTCTTTAGAACCTTCAATTATTAGATCACAATCATCATCCTTGTCTGCTTGTTCTTGCGGAGACCAAGTGTTCAGATGAAAGCAAGCTTAAGCGTATTGAGTATTTGGGTTTTGACGGGTTTACTTTTGTGCTGAGTGTGGGTCGATCAGGTGGGATAGTTGCTGTATGGAGGAGCAGTTTTATTGATGTCTCAGTGGTTCGTAAAGAGCGCCAATTCATCCATCTGAATTGTTCTTTTCGTGAAGGGCCTAGCTTCTATCTGACGGCTATATATGCAATCCCAGATTATCGCAATCCCAGATTATCTGTGCAAGCAACTTCTATGGACGGAGTTGGAGGTTTTGGCGTCGGTGTTGGGTAATCCTTGGGTGGCTTTAGGCTATTTTAATGATATCATTTATCCTTTGGAACGAACGGGTGGTTCGGGGGAGATGAGCGGAGATGTCGTTTATTTGTTGATAGAATTGGTAGATGTCGATTGATTGACCTGGGCGCATCTGGACCCAAATACACGTGGAAAGGGCCGAAATTACCAAGAGGTAGGAGATTGTTTGAACGTCTTGATCGTGCTCTGGTGAATAATGCTTTCTTCACGGAATTTATGCCGGCTTCGGTTCAAGTATTTTCGCTCTCTAAATATTTAGATCACAGACCTATTTGTTTGAAAATTGGGGATGTTAATATCCGGTCCATATTTTCTTGTCCCTTCCGTTTTGAAGCCATGTGGGTTCATCATGAAAAGTATACTGAGTTTCTTAATAGTTCTTGGTCTTTTGGTGAAGAATTTAATACAGCCTTGGCTAGTTTTCGTCTTTCCTTAGGGCCTTGGAATAAGAATGTCTTTGGCTGGATAGAGAAAGATAAACATATTATTATGGCTAGGTTGGAAGGAATTAAAAAATCCCTGGATTATCCCTTCTCTAAATTTCTATGTGACCTAGAAATTGAGCTTTAGGAGCGTCTTGAAAGTCTTTTGAAACTTGAGGAAATTAAATGGTTTCAAAAGTCCCGTGCAATTTGGATTGCCAATGGTGACCGGAATACTAGATTCTATCATATAAAATCTAAAATTCAGAGAAGGCATAATAATGTTGTTATGCTTAAGAACAATTAGGGGGTTTGGGTTGAGGATGAGGCTGAGTTAAAAAATATGGTTTCTGGTTATTTCCAAGATCTGTATTGTTCTATACCCACGGGCTCCCCTGTGCTTCTTACTCAATCTAATTTCCTTGTTCTTGATCCTTTGCTTCTATCGGACCTTGCTAGAATTCCTAATGATGAGGAGATTAGGTCTGTTCTGTTTTTGATGGGGTCTTTTAAAGCTCCTGGAATTGATGGATTTTCCCCTACTTTTTTATAAATCCAATTGGAATATTGTGGGACCTGCCTTGTGTGAATTTGTTAAAGAGGTTTTTCAAGGTAATATGGATTTGTCTGATGCTAACAAAACTCTAATATCCCTTATTCCCAAAAGGGAACCTATTGAGCTGGTTTCTCATTTTTGCCCTATTTCGTTATGTACGGTGCACTTTAAGTGTGTGACTAAATTGATAGCGTGGAGATTGAGAGGTATTATGGATAAATTAATCTCTCCTTTTCAAACTAGTTTCATTAAGGGGAGGTATATTCAAGACAATATTATTGTGGGGCAGGAGATCTTACATATCATGAGCAGGAATAGAAGCAAAAGAGGTCTTATGGCATGGAAGATTGATCTTGCAAAAGCTTATGATAGGATTAGCTGGAGTTTTCTTAAGCAGGTCCTCTTGGATGTTGGGTTTGATATTGCTTTTGTCAATCTTGTTATTAACTGTGTTTCATCGATTTCCTATAATGTCTTATGGAACGGATCCCAAATTGATTTCTTTTATCCTAAAAGAGGTCTTCGTCAAGGGGATCCTATTTCTCCATTTTTGGTTGTGTTATGCATGGATAGGTTATCTCATTTAATTTGTGATACAGTGGAGGAAGGTAGTTGGGAGCCAATTTATGTCTTTAGAAAGGGTCCTAAGGTGTCACATCTTATGTTTGCAAATGACTTGCTACTGTTTGGAATTGCTACTAAAACTCAATCAGCTTGTATGTTAAGTTGTTTGGATAAATTTATTATTGCTTTGGGTGGTAAGATTAACTCTTCTAAGTCATCTCTTTTTTTCTCTCCGAGGGTGCCCCTTCAAACTAGATTGAGAATTAAGGAGATGACTCATATGTAGATTTCTAATGAGATTGGTAGATATCTGGGGTTCCCTCTCTCTCGTTGTAGAAGGAGGAGGGATGATTTTCAGTATATCATTGATCGGGTAAGAGCTAAATTGAGTAATTGGAAAGCTAATTGTATTTCTATGGCAGGGAAAATCACATTGGCAAAGGTTGTGGTGAGTGTGATTCCAATGTATCCAATACAAGTAGCAAAGTTGCTTATGAGTGTTTGCCTTGAAGTGGAGAGATTGCAAAGGAATTTTGTTTGGGGTCATGATGAACGCTCTAGACATTTCCATGCTATTGGTTGGGATCAAATGTTAAAGCTAAGGAGTATGGTGCTTGGGCTTTAGAAAGCTTGCTTCGGTCAACAGAGCTTGTGGAGCTAAATTGGCTTGGAAATTAACTATTGGAGAAAAAGGGCTATGGGCTGATATTTTACTGCATAAGTATATGATGAGAGTTGATGATTCTTTGCTGAATTATAGAGATGGTGACTCTAAACTATGGAGGTTTATTTGTGCTCAAAAGGAATTGATTGATCAAGGTGCTAAATGGCAAGTTTGTGATGGTCTTACTGTGAGTTTTTTCCAAGATTGTTGGGTTGGAGCAGAGTTGAGGCTGAAGGATTTCTGCTTGAGACCTTTATCGGATGAGGAGGAGTTCTCTTACATTGCTAATTGGTTGAAGGAAGACAACTGGGATATTGATAGACTATCTATTGTATTGAGCTTTACTAGTCTAAGCAAATTGGCCCCTCATTTACCTCCTAAGTCTGGTGCAAACTGTGACTTTTCCATATGGGGAGGAAGTGTAGATGGCTGCTTTGTGTGTACTTTTTAATTGAACCAAATCAACTACAGTGGAGGGACAAGCTTTTTAAAGTAATTTGGAAGTGGAATGGGGTAGAAAGAATTAGATTATTCATGTGGAAAGTCCTCTTGGATAAGCCACCTACGAAACTTTGGAGGAACTCTTGGGCCCAAGTTTCTCCTCTATGTGGTGATTGTCAGTCGGGGGTTGAAGATATTCTTCATATTCTTAGAGATTGTGAGTATGCTCAGAATTTGTGGAATAAGTTGCTTCTTCCTAGGTATTCTCCTTCCTTTTATTCGGCTAACCTTAGATCTTGGATGAATATGAATCTAAAAAAGAGCTAGGGCCTGTTTTGGGTGGTTGCTGAATTTATTTTTTGGTGTAGCTATATGGAAGTTATGGGAATGGAGAAACCGTTGTGTTTTTTAAGATAATTTATCCAAGCCCTCTGAGCCAGTGGATGTTATTTTTACTATTTTGGGAAAGTTGTGTGTTTGCCGAGCAAGAAAGCCTCGTGTTCAATGTGGGTAGTCAGCAATGTTTGGTTTGGGTCAAGCCACCTATGGGATGGACTAAGGTTAATGTTGATGGGGCTGCTGTGGTGGATTCATCATTTGCGCGATGTGGTGGTATTTTCAAGAGTAATTCGGGTAATTGGTTAGTTGGATTCACCAAAATGTTAGGGAATTGTAGTGCTCAAATGGCGGAGGAATGGGCTATTTTTGAAGCTCTTCATATAGCTTGGGATTTAGGATTGAATAGATTGGTTCTTGAATCAGATGCAGCGGAGGTCCTGGGACTTATTCTTGATCCTTTATTCACTGGTGGCAGCCTATTGCTATTGGAAATCAGAAAGTTATTGCATCGTGACTGGCAAGTTAAATTAGTGGTTATTAATCGTGCCGCCAATAGAGTTGTTATGCTTTAGCTAAGATGGGAATTTTGGATTCATCTACTTTAGACGTTTGCCCTTCTTGTTTAAGGTCTTGGGTTAACCAAGAGAGCTTGGAATTTGTTTCCCCTTCCATGTAATGTTTCCTGTTTGTAATTAGCCTCTTCTTTATATCAAAAAAAGAAAGTAATATTCCAAAAATTCAAAATATAAGTATTTGTATCACCACCCCTATTGATCCGTCGCCGCCTAGTTCGCCGCTGACGCCTAGTCCGCCGTCAAGTGGATCCTATCAAAGCTTAGCATCAAGCTCTCCACAAGAAGCACCTATTTGGATCAATTTTAAGGTTATGTTTGGATGGAAAGGAAAGTAAGAGGAAAATAGGGAAAGAGATACTAAAAAAGAAAACCTCAAAAGTTTTTTCTTCTAGTTTTCTTTCTTCTCTAATTTTATCTCCATCCAAACATAGAGAAATATTCTCTTTAGGATATTTGTAGTCTTTAGAATAATTTTAAAAAATGTATCTTGGGTATCAAATTTTTGTTTTGGGAACCCAAGAGAGATTGTTTTTTAATTTAATAGTGGTTATTACAACAATTACATTTTATTAACACTAAGCTCAATATTAAATCATATATAGTGTCTTCTTTTCTTATTTTTCCTATCTTTCCCTTACCATTCCAATTATCATCTCATATATGTATTTTTTTTTTCCTAATATTTTCATCCTCTATGATGAATTTCTCTTAATAAACAACTTCACTCTTTCCTCCAATTCAAATTTCACCCGCACACACCTATAGAGTTTCTATCTTTAATATAAAATCTTGTTGATTACATTACAACTGTGATCTTATATTAAGGAATTATCAAAGATAATATTATATATAAAATATACAATAAACTTAAGGGAAAATGCCTCCTTAGCGCCCAAATTAGCAAAATATTGTCAAAAAATGCCTAAGAAAAAATCATATATCAAAAAAGGTCATAGGACCTTTTCTGATATTATTTCATAAAGTTAACAATTATATCAGTAGAACATTAATAATTAAATCAGTAGACGTTAACAATAATATCCTAACAACTAAATTAGTACATGTTAACAACTAAATCAATACTCCTTAATAACTATATCAGTATACGTTAACAACTAACGTTTTATAAAATAATACCAGAAAAGACCCTAAGGCCTTTTTTATATGTGACTTTTTTTGGATCTTTTTTTATTGATTTTTTAGGATCCTAGGTCGATTTTCGCAAAACTTAAAGTGGAAGCTCACATTGACGATTCAATATAATTAAAGATATATTGTTACCAATACTTTTTTTGGCATCGTCATCGCCATCGTCACCAATATAAACTGAGTGAAGTTAAAGAGATCGAGTCGGTTATCCTTACATAAAGTTGAGATTAAGTGTTAAAGAGAGTCGGTTATCTTTTCTTTTTTTGAACAATTCCAAACTCCTCTTTTCAAACTTACTTATGTGTGTGGTTGTGAGTTTGGTTGCCAAAAAAAAAAAAAAAAAAAAAAAAAGGTTGAGTTTGAAAGATTGATATTTAAGATTTTAAACCTCATAAATAGGGGGAAAAAATACTTTGAAGAACCACTGGTAATGCGCTCAACAATATAACAAATTCTTTAAACTCACAATAATTAATGGAAAACACTACAAAAAAAACATCGGATTAGTCATAGAATTATTGATATAAAAAATTTCATCGTTAATTACCCACAGAATTCCGTAGGTAATTTCCGTGGCTAATCCGATATTTTTTTTAAGTAAAAATTGATAAGCAAGCCCTTATAATTTATACTTCACTTTCGAATCAATACCTTATAAATTATTTTGTTAATTACTTATAGTTTGATCCGTTATAGGCATTTATCCTTTAGTGTAAAAATCGTTAACTTTGATTCATAGAATTTCATAGACCATATGAAATTCTCTTCCTTTCATTTAACAACATTTTAGCACCCATGCATTTCTATAAATGAAGTTTTATAAATATTGTAAATTAAAATCATCAAATCAAACAATAAGAACCCAATTCAAATAAAATAAACTATAAGGACCTCATTCAAATAAACCATGAGAATTTGTGGATTAATTTCCCCTTAATTAATTTACATATAGCATGTCATTATGCAAGAGTTTTTTCTACTTTTTTTTTTTGTTTTATTTTCCCTTAAATTTTAACCTAAATCTTTATATGGTATAAAAGCTCTAATATGAGTAAAAAAAATATGCAGCGAATTTCACAAATTGCTTGTTTAAAAACTCATTTGATCCACGTCTAGTATTCATTCGGTTCTTAATATAAAATATAATTGGGGAGTTATTTTTTGTCATAAATATAAGACATGGTTTACATATTGTCAATTTTTTTTTTTAAAAAAATTACTCTTATTGATACTTCTTCAACAATAATCAATTAGGAGAAAAAAAAAGGAGATTAAGGAAGATGATTAAAGGTATTTTAAAAATACATATTATATTAACTAACTTAATTATTTTCTTAATATAATTAAATTATATAAATATATATTATAGTAAGGATTAGTTATCATCCTCAATATAAGTTATCTATTTTCCCAAAGCATACAAAAATATTTTTAAAAAAAAAAAAAAAATTTCTGTCATAAGCCTTCTGAGCTGAAGATAATATTTCTTAATCATCAGGATAATTGTTGATAAATATAATTAATCAAACCCCTTTTCATTATCAAATCCAAATAATCCAACAATGTTAAAAGACATAAAGACCTTTTCACAAAGTTGATGAGAACAAATCGTGGCCGTCAACAAAAAGGCGAAAAAAGAAAAGGCCAATAAATTAAAGGAAAAGAAGTGTTCCTCATCCTTTGCTTTATTTTAGCCAATAAGAAATATAAGTGCCTCTTTAACTTCAAAATTATTTATAACTATTATCTATTCCTTAAGAAATAAATTTAAAAAATTATTCCCTTATAATTATTTACTTTCTAAAAATTTCAGGGATTAAATGAATAGTATATTGATTTTGATATGATTGTGAATGAATTTCCCCCTCAAATCAAACGGAAAAATAAATAAATATATGAGATTAAGTATTAAAAGTAAGGTTCAAACCCAAACCGATTGGCCATCAAATTAGCCAGGGTATTAGGTCAAGAAAGTGGGTTAGATCAAGTTAGATCGGAACTAACACGAGGCCAAACCAATGAGAAATTGAAGATTTCAAAGATAATTAAAATAAAATTCTAAAGAAATTTTTTTAAAAAAAAAATTAAAAAACGAACCGGTTGATGCCCCGATCTAAACCAATTTAGTGACCAAGACGTCGGTTTTTAATCCGTTCCACCAGTCTGGTGTGGATTTCAAAAAAAACAATGATAAAAAGAGGTATAGAAAGAATAAAAGAAGGTACAACCATCCTTGTAACATCCAATCTCATTTTGATGGCAAAAAAAAAAAAAAAAATCTCATTTTAACAAGGCTACGCAAAAAATGAAGTAGAAATTATATTTAAAGACTAAAATTTTGAAAAGAAAAAAAGATTAAGAAGATATTAACAGATTACATGGAATCAATCTTAATTAAAATTGCAGGACATTATGTATCCAAAAAAAAAATTGCAATATTGTAACTAAAAGTTACTCCTTTCTATTCTTACTATAAGAACCTTTGGTAATTGGTATGTTATTTCATTTATTTTGTCCAAAGCATTATTCTTTTCCACCTAATATCCCTAATTAAAAGAGTTTTTAACTAATTAATTAATTTACATTAAATAACTAATTTTAATTTTTATTGATGGTAATTTTATCAGTATTTTAAAGATAAATGGAGTAAAAGATTTAACTAACTAATTCATTTTTTAAATTTTATCAGGCATTTATAGTCTTATACTAAAGACATAAAACTGGCATGGCTATAATAAGCAGAAGCAATTGATTTTATAATTTTGAAAAAATTATTAAAAATATTTTAAATGAAAATGGAGAGTTTTAATTGGCTGAAAACTTATAATCTAATATTTTAAATGAAAAAGAGTTTTATCTGTGCAAAAAAAAAAAAAAAAAAAAAAGCAATGGCATGCTAAAGTGATTCATCATCCATTTTGAGGACTTAATGGTTATCTTGTTGGAGAAGGAAAGTGATCAAGCTAAAGTAACATATTAAATTCCTTTTCTGGGTTCTTCTCTCTGCGTGTGATGTGTGTGTGTGTGAAGAGTGAAGATGTACGTAACAAGGCCATTGTCGATGTACAGAAGAAGTCCGGCTACCATGGAAGTGCCGGCGCCGGACGCTCCATACTCCGGCTACCTCGTTATCACCGATGAGGAAGCCGAGGCCGAAGACAGCTACTGCTGGGGACTGTGCCGACGCAACAAGGTTAAGAAGCTTCCTTTCCCACAAGACAAGATATTCACCATCGCCCATTCGTCGGAGCGTTATCGGAACTCCGCCATTAAGGTTGTCTTCATCCCTGTCCCTGACCAACCTCTCTCTTCCAATCGCTATTTTGTCATCAGAGCAAATGGCAAACGCAAAGGGTACGTATGTGTGTGTGCATAATTATATATGTGAGTGTGTGTGCATAATTATATATGTGAGTGTGTGTGCATAATTATATATGTGAGTGTGTGTGCGTGTGTTTCCATGATGAATTCGTTAATTTCAGTTATTTTGTTTTTACTTTGATTGAAATCTCAATGGAAATTTTTTTGAGAAAATTGTTAAAAAAACTCCCTCTTACAAAATTTATTACTCAAAGAAACTTAAAAGACTGATGTCTTTAAGCGAATACAACTCATCTTTTAGAGTGCAATTCTTCTCTAGTTATATGCAATTGTCTTTCGTTTTACACATAATTGAAGCTAACTTACAAACAATTAAATAAGAATTGCTCCAATTTGAAAATAAGTTGCACCTAGATCCTTAAAACAAATTTTTAGCAACTTTAGACAATAGAATTTTTTTTTTTTTTTTTTTTTTTTTTTTTTTTTTTTTTTTTTTTTTTTTTTTGGAATTTTCCCAAATTTTTATACTGTGTGATATCTTATACAAATAATGAAATTTATACTTGTTTTAAATCATTTTCTATTTCTCAAAGAAATATTAGCTTTAGGAAACAAAAATAATTATGCTTATTAAACAATAACTTAACTACTGCCCTCCTCAACAGCATCATGTAAAATAAATATCTTTGAATAGTTTACATTAATAATATCATAATATGGAACACGAGGAAGAGTGACAAAAAAATAAATAATAGAATGTTCATGAGATTTATTTTTGGTTACAGTAGCTTAATTCAGTATATAGAAAATGTGTAGGAAAGCGTGCAGATGTGCAAGAGAAAGGAACATAGTGAGTTGCTGCTTGAGCAATCTGTTGAATGACAAGAAGCCAAAGGCATTCAATTTGAAGGACTTGTACCAAATTTTCAAGATTCATACTCACCACAGTGGATTCTTTGCAAGATCCATTGTTTCTGATGGCATCCCTCCCACTTTCCTTAGGACAAAAGGATGGATCCTTCACTCCTCAAAAACATCCTACTCCAAGAGATCTTGCAGGTCTTTAATTTCTTGCCTTTCTATCTATTTTTTTTATTATAAATAAATAAATACATGCTTTCATAAGTTATGTCAATCAATTGTAACATGCATTAAGTGTGTGAATAATTGATAATTTGGATCTCTTTCAGTTATGTTAGTAATACGATTAAAAAGAGATATTTACAGAGATAGTTTGTTTGGTTAAGTGAGACCCATCACTATATCTATCTCTCTCCAATTGAATATACTGTACGATTAGAAAGAATCTTTCTTTTATGCATAGTTCATAGTTAATGTGCCAAACTGAATCAATGAAAGCACGATCGAGGTATAAATTCAGTTTGGTTTGTTCATACACATTTGATTATTTGATTATGAATGATACTAGAAAAATATAACTTTTAGTTCTTGAACTTTTCCTCAATTATCGACTTAGTCCCTAAATGTTGACTAAGAACAATTTAGTCATAGTCATTTCAATTATGAGGTTAATTAAGAAACTAAATTATTCTACATTAAAAAATAATTAATTTGTTATAGGTTGAGTATAAGAACCAAGTTATTTTGAGTCAAAATTCAAGTATTAAATTCAAAAGTTATATCTTTTCATTGATATTTCAAAAGTAATTTATTTAGTTCCTTAATATCTTTAAAAAAAGTCAAGCGGTTATTATATTAAAGACTGGATGTAATATGTTTTTTATTAATATTTCAAGTATTTATTTATAATTAATGTTACTTCCTGTTGTAGGAAGCTTCCTGAAGCTCTTGGGGTGGACACAGCTCTGAGATCACAGCTCCCACGTTTCCACTTCCCTACACCACACAACGGTCAGCACCAGTCGTTGTAGGAAGATGGTATTGTCCATTTATATTTGTAAGGGAAGGAGTAAGCAGGAGATTCAGAAGGCAAATGAAGAAGTCAATATTTTACAGCATGACACTTCAACAAAGGTGGGAGGAGATATACTCTTGCGGGAGACATGAGATCACCATGGAAGGCGAAAACGGCGCCGGCATTGTTGTCGTGAACGCTGATGTGGAGAGAGAGATGGTTATGGTGGGTGGAATGAAGGCAAGCAAGAGTGATAGGGTTGACCCTAATGGCTTCTATTGGTATAGAGCTTATGATCCAAGAAAGAGGATAAGGGCAAGTGTGGGATTGAGCATGGCTATAGTTGAGAATATGAGATGGGTTCAAGAGGAAGGAGGGAGGGCTTGTGGGAGAGAGAGAGTAGTGAGAATAAGAGAACAAGTGAGAAGGTTGGAAGGTAGTGAATGGCAGAAACTTAGTTGCTATGTGATGGTAGAGAGCTTTTGTTTGAGGAGACTGGATGGTAGATTATTGCTGAGATATGACTTCAGGCACACCCAAAAACTCAGATATAAATGGGAATAACAAAGGTTAGGTTAAGTTGTATTCAACTTTCTCAATTATTATTTTAGTGGCACGCAGTATTTTAAACTAAGTTTTGGCACATTCAACACCTTAAAGTATTTTTCTAGTAACACCCAGTATCCTAAAATAATTTTTTGGTGTAATTTTACTCTTAAATTATTTTTCTTAGTAGCATCAAGTATCCTAATCTTAGGGTATTGGATGCTATTGAAAAAATACTTTTAACATGATGGATACACCAAAACTTACTTTAGGCTACCAAATGCTATTGGAAAATTATTTTATGATGTTAAATGAACTAGAAATTAGTCTAAGATATTGAGTGCTACTGAAAAAACTATTCAAGGTATTGGATGCTGCTTGACCCAAAGAACAATTGTCTGTGTTTGTACAAATGAAGAGAGAAAAAAAAATGTGCTCTTCCGTTCGCTCTAGTGTTGTCTATTTTGCAGTAATTCAGGACAAAACTGTGTGGACAATTATGTCATGAAATTTTGCAGCAGGTATGGTGATATTTTGCACCATAGTAAATCTGAATCAACAAATAAGCATATGCATAGCACAACAACTTAACTCCAGAATCAATTAATATATATTAGGTTTCATAGTGAACTTGGTAAATGAAGTAACATACAGGTAAGGCTCAGATAGGTTCTAAGCCAAACAATTTTACATCAAGCCTACATCCAAACACTACAGTTAAACTTGTAAATGAAGAATCATATAGGTAATAATCAGATAGGTTCTAAGCCGACTATTTTACATCAAGTCAACATTTGAAGACTACAGTTAAAAAACTGTGCAGATATGACTCAGAAGCCCAATATTGTAAGAAACTTAATGGCCTAGCTTGATGACACGAGATACCCTTTCAAAGAAGATGGGGCACATGCTGGTGCTGAACATGATATCCTCTCTCATCCACTCTGGTGCTACTCTCTCAAATGTGCCTAGAGATAAAGCATTGTACAGCAGCTCTGCTTCCACTCCAGGAGCTTTGCTTACCCAAGTTAATCTGAATGAGTAACCTAACCATTAATGACAAGCAATTGTTAGTCAGATGCCAAATGTCAATAAATTTTATGGGATAAATAATTCAAATGCTCCCCTAAAACTTTGAGCCATCTGCAAAATAGCCCCTCAACTTTCAAAATTAGAAAACACCTCCCTCAAGTACCAGCCTAAGGAGATCATCATTGGGGTCAACTAAAGAAATGGATAGAAAGATTGAGATCTTGAAAGGTGATGGTTAGAGAAACTATTTTCTACTTTTCAAAGCTGGGAGGAAATATTTACAAATGGCTCATTGTTGAAGAAGTGCATCTGGACTGAACCAAAGAATTATCCATGAACTACTTCTGAACTAAGCTGTGTTGGTCTAGGAGTGCTCTGTTATCAAAGCAGAAAGCAATGATGGCCTAGCTACTGAACGTCTTACTGGACCAAGAATAAAACACGCAACTTTCAATCAATGAATTGTAAAAACCTACAAGAGCAATGGAAATTGGATTTCAAAGTTCTACTAGCGAATTAACAACAACAAAAAGAGATCCAAGTAATGATTGATTAATGAATGATAACTAAATGACCAGGCCGTAACACTTTGTTGCTGTACCATAGAAGTCAATATTATATAAATCAACTTCATCAACCCAAAAGACAGCGTCACAACTGACTCCCTTCTGGATGTCAGGTGTGAAATTGTACCAGAAAATAGTGATCCATCATAGTTCACTTTTTTCCTGGACCGATGGGTCTCTCCATGTTAAATACATGTAGTCCTTGAATCCATCATGACTCACAAACAGAAGACTTCTGTACGCTAGGGGAAAATGCCATTTGGGAGCTAGCACCGCCATACATACCCAAGTGTATATTACACAGAGCACAACAAATTTAAAACACAGTCAAGTGCAAGCGATATATACTACATAATACTTTGATCAGGCAGTAACAAATGTGATTGAACTATTTACTACTGTTTTGCTGGTAAACGAAAATTAATCTTAAAATCTTATCAACACCAATCGACACTCGTGTCTCCCATTTCTTCTACTTCCAATCTTCCAAAAAGAATTTCATATATTTTTGTATTCATTCAAGCATCCACAATGCCTGGGTACCTTAGTTGAATGTCTCTGTTACAACAATAGCGTCCATGATATACTTGGAGGCATATTATGCCTCCATTTTGCAGGCATCTACTATCTACCAAAGTACATCGGAATGTCTAAATCCTGGAGATAATTAAGATTGCAAGAAAGTAATCCACCAAACACCTCAGCATATTTACATGGCATAGGGACAAACCCATAACAGAAGATGTGACTAACCGCAGCCAACCCAAAACTTCCTATTAACCCATACGTGTCAGCCCAGAATCCAATTTTGAGACATTAAATTATTAAAATCAAAATACACTAAGACTTTAAAAAATCAGTTTGTTTAAAAAATTTAAAATTGAAAAATAATAGAATTACCACTTGATTGGTGGAGGGCTGAAATGCATACTCGTTCAGTTTGATAGTCAGTGGATAATTTCATGCCCAGGACATGCTCAAAAAGAGCTTGAACTAGCCAGTTTCTTTCCAGCAAATTAACACCTGTTGAAAGCAATGGTTAACAAAGTATGCCAGTGAAAAAATTCACATAGGAAGCAGCATAAACTTTAACTAACAACACCAACCTGATTGGTCTCTGGCCCCAGAACCACAAATCAGCTGCTTTTTTACAACATAACATCAGCGCATTGAGACATTCATATTTTCAACTAAAATGTAATAATTGAGATGTGCATACATATTATGATTATAAGAGTATAACTGCATGGATGCACAAACGTATCCATGCATCTATTTTACATTTCTCAGATGCTAAATGCTCACCTCATCCATGGCAGTCTCATTGCATAAGTTTTGGGCTGCTGAATCTTGCACCACAGAATTGTCTTCAACAATTCTACAAGGTGTAGACCTATCTGTTTCTTTTGATGCATCATTCCTAGTACGTTTTCTAGTCTTTCTTATGGATGAGGTATTGGACATAGAAGGAATCTCGTCATCTATTTTATTATTGTTTTGCTTCAAATTACCAGAATTTCCATCCTGGTGTAGCTTTTGAAATTTCCCAATTTCTGCAATAAGAGCCTCATCTGCCAAAAGTTCAAACTCCTAAGTCCTGGATATGAAATAGGAATTGATAAAAATGAAAGGAAGAGAGCAGGACTGACGGAGAGGGGATGAGGTTACTATGTAAAGATTAAAATCAGTCATGTATTTCCCAAGAAAACATATTCACAGTCCAATAATGAGTCAACATTGACATTGAAATTCTGAGGACACAGATCGACTTTTTAGTTATCAGAAGAGTAACTCTTACTTTACCCTTTAATAAGGATTTGATTTAACCAGAAAGTATGAAAAATAATATATGGTTTTAGACAAGTGACACGCTAAGAAACTCAAGCTGACTTCGCATGCAACTTTTGAAAATCAATCATTAACTAGTTTCAAAAAGTTATGAATTTCTCTCTCAAAGCAATAATCAAGTTCATTCAGCTGAACAAGGAAAAAGCGTCTGATATGAGAAAATTTGCTGACCTAACTAACACCAATGATTTGATCGGTTTCTGAATAAAGAATTTTCTATTATTCACATCCTTTCAGGTAAATAAACTGTGATTTAAGCGGGATGCAACCCAAGTACATCAGAAGTCCACTGTAATACTAATACCATATTAGGAAAGATTAAAGAACTAAACATGACAAAGGGAAGAGATGCAGAAAGAAGAAATTATGCAAATTAAACTTTGCAGTTCTTTTACTTGGCAAGAAAATTGTTTTTAGACGGTGTAAAACTTTGTGGGGAAGAAGATACAATAAATTTTTCTTTTTCCACCATATGTAATCGGCATCCAAAAATTAAAATAAAATGCATATATAGAACTATAGAAACTCATGCAGCTATTATCACTTAATAAAACAAGCAAAGTAGGTCAGAGTTTTGAGCAACATCAAAGAATGATTCAAGTGTCTCACTTTTCTTGCTTGCCTCCATTATGAGCCTTTGATAATCAGCAACCTCTTTGTCTTTGGCAAGCCTAATATAGTTAATATACATTCAGCCCTCCAAAAACAAAATACATCAATTGAAGAAAAGAACAAGCCCTGATGATGAAACCGAGCAATAAAGAAAAGAGAAAGAAAGAGAGTATAAGACGGAAATGCATGCCTTATTGAAGCCACTTCACTTCTTAAATCATTCACTTTTTCATGCAGCTGGTTATTTTCGCTCTTCAAGTGCTCCATCAACTCATCTGCAGCTGTAGTAGTGACATAAAAAGAGATTGCTAATGATTAGTGCAATAGTGCTTAAGATGTTTGAACCAAGAGAATCAGGAAAAAAAATCTAAATTGATAGTACCAAATAAAGACATAATTTTGCAGAAATCAGCTGCTATGCCTAGCTATTAGACACAGCTCAATGCAATTAACTATTTTGCATCACACTTTCAAAAATTATATGCCAAAACTAAAGAGGAAAAAAGGGAGGAAAAACACAAGTCAGAGTCAAAAACCAGGAATTGAAAACAAAAGCGAGGTGTTTGCAAGACCTCATGAACATGAGTTTTAAGAGCCATTTTATATAGGGCTGAACTTCAAAATGTATTGCAAATTCTTTGGTAAACTCATTACCATAAATTTATAACTGCAGTCTTCAGAAACTTGAAGAAAGGAATCTAAGTGAAAAGCATAAAGAAGATGCATACCAGACATAAAATTCATAAATTTAACTTCTTGAGATTTATTTATCTGATCAAACTCAGAAAGTTTCTTCGCCTGGAACAAGAAAGAAAATCGTGAATCAATAACAAAACCAAACTCATGTTTGTTTGATGCATCATTCACTAGATGAAATGTCAATTTTATTCACCAATGTTCATCTCAAAGCTTTAATTCACACCCGGATGCAATGTTCAAATAATTTTCTGAACCAACAACTGAATTTTTTAGAAAAACAAAAATTGAACATCAAATTCAAATACCTCAAAATCTTTTCTTAATGCTTTGAGGTTATTTAACTATAAATGACAAAAAGACAGTGAATGTAAGGTTGCAAAACTAGGAACTTCAGAATTAGCATCAACAAAGGGACAGACAAACACCTTTAGCTTGGAATACTTGTCATAGAGCTTAGAGTACAGCGCCTCCATTTATAAAATGGTAACTGTGGCTGCTGCTGTTGCGGAAGAAACCCAAAGTGGGATCAGAGCATCAGTCAGGCACCAATGACATTTCAATGAGTAAGCATCAGAGACTAGCTGTAGCAGTTTCCTTTGGTCCCACACAAAATTAGCAACGCAATTAAATTCATAGCATCTAAAATTTGAAATGACCTTTAAGAAATGGGAAGAGAAGAAACCCCATAACAATCCAAATAAAGCATGGTAAGTTAGAAACCAGAAAAATGTAGTCAACTGCAGAAAAAACTTCCAAGTTCGACCACTCAAAGCTTGAAGAACGGACTTCTGTGCTTTGAGTTAGGTCAGAATTATTCCAAAATAACATCCAACTAGTAGTTTCCATTGCACACACGTTGAGTATGCGCCATAATCACCCAACTCACTAGCTATGCCATTTAACAAAAGGCTACATATGCCAATTGATTATATTGTCATTTTTTGCTTATGCCATTTATATTCATGAGTATGGAAAACTGATGTTTTAATTTTCAGCAATTCTGTAAACACTGCAGTACTGTGGGCAAACATGGCAGTCCAAGTCAGCTATTCCTGCCATTTAGGTTCCTAACTGCCTGTGGATTAATCTCCATGTTTAGAAAACATGATGTCCCTATAGTTTCCTGCTGCTGCTGCTGTGGACAAACAGTGTTGTAAAGAGGAAAACATGGCAGGAATAACTGATTTGGAAGCCAAACCACATTACAATACGGAAAAAGAGAACATATGGTGAGTGCAACGTGAGATTGAGGAGCTTCGTGGACAAACACCCGTTAAGAATAGGAAATAAAACCTGGCTTCAAGAGAGACAGAGGCTTCTGTGCGTGAGGACTGCTAAGGGGCGCTGTGCTTCGCAAATGTTGTCCACCGGTGAGAAAGGCTGAGGATTGAGGTTGCTGGGCTTCACCGTTCAAGTGATTCAAGGGTAAATCATTATACACATTTGAGAACAAGTTTGTAGTCCCGCACTTCAAACAGAGCTTCTCCTGAAACAAATCAGTGGACAAGCCAATCATCATCATATGCAGAGTCCGAAGTCCAATTTACGAACACCACATAAAATTAGAAGTATAACCCAATTGACTTCGAAAACCAATCAAGAAATAATCGTTCAAAACCATTCATCTAAATGAGCTCACACCCCAAAAACCTAATAGACCACAGGTCCAGTTAATAATCAGCAAAGAAACAGATTGACGAGCCACCATAACAATAAATAACTTCACATACCTCAGATTGATGAGCCCAAACGACCTAAACGGCATTCGTCTTCTCTATGAACAAATTTAGGAGAAAAGGTCTTTGTATGGAGACGAAGAGCCTGCAATCGTTCGAGCTTAGGAGGTTCGGAGCTCGATTTCACCTTTGCACAACGCTTCCACGGTCTCAAACTAACTCTGAGCGTACACCGGGAAGTTCAGCGGAGGCCTGGAGGGACTTTGGGTTCTTTCCGAAATTTGAATTAAAGATTAAACTGTTACTCTTTTTTTTTGTTTTTTGTGGAAAATTTCAGTTAAAGGGACTTCATTTCAATCAACACCCAATACCCAAAAAATGAAACTCAAAATGAAGTTAAGTTTGGTGTCGAGAGATAATAATGTGCTTATTTTATTTTTCTTATTAGTTTTTTATTTATCTTATAAATATCCTTATTTATTTTATGAGTTTCCTTGCTTCTCTTTGATTAAAATATTTTAAACTCGCTTTCAATTTATTTATTTGGCTTATAAATATCATTAATTATCTTTTAAATTCACTTATTTGTTTTATAAATTGCAAAATGTTTTTGTTAACTCGCTAAATTCTTTTGAATTATTTTTTTTTTTTTTTTTATTTGTCTGATAAAAAGCCTTATTTGTCTTATAAAATGCTCTTTTGAAAAAACAAATGAAAAATATCATTGTTTTTTTACCTATAAAACTTAATAGGAAAATTAAAATAAAGGATGAAGATAAAAAGTAATATTTATTATAAAGGACCATTTGTAATTAACTAAATCATAATATAAATTTAAAATTACTAAATTGTCATTAATCAAAATTCTCCCTATGTATTATTTTTATTTAAATTAAAAAATAACTAAAATTAAAACTAAAAATGCCCATCATGATATGATCATTTTTTTCTAATATATTATTTAATTAACATTATTTAAACTCATGATTTTTCTTAATTTTTATTTTTCACCAATTTATATCATCAGGACAATTTATATTATCAACATCGATGACAATTAAATTCTATAAAAATAAAAAATAAACTTATTTCATATTTTCGGTATAATAGGTTAATTAGATCTTTTAATTTTATTAACATTATATGAATTTTTTAACCCACATAAATTTTTTCTTAAACAAAAATAAATCATACAAACTTTCTTGGTTTAACATATATGATAAATTATAAAAGACCTTGACTTTTATTAAAACTATATAATTACATTTTTAATTAAAAATTTTGTTGATTTTAAAAAATATATTTTTTAACAATTGAAGAATGCATAATTTTTTTTTCATAGATATATATTCAAGTTGTGAAAATTGAGAAAACCATTGTTTAATTTAATGAAACTTAGAATTTTATATTCTTTGTTAAGGACATTTTAGTACTTTTAATTTTATATTTTTATATTTGGTCCTTCTAAATAATTACAATTTTTATGGTCCTTCTCCATAAATATCTTTTCCTCTAAATTCTAATTTTCCCAAACTTAATTTCATTTTGCTACTAGGATAAATGAAGTTTCAGATTTTTTTGAGTTAACTAAAATAAAACTCCATCTATGAGGCCAAGCTAACCAAAATTCTCCCTATGTTTTTTTAATAAAAAAGATAGATATGGGTTAAACGACAAAAATACCCCCGAAATTTTCACACAACAGCGTCTGAACATTTTTAAGGGAGTAGCATGACTCGAAAGTTTAAAAAATAGGACCATTTTACGCGAGGACCGTTAAATCTAACAAATATGAAATACCAGACAAATGGCACTTAAAACATAACCTCCTCATCTAAAGTCAACCACTCCTTGCCAACTCATCCTCCCCACCATCCCTCTTCCTTTTCCGATGTTAATGGTGGCCGATAATGGCAAAAAAATCACCTCCTTCCTTCTCGACTCAAAACTCCTCTAAGAAAGCATCCAGGGCACTTCTTGTGCTTTCTCCCCTCCATCTCTTCCTTTTCTAAATAGACAGAGATATCGAAAGCCTGCTTTGGATTATTGAATCAGCACTCTCAATTGAAACTAACAAATATACAATCGATCAGAAATAACTCAAGTGTCTTTTCATTTCACAAGAAAAATCAAAGAACATGTAAACACCTTTTCAACCATTTGAATCAGTTCTAACATCGCTCTGACTTTTGCTGTAGATGTCAGTGAACATGTGAATTTGGAGATGGAAAAAGGAAAAGCAACTCTGCAATGTCAGTAGTGAGTAACGGCGAAAGCACAAAAAAAAATTGAGAAGAAAACAAGATGTCAAAGACTATCCCGCTTTGATACCATATTACTGAAGCAAGAAGAGAAAATGAATCTGAATATTATTTCATCAAATATTTCTAGTGGGTAGATGTCCTTATATAGATAAAATAGTTCACTCCCTATACATAAATGAGTGTATAGACGGTTATAACAAATTAACTAAATGTACAAGTAAATATAACAAACTAATAACTATTTATATCCATCTAACCTGTGTACGGTAACAATATAAAACACCAATAGTTGCCACTCATTTCAGCAAAGAAGAGTAAAGTTTCCCCTTCACTGAACAGTGAATAATAAAAATCCTTCATTGGCCGTTTTCCATTGATGAATTCGGAAACCATTTCTCAGGGCTCAAAATTCTTGACATTTAGTACCGTTTTGAAATCCGGATGTTTTTGTCAGACCCATCATTGTGAAGTAAAAAAAAGAAAAGGCAATGTCCACATAGAAGAACTCAGAAAATTCCCATGGGCACCTAAATAAAGCGGGAAAAATCAGAGGCGTCTAAGATTAATAAAGATCACATTGCATATCCCAGATAGAGAAGAAAGCATGGCAGATGAACCCAGCTCGGAAAAAGAAAAACAGAGAGCTCGAAAGATCCAAAACAATCTTTTACAAGTTTGGGTTCACCCTTAGATTGGGCCAAGGAGCTGGAGGAAAATAAGAAAAGGGGGATTAAGGAGAAGAAGAGTTGATCAGAAGAGAGGGAAGCTTGAGACGGGCCCTGATGATCTGAGAAATGAAGGATTGAGAACGACGACGGTGATAGGTTCAGAAGGGCCAAGGCCGATTGGGTTCAGGCGAGAGAGAAGAAATGAAGGGGTAAGGTGGAGAGAGGATGCTGAGGTGACATCCATCGAGTGTCATGTAAGATAAATTAATCAACTTTATTAACGGATTTTTTAAATTTTTGGCATAATTGGAATAAAATGATTGGGTCCATTAAACATTCTTGATTATATATTGTTGGATTTTCTGTTTTTATTAAACAAGATTTTTAAAGAGAGATCACTCATCAAATGTATGATTCGAAAATGTTTTGTTATTTTTCAAAAAAAAAAAATCATCTTACATTTTCAAAATTGTAAAAACACTTCAAAAAATTAAAACAAACCATCACCAGATAATTTGATAAAGTCTCAAAAAACAAAAAATCAAACCCCAAAAAAGATTAAAAATATTAAAAGACTAAAGATGTTTCTAATATCCATAATAATATAATGTTATGTCTGCTTTTTTTTAAAAAAAAAAAATGAAATGTTAAAAGATTAATATCCTTTCATGATTTCAAAAAAATTTTCGATATATTTGCATTTTATTTATATTCTTTTGTTTTTTAATGATTTAAAACTTTCCTTTAAAAAAAACCCCAACCCCCGATATCCCCACCAATTGTTTTAAAATTTACGTGGTCCGCCCCGGACATGCCCCTACCACCATCAAAGCTCCATTCTATAGGTGGAAATAATTATTGGCAAAATAACAACATTTTTTAGGAATTCATATTTTTATTAGGTTTTGATAACACTTTGTTTAAAATAAAAAAAATTCACACATTATTATTCTTGTCGGTCCCGGATTTAGTTGGCCACGAGCTTAATGGGTATTTATTTTGTTGTTAATGTGTGGTGAACATTTCTCTAGTATTATAAATATTGGAAACACCTTTCTATCTTTTCATATTTTGGAAGTTATTTTTTAAGTCTTTTTTCCACTAATATTTCAATTTCAATCAAAATCAAAATTCTAATAAAATGAACCAACAAAGGAATAATTGGCAAATGATTGGGTCCATTAAACATAATATGAATGTTGTTTTCTTGAAAAAAAGGTTAAAAGATTAATATCCTTGGACATGTGGAACTTTAAATTTAAATTAAATTACTGAGATATTCTTAGAATTTACTCCCTTAAATATTTAAAATACATCATCGAATAAACTTCTTTTGTTAGTTATTTTGTGTGTGTGTGTGTTTTATTTTATTTTATTTTATTGCACCTTGTTAAATGTGCTTTGAAATTTGTAATTGGCCTTCTTCATTTTAATACGAACTACTTTTTCTGGAAAAAATACAAGGTATTAATCACTGTTAACTACTTCACCAGAACTAAGAAAGAAGGGTTAACTTATTAAATTTGTTTTAAATTTAAAAAAAAAATCCCAACTTTTCCTTCCTTAGACCTGTTAAAATTAAAAATAATAATTAATAAGTCTCTAGATAACTTACATTACAGATTAAAAATTTCTTTTAAAAGATATACTACATTACATGTATTTTGGATTGGGGGAGTATCATAAAAAATGTAACTAAAGAAATTTTGTGCATTCTATGGATTTGACACTTGTAACATTCAAGACACTACAAATAAGGGATGGGGGAGTATCATAAAAAAATTATGGATTTGACACTTGTAACATTCAAGACATTACAAATAAGGGAAGATAGGTGTAACATGTCTTTGACTGACTAAAAGTTCTATAAAGTCAAGCTTTCAGTTACTGTGAAATCTAATGATCTAACCAATTTCATTCTATTTAGAAGAACTTGTTTATTTATTTTTTTAAGAAGATAGCTCAGCGATAAAGATTTGGTAGGTATAATTAGGTTATTCTTTTAATCAGATCGTATATCAAACTAGCCTAAAAAACTGGCAAGTCTAATTTAAAGCAGGTATGTATTTTATATATGATTAATTTGGAGTGGATTGATTACTCCTATTTCCAAGTTAATTACTCAAAGAATGAAAATATATTCAGGGATATAAAAAGATGCAAGGTTAATTGTGGTCAAATGCAAAGCATGTAAATTCCACATTATCTCATATTAGGTGAAATTATTATTATTTTGCACCTATACTCTTCGTAATATTATCCAATGATAACTTTATACTTTCATTTATAAATTATGCAAAGATGATTGCCATACATATGCTTCGAATTTTCCCTCAAAAATTTTATTTTATATTGATATAGACATGTTGCTCATTCATAAAAATATCCTCAAAAGATATTTAATTATCTCTATACCCCACTTACTTGATATATTTTTTCATATTTTAAAACTATTGGTATATTGAAAAACATTTTTTTTAAAAAAAAAAAGCAATACTCATCACCGCACGCGTTCTTTACCCGTAATAACTATGTGATATTTATTTAATATTTTTTTTACCATAAGGTAATACTCTTTAATCTTTTCTTGGCAAAATAATACTTTTTAATCTTTAATTTTTAATCATGTATATCAAGATTTTATATTAAAGCAGTATAAATAAATCACACTATTCTCAATTGTTTCCATAAACACATATTTGAATCCTAAAAAGCACGTTATTTATTGAGAGAAAGGTAAAAACCTTTTGCTAATAGCACGTACAGTTGGTTTGTGAACTGAAAATCCTCATGCAGCATGAAGCTATCAACACTGGGACTGTTGTTCCTATCACTCATTCACTTTTTCATGCAACTGGTTATTTTCGCTCCTCAAGTGCTCCATCAACTCATCTGCAGCTGTAGTAGTGACGTGAAAAGGGATGGCTTATAATTAGAGTAATAGTGCTTAAGATGTTTGAACCAAGAGAATCAAGATAAAATTCTAAATTAAAAGTACTAAATAAAGAAATAATTTTGCAGAAATCAGCTGCTATGCCTAGTTATTAGACACAACTCAATGCTATTAACTATTTTACATCACACTATCAAAAATCGTATGCCAAAACTAAAGAGGAAAAACACATGTCAGAGTCAAAAAACAGGAATCGAATAACAAAAGGAAGGTGTTTGCAAGACCTCAAAAACATGAGTTTTAAGAGCCATTTTATATAGGCTGAACTTGAAAATGTATTGCAAATTCTTCGGTAAACTCATTACCATAAATTTATAAGAAACTTAAAGAATGGAATCTAAGTGAAAAGCATAAAGAAGATACATACCAGACATAAAATTCATAAACTTAACTTATTGAGATTTATTTATCTGATCAAACTCAGAGAGATTCTTCACCAGGAACAAGAAAGAAAATTATGAATCAATAAACAAAACCAAACTCATGTTTGTTTGCTGCATCATTCACCAGATGAAATTTCAATTTTATTCACCTATGTTCATCTCAAAGCTTTAATTCACACCCGAATGCAATGTTCAAATAATTTTCTGAACCAACGACTGAATATTTTAGAAAAACAAAATTTGAACATCAAATTGAAATACCTCAAAAATCTTTTCTTAAAGCTTTGAGGTTATTTAACTCTAAATGACAAAAAGACAGTGAATGTGAGGTTGCAAAACTAGGAACTTCAGAGTTAGCATCAACAAAGGGACAAAGAGACACCTTTAGTTTGGTATACTTGTCATAGAGCTTAGAGTACAGGGCTTCCATTTATGAAATATTAACTGTGGCTGCTGCTGTTGCGGAAGAAACCCAAAGTAGCTGGGATCAGAGTATCAGTCAGGCACCAATGACATTTCAATGAGTAAGCATCAGTGAGTAGCTGTGGCGGTTTTCTTTGGTCCCACACAAAATTAGCAACACAATTAAATTCGTAGAATCTTATATTTGAAATGAGTTTTGAGAAATGGGAAATAGAAGAAAACCCATAACAATCCAAATAAAGCATGGTAAGTCAGAAACTACAAAAATGTAGTCAACTGCAGAAAAAACTTCCCAAGTCCAACCACTCAAAGCTTGAAGAACGGACTTCTGTGCTTTGAGTTTGGTCAAAATTATTCCAAAATAACATCCAACTAGTAGTTTCCATTGCACACACGTTGAGTATGCGCAATAATCACCCAGCTCACTAGCATAATATCCTCCAAATGGGCCGACTCATTCAACAAAAGGCTACATACATATGCCAATTGATTATATTGTCATTTTTTTCTTATGCCATTATATTTATGAGTATGGAAAACTGATGTTTTAATTTTCAGCAATTCTGTAAACACGGCAGTACTGTGGGCAAACATGGCAGTCCAAGTCAGCTATTCTTGCCATTTAGGTTCCTACCTGCCTGTGGATTAAAATTTTTTTAAAGTCATTCCTATACTATACAAAGGTTTAATCTTCATGTTTAGAAAACGTGATGTCCCTATAGATTTCCTGCTGCTGCTGCTGTAGACAAACAGTTTTATAAAGAGGAAAACATGGCCGGAATAACTGATTTGGCAGCCAAACCACATTACAATATGGAAAAGAGAACATATGGTGAGCGCAACGTGAGATTGAGGAGCTTCGTGGACAAACACCCGTTAAGAATAGGAAATAAAACCTGGCTTCAAGAGAGAGAGAGGCTTCTGTGCGTGAAGACTGCTAAGAGCCGCTGTGCTTCGCTGATATTGTCCACCGGCATGGGCAGGTGTCCCTTGAATTTGGGTTTTTTTTTTTTTTTTTAATTAATACACATTTGAATGATTACTCACCCTTAAATTAAGTGCTTACCCTTGATACATCAAAGCTGCACTTCTTAATCGGATGGGGATGAATGGTTAAATGATTGTTTAGTGCCTTATATTGAAAAAGATATTTGATAGTATTATAATAAGGAATTATAATGAAAAAAAATAAGGCGCAGAAAGATGACGTTGTAATTATTTTTATTACAATATATTTTTTTATTAAAATATATATACTTGAAGTCTTGAATTTATTGAGTATCCATTCTTTATTGTAATTTATGTAGGCTGCATTTCTAACCGCACTTAGTCTCGCTCTTCTAAATGACAGGTTTTTAAAATAATTTACTCTTATTCCATCATCAGTATTCATTTGATTTCATGAAAAAAAAAAAATTGATATTCTTTTTTTTTCGTTGTCTATATTCTTTTATTTTTTTAAAGCATTTAAAACTTTCCTTAAAAAAAAAATTTTTTTTTTTTTTTGGCAACCCCATCCCCGTAAATGGTACCCCCTCAGTAATTTTCTAGATCGGGTGCTATCCACCATGAGAAAAGGTTGAGGATTGAGGTTGCTGGGCTTCGCCGTTCAAGAGATTCAAGGGTAAATCATTATACACATTTGACAACAAGTTTGTAGTCCCGCACTTCAAACAGAGCTTCTCCTGAAACAAATCAGTGGACAAGCCAATCATCATCACATGCAGAGTCCGAAGACCAATTTACGAACACCAAATGCAATTAGAAGTATAACCCAGTTGACTTCGAAAACCAATCAACAAATAATCGTTCAGAAGCATTCATCTAAATGAGCTCACACCACAACAACCTAATAGACCACAGGTCCAGTTAATAATCAGCAAAGAAACAGATTGACGAGCCACCATAACAACAAATAACTTCACATACCTCAGATTGATGAGCCCAAACAACCTACATGGCATTCGTCTTCTCAGTGCACAAATTAATTTAGGAGAAAAGGTCTTTGTGTGGAGACGAAGAGCCTGCAATCGTTCGAGCTTAGGAGGTTCGGAGCCCCGATTTCACCTCTACACAACGCTTCCACGGTTTCAAACTAACTTAGGGTATGTTTGGTTGGGGGGGGAGGAGGGAAGGGAAGGGGAGAGAAAAAGTTTTTATTTTTTCTTCCTAGGTTTTTTCCCATATAAAAAATTTTCTAATCTATCAAATAAATTTATCATTAATATTTTCCTCCATCCAAAACAAATATTCATTAATTCATTTCAATTAACTCCATAAAACATAAGAAGCTTCCAAGATTAGATGACTCCCCAACTATCATTGTCCCCAAATGGATAAATAAACATACCCTAGATAAAGGTCAAGAATTTTTTTTTTTTTTTTAAAACACAATGCTTTCGGGGAGTTCCGCCCCTAAGTGGAGATGATTTTTTAAGCCGAGCCCGGAGGGACTTTGGGTTCTTTTCAAAATTTAAATTAAAAATTTTTTTGTTAAGAAATCGAACTATTACTTTTTGTTTTTGGGAGCCTGGACTTTATTTCAATGTCCGTTAGAATGAAATTAAGTTTTGTGGAGAAGAGTGAATGATGCCTTTACGTTTTCTTTTTGTAATTTTTTTATTTAACTTGTAAATATCCTTATATTTTTTATTTATTTTGTAAATATCTTTATTTATTTTATGAATTTCCTTACTTGTCTTGACCAAAATATTTTTAACTCATTAGGTTCTTTTGAATCCCTTTATTTGTCTTGTAAATGTTTTTAATTGTTTTTTAAATTCACTTATTTGTTTTATAAAAAAAGTTTTGGAGGGTAAATCCATCTCCCACCAAGGCCGGGCACGCGGCCCATTTTAACAAAAAAAAAAAAAAGGAAAAAGGCGAACCCAATCATTTAGGCTAAAAAGTCACTTATTTGTTTTATAAAGGGTAAATCCAAAAAAAAAAAAGCCACATGTCAAAAAAAGCCCCCAGGGCCTTTTTTAGTATTATTTCATAAAATGTTAACAACTAAATCGGTCATTAACAATTAAATCAATACCCATTAATAACTAAATCATAGCATTAACAATAATACCTAACAACTAAATCATCACATTAACAACTAAATCGATCCGTTAACAACTATATCGTAGACGTTAGCAACTAACGTTTTATGAAATAATATCAGAAAAGACCCTAGAGCCTTTTTTGATATGTGACTTTTTCTGGGGCATTTTTTGACTTTTTTTTTTTTTTTTGCTAAAATGGGCCCGAGATGGATTTTCCCTTTTATAAACAATGGCCAAAATGTTCTTATTAACTTCCTAATTTATTTTTAATTCTTTTATTTATCTTGTAAATGTTTTTATTTATCTTATAAAATGCTCTTTTGAAAAACTAAAGGAATGGTATCATTGTCTTTTTACCCACGAAACTAAATCTCAATTTCAATCAAAATCAAAATTTTATTAAAATGAACCAAAAAAGTGTGGCACAATTGGTAAATAATTAGGTCCATTAAACATGATGTTTTGGGTTTAAACTGCGGGCATAGAAAATGTTTTGTTGGAAAAGGTGAAACTCACTTTGGTGACCTCTACCCCTCAAGAAGATTAGTCTCTAACTATCGGTTGAGGAATGCTGTTTGGATTCTTTAAAAAAAAAAAAAATCTAATAAAATATTAAAGATCCTTAGACATGTGGAACTTAAAATTTAAATTAAATTGCTTAGATATTCTAAGAATTCACTCCCTTAATAATTTAAGATACATCATCAAATAAACTTCTTTTGTTACTTTTTTTTTTTTTGGCACTTTGTTAAATGTATCTTGAAATTTGTAATTGGCCTTCCTCTTTTTAATATATACTACTTTTCCTAGTACAAAATACAAGTCACTAGTCATTATTAACTACTTCACCGGAACTAAGAAAGAGGGGTTACCTTATTAAATTTTTATAAAATTAAAAAAAAAATCCAACTTTTCCTTCCTCAAATTGAAATAACGTTCTTGCTATATACACATATATGTGTGTATACATACGTACATACATACATATACACACACACAGAGTATATATGTATACATATAGATATAGATATAGATGCACACACACACATACATACATATATCTACACACATATATATGAACACACACCGTATATATATATATATATATAGACACACACACATATATATACATATGTGTGTGTTTATATATGTTCACACACATATATATATCTACACACATATATATTGATAGGCACACACACACACACATACACACACAGATATACATATATGTATACACACACATATATACACTACACAGACACAGACACACACACACACTCACATATATATATGTGTGTGTGTGTGTGTGTGTGTATTTATATACGTATGTCTCTATATAAATGTATTTGTGTATATATGTATTTGTATTTGTATATAGACACACACACATATGTAATCACAAAAAACCAAACACACTTGAGAGAATAAAATAGGGGCATTTTAAGAAAAGTTGACAAAAATTAGAATGTTCTCTTATAATTAGGACCAAAACTAACTCTCAAATATTGTCTTATAATTAGGACCGGAGGGAGTAATATTTTTAGAGCACATGTTGAATTAAAAAGAGAAATAAAAAAATTAGCTAAATCCTATGTAATTAAAATTGACCAATGAGAAGCTTTTGTGCATAATTTGTGTCTTCATCAATACACAAATCAACCTAAGCCATTGATTGTGGAAAGTGATCCAAAGGATGAAATCCTTGGACTTTTCCTATAAATAGGGGGGCAACCCCTTCACAATTCTTCACACCAAATCAACCACCAAGTGGTGATTTCTAAAAGAGTAGAGAGTGAAGCAAGAAGGAGGAAGGAGTAGCAAGAGACTTTAAGAGGTAAGCTTGCTTTTAGTTTTTAGTCTTTAGTTTTTATAGTTCTTAGTAGTTTTTAGTAGAATTGTTAGTTTTAATCTAGAAAATAGGTAAAGTAATTTCTCATAATTGTTTTTGGGCCTCATTGCATTAAAAGATGTTTGACGAGGTAAAAACATGTTGGGAAGTGACTTTTAGGATTAATGAAACAAGTTAGAGTAAGATGAGGAATTGTGGGGTTTTGCTGGGTTATTGAAGTCAGTCGGTTAGAGAGCATTATTTTATATGTAAATTTGTCTTAAACAAATTCTGAAATAATTCATGAGTAAAGTAGACATCCAGACCTTTTGTAAATATGTATAATATGTGTCATTTAGAGTTTTGTGTAAGGAGATAAAAATTCTGGAAATAAGGCTACGTTTTCTAGAAAAATTCTGGACAGAGGTTGAAGATCGTTAAACTGGGAATGCTTTACTAATTCTAGGTGAAAACCATTATTTTTCCTCAAAAATAGACATGCTAAGGTTTTCGGTAAATTTTCCGGAACCCCATTTCGATTTTTGTGGAATTAGTTATAATTTTTCAAAGTTGTCGAAAAATCTGCCCAGAATTACTAAAGCAGCGTTTTTTCAGAAATAAAGGGAGATTATTAGAATAACAAATCCACAGGGATAAAAGGGGTCAGTAGTGGCTAAAGTACCTCTTAGACTACGATTTATAAAGAAATAATGCGGTTATACATTTATAGGCAATCCGAGGAAACGTACCGACAACCAAACGTACCACTATCCACACGGACTAAGGTACGGACGAGTACTGTAACACTAACTCTGATGCTTATTGTATGCTTATATGTGATAGATTATTTCATAGAGTCATGGAAAAGACCTGGTCTTGGGTCATGCACTGTGGTTAATGCTCTGTCTTAAGTCACTGTTTACACATTCAGCTATATACGGGTTATAGTCTTGATAATACCGTGAGATTGTTTTCCTAGCGCTAGGGACACGACATGCTATCGTGGCACTGGTTAGTGCAAACGGGGATGACTTTACATGTGCTGTGTGCTATATACTGTTGATATGTTAATCTTGCATCTGCTGTGTGCTTATGTACTGATTACTGCTGTAATGTCATGAATATCTATCATACATATACTGTATTATTTGAGCATGAGGTTAACCGTTACCTGAGATCCAATGGACATTGGACCTCATCTCTTACTATAGCATCAAGGTCCGGAGGATCGAGGGCCGACGACAAGGGTAAGCAGCCCGCGTGAAGAGCTGGCCAGAGTTTTTGCTTTTTGGATTGTATATTATTTTGAATTATTGGGACAAATGTACCACTACTATGACCAACCATGGTTAATATTTTGTAACATACTCATCAGTACTCACTCTTTTGAATTGCTCTGATGCGCCACTCTGATAATATCATCTTATTCCGCTTTTGAAAAATGGGGTGTTACAACGACAGTGATGCGTTCAAAATTAAACGAAGGGCGAGGTAGAGAGAGGATGATGAGGTAACATCTGTTGAGTGCCATGGATAAATTAGTCAACTTTTGGTTAAAATTAAGGCATTAGTGCCTGTCATGGCGTCCAACAATTATTTAAGCCCAACACACAATAATTTAGGTTCAAGTGGAGAAAAATATACCTTTTGGATAGTGGTGGTCTCATATTGGCTTAGTTAAAAAAGTAATATTGGATAGAAATCACTTTTTTTTAGCTTTGGAGTGACTTTTTTTAGTTTCTAGATGAAATATTAGGGAAAATTGATCCAATAAGCCATGTACAATTAAATATACATTTGTTTGTGTAACACCCGCCTTAAATACACCCTTTAATTGCGTACGCGGAAGCGTTCTTTAAAAATAATATGTGATGTTACTATTCACGTATACATATTATTCACTATTCACGTATACGGTACTATTCACTATTCACGTATACGGTTTACAATTGAAAGTAGACATCTGCTGGAAATAAAATCTTTGCACGTCTTGTTCCACTCGACCATGACTACCCTCCTCGTTCTTGAGCTTTACCCGAGCTGCAAATTAGTTAATTTCAAAAATATTCTGGGATTCAAATGAATCCCGGTAGTAACGTCAATCATCGCTCACATAAAATGCATACACAGAACATGCAAGACAACCATCATTTATACATACAATTCATTCAACACATTCGACATTCAAAACAACATACATTATATATATAAATACCATGGTAAATACATGCATATAAAGGCACACATAGTATGTGAGAGAAGCGTTACTACCTGTCGGTCTTTCCAATTCTTGATCTGGTACTTAATCCTTTGGTCATCCCGGATAAATATCGGCTCCTATATTTAAATGTTTATGGACGGCCGAGTTATTATTTATCCAAATTCTCATTTTCCTTATTTCCGAACAAACTCTAAAAATTGACAGAATTTTCAATTAACTTTGAAAATTCATCTTTAATTGCACAAAACTCCAAATGACGTGCTTCCAAAAATCACGTGTTCCTTTTTAAGTCTATTTTCAGGGAAAAATACATTCAATAGTCAAATATTCGTACGCTGTTCCTAGAATTTTCGTTCATCTTAACTGTTCCAGAAAAACGTTCAGATTTAACACTTAACTTGAAAAATCCATATCTGGAGTTCTAGGTGTTCAAATCAGGTGGTCCAAAAGATATACCATATATTTTGGATTGGGGCAGTATCATAAAAAAAAAAAAGTAACTTATGAAA
The DNA here is from genome assembly GCA_019022655.1 of Acacia acuminata. Lineage (NCBI taxonomy): Eukaryota > Viridiplantae > Streptophyta > Magnoliopsida > Fabales > Fabaceae > Acacia > Acacia acuminata. Next base: position 1,193,361 of record JAFJYI010000056.1, on the reverse strand, counting down.
TTTTATGCATTCTATGGACGTGACACTTGTAACATTCAAGACATTACAAATAAAAGCAATTACACTTCAAACTATAACCCCTTTTAATGAAATTATTAAAGCCCAAATGCTAGAGGAAGCTCAAAGAAAAGCAAAAGCAAAAGCCATAGAAGCCTCAACCTCACAACCCCAAATTACCAAAAGCGTTCATTTGACACTTATTCTAAATATCAATTTTTCAAAAAACTTGTCGAAAAAAGCTGGAAGAATGGAGATTTCGCATCCACATGTTAAATATGCCTCTCATTTTGCCTTTAACAAAGTTGTAGCCTATCCAGGAACTTCACCAGAATTAATAAAAATCTTATACCAATATGGAATGCTACATGCCATTTATTTGCCCAATAATCTTGATCCTCCAGAAGTTAAGGAATTGCCCCAGGCCTTGCAAGCAGCAACTAAAACATATGTTGCAGTTGTAACGCAACATAGTGTTTATATCAGATTTTATTCCACGGTTCCTTAAATTACACCGAGAAGTTTTATCCTCCAATTACTTTAATCAAGTTTGAAACAACAAAGAAACCCATAGAAATGGATGCAGAGATAAAAGAAGACCTTGAAGAAGATGAGGAATTTCAGAACAAGATGTCTAATATTAGAGCTCAGAATTATCATATAATTTTTCAAGAAATGACTAGAGCCATTAATACTGAAAAGCAATGGGTGTATTATTGCGGTTTAACAACAATAATTGTAGCACTTGGAAAGACTTCACATGACCAGCCTTTGTTCGTGCAATGGTATGATCGACTGAGGAACAACAAGATGGAAAATTCGAAAAGACAAAGAAGAAGATATGTAATCTCTTGGCGAGTACTCTAACCACGAGTGTAAGTTTTGTGAAGAAAGAGAAAAAGCCATGCAAGATATTGAAGATCCGGAAGTAGATCTCAGTGTCCTTTGAAGATTCGAAGACAAATGGAAGACGACAAGGAAAGAGCTTGCCGACACCGACAAAGTGCTGACAGGCTAATTTGGAATCTAAAAAAGCAAAGGAGTGCAAAAATGGAGATGCAACGTGTTCGGTGAAACTTTTGCCGACAATGCATAAAATAAAAAATAAAAAAAAAAGCACAAAAAGACAAAAAAGAAGGCATTATGCATTTTGCAATGTTTCATACGCATGCGACCACCACTTTTCAATCATAGCTTTATAGGTTTTCAACTTTACATCATAGAGATTATTATTATGTCTTGTAATATATTCTTTCACGTGTCTTGTATCAGTCTAGCATAGGTATGTCGTCTGTCTATAAAAGCCTTGTAACCCTTCATTGTAAACCACGACTATCGATCAGCAACTCTTTGAGATATCACTCACATTACTACCCTCTTGTACACACTTGTCCTGAGAAATAAAATTCCAAAGAATTTAATCATTTCTTTTTTGAAGCTTACTTCAAATATTTGTGGAACAAGTTTAAGGTATGTCTTTTTAATTTTCTAAGGGGATCAAATTAGGGAGTAATATTATCGCAATTTATTAGTTATGGTCCCGTAAGACACACATGGTTATTTGCTCAAATAAGGCTAAGGTTTAGTTATGATCACATAAGAGCCATAAAATCAAGTTTTAGATTACGCCTCCAGTAGGAAACGAAAGAAGGCTTTGCTGAATATAGTATGAAGGAGGAAGGTTTGAGAGACGTTTTACTCTCTATAAAAGTATTTATGTATGAAAAAGGGCAGGTATCCTTCCATGACTCGGATCATGTTTGGTCAACCCCTGAGGCTTGATGGTTGGTTATAGTATCGTCATACTCATATCTTCTCTATATTTGAGCATATAACCTGGCTGTTCGCATATATGTATATATATATATATATATATAACTTACAATACATATTAAAAATTTCTTTTAAAAGATATACCATACATTTTGGATTGGGGGAGAATCATAAAAAAAATGTAACTCATGAAATTTTGTGCATTCTAGGGATGTGAGTACGTGACACTTGTAACATTCAAGACATACTACTTTTGTTACTTTTTTTTTTTTTTTTTTTTTTTGGGGTTCTTTGTTGAATGTATTTTGAAATTTGTAATTGGCCTTTCTCATTTTAATACATACTATTTTTCCTAGTACAAAATACAAGTCACTAGTCACGGTGAACTATTTCACCAGAACTAAAAAAAACAGTTAACTTATTAAATTTTAATAAAATTAAAAAAAAATCCAACTTTTCCTTTCTCAAATCTGTTAAAATTTTAATACGCATATATATATATATATATTAATTAATAAGACTCTAGATTACTTACATTACATATTAAAAATTTCTTTTGAAAGATATACCATACATTTTGGATTGGGGGAGTATCATAAAAAAAAAAAAAAAAAAAAATGTAACTATGAAATTTTGTGCATTCTATGGACGTGACACTTGTAACATTCAAGACATTCCAAATAAGGGATGAGGGGAGAATCATAAAAAAAAAATAATAATAAAAAAAAAAATTAACTTAAGGATTTGACACTTGTAACATTCAAGACATTACAAATAAGGGAAGGTAGTTGTAAAATGTCTTGGACTAACCAAAAGTTCTATAAAGTTAAGCTTTCAGTTATTGTGAAACCTAATGATCTAACAAATTTAGTTCTATGTAGAAGATCTTGTTTATTTATTTTTTAAAAAAAGCTAGCTCAGTCATCAAGATTTGATAGGTATAATTAGGTCAAACTAGTCTAAAAAACTGTCAAACCTAATTTAAGGCAGATATTTATTTTATATATGATTAATTAGAAGTGGATTGATTACTCCTATTTCCAAGTTAATTACTCAAAGAATGAAAATATATTCAGAGGTATAAAAAGATGCCAGGTTAATTGTGGTCAAATGCAAAGCATGCAAATTCCACATGATCTCATATTAGGTGAAATTATATTTTTTTTCACACTTATACTCTATGTGCTGTTATACATATATAACTTTGCACTTTCATTTATAAATTAGGCAAATATGATTACCATAAGCATATTAATCGAGTGACTTAAATCCTTCTACAAGAATATTGTATAATTAGTTTCTTCTCTTTTTTTATACTGTTAATCAATTCGGGAAGAACTGTTTTATATTCAATAAAACACCTGATTGGAGGAAAATTGCAAAATTCAACACTGCGGAGGGACAAAATTAAGACTTCCCGGTTTATAAGCAAACCATATAAATCATAAACACAAGATGTTTAAATATTTTTTTATAAGTGACTTTGAGAATTTTGATTATGTTTATATTTCATTTATTAAAATCACTTATATATGTGTAATTACAAAAAGGATATGAATTTAATAAAGCTATTTTTCTTTTTGTTAATGATTATATATAATAATTTATATATTGTATATTGTATAATATATACTATAGTATTGGACCATATTATATTATACATTGTATAATATATAGGGTTAAATAGCAAATCTGCCCAATATATAGGGTTAAATAGCAAATCTACCCCGAAAGTACACGTCCAGGAGCAATTTTGCCCTATTTTTTTTTTGGCTCAATGTAATCCCAGAAGTTTAAAAACGTAGTAATGTTTTCATTTTCCGTCAAAAATTTAATAGTCAATATCACTTTTTTAACCGTTAATGTTAGTTTTTTAACAAAAAAATGGTAAGATTACTAAGTTTTTAGACTTATGATCCTACATTAAACCCAAAAAAAAAAAAAAAAAAAAAAACTTCACGGCAAAATTGCTCCAGGGCGAATACTTTCAGAGCAGATTTACTACTTAATCCACTATTTGTTATAACATACTGTAACAAATATATAGTTCTAAAGGTGAAAGGTTTAAAATTATTAGATGGCATGTGAGAGATTTCCAATTTTAAAAGATAATATTACTATAATCATAATAAATATATATATAGAGAGAGAGAGAGATTCATAGCATTAAAAAACTAATATTAGTCCTAAAAAAAGATAATTGTACTATTATCATATATGTATTAACCATGCTTGAATGGTTAATTAAAAGCAACAATGTTTTACTATGCATGTTAAATTAAAGAGTATTAATTGGTCACCATAGGGCTATAAGCCATTTAAGCAAATGACTACCGTGATAACTAGTCAAATTTACATGCCTTCTTCACTGTGTAGCCACAAACCACGCGTGTGTTTATATATTAAGAGAAATGTGTTTTTAGGGGTAGCTTTAATGTCTAGAGTGGTTTATACTATAGTGATTTTAAAATAATAATGAGTCATATATTAACAGATATTTGTGTTTGTGAATTTGTAGCCTATTATAGACACTACAAGAAAAATCAAATTTTGCTACGGAAAAATTCCGTAGCAAAATGGACATTTTCCGTAGCAAACGGATTTGCTACGGAATTTGTCCGTAGCAAAAATGCGTAGCAATTGCTACGGATTTTTAAAATCTGTCGCAATTGCTACGGAATTTGCTACGGAAATTTTTTTCTGTAAAAATTCTCCATTTTGCTACGGAATTTTTTTCCGTAGCAAATTGGAGAATTTGCTACGGATTTTTTCCGTAGCAAATTGGAGCATTGGCTACGGAAACAAATTCCGTAGCAAAACTAATAAATTTAAAAAAAATATTTTTTTTTAAATTTTTCTTTTTTAGAAAAGTGAATACAAAAAGTAGTGTACCATGGATTTTTTTTTTTTTTTATAGAAAATTGAATATATAATAATAATCATAAAGAGTTTACATAGAGAAAACAAAATATAAATAATAATGTTGTGAATAATATGTAATAAAAAAGAAGTCTAAACAAGATCAAGTATGGTCATCCTTGTCCTTCATTAGGGACTGAAGTAGAATCTTCATATGCTTCATCATCTCCTGTGTTTGTTGCACCAGTATGGTCATTCGGTCATTCCGTTGCAAAACTCGATTCCTAAAAAAAAAAAAATTTATATAAAAAATATAAAATATTATGAAATTAAAAAGAAATGCACAAAATCCTTTGAGTTTTTTATTTTTATTATTCATATGCCTTCACGATTTTAATACATGTAGATACTTGTAATTTAGGCCGATCCTAATATCTAGGAATTATAAAACAAAAGCAATTACAAAATTCAAGTTTTATAATCTATTGATTGATTTAGGCTGATCCTAATATCTAGGATTATAAAAGGCATATTCTAATATCTAAAAATTATAAAAGATAGATCCTAATATCTAAGAATTATAAAAAAAAATTAATATTCATTACAAAAAACCTTGCATCAAACATTAAAAAAAAGGAAGAAATGAAGGAACCACAATACCACACGGATTTTTTTATTGTAGAAAGAGGAATACATGAACATCTTCAATTGTACAATGAGTGATGAATGCTTACCAACAACATTGCAACACCCGTTTTCCAGCATAGAATAAAGATAAGTTAAATAATTATTTCAACTCACCATGTGATTCCGCACAAGGAACTAATCCAAAGCCACCATCATATATAAGACTGAAAAAGCAAGTGAAAGGTGAAGAAAAGCCACAAATTTAATGTATATTCATATATCATCATTTGCTTGGAACATGTACTGCCAGAACCAATAGTAAGCTCCAAGAATAGTTGATGACTAGATCTACAAACCTGACATTGTAATATGTAATCCTTGGCTTTCTCTTTGTCCATGCCGCTCCAGTCATTCAACATGAAAGAGATGGCAGCTGATACAGTCCATAAGTAATAATGACATGAAATAACAGTCATTCAATTAAATAAGCTAAATAACATCTTAGTTATAACTCTTACCCGCACAATATACAAATCGTAGATCCCTTTCAGCCCCGGTATGGATGGGCATAAAGCTATCACAAGAGGTGCACAGTTTTAGTGAATGAGAAGTAATCTGAATTACAATTTACAGAGATCAATTTTCAACAAAACAAAAATTGATTTAAGCATATTATCATGGCTATAAATTACAGACCATACGCAGCAAAATAAAGGAATATAGATGTGGGGAACTAATAAGAAGATTAGTAAAGAAGGTTTCAGAAAAATTTAAAAGCATACCTTCCATCAGGCTGCTGAAGATTTCTCATTGATGTCAATAATGGTTCAAAGTCATTGTTGGACAGTTTATATCCAACAATTTTCAATATGGAAAGGGCACAGTAAGTACTTGCCAAGTGACTATTGTTGGGAAGTAAAGCCTAGCAGAAATACATTTCGATAAGTTACCTAACATAAAATGATTAGACTATAAAAATTACAAGAAAAACCAAAGCACTTTCTCAACAAATTTTTGCAGAAACAGGAATACATTGTTCACCAACACATAAAACTTGAAACAAGATGATTAGCACTGTACATGTTTCTACATACCCCATTATCAACTGGAGGAAACTGTGAAGACCTGGAACCAAGAAAACCAAAGAACTCTCCTGCAGCAAGAAGATAGCCACATCAACTTCACTTATAGGTTCAGTAAAATATTAGAGATCATATGCTGCTAAAAGCTGTATACAGATTTCATAGGAAGCATTTCATACTACTGTTTCTATCTGCTTGGTTTCTAGGGCGAACTTGCAAGGACAAAACCCAATTGGCAACAGCATCCTTGTCAACCTATAACATTTTGTAGATTAGGGATACAGTTTACAAGTTAATTGTAATCTTACAATGGCATTTAATCGTATGTATGAGTGGAGGACAATAAGAAGGGATGGGAAGAGAACCTTTCCCTTGGAGGGAGGGAGGGAGAGGGACGTTACCGGAGGAAACGGTGAGGAATCGGAGGACGGAGGACGTTGGAGGAGACGGAGGGCCAACACCGGAGGAAGAGCAGGACGGGGAGGGGCGGAGGTGATGAGGAGGACCGACAAAATGACTAAGAGGTGGAGAGGAGATCAAAATGGCGGGTGGAGTGCGAAATGGCGGATGTCTAAATGATTTTAGAAGGTATTAAAGCTCGATTTTGCGACGGAACTTTATTTCCGTCGCAAAAAGCAAATTTTTTTGCGACGGAACTACTTCCGTCGCAAAAAATGTGCTTTTTGCGACGGAAAGGGGCAAATCGGATTTTTTTTTTTTTTTGAGAAAATTTTGCTACGGAATTCAAAATCCGTAGCAATTTGCTACGGATTTGGATTCCATAACAAAATTTTGCTACGGATTTTCAATTCCATAGCAAATTTGCGGGCTTTTTCCCTCCAAGAAATCGATTTTTTTTTTTGTGGAGAAAATTTTGCTACGAAATTCAAAATCCGTAGCAATTTGCTACGGATTTGGATTCTCAGAGCAAAATTTTTGCTACGGGTTTTCAACTTCGTAGCAAATTTGCGGGCTTTTTCCCTCCAAGAAATTGGATTTTTTTTTTTGAGAAAATTTTGCTACGGATTTGGATTCCGTAGCAAAATTTTGCTACACATTTTCAATTCCGTAGCAAATTTGCGGCCTTTTTCCCTCCAAGAAATCGAATTTTTTTTTGGAGAAAATTTTGCTACGGAATTCAAAATCCGTAGCAATTTGCTACGGATTTGGATTCCGTAGCAAAATTTTGCTACGGATTTTCAATTCCGTAGCAAATTTGCGGCCTTTTTCCCTCTAAGAAATCAATTTTTTTTTTGAGAAAATTTTGCTACGAATTCAAAATCCGTAGCAATTTGCTACGGATTTGATTCCGTAGCAAAATTTTGCTACGGATTTTCAATTCCGTAGCAAATTTGCGGCCTTTTTCCCTCCAAGTAATCGATTTTTTTTTTTGAGAAAATTTTGCTACGGAATTACAATTCCATAGCAAAATTTTGCTACGGATTTTCAATTCTCAGAAGCAAATTGCGACGGAATTAGGATTCCGTAGCAAACTTTTGCTACGGATTTTCAATTCTGTAGCAAATTGCGACGGATTTGGATTCCGTAGCAAATTGCGACGGATTTTTTTTTTCTCACAAATTCCGTCACTATTTTGGCTTTTTCTAGTAGTGAGAGAGCTTTGGAGTAATTTTTATAATTATTTGTAAGCTATTATAAAGTCAAAGGTAACTCTAAATTTTCTTCCTATACTTGTGAATTAGTTATGATTGTAAATGACTATATTTTATATATATAAGAAAAATTGGACTGAATTATATATGTGTGCATGTGCGTGTGTTGTAAATTCTTAAGTAAGTAACGTTAAAAGAAAATTTCTTTATAACTCTCTTTATTCACATAGTTAATAATATAATTATAATTAATATGTTGTTGGATTATTGTTTCATTTTTAGCATATTTGAATATGTGATGATATTTGATATGAATGGAAGCATGATTTATTGTAATTGTCTTATAATGATATTATATTTATTGGTGATTGAATATAACTGTCATCACTATTGCATTTGTATGATGAGATCTCTTACCATGTGGTATGTCATCACTTGGTGCACAGTAGATGACACTTGTCAGAGCCCCCTCTTCCATGTTTTCCTTTGGCTAAGATTGCATTAGAGCTGCGCAACATATGACACCTCCTTAGAGTGTTCTTTTAAGGAGGGGGTCTATAGTTCAAACCTAAGCTCTACACCTTTGTCCAGGTGTATTTTAAAAACTAGTGAGCTTAGGACAATCCAGTCAAATGGATGTGTTTCTGTTAAACTATGTGTTAGGTTATGCCTCCAATCATCAATAAAAGGATGAACGGTGATATAAGGCTGGTTGCATATTACATAATGCATAATTGTATATTATATGTTATAAATAAGAATAGAGGTTGTTTAATGATGACTAACTTGAAATCGTCTTATATAAAGATTGTGATATATGCAGATATATATGTAATAAGTTCTTTCTTTTTACTATATGTGGTTTGCTTATGTACGTCAGAAACTTTCAGTAGTTACTAAGACGTGAAATTTCATCCCTTTATATTAACATTTTTCAGGTGAATGCTATAGTAAGAAGTAAGGGAAGGCAATGTGGAGTGAACCTTGAGAGCTCTGTCGTGCTCCTGAAGCATATGTTATGTCTCATATACAATCAAGCAACGACTCCCCCCGTACGATGCGCTGGTGCAACAATTCACTAATATGAAAAAACATTCTTACCTTCTACTCGAGACAAATTATTAAGAAATTAAATAAAATATAAAGGAACATAAAATAAAATACAAAAGAATAGGATTTCAAACTAACAAACAAAAAATAGAAGTTATCTCACTATTTAAAACCACACAAGTAGTCGTACTTTTATCTGTTTAGCAACTTCTGCATCAGCTTAAAAGCAACAAAAAATGGAAACCAAATGCTAGCCATCATAGTACATAAACATTCCTATATGTAACATGAATATACATATATCTCACATATGTTGCCAAACATTTGTAAATATCTTTCTGTAAACCACATTGATAGTTGTACGCTTTCCATGATTATTGCCATAGTGTATAAGAAACTTCACACTCTTGTATAAGAATCTTCACACTTGTACGATGGTTAATTTTGATAAAGCAACATATAATTGTCATATGTGAACACTAGCTTCAATAAATATAACTCACCATTTTGTAATGATAATGATTGACCCTGACTTTATTAATTGTCATTGCAAAAGAGAAAGCAAGAGGAAATTGCCTTCTCTTCATCCGGAAAGGAAAACTACTATTTGAAGAATTTATGTCCATTATATGAATTAAAACCTTCTAATTTGGGTTTGACCCAACTTTTCCAATCGCTAACCATCATAATAAATAATGAGTTTGAAAAATGAGTTTAAAATCTTAAATTGGAGACATAATTTGAATTTGAAATATTTCAGATTCCAAAACTCCACATTCTAAACTAAATAATCATTTAATGAGCAAAATTTATTAGTGAGAAGTAAAAAATGAACCAAAGCAATTAATGATAATGACATGTGGACAATACAAATAGACCAATCTAGTAGGTAGCATTATTGAATATATATATATTAATTATAAGAGAAAAAGAATTTTTAACCCACAAAAAATTAAAAATGCTAAAAAATGATAACCAAAAGCAAAAAGAAGTACACCAAAAAATATACATTTGCAAACATTTGATGACTAATTTAACTTAATCAATACATCTCCAACATTATTAAAACCTCTGAAACTCTGAACCGCCCCATCCAATCTCTTGATATAGACATATTTAAAAAAGTTCGTGAATAATGGTGAACTACTAGCACCAAATCACAATACATATTAGAAAATTGTTCAGGTCACAAATGCCATACAGACATGTAGAAGATAACAATAACCTTATTGTGTGATAAGTTAAAAAGAAAGGGATCATATCGCACAACCAAATTTCTTTTGAAAAAGAATGCAAGACAATTTTTCATACACCAAACCAAACAACTTTGTAGTCCATGCATTTTTTTTATTTGAATTGTATATACCAAAAAAAAAAAAAAATATGAAACCATGTTTCCCAAATAATACGGAGACCTGTGAACATACCACAAATCATTTGCAAGAATTTGCTTATAAGACTACAATTTTGTGATAAATTTAAGCACATCGAGATGAAAGGTCTTTGATTTTTGACATCATCATTAGTTAACCGTTAGGCACATATTTCCACTAACATCAAGTTTTTAAAGTTCTGCTTCACCAGGAAAAAATGTTGAAAAAAGTAGTGAGCAAAAATCGTAAATGATTAGAAAGTTTAGGCGCTACAACATCATCTATAAATTACCAAAATGCAAAAATATCTTAAAAGAAAGAATACCAAGTCCTTATCAATAGCAACAAAGAGTCGCAAAATTGCAGTAATAGGCAAATATAAGGGATAGAGCAAGTAGACAAATCAACACTATCAACTTTTTCTTTCCCAAGTCCAAAAGATGAATCAAGACAACTATGAGGACTATATAGTCTACTATAAAATGAAAAAAATGACAACATCAATAAATCCTAATTAAACTAAGTGATAATCTAACACATCTTTCATCAAATTTTAGAAAGTTACACAATGATTTTTGCATAAGTAACAACCAACATCAAATGAATTACTCCTTTACAAAACTAATAGTTATCTCGATAATCATTCCTCAATTAATAAATAGAATCACAATCATATTGATTCCATTTTTCACATGAAGCCCCGCTAGAATAGAAGAACATGCAACAATACTTTTAGAACTGTCATCCAAGAACTCAATCTAAAACTCAAAATGAAAATAAAGCACAAGTGACTAATGGGGAAGGGAAGACAATATGGTCAAGCAATATGAAAAAAAATCCACAAGACAACCATTAAAATTTCAACAACCATCGTTAGATAGAAAATATATGGCACAAATTTGGGGCATCAACTGAGTTGAAGAATGAATAATTTTATTAATTTGGTCTTTGTTACATGCAAAGAAGTTGCACAGCACAACTCCAATTCATATTTAACTCGTTGTCTTCCAGTTAACTTTTTTGCGTTTTTTAATTTTCTTTTGTTGAAAGGATAAAATACATATGCCTTCGCCTTATTAACTTCTATGTCTCATACATGAATCTATAGTTGCTTCATTTCAAAAAAGCAAGTGTAATAAAATTATGAAAGGATAATGAATCAAAATAAACGTAGTACATAAAATGCTACCTTGCAACTCAGTATTCTTTAGAGAGTTCTCCTTATCAGAATAGAGTGTTGGGCAATTTAAACCCCCTCCCCCATATAGGAGGATGGAAGCGATATCCTCGGAAGCGTACTGTCTCGCATCCCTCGAAGCAAATGGGGCAAAAATGAATCTAACATAGAAGAATTTTTAAAATTTTTATATGTACCACATTTTTGACATTGATAATTCCTTCATCAACTTTTGGATGCAAAAGATACCGAGGATGAGGAGGGGAGTGATACAAGTCCGACTCATAGGAGGATACCCACACACACATCACATAGGCAAAAAAATGTTTGATCCTTCACCAACATGCTCAAGTTCCAGTCATGAAGTTATATCGTATGGCGCATAGCAAACAAATTACATGATTTTATTTACAAATAGTATGCAAGAAATGATCATGAATCATCAATATTAAGCCAAGGGAAGATCATTCACCAACATGCTCAAGTACCAGTCAATCATGGCATGAACAATAACTTGAATAGGGTTCTGATCAGTTGGAAGGTGGATAATCAAGGCGGTTCCTAACATGAAATTGAATGCATGTGAAAGCAAGTAAAGAGGAAATATCCATAAGTTTAAAAGCATAACCTCCCCGTATGATGCATAGGGTAATTTCACTTACTTGCAAGTAAGCCTACTTCTTCCCATAAGAAAGAATAGCATATCATTTAAAAGCAAGTAACTAATTCCATAATTTGTATATCAACCATAATACAATAATATAGGCCACCCTCATCAAAAAAAGACAATAATAAGATGGCTAATAATAGAAGTATAGGAAAAATCACCCCACACAACTAAATTAAATTAAATGATATTTCTAAACCATAAAGTAAGCTTTAATATCTTATTAAAAAACAGTTGTAGTGGCAAGATTCGAAAAAGCAAGCAAGTATCATACGCCCATCGATCCCATGTTGCACCCGATAGCACATCATCGATGGCACGAAACATTGAAGACGATACGATGATGGCCATCGTGAAAAAAATTACGATAGTTCTATATTGTCACCGACTTAATGCTTTAACTTAAAAGGCGTAATTTAAACTCTATTCTTTGTTAGTTCTTAGAAGACATCTTATGAAAGATGTGACTGCATAAATCATGATGTTTTGTAGTATAACTAAGGACAGTTAAGCTACTAAGTTCAGATGAGTTCGGTTGCAAAGCTACAAAACTCCAATGGAAAACTATGTAGCAAAGTACAAAGCTTTTCCTCATAATGCTTTGCAAGAATAGATTAGAAACTGAATTTCTACTTATGAATATATAATTTCAGAATTGCTAATTGTAGGTCATGCTTTCATAATACAAAGTTGCTTACCAAAGTACAACAGGGTCCATGAATTGGGCTTCAAGTCTCCAGATGGAATTTTCCCATATTTCTTGCCCGCCATATCTCTAATTTTGGACCTTAAAATGCATAAAAAACAACAAAATGAATATATTCAAATTTTACATATTCCATGAGAAAAACTCAAGTACCACCAATAAGCAATAAAACGGACAACAATTAAGTCCATACCCTATAGCGAATTGTTGCAACTTCTTCAAAATTCCTACAAAACCCAAATCTCAATATTGAGGGATTTGACAGCGAATTTTGAGTATGCAGAAAGCAAATCTCAATTTTTCCCTTCAATTTCACCTGACAGCCAATAAGACGGTAAAGAAGTTGCTGCAATGAAGGTAGTTGTTCCAGCAGCTCACCAGAATGTAACATTCACGTTCTGTTAAGTCCCTGTTAAGATTAACATATCCTTATATTGTGGCCATAATAATTGTTCCAACATAGACTTAAGTGCTACATCTTAATTTGTTGCCTTGAGGTGCTAAGGAGGCTCAAGAAAGAACTTTTTTGTTTGTTGGTTTGAAATCCTATTCTTTTTTATTTTATTTTATGTTCCTTTGTATTTTATTTAATTTCTTAATAATTTGTCCGAGTAGAAGGTAAGAATGTTTTTTCTTATTAGTGAATTGTTGCACCAGCGCATCGCACGCGGGGGGTAAATAGAAGGTTTGAATATGCTTTAATGTTATGAAATTGTTGCACCGCGCATCGCATGGGGATCTTTTTTGCTTGTTGTATATTATATGTTATAAATAAGAATAGAGGTTGTTTAATGATGACTAACTTGAAATTGTCTTATATAAAGATTGTGATATATGCAAATATATATGTAATAAGTTTTTTCTTTTTATTATATGTGGTTTGCTTATATATGACGAAACTTTCGAGTTACTAAGACGTGAAATTTTATCCCTTTATATTAACATTTTTCAGGTAAATGCTATAGTAAGAAGTAAGGGAAGGCAATGTGGAGTGAACCTTGAGAGCTCTGTCGTGCTCCTGAAACATATGTTATGCCACTTTATATTTGATTACCAAAATAATAGGATTACACCATCGTGTTACACCTTTTCCTGTATTAGGCTTTTGTTGTATTAGGTTTTTCTAATGAATTTTTTTTTTTAATAAGGTAAACATTTAGATTTAGTCGTGTACCATCAATGAGAAGTGTTATAAATAACACGTCATACCCACATGTCTTATATTTTAAGGTTAAGCTACGTTCAGTGCCCTAATGTATTTTTTTTTCCTATGTGCATCTGGTATCCTGGACCTACCCCTTTTAACTCGGGATTTGTTGTCCTAATGTACTTTTTTTTTCAGGTGCCTTAAGTTATTTACTGTGCAATTTCACCTCTCAAGTATTTGAAAGTGTGCAATACGATCTAAAGTTACCACAAAAGCTCTTGAATGGCCATTCACAGCACAGGCTTCTTTGGCGACTGTGAATACAAACCCGATCACCAACTTCAATTGCCTCCAACCATGCGTCCTTGTTCTCACTGAAAACCTCCTCTTATCGGATTTGCTTTCTCTTATTAAACACTTCTACGTATATCAATTTATGCGTTATCACAACTCAGAAATTACACATTCAAAAAGAGTAATCGTAATAATAATTGGGCAAAATTGAATCAAGAACGACGATGAGATGGAGCGGTTTCGTTACGGTCCTCAGAGATGTGGAGAAACTGACTTGTGAATAACACCAATGGCAAAAGTAGAAGGCGATTACTGAATTTGAGAACATACACATCAAATTTTATAATACTTTGTTTTTTTTTTTATCAAACTAGTTTTCTATCATCTTTGGAAGAAACTTGAAAGCACTTTGATGCCCAGAACTGCAAAGAAGAACCGGGATGGGGCCTCTTTGCCAAAACCAGCCAATATGATCAGTCCGTTTGGTATAGCGGTGATTCAAACCCAACAGAGAAAACTGAATCATGGCGGTGGTTTAAAAAAAGTGATTCATCTGAAGTCACTCTTTTCGGCTTCTAGCATGACTTGTTTTAGCTTCTAGAGAAAAATGTTAGAGATAGATAATCCAGTAAATAATGTACTTTTAAATATACATTTCTATGCATTCTAATTTATTCATTAGAATATATTTAATTAAGTATTTTATAGTTTTTTTTAATTTTTTAATAATAAATTATTATTTTTATCAAATTTAAAATTTTATCTTTAATTATCACAATATATACAACTAATATATATGTAGTATTAAATAATATTCACATCACTTTCGGTCATTTTCCATCTCAACTGACTTTTCATATAATCATCCAAACAAAAGTCTATTTGGGGAAAAAAAAACTACTCCTCCTACCGTCATTTCAAATACAAATTACATTGACAATATGACTCTTATCTTATCTTACGTCTGCAAAAGTCAGATTGCAAATAAGTCACTTCTACCATCGTTATCACAAATATACCCTCATCAGTCGGCTTCATATGCTTCTTACAATCACAAAAGTGCGACGCCATATATTTATGTGGTATGCCAACTCAGCTTTTTTTTTTTTTTGTTGGTCAAGTTGGGGCTGAGTGAGAGACTTAAATAATCAAACTAATGGAGTAATTGGTATGTTAACTTTGGATTAGATAGCATTATTTTAAACACTTTAGGATTAAAATTACACCATAATAACCTTAAGGCATTTGGTCCATCAGAAAAAATACGTCATAGGGCGCACCTGAACCTTATAATTTATTCTCACTCACAATCATAACAATTACTGTATTTTTTTTTTTTTGGTAAGAATTACTGTATATTTTTATTTTGTTTCCTTACCTTTTTTGAACAATTTTTGTTTCAGTACTTCACATTAAACATCTAGCAAAGTTGTACCAATAGATGTATAAGAATTATTATTTTTTATTTTCCTTTCTTCAATTCTTTTATCCTTTGTATGATTTGTTTCCTAACTGAGTATAATGTATTTGTTTATTTTCTTAACATTTGGTTATTTTGGATAATAATATTAACCATATAATTAATTTTTAATATATTTTATTTATTTAAAATTATGATTCAATATCATAAATTTATGATTGAACCTTATGATGAGTGGTATTATTATTATTAATAAATATTATTATTCTTAAATATGACAAAACTTAACTCTATTTGCTTATATTTATTAGTCCAATTGTCATGTGGAATTTTTCTTAATAATAAAAACTAATGTGGATAAAATTTCAAAATTTTATTGGACAGTTGTTAGTAATAAAAATAATTCACGATAATATTGTGTTAGAGAATTAAATATGATGAATTTTCCCTAAATTAATCTACCTAAGTTTTTTCCTTTCCACCCCTTTTATATAGAGGACATATTTTCTTCCTTTCCTCCAACGTATACATTTCATGACTGACCTGTCACGTGACCTAATTTGAAATACCCTGAAATTTGAACCGAGATCAGGAGGAGCCCCAAACAAAACCGGAAACCCCCCTTTCTCTCTCTCTCTAGCTCTCTCTCTCTCTCAATCGAGCCTCGGAACCTATCAGCCATGGAAGGGATACTCACAGATTGTGTGCATAAGAGTCTTCGCCATTTCATGCACAACAACGCCATCTTCCTATGCGAGCGCCTCTGCGCCGAGTTTCCCTCTGAGGCACTTTTCTTTTTCTTTCTTCCCATACATATGTAATGTTTGTTTTTTTTTACCGGTGGGACTTCACCTTGTGATTGCCTGTTTGTTCTTTGTTTTTTTCGCTTTTATTGTAAGAATTGTTAATTGGAATTGGTTACCTACAGTAAGAGCTTGACAATGTTTAATATTTTCCTGCCAAGCAAGCTGCCGATATTTATGCCTCGAGATCGATGGTTCTGATAACCCAGCTATTTGATTTCAAGTGTTACTCCTGAGTTTCTGGAGTGGTGGTTGTTCTCGGAAGATTTGGCTTCTTACGTTTTAGCTTCTTCGCCTATCTGCGTATCTGGTTTAGTCATATGCTTAGTAGGGTTATATTGGTAGAATCTGCTGCTTTTAGAACTTCTGTAGTTTTCTGAAAGTAATGAGTGGTAGAAGATAATATGCCCCTCCAAAATTCGAAGTGGCAACTGCAGTTTTACTGGAAGGGTTTCTTGGCGTGTTAGACTTCTTAACTACCTTAAAATAAACTTTGTAAATATCTTGGTGTATTCAAATGATGATTATTTGGCGTGACATGGGTTGTTTCTCCAAAGGTTATAGCTTTAGGACTAGAGTCCCTAGATACATTCTGTGCAGCTGCTATTGTTTAGAAACTCTTGTCTGAGTGTAACCTAACACTATAACTGAGACTCAACAAGGACACACATAGTTCAACATTGTTAAAAAATTTATAGTTTTTATAACAGAATTGTGCTCCTATAACCTTATGATCTATACTTCTTGCTAATGAAATTTGTTTCAGGCCCTTTCTCTGGGTTTTCATTCATTCTCTCTTGCTGAAGAATGTCATCTTTTGCCCTCTTCATGCTAGTTTTAACTTCTGACTTCCCCTTGTCCAGGCAAATTTGCAATTATTAGCTGGATGTTATTTGCAGAGCAATCAAGCTTATTCTGCTTACCATATCTTAAAGGGTATGCTTTTGGCTGCTTAATAGTCTCAATCAACTTTCAATATAAACCTGTGTTTTATTTGTATATGACAATCCTTCTTTTCTTTGTTGTACTTTTTAATTTTTTTGATATGTATGTATGATAACATTTTCTTTCCTTTGTTTGCTATCCCTGCACTGCAGTGTTTCTTATTGTATCTATCTCTTATCTTTCTTTCTTTCCTTTTCTTTTTTCTTTCCGGCTTGAAGGAACACAAATGGCTCAATCCCGGTATTTGTTTGCTGTATCGTGCTATCAGATGGGTCTTCTCAGGGAAGCTGAAACTGCGTTATGCCCTGCTAATGAACCTAGTACAGAGGTATCATGCATATATGAGATTGTGTTTTATATTATCTCATGTATCTCTTAAAAAAAAAAATTAAAGTAGTCTCCAGGCTACATGAACATATTTTTCATTAACTGATAGTTTTTTTCCCCTAATCATTTTCTTGGTCTGCATCTTTCTTTTTTTTTTTTTTTTTTAAAATACTATTGGTTTGCCTTATTTCTAGGAAAGATGGCCATTCTTGAATGCATATGCATTATTCTATATTACATGGGTTCTATAATGTACATTGTTTTGCTTTAGGTTTCTTTTTCTACAAGAAGGTGAATGATTATTTCCTGTTTGTTGCCTGTCTTGACGTGCAGGTTCCAAATGGTGCAGCCGGTCATTATCTATTAGGACTCATTTATAGGTTGATCATGCCTCATCCATCTTATCAACTGTCAATATTTTTTGTGTGAATCGTCCTTTTACTCTTGTGTGTATGGAAGCAATCTGATCTTGGTTAAATCAGATTAAATAAGTACATGACATGGTGTCATAGTGCTCATAAATGGGAAACTTTAATCTTAGTTTTTCCTCTCTGGCATTTGCAAGAAGCTAAATGGAGTGCTAGTTATAATGTGAACCCTAAAATCATTTTCTCATGCAACCTATCTATGTAAGGCTTGAGAATTCAAACCATTTCAACAAAAAGTGTTTATAGTGCTTTTGGGACTGTATTGATATTCATACCATCAAAGCCAATTTTTTTGTTTTCATGTGTAGGTTTATCACTAAGATAATGTAAATTTTTAGTGTGATAGATAATTAACTATTTTTGCTAGATATGGCAAACCATTGACGGTGTTCTTGAGTATGTTGTAGAATTCGATTTAAACACTTGGAACTTGAACTTTAAACCAGTTTTGAGGCATGTATTTTCCTAAGCTAACATGTTTATTTGATCAATAATGTTCAAGACTTTTGCTGGTGCCCCTATCTACAAAACGGATTACTGATGAGATAAATGTTTTTCTGTTAGCACATTTCTTTACCCCTTCCTTCATGACCTCCATCCATCTCGTTTCTGAGATATTTTGTTGTTGATTACCATAAAGGATTGTGTATTGTGCTTTGAATCTCATTTTTTTTTTGTTCTTATTGGGGGATTGATTTCCATTGGATCTTCATCTTTAAACATCTGAATAAATTGATACTCTTAATTTATCTCTTGCTATATTCATCCAGCCTACCTTTTAACACTGATCCATCCATCCAAGATAACATTCAGCAAAGTTCGTCTTTTTTTTTTTTTTGTTCCCTCAAATTATTATTATTCCTTTTCAGGTACACTGACAGAAGGAGAAGTGCTGTACATCATTTTAAACAGGCACTATCAATGGATCCGCTGATGTGGTCTGCATATGATGAGTTGTGCATATTAGGTGAGTAAGACACCGTGGTACTCATGTTACTCACCTGATTAACAGTGCCCTTTAGGCATAACAGTTTGACCCTTGTTCATTTAACTGAGGTTGAGAGGACTACTCAAGAGATGTGTATTGAAGACTTAGATGTTGTAACATTGTTATTAGATGATGTAGCCAAGGAGGGTGGCTGCTAAGAGAATATTAAGGAGGCTGCTCGTGAGAAACAGGTCAAACACTTATGGGAGCTGTTGTTTGTGTACTAAGGATGTTGTTTGAGGGATCCCTAAATTCTTGCCAAGTTGTTGAGTTTTTATGCAATATCTAGATGTCCCCTTCTAGATACTTTTTCTGTATTTTATTTGGAACAGGTTGAAGCTTGTATAATCTTCAACTTGAGGATGAGTGTTAAGAAAGTTAAACTCCATCTGGATATGGATATAATCTTTAACTAGAAAAGTATATTATCTAGAGTATTAAGGGTTTATTATTATTTATTTAGGATTCTTAGTTATTGTTTATTATTATATTTTTTTATAGAGCAATTTTAGTGTTATCTGTATTAGTCTATATTGTTGTTAACTTCTATTTTCATGTCATTATGAATAACGGGAAGATTGGATTTGTGATTGTTATGCCTCTGTGCAAGCCTACTCATTCACCATGTTTCTGTTCTTATCATAAATTTCATGCACAGAATGTAGATGGAACCAGCTAATTTAAAATAACCTTATTTTCATTGCATGGCTGTTTCATTGTTTCTCAAAATGAATGAATCAAGTAATGATTCCTTTTCCTTTTTATGTTTTGTTATCATGATCATGATCACCATCAACCTAATTCTGTTTTCTAAATGTTAAGGTTCTGCTGAAGAAGCAACTGCGTTTTTTGGTGAAGCGGCTGCTCAACAAATACAAAAGCAATACCTAAATGATTCAGCCTCTGCAAGCATGCAAACATTAGCTGAGGACCGTAATGTGGTTTCTTCCAAACAATTTGTCTCAGAAGACATGAGCCCAAGGCATTTAAAACACGTGCAAGGCAATAATTTAAAGGATATTCCTGGAAATCACAATGGAGCATCTATAATAGGAGGAGCTGCCATTCAACCTGTTAATAGTGGTCCTTCCAACTTATCATTTTATAATACCCCTTCTCCAATGGCCGCTCAGGTAATTGCACCTAGTTTGATATTGTCTCTTTATTAGCTTCATTTTTTCCATTGAATTATTTATGAAACGTTTGTGGAAATATTAGACTGTTAAACAAGTCATTGTTTCTATAGTTTTGAAAAATGATAATACAAAATATTATTGAAAGTATTGCTGATTTCTATGATTTATTGGAAGATAAAATGATTTTCTCGGCTGGTTTAATGTTATCACTTGATGCTTGATATCCACTTTCTAAAATGATTTTTGCAGCTGTCAAGTGTTGCCCCACCTCCCTTGTGTAGGAATATGCAGCCTAACGGCCCAAACATTAGCACACTTGGAGCTGACAGTTCTCCCAAGTCAACAGTGAACTCAACTATTCAAGCTCCTCGAAGAAAGTTTGTGGATGAGGGAAAGTTACGAAAGGTTGAGGAGCTTCAAGCCTTAATGGTTTTCTTAGTTTACTTCCCCATGCAAGTTTGCTTAATAAAAAAACAAAAGTAATCATCAACCTCTGAAAGTTACTTTGTGCAGAGATATTAATTTGAAAGAAAGTGTTGGTCTAAAGTACCTTCTTAATTGTGGAAGCTTTTATCTCTTTAGAGATTGTTGGCACTTGGCATTGTTTATACAGAGTAAACATGTGAACTGGCAATCTATTGTCAAATATTTTGTTTGTGTTGAGACTATCTTTCATTTGAGGAATGTCAGATTTTATTCTGGAAGCATTATTGGACATCTTACTCCTCCGGTCCTTAATATAATAAGATATATTTAGAGAGTTGATCTTGGTCTTAAATATAAGATATAGTTTTCATATTTGTCAACCTCTTCCTAATTTACCCTTATTGATGCTCCTTTAATAATAATCAAGGAGGAGATGGAAGGAGGGAATTAAGGAAGATGACTAGGGTGTTTTAAAAAATACATGTTATATTAACTAATTTAACTAACTTCCTTAATCTAATCAAATTAGGTAAATATTTTTTATATTGAGGACTGTAGAAGTGTTTAATCTATTATGAGTTATATTCAGGTTCCGAGTTTAGCTTTTGATTTCATGGTGCCATTGATTCTCCTTTACTGGTTTTAACATCAACTTTAAAGTCCATGCTTTACTTTCCGCATTAAGTTGAATTGCTGCACATTGGGAGCTGAACTTCTAATTAACCTGGTGTTCTTAAAAATTTACTACATGTTTGCATTTGTATGTATACTTTCTTGATATTGAGGTTTCTTCTTCTCACCATTTCTTGCCTTTCTTTTTTCAGATTTCTGGCAGATTATTCTCTGATTCAGGGCTTCGACGTAGCACAAGACTTTCTAGTGATGCAAGTGTAAATGTAAATGCTAGCACAACAGGTGTATCTGGAAATGGAAATAATAACTCTTCTAAGTATCTTGGAAGTTCTAAGTTTAGCTCCATGGCATTTCGTAACACAACAGTTCGTAAAGGGACATCATGGGCCAATGAAAACATTGATGAAGGTAGTGGATCTTTAGACATGAAATCAAAACTGTTTTATGTGTATTTGTGGAAATGTCTCCTTTCACCAATACTATTGTTTTGGTTCAATAGTAATTTAGCTGTCTATTTTCATTATAGATCGCATCCTAATTAATGATGCTAGGTCTCTGTTGTTGCTTTATCCTCCGTTTTGATTGTTTGATGTGAGAGTGTTGGAGGGAGCAAGAAAAGCGTCAATATCTTGAGGTATTGACTTACTGCTGTCAGTCCCCAAATGATATGTTTGATGGGGGATAATGCAAGGGAGGCAAGGGAAGATTTTATAATGCCACCTTAACTGGGAGTTATTAAAAAGGAGGGTAAAGGAATGTTCATCAAAACTGTTTCTTGTTTGGCAGCTATTAATAAGGAAGGGAGGATAATAGATGATTTTCAACTAACCTTTCATGTCCATAGTTCTCCGTCCTTTATATTATTCAGTACTTCCAATGTGGAGGAGAAGGTTTATTCAAGCAAGGGGAAGAGAAGTTATCATCTGTCCACTCTACTTCGTTGTCTTCCCTTCCATTTTGCTTGATTTCTTTCCATCTTTGTCCTCCCAACTCTCAAATATAGTGTCTATTTATGTGCGGGTGTAATGTGCAGTGTTTGTAGTACTTCTTATAACTGTCAAGTTACAAGGCCAATCCATTGTAGTATTACTAGGCCCTGTACTCCTTAACATCTTACAATATATATTATCAGAATGCAAATTCAAATCACAGATGCTCTTGTCTACTGTCTAGTGCCTACGAATTCTGTTTAAATGGGTGACTTCTGGTAGCAATATATATGTGCTGCCACTTCTGTGTTGAAATCTGATCTCCACAAAATATAAGATGATATTAATAAAGATTTTGGAAAGAATTTGCTGGAACAAAATCTTTTTGGATCATATTAATTATTCACTAAAGGATTTTCATTTCCAATGATATTTTTGGTTTTTGTGATTTTTCATTATTTACTCTATCATTTAATTTGAGAGCACCTGACTTATTTTAATAATTGGTAAGTATCTATCAGCTACATTACTAACACCTCTTCGTTTATTAATTCTTTAGGGACTCGTAATGATGTTCTCGATGATTCTCGTTTAAATATTTCTTCAACAACTGCTAGTTCATCTCCTGCGATTGAAGCTAAATCTTGTGAACAAGAAGGATCCAATTTTATAGTTGGTGGGCAAGTCTTGAGTCTTTCTAAAGTCATCACAGGTGCCTCAGAAGTATTAAGCCTATTGAGAGTTCTTGGTGAGGGCTATAGACTTGCCTGCCTATACAGATGCCAGGTATTAATTGATTTTTTTGGTAGGAATGTGACTTAGTGTTTATGTATCTGTAATGATGGAAAAAAATTCTGGGAGGAAAACAGTTTTTCCTTGATTGCTTCTCATGCCTGTTTATTGGTAGTGCAGGATGCACTAGAAACATATATGAAACTTCCACATAAGCATTACAACACTGGTTGGGTTCTTTCACAGGTATGATAAGCATTGATTTAAAGATTTACCATAATTCTTGTGATGTTTTCAATTCTGTTGACTATTTAGAAAATGAAAGGATGTCTTCACTTATGACGGCTAAGTTTTGACACATTTGTTGGCTGTCATCTTTTACTATATTCTTTTTTAATCTAACTCCTGGTACACTTATATCATACTTAAAGTATTTAGTCTCATGTAACTCTCAAAATTGTTGTTCTCTTGGTACTGTGGAACAAACCTTGAATTAGATCACAGAATAGTGAGGTCTCAAAGTGACAAAATGATGGTGAGTGTGACTATTTCAATTTGATTGGAGGCTGAGAGTCTATAACTTTGATAGAAATACAGAAACATATATGTAAAACTTTTTAGCATTCTTTATAGCTCCTTTTTTAAATTTTACCCCCTGATGAACTCTTCAACTCTGCAAGATAGACGTTCAATTTTATCACCCTGCATCAGACACATATATTTGCCTTTCTTGAATACAGTAAACTGGAAAGCATAAAACAAACACATTTAGTAATTATACAACTTATATTAGATTATCAAGTTAGACCAAAATTGATGTCATCATGAACTCATTTATGCTTCAGACTGTGGACCAACTCATTTTCTTGATGGAAACAATATTGCTTTCTCTCCAATTTTTAGTTATTGAACTCTTAGAGGTTTTCATTTGACTCTTCCTTTGAGGGATGACTTGCCTTTTTTTTTTTGATATGGAAGTCTTATAACTTTATAAAAAAGCTGGTTCTCCTGTGTCCCTCACTATTCTTGGACGTTTCTATGTTGCAGTTTTTTTACATGTGCATTTGACTCTGTAGTGCTACTTTGTTATGTTCTATTGCAGGTTGGAAAAGCACACTTTGAATTAGTTGATTATTTAGAAGCTGATCAGGCCTTTCACCATGCTCGTCAGATTACACCTTATAGCTTGGAAGGAATGGATATATACTCAACAGTTCTTTATGTGAGTAAAATATAATATATTGTGGATAATACCAATTCTAAGTAATGCTTGCTGATTTCTCTTTCTATATTTCCTGCTTGAGAATGTCATGAAAAAAAAAAAGAGAGAGATGAAAACATATAGAAAGTGGGAGATTTTAGATGAAAAGAGTTTCATCAACCAACACACCTGCCCTCTTCATCCCTCAGTACATCGGTATCTATGTTATAGAGAAAGTGGTTAGCTTGACAACTCAAGCTAACTACCTATGTAACTTATTAGTAACTTGTTTTCTCATTTATTATTCACGTTGACATTTGTCCCTAAAAACCCATGAGGTTATATTAGAACAAATTTAGGAATATAATCACTAAAAATCATAAAACAGGATCCAAGCTTCCTCTATACCAGGACTAAAAATCATAAAACAGGATCCATTGCTCACCCTTTATTGAATTTAGCCATTGTATTTCAAAAGGGTTGTTGCATCTACTTAAGGGGTTAGCAAGGGTATCTATTTTTGTTTCGGCCTAAATAAGGGCACCATTCTCTTCATTGCAACTCTCCTTTGAACCCTTTGCAGATTTCTTGTGTGCTTCATTCCTGAGAATCAGAGGGTAAGAAATGATTCAAAGATTTTGTTCATAAGAATAGCTCTCTTCATTCTTGAGAATCAGAGGAAACCTATATTATTGAGTAATTTGCTTATAGTTATTTGGCTCATTTGGCTCCTTTTAATTGGGTCTATACGGATTACAAGATTATATATAGGGATATCCGATAACACTTCTCAAGTTGAATTATTGATGTTAATCATGCTCAACTTGTTACTAATATTATCGACTTGAGTTTCATTTAACTTCTAGATGCTCTCTAGTCTTGACATTACTGGTAGAGATGACTTTTTCTACTGTTGCAGCATTTAAAGGAAGATATGAAGTTAAGTTATCTTGCACAGGAACTGATATCAACTGACCGCTTAGCTCCTCAATCTTGGTAGGCATGTTGAACTGTCTTGTGATTGTTTGATGGTATAAATTTCATCTTTTCACTGATATTTCATCTTCTCCATTTGGCCACAAGGTCCAAAAGATTTGTGTGTGGGTGCATGTGTACAACTGCACCCTTTACTTAGACAAATGTGCATTTTTCTTTAGAGATGTCATACCACATTTAGGCATATTAAAATTGTGATTTGGTGTGTGAAATTTCTATTTTTTCTTGAATTCAATGTTACCACTAATTTTTCTTCATGTTGCCAAAAGGTTTAAAACATCTTTTTCTCTCCCTGCTGGAAGCTAACATTGCAAACTGCATTTACAAAAATGTGCATAATTCTTTTGTGATGTGATGCTGGTACCACAGTATTAGGGCACCAGGATTTTATCTGTTTGTTGCTGCTACTGATGTTAGCGTAAATATATTGTCTGGCTGAACTGGAAAACTTTGTCTATTTCTGGCTTCTGCTGTAACACTTGTGATTTATTCTGTTGAATTGATGCTCTGGTAGGTGCGCCATGGGAAATTGCTACAGCCTACAGAAAGATCATGAAACTGCGCTGAAGAATTTCCAGCGAGCTGTTCAACTGAATCCACGATTTGCATATGCACACACCCTTTGTGGACATGAGTATGAACATGTTACTTTTATTCGAGATCTTATATAATTTTCTTTTTTTCTCCAGCAAGTCTAAGGTCCCGTATTTTGTTGCCTGTAGGCATGTAGCACTTGAAGATTTTGAGAATGGAATTAAGTGCTACCAGAGTGCACTCAGTGTTGATTCAAGACACTACAATGCCTGGTATGGACTTGGGATGGTATATCTTCGCCAGGAGAAGTTTGAGTTCTCTGAACATCATTTTCGGGTGGCTTTCCAAATTAATCCTCGCTCTTCTGTTATAATGTCATACCTTGGTACTGCTTTGCATGCTTTAAAGGTTAATCTCTTGCAGACTGATTTCAGGAGTGATTTTCATGTTTGAATTTTTTGATACCCAGCATTCTAAAATTATGCTTCTATGATTTGATAGAGAAGCGAGGAAGCATTGAAGATCATGGAGAGGGCTATTTTAGCGGATAAGAAAAACCCTGTTCCTATGTATCACAAGGCCAATATACTCATGAGCTTGGAAAGATTTGATGAAGCTTTGGAAGTCCTAGAGGAACTTAAAGAGTATGCTCCTCGTGAAAGTAGTGTCTATGCTTTGATGGGCAGGATTTATAAGAGGCGTAACATTCATCAGAAAGCAATGCTTCATTATGGTATGGCTTTGGATTTGAAACCGTCCGCGACCGATGCAGCTGCCATCAAGGTAATTCCTTACAACAACAAATCCTTTGCTCTAAAATTGCCATCCATTTTTGCAGTCTACTGGTTCTTCTGATTGTGATTAGGACTTAGGTGGATGCATTAAAACTTGTCATTTCTTCTTTAATATGGAGAAACTACATCTTACCTCATTGAACTAAGATTCCATTATAGTGTTATCGCTTAAACTTTACACGACAAAACAACCCTGAACTTAAACAAAATTTAGAACCAGAGGGAATTTCTTGCAAGCCGTTGAGTAAAGCATTTTCTTAAGCTGTCTAAATAAGCATAACTCAAGATTTAACCATTTTATTTTAGTCCAGAAATTTGTCTTATGATTCTAAATACTTAAATTCATGCTTCTATTATACTTACCCAACATGAATACTTGTTATTTTCTCATATCCAAGGCTGCAATTGAGAAATTGCATGTACCTGATGAGATTGAAGACAACTTGTAGCCCTATGAAGAATGAAGTTCTACACACAGCTAACACAAGTATGTGATTCTCATCCTTGGGCCATAAGGAGTTGGCTCTGCTTGTGCTTTCGGCTAATTGTGTATAAAAAAGGCTGTACAAATGCTTGATTCAGTATTCATTCATTCATGCAGCTAGCTAAATATCTATCATCAGTTTCTTGTCTAGAAAGAGACCTCAGTTTTGTAGCATATTCACATAACCAAGAGTAGTAGTAGTAGAGGACCTGATGTAAGCTTCATAGTAAAAAGCAGCTTCTTTACATCTACTACTAGATATGTACGTATCACTTGTATCATTATCAAGTCTATTCATTCAATTGTTCATAAATAGTTGCCCTTGGATTGAGGTCCTGGGTTAACTATATTACAAGTTTCCCACTGGTCAGCACCTCCATTTTTCTTTTTTCCTTTTACTTGGTCAAGGGTACAATCCTTTTCAAAGTTTAGAGCGTAAGGTGTGCTTCTTAAGATTCAAAACTTGGGTTTTCCTCCTTACGGGGATGAGATCGTTTACTTCCTTAAGGAACATGTTAGTAAGTACCTCCATTTTTCTGTTGAAACTGAATTAAGAAATTTCCTGACAATTTCCCCCCATTGAAACTGGCAGAGAAGTGGCACATAACATACATTATTCTCAAAGTCTGATGATAGCCTCTTTGTTACATGTAAATTTAATATTCTATTTCAACTTTGTTGTCTGTACTTTTTTCCTTCACTTTTGAAAATGACAAATAATCTTCAAAGTATTATTATTATAATATTTAGATATGTACCGTATATTACACGCTGTTTGATCAAATTAAATGGATTTCATAGCACGTAGGAATGAAGAAATGTATTGTGCCATTTTTTGATTCAATAATACTTGAATTAAGATTACTTAATCATGCTATATGATTGATGATTGTAGAAAGGAAATAAGATATTTTAGTTCTGGTGGTGGTGGTGATTAAAAAGTTAGTATAAATGTTGAAACAACATGCATGGACAAAATGTTTATAATGGGGTACAAATAATATTTTTCTTAATGCCAAAACAGTATTGAACCAACAATGTTACGCGAGTATTATATCATTGCAAAGTGCAAGCAACTATGACATTTTTTTTTTCAAGATTATTTAATTATAGGGTTTATTGTTTTTGTCTTTGTTGTAGGAACATTTTTTCTGTCACTCTCACATAAAAGTGAACGGGTCCAACTGATATTTTCTTTTTCTTATCTTTATAATGGGACCCATTGGCAGGAAAAATGTTTCTACATAAAAGTAGAAACATTAAACTCTTAATTATATCATATTAATATTGTTGAGCTTAATTGTGGATAACTCTCACAAAAACTTTCTTAATTAACACAAACACAGATTCCAAGCTTCGTATTTAAAGACTCAAAGCTCTTTCCACTTGCGATTCTATTGCCAGAATTTGAATGATACAAATTGCTTAAGCGGCATAAATTGTTTTTTTTTTAATACATACTTTTTTTCATATCGCATAAATTGGTCAGGCCATATCTCTATGCTCAAAGGATGCTTAGAGATGTATTTTCATATCGCCCACTAACGATTACCTTACATCGACCATGAGTATCAAACCTCCTTCCTATTAGGGTGAAGTGGCATAAATTGATATATGCATAAATATACTTCCTCCGGTCTTTAAATATAAGATAAAGTTGATTTTTTTAGAGATCAAAGATGTTGATTATTTAAAGTATTTATATTTATATTTTTTTTTCCAAAACTAATTAGTTTGACTAATAAATTGATATATAATTTAAGGATACACAATATATGATATGATTAAGTAACTTATTTAATTTTTTTATCTACAAAAAAAAAAAAATCGACTCTATCTTATATTTAAGACTGGAATGAATAGAATGCATATCCTATGAGCATGTTTATTTATTTATTTATTTTGTTTTGAAAAAAATATCATTGTTATATAGACTAATATGTTACAAATTCAAACAACAAGTCTTATAATTTCGAAGGTTGGAGAATAAATAGTAATGAGGCAAGGATAATACTTTGATCTAATACAAGATAAAAGAACTTTCTAATGAACTAGATTTATCTCTATTTTAAGAATTAAGTTTCTTCATTAAACTAATTTTTTTCTATTTACAAAGTAACGATACCTTCTATGTGTAAAAATTTATTTGTTCCTTTTCACTCATAAAATTTTTTAATGGAGGGTTTTTCCTAGTTTTTCTTTCTTCTTTTGACAACTAATTAAATTTTGACTGGGAAAATGGGGAAAAGTCCCATATTAAAAAATTTTATGCACATACTCTGGAATTTTTTGCCAAATTTTCCCTAATTTTAATTTGCCAGAATCGATGAAATTATTAATTAATTAATTATAGTAATGTCCTTATTGCGCTTCATCTTCTCCGAGGTTAAACCTCTGGCTTGCTAGGGTTTATCTATCGACTATCAGGGAAATCGCGCGCGCGCTCTTTTTTCTGGGCCAGGAGGTTGCTCACTCCCTCACTCTCTCTTTTCCGACGAAGCCATGTCGCATTACCGTCTTCTTCTGCGTTCACTCCGCCGTATCTCCGTCTCCGAAATCACTTCTCAAAACCACCACCTCCATACCGAATATGTGAACTTCAACTCTAATACTAACCCATTTCACCTCTCACAAAACCGTGCCTTTGCATTTTCCTCCGCCGAAGAAGCCGCCGCTGAGCGCCGACGCCGGAAGCGCCGCCTCCGTATCGAGCCCCCCCTGAATGCGATTCGGCCCCCTCCGCAGCAGTATGCCTCGCGTGACCCCAACGCGCCACGCCTACCTGATTCCACTTCTGCATTGGTCGGACCACGCCTCAGCCTACACAATCGCGTCCAGTCTCTTATTCGCGCAGGTGACCTCGATGCTGCCTCTGCAGTCGCGCGTCACTCTGTTTTCTCCAGGACGCGCCCCACTGTTTTCACATGCAATGCCATTATTGCTGCCATGTATCGGGCTAAGAGGTATAACGATGCCATTTCATTATTCCAGTTTTTCTTCAACCAGTCCAATATAGTGCCCAATATTGTATCTTACAACAATTTGATCAATACCCATTGTGATGAGGGCCGAGTTGATGTGGGTCTTGAGGTTTATCGCCATATCATAGCTAATGCGCCATTCAGCCCGTCTCCCGTGACCTATCGACACCTTACCAAAGGTTTGATTGATGCTGGTCGGATTGGTGAAGCTGTTGACCTTTTGCGTGAAATGTTAAATAAAGGGCACGGTGCAGATTCTTTAGTTTATAATAATTTGATTTCTGGGTTTTTAAACCTGGGAAATTTGGAGAAGGCCAATGAGCTATTTGATGAACTTAAGGAGAGATGTTTGGTGTATGATGGAGTTGTCAATGCAACTTACATGGAATGGTTCTTCAATCAGGGGAGAGGTAAGGAGGCTATGGAATCATATAGGTCATTAATGGATCGACAGTTTAGGATGACTCCAGCAACTTGCAATGTTCTGTTGGAGGTCTTGCTTAGGCATGGTAGAGAAAAAGAGGCTTGGACTTTATTCGATCAGATGTTAGACAACCACACCCCACCAAATTCCCAAGCTGTTAACTCGGATACATTTAATATAATGGTTAATGAGTGTTTTAAGCTTGGGAAGTTCTCAGAAGCCCTTGCAACATTTAAGAAGGTCGGGACTAAGGCAAATTCCAAGCCTTTTGCCATGGATGTTGCAGGCTACAATAATATCATTGCTAGATGTTGTGAGAATGGGATGCTATCAGAGGCAGAAACTCTGTTTGAAGAATTGTGCTCAAAATCACTGAGCCCAGATGTGCCAACCCATAGAACTTTGATTGAGGCCTACTTGAAAACAGAAAGGATTGAAGATGCTTTGAGGGTATTTAACAGAATGGTGGATGCTGGTCTTAGGGTGGTTGCTAGCTTTGGTAATAGGGTATTTGATGAATTGATGAAGAACGGAAAAGCTATTGACTGTGCTCAGATTTTGAGTAAGATGGGAGAAAAAGATCCCAAGCCAGAACCTTCTTGCTATGAGGTTGTTATAATGGGACTCTGTGGGGAAGGCTTATTAGATAAAGGCCGTGATTTGCTGGATGAAGTTATGCGGTATGGTGTGGGGATAACTCCTGCATTGAAGGAATTTGTAACTGAAGTTTTTGGGAAAGCTGGGAGGGGTGAGGAGATTGAGAGACTTCTTGGCATGAATAGATGGGCACACAATCCTCGTCCCTCTGGACCAAGGCCTCCATACCGCCCACCAGCAGCAGCTAATTACCCTCCTCAGATGACAGGACTACAGAATCAGTCTTCTGTGCCTCCTCCTCAGATGAGGGGACAGATGCACCCCACACAGCCTAATCAAATGGCAGCAACAAATCATCCTTCATGGGGTGCTTCTCATCATATGACTGGCCCTTATATGCCAGCATCTGGAATTTCATCTCATCCTGCTGGGCAACCTTCTGCACCTCCATCTCCGATAATGGGACAGCAGCATGCGCCACAGCCTTCTCAAATGACAGGTACACATCAACCTTCATGGGGTGCATCTCATCAAATGGCTAGCCCTCACATGCCAACATCAAGGATTTCACCTCATCCTGCAGGGCAACATTATCCATCTCCTGGGGAGCCAGTTCAAATGTCATCACCATATTATACACCCTCAGGTATCGTTCCTTAGGCTACACTTGTTCCTGAATAATCAGTTGGAAATAATTCTTAATGATTTAATTTACTCAATAATATTTTGGCAAGATAATGTGCACTTTTTTTGGGTTTGTAATTTTTAGTTTTATGTCCAATGGCAGGGCAACATTATCCATCTTCTGGGGAAGCAGCTCAAATTTCACCATCAAATTATTCAGTCTCTGGACCTTCAGTTGATGCTGCCAGACCTTATCAGGCCCCATCTGGACCCCCTCCTCATGTTGATGAATCAAGTCAACAGCAAGTACAAGTCCCTCAACGGATGGTAGCTTGATTTTTGAAGTTCAAGACATTCCTAGTGGTGCACATTTTCTCTTAAATTAGGCGAAGAGATGTCATCATTTAAGTGTCCTTTGACGCTAATCCACAGTGGGCAAAATCTTGAAACAACAATAATGAGGCTTTTGTGAGTTAATAGATGACACAGGAATCTATTCTTATTTGAGTCCCTACAGGATGTGATGCATAAGGAATATTTCATATTATAATTTATCATTGTAATTCTGACCTTGACCTTTTGGCCAAGAGATAATTTTGTTCTGCCTCTGATATCTTCATTTCACCTGAAAGTTATGTGAATTTCATCTCACCCCAGTTGAATATGCATACGCCTTAATGAATTTATACATATTTTGTTATGGATGTAATTTTTACTGTTACTGGTACTAAGAGAGTTCATGTATTTGTGTGGTGTGTGAAGCATTGTTATCCAATAATTGTTGGACTGATGCTTGACTGGAAAGGAATGCTAGAAATTTTTAGAAGGCACCTTGACGGCTTACAATGACTAACGTGAAAGGGTCTTGTCTCTTAAATCCCTTATTCATTTTATAGTTTTTCAAGGGAATCTTCTTGATTTGTATGACCGGGAATACAGTTGCAAGTTGCATAGTTATTTTGTGAAGTTCTTGTTTTTTATCTTTCCTTTTTTCCTTTTCCCTTTTGTTGGTTTTTTCCTTGTTTAGGAGGTTATCTTATCCTTCTCTCTTGTGATTATCTTTTTTTGTCAGTCCTCTTAGTTTAAAGGAAAAGGACCGATTCTTAACCTTCATTTAATAATAGTAATGCTAGATACAGAACAATATTTTTTCTAAATTTATGACCAACTGAAAGTTTTAATATGTATCTCTATGATAGAACTTAAAAGCACAAATGAAAAGTAGCAGCTTACTCTGACAACTATCTATATTCTTCTCATTAACTGTCAATTGGACTATTGGAGTAGGAGTGGATGGAACAAAATTATAATTGCTGTTAGGCTCCCTATTTTAAGTATTCTGATATTCTGATTGCTTTTCTGGATTTATACATTGAGCGGATGAATTAGATTGATGACATAATAAATGCTTTATAATGAGAAGAGCTTGGTCTGTAATTTTATCATGTCATTATATTTCCTCAATCTTTTGTCTTGGTGGACTCAGGAAATTGGTTTTAGCTTTGCTCCTTTATTGTTGCAGTTTCTTTTATTTGTGGTGCTTGTTACATCACTGGTGATGCATTAATTCTGAGAGTGCAAATGATTTTTTACTTGTTATTTTCTATCTTAAAGTTTTAATATTACAGAGTAGGGAGAACATAAATGTCATGTTGTAATGAATTTTGGTTGTTAGAAACTCAATGGTAGATCGTCCGAAGGATTGCAGTTTGGCACGTTCCTGGAAGAAGTATACGAGCTTGATATGATCTATCTAACTAGAAGTTGTTGCATACTTTCTCATATTATGTCTGTCAACTATGGTTATAAACTTATAGTTAATCAGTTCAGTGTTTCAATACTCTTTGACATTTATTGATTCAGTTATCAACAAGATGCATCTGACTTCATGAATCTGTTGCTTGCAGATCCCTACTAAGGTAGGCTTAAATCAGTTCTTTCTTTTCTTCCTGAATTTTTTTATGTAACAAATTTGCCATATATTGCAGTGAAACATTTGCAGATAATTTGCCTGGACTTCATGTTTAAACTTGAAATCAAGTTAAAAAAAATTGGATTTTTAACTCAAAATAAAAAACCCTTGACCATAGAATTAGTATGTATGACTTTTATCGACATTACAAAACCCTTGACCATAGAATTAGTATGTATGAATTTTATCGACATTAAAAAACCCTTGACCATAGAATTAGTATGTATGACTTTTATCGACATTTGTTGATTGTTGATGAGTGCTGGAATTCTGAAAAACCCATTATAGTTTGACCTGAACTTAGTGTCTGCAAATTTCCCTTCCCAAATTTTCTTTATTTGAGAGGTTCTGGGTTTTAGCCTTTGATGATTGGTATTATTTGACCTTAATTATGTAGAGTTCAAGTCGACATGAAATTGTTTATACTGCTAGAGAAAAAATTGAAATCTGGCTAGCTAGTGAGCAAAGTCTTTTCGGACACTGGCTCACTGTGCACACAGAAACTTGCACAATGGGCTTAATTTCAAGCAGTGCAGAATGCAAAATCCCTTTGATGCTGGGTCTGTCTTTTAGGAAATGCATTCCCTTGTAAAATGATTTATATTTTTCCTTGATATTGGCTCTAATGCTATCTTCTGATTCTTGTTACCGAGTGCAGTCCCCTTCAAGTGACTTTATTGGGATGCCTTTTCATTATTGATGTCTGGTGGATGGAAAGAAGGATTTTTGCTTGAAATATAGCGCGACGTGGGCCTGCAGTGAATCAAATCACACAGTACGGTAAAATTATATTACATGAGTTTTTGTTCCCCCAAATGATTGTCATCCGCAGAATTAAATTTACGAGTCCTTGTTGTACTTACATATACCAGCCAATGGAATAAGTTGTTCATTATCCTATTTTTGCAACCAGATATAGTTGCTTATTACATTTATTGCTTGTTTCTCAACCACGAGTTTTTTTGGTGCTTGGAATTTTGACCCAAAAAAGGTAAGCTACTCCTGCCTTAGACATGAAAATGTTGGGTTTTTCCATATGGATGCATACAAAGGGGTGGTTAGTTTCTATTGTTTTATGGAATCGACTTACTATATATTTATAAAACTTAAGCTGTACTATTTGTAAATCATGAATAATATTGCTTTGCTTATTGGTCTCTTTCTGCACTACATAAGGCTCGATTTTGCTGTTTTAATAATTTGTGCCCAACTAGCGCCTCTCTTTCTGATGTAGTGACAAGAATTTGCTGATGTTTAATGACCATTACCAAACTGATTTCTTATGCAGTCTTTCTCTTCCGTATGATGTTTTACAGAAGCACTATCGTCTGTGTGTTTATTACATTAATCTTTGGGTTAATATCATTGCTTATCCCTACACTTTGATTGAATTTTGGTTTTGGTAGCTGTAGTTTCAAATCATTGTTTTTAGTTCCTATAATTTCTCAAAGATTTGGTCCGAGTTTGAGTGTATGGACCACAACCAGAACTCAGTCAAAAGTATGGGGACCAGTCATTAAACTCACCAAATTTTTATTAAACCACAAGGACCAACACCAATGACTTAAAACTATAGGAACAAAAACCTAAATTCAATGAAAATATGAGGACTGATAATTGTATTGACCCTTGATCTTCCAGGCAGACCCTTTATTTAGAATCCATGCTGGCATGGCGATTGGCCTCATGTAAATTTAGTTTGTTGAGAGTATATGTTTCATTTTGTATAGTGATTTATTTAAGGGTTTAATGTTTCTGCTTTTGCTGTAGAAATATTTTTTTCGCCACATTAACATAAAAGTGAGTGGGTCACAATGTAAAGAGAAGAGAGAGAGAATATTATTGGAACCCACTCATTTTTATGTGAGTATGACAGAAAAAATGTTTTTACAGTAAAAACAGAAACATTAAACCATTTATTTAATGCCAGTTATACTGACATTGTATATATTGAAGGAGAGACGAAGGAGATTTTTACCGCCTCCGCTTGATCATGCCAACTGCATCATATGTTCACAGTTCGTAAAATAGGATCAAACCATTTGTTGAGTATTTTAGTCCCCCTCTACATTTTCTCCCTCTAAAAGCATTTATGAAGTTCAGCGATTTTATTGTTACCTTAGTTTCTCCATGGATTCTTGCTCTAATTTAAGTAATGGTTGATTGGACCCTCCAGCAAGGCGATGAGGATTGATGAAGTAGTATGGAGTTCTAAAAAGGGGTATATAACATAATGGTGCTGTGAAATTGTAATTATAAATTTATTAGTGAATCTTAAAAGGATATACGAAATCATACTCCATCTTGTCAGCAACATTTTCTCTCATGGACTTGGCTCTATATATAAGCAACAATTTTACTTTGTCTAAATATTTAATGCACTTTTTTACATTTTTGCCCTAATTAATTGCTATCTCTCTCATCTTTATGACAAATTTGGAGTTTTCAATGTTACTTATGAGGCATTCAAAATCTGTTAAAATTCATGGGTTTAATGTTTCTGCTTTTACCTTAGAAATACATTAATATTTTCTCTCTCTTCTCTTTACAATGGGACCCATCCACTTTTATGTGAGTGTGACAGAAAAAATATTTCTATAGTAAAAGTAGAGACATTAAACCCAAAGTTCAACAATGATAAATGAATAACTCATGAATCAATATTTTCTCTTTCCCAAATCAGAATGGTGCTTTATACTATTCCTTTGATCTTAAATATATGATAGTTTGTAATGCAAATTGTTTTATAAATTATGTCATATATTTAGATTGGAAGTTGTATTTGACTTATGATGAGTAATAAGACTTGCTATAAATTCATACTGATTTTAAGCGAAAATGAAAATTGAACACATAATGCTTGATCTGGTGAAAAATTTCCCATATTTTCATCTAATAACAGTTTATTTAGTTTCAAGGGCAAGTCGTATAAGTATGACTCAGAAGAGCACAAGATAACCACATAGGATATGTATGGCGAAATTTAATCAGAGAACTCTCAGAAATATTGATTCTGATTCACCGATGATCCAAAAAACACCTAGGAAGGTTGAAAACTGCTTGCCCAAATCAAGTCATTTTAATTCATTTCTCAACTAAAAATGAAATGAAATGGCAACAAACGCAAATTAGATTCACTTATTTTTGTCACCTCACAAACGATATAAAACCAGGACAATGTACCGCCAATGTGTTACATGGACAATTCCAGAATCATCCATACACGAATAATTATATGAATGAACTTCAAAGCAAACACGTCTTAATGAAATCTAATTGATAAAGTTAACAATGTTAAATTTACAACGCAAGATTCCACTTCTAAAATGTAGAAGATTGAAATATCAAAAGGTAATGTGAGATAATCAAACTTTTGGGTTTCTTGGGTAGATCCATAGAACCCAAAAACATTTTATATTATAACTTGTCAAAATTGATAAAATCATCACTAACAACGTTTGATCTAGTTGGTAGAGTAATTAGTAAGGGTTTAAGTTGGTAGAGTAATTAGTAAGGTTATTAAAGATAAAAAATCAATTTTTTTTTTAATATAAAATTCTTAATAAAAAATCAATTTTTTTTTTTTAAATGACCCAGGTTTATGGTTGGACTGGACTGATTGGCCGGTCCGATTCAAGTTTAATAACCTGATAGTTAGCTTATAATTATAAAATTGTGAGTTCAAATCATTTTTAATATCTATTTCTTTTTAAGAGCTGCTATGTTAGATATTTTCGATATTCTATTTTCAGTATTGAAAGAATAAAAAATAAGTAATAAAAATATGATAAATGAGTATAAAAAACATAGACTGTGACATGACTATTAAAAAATTGAAAAGTTAAGTACTAAAAGATAAGTATTAAAAATATGAAAGATTATTACTAAAATATATATATATATATATATATATAAATTTATTTGGAGTAATTTTAATTCCAACCAAAGATATTTCTTCTAATTTCAAGTTTTAAGGACATAAAAATACTATCAAAATTAGTAAAAGATAACTAAGTATGTAAAACTTTAATAATTTCAAACAAATTGATTTGAAATGCTAAAATTTTGAAAAATCATCTAACTACCCTTAGTTTTTTTTTTTTTTTTTTTTTTATAGAAAAAAAAAAAAAAAACTTGCAATCCCTTTGCTTGTGATCGGAGCTCGATGTCGGCGATCGTCACTAGAGCTCCAGTGACCTCGCCGGTGATTGATTGTCGGAGCTCTGGCATCAGTGACCAGAGTTCTGGCGGCCTAATATTTTTTTAGAAAAAAATTCTTAAACAAACATTGTCAATATAAATACTTGAGTTGTTAATAGCGATACTAAATTTGTAAATGATAGGGTAAAGCAATGGGCAGGTTGGGCAGCCTGAGGTCAAACCCATAGCCCGCCATTGAACTTTAAACGGGTATGGGTACCTCGATTCATTTTAAACCTGTATAAACATGCTAGCACATAAATGAGCAGGCTAATCAGGTTTTGGGCAACCCACTTACATTTAACTTGTTTAGTTTGTTGTAAAAAAACATACATAAACATTAAGCATCCATCCGAATTCATATTTCTAAATTTTAAAATCTAAATTTTCAAAGTTCAATAATCATAATTCACATAAAACAACATAAATTTATTCATGATAGAAAGTCAAGGAACACTTTTACCTTATATTAGATTGTGGAATGTGATGGCTAATTAAAAAAAAAAAAACTAAATTAGCATGTACATGTAGCTCGTAGGTGTGCCTATAGTCTGCCCAATTAAGTCTTAAATGAGCGGATTGTAACTCACGCCCATTATTAGTTTTTTTGAGCTGATTTAAAATGGCCCAATTACACTAGATTGCGAGTGGACTCATGTGTTATGGGTTGAGTTCGACCTAATATATATTTTTTAGTTTATCAGGCAAAAGTCGTCAACATTGATACTTGAGAGTTGTTAATAGCGATACTAACGTTGTAAATGGTGTACTTATTGACTATTTCTTAATAACTTTAATTGGAGCTCTAGTGGCTTTTTTTTTTTTTTTTTTATTTCTTAGGCAAAACTTGTTAATATAGATACTTGAGTTGTTAATAGTAATATTAAGGGCCCATTTGGATGAGCTTTTAAAAAAGTGTTTTTTTTTTAAGTTCTAAATTGGAGCTTTTTTTAAAAAAAAAACATTTTATCTTTTTTTTTTTGAAAAAAATAACATCTAAACATATAAATTAATAAAAACAACATTTTTTTTGCATTAAAAAAAAAAAAATGTTTTTTAATCAAAAAATCACATCCAAACAGACCCTAAGTTATTTTAGTATCATTATTCACAACTCAAGGATGTATATTGATAACTTTTGCTTGAAAAATTAAAAAATTTATATATTAGGCCGCAAAGCTCCAATCACTAGAGTTCCTTTGGCCGGTCACCAACAAGGGCACTGGAGCTTCGTAATGGCGTTGCCGCTAGAGCTTTGGAGGCCTAAAAAGGGTTGGAGATTTTTTATTTTATTTTAAAAATAAGGGTAATTAAGATTTTTTTAAAATAAGGGTAATTAAGTAATTTTTCAATTTTGCAACATTTTAATATTTTAAATCAGTCTCTTTGGAATTATTAAAATTCAACATATTAATTTATTTTTTTATCAATTTTGATGTTATTTTTGTCTTTTTCCCTAGTTTTAAATTTCGTTTCCCGAAAATAAAAGAAGATCTCAAACCGGTTTGTAGCCGATTTGAATCACCCAATCGGACCTGGTGAACCCATGTCTACATTTCCGATCCTATAAATA
The DNA here is from genome assembly GCA_019022655.1 of Acacia acuminata. Lineage (NCBI taxonomy): Eukaryota > Viridiplantae > Streptophyta > Magnoliopsida > Fabales > Fabaceae > Acacia > Acacia acuminata. The sequence goes on along the minus strand of JAFJYI010000056.1, from coordinate 1,153,849 downwards.
CCCTCAGTTCCTCCGTGATTTAAAATTTCAGTTTCCCGGCAAAATGATGATTCTGGAATAACATGGAAGAAGAAGAAGATCAACTTCAACAGCGACCTCGAGGTGATTCTCTCTTGTCTTTGTCTCAGTTCAAGGCATCTCTTATTCGATTTCAATTTCATCACCAGGGAGGGACTATCTACTTTGGGCTTTTAATTCGGCCTTAGTAGATGAAGAAAAGCTTCCGAAAAGCAAAATGCAGTCCTTCTTATTTTAGTTTTTCCGTGTTTAATTGAAACTTGCTACGGGAAGGAAACTGAAACTTCCTGTTCTTGCTTAGGGAAATATTTGTTCTAGGTTATACGGATTCTCGTCTAGATAAACAACATTAATATATCATTATAGGGTGGGATTTTGGTTATAAGGCACTGCTTCTGATCTGAGATTATTAAATTGGTCTTCAATTTTCAGCAATTCATTCTCTCTGCTGTATCATTTTGTGCTGTTTGTCCTGATATCATACTAATGCCACGATTTTACAGAATCCATATCATTTCCAATTCAAGGTATGGAGTCTGTGGTGGCAACAGTGAGTGGCTACCATGGAACAGAGCGATTCAACCTTATCAAGTTGATTTCACATTCTGGTGCAAATTATGTTGGCGCAATGTCACGTTCAATCACGCACCTGGTTAGTCTATCTTTTTGAATAAGGAAAAAAAATCAGAAGCAAAAGAAAGAACGTTACAGATGAATTAAACAGGAATAGAAAACAGTTTTAGACTGCGGGACAGTAAATAAACAAGTCTCTGGAGGAATAGTTGTTTTTATATTTAGTTGGAGAAACTAGTTGATGGTTCATGATAATTTATTTTGTCAACAATGGTCAGATTTGTTGGCGATTTGATGGAAAGAAATATAACCTTGCTCGGAAGTTCAGAACAGTTATAGTAAATCACCAGTGGATTGAAGACTGTTTAAAGCAAGGAAGGCGTGTTCCAGAGGAACCTTATAGATTGAAAAGGTAAATTTGATATTATCTTCTTATTAGATAATAAGGAGCTATAGCTTCTGCTTTAGTGAAAGGAAAACTTGATGATGATTTATAATCTTTCTCAGAATCCACCATGGTCGTTGAAAGATTGAAATGATTATTGAAAGTGCATAAACTGATTCAAACTGGTGCAGCTCATTAGATTTCAAGATGATACAAATCTTCTCTCTCAATGTTTGAAACTATTACATAATAAATTCTGAAATTCAAAAATTTATTTTTATGATAATTAATTTAAAACAAATCTGTCCTTGTGTTCAACTTTCTTGCAGTGGACAAGAGGTGGGACCAATATTGCTGCAAGTTCCACTTATTGTTCAGGCGAGTAGCTTAACTAAGAATAAAATGCTTAAACATGGATCAGATGACATTGTCTCCAAAAGTCAAACAAATGACATCAGTTCTGGAGCTTCTGGAAATTCTGTCGGGCAAAATTTTTATTTAATGAACGAGGTAATAAAAATTTGGATCCCCCCCTTCATTTGCTGTCTTTTGATAAATGCTACATGCAGTTGTACAGTTGTACTTACGAGCTCTCTGATGAAATGCTTATAACGGTGCTTTAGTATATGGATAGATGGATTGATTTTGACTTTGATTAGGTGTTGCAATAGATGAAAAATCCGTATGTCTGACATGAGTACTCCGCTCAAGAAATTTATGGCAGCTAATTCAAAATAAGAAATTAAAAATAAAACTTAAAGCTGACTGACTAACTGTAAGGGTTCTTTTGACTATCTTTAATCCTAAATATCTGGTGATCTTATTTGTCATCTTTTCTCTTTTAAAGCAGGAGGAGCCAATAACTTTTTCTTCCAAACGATTAAGGACAGAAAAAAGAAAGATCTCCTATAATAATGGAGTGGCTAGTTCTGCTGGTCCTTCTCGTCACAGAAGAAGGCTTGTAAAAAGGAATGTTCAAGAAGTTTCAGCTCCTTTACTTAATTTAAACTCTGGGTACCTTAGCAGAATGGAAAGATTAAATACGGATGCTGTAGCTTCTTCTAGCCTTTCTGGTTGTGTCTCTAGTGATACTATCTTAGAAAATAGAGAAGGATCAGATATTGACTCATATAACCAAAATATAGCTGTCAACACCGCATCAAATGCCACTGGACAAATCAAAGATTCAAATAATTTATCAAGTTCAAGAATTTCAGCTCTATGCGTACAAGATGCCTTGCCTACTGCAGAACAAATATCTATAGACGAGTGTTATGAAAAGTTCGCAGATAGTATTCTGGATGGTCATGCGGCTGACTTACCTACGTCGACAGAGTTGTCATGTGTCATATGTTTGACAGAATTCAGCTCAACGCGGGGGGTTTTGCCATGTGGACATAGGTTTTGTTATTCTTGTATCCAGAGATGGGTTGATCACAGGGTACAGTTTCTATTCCTTTTGCTTATATTTTTCTATTCCAGAATTGATTTGCTCTTCTCTTCACTGGTTTCCATAATCTTTTCTTTTGCATGTTATTTTCTGTTGATTTCCCTTCAAAATTACATTTTTTTCTTCAATCCTATTAAAAGAATTCCCATGAATCCAAATGGCTTCTTATATATTAGAGAATTTAAGAGCCATCAAATTCACAATGCCAAGTTTGCTGCCAAAATCTGTCTAACAATTTATGTTTGTTAGCACATTATAATATTTGGTATTGAATGTAAATATTTGTGTAATATTCTAGAATCTAGATCTAGAGGGTTTGGGTGTTGACTTGAATACGATTTTTTTCTTTATTTCTCCCCCCTTTATTGTTGCTTGTGAGCGTAAATATGCATCAGAATGTACTCTGTAATTTATATTAACGAAATGAGATTCTAAATGTCCTCTCTATTCACTTTGTTTACAAAATAAATGGTACGTGATACTCTGATATGTTTCCACAGGCAAGACATTCACCACTCCGACACTCATGTTTCATTTAAATGTAGATTATGCTAAATGGATTTAATCTGTAATGTTAATTGTGTTATTTTCATTTTTACGAGGCTTCTATTTTATGTGTGAAAATGTCATCTAAAGCTGTTATTCTGTAGAACGAAGAGTGAATAGAAATAATAATTGATGGGTGCGTACTTAAATAGTTCCAATGATGAAGGGACATTTTGATATATATATATATATATATTGTAGATATTTGAACTTTTTTTCCTTCTAATTTTCAAATATTATGCCGCTTTTTTTGTTGTCTGCCCTCCATAGCAGTTTAATGACAATTGAATTTTTGTTCCATTCCCATGAATGGTTGTCAATATCTGTAGACTACAATGGGAAAAGTCTCAACGTGTCCCTTGTGCAAGTCAAGGTTTGACAACATCATTAAATATGAGGATATGGCCGTGGATCAAAAGATATATTCCCAAACAATCCCATGTGGCATTCCAATCTCAGATATCAATTTACTTATGGATCGGGAACAACCAAATTATGGTTTTGAGGTAATGTTTATCCTCTTAATATTCACTGCTTTTTGCTTTTGACTTGTGGCAATCTAATTGCTAAAGAAACACTTATTTTCATTCAAGTATGCTCCTGAATACCTATAATCGAAATAGAGTGATCTAAATAAATTTAGCATGATCCCACCACTTTCTTTTGCTCAACCTGGATGGTTCCTATATGTCTTGCATTCTGATGGGTTCATAAAACTATAAGTGTCAAACTGACAAGTGGTGCATGCTCTGTGCCATATGATTAAAGAAACCTTTAAGCCATAATACATTAGTAGAGAGCTTCTGATTAGTAAAAAACAGTAACTTTTAGGTGTTCTCCGTCCCAACATTTGTGTGTCCATAACTTCATATCTTCATGACAGTAATTTGTTTTGTCAGTAGGGATTCGTGCATGATGTGGTGTGTTACTGAAATCATAGGAGGGATATGAGCATGATGTGGTGTGTTATGATATATGGTCGTTCATAAAATGTTGAAAAATACTTTAATCTTGTTATATCAGTGAATTTTAATAGTTAGGTATTACTGAAAGGTTAAATACCTAATTTGCCACGGAAGCATTGATAAGAGGGTACTTAGCACCCGGAAGTTTTGTCGGTACCAAATTTGCTCCGGAAGTATGAAAAAGGTATCAAATTTGTCCAAAACTAACGGAAGGTCAAACGGACGTTTGCCACATCGGATTTTTTTGGGTTAAATACCTAATTTGCCACGGAAGTATTGATAAGGGGGCACTTAGCACCCGGAAGTTTTTTTGGTACCAAATTTGCCCGGAAGTATAAAAAAGATAGCAAATTTGCCCAAAGCGGCGGAAGGTCACGTAGGTCGTTAAAATGCCACATGGCTAGGAAAGAAACACAGTGGAGGGTGAGTCATATGTTAGATCATGTAATCACATCAGCACCTCATTCATCTCTCTCTCTTCCCTCTCGCTTTCGGCGGTTCGTGCTTCTGAATTTTCTTTCACTCCTTCACCCACGGGTATGCCAGCTTCCACAACAATGCCTGCCAACTTTGTTTGCGACCTTCCTCTACTTCAAATTCGATTGGTTTCGATCCCCAGAAATATAGGTACGATAGGAATCCAAACCAAGAAACCAAAAGCCATTCTTATCAAATTGATCAAGAAAATTTCAAACGGGATGTTAGAATTAGCTCTGGATCTGCAAAAGCCATCAGTTAGAGATAATTCCTAGAACAATTTTGTATTCCCATTGTACTCTAAACCCGAGTTAGAGATGGTCGTGGATTGTTAAAATTTTCAACAAATCGTAAGAAAATTCCCATCGGCACTGTTGCTGCTAATGTAGGAGTGGGTGAAGGAGTGGAAGAAAATTCAGAAGCACGAACCGTCGAAAGCGAGAGGGAAGAGAGAGAGATGAATGAGGTGCTGACGTGGTTACATGATCTGGCATATGACTCACCCTCCATTGAGTTTCTTTCCTAGCCATGTGGCATTTTAGCGACCTATGTGGACCTTTCGTCAGTTTTGGGCAAATTTGCTACCTTTTTTATACTCCCGGGGCAAATTTGATACAAAAAAAACTTCCGTGTCTTTGAGTGCCCCCTTATCAATACTTCCGTGGCAAATTAGGTATTTAACCCAAAAAATCTGACGTGGCAAATGTCCGTTTGACCTTCCGTTAGTTTTAGGCAAATTTGGTACCTTTTTCATATTTACGAGGCAAATTTGGTACCAAAAAAACTTCCAGGTGATGAGTGCCCCCTTATCAATACTTCCGTAGCAAATTAGGTATTTAACCCTTACTGAAATCATAGGAATATGAGCATGTGCTGTGTGTTGATAATAAACATCTAGATGTAAAAAAAATCAACAAGATTAATTTTTTCGACATTTTATGAATAGCCATATATTACATGATTGATCCCACCTTTATTGGCTCTATTGAGGTTGTAACATGTCTACTACTGTTTTGAAATCTTATGATATTTAATCGCACTAAATTGGAAAAAAGGAGTCGTTTGTGATTATGCGGATTGTGTCCGCAAAAATTTAATCCTGTTGGCATGTTGTAATTGTAGGTAACCCACTTTAGACCTTTAAAATGTTTATTTTTGAGAAGTTTTCTTCAACCACGTACTATTTTGTAACATGTTGGAATTATTCATTATTGTCCTGATTTGGCAGAACTTTATGTACACCTAAAATTTCTTTTGTATTGATGCATCTGTCCTATGCTTTATATGTCTTCACAGGCAGGTGCTTGTGTTGTTTGCCGGGGACGAGAACCTGAGGATTTGCTCATGAGTTGCCATCTTTGCCATATTCGACAAATCCATTCCTATTGCCTGGACCCTCCTTTATTGCCCTGGACATGCGATCACTGTAAGGATCTTCGGATGCTTTATCATAATCATTCACATTAGTACATATCCTCCTAAGTATTCACCTTCCTGGATCTGTTGCTTATGATTCTGCTGCATATTTTTTTACTCAGGACACATTTCTGAAATTTAGGAAGTTCTGTTAGTAAATGCTTTCGTGTAAACCTTTCCCGAAGGAATTCATTGAGATTGTTCGATTGGTTTTATTGGTTTTCTCAGAAACCACATGCTATTCAGTGACAAGCATAATATATATTTAGTTATCGGATTCAGTAGTCTGTGCAACTATTCAGTAGGGTTGCCATGTCAATGATCGACAAAATGAAATGAAATAAAAGGAAGAACGAACAAGATCTAGCACTCTGTATGATTCACCTTGGTCTGTTTTGTTTTTCTTCCATTGGCGGGCTAAACATTTTAGGGGGATTTCAGTCGTTAAGTCACTTTCAACTTTCAAGAGATTCTTTGGTAGATTTTATTTTCGTAATCATGAAAGTATAATCAGTACTATTTGTTCTGATATTTGCATTATTAGCTTTTTGCAAATTTAAGTAGTTGTTATTTACCTCAATTGCATTTATGAAATTACACACCAATAAAATTTCTCACTCATTTGCATTTTAGAATTTTGAGTAACTAATATGCATGTCCTTGTAATTTCATTTGATTTTTAGTTAGGTCTTTATATTTTTATCATTTTATTCGGTTATTATAATTTCATATTTTTTAATTAAGTCTTAGTAGTTTTTTTTAAAAAGAAAATTAGAGAAAAATCCTTTTAAAGAGAAAAACTTAAATCAAAGTACTGATACTCGTGTATATAAAATTTATTAAGTACATGTATATTTTATATATATAAATTTATCAGGTCCTTCTTTCTAATAAAATTTTTAATAGGAAATTTTCCCAATGTTTTTTTTTTATTTATTTATTATGTTCTTATAGTTTCTCCTATTTTTTAATTAGGTTTTTATATTATTTTTTTCATTCCATTTTTTTTGTTGCTTTTTATTAGTCATTTGAAACAAAATGGAATTATAAGAACAATTAAAAAGCTATAAGGACATGATTACAAATTAGTTGGAATTATAAGAACTTGTAAATTCATTATCCCTAAAATTTTTACATTTTGTTTGTTTGTTTGTTTGTTTTGTTTTTTTTAAATTTTATCTTGGCGCTGCTAAATAAAGGTGTAACCTCCATGCATAATAATTGATTATTAACTTGATTTTATAAACTAGATTTGTTCAAATAAAAAGAAATTCATGTCCTCTCTTGTATATTACTTTAACAGAAATTAAGTTCTCTTCTATCAAAAACAGAAACTAAGTTCTTAGTCTTTTTAATGTAATATATTGTAGAAGTCTCTATTTGGGCACCATCAGGGTGTTATAAAATAGTCATGTCTGACTCAGATGCCATCCCTTGTCTTCCCTCATCACGTGCAAGCCAGTGTTCACATCTCTGCCTTCAATTTTTTTTTTTTTTTTTTTTGCTCAAAGGATCAACTTGTATTACCATAAAAAACGCTAATCATCCGAGAGGACAATACAGAGGAAAGGAAAACAAACTGGAACATAACAGAGACAAACAAAGGCCTCATACTGGGAACGAAACAGGAAAGCTAGAAAAGCAATTAAATCTCCTCCAAAACAGGACTCAACGAAGAAGCATCATCCACAACAATATTAGTTTCCTGAACATCCAAGATTAGCAGAGACAATAAAGAGGGTGATAGTTGGAGAAAAAGAAAAAGAGAACCCACAAAAAGCGATCGGACACATCGTCTTATAAGCATTTGCTGTAAGTAAAACATATAACCCCATTTATCTTTGCAACTCTATTACCTCATCTTGTGATAAAAGAAAAAGAGAACCCAATCTTGTCACGAAACAAGCAAATAAATCATAAATAAATACTCCTACACTTCCAGTCAAATAAGTCAGGAGATTTGACATTAATACAAGAAAGTAGAGAAAGACAGTCATTTTCAAAAATAACTTTATCCAATCCTAAGTTCAAGGCTAATAGCAAGGCCCGTTTGGTGTGGGATCTTGGAGACTTGTGTCATATGGTTAGCGTTATTATCAGTTTTAGGACCAACATTAAATAAAATAGATTTTAAAGAATACTTTTTTCAATTTACGAGGTAAACATGTGAGAAAAGTTTTATCTCGATATGAAAAAAATGACTTTTAAAATCATGATTTTAGAGTTACCCAAATACATGTTAAACTTGTTTGTCATGATAGAGCGAATTTTTTTTTTTTTTTTTTTTTTTTTTTTTTTTTTTTAAAAAAAAAACTTTGGGAATTGAGTAAATATTCGTATTTGGGTACTGACGATTTGCTATGGACATCAGGAGGGTTCTGTTTTTAGTGGAGAATATCAGTAACAGATTAGAGAACTTAATTTTTATTCATCCCATCAATTTTGAAATTTCAGAAAAATATCAAGGCATAAAAATGATACAGTATTATGTTTTGATGATAAATGGCGTGAAAAAAAAAAAAAAAGATAAAAAGGTAAATGCTTAACATGTCCTTAAAAAAAAAAAAAAAAAAATTTAAAGGCCTCTGTCGGAGCTCCAACCATGGGAGAACAATTATTTAAACAAGGTGGCCGAACGGGTTTGAATCCATGGACTCCCAATCCATTAAACTCAACTAATCATATGGTGCATAAAATAACTTTTACATTCTAACATGTTACCGCCGTGGGTTCTGTGGTTGGGGATTTGGAAACTTTTATAAATGGAGAGAGTTTGAATCTAGACATCGTTCCGACACTGGGGGATACATCCCAGAACTTAGGAAGTAGGAGTAATATAGGTTGAAGTGGAGGTATGTATATTCTCAGTCCTGAATCCCCTCGGGGAGCTAGGGGTGTTTATGATGCTCAGCGCCCTGTCTACCCGCCCGCGCCTACTAAAAAATCGTCATGCCCAACCTAAAGAAAAGCAGCCCAGACTGGGTTGGGCACAACTGGGCAAGGCATTTTTGCGGGCAAGGTTGAGCATCGGGCATGGTATGCCGCTTTGCCCATTTGGCCTTGCCCAGTAGTTATCATATATATTTTTTTAATAGAATAAAAAAAGTATTATATATATTTATTTTTTTATAGGATGGTATTATATATTTTTTACATAATTATATATAACTTAAGAAATATGATTGTCTTTTTAATTTCAAGACTTAAGTTGCAAACTTATATTTGAATATTCTGAAGTGTAGAATTATGTATTTCATTTGAATTTTGCAATATTGTTTTATTAGGTATGGTAATCTGTTTTTTTTTTTTTTCCCATATAGGATGTGGCAGGGTATCGCCACTTGGGTAGATAAGGGCCGCCCATTGACCTATTATTGCCTTGCCCAAAAATTTTAGGGCTTCTATCGGGTAATCTTGGAACTCGGGCTTCATTTAACAACCCAATAATCTTTTGGGCGGGGCATTGGGCACGGCTCTCGCCACCCATGAACACCCCTACGTGGAGCGGGTTTAGCAACCTACCTTTAAAGCGTAGGTGAGCTCAACCGCTCTCTAAAAATTTCTATATATATATATATATATATATAATCTAACAAGTTCGATAGAAAATTTATAAGTCCTAATTTACAATTATAAGAGTTTATGATATCAAACTTTACAAGTGTTCATTGATGAATTTAAAAGTGTATATAAACATTTTATCAAATAACCACAGCAAAAAGTTATAAGAGTGTACATATGGAAATTTATGACTTATAAATAGTATATTTTGCTAAATTATTTATTTTGCATAGATTTAATGTTCTCCTATTGAACCAAGAAAGTGTGGTTCATAGATTAAAAGGCTTGATAATAATAGTGTAAAGAATGAATTATTCATGCATACATTTTTTTTTAAAAAAATTATTTATGTATAAATTTACAAATTATTGAGGACTCAAGATTTTCCAATTTGGATACAGAACCAACACTAGAAAATAAAAATAAACGAACAAAAAATGAAAGCTATAGCAGCGTGGTGTTTTGTTTGTCGGTTTATATGTTGTTTTATTTTATTTTATGTTCGTTCATTCACCATAGAATACGGTAAAGCCGACATGGTAGTGACGTAAAAGCTGATGTCAACTATTGCAATTAAAATAATATTTTTCAGGTCGTATACCTCAATATTGCTACATTACACATGGCCTTAGCATCTACCCAAAAGACACCATTTAGACCAAAGGCCAAGTGATCTTTCATCTTTCCCTAAAATGAAAATGGATTTTTCTTTTTTATTTCTAAATGTTTGAGTTAGGATTTGAGATATACAAAAGTAATAACAGGTAAATTATAAATTCAGTATATACATTTTGAATGAAAATTATGAGGTATCGATGATACTGTTTTTGTTATATATATATATATTTCTTGTAGATTTGAGTATTCATTTTATCAATATGAGTGTCAGTATTTATTTTTATTTTGGGAACATTTTAGTTAAAATATATTACCATTTAATCTTTAATATAAGATCTTGTTTACAATGTAAATTTTACTACAAACAAGATCTTATTAATCCTATAAAATAGCATCAATTTATTTAAGTTTAGTTCTTGCGTTTGTTTGTGGATATTGTCTGCTTTAGCAGACAAGGTCTCATGGTTTTGATTTTATTTGGGTTTCGTTAGACCCATCAAAACGCATCCACAAGGGAAAGATCTCCGCACCCTTATAAGACACACTTTGTTCGTCTTTCCAGTCGATGTGAGACTTCACAATCAATGTATGTCCCACATCAATTGAGGAGGGGAACAAAAATCCCTTATAAAGATATGAATACATCTCCCTCTTGACACGTTTTAAAGCTGTGAGGGGGTGATGGGCTCCAAATCGAACAATATCGAAAGCGAGGCGCTGGGATGTTACAATTGGTATCAAAGCCAGGCTCGGGTCGATGTGGGTTGATTCTCGCCCAAGGACGCTGGGTCCAAAGGTGAGTAGAATGTTATGTCCCGCATCTGGATATCTCTCCCTCTCGATTTTTAAAGGGGAGAAACAAAACGGATAAAGATCCCTTATAAAAGTATGGATATCTCTCCCTCTCGACACATTTTAAAGCCGTGGGAGGGTGATGGGCCCTAAAGTGGATAATTTCTTGACACGTTTTAAAGCCGGAAGAGGGTGCCTTAAAACAGACAATATCTAGAACGAGGCGCTATGATGTTACAAGTTCAATTATGATTCAACCACAATTTAATTACTGAAATATGAGTTAGTATCTTATTCAGTTCAATTTTTAATCTTTGATATCTAAGGGATTAAGGCAAGTCCAACATCCTAAAGGAATTATAAAGAAGCACTGAGTGGTGTGTTGGTCTTCTGGAATTTGCCAAAGGCCATATATATTGGCAATTAGTTCCATAATGTTAGCATCTAGGATAATAACAACATAGTTTTATATCAAAACATATATCATCTACTCCCTCTAGTTGAAAATATAAGAACTAAACTTGTAAAAAGGGGAATAGTCTTTTATATAAGATACACTTTGTTTTTGTCTCATCATTTAATTTTTTTTTTTTAAAAAAAATTTATCCCTAAATAATTACATGCCTCTGTCACCTAATTTTTCACCCATTCTTTCTCATCTCTTTTTTCACTTTTCTCCATCCCACTCATCCTCTCTATAAATAGGGGCTTTTTAGGAAAGCAAGTTATATTTTTTTAAACATATTTATTGTATTCAACCAATTTTAACCAACTTTTTAAAAAGCTAATTTAGTTATTTAGTTGTTATGTTTTGCGGTGGAGGCAGTGTCACGAAGAATGAATGAAAGAAAAAAGAAATGTAATTAATGTGATACATACATTGATTCTTTTATTGTTTGTTGAGTGGTTCAAAATATAGAGAATGGTGTCATTCTATGTAGATAGTTCTGCATGTTGCATTGGATCATTTTTCCAATATACGAGAAAAATTAACTTTAAAATTTTAATTTTGAGTTCTGGATTTCTTACTGTTGAACTACTCCTTCTAGTCTAAATTATAATACGTTGTTAATTAATTTATATGGAATAAGAAATGTTAGTTTAGTTATTTAATGTGTCTTACATTGATAGTCCCTCCGATCCTATTTATAAGAGTTTGATAATCGAATTACACAATTTAAGAAAGTAGTTAAAAATAATAAGTATGTTTAAAATAAACTTTTGTTTCTAGATATAACCTTATTTATAAAGAGTAAGTGAAAAAAGAAATAGAGTAACTATAACTATCAACAATCTTTTAATCAATACAATTACATATAATTAATGAGAGCAAAAAATGAAAAAACTCATTAAATGTTCAAACAATTTTGGTTGGATACTTATAAAAATGACCGAAACCAATTTAAATTTTGGACTCTTATAAAAATGAAAGGAGGGAGCAAAACTTACTCCTTTTAGTCCCCAATATAAGGGACTTCTAAAAAATAGTTTGATCTAAAATATAAGTCAAATGTAAGATAATTAATACTTTTTTTAATTAATGTTCATTTTTAATTTTACTCACTCATTAAATTTTCAAACACATTTTTCAATAAGATTAAAATGATTTTTTTTTTTTCAATTTGAAATATATTAACGCGTTAAGTATCACTTCTTATTTCTCGTAAATTAGTTAAAATGCCTGATATTATAAATTGAATAGACTACACATGTGATTTTCAAATATATATTTAATATATATCATCTGTTTCTCTTTCCTGGAAAAAGTAAGTGGAAAACAATAATTAATTATATGTCAACTTATATTTTGAATCAATTTTTTTTTGAAGACTTCTATATTGTGGATGAGAGGGGAGACTATAACAATAATAATAATACGATACAAAAATAATTAATATTATTATATAATAATATTCCATATTATGCATGCTTTGTATTATAAAAATGGAAAATGGTCAAATGAATCTTATCATTGTGAGTGCGTTGAAATTTTTCATGAAGTTAATAAAACATGCTTTGGGTTAATTAAAAAAGAAGGAGGAGAAAATTGCATACAACTACCTTTTAAACCATTCATTGCTAATCTTTTTTTTTTGTACTTTACAAATACAATAATATACCATTAATTAATTATGCCTTTTTTTTTCCTTAGTGTGTTTAATTCATCAGCCGAGCAGCTGTGTCCAAATATTAACAAATTTTAGTTTAGTCTTGATAAATTTTCTAGAACTTGATGCTAAATATAAAAGCAAAATAGCTAATATTCATTCATAATTTGTAAAAATTTGTATTGATATTTCTAAAATTACCAACTTTTAATTATTTGCATTAGAAATTATTCATTTCATATATAGAAACCCTTAATTAAATAGTTCAGAAAAAAAGATTGTGATTTCAACAAAAATAAACAGTCCATTATTAGTGCCAATCTCTTTATTTACATAATTACGTGCAGAAACTATATATATGGTAGAAAAAATCAGTGGAATTAATTAAAAACTCCGAATACGTCTATGTGATTCAATTCTCTCCAAATAACACAAGGTATTGTTTGTTGGTGAGAATATTAAATTTAAATTAATTAATTTCACCAAGTTCATAATAATTACATAACTTGATAAGTACTATATAGATTTAAGATAGGACCACACAGTTAATTGAATTGTGTCCTCTCCAGCTGCTCAGACTACTGCAACTATTTTCAGTGATAAATAATAAGAACTGGTGAGAGAGAGAGAGAGAGAGAGAGAGAGAGTAAATATGATAACATATAATTATAATATTTGAAGATACATACACATATATGAGAATTCAGAAAGCGAACGATTTCATTTTGGGGGAATCAGCGATCTTGAGAGTATCTTCAATGAGCTTTCTGGCTTTTCTGCTTCGAATCTCAACTCTCATGCTCTCACTCTTCTCTATCTTATCATAATAATTATCATTATTATTATCATCATTACAATAATAATAATTCTTCATCCTCAGAGACTTTGATATCTTCGTCTTCAGATTCCCCACCAGCCTCCCCAGTCCAAGCTTCTTCGTCATTTTTATTCCCCTGTGAAGAAAAGAGATATAAACACAGAAATAATAATTCAGATATTAATGAAATATTTGAGCCAATATTAAGCAAGAGAATAAATAAATTAAAGTACCTTGTGAAGCTTCTTATTATTCAGGTGTTGAAGTTTGGTTTCTGGGGAAACACAGAAAAGTAAGAAGAAGAAGAAGAAGAAGAAAGAAGGAAGGGACTTGGTGAGAGGAGAGAAAGCGCACCACGGATTAAGTAATGAATTTGGTTTTCTCATATATATATTCTGACAAGCTTACTACCCAAACTTTTATTTATATCTATTCCATTTTTTTTTTTGGATAAACTACCCAAACCCATTATATCTATTCCATTTTTTAATATCACATTAAAACATTTATGATTTTTCTGTCCAGATAAATATTGATTACTTCAAGTGAACTTCTCTACTTTAATTATTTGTTATAGAATAATTTCATGTGAGAAAAAGCTACATGATATGATTAAAAAAATAAAATAAAATTTTTGTTTGAATTTGAGAAAAATTATAATTTTTAAGTATTTATTTATTTCTGTAATAGTTAGTAGAATTGTTGGTAAGAATAATTGTTTGTGGAATTTTAAAAATTAAGAATTGTAAAATTTATATTTTTGAAAAAAATTAATATGTTGTTATTATGAAAAAAATTTTTGTGTGTTTTTTTTTTTTTTTTTTTACTTACAGTTTCACTTAATTTTAATTTTGTATACTTTTAGAAGTCATAATTAAAGCGTAACAATTTAAGTCGTTTTTAATTTAATTTTACTATTATATTTTTGCTAAACTTTATATATTTTTGGGCTAATATTATTTTTTTATCTTTTCTAATAGAAATTATGCATATTTAGAACAAAATATAATAAATAATAATAATTTGAATAAACAGCATTAATACTATAACCTAATTTAAAAAATATGAAAATTGTAACACGCAATTTGAAAATTTTGTAATAAAAAACATCAAATTTAAAATTAATTAAAATGATCCTATTAAAAGTAAAGCTTTTCTCGTGGCTAATAAATTAAAGCATATTTTGACCAAATATAATTTGAACGTTATAATCTTATTAATATTTTAAAAATAAATAATTAAGAGTTTTTAATAAGTTATCTGAATGGAAGCATGATTCCTTAAGGAACATTGCATTTGTCAGTATGATGATCGCAATAAAAAACTCCTTAAAAAAAAAAAAAAAAAATAGATCTGCCAAAATTTATGTGAGGCCCACTGAAAGTTGGGACGATGAGTGGACAATTTTGAATCCTAGATGCTTAGATATCTGTTTTTCTCTTTATATGGGTTTTTGTATTTGAAATCAGATTATTAATATAAAAAAATATGCAAAAACAGATTTTTAATAAACCACAATTAAATCCTTCTATCTCAACAGATAATATTTTGTTCACTTGTTTTTCTCCCATTTCTTATCAAAATCATTAAAAAATTTAAATCATAAGACGATAGTTGAACCAATGATGGCGGACAAGTCTTGAGAGGTGCATCATGGGGTAACCAAAAGCTTGTTCTCCTTCACAAAATCATCCACCCACGCCGTCACTCCCGATTCATCCATTTGTCGTGGATGCGATTCTCTATTCACGCCGCACCTTTGCCTTGAACACGAAGGAAAACTGAATTTTTCGATCTGAGAGATTGGAAGAAAAAATTGGAAGAAGAAGAAGAGACGGCGTGAAGGAAGAAGAGCGTGAAGGGTGAAGGAAGAAGGAAGAAGAAGAAAAAAACAAGTGCACTGGAGTGCGAGAAGGCATTCTCGAGAATTCGCAAGGCATTTTGAGAATGCCTTGGGCATTCTTGGAGCCTAAGTATATTTTGAGAATGCATTCTCGAGAACTCCCAAGGCTTTCTCGAGAATTCCTTAGAGAATGCCTTCTCGCAGAATGCCTTGTCAAGGGCGACACCGCTTCTTCCTTCACACCCCGCCGCACCGTCTTCTTCCAAATCTCTCAAGGGCGATCGTCTTTTTTTTTTTTTTTTTTTTTTTTTTTTTTTTTTTTCACCGGCAAACGGTGTCGACCATCGACGCGGAGTCAAGAATCACGGCACATGGAGGAGCGAGATCGGATCGGAGTCTGAGATCTGGTTCACCTCTCTCTCTCTCTCCCCCTTTGAAGGAAGAAGGAAGAAGGAAGAAGGAAGAAGGAAGAAGGAAGGAAGGATCGAAAAGACGTTGGTGTTGTGTGGTTTAAAATAATATTTTATATTCAGGGGTGAAATGGTATTTTGTGTCATTTTCCTACCTTATTTTCTTCCAACCGAACAAAAATTTTCCTATCAACCCATTTTCTTTTCCATTGCGAAACAAACACATCGAGGGGAAAATATTTTCCATTCCATTCCATTCTTTTCATTTCCATTCTTTTATTCCCACCTTTTTTTTAGATATCTGTTTTTCTCTTTATATGGGTTTTTGTATTTGAAATCAGATTATTAATTAAAAAAATATGCAAAAACATATTTTTAATAAACCACAATTAAATCCTTCTATCTCAACAGATAATATTTTCTTCACTTGTTTTTCTCCCATTTCTTATCAAAATCATTAATTTAAATGACGGTAGTTGAACCAACACAAGTTGAGGTGCATAGTAGGGGTTTAAACTATGAATATAGAGTTGGTAGTGTAGGGCTTTGTTAGATCTATTTAGGTTTTGAATTCAAGTCTCAAAGAAACCATTTATATTAAAAAAGGTAACCACAAATCCCAAACCGGATGTTGGATGATAATATAAAAAAAAAAAAAAAAATATATAAAAAGAAAAAAAGAGCTTCAACTCCGTTATACTCTTAGCTAAAATGAGATGATAAGATTTAATGCTGTATAAAATTATGATTAAGATATTATATTTATAAAATATGGATAGATTAAAAAAAACTTTAAAATACTAATCTACACGGTTAAAACTTAATAACTTAAAACAGCTGTTATTAAAATTTTTCTATGAAAAAAAAGAAATTGTTGTCAAAATGACTTTTAATGTTGTTAAAATACATTTTCTTGTTATTAAAAATTTTCTAGGTTTCTACATTTCTACACGCTCGGAGGAAAAAATTTTAACAATAGGAAAAACTATTTTGAAAAAATGAAAAGCCATTTTTTTTTTATAGGAAAATTTTAATAATAGAAAAAGCTATTTTAACAACATGAAAAACTATTTTGACAATGAAACTTTTTTTGATTTATTTTCTCCATAATTAATATAAGAAAAGTCCCTAGGGACGTTTTTTATAGGGGATTTGAGGTTGAGACTTTTTTGATATTTTTTTCTTTTTTGAGATTTGAGTGATATTTTTCCTAATTTTTTCAACTTATAAATTGATTGATACGTTATAATTAAGTAATTTAAATAAATATGTTTTGTATTAAATACTTTCTCCCGTTCCAAAAGTAATACCCAACAACTACAACAACAACAAAACATTTTCTCATTAGGTATGGTTGGTTTTATGGATTGTATGACGTCATTGTCTTTCTATCAAAAATTAGTTTTTAAATATATTATTAACCAATAGATCTATCTCGATAATCTCATTCAGTGTTCACTTTGGTTATCTTTTATCTCATTTTAGAAAACTCTGTATTGCTTGATCATCCTTCCTCATTGATGGACCTAATGATCTTCTTTAAATGTGTGCAAACACTAAGTTAACTAATTTAGAACGATTAAGGAAGCTAAATAAATTATTTTAAATTATTTATATTTATTGTTTTTATTCAAACTAACTTGTCTAACTTATATTTAGGATCATGCAAGATATGCGATAATCTAATAATAAATATACATATTTTAGAGATATCATACAATATATAGTATAATTAAGAAATTTTTTTTTTTTATTTAATCAATCTAAATTCAGGTTGTCTAACTCGCAAGTTTAAATAAACTTGTGACAGTGATCTAAATCGTATTGTGAACTTGAATCGTAAACTAATAAGAGTTTACTTTTATTATTAAATAGGTATCATTAGTGTATGATTAAATAATTAAAATATAAAAATGACAATAATTTGATTTAAATATATTTTAAATCCAAATAATTGAACTTAAATTCATCAACATTCATCATTTATCACATTTAACAAAGAAATTTTTATAAAATTTATATATAAAGTTCATTAAGATAACTAAATAAAAAAAATTAACATAGTTTAATAATAAATTAACATAATTTTATAAACTAAAAACATAAAAACAATAAACTCAAAAAAGTCAACACGCGAGTTTAAAAATAATATCTAAATTAATCAATTGGATCTTCTATATATAGCATTGGAGTTAATATAAGAGGAGTACCATCTAAGTTGACCCATAATTAAAGTCATTAAATTCTATCGTGAACTTTCTTCCAACCACTTGTGAGATAGTTAACGGATGCAATTTAAAACTTGCCAATAATGAATATAGGGTGGGCCATTTTTTTGTTTGGAAAACGATTATGGACACATTTTAAAACTACTACAGGTGCTTGTTGTGATGGAATTCCATCCTTTAATTTAATTTATTTAATTTTATAATTTGTTTATTTTGGGATCACATAAAAATGATGCATCATTATCATGAATGGGGGACCAGAACAAGTAACAATCAATTAACTCCTGGAGATCTAAGGTTGAATACTTTGCTTTTCCTCTTCAATTTTAATTTACAAATAAAATAAATTGTGGCTTTATTATTTCTTCAACTTTTTCTTATAAATAATAATTTAAAATATATTTTTTTTATAAATTTTATATCAAATGTATATGAATAGATAAAACCTGGAAGATGATAGCGATTTCTTGTCCTAATATCTATTAAATTTTATGATTATCATTGAATCACTTTTTAGTATATTTTTATTTATTAAGAGTATGAGAATTAGTTTTGAGTTCTAAAAGTACATATTTATTATGTTGTATATTTCAAATTTCTTGTTTGGATTAACTTTAGTAAAAGTAACTTTCATCCAAACTAATGCTAGGGTAAAAATCAATTAGTATTGTGTGATTTATATATTTAGATAGACTTCAAAACAAAGATCAGTTTGCGTCACATTCTAAAATACTAAAATGTAACTAGTACGATGTGTGAAATGATTTCACTTCATAAGCCCGTTTTAATTTACTCTTTTCTATTTAGATTCGGCATAATCTATTTCATTAATAATATCAAATGGCATTTTGATAGATCTCTTTAAATATTAAACTTATCAAACATATTTAAAACGATCAATCAACCAATTTCTGCAAATAAAAAAAATATTCATTTACAAATATGGAAATGGACATCATGTTAACAGGTTCTCTCAAAAAAAAACACACTAAACGGATGAAAAATATTTTATAAAACACCAATATATATATATATTATTTACAAATATGGAAATGGACATCATGTTAACAGTTTAATGGAATTTCAAAAAATAAGGCTTAAAGGATGAAAATTATTTTTAAAATATATTTTTGTTATTAAAATATATGTAAAAAATCCTTCATTGTAATTCATGTAGCCATTTGTCTACAACGAATGGAAAATTAAAACTGTTATCAAAACAACCCTGAGGCTGAAAATAACATTCTAGGTAATTGTAGATATTACCATGTCAAGGCCATATCTCAACATTCCTCAGCTATACAAACTACATTAGGACCTTAATCTGTAGATATTCAGTCTAAACCATATTATTCAGAAAGAAACTTGCTTCCAAGAATCAAGGTCAGATTCATTCTAAGACACATGATCCTTTATAAATGGTAAATGTAGTGCATAATAGAATCTCTAGAGAGACAAGAAAGACCCTATATAAAGATAGAGTTTTCGGAAGAGGAAAATCTTAGAGAGAAGTCATTTAGAGAAATCAACCATTAATAATGGACCAAATCAAGTTCCATCCGACCCCCAATCTAGTTTTGCTACCTTTCTATAAAAATTAATTAAAATATTGATAAGCAGTGAAAAAAATGTTCATATTAATTTTTTCAATGCCATATCGAAAAGTTAGTTTAATAATGTTTAAATATATAAAAACAAGTCATATGTCATAAACTAAAAGCTAGAAAAGATGTTTCAACTTTAAAGTGATTTTTGAGTAAAAAGTCAGTTGCTCTGAAACTATGTCAAACATCATTTTTTTTTTCCATCTCACTTGGCCTTGAAGTACTTTTCATTCTTAGAAACTAGTTTGGGATGGCTCTAAACACTAAAAACTACGCTATCAATAGTTAACTGCAAATAAGTGAAGATGCATGCATGCCTATCCAAATTAATTGTTAACAAATAATATGAAAACACACTTTTGATACTTCTAAATTAATTTGATTTTTTTTTTCTATCCTTCAATTTCTTTTTTTCCCCTTATCTGAATTCATAGATTTATATGTGTACTATGATATGGTATTGATGTTGGTAGAATACGGAGAATAATTACTTTTAGTCACATTAAAATATTATTCTTAAGAACTGTTCTAAAGCAGTATTAAACATTAAATGCGAATACTAGATAACAAAACATTAAATGTGAAATATATGTATCTCTTGTCTAAGACTGATGCTACACTAGATTATTCATGCTGCCCCAGCATTCAAGAAAAATTGATCAATGGTCTTCCTGCCCATTCTGGTTTTGGTGGTATTTGTAAAAGAATGTCAACATGCTACTTAAATCTTTTTCTTCTCGCTCTCTTTACAAAACTGATGTTTTGTATTCCCCATTACCCTAATTCTGTGATACCAATTTTAGCTTTATAATTCTTCTTCATTTTATATAATTTATCTTTTTATCCAAAACATTGGTTAGAACTTTGAAAATTAAAACTCTTTCCCCTTTTTATGCCATATGACAGGCCCAATAGTGATTGGATCCTACTTTGTTAGAGGTCTAATAATACTGAATGCTGGCCCATAACCATCAAACCTTCGATGGGTCATATATTGATAAACAAAAACATGTTTTAAGTTGGTCGAAATGATAGTGAGAAGACCAAAGTGCTAGTGTCATGGGTCAATGTTGCTTTATGGAAAGAGATTGTTAGCTGCCGACACTCTCACTAAAAAGGAGGGGGTTCGATCTTAGAGTTGGTCAAGACGTTGGGGGAAGCATCTTAGGGATCTACGAAGCAACGGTAATTCAGGCTAAGGCGGAGACATATGTACTCTTAGTTCTGAATTTCTTATGGAGTAGGCTCTAAAGCGCACTCTACCTCGAACTATGAGTGAGCTAAAACCCTCTCCTAAAATTCTTATAGCAAAAAAAAAAAAAAAAAAAAAAACAAACAAACAACTCCTGAATCAAGCAGTTATAACAAAGATGATATGTATATTATGGGTTAAACGAGTGAATGACGTATATCTCTAATTTAACTAAATGGTTAAATACCTAATTTGTTCTGGAAGTTTTGCTAAGGGGGCGCTCAGCACCCGGAAGTTTTTTTGATACCAAATTTGTCCCGGAAGTATGAAGAAGGTATCAAATTTGCCTCGGAAGTATGAAAAAGGTAGCAAATTTGCCCCTCCGTTAATTTTAACCGTTAAGTTTAACTGAATGTATACGTGGCATGCCACCTCATGACACGTGGCATGCCACCTCATCAACCCAATAAGAGTTAAGTATCATTTTTGCCCCGGAAGTTTTCATTGAGGAGCAATTTTGCCCCGGAAGTTTACAAAAGTAGCAATTTTGCCCTTCTTTCTCCTGATATTAAATTTGACTATAAATCGAGTCAAAGACCACACACGTCATGCGCTTGAAAAAGGTCAAACTTGGAGTCAAAGAAGGAGATCCTTGAGATGGTGAGCTCAAGGCGCCAAAATTTGTGAAGCCGAACCGGTCACGCGAAGCATCACTTATGATCTAAACAAATGATCGATCTATACAAACTACAGGGCCGGCTTGATTAAGCCCGAGGCCCTCCAGGGTCGGCCCTGCGGGGCCAATTTCAAATTTACGGCTTATTTTTCAAGCCCAAGCCTGCAGGCCAAGGCTTAAACGGAGCGGCCGATTTTCCGACTCTAGTCCCTATGACCGGTTTGGCTTCACAAATTAAATTTCGCCTTTGAGGTTAACATGTCAAGGATCTCCCTCAATGACTCCAAGTTCAACCTTTTCAAGGCATGACATATGTGGTCTTTGACTGATTTAATAGTCAAATTTAATATTGGGAGAAAGAAGGGCAAAATTGCTACTTTTGTAAACTTCTGGGGCAAAGTTGCTCTTCAATGAAAATTTCCGGAGCAAAATTGCTCCTTAATGAAAACTTCCAGGGCAAAAATGATACTTTTGATTGATGAGGTGGCATGCCACGTGTGATGAGGTGGCATTAACGATCTACGTGGACTTCCGTCACTTTTGGGTAAATTTGATACCTTTTTAATACTTCCGGGGCAAATTTGGTACCAAAATAATTCCGGGTGCTGAGCGCCCCCTTAGCAAAACTTCCGGGGCAAATTAGGTATTTAACCCTAAACTAAATGAACTTGTGGAATTATAAAGTACTACTTATGTGAGTTGGTATTGATTAGGAAGATTATCATTGGGGGAAAAAAGAATAGGAAGATTATGCTCTTAAGGAGTAAACTTGTGCGTGGACTTCAAAATTGTACTCCCTTCGAATCCTTATTATAAAGGCACGTCATGTTTCATAATATAATATGCTTAGTTTAAAGCATTCATTTTTTTTCACCCAATATTCCGAATTTATTGGAAATAAAATATATATAATATTAATATTGTTAGATATTATGTGTATAATCAAATATTACAGATAGAGAATAATTGAGTCAAAGATGGTAGCGTATTTTGTTAATTAGACCAGAAAGTTACGAGACCCACTCTTGTGTATATATTCATCCATATTGAAATAATATACCGTCTTTTATTACATTTTTCACATGGTCTCAGAGTAGAGATCCACAAAGTTAAATTAGAGAGCTTGGGAATTAATGAATCATTTTTCTTAACGTGATTGATCTATAAAATTATTATATGATCCCGTGGATTGGATCAATGCAAAAATAAAATAAAAAAATCTATAAGCAAAAAAGGTCTAGAAATTGGAACCAAAGGCCTATGGTAGCTTTTGTGGGTTTATGCAAGATCTAGTTGACTTTTTTTTTTTTTAGGAGATTAAAGAAGCTAAATAAGTTACTTAATTATTTCATATGTTGTGTATCATTAGATTATATATTAGTTTATTAGTCAAATTAATTAGTTTGAAGAAAAAAAATAAAAATAAAAATACTTTAAAGTAATTTAATTAACTTCCTTAATCTCTCTAAAAAAGTCAACCATCTTATAATTAGGACAAAGGAGTAATAAGATTAAAAAAAAAAAAAAAAAAAAAAGCGCCAAACACTTGATGGTCCAAAAGGGTTATAAAAAAAACAAGTGAAAGGTGAATGAATAGCTTGCTTGTTAGCATGATTGTTTATTAATAAAAATACAGTGTTCCCTATACCTCTTTGCTAATTTTATATAGAAAAAATGTAACAAAATAGCAAAAAGATGTTATTATTATTATTATTATTATTTTGGTTCTAGAACCAACTTCTTTTTTTTTTTTTTTCAAAACATATAATAAAAAACATATTTTTTAAAAAAAATTGTTTTTTTTTTTTTAAATTTTTCAGAAAAGGACTGTTCTAAAAACAAAAAAATAAATAGGTCCAAATTTTTTGAGAATATGCATTATATGTAGGATTCATATTTTTAGTTTTTGTATATGATTTGTATGTTTTGGCACAATAAATATTTTGGAAGGAAAATTAGGGATTACTCCGATGAGGGTATAGCCTAATTTATTTTTGTTTTGGTATGTATGTACTCGTATTGCTTATTTAAATTAAAAATTGACATTTTCAAAAAAAAAAAAAAAAAAAAAAGGAATACTCAATTTGAAAAATATTTATAAATAATTACATGAAATAAGAAAAATTATACTAACAATTATTGACGACTCTTTTTTTACGTGACCACTAATTTCGTGACATTTTGCAAGACATTCAAATTGGTATAATCTTGGAATTGAAAAGGAAAGTCCAACTTTCCTCAATTAAATATTTGGATTTCACAAAATTAATAAAATATTATTTTTTTCTAGAACAAAATTAAAATATTATTACCACTTTGAAAACCCAAAACATTGCACGAGGTATTGAGGAACGGGATGTGAGAGATCAGATCAAAATCAAAGCACAAGCAATGAAGCACTCATGGGATGCGTCACGTGACTCCCAATTATTAAAATCCATACCCACATACATTGATTTTTGGGTTAAGGTGGAAAAGTACATTTGTTTTTTTTTTTTTTGAACGCCTAGTAGTAAGTGTTTTTTTTTAGGTATAAAAGTCACATGTGGTTATAAATTAGGTGCAAAAATACGGTTTGACCGCTTAAGTTTGACTTTTTTGTTGACTTGACGATGACGTGACATTTCAAAGGTGTAAAAATACACGTGGTTTGTCAAAAAGAGTGCTTAACACCAATTTTTTTTATTTAATAATTTTACTTCAATTAAAATTATTTTAGGATCTTGAAAAAATATTTCAGGTATTGATTGACCGGTACTAAAGGATATATTGAAAAAAATATTTCGAAAGATGAATGGTACTAAAAAGTAATTTCGGGATACTAACTCTTTAAAAATACTTCATAATCTTGAAAAATTATTTTAGGATCTTGAAAAAATATTTCACGCTATTGACCGGTACTAAAAGGATATTGACTAGTACTTGAAAATACTTCTTGATCTTGAAAAATTATATTAAGATCATGAAGGGTAATTGATCGTATTAAAAATATACTTGAATATATTTTTTTAAGATTCTAAAATAATTTTTTAAGATCATGAAATATTTTTTCTATACTAGGCATTCTCAAAGTATCTTTTTAGTACCCGGATCCGAAATAATTTTTCATGCAAGTCGATATCCCGAATATCTTTTTAGTACCCTAGTAGTTAAAATAAAATTATTAAATTAAAAAAAAAAAGAATTTGGTGTTCGACGCTCTTGTTGACAAACCACATATATATTTTTTGCACCTTTGAAATGCCACATCATCATCCAAATTAACAAAAGATTCAAACTTAACGGTCAAACGGTATTTTTGAACCTAATTTGTAACCACATAGTCACTTTTGCATCTAAAAAAATCACTTGCTATTGGGCTTTCCTCGAGAAAAGCACATGTGTATTTTTTCACCTTAACCCTTGATTTTTATTGAACAGTAAAATCATTTTTATATACATTAATTGATGGAAGAACTTAGATTTATTGTGAGCATTATTCTTAAGATAAAAAAGCTTAAAGAAGAAATTTATATAATTTAAATATAAAAAACTAACTAATTAATTCGTTGATGATAAGCAATTTTATTGAAAAATGATCAATATACTAGTTATCGGTTGGCCATAGAAAAATTATCAATTAATCCTTCATCATTGTAAATCATGATCAATGTCAATTATAAAATTTTTAAAGACAGTCTTATTATTCACAAAAGCTATTCTCCATAGAACTACACGAGATCTACTTAATAAGTTAAATAGGTATGATGACCAATGATGTTTTAGCCGAATTTTGTAGACACTCATAATTAATAAACCCTCCTTTTTCCTAAACAATTAACAGTTACCTTGATTACACTCATAATTAATAAACCCTCCTTTTTCCTAAATAATGAAAAAAATTACCAATATGATTAATTAAAGATTAGTAGATGATTATTGATATAAAAATTAAAAGGTAAAAGTGCACATGCAATCCTATAATTACTGTTACGTGACTGTTTGGATTAGCGGTAAGAGTCGTGTTTTTCTAACATGATTTCCGATATACGAGATAAGTTTGTAAAATAATTTTTATTTTGACCTTACATAATCATGAACATACTTTTCTAACATTAACTCAAAATGGCCCTTAATACAATTTAAGTTCGGTTTCTTAATTTGATAAAGTATATTTATAGTCTCCTAACCTTAAGATGGTTAGTGATCTCAATTGATGATTTTTTTTTATATGTCAGTATTTATAACTGTTTTGTCAAAACTTTAAATTTCAATGCTAAACACTTATTTCTAATAAAATATTATGTAAAGTTAAATGACAAGAACTCACTTTTTAAAAAAATCAAAGAGAAAATTAATCCCTTGGCCACTATACTTTTGATTTAATTATAACTCAATCTCTATATTATATGTTAACTCGATGTAACTTAATTTTTATAGATTTGACTCTGTTGGATTTCAGTTCTTAAATTTTGACTCATCACTACAACTTATTTCTTTAGTTTTAACCATTTTATATTTTATTCCTCATGTTTTAGAAAAGGGACAATTAATTTTTTGGTTTTTTGACTTTTAACTCACAACTCATGCCCTTAAGTATGACTTAATTGGTGTGTCTTGGTCCCTCAACTTTTAATTTGACTTACTTAAAACTCAATCCCTAATCTTTAAACATTTTATATTTTTACCCTCTATCATCAATAACCCATGCCTAGTCATCACTGAGTTGTCCTAACTGGCAAAAAAGTATAGCTTACTTGTCCACGTCATATCATTATTCAGTAGGGATCTGAAAAGCTAGGATGACTCAATGATGATTGGGCATGAGTTATTGATGACAAAGGATAAAAGTATAAGATGTTTAAAGATTGAGGATTGATTTTCAAGCGAGTCAAAAGTTCTAGGATTAATTAAGTCGCACTGAGTTATAATTGAGAGACCAGTTATAAACGAGTTAAAAGTTGAATGACTAAAAATTTTATCTTTTTAGAAATAAATCATATATTAACTCCGGTTTTTAATATAAGACCTAATTGATTAATTTAAGAAGATTAAGGAACTAAATAAATTATTTTAAAACATTTATATCAATTTTTTTTTTCCAAACTGATTTATCTAACTTAGTTATAATCGTCTCAAAAGACAGTGTTGCACCAAATAAAAACACAAGGATTAAGTTACAACTGAGTCAATGTTAGTAGGGGCAAAGACTAATTTTTGCAAAATTAAATTAGGACATGTTTGTAATTTGTACATTACAAATATTAAAAAAAAAAAAAAATGAATCCATCTCATCTTTCACTCACACCCACATGTATTATATATTAACAGATCTAAAACAACTTCATTGATTCTCTCTCATTCCTCTCTCTCTTTCAAAGATGAAGTCCCAAATCATGGAGCTTCTGTTTGGGAAGAACAGCCCAAAGCAAATGATCCCAAAAGTAACATTATTTTTAGTTTTCGCCCTTCTTCTCTTCACAATCTCTCCTTTGTCACACCCTCTCTTCGGATACCGCCATTCTTCATCTTCATCATCTTCTTCCATCATCTTCATTTGAAGATCTGATGAACGAGTCGACATCGGCGGCGAGCCTGCCTTCAACCTCGATAACGATGTGCGATCTCTTCACCGGCGAGTGGGTTCCAAACCCCAAGGCTCCATATTACTCAAACACGACGTGCTGGGCGATCCATGAACACCAGAACTGTATGAAATATGGAAGACCAGACTCTGAGTTCTTGAAATGGAAATGGAAACCTAATGGTTGTGACCTTCCCATCTTCAATCCCTTTCAGTTTCTGGAGATTGTGAGAGGCAAAACCATGGCTTTCGTTGGAGATTCCATTGGCCGAAACCAGATGCAGTCCATGATTTGCCTACTTTCAAGGGTTAGTAATAAATTAAATTTCTTCTTTTACTCCTTATTAAGATTAATAATTACCAGTGGTGTTTTTGTTACTATTAATAACTAGTGATTGTTAGTGATTCAGTTAAATTAATTATAATTTATTGTGTGGGGAAAATACTTCATTTTGATATATATGACATGGTTTGGAAGCTAAATTATTTTATTAGTTATCAATATATGGGTGAGGGTTTACTTAGTAAAATATTAGGCATGTTGTCTTTTCCGTTTCATATCTCTGTCTAAAATTTAATGCCAAATCTTGCAGTAATTTTTTAATATTTGGGCATTGAATGTTAGGTATTAAATAAAGTAAGCTAGGTAGATAGGTTTAGTGTTGAATTTTGAACAGGATAGAATAGAAAATGGCGTTACAAGAGTTTGAATAATTAATGGCCAAGCTAAAATATAAGAATAGGAAATTAAATGATAAGTTTAAATATATTAAGTGAGGACTCAGGACTAATATATATATATATATATATATAATAATGACGAATAAAATAAAATGTTAGTGAAAATAATATAGTAATAAAAACTTATGCATTAATAATCATCTTTTTTTTTTGGAGATTAATCCATTATTTTAAAGGCGGTTTCTTTTATTTTCCCACTTTAAAGATTAAAGAGATGCTTGGTTGGAACGTCAAGTATGTGTGTCCGTGATTCTACATATCTTTACTCAAAGTGTAGAAACAAAATGACACTAATTATTACCAAAAGAACTTTTCCTTTTGGTATTATATACATTTGAAATAAACTTATAGCTTACAAAATCTGCTTTCGTGTAAAAAAGTTATAATTTCGCATCATTATCCTTGTCAATGAAGTTTTATTGTATTTTCTTTAATGAACAGCTTGTCAATGAATCTTTTTTTTTTTTTTTTTTTGGTGTGGTCCAAAAGTTTGTCAATGAAGTTTATATCTTCATGATGGATGCATGTATGCTAATTATACCATAGGTTCATCATGAATTCCAAATGTATCTAATTATTAGTATAAAATATAAAATTTCTAGTAAGCTGTATATATTATTTTTATATAACAAATAATACAACTCATTTCTTATAATTTATTAAAATATGTTTAGGCATAATATGGGAAAACTAGAAATCTGGATTAACCAAGATAAGGTTTGTTAATATTCGTTAATGCATATGTCATAAATTATCAGGGAACTCAAATGCAATTTAACCTTTAACATTCTTATTTTCTTGGATCTTTTTTCTATATTTAATGTCACGGACTCCTAGTTTTACTAAAAGAGAGGGGTTAGTTGAACAAAGCTATTGTGAAATTCAAGGATTAGGTAAATAATAATTAATGAATGATGAAAAATTGAAAAGGGCAGTAACGTGCAAGAATTAAAGAAGCATATACATAAAGAAAAGAATCCTAAGATAATATGGGAATCTTGGTCTGCCCATTCTGCCAAAACACATCCAAATGTAGTCTCTCTAATTTGTCTTCCACTTCCCTAACTCGCCACATGAAACTTTATCAATATGCCCCCTTTTTCTCGAAAATTTTTGCTACTCTTGTCATTAATATAACATCTACTTAATAAATTTGGATATATTAAAGTTAGTTTAGTAAGTTATTTGTTCAAAAAATGTATATATGGTTTGCCTAAAGTAAATCATTTGCATTTGAAACTACCCATTAATGTAAACTCCATTAGCATATGTAATTAATAGGGATATTTTAGGGAAAAAAAAAATATAAATATGGGGAACAAAGTAGATTAAGATTCTATAATAATGAGAACCAAACTCAACCCCGAAATATTAGAGACCGGATTTTTTTTTTGCTCAAAGATATTTATATTAATACCCCCATAACTACACACCGAAAATAAAGCAAATTATATACAACCAAACAAACCAAATACAACAAAGAATAGCCACACATTAAAGAGATAAGAGTAAAAGTAGATTCATAGAAAACATAGGCCTCCTGGATACCCAAGGTTAGAAGTAACAAAGAAGAAGGTGATAGTTGCAAAACCCACCCTATCGGGCACACCTCCTTATAAGGATAAGCTGCATCTAAGGCAGCTACACAGACACCCTGTTTTGGGGTAAAGAACAAAGACAACCCAACCTTAGGAAAAAGAAGGCCCATGAAATCCTGAAGAAATCTCTTGCTCTTCCGTTCAAGCAAAACTGGTGACATCGTACACCAAATAACACCTCTTGAAATCTTCCCCCAAGAACGCAGATCCGAGGCACTAAGTGATAATCGGAACTGATAACGTTCGAACCACCATCCAACCAAGAGGATTTATACTCATCGATCCGAAGAAGGAGAGAACCTGCTCGCCCCAAGAGACGAGAGAAGGCCACATCCGACGAACTCGAGAGAGAAGACCACGTATCCCAGATCTGACTCTACACTACCTCTCTGACTCATATGTGCCTCAAAAAACGGTGCTCGCCGGCGGCTTGTGTGTAAAGCACAAGCCGCCGGCGAGGGGCTTACGGTGAGGAAGAAGAAGTGCAGAAGAGAGAGGTTGGAGTCTCTCTCTCTTCGAAAACGACCGGATGTAGTATTATTTAGTAGTAGTAGTTGTTGTGTTGTTCTCAGCCTGTTTTTTTATTTGTCGCTTTTCTTGTTTTGTTTGGGATTTAGTTGTCGATTTCAGGAAAGATATGGTTGCATTATTAGGGCTTGAGGAAAAGAGGACTAATGATATTTGAAAGTGGGTTTGCTCCATGCCGTGTCATTGTCTTACATACAGTTAGCTTTATTCATGGTTAAACTGCTTTAATTGAAGTCTAGGTTAAACTTTCCTTAAATATAAAGCACTAGAGTGGCTGCTAGCTATATGAATAGAAACCATATATAGTGATTAAAAAGGCCTTTTATGAATTCCATTAGTTATTGAAAATCTAATGGGACTAGAGAGATAAAAACTATATATATACTGTGATGTCTTTAATTAATTAGTTGATAATATTGCGTCAAACAAATAGCTAATGGAAGAAACCAATTTAATCAAGTACTCTGATTCATATATAATATTGTCAAACAACATATGATTACAGTAATGTCTTTAATTAGTTTATAAAAAGAGGACAGACAATTTTAAAAATAGTGAAATAAATTGATAAATTATGTAAACTCTATATCTTTATTCATTGATCATGTAGAATACTTATAAGGTGATAAATAGAAGGGTTTAGTCTAATTAAACCTAATAGAATATCTCATATAATCAATAAGTATTCAAAATTCAAAGAAGTATTTGAAATTTAAATAAAAACAACATAACATAATAATCTAATAATAATAATAATAATAATAAATAGGATAATTAACCTAACTTTAATTAGGGTTAGGGTTTCAGCCATCATGGTCGAATAGGGTCTAACTTTCAACAAATAGTACTCCCTCCAATCTTTAATGTATGAGCTTATCAATTCGGGAGTTGATCTTGATCTTAAATATAAGATATATTTATCATATTTGTCAATTTTTTTTCCTAATTTACCCCTATTGATACTCTCTCAACAATAATCAATGAAGAAAGAGATAATAAGGAAGATTTAACTAACATAATTTAATCAAATTATATAAATAGTTCTCAAATTAAGTAGTGGAGGGAGTACTTTATAAAAAGAGATGAAGAGAGTATCATGTAGGTCTTCCGATATCTTTTTTTAAAAAAAAAAAAAAACAAAAAAAGCACAAATAATTTCCCAAATCACAGTATTTCATTTGCCTTAAGAAAGTGGAGCAGCACTATATGTTAGATTTTGAATTCTTACTTAATTAGAAGCCTTTCTGGAAACCAAAAAAAGATAAATGTGAGATGGGGCCAAGAATATTTAAATTGAGATGTCGTGGATGAAAAGCCACCATAATTATGAATTATTGTGCCCTATTATTATACTGTAATGCTTTCTGTCCCTTGCCTAAAAGTTGTCTTATAAATAATACAGTTATTAGCTGGATCCTTAGAATTTGTACACTGTAACATGTGTCTCTTCAGCCTTCACTAGCTAGGAACTGAAATTAGGACCTAAAAACAAAAGCTCTATTACAATAAGAGTAGAATGGTTAATCAAATTAAAAGCATATATTTGATATTCTTTAATTTACATCAAGCTTCACTCTAATCCTTTAAATTTATAAAGGATATTTTTAATATTGTTAGTCTTATTGATGGAAAATGCTGGCCCAACAAGTTTAAATAGTGAATATACAACTAAACATTGATATATTAATCTTTAATTTTAAATCTATAAATTAAAAATATTATGTTAAAATATTAAATTATAAGCACATTTTATTATTATCTAATTGCATAATTAGTTTATAAATTAATGTTATGAGACTGAAAATATACTTGATAAACTTAAAAACTAAATTAAAATTTAATACTCATAAATTTAAAGGAGTAAATGTACACTGTGGCAATTGAATTAAGAAATGTTCTAGAATCAAATATAATCTGTTTTCTTTATCATAAATGAGAACTAATCACTCACTAGAATACAGGTGTAAAGAGATAAAAGATTTAAATAAATATATGGAATGTAAATAAATGAATCTCATTCATTTTTATATATTATTTGGTATCCGATTTATAATCCGTGATATTTCTCCTAATATAAGTGTTTTGTCCTGGTTCAAACTCAAAACTCAAAGGATCTAACTTGGCCTTAACCCATTAGACCAACTCTATATCTTATTCATTCTCATTCTTTTTTACTCTTTCACCATTGTTGTGATCATATAAATAAGTTACAAGAGATTTAATTTATTTTCTTTAGCTAATGATGCAATATAATTTATCTCATGATCATAATTAATGTTATTATTAAACATTGGTCTTAATTATAATTTTCAGGCAGAATGGCCAATAGATGTGTCATTAACACAAGACGACTATTTCAAACGATGGAGGTACCCAAGCTACAACTTCACCATGGTCACCTTCTGGACACCTCATCTAGTCAAATCGAAAGAAGCCGACTCCGGCGGTCCAACCAACTCAGGAATCTTCAGTCTCTACCTTGACGAGCCCGACGAAAGGTGGGCCGCCGAGGTCGCCAACTTTGACTACATCATCCTCAACGGCGGCCACTGGTTCATGAGGTCAATGGTCTTCTATGAGAAACAAGCCATCGTCGGCTGCCACTACTGCCTCCTCCCTAACGTCCCGGACCTGACGATGTACTACGGTTACCGGAAAGCCTTCCGGACCACCTTCAAAGCCATCATAAACACAAAGAACTTTAAAGGAATCACATTTCTAAAAACTTTTACACCGTCACACTTTGAAAATGGATTGTGGAATGAAGGTGGGAATTGCGTGAGGACGAAGCCATTTAAGAGCAATGAGGTAGAATTAGAAGGGATGAGCTTGGAGTTTTATATGATACAAATGGAGGAATTTAAGATTGCCAGGAAAGAAGCTATGAAGAAAGGTTTGAAATTTAGGGTTTTTGATACAACACAGGCCATGTTGATGAGACCTGATGGGCATCCAAGTAAGTATGGACATAAGGCTGAGGCGAATGTGACTTTGTATAATGATTGTGTTCATTGGTGCTTGCCTGGGCCCATTGACACGTGGAGTGATTTCCTTCTTGAGATGTTGAAGATGGAGGGTGTTAGATCTGCCCAAGAGAGGCTTCATCCTAACACAAATTGAGAGCTAGCCACATGATATTATTTATATTTAAAGATGAGGTAATTGAAGAGGTTGAGTTTTAGAGTTATTTTGTTATTGGTTTGTCTTCATGGAAATTAATGTAATGTTTGAATGAATTATCATCTCATTAAACACAAATCTATATATGTAGGGAATTAGTAATAACTTATAAATTTAATGAACTTACTTGGCAATACTATAGTTAGCTTATAAATACAAGATCTAAATAAAAAAACATAACACTCATTGAAATTGAAGAGTACTCTAATATTTATGATCTTTATTATAAAGCATTTCCAATTATTTTATCATAATTAAAGAGAAGTTATTAAGTCATCAATTTTGTTTAAGAAATATATATTCAAATTTACCTTGTTTTTAAAACCATGAATTACAAGAAGATGAGCGAGAGGAAGGTGAGCGAGAGCGAGAGCGCAAGGAAGGTGAGCGAGAGCGAGAGGAAGGTGACCCAGGATGGTGACGGAAGAGAAAGAGGCGATGGAGACGGCGGCGACCGGAGTAAGGGAAAGGGAGTACGTCAGGAACCGTTTGTCTTTGGGAGAACTGATTCCAGTGGGCCTAGTAAGGCTAGTGCAGTGAAGGAGATGGCTCAGGATGCTAGGCGTCCAATTTCCTTATCGTATAAGGAAAAGTTATTATCACCAGGCGGTCTTGGATACTTGGTTACTCATGCTGAAGAGGATGATATTGTCAGCGGATGGCGAGGCTACTTTGCTCGGAAAAATGATGAGATGCCAACCGTGATTGAGGATGAAGAACGGGGAGAAGCAAGAGGAGTTGGGGGTGGTTCGAAAAGTGGATATCCCGTCCCGTCTGTCACATCGGAGCAAAGTATACCTCGTGGTGTCGCCCGTGGATGAATTCGGGTTATCAAGTTGTTAGGGCACTCGTTCCTAAACACGTCATCGTTTGACCGTGTTCGGCGCATGTGGAGACCAAGGCAGCCGCTGAAAGTGGTTCCACTAAGCAATGAATATTACATCGTTTCATTCTCAAGCATGGAGGACAGAGACTATGCACTATATGAAGGTCCATGGATGATTGATGATCATTATCTTCTTGTCCAGAGGTGGCATCCGAACTTCAATCCAAAGAGAGCGGACTGTCAACGGAGGATCGCGGTGTGGGTAAGGATTCCTGATTTGCCGATGGAATTTTGTACGGTGGAGGCGCTAGGCATTATCGGTAATATGATAGGGAAGATGATTAAAATAGACCGATCAACATCCATCTATGATAAAGGAGAGTTCGCTAGGATTTGCGTCGAGGTGGATCTGCAACAACCGTTACTACCAGCTTTCACGGCGTTCGGTGAGGATAAACAACTAGTATATGAGGGCTTGCACTTGGTATGTTTTCGATGTGGTGTATATGGGCATGAACGAGGGGACTGCCCTCAGCGAAAGGTGGCTGGTGATCCAGTTAAAAGTGTTCACCCGACTCAGGAGAAGGGAGTTGGAGTGGGTGAGCGCATGGGTGTCTCGTCACAAACACTGGTCGACGGTGCGGATAACCGAGTGGTGCGAGAACGAGCGTGGGGCGGGAGTCGAAGTAAGCGATCAAGGTGAGGTTGGTTGTCGGTGGGATGGAAGAAGGGTCGAACATGGCGGCCGGTGAGGGTGACGGTGGAATTCCGAGGAAGGAGCAAGTCACGGCGGGATTGGAAAAATCAACATTGAATGCGAGAGTTAATGAGATTCCGAATCTGGCACAGGATGAGATCGGTGGAAGCAAGCATTTGGGACCTCAAATGATCCTGCGGCGTGATTTGAGGAGGAACAATCAATTACCATTAAAGACGTCTGGCATTAAAAGTGGATCTCCTTCAATCTCGCAAGGTATGAAGAAGGATGGCATGAATCGTGGGATTACGCGTAAAGGGAGTAATGGGTTGCAGAAAAATGAGGTGGCAGGGGCTGATTTAATGGGATCTCCCAATTTACCATTAAAAGAAAAAGAGAGAAATAAGGGGGAGTGGGTTGTTGTGGGCTCCAAAAGGAAAAAAGATGAAAAACCCAAAAAATATGGGAAAGAAAATATGGCAGGTGGAAGGCTCAAAATGAAACTAAAGGAAGCAGAGTCAAGTAGCATGGTGATGACAAATGGTTTTGCAATCCTACATGATATGGGCCTTAAGGATGGTTTGGCTCAGGGTGATACTCAGATGGATGATGGGCAGGTAAGTGAGTTGGTCAATAATTCAACAGCCTGTAACATGGGCGATGGAGAAGCGGGGACGCGGAACAAATGGAGGCTAATGGGAAATTAATTAATGGTGTGGGCGCGGTTTGGCCCCTCCTACTACTTCTCCAAGGTCTTAATGATTGTTATGATTTGGAACTCACGAGGTACGGGCACGGAGTCATTTCCAAGCCTTGTACGGGAACTAAAGAAACACTATAAGTTGGATTTTCTTGCAATCTTAGAAACACGGGCAAATGCTCTAAAGACGGATCGACGAATTCGTACTTTAGGATTCAATAATTTTTCGTACACCATTGGAAGGATATAGTGGAGGGATATGGTGCCTATGGGATGAGGGGACACTGAAGGTTGAGATAGTAAAGCAACACAAGCAATTCATACACTTAAACATCACAGATGAAAAACGACAAACATGGGACCTTACTGTAGTATATGCAAGTCCCACCCTAATGCAGCGCCGAACGCTATGGTCTGAGCTCTTCCAGATCAAGACTACGATACAGGGACCATGGTGTATTGGCGGTGATTTTAACGCCACCTTGCTAGCTACGGAAAGACGCTCGTGTGCATCTTCAAAATTATCTTCGGACCGAGAGTTCTGTAGATGGGTTGAAGATATGGATCTGGTTGATTTGGGATTTGATGGGCCACCCTTTACATGGAAAAAAATGGTGATACGGAGGCTCGGTTGGACCGTTTTCTTGCTAATGAAGACTGGTGTATGAGGAACAATGACTCGAAAGTGCTTCATCTCGCGCATTATAAGTCTGACCATCGACCTTTATTGCTAAGAACGGATGGGGCTTCGCCAAAAGGTGTAACTCAGAGGCCTTTCCGGTTTATTGCTTCCTGGCTTCTTCATGAAGAATTTAATGGTTTGGTTAAGGACAAGTGGTGCTCGTCAAGAGAATGGTCGGTAAACATTGAGAGCTTCACAATTGCTTGTCAACGTTGGAACAAGGAAGTGTTCGGAATATCCGGAGGCGCAAAAATCAACTCCTACGAAGACTGGATGGGATTACTCATGCAATCACGAGAGGTGGAATACCATGTTTTTTGAAGACCTCCAAAAGACTCTCTGGTTGGAGCTTGATGAGACTCTAACACAAGAAGCCTTGCTATGGGCCCAGAAAGCTAGGATTAATTGGGCTATTGATGGTGATAGAAATACACGGCTATTTTTCATGCGCAAGCTAATGGTCGTCGGAAACGAAATAGAATTGATGCGATTTGTGTGAATGAAGGGGAATGGTGTTTTGAGGAGGATAGTATAAAAGATCATGCAACGATATACTTCTCCAATCTCTTCAAGGAGGAAGTAGTGGAGCGCCCAAGTCTCATCTCGTAATATTGGCTACCCGGGATTAACGAAAGTACAAAAAACGAGTATGTCTAAGGGATGTAGAAGAGGGGGAGATCCGGGACGCCTTGTTTAGTATGGGGGCTCTAAAGGCACCAGGGCCGGATGGCTTCCATGCTTTATTTTTCCAACACCAATGGGAAACTGTCAGAGAGTCCGTGGTTCACTTTGTGAAGCAAATATTTCTTCATCCAGAGGATATGTGAAGTAAATAAGACATTACGGTCTTAATCCGAAGACGGATCACCCCGAGACGTTTAAGGATCTTAGACCAATAAGCCTATGTAACGTGATTTACAAGCTGGTTACAAAGATCGTGGCAAACCGAATGAGGGGTTTATGTCCCAAGTTATATCCCCGAATCAATGTAGTTTTGTCCCAGTCGGCATAGCTCGGATAACATTATCGTGGCCCAAGAGGTTATTCACTCCATGAGAACAATGGGTGGAAAAAAGGGATTTATGGCTATTAAGATCGATCGGAGAAGGCGTATGACGGGGTGGTGAACTGGAAGTTCTTGCTTAGTTGCTTGCATGAGCTCAACCTTCCTACCAACCTCATTAGGGTGGTGGAGCAATGTATTAGCACGCTAATCTTCAACTTTTGTGGAATGGTAGTAAGGCGGACTTCTTCAACACTTCCCGCGGGGTTAGACAGGGGTGATCCGCTCTCGCCTACCTATTTGTAATATGCATTGAGAAGTTGGCACACATGATACAAGAACGTATGGCAGCGAAGAAGTGGAAACCTATATGCCTTACTAAGACCGGGCCACCAATATCACATTTGTTCTTTGCTGATGATATTATCCTGTTTACGGAAGCCTCGCTCCAACAAGCAGGAATGGTAAAAGAGTGTCTCGGATCATTTCGTGAATGCTCGGGGCTTAAAGTCAATGATTCGAAGACTCGGGTGTTCTTTTCCAAGAACATAAATCATATCGAAGTGCGGAAATCAGCGATGCACTTGGTTTCACTCTAACGGCGGATCTTGGGAAGTATCTTGGGGTGCAACCGCATCATAAGAGAGTGGGATTGGACTCGTTTCAAGCGGTCATTGATAAGGTCAAGGACCGGCTGGCACGGTGGACCCCTAAGACTTTCTCCTTAGCCGGAAGAGCTACACTTGTTTCCTCGGTGTCTTCCGCTATCCCTAAGATACACAATGCAAACATCCCACCTACCTAGTACGGTTTGTGAGGCCCTGGACAAGCAGAATAGATCCTTTTTGTGGGGTAGCACAACAGAGAGTTGTAAAGTGCCACTGGTTGCTTGGGATGAGGTATGCATGGAGAAGCGAAAGGGCGGGTTGGGGTTGAGGCATGCAAAGTACCAAAACCAAGCCTTCCTTATGAAGTTGGGATGGAGACTAGTCACGCATAGGGAGGACCTATGGGTTAAGGTTGTACGGGACAAGTATAAATGTGGGGATGACTTAATTCCTCGCATTGAGGCTACACGACCTGGTTCAAATGTGTGGACAGAATTAAGCGAACTTGGGATAAAGTTTAAGAGGGGATCGAGAGTACAACTAATCCACCCGTGCGATGGGAAGTGGGAGAGGCATGGTGAATTCACAGTGAAATCGGCATATAGCGTGGTTTCTAACAAGGGAAGGGAACATGGATACAACTGGGAGCGCATTTGGAAGGTTCGAGCACCACACAGGTGTAAGATGCTCCTTTGGCTGCTAGCTCGTAAGTGCCTGCTCACGAATGCAAATCGAATGAGACGGAGAATGACGAATGACCAGAGTTGTGCCCTATGTGGTGCATGGTGCGAAGATATTATTCATGTATTTAGGGATTGTACACACTCACGTTCCTTATGGAGAAAAGTGGTGCCCCTGGACAAGTGGCGCACATTTTGTAACAAGCCTTTATCAGAGTGGATATGGTGGAACATCAGTGGTAGAAGCAATGCGAATAAGGAATGGGCGTCCCGATTCACTATACTATGCTGGTGGATCTGGAAGCGGAGAAACTTATTTGTGTTTGAGAAGCAATTCACCCCTAATAATAACATCATTGCTAGCACTAATGCGATGTTGGAGAGTAGGAATAGTATGAATAATCGTCTAGCAGGTATGCCACTTAACGGCATTACTCTTACTACTAGTCGTGGGTTTTGGCATCCGCCAAAAGCCGGTTGGGTAAAGGTGAATGTGGATGGTGCCTATTCTAGAACTACAAATAAGGGAGCCTGTGGAGGGATCATTCGAAGTTCTTCTGGCTCCTTTCTTAGGGGATTCTTTCACTCTATTGAAAGGGGCGATGAGTTGACTCGCCGCGTGGGCTTGCCTATTGGGCCTCAAAATTGCTTGGGCGATGGGCTTTCGGAA
Source organism: Acacia acuminata (assembly GCA_019022655.1). Lineage (NCBI taxonomy): Eukaryota > Viridiplantae > Streptophyta > Magnoliopsida > Fabales > Fabaceae > Acacia > Acacia acuminata. The sequence goes on along the minus strand of JAFJYI010000056.1, from coordinate 1,114,694 downwards.
GGTTTGGTTGGAATCGATTCTATGGAGTGTATTACATTACTTTCGCATGCACAGGAGGTTCTCACCGTGACTCCGACATTCTGGATGAGGTGAAGCAACTACTCGAGATGGAGTGGGAAACTAAGGTGTTGCATGTGCCTCGGTCCGGAACAAAGCAAAATGACTTTCTAGCATTAAAGGGACTAGAATCGGGATGGGGGTTCCATGAAGTGTATCGGCCTTCGAGGCTCTTGAGGTTATCCTCCGTCAAGATTGTAACGGGTGTAATACCCTAGTAGGAGGTAGTTGAGGTATCCCAATCTTATCAAAAAAAAAAAAAAAAAAAAAACCATGAATTACATTACGAGAGACAAGAAAAAATTCAATCAAACTTTAAATTGAAGCAACATTTTAAAAAAATGTAATTAATATTTGACTTGACGACTTATAATAACGACCACTCACTATGACATATTTATCTATACTAAACAGTTATTTTTATCTATATTTTAATTTTTTTTACCATAAATATCGAAGTACTAAATATTTATATTTAAAGGTTGTCAACCGTTAAATATAAGGCCATATATTTTACGGTTGTTCAAATACAACTGTTATTTATAAGGCCCTATATTTGACAGTTCTTCGTTAATGGATATTAAATATGTAAAAAAAAATATTCAATGGTTATTTATTAATAACAATTAAATATATTGCCAAATACATTACGATTATTAACGAATAACTCTTACAAAATGTGAGAATTTTGGGTTCATTTTCTTTAAGCTTCGACGCATATTGCATTAGAAGTATATGTAAATATACAAAAACAAGAATCTAAAACAGAAACCGAAATTGACAAGAAAACCAAAGATCTAAACTAAAAGTAAAACAGAAACCCAAACAAAAACCAAAAGCAATTATTTGATGAACAACTAGCAAAAGTGAAAACAAAACAAAAACCAAAGATTTAATAAAGCAAACCAAAAATCAAAACAAAAACCAAAACAAGCTAGCTAACTCTGTCCTATAGCAAATCATTGACAACAAATAGTCATAGCCATTAGTGTAAAAAAGGGCTTTAAGACCGGACGAAAGAGGTATCGTAAGACCGGATCTGCGACCGATCTTGTTTCAGCGGTTTTAAAAGTTTGTAACTTTTAAGATCGGATGAACGACCGGTCTTAAAAATTTAGACCGAACTTTTGAAATATCCGGTCTTAAAAGTGTTTCAAAATAATAAAAAAAGAAAAAACCCAAATGAAACAACCGGTCCCAAATCACCAGATCTGGCAACATTTTGAATGTCCTTCCCTCATCAAGAACGGAGAACCAAGAGAAGATTAGAAGCAACACTAACAAGAAAAACAAAAAAGAAGAGAAGATTGGAAGCAACACCAACAAGAAAAACAAAAAAGATGAATACAAAGTCCAGAAATAAGAAAACATAACAAGAAATAGAAATCATTCACCATGGAAATCGAATTTGAATCAATATAAAATCAGAGATGAAATTGAAGTCCAAATCTACAAAAAAATCACAAGCTTAAAGCAACCAAATCTAAGCAGGATCCTCTTGTCGATGCTGGCAAAGCTTCAAGCAACCAAAATCAAAGTCCAGATCTAAGCAGGAGCGGTCAAGGTAGGAGCAAACAGACTTAAGCAAGAAGAGATCTGGGTTTGATTTTAAGCCGGATCTGTGCGAAGGCGGTGTGGGAGGAGCCATAGATCGAAGAGGAAGGAGCCGCCATCATCCAGAATCCTCGAAGCAGTACGCTTGCGCCGTTGCTAAGGATTGGAGTTGATGCCATCGCAAAACCCTCGAAGCATCTCACTGCCAATGTTGCCAAGGATTTGATTGTGTGGCTCTTAGGATGACTTACGAAGATTGCGAGTAGGTTAGAGGAAGAGGATGTCATTCTTGCTGAGGATTTGACCTGTGAGGCTCTTGGACACTCGTTGAATCTATAACTAAGCAAATGTTATATCACCAAGAAGACAAGCACGCTCACGGACTTAACGAGTTTAGCGAATTTAGTTTTTTTTTTAAACACTTTTAAGACCGATTGTTTGTAAAAACAGTCTTAAAAGTATATTTTAAGACCAGATCCTTTATAATCTGGTCTTAAAAGTGTTCTTTATATTTACGAAATTGTCACTCTAGGTCATACTTTTGAGACCGGATCTTATATAATCTGGTCTTAAAAGTCTTCTATATATTTACGAAATTGCCACCGGTCATACTTTTAAAACCGAATCTTTTATAATCCAGTCTTAAAAGTACTCTATATATTTGTTGGAAATTCAGATTTAATTAGTTAGCATATACGATTATATTGTGCAATTATCTTAATTAAGTTGTTAGAGAGATTTTAGGAATTAAGTTAGCATATCATGGTTTTTTGAATTTCGTAATTATATTCCTGATTGTAATCATCTTAATTAAGTTGTTAAAGAGATTTTAGGAATTAAGTTAGCAGATCATGGTTTTTTGAATTTCGTAATTATATTCCTGATTATAATCATCTTAATTAAGTTGTTAGAGAGATTTTAGGAATTAAGTGATTTTAGGAATTAAGTTAGCAGATCATGGTTTTTTGAATTTCATAATTATATTCTTGATTGTAATCCCTAGATTATAGGAGCTGCCAGTCAAAGATTAGTTACTTATTAGCATCTATATATAATTCCAATTAAGCGAAGGAATAAATTATCGCATTCTCGGACTCATCTCTGATCGGCGTCCTCTCACAATATTTACGAAATTGCCACCGGTCATACTTTTGAGACCGGTCATTTTATAATCCGGTCTTAAAAGTATTCTATATATTTACGAAATTGCCACCGGTCATACTTTTAAGACTGAATCTTTTATAATGTGGTCTTAAAAGTGTTCTATATATTTACGAAAGTGCCACCGGTCATATTTTTAAGACCGGATCCTTTATAATCCGGTCCAAAAAGTTCTTTATATTTACGAAATTGCCACCAGTCATACTTTTAAGACCTGATTCTCTATAATCCGGTCTAAATGAGGCGGTCTTAAAGCTCTTTTTTGTACTAGTGTGCCAACTCTTCCATGACTTCTTCAATTTGTTCAATTGAATATTGCTCACTATAACTGTCCTCAAAGTACTACATGCAGAAACAAGTATGTTAAAATATATGTGACTTAACTTTTAATTTAACTTACACATACACCCACACATACATGCCTTAGTATTAATTGAGCCTGAATTGTGGGTAACTATTTCCTTCATGAACTTCATGACACAGTACTCACAATAAGAGCTCACTTCAAACCCAAACCCTAGACCAATTAGACAATTTGAGGGTGGATCTTGATTCACAGCTCAATGCCAAGGAGCAATGAGCCGAGTATTTGGTTTCTACGAACACTATAAACAAACAAATGAAATGTATTAGTCTCTACTTTCATTTGTGCAAAAGGAACACAAATAACAAACTCTGACAAGTCTAACACAAAATGGTAAGTATTGGTGAATTAACTCTACTCTCTTCCATTTGTAAACGGATGCAATGTCGCGGCCATGTAACGTGAGGCAACCGAGACCTTCGTTCGTGGTGTAATAGTAAACAAATTTGATAAGATTAAAATAAGAAATTAAAGCACCAAATTTATAACAAACTCTGATAGGACAATAAAAAATTAAAGTACCAAATTTAAATTCATCAATACTTATTGAAAACATCGACCACCTATGGTCAATTGTTCGCATTCCCATGAATCGAATGAAACTATCATTCTTCTTTGGTGCCTTTCTAATGACCATATCTGCCAATTCCCTCGCTTTTCTCTCCACAAAATATGCCTTTAAGTCTACGCCTAACATTCCTGAATAATGGAGGGGGTTGAGGAACATAAACATGTCATGTAGGCCTTTGCGAGCTACGTACTCCTTGCAAAGGCACCTTGCATAAATAAAAAAACAGATCAATATATATAAATGATATGAGTAACTAAGTTCTAATTCAAAATTGAAGAAATACTGGATATAAAAGTTATAACCAGTCAAGCTTGCCATATCGCCTGTGACGATATCTTTGACTTACACTTAGTTAATAGCGTCAAACATGCCTTCTTCTCCCATAGCTATCTTGCTTAAAGGGGACTTCTTTGTTGTAGCCTTCTTGCTTAGGGTCAGTTTCAGCGAATATGCAATTGTGTGCCTCAAGAGCTATTCAATTTGGCGAACAGGAGGCTGAGGCTTAGGCTCATCCGTCTTCTTTGGCACACAAGACACCACACCATGGCCAACTTGAGCTCCCAGTTGCTTGCTCTTCTTCTTCTTCCCCTTAACAAGTTAGCAAAATAGTTACTATAAACTTCATTAGCAAGCTCAAAAGATGTAGTATACCTTTCTTGTCTTAGATGATATGACAATAAGGTGGTCTGGCCATGAAACAAAGCTACATACAACTCTTTCCACTGTATGTACATTTAGGTGGGCACCAGAAGGGCATACTAAGGATCAATAACAGTCTTCAGCCCTATCCTAACATGATTCTAAGGGAGAGGAAAGTAGTGAATCGTGTTCTCCCCTGTAAGTTGTACATGCCGCTCGTGGCAACCGTGTACCACTTTGGGCTATCTGCCACACACTTAATCTCCTCTTCCCCCCTAAACAAATAAAAAAAATACAATAAGTGTAGAGTAAAAAGAAATAAAGCATAGGCTTTCGACATGAGTCATACCACCTCAGGAAGAGTCTAAGAGGGGAATGTATAGCTATCATTGGCACTTGAGGTGCGAGCTATTCCCTGGTTCCCTGCTATGTCTCGGCTCATAAACTGATCAATAATAGCTTAATGTGTTTCAACCTGCAGCTTCAACATCTTGGTCGTCTCTATATACTATTGAAGCTTTTGATCAGACATTCTTGTCAGCTTCTTTCATTTCTCAAACTATTCTTTTTTGCCGACTCCATAGCCAACACCATTCAAAAGTTCATCGTGGTTAGAATCCAACGCCTTTCCCAAGACATCATTGTCCTCAGGAAGCTCACCTTGCTCTATGTAATACCTCAAATCCAACAACAAAATACTTAACCGAAGTATTTGAAATATGGCCAATAAGGATGCTCATCATCAAAATACAAAATTTGTTCAACGAAAACTCATATTCACAATATCAAAATAAATTTCCAAAATTATTTCAGAGTTAATAAAATGTGGAAGTCTTAGAGTCATAGCAAATAAAAATAATTTAATATGAGTTCTAAGAGTACAAAAGAGTCTCCAAGACTCACTCTATAGCTGTCTTCCCTTGCACCCTACTAAAATAATTACCTTACAAAAAATTAATATCGTAACCATAATATCCAAGGATCTCTTAGTAACCATTGGGTATCCATAAACATATATGCAAACCAAGATCGAGAACATACGGTTCAAAAATCAAGTTCAACTCACAATAATTTATTAATATTATTAACATAAAATCTTTCACAAAATAATTATCGATTTGGTTACCAAAACCCCTCCCAAAAAAAAGGTTCTAAAATGATTGAACATCAATTCATTTTCCAAATATGTTCACAAGAGATTTCACAATACATGTCTCAAACTTGTTACAAAAATAATTATACAGAAGCTTTATCATTCAAATAATAATTCACACACACACACACATATAACATGCCAAGCGAATGATTGATGCATGGATCATCTTTATGACCCCTAACATGCCTTATAACCTCCAACTAAAGCTATAGGCTAACACATAGTCTAACAGAAACATCCATTTAACTGGATTGTTCCAAGCTCACCAGTTCTTGAGATGTACCCAGGCAAAGGTGCAGAGCTCAAGTATGGACTATGACTCCCCTCCTTAAAAGAACATAAGTAAGGAAGTGTCACATGTCCCACATCTTCAATGTAATCCAGGCCAAAAGAAAACATGAAAGAAGGGGCCCTGACAAGTACCATCCACTTTGCACCGAGTGACATAACATATAGTAAGAGATCCCATCATACAAATTCCTTCTTACTCCAACTCATTACAACTCCACAACCATCCATATACATCAATCACAAACAATTACAATATTGGCATGTATATAAAAGTTTCAAATCACGAGTATACTTCCAAACATGATTTATCAAATAATCCATCCTAATTCATCTTTAAGATAACAAATGACATCATATAAAACATATAGGTTATTTTAAAATCCTTTATAATAAACTATATTTTCATCATAACACATAAGCATGTTTAAACAGTTTCCAAAATACATAACCATGAGTTCTAATACACACAAACATGCTTGAATAGTTTCCAGTCTCATCAATATAATTTTAGTCAAATATACAGTTCCAAATCAAGCCCTCCATAGCACAAGTTTTTTTTACCGCATGTTATATTTGATTCAATATATAGAGTTGACAAATATATAAAAGAATAACCAAGGTTACTTTTATTCTAAATTTATTTTTACCAATACTTGCTTCCTGCTAGCACTAAATAATTTACACCACAACTTCTCACGGCCCTCCTTCTCTCTCACTTCTCTTCCCCTTTCCCGCCGTCGGTGTGTGCGTTAGGCGTGTGAGTGTGGTGTGGTGCGTGTGAGTTTATATAATTACAGAGTGGGTAATTTGGTGTAATTTCCATCTAGCTATTAGAAGTAATATTCCCCTTCACTTTTCCATAAAACATTATGGAAGAAACGGCGCCTATCTCACGTTCGATTATAATATAATATACTCCCTCATGTCCTAAATAAAAGATAAAGTTTGCGGTGTAAATTTCATCACCAATTTTATCTTATATTTAGGATCGTAGATAATAATATATTATATTATAATATACTATAATAATAATTTTTTAAAAATTGAAAGAAAAGTACCAAGGCGGTTGAATGACGAGGGAGTCATTGGAAAATTGAGGAAAAAAGTGTGTAGGCCCCACATATTATTATACAGATTTTTTTTTTTTTTAAAAAAATCATTTATAGACAAAACTCTTAATTTTATGCTTCTAGATCTTTTTTAAACCTCATATTACTCAGTAAATCACATTCTAAAAATACTTAATTACTATTAAAAATTTAGGATGTTACACTCTATTCATTGGCTCAAGCTCTTCTATAGCAGAATGAAAGTTGAATACCTTTTTTAAAAAATTCAATTATAACTGAATCAAAATCATCAAGACTTACCATTCTTGATACAACCTCCTCCATGTGAGGATTATCGATATTTCCCTCTTTGTTTTGCCACGCATCAGCCCCCAACACACCACGATGTATAGTGACATCCGATCTTAATCCCTAATTCTCTAGCAACTATTCCTTGATGTTTTCATAGCCCATGCATCCTCCACGGTATAAGTATATGTTGTTCTTCACCCTCTCACGATTAGCCTTGCTTAATAGCTATGAAAAGAAACAACAAAGATGTCAGAGTTAGATTATATTAATATAGAACTACTATTGACTTTTTATTCCTTAAAATTTCATTAACCTTGAAATCTTTAGTGGATTGTGACCATGCAAAAGTAGCCAATTCGAGTTGTTTGACAATTTCTTATAGCAGTGTCGGAACGACTGACAGAGTCGATTCCGACAAATATTTCTTTGTCACAAATGATTGGAACGAGCGTAGTACCCTGCCAACCTTTCTGAGCATATAATCCTTCTTGTCGTCATATCTATGAGGAATCCCACAAATCAACTTGTTAATATTAGGTATACCAATTAATAAGATATTATTAACCATGTAGCATCATATCTTACCTCCACTTCATCCCAGATAGCCTTCTTCATTGCGTTGGTTGGTTGCCTTTTTCCAGTTATTCAAAGTGATAAGCACATTGCTTTTTGCCGCATATCTAAGGTAGCCAATGAACTTGTCAAACTTCACAACTTGACATTTGTTATTCTATCTCACATTAAGTTTCCTCTCATCTCTCTTTACTGTCTGGACCTCCTTTATCACAACAAGACCATTCCTCAATGCTCTTTCTTCATGTCCTATAAGTCACTCATCATCATTATTCGCATTAGAGGGGTTGGCAAAGAGGGTGGCTTGGGCGGAGGGGGTCGTGGGCAGCTCTAGTAGAGGGGTTAGGACCCTTAGTACTTGAGCCACTATCGGATGCCGACATGCAAACCATTAACAAGTCTTGAAATGTTAAGCAAAATCACGATTACTTCACAAATTTGTCAATGTGGCAAATATAAAATAGCTAGTATCTCTTAAATTGGTGAGTACTCCACATCCCACACACTTAACTCATCACAATAGTCTTAATTATAGAGCCTAATTAGGGGGTTTACCCAAATAACTAACCACCACTTAATTCATTCTTTTAACAATCACCTCTTTTTTCTCTCTTCTACCTTTCATTCCTTCTTCTTTCCAAAGCATTGCGTTTTTCAAGCATGTAAAGGACAAAACATAATTCTAGAAAATAAAGGAAGGTTAATGAAACTACCAAACTAGGACGTTAATGACATTAATACTAGAGAAGGACCAGCCAACAATTTTGACAAAACTACAAGCAATGCAACTTTATTGAACAACAATGCAGCTTAAGAGCAACAACGTGTAAACAGAGCATGCTTGAAAAACGCAATGCAACCAACAATGCATAAACAGAACCCAAAACCCATAACCCAGATCAACTATGACGCAAAAATAAATGTAGTATCAATTTCGAATCATTAACTCTAGTTCAGGTTAGAAGTTCCTCACCTTTATGCGAATCGCTGCAAAACTTGCAATTCTTCAAAGAACACCAAACCGATATCGCAAAAGAATCCACAAACAACTTCACAGACAGCGTAAGAGGTGGGATCGAGGAGAATCATAATTTTGGAAATAATAGAGAGGTAAATAATGGTAAGAATGCTGGAAAAGAACGGCTAAAGCTGTTCACCGAGCGCGCAAGAAATATTGGGAATTTTGAAATCACAACATAATAGAGTTTAGAAAAGGATTCTAAAGACTTATATTTCACGGTTTATTTAGAAAAACCATCAACTATAAAAGCTTCACAATGTTTTATAAACAACCATCATATATATATATATATATATATATATTTTTTTTAGTTGCCCACCCGGTTCACCAGGGCTTCGCCCGACTAATCCGATTCGACCGGGTCCGCACTTAGTTGTGGTGGGTGAGTCTCCCAATGGATTTTTTGCATTCACAGCGCTCGAACCCGAGACTTTCTTAAGCCACAAACCGCTTACCACTGTACCAACCCCCGTTGGTACAACCATCATATTTTGATAGCATATATTAAACGCTTTATTATATACAAACTGTCAAGTAAACAATACTATTTCCCCCTTATGTTTGATATACTTAATGGTTGTTTTAAATAACTGTTATATATTTCTTTCCCATAATTCCACCTCTATATTTAACGGTTTCATAAAAACCACTAAATATGGAGCGTCAAATATACACGATTATATAGTAGTGACTCATTCATTCTGGAAAGTGCTTTATAATAGGGATCAAAGTGGTAAAACTCAACCCAACATAAATCACACAAATTATATTGAACTTATAAACTTACAATTAACCAGTATTAAATCTTGGTTTTTATGAAATAAAACATAATTTATATGGAAGTCCACATAGGAAATTATCCATTATTAAGTTGTTTTAATTAGATCTCTCTTAATTGCCTCCCGTCTTTCTCAACCCAAAGATTCCTTTAACCCATAGTAAAAGCCTTACTGCTATATTACAAAATGTATAAATCCCAACAAACAAAACAATCCATCTGTATTGCCAAAAAACAAAGTAAATCCTCCTATGATCTCTCTCTTAATTGTCTCTCAGGTTCAACCAAATAATACTCCTTTTGACGAAGAGAAACCGTATATATAAAAACAGTATAAATCCCTCCTTTACCCTCTTCCATAACTGTATCTGCCCATCCTAGGCCAAAACAAGACGATCCAAAGCCAAACCTCATTTCTCTCCTCCCAAATTGATCATTGAAATAACTTCACTTTCTAAAGAACCACACACACACATAGACGGGGAATTTGAATTCTTTGCAATCTCCAAACTTTCATTTCTTCCACCATGGAATCAAATACATCATCAGCAATTCCTCGGATGGACCGTTCAAAATCAAAGATCATTTCCACAGCCATTAACAACCCTATCACCTTCATTCTAGGCCAACTTCATAACCCATCGGAGCTCTTACGCGTCTTCACGTACCCCGTCCCTGTTTCATTTCCTCGCCGTCGCTCTGTGGTCGATGGAGCTGAGAAGCTCGCGCTTATCGCCCTCATCGTCGCCGGGTTTGTTGTGGGCTTGACCATCATGTGCCCGTTGATAATCGCTTTAAGCCCCATATGGGTGCCGGCCACCGTGGCTCTGTCAGTTTTGGCTGTGGGTTTCTTTTCCGTTTTTGGATTTGGGGCGGTTGTTGCCGCCGCCATGACGTGGCTTCCGGGACGCTTCTTCCCCACGCACAAGCCGCGTGCTTCGGCACCGGAGACTACAATGGAGAAGACCAAGTCAATGTAAGGGACGAAGGGTTGAAAGTTTCTTTCTCTGTTTTTTTTTTCTCCAAATTTTTTGTCAAATCCTTAAAAAGTTGACCTGCATAAGTTTGACTGAAGGAGTTCCATTTTGCTTGTATAAATAATTAAAAAAAAAGGGTTAAATACCATTTTTGCTATAGAAGTTTAGTCTAACGAAAGTTTTTTTTTATATCATTTTTGCCCCAAAAGTTTAAAAACATAAGAATCTTGCCCATCGATGATCTTGAACGTTAAATTGTTACTCTTCTTTGTAAACTTTCAAGGTAAATTTTGCTCCTAAAAAAACTTTCAAAGCAAATTTGCTTCTAAAAAATTTCGGGCATATTTACTTCTTTTTGTTAACTTCCGGAGTAAAAATGATACAAAAAACTTTCGGGTGACCAGTCTTCTTAGGCTAAATTTCCATGACAAAAATGATATTTAACCCAAAAAGAAAAATTAAACATTCTTTTTCTTTGTGTTTTGGTATACTTACAAGAGTATTACAATTTATTATCCTATTAGTATTTTTATTTTTGAAAGAATTCCACATGGAAATTTTGGTTTTACAGTATTTAAATATGGGGAAAATAAAACTCATATATGTGGTATAATAATCTTCCATGCTAATAACTGTTAGAAAATATGACATTGATCAAAGGTACATGAAATTTGTTGAAGAACCTAAGTACAATATATGGTATAATTCTTCTTAAGTTATGTGCAATTATCTTCAATTTTGCAAAACATAAACATTTGACATTTGCGCATAATTAAATATATGTTACACACGACTATAAAAGTTACACCACCAACATCCAGTTGATCTAGTTGGATGAGGTGTTAGGTCTCTTGAGCAATATCTAAAGTGTGAGGATTTAAGTTGTTCAATACCTTTGGATAATAAAAATTTTGGGACGAGGAATTCCCATCAATTTTCACTAATTTTTTCCCGCAATCTAGTTGTCTTGTTATATCACCTCCGGGTTATTTTCATTTTGGTGAAATATACCTCATTATATGTTATTGTTTGGACCAAAATATAAGTAGAGCTAGTGCAATAAGGGGCTATGCTTTCTGGGTAGAAGAAGAAATAAATACAATGAGAATCATATGATCATGTGAAAAATGAATTAAATACAAAAAAAAAAAGGGGGGGTTTAATATAATTGTTGGCCCTAATGGTTTGCTCGTATTTTAGTTTTGATCCATATAAATTTAAAATGAATGTGTTGATCCAAGGTAAAATTTTTGTATGCACTTATGATGTGGTATGTAATTTTTGTTACTCAAGACTCTCTTTGTTCAAGCTTCACCGTCCGAGGTGTTAGGTCTCTTCACCAGCCATCGGCGGTTGTCTCGCCATTGGCTGATGCAAATATACAATATTTGAGTTGTTTGAATTATTAGGTGTTAGTACGTTTGTTTGTTTGAGTTGGGGTTAAAAAGACGTTCATGTAACTCAAACAAAACTCATTTTATAAACTTACTTTTTACCGTAAATTACGTTGGAAAAATAGTTTTTAACCCTAATCCAAGCAGCTTCTTGCTAATTGATCATGGAGGGAGCCTTGAACCATTGATTTGTTGCTACCTCGTGTTTTCAAATAGCAGCTCCATCGAATTCCCTGCCTGAAACAAACAAATGGGATCCTGCACAGAATGATTCCTTGATGGAGCAGCTCCATCAAATTGCAGGATTCAAAATGTTCATAGAAGACCCACCAATTGGTCTCTCCAGTTGCTAACATGAACACTGTGGCTTCTTTGAATCCTTTTTCTCTCCTGATTTTGATGATTTCACCACTCTTCACAAGGGATTGAAGCCTCTTGTTGAGAAACCGTAGTTTCCAATGCTCAGATCTTGCACGTCTGGCCAAAATCACAGTCTCTAGCTAGTCACTCAAGAGACGGCATATCATAATCTGCATCCTGATGTTCATCAGCTGATGAACAACCACTTTCCCTTTTCTCTATAGTTCTCGTCTTGCTCGCCTCATAGTCACTCCACTTTATTCAAACTCCGCTTCTTTTTCCTTCGGATGGCCAATAATCTGTTTTCAGACAAAAACATTTAGCACAATAGCAAATTAGCAACCACTAGCGTGAAAAATTTGAGGATTATAGAATTCTCAAAACAGAACTCGTTTAGCAGACACTTGGCCTTTCATCAAAGATTAATCAGTACTATTCACCCTTTCACTTAATCTGATGTTTAGAACAAGAGGACAGTTTAAGATTCCAACAAATCAATGACTAGATCACAGGCAAATCTTCTCACTGCGGGAGATTACAGACTAAAGAAAAAATTTAGCATTTCACGAGGAAACCAAAATTCATTAACGAAAGTAAAACCCAATAAAATTGTCAAAACGGCGGCTAAATGAACATGAAACCTTCGAAAAGATGCTTACCCAGGTGACGAACGAGCAGAAAAATCAACGAAATTGAAATCAACGAACATGAAATTGAAGGCGACGAAGTCCTTGAGCCTGTCAAAGAGTTTACGGTTCGGACGGCGATGCTTGGCCTTTCATCAAAGGTTTTTTTTTTTAAAAAAAAAAAAAAAAAAAAAAATCACATGCCACGTCACAAACAAACCCAGCAATTTTACCCAGTTAACTGGCCCACCCAGAAACCCGGGAAAATGCATTTAAGGGCCTTTTTTATAGAAAAAATCTTTAAAAATGTTCTAAGATTCTGAAAATCCCAAAAAATGTCCAAGGGCTTTTTCTAGTATAAATTCATTAAAATTTAACAACTAAATCACCATATTAACAACAAAATAAATATCTCAAACAACTAAATCAATCACATTAACAATAATATCAAGACCTTAGGTTAACAATTATATCAGCCCCATTAATAACTCACGTAGATTTTGAAAATCCCAGAAAAGGCCCTTGGGATTCCCAGAATCTTGGGACATTTTTTGGGATTTTTTTTTCTGTAAAAAGAGCCCTTAAATGCATTTTTCCAGAAACCCACATCAGCGAATTTAAAAGTGTTTGGTCGGGAGATTGACCAAAATAAGAAAAAATAAATAAAAAAATAACCAGATTAAAGCGATTGGAAACATTTTACCAAAGTAATGCGGTTAGTGGCATAAAACAGACTCACGCTACTAATCACGTAAAAGAGGTTCACGCCACTGACACATACTGACAAATTTTCTGTCAGTGGCGTGATGGAGATTCACGCCACTAGGTGGCGTGCAAACCGACCGAATTGAGTGGGTCGATTCCATATAATAATAAAAATTAAATTAATATTAAATATAATAATATATAATAATAAATGATTAAAAAAAAGTAGAATAATTTAAAGCTCTATTTCATTTAATTTGAAGTCAAGAGAAAGAAAGTATGGAATTGAAATAACTCATTAAGAAAGGCTTTTTAAAAAATTACGCGGACAATTTGGTCATAACAATAGTATTGAATTGTTATACAAATATTTGGTGTATAACAAATATATAGATCCCCCCTCGTATTGGGATATGTTGTTATAACCAAATTGTACCGTGTAATTTTTTAAAAGGTTTTAATGAGTTATTTCGATACTTTTTTTTCTCGACTTCAAATTAAATGAAGTAGAGCTTTAAATTATTCCACTTTTTTTATCATTTATTATTATACAGTATTATTATATTTAATATTAATTTAATTTTTTTTATATGGAATCAGACCCACTCAATTGAGTGGGTTTGATTCTGTCAGCTTGCAGGCCACCTAGTGGCGTGAATCACCATCACGCTTTTTGTCAGTATGTGTCAGTAGCGTGAACCTCTTTTACGTGATTAGTAGCGTGAGTCTGTTTTACACTACTAACTTAATTACTTTTGATAAAATGTTTCCAATCTACTTTAATCTGGTAATTTTTGTTTTTTCTTATTTTGGTCAATCTCCAGTGTTAGGTCCTAATGAAAATACTGGGACTAAGATTTTTAACCGAGTAAACTTGAGGGACCAACACTTACTACCTTCGATCTTAATTATAAGAAATAAGTTTTAGTGTAATTTGCATACAAATTTGGTCTTATAATTAAGATTGGAGGGAGTACATTTTAAAACTTCAAAAACCAAAATCAAAATACAAGTAAACTAAAAGGACCAATAAGTATATTAACCCATAAAAAAAATAAAAAAAAAAAAAATAAAAAAGGAGGAAGGTGATAGCCTAACCACAATACATACATTCCGTTAGCGGTGAGTTTGGAGTAACATGCAAGAGATATTTGCTATTATGGTACCCAAAAAGTAAAGGTTATGGCAAGCAAAACTACAAAACCATGTCAAAAAGGAGATAAAAACAAAACAAAAGAACCAAAATGGCCAAAAGAATAATAATATGAAATTTACAGAAAACAAGGAAGTTATGCTGTGTAAATCATCTGACTCGAAAGAATGCTTCAACTTCACTAGGAAGGTATGAGCATTAGCAGGTACCTAATAAGAGATCCTCTGAAGAACCTCACGAGGAAGTTGGAGAGAGATAGACAAATAATAGCGGATTCTACGCATGTAGAGGCGGGACCCACTCCTCCCCATCAGGTGTTTGGTCATTTTGCATGACAAAACTCCTCTTACCCATTTACCTCGTACAGCTCAAAATCACATAAGATAAACTAATCCAGGAAAGTACTTGAAAAGATCGAGTCGAGATCGGCGTAATGTAAGCTTTACACGTTCCATGGTCCAGACCTATTTTGGGAGAAGGAAGTGGTGGTTTGGGGGCCCTGATCTCTACTTCTCCAGCTACTATGAGACTCATTGAAATAACTGCTACTGTAATCCTGGCTTCCAAAAGCCAGCCTCCTGAACATTCTGATTTGTTCATTTTGCTCTGCAGAATCAAACACTGAGCTCTGCCCAGGCTTCATTCCATTGTTCAGATCAGTTTGTTCATCCAACAAATCAAAAGCTCTCACAACCTGCAATGTAGAGCACGACAGGAAGAAGCATGCACAATTAGTATCTCTGATACCAAATTATCTATAAGGTGTGTTTTTCCATGCTAGTCCATTATCTCTCCCAATTATGTTGTTATAACAAACTTGACCTATGATGTTATAGAAGGGTATTTAAGGGAGAACGTGTGAAATTTATTCAAATTAACCAATTTATTTCATTTTCTTGATCTACCCAAATTAATTAAATTGCTCTTCTATTAAGGACCGGACGTAGTATGGAGTAAAAAAACACATTCTTTGTGAAATGTTCCTGGTAAAGAACAAGATTACCTGACTCATTCGGGGCCTCTTCGCTGCAGAGTGACGTATACAGGCTGCAGCTGCCTCGATCATCCGGAACATTTCAATTCTATTATAGTTCTTCTCTAATATTGGATCCGCCAATTTTTCCAAGTCTTCGTTGTCAAGTGCTTCAGTTAGCAAAGGCCGAGCCTGAAAATTAAAAAGTTAGCTCAGACTTTCATAGAACTTCATCATAAATTAGGAAAAATCTCATACTATATATTAAGATTGGACTACCCATTGCGCTTATCATGTAGATCGATGATGTTTGTATAAGTCATAACATAATAGCCCCACGAATATAAACAGTAGTAGCTTTAAAGGTGTTGAGAAAATAAGGAGAGCAAATGATAGGAAAAAGGAAGTGACACCAAGCAAAATGTTACAAGGCTCAGTTACCGTACTCTGATCCCTCAACCTCTACTAGCACACAAGCACTATTGAGTTATGACAGCTCAAAATCACATATACCCAAAACGTAGGGCCCACAGCAGATACCTATGTTTTCTTAACCCTACAAAACTTTCCTAAGCACTTAATCTCTCTTAACATGATAAACTCTTTATAAGCCACTCAAGTTTTCCAAACTTTTAATATTTCTCAACTTTTTTGGGGGGCTGGGGACAGGAGGGTGATTCCTTCCTGCTTCTATATAATGGCATATGAGTATGATGACCATGGTTCTTCCCTTTTCTAGTTTTGTCTTCTTTATGACTGTCGAACATTGGAAAGAAGAGATTAAGGACACAGGTTCACATGCAAAACAAGAATTGAGTACAGGAGCTCAAGAAGCTCCTCTGACTAAAAAAGATGAGAATTCACGAGAAAGATATCGAGCCCCGTGATTTAGGACACATTCTTCTGCTGATTTTCTTGACCTTCCACTTTAATCATGAGAGATTGATGAAGAAAGGATAACATCAGGAATAGTCTGCTTTATTATTTCCTTCACTGTTTTAAGGCTTGTCAGTTGACTTTTGAATAAATTATCAATATTTCTTTTTCTCCCCATCTCCCTCTGCCATCCTTTATCTCCACTTAGTTCCTCCTTCCCTTTCTTCTACCAGTCCGACATCGTCAATCCCACAATTATCAGAATGAAAAAGAAGCAGTAAATCAGAGTTAAATCTTGTATGCAATTTACCCATTCAACCAGGCTCTCATCACCAATTGGCTGAGAGGCATCTACAGGCTTCCGACCTGTAATTAGCTCCAGAAGCACAACTCCAAAAGAATAAACATCAGATTTCTCAGTCAACTTCCCACTTGTTGCATACTCTGGTGCCATATACCTGAAATTCAGGCTATTCTGTAAATCATATATCCTCAGAGGAGGGCCAACAACAGATCAGTAATATCAATTTCCAGATGAAATGACTTTAAGCTCTATTCCATATGTAAAAAGGCCTTAAATTTCATATTTAAATATATCGGCATCACTGGAAATGTTACAATAACATTGATAGGATACCAAGTAGTCCTCTTCATGTTTATTCAAGGAAGAGGCATTTGGATAAGGTTACTTCGTTAGGGTGACTTAGTTAGGGGAAGTTATATTATCTTATGAATTGTTCTATTAGATCCTAATCTTCAAGATCTATCAAACATTGCAAATTGTAAGTTCTGGCAAGGTCAAAAACAAATTGACGTTGATTCTTCTTTGCTTTTTTATTTGATATTATTAATTAGAGTAAGGTTTCAACTAAAGCCTCTAGGGGTTAGGTTACTTTGACATCTTGGACCTGGAGCTAGCTTAGTCCATATCAAGCTACAAATAGGTGTCTAGTCAGTTATAGTTGTTACTTCCCTCTTATGAACATAAAAAACTCTGATTATTGAGTATTCTTTTGTAGTGTTCTTGACTTCTTGTTTGCTCTCTTACGGTAGTATACCCATAAAATACACATTCTTACAGAGGAAGAAAATTACCGTAGTAAAACTATTATCCACTACTTCCCCAATTTCTCCTTTCATACAATCTTGACCAACAAATGGACAAAACTAATGGTACTTGATAATACAAGAATACATAATAATAGATGTGATAGACATATTCCAATATGGATAACCAAAAGGAAATTATAAAATTTAATGAACAATTATAGGATTCTATGAATAAGACTAAATTATTATCACATAAATGTTACATACCCAAAGGTTCCCATTACGCGAGTAGTGACATGTGTGTATGTATCCAAGGCTAGTTTTGCAAGCCCAAAATCTGAAACCTGTTGGTCAAAACCCCAAAAATAGTTTTAAAAACAAAATGAATTAAGAAAGCACAATTTAAATTTGGGTACGCAATGCTGCTTAAGCTGGCAATGCATTGAGAATCTACTAGATAGATGAAGTCATT
This sequence comes from Acacia acuminata, assembly GCA_019022655.1. Classification (NCBI taxonomy): domain Eukaryota; kingdom Viridiplantae; phylum Streptophyta; class Magnoliopsida; order Fabales; family Fabaceae; genus Acacia; species Acacia acuminata. The sequence goes on along the minus strand of JAFJYI010000056.1, from coordinate 1,096,582 downwards.
TAATAATTTTTATAATTTCATTGTGGCATTAGCTGTTGTAGCAAAGGATTCAAATAAAAAATTGAAGATAGTATTCTGAAACGGAAAAAATATGTTATAGTAGAGCAGTGGCTTACTCGAGCTTCAAAGTTGTTGTCAAGAAGGATGTTTGATGACTTGATGTCTCGGTGAATAATGCGTGGATGACCTGATAAACAAATCAAAAGAAATAAGATAAGGTGGAATATTCTTTTTGGCCATTATATAAGGTGGATCATAAAATCAATTGATTATGCAATATTTTCTGTCAAAACACAAGAGATGGAGAAACTAATGTGGCAGAGCCATGAAAATGCTTTAGTTTTTGGGTTCATCTTCAAAATTGAGAAATTTAAGTTACAATCATTGAATATGCACCATGGAAAACTTAAATAAAAGCAAGTGATTTACAGTCTTCATGTAGGTAAGCTATTCCACGAGCTGAACCAGCAGCAATCTTGACTCTGGTAGCCCAGTCCAAAACTGGCCCGTCATCACCTGCAAAGATTAACAAACGAGGTTCTATTTTAGATCAAAATTTTACAAGCATACATGAACTATATCAATTATACTTTTTCTTCATATGGACTACTCTTTTGGAGCCAAGCATTTGTGCAGTTATCATATTTACTCAAGCTATAAATAACTACACTCAAATTGTCATTGCCTTTATACAACTTGTCAAAAACGCTTGATAGAATTTAAGGAGTTCAAGTAGTCAACTCCTATACTCATGCAGTCCGCAGCCAGCCGCCAGAGGCCTGCCGGCGGGGTGGTGCTGGCAAGGGTTCTTTCTTTTAAAGGAGGAAAAAAAAAACCTTAAGGGCATTTTGGTAAAAGCACAACATCTCAAAATCTCATATTAGTCCCTTGAGTCCTATTTGTTATTTTCATGTGTTAATAGACTTTTTGGGGTTTTCCAAGTTCAAATAGTATTTATTTGGAATTTTCCCTTCATTTAAATTGTTTAGCCTGATATATTTCTTACCATGAAGGTGGTAATGAAGGGTATTGTTGGGCAAATAGTCATAGACAAGCAATCTTTGATGCTCTGATATACAGTAACCCACCAAGGAAACCAGATGGCGGTGATGTACTCGGCTAATAATCTCCACTTCTGCTTGAAATTCACGTTCCCCTTGTCCGCCACCAATTTTGAGCTGTTTCACAGCAACTTCTGTTCCATCAGTGAGCAAGCCTTTGTAGACACAACCAAATCCACCTTCACCCAAAAGGTTTTGTGCGGAAAACCCATTTGTTGCGTGCACAAGTTCTTCATACATGAATGATGATCTTGACTGACTTCTTCCACCAGGCTCTGATGGAGAATACATGATACCACTACCAGAGTTACCACCATGATAGGGAGCTGGAGACTGTGGCCTCAAGAATATGGTACCTAAAGGAGAAGAATAATTTCAGAAAAATCATTCCAGTTGTCATTTGAACTTTCAATTATTACTTAACAAGTTGCAACCATAAAAGGAAAGCCAGCTTCTCAGTCGCATGCCATTTGAACACAAGCAAAGCATATGTTTCAAACATTTCTAGTTAAGAAAAGAAGGTGTCTAAAAAGAAAAATTCAAGATTCATTATCATAGTTGCTTAACATTATCAGAGGTGTATAGAACCAAAAGACACAACGAATAAAAGTGCAGCACATAAGAGCTTCAAAGTTCAAGAAGGGCAGCTCATTCAAGTAGAAATTCAATTAGAGAGAAACTGGTAATCAGAATAATTTACAGAACTACACAGAGACACTATTAACCTAAAAACAAATGGGGTAAAAACTTACATTAACGTGGCTGCAAGACCGACTGAGCTCATATAAGAATACAACAATGGGCTTCAAAGAAAAGAGATGAGTTTATTTTTTTTCTTTTGTACCATTTAAGGATAATCACCAACTCTATCAACTTAATATACCCTTTCAAGCATCAAAAATTTCCAGCAGACTAACAATAAAATAGATATTTCATGAAAATAACCACATCCCCATACTATAGGTTTTGCCATTTCTCTATTTTATTTTTTAAAGCATGCAGCAACCAGTTTCTTTATGTTTCCAGATTATCTAAAATTCATGTTTACACATAATTGACGAGATCTGCTAGTAGTAATCTGAAATCTGAATAACAAACAGTTAAGGTTATCAAGAAAAAGAATACATTTAAACAACCAATGAGAAAAAAAATCCCTGACTGTTGACAGTATACAATGCAATACCTGAATTCTGAGATGAGCCAAATGGAGAGGTCATAGCATAACCAACTTTTGATCCTGCTTGCTTCCTCTTTCGTTTTACAAACCACACAGCCATAATAAGAAGGCTAAGGACAAAAAAACCAATTATGACACCAATAGACACACCTGCTCCTGTATTTAAACCCTTTGTATGAGTACGTGGGGCATTTCCATTACCACTAGTATCATCAGTTGGTTTTGCAGTTGGTTTCTCTGTTGGAATAGACGGTAGGGCTGCAATTGGGGCCCCAGCTGCTGATGAATTAGTAGTTGGTGAAGAAGGTGAAACAGTTGGTGGAGATGAAGAGGCTGTTGGAACTGAAGGAGGAGAAGGTGATGGTCTTGCAGATTGAGGGGGATCATCTGCAGGAGGAGATTCAGAAACAGATGGTGGGGGTGTAAGCACCGGAGTACTTTCTGGCGGCTTTCCCAGAGGTGGAGGAGGGGAACTGGATGGTGGTGATTTTGGGACATTCTTTGGAGGAGGAGGTGAATTGCGTCTAGAGGGAGGTGGATCTGCTGCAGGAGGTTCCTTTGAGGCCTGAGGAGGAGGAGAACCTTCTATTGGAGGTGGTGGAGATAAATTTTGAGCAGGAGGTGACTTCTCAGCTGGAGGAGGGGTGGAAGCAGATGCTGGTGGAGGTGATGGTGGTGACAATGCTGAAGGAGTTGGTGGAGGAGAATTTGGTGTAGACGGTAAAGATGGTGGTGACAATGCTGAAGGAGTTGGTGGAGGAGAATTTGGTGTAGACGGTAAAGATGGTGGTGGCAATGCTGGAGGCGGGGTTGAAGCCGGTGGTGGCAATGATTCAGGTGGGGGTGAAGCCGGTGGCGGCGATGATGATTCAGGCAGAGGCAAAGCTGGAGGCGGCAATGCCGGGGGTGGGGATGAAGTTGGCGGCCGTGTAGCCGGTGGAGGAGAAAGAGATGGAGAAGGAGGTGGGGTTGCAGTGTCAGATGGAGATGAAGAAGCAGGAGTATTAGAGGTTTGACTGGGGAGAGAAGAAGTGGGAGGTTGTGATGATATGAGAGAATTTGATGGGGGGTTATCAGCAGAAGTGGGTGGAACAGCAGAAGGGGAAGAATTTGGAGAAGCCATCAAATGTAATCTTCCCAAGAGATCAAAACTCACTAAACTATTTCCATTGCTACTTTACGAAATCAACGATACTCTAGTCCCTAAAACTTTACCAGAAACAAACACCTAGGCAAAGCAAAACCTTCCGGATCGGAAATCAACCACAAAATACAGATCAAGTTCTCTCAGAGAAATGCACAAATTTCTTCAACAATCAACTTGACCAGGATGGCTCAATTCAGGAAAATGTGGGTTAGAAGAGGTAAATTCAAGTCAATACATCCACAACTACGAAGAAAATTGATGAACACTCCAGTATAATCCTCAGGGATTGCAGAAACTTTCAGGATAAAGACAAATCAAACCTGCAGCATTATCAAGCACATTTGTAACTCATCTTCTCCATTTAAGAACCAAAAGTCAAGGTCTGGTGCAGAGTGAGCAGATCGCAAAAAACACAAGCAGAAATTAGAACAAACAAACTGAAAATGAAGAAATGTTCTTACCGAAGACGTGTATGAATGACAGGTTGGAAGCTGAGAATTGTTCAGAAAAGCTTCATTGGCGGAAAATGGGGGAAGAGAAGGAGAAGACAACCCAGATACGCAGAGGAAAACGTGGGGACGACTTCAGAAGACGCTCAGGTTCACTCGCTCACATGCACTCCCCGAAGGAAAAGTGGTTTGGACAAATTTGAAACAATTATTATTATACCGTTCATTTCTCTCTCCTCTCTCTTTCTTTTCTCAACCTTCTGTTGAAAAAAACAAAAGGTTGTCTGTACTCTGTAGTAAATGGAAAAGAAGATGTAATGGATCCCTCTAATATTACTCATTACACTCTCCGTCCTTGAAAATTAATCCGTTACATTGATAATTAAAAAAAATGATTAAATTTTTTTGGGAAAATCCATTATCAGCAGAAAAATATTAAAAAAAGCTCCAAAAAGAGTCACATGTTAAAAAAAGCCCCAAGGCCTTTTCTGGTACTATTTCATAAAACGTTAATTGTTAACGCCTACTAATATAGTTGTAAACGAGTAATGATTTAGTTGTTAATGTGACTGATTTAGTTGTTAGGATATTGTTGTTAATACTACTGATTTAGTTGTTAACGGATATTGATTTAGTTGTTAATAGGACTAATTTAGTTGTTAACGTTATGAAATAATACTGAGAAAAGCTTTCTATGACTTTTTTTAACATGTGACTTTTTTGAACCTTTTTTGACTTTTTTTTTTTTTTGGCTAATATGGGTCCGAGATGGATTTTCCCAAAAAAAAAAAAATCTTTTTTGGCAATAAAAAATTGATTAAAATTAACTAGATAATAAACATTTAAAAATTTAATTTTTTAAAATACCATTATTCATGATGAAAGACAATTAACCGAATCACGTGGATAAAAAAGTTGGTTATATATATAGATATATATCAGTTACATTTTTTAGTCTCAAATTTTAATCTCTTTCCCTTTCTTATCTCATTGAACAAATCCATGTACATTAATTATTATACATCCTCTATCAATTTTTTTAAAATTATTTCTCACTTTCTCCATATAAATGGTACTATATATTAAAAAATTAAATATCTTACCCATTCATCATTTTAATTAATTTTAACTAATATTTTAATATACATACATATATGTATATGTGTATATATATGATTTAGTTAATTATAACTTATATATAGGACTAGAGGAAGTACTCCGGTCCTAATTATAAGAGCTAGTTGATTTTTTTGGAGAGATTAAAGGAAGCTAATTAAATTACTTTAGAGTATTTTTATTTTTATTTTTTTTTCTTCAAACTAATTAGTTTAACTAATAAAGTAATATATAATCTAAGGATACATAATATATGAAATGATTAAGTAACTTATTTAACTTTCTTAATCTCTCCAAAAAAAAGTCAACTAGCTTTATAATTAAGACCGGGAGGTAGTATTTTTTAGTATTTTTTTTTTAGTGGATACTAAATTGAATACAAAAATATAAATTGTTTTCTAGAAGAAATCTTTGTACATAATAACCTAGGCAGTCATTAATTAATTACTACCCAATCTTTAATATATATATATATATATATATCATAATTTATAGTTCAATTTCTTTGTTAAAATATGTCTTAAAGAAATACTGTTTTCTAATTTTAACCCCATAGTATACATGAGATTTTTTTTTTTTTTTTTTTTTTTTTTAAAGGGCATGCATTAACATCCTGAGTAACAAGTAGGATTAAACTCATAACCTCTCATTTATAGGGAAACACTCATACCGTGAGATAAACCACGAGGTATAGCATAGTTGATATTTAATTGATTTCCTCAAACGTCTAGTCAGAAGTTCAATATTGCTACTGCCTTTAATTGATTTAGGATATATGTGTGTGTGTGATGACTTTTTTTTTTTACCAGAATAAGTACATACATATAATGACTTAAATATTATATCCTAATTTTGGTAACGCATTTGAGATTGGAATATATCTTAGATGATAGGAGCAGCAATAAAGCAATTACCTTGTATAGTTGTATATTACCAAGAGCTGTGGTGGATTACCTTTTTCACGTCTCCTCTTTTTAAATTTGTTCTCATCCACATATCATTTGAGAAGGGGTAAGATTGGAATTGAATTTTTCTCTAATGAGTCATTTTCCTTAAAAATGGTGATTACGTGACTGTCTCAATTTCTATCACCAAAATGAGACGTTGAGAGATTTGCTATGCCACCTTACAAAACAACTACTCATCATAAAAGAAAAATTCCCATTCAAATAAGTTTGAGATTGGTTTCTTTATCATAACGTTATCTATTACTATACTAGTTACTTTTTTTTCTACTATTATTTAAATTTTTTACTTTAATTATAGTTCCCAATATTTAAAAGTTGTGTTAGATTTATATTAACACATTAATATATACATGCATTGTTGTCAAACTCAACTCGTGAGTTGACTCTCCAGCAGTTCTAGTTTTTACGCTTCTAGCTTACAAAAAGAAGTGAGTCTAGTCGTGGAAACTCGTCTAGTTCTAAACTCGGCTAAACTCACGAGCTTATACAATCGAAGTTTACCGTTTTTAGCTTTTATAAAAACCGTGTTAACTTACTTTTAAACTCGTAACTTTTTTTATTTGCTTATACTCAAATGCTTTATATAAAATTTTTTTAGAAATTTCTTTATTAAATATGATAAATAATGAATGTTGATGGATTTAATTTCAATTATTTGGATTTAAAATATTTTTAAATCAAATTTTTATCATTTTTATATTTTATTTATTTAATTATACACTAATAATAAATAAAATAATAAAAGTAAACTCTTACGAGTTTACGTCATTGTTATGAATTTATTTAAACTCGTGAGTTTGACAACCTTCGAGCTTTTAATTTGGATCAGATTTCGTTAAATAGTTGAACTTTATCTTTGTTTTCCATTTTTGGTAAGTTGAACTATATTTTGATTTTTGTTGGATTTAGTTTTTTTCCCAAAATGTAAAGAGGAAAAAAGACTACGTACGATTATGGAATAGTAAAATAAATATGTCATCACATCATATTAATTTATCTTTATATATATTAGAGTACTATATTAACGATATAAATGGATTAGTTATAATTAGTTAGTTATATTAGTTATAAAAAGGCATATGATATGGGAATATAATATTACATAAATTTCAAATAAGTCATGACTTTTCTTATATTGATTAAATTAGTGTTCTGGAATCATTTGTGATCATTCTTATCAAACTCGTGTGCTAATTTTTTAAATTTAACATTATAAAATTTTTAATTTATAAAATCGAAGTCAAGCCACTAGTAAACTTCGTGATTATTGTAAACTCGGTTAAACTCACGGGTTTATATACCAAGGTTATCAATTTTATATTTTCATGTTACAAAATCATGTTAACTCACCCTTAAACTCATGTTAACTTCTTCAATTTAATCATGTTTAGGGGCTTTAAATATAAATTTTATAAAAAAAATTATTTCTTAAATATTATAAATTATGAATGTTAATTTGTTTAATTTCAAATTATTTGGATCTAAAAAATATTTAAATCAAATTATTATTTTTAAGAATATTTTTATTATTTAATTATACAAAATTAATATCTATTTAATGGTAAGAATAAAAAACTTATAAATTTACAATACGAATTTGACTCATTATCCAATCTATTTATTTATTAGTGATATATCAATGAATATATGAGAAATTCCCATGTGCAATCAATGCATACTTATGAAACAGTCAAAGTCAAATATCCTCTATATGGAGTATAGTATCTGAAATCTGTATCCATAAAAGACAAATACTAATCATTTAATTCTCCTAAATTATTTTCTTTTTTAATATATTTTTTGTATCATATAACATGGCGAGTGAAGAAAATTTCTACAAACATGAGAATTTCAATTTTAAACTTTAATAAATAGGCGTGCATGTTAACCCTAAACAGGACTTTATGTGACCATATGCCTTTCCTTAATCTGAATTTCAATTTTGGTTTTCCACTCGGATGAAACCAAACAAGAGTGTTTCACTGCTGCAAGGATGTTGATGGTGGAGGGATGGCTTCTCACTACTGATTTGGTTTGATTTTTATTGCTCTTCTTCTTTGATTTAGTTTGGATGGGTGTGGTTATTGTTGGAATGGATACATAAATAATTTTTAAATACATATTATATAAACTCTAAAATTAAGAGTAACAGTAGAAGACTTTATGAGTAGTATTTCTAGTCATAATAACTCTGATCGTTATATCTCACAATCTGAGAACTAAAAAGGAGATTAGAAGAAAATAATTTAGGATTATTCTAATGGGAATATGAGGCACAATATTGGTTTGAGAATAAATTTTGTCAGGGAACCAAGGAGCAAGTAAGTATATTTCAACCTTACTACTCAAAGACCCGACCTACACTATTTATAACTTTTTATAAAGGCTTGTAATAGCTTACCAGCTATGTAACTCTGAATCAAATCTTTATCCAAATCACGTGCGAGACATAATAAAGAGATATTTTATCCAAAATACATTAAACTAATAATATTTAAAGCAATTAGATAATATCTAGATTATTTAATTTGATCAAAATAAAAAACTAGAATATCCTTTATATGATTCATCAATAAAAATATCTAGATACAATTTTGAATAAACAAAAGGATATAATATTATTGTTTTAATAAAATATCTAACATTCTACCACTTGGCTTGCAACCTGATATCATTTGTTGAGTAAGATTCATTTAAGCAATACTGCAGGAATCATGGCGTTAAGTCCTCTTTGATCAAGTATTATTTTTCATGTATCACAAGTAGTACCTTTACTTAATGAGTCAAAACTTAATGAATAAACCCAAAACATTTATTCTATTTCAACTTAAATGTTTGCTAAGATCTTATAATTAGGTACCAACAATGGAGACCACAAACTTCAACTTGAATTTTATCACTTAACATCTATATCATTAATGTGATATATACTTGATGGGATATTTGATCCTTTTTTGTTTCTCTAGAAGCATGCTCTTCATTAAAGGATCTATACCTTATGCGTTTATGACCCATTGACTCTATGGTTATATAACACCCTTAATTGGTTTGAATTAATTTAATAATTCTAAAAACCCTCTGATAAAATTCTTTAATTAGCAATCTTGTAACTTGCCTCTAAGAATGACTAGGTCAAGTGATCTATAATGGAACTAAGAAATCAATGACTGCCTACTAATCTTATACCCCTCCATGATGCGACTTGTTCAACAAGTGTAAAGATATTTCATAATGTTAGCTTTTTTATAGTTAACTCATCTTACAAAACTAAATAAACTAGTCACTATACTATATGTAAAGCATGAAACTTAATGTACATTTAGTAACATTTATATATCATATGACTTGTAGCTTTTCAGTTATTATTCAAGCAAGAATATGCTTGACGATCCTCCTAAAATTTCTTTGCAATGACTTTGCTTGTTTGTGTGCACATTTAAGCAAGTTTACGCCTTGGAAATTAAATTAAAAGGAACAAGATGATATTAGAAACATATGGACAGTGTAATTACATTCTCATAATAGACATTACTCACAACAACTATCATTATTCATAAATCTTCAAATGTTTGTGATCGTATGTTACTTATGATATTCTCAAACATTTTGAGAATAATCTATTTATGTATTCTAAAGGAATGTCAGACTTAACCTAGTCATATCATAACTTTAAACAATAGCGACTTAGTCATTCGTGATAACTTGAGTCAAAATGTATGTGTACAAGATATAAATGAATCATCATTATATATAATGTAGATTACTCTGACCCACTCATCTAGAGATATAATAAAACTTATGATGTTCTTAATGGTCTTGTATGTAATCACATCATGATACATTAATTACCACTATTGTGAGACTTGCTCCTAACAAAATGAACTCTTAATTTTTCTTACTAAATTCTCTTTATAATTTATGCGATCATCTCTACTAATTCACATATACATGTCTCCTTATATCCAAAATGGAAAGATATCAATTACATCCGAAATCAAGATAGATATTTAACTACCACGAAAATACGGAAGCAATTATACATGAATATAGGAGAAATATCTCACTAAGTCAATTCCTTCTTCATAGAGAAATTATAGTAAACAGCTTTATTTGTTTTATTTGATATTGCATACTAGCAACTTTATAAATAAACTTATATTGTTGCATACCTTACATCTATAATGAATTAATACCTTCATCTAGAATTTCCAATCAATCTCAATATTTATGTTCTAGTCAAATTTTTTGAAGTACATCACTTATTCACCATGTTGCCAAATTTCAATCACCATTTGTCTCAACTCAATCCGTTGATATATTGAAGCTTAACAAGGTGAGTATCATGTAAATACCATAATTAGAGGTGACAATCCTCCATATATAATCACTCTCATCAATGAGTTTGATTACTCCCACTAATTTTGGCATTCCTAAATAATTTGGCATTTCAAAAATATAGCATTCCTAAATAATTTGGTATTTCAAAATACTACACAAACTATAAAATATAATGGAAGCTCACTTAAATTCCCAAGACCTCTCTGTATTTTCATCAAAATATGCAGCCTCAATACCTTAGAATATTTTTCTTCCACACTCTTCTTTTTATAAGCTAAGACAATTGTATGCAAAAGTATATTTTAAAATGATCTTCCAACCTTTGAGCCATTATTCAATTATAAAGCAAATAACATTTGGGTATTTTGAAAAATCAAATATAACGAGAGATGAATTATTTCACTAGTCAAAACATAATCAAAAGGCTAGTGTATTTCCAGTACTACCTCTAATTAAGACTTTTAACTATAAGATATTACTCTTTATATGCCTATTCCTTTTTGGCTTTAGAACTAATGACTTGATAGCCCTAATTTAGAATCTCATTCTTTTTCAAATATAAATAAAACTTATATATATATACACACACACACATTTTCAATGCATGTACTCATGAAAACGAGTAATGACTCATAAGATAATAAACTAATGATCAATCCAGTGGTAACGAAACGGACGTTTACCATGTCCAACCTTATACCACTTATGATTTTTCCCAAAACATGAGTGTACTTTCTTTTTTAGTCATATTTACCATGACAGTTTTTATGGATGATTAATATCGTATTTCAAAATATTAAAAAGGAACAATATCGTTTTTATTTGATACCAAAACTATAAAAAAGCATATGAAAGACTATTGAATACACATAATGAAGTACAAGACACAGACGATCAACGACTCACCTTACCTTGGTACTAACAAATTCCATTTTCCTTTAATTATACATAACTTTATAAAAATATAGAAACAACTTGAATTTAATTTGATAAAAGTTTGTAATTCAATTTAAAGATATTAAAAAGGGGAGAACAGTGGGTTATTAGATCATACTCACAGTAATTAATACTTAGTAATAATATGTTATCAAAAACAAAATATTAATAATAGTATTTATTTTGATTAAAGATGACCACAAAATTAATATTAATAAAGTTGACTGAAAAAATATATGTTCGAAATATTTATATTAAAAAAGAGATAATATATTATAAAATAACGTGCATAATTTTTATTCATTCTTTTTTGGACAAATTAACAGCAAAAGTTTTAAACAATGAAGCTAAAATGTGAGTTTGGATGGTGAATTCCAGCTCATGCCAACTATTGGTGGTTGACATTTCTGTCAGGACATTCATATTCTATTTTTACAAATCTTAACTTTTAATTTTTTATATATATTAAGATAAAAATACTGACAATTTAGCCCAAGATTCTTTTTTAATTAATTATTAATTTTATAATAAAGCCTTGAAAGCATGTATCTTCTTGGAATAAAAAAAAAAAAAAATCTCAACAGCTATGTTTGCCTACTAATCATAATCTAATGAGTCACCGCGTTAGAGTTGTACCTATATTTTTCCGGTTAAATTACATAAATTGTTAGTCGTTTTAATTGCGTTCTTATTTAAAAATAAGAAAAATAAATAAAATGCTAACTATGTACAAATATTATACATATAAATAAAAATAAATTATTACCAAATCAATCTTCTTGTTTCTTGTCACATTCCCCACCGGCATCTTCCTTGTTGTGTATGACAGGACGACACGCTTTCATCAAACCATCAAAGACCAAGATAGAAGAAAAATGTTTTGTTTAAGAAAATAATTTTTGATGATTAAATTTAAATAAATATATATATCACTAGTGGCTATATTCTAAAGGATAATTTAGAATGATAATATTATGACCAATAATATGGTGGTTGAGGTGGTAAAGGACCTCCCCACCATCTAAGAAGGAGATTACAAGTTCAAATATCGAGAAACGCACTTGTTGGGTAAGGTGAGAATCCTTTGTCTTTTAACCATTAAAGAGAAAACTCTTGATCTAATAAGAAAAAGATACAAAAATGGGAAAATCATCCTCAGGGCCCAAATAACAAAAAAAAACTTGTCAAAAAAGGCTAAAAGAAAAGTCAAATGTCGGAAAAGACATTTTCTGGTTTCAGAAAACGTTATACTGATATAGTTATTAACGTGGACTGATTTAGTTGTTAGGATAATGTTGTTAACATATACTGATTTAGTTGTTAATGTTGTACTGATATACTTATTAACGTTTATGAAATAATATCAGAAAAGGCCTTGAGACTTTTTTTAACATGTGACTTTTCTTAGGTTTTTTTTTTTTTTTGACAATTTTTTGATTATTTGAGCCGGGTATTTTCCTTATAAAAATTACTACCTTATGTCTTAAAATATGATATAGTTTACAGTGCAATTTACATTATAAGTTATGTCCTATATTTAATACCAGATATAATATTTATCAAGATGAGAAGGTCCCAGACTCCCAGGTCATAAGTTTTTTTTTTAGTAACTATTAAGGTGATTAAATATTAATAACAATATTAATTTTTTTAACGGTTAGGACTTTTTTACTCGTTTTTTAATATTCTCAGAACCTTGCACAAATCAATAGCACCCATGGCAATGATAAATCTTCAACGCTAAGTTTATAGTTTGTTGAGCTGACCAATATTTGAGCAAAAAAAAAAAAAAAAAGCTGACCAATAAACAAATATGCACTTGTAGTGTCCACAATTTGCTTCATCATAATATTTATTTTTCATAAGAAATATTATTTAAAATTTAAATTAAAGAAAGTAAATATCTAATCTTCTAAACGATGGCTCCTCGACTCTAATCTCCAAAACAAAACTTCTAATCTCCTTCTCCTTGGGCTCTTCAGGCTCATGTTCTTGGCACAACCCAAATTAGAAGTGGCCCAACCTGAATTAATAAAGGCCCAATAAAACTTTACAAAAACTGGTTAGAATATCTGAAAAACTGGACACCAGCAATATCAAATGAAATGAAATGTATTTAATTGAGGTGAATTTATTTAATTTTATATTTGAAATGAAATTTGTCACACATTAATTTCAACGGGTTTGTATTAATTATTAAATGTATTTGTTATTGATTTTGTTTTCGTCCAACTCTGAACAACAACTGAATCTCGATTCATTAGTCTCAGTAATCAAATGAGATTGACCCTACATTAACATTCACAATCACATAATAGTGATTGATCTTGAAGAAGAATCATTTAGATGTAACGCGTGTTTATCTCTTTGGCTGTCAAAAGGAAGAATCTCTCGATCACTTATTCTTCTTATGTCCACATACTAAAGTAATTTGGTTTGACTGTTACCTCATTGGAGTTTCTCAAGGTGACACTGTCAATTATCGCTCATGGTTAAAGTACATTCTCAGTCAATTTCACCAAGATGCGCACACTTACTTGTACAAAGATTCACAACTTGACACAAACTAAATATTGCTTTACATCAAGAATAATTTGGCGGTAGATGGCTCTATACAAAGGTTATTAAAACTGGATCAGCCACTAAACCAATTGGGATATTGGGTCAAAGGTCAATGAAGTCAAACCGGAGTTAAATCAGAGCTAACTGATAATTGAATATTTCATACACTACTTTTTGTCTCTTGATTTATAATTTAGGACTTTTAGCTAATAAATAATGGCTTTTATACTTATTTGGGCTTGGGCTTTTATTATATTTTAGCCATTATTTAATAATAAATTCCAGTTTTACATTGCTTCACCATTTTTACCATAACTCTTGAACCAGACATCGGATTTGCCTCATTTTTGTCTCATATTTCAGATGATTCAGAGAGCTACAATTGTTATGAAGATATGAAGAGCAAATTCGGACAAGAGGGCGGTTGATTTTGGAGCCGAAGTCATATGTATTTTTGGGCAATTTTGTAATTAAAGCCCATTTTATTTTATTTTCGTTAAACCGACTTGTGGATTGGAGCCCCATTTCGTTTTGCCATTTTAGGTTAAGTGAGGCAGCAGCCACAAACACATTCTCATTCACGTTTTTAGATAGTTTTGAATCAAATACGTAAGTTTTATTTTCTCTCATCGTTCTTCCTCTCGTTCATCGTGTTCTTCGTGTTCATGATGAACTTCTTCATTTCTCAATTTTCGCTCTGCATAACCATGACTAGCTAAGCTACCGTGATTGACCCATGGATTGAGGATTCCACTATCCAGAGAGGACTCGTTCTTAACGGTAACAAATTCGTTTGTTTTGTAATTTCGGATTCGATTTACTTTCGGATTGGGTGTTAGATTTAACGCCCGATCGACATTTCCCAAGGACGTAGTTCGAACTAGGTTAAAGTATCATTGTACGATCGTACGAGAGATACGCCACTCGATTCGAATAAATTCGACGATTGTTCATTGAGGAATTTCGGCAAATGCAGAGATTTCGGTTTGCCCAGTCGATCACGAGTTTGGTTATAATCATTTTTTCCGAGGAAGGGAAGTGGTGGAATTCGAAATCCTGGGTTAATCTTCTTTTTATCTGTTTAATCTGTGTTTACTTCGTTCATTTATGTTATTTCATTTTTATTCTCTTTGAATCAAAACCCCCAATTTTTTACGCTTTTATTGTTTGTTCGAATTGAACCAACTGCTAATCGTTGGGAAACGACCCGAGGTTACATTATACCGCAAATCCTTTTCTAATCTGGTTATTTTGGGAGATTACGGCAAATCTCTCCATCACTAACCTAAGAAAAACCCGTGAGAAAGTGAAGATTTTAGGATTATTAATATAAAATTATAAAAAACTAAAATAAAATCGATTTAAAAAAAAAAAACCAAAACCCGGTTTAATGTTAAGACTAGGCCGGTTTTCAGGCCGAACAGGTTGATCCAGTCTGGGTTATAACCCCACTAATAGATGATAGAAAGGGTTGTGAGGTTTTCATTTAAGATCATAATGATAGAGGGCTTGCCAATTTTTGCTGCAAACTGAAAAAATGTTCCCCCGTGATTGCTGAGTTAATTGGTTTGATCTATGTCCTTAACTTTTGTTGGTCAAAAGGGTTTAGTGAGTTATATAATTTAAGTATCTTTCCTTTATTTTAATGAATTATCGGATGAAGTACACTAATTAATTGAAGTATTTATATATAAAAAGGGAACTTAACTATGAAGTTTTTTCCAAGAGTTAATCAAACCAACACCAAATGAAAAAGCCAGATTCTCTGATATCTCAGAGGAAGTTTCTCGTGTCCATTCTAAAGTTGTCATCTTGTTATATATATGATGAAGCTTGAATTTAGCAGATACCACCTGTTGTTTAACCATCCCAATCCGAACTTGAAAAGCACATAACTTTGTTCCTTGTTCCGGTTCAGTAATATATACTCGCTTTATATATAAAGTTGTTATCTTGTTTTACATACGATGAAACTTGAATTTAGCAGATGCCACTCATTGTTTAATCATCCAAACCAAAACTTGAAAAGCACAATAACTTTGTTCATTGTTCTGGTTCAGTAATATATTCTCTCTCTATGTATACAATGGTGGAACTCTTTGATACCCCAACCTACTCGATGATCTTATAAAATTTGTGAAAAAATATATATACAATTTTATTCATGCATAGTAATTGCATAGTAATTTACGATTGTTTTACTATTTATATTATTGTTTCTAATATAACATTTCAATTAACCATTTTACTTTTATGTTATTAACATAACATTTATATTATTGTTACTAACATAACATTTAAATTAAGCATTTTACTTTTATTGTTGCTAACATAATATTTTACCTTTATTGTTATGTTATTGTTGCTAACATAACATTTTACTTTTATTGTTATGTTATTGTTGCTAACTTTTAATGTTATTTTATTTTATATTTAATGCAATCTCTTTTATTTTATTAATATCATTATGGCCGAAGCCATACACACTGTTTTCCTATTCTAAAATTATATGACCGTAAATCCTATCATTTTAATTTCTTAATTTTATGGCCGTAAGCCATATAAATTTAATTTCTCATTATGAGAACTATATAGCCCGAAGCCATAAAGTTTTAATTCTTATTATACTTATTGTCTTTTCGAATTTCCTGTTATTAGTATTTCTATATTAATAATTCTTGTTTATTTCTTTTATTAGTCTGAACCATGACAAACACAACAAATCTGAACCTTGCAAAACTTGAATTTGTGGCTCTTGACATTACCAGAAAGAATTATTTATCTTGGATACTTGGATGCGGAAATCCATCCGAATGCCCATGGTCTAGAAGATACAATTAAAGAAGGAAATCAAGCATCTAATCAAGATAAAGCCAAATCCATGATTTTCCTTCGCCACCATTTACATGAAAGTTTAAAAATTGAATATTTGACAGTGAAAGACCCACTAGTTCTTTGGAACAATATAAAAGAAAGATATGATCACTAGAAGATGGTCATCCTCCCAAAAACTCGTTATGACTGGATGTATCTACGTCTACAAGATTTCAAAACTGTGAGCGAGTATAACTCAAAGAATGTTCGAATTACTTCTCGCTTAAAATTATGTGGAGAAAAAGTTAATGATGAAGATATGTTAGAAAAAACATTCTCCACATTTCATGCAACCAATTTGCTCCTGCAGCAGTAGTATCGTGAAAAAGGATTCAAGAAATATGCTGAATTAATTTCTTGTCTCCTCGTGGCTGAATAAAATAATGAGCTTTTGTTGAAAAATCATGAATCACGTCCAACGGTTCGACTCCATTCCCGAAAGTGAATGTAGTCACTAATGAATATTTTAGTGGCCGAGGACGTGGGCGTAAAGGTGGCTACATACGTGGATGTGGTCGTGGTAGAGGACGTAGTAATTACCGTCATCATGGTGGTAGAAGTAATGATTATAACTCTAATACCCACCAGAAGAGGAAATATGATGAAGGGCAGAACAATGATGATGGTGGTCCTTCAAAAGTTGTTGAGAATAAATGTTATCGGTGTGGTATGAAAGGACATTGGGCACGTACCTGTCGTATGCCTGAGCATCTAGCAAAACTTTATCAAGCCTCCATTGAAAAGAGTGCAACTAATGTGGAAGCAAACTTAATTTTTCAAGATGACAATGTTGAGGTACACAAGAATGATGATGGTATTAATGGCGAATGCTATGGCACACTTGGAGGTGGCTGATTTTTATGATTAGATGAGTTTGGTTGGAAAAACAATATTTTTTTTTTGTTTTAATGGTTTTTAATTTAGTTTCTGCCTTAGTTTTTGCTTTACTTTCATTTCCGCTTTCATATGCAATAAGATGATGGTTACTCATCATGTATTTTGAATTTGTTTTAATACAATTTTTCTTTACTTGAGCTTTAAAGTGACATATAGGTTAATTGGCCCATCATAGATTGATTTGTCTTTGAAATACAAATATAAAGGAAGTATGATTATATGACTCACACTTGAGGGGGAGATAGTTAGAAAACAAGTGTGAGTCCGAATACAAATATAAGCTAAGTTTTGAAAAGTTATATACTTCTCACATAAAGCCTAATAGATCTCCCAAAATGGATGTCAGATTATGATCAAAAGTTTATGATTGATTGAGACATATGTCACAATAAACTAAAAGTTTACTAATCCAAAGAAATTTATTGTTGGCATGACTTGTTTGATCATCCAAGTCATATAATACAAATGAAATTACATTTTGACATCCATCGAAGAACCAGAAGATTCTTCAAGAATAACCAACATATTATTTATGAATTATGTCTTTGCTTGTTCTCAAAACAAATTGTCTATGAGAATATCATTGATCATGTAAAGCCTCCATAAATAGTTAGATCAATTCTTATGAGAACAAAATTTTTATGTTGGTATGTTTGATCTTACATATTGCAGCACTTATAAGCCAACAAAATTCTCCCGATATAATTGGCTTTAGGTTAGGAGTCAGACAAATTCCATCTTATAAAGTTTGTATGTGCGATGATTATTAATCCACCACAATGCACATAGATGGATATGGAAAGAAAGTTGAGATAAATGTTGTATAAGGATCTTCTTCTTCTTGTTTGTCTCTATATGAAACAAAATAATGTTTTTAAAGGAAACAAATGGATTAAGGAAACTTATACTGTATGATTAGTCAATTGATATTTGACATTATTTTCTCAACATGAGGGGGAAAAATTGAATAGCTGGACAAGAGAATACATGAAATGCATTATAGCAAAGTATATATCCTCGAATAAAGAAGTATGAACCAGAAGTTCATCAGGTTATGCATTCATGATATATTTGCCAGATAAAATTACTGACCTAAATGAGATTTATTAAATCTCATATCCCAGCTAAAAATGCTCTAATAAGTAACATACTTGAAGCATGAGTAAGTATTCGATTCCAAATATAAACGTTATGGATAAATTGGAGCAATAATTAAGATGATCATATTAAGGAGGCAAATACTCCAGAAGAGTATCGAGACATAACTTATTGCAAAACCTCAAGAGGGGTTCAAGTACCTGAGTAATATTGATATTGCTATGTCAAATTGGAAAAATAGAACCGAAAAGATAAAGTTGTCGACAACAATTTTGATGATGATATCACGTGATCAAATGAGGATATTATATAAAGATTATTGGCCAAAAGGATAAGTAAAATTGAGAGTGACGCAAATATAATCATATTATGATAGTTAAAGACCTGAAGTCTAAATTGAAAAATATGATTTTGTGGTGGATACGATAAATCTGGCAGTTTATGAATGATAAATTATGCGTCTATTAGATATTGTTATATCGCATATGCATATGGCTTATTAAATTATGAAGATTGCATAAGAATCTTCAAAGGATCCAAGAGTGCTAGTAGCACATGTCCCCTCGAAGGACTCAAGATGCCGAAGCATCTAATTCAAAGCTCTCAAGAACAATACTTAAGAAGTTTTGTAAGACTTAAAACTATTAGAGCATGTATGATATAATCATTTTAATGAATATCTGTTGATATGCATCTAGATATATCTTATAAGAATGCCTAAAAATCATGTTAGTATTATTATGACTTTGCTGGAAATATTTAGTTCTTGAAGGTACACAATAGAATGTTTGATGACAAAAAGGATGATATGATCAAAAGACATTGAAAGTAATGTAGTCATTAGGGGGAGTAATACTGATGTTGTCAAAAAGGGGAGTCGATACACGCCGTACTCTTTTTCCCTTATCTAGGTTTTGTCCCACCTGGGTTTTCCTAGAAATGTTTTTAATGAGGCGACATTGACAAAGTGTATCAATGGATGTTGTACTCTTTTCTTTAGCTAGGTTTTTATCTTACTGGGTTTTTCCTAGTTAAAGTTTTTAATGAGGCACATTCATAATGGACATTCAAGGGGGAATGTTATGAATATTCCAATATTGGTGTGAATGTCCACAACCTTTTCAGGAAGAGTCTTTTGGAGTTTCTAAAGCCATGTAACTTATGACATGAATGACATGGGAGTTTTCTATGACTAATGTAAATAACTTACAAAACCTCATAATATACCATTATGTAGATTTATTTTTTTGTAACTCTTGTAATGGATTCATTACCTATATATAGTAGGCATGTATCAAAGGTTGGTAGAGAACAATAGAAAGAAGAATTACTCTCCCTTTGCTCTTCATTTCTCTCTTGCATTTCTTCATCTCCCTCATCTTAATCTCTCTTGTATTTTACTTAGTTTTATAACAATATATTTATTATATGATTTATTTGGCCACAACTAATTTTTTATCTTCTATGTAAAGATAATGTTTGTTTCAATACTCATTGGGCTGTGAAAAGAAAGTAAAATTCTTGTTTGAGATACCAAAAAAGTTAGTATCATCTTACATATTGTTTTGATTTATAATTATCAGTTATTATTTATTTGTATTTTCAAGGTTATTTGATACTATTTAGTAAATACTCCTCCTGGTCATTATTTAAGGAACCAACTAACAATTCTCATAAGTCAATAAAAATAGTTAAAGTCATTAAATTTGTCCTAAAATTTAAGTAATTTTCAATATTATTCTTATTAATTATACTAAACTCTAATATCATATTAATTATTACTCTCACTCACTACCTTTTTAATTATGGGTATACATAAAAATATTTAATGTTATTTAGAAACAAGTAATTGCCTTATAAAAAAGACCAAATATACTCGTTAGTTAGTGTCTTATAATAAGAACTAAATGGAGTAGTTCAATATGTAAGAACTTATATAAGGGAAATCAACTACATACAGAGTGTATTTTTTATTATTATTATTATTATTATTATTATTTTATAACATCCCTTATATAAGTTCTTGAATTCAAACATTACCAATGAGAATAATCAAACTGGAAGAACTGTTCTGATCCAAACATTACACTAATATTTGCACACTAGATACCGGATGGTTAAAAAGTGAAATATGGAAGACTCTCATGTACCTCACGTGATGCTGATACATGTATAGCAAGTTTTTATTCATCTGACTTGCCCACACGGTGCAGAATATATATAGGGAAAATTACACACGGGTCCCAGAGGAACGGATATATTTACATTTAGGTCCTTCAATTCATGAAATTACCACGAAGTCCCAAGGGACTTGTGTGTAAATATTTCGATGAGTAAAAGACCTTATTGCCCTTCTTCCTTCTTCCTTCTCCTCTCTCCTCTCTCCTTTTTTTTCTCTCTCTCTTCTAATATTTCTTCCGATCTTGGGCTAGACTTCGACGCTGTCGGCAAGACTTCGATCCTCGGCACTTTCCTCGGCACTTAGATCCTCGGCTAGAGCTCCATTACAAGCTAGTCTGTCACTTTTTTCCAATCTTGGGCCGAGTCCCTAGGCTGAAAAAGTGAGTGGTGGAATTTGCACTGAAGAGCTTAAAGGCTGAAAAAATGAGTCTCACATCCATGGAAATCACCGAGTTCTCTATATTGCAAGGTGGTTAAATTCCCCCTTTTCTGTTGTTAATCGCTTCTGTCAGGGTTTACAAAAATTGTGGTTAATTTATGCATTTTGTGTTGTTAATTTATGCATTTTGTGTTGTTAATCGCCTCTGGAAGTCAGATATGACAAATTGAAGGTTTTCACAAGTTGTGGTTAATTTATGCATCTTGTGTTGTTAATCTATGCATTTTGTGTTGTTAATCGCCTCGGAAGTCGGACATGACAAATTGAAGGTTTTCGAGAAGTTGTGGTTAATTTATGCATCTTGTGTTGTTAATTTATGCATTTTGTGTTGTTAATCGCCTCTGAAGTCGGACGATGACAAATTGAAGGTTTTCACAAGTTGTGTTGTTAATTTATGCACATAAATTAACAACACAAGATGCATAAATTAATCACAACTTCTAAAAACCTTCAATTTGACATGTCCGACTTTCGAAGCGATTAACAACACAAAATGCATAAATTAACAACACAAGATGCATAAATTAACCACAACTTGTGAAAACCTTCAATTTGTCATGTCCGACTCCGAGAGGCGATTAACAACACAAAATGCATAAATTAACAACACAAGATGCATAAATTAACCACAACTTCTAAAACCTTCAATTTGAGATGTCGACTTCCGAAGCGATTAACAACACAAAATGCATACATTAACAACACAAGATGCATAAATTAACCACAACTTGTGACAACCTTCAATTTGTCATGTCGACTTCCGTGAGGCGATTAACAACACAAAATGCATAAATTAACAACACAAGATGCATAAATTAACCACAACTTGTGAAAACCTTCAATTTGTCATGTCGACTTCCGAGAGGCGATTAACAACACAAAATGCATGATCAACAACACAAGATGCATAAATTAACCACAACTTGTGAAAACCTTCAATTTGTCATATCTGACTTCCAGAGGCGATTAACAATACAAAATGCATAAATTAACAACACAAAATGCATAAATTAACCACAATTTTTGTAAACCCTGACAGAAACGATTAACAACAGAAAGGGGGGAATTGAACCACCTTACAATATAGAGAACTCACTGATTTCCATGGATGTGAGACTCATTTTTTCAAATTTCCTTTAAGCTCTTGTGCAAATTCCACCACTCACTTTTTCACCTAGGGACTCGGCCCAAGATTAGAAAAAAAGTGACAAGGTTTGTAATGGAGCTCTAGCCGAGGATCTAAGGAAGTGCCGAGGATCGGAAGTGCTTAACAGCGTCGAAGTCTAGCCCAGCATCGGAAGAAATATTAGAAGAGAGAGAGAAGAAAAAGGGAGAGAGGAGAGAGGAGAGAGGAGAGAGGAGAAGGAAGAAGGGCAATAAGGTCTTTTACTCATCTGAAATATTTACACACAAGTCCCTTGGGACTTCAGGGTAATTTCATGAATTGAAGGGACCTAAATGTAAATATATCTGTTCCTTGGGACCTGTGTGTAATTTTCCCATATATATATATAGAGTGTGTGCAGCCATAACAAGTACAATCGCATAATCAAACAAGACTCAATGACAGTAATGACCAAACCAACAGTTCTTCGCATGACCATAGTAATCTTCATCTTCAACTTCATCCCCTCTGCTGTGAATCCACCATAAGAGATTGGTGTAAGTGTTTCCATCATCAAAACCTGTCAAATTTCTTATCTTCACCAAAGCCCTCTCCTTATCATAAACACCTTCCAAGGCATAAACAAACCCTTTCCAACCTTCAGCAACACCTTCCCTGTTCAAAGCAGGCAACGTCCACCCCACAAGGTCCTTCACATACTTCACATTAGAGAACAAAGCTTCAGTTATAGGCAACAATGGCAGAACCTGAATCCCAAGCCCACACTCTCTCCATTCACGAGGAGCAAACCAAAGTGCAGTGTCTCTTTTGTTAGCCCAAAGAACACCCACTACTCTATTCTCCTTTGTGAAATCTTGCTCATATAAAGTATCTTCCTCTTTCACATGCCACCACATTTGAGCTGCATGAATTTCCAGTGCTGCAAGTGTTGATCCAGTCGCAACAAGATGGGTATCACCATATGCTAGACCCATTAATGCTGCTGAGTAGTATGCATTTACAGCTTCACTTGTGCTTTCTTGGTTCCTTCCATCTGCAAACTCAGTCAATCCTCCAGCCCATGAGTGTAACTTGTAGAGGTCAAAACATCTTAGGCGTGCGTAGTTCGAGTTTGATCTTCTTCCTAAGTTCATGAAATCAGCCGTGAGCGAGTAAGCTTGAGGTTTGTATTTTCTTCCCCAAGCAGGGTCAATCTTTGAAAGAACTGCAATTCCATAAAGAAAGTATCCCAGATGATAATGGTGATCATTGTATATCCCAAATCCAAAATCAGCACCTGAATCTTTAGACCCTTGTTTTGTCACAATCCCTCCCCATTTAGGATCATAGAGAAAGCCATTTCCATTGAAGGTTCCTTCCATCCATGGCTCAATGGTTTCCTTCAAGAACTTCCTGATAGCAGGAATCACATCAGGAAACCGCACTTCTTCAGCTATTAATGCCAACCTAGCTGCTCTTGCAACCAATTTCCCATAAAAGTAAGATGAAGTCGTTGTTATTGCTGTGGAATCTAAGCCCTCAACATCTTTCATAAGTGCTGAAACAATTTCTTCATGGGATTCCTCTTTCACACCTCTTGTAGAATGCCAAGTTACAGAAATAGGATCAGTCTTCAACAGCCATGAATCCCCAACCACACCAACAAGATCGCCATCGATGCTTCTGTACTTGAAATCATCAAGAACAGTAACACCACGTGCATTATCACTACATAAAAGTTGAAGATGAAGAGGGTGAGCCAACAACAGTAAATCCCCCCACCCTTTCTTCTCCCATCTATATTCCACACAGAAAGGTTTTGTTAATGAAGCCTCCCCTGAAACCGCATAACAAGGACTAAACCTGTCAAGAATCGCCTCATAATTAGGGTTTGAATCGGGCAAAACAGCGATCCTAATTATACCCGAAAACCCATCCGAAGTAATCTCAGAAACAGTATGACTGAAATTAATAGCAGAAGAGGCATATATGAACCAGGTCTGGCCATTGTTGAACCGAACGGTGTACTTGGTGAGAGAATCGTTGGAGGAGAAAGAGAGGATCGCATGAATTGTTTTGATCGAAAGTGCAGTACGCTGAGTCACCGCCACGGTGAGATAAGGGCTTCCTCTGACAAGAAAGAATCGCAGATTCGAAGACGGTAAGTCCAACGTGACACTGAGATCATTGTAGGAAGAGATTACATGCCTGGCGTTCGAAACAGGATTAACTTTTCCGATGGTGAGATCGGCGTTGAAGGTCTGGTAGATGAAAGCAGAGGTTGCGAAGCGAGAAGGGTAAGAGAGAGAAACCGATGAGTTCGAAGATTTGATCAAGTAAGGGTGAATGTACTCAGGTTGGTCGCCATTTTTGAGGACGAAGTTCTGGAAGAAAGAGTTTGTGGGAAGTGGTGTTGAGAGGAGGTTTGGGGGGAAAAAATTGGAGGGTTCAGGGAGGACTGTGGATTGGGCTTCTGGGAAGATGAAAGGCCCAGTTGGTCGTTTCTGAGTCATGGGAAACGGCGTCATCAACGGAGGAGGTTGCAGCGGCAGCGGCAGCGACGACGACGGTGGTGATGGCAGTGGTATCAGTGAGGATGGAGGAGAAGAGAAAGGTGGAAGGGGCTTTATAGATGGTTTGGTACGCTTCTGGAAGCCATCACTGATTGCGTTGCTGACTTTTCGTCTGAGTTTCTTCAGCATTTTGTTGCCAGCGAGCCCCTCGGGTTCTAAAAAAAATTAAGGAAAAAAAACTATAATTAAAATATGCAACAATCAATATCAATATATGTAATTTTTTTTTTTTTTTTTTTTTTTTTTTTGCAGTATATGGAATTTGATGTATATTTATGATTTGGTAAAAAAGAAAAAGAAAAAGATGTGTATCACAAAATGTAAAATTTATAAGAAAATGTTTGGTAATGAATAAAAGGGAACTTATTAATTGCTTCATTGAAGATTGATTTGGAGCCATGTAGTTGGAGGGGGAAAAAAATTATGTTGAGACTACTTTTCCCCAAAATTATGTTTAGACTTGTGAGAATTATTTTTGATAATGCTTGAATTTTATAGGATACTAATAATAAATATCAAATAATTATATAAGAATTTAGACAAATTATTAATAACTAGTTGTGTTGAAAGGGGAAAAAACTAAGAGGAGGAAGAATAAGTTGGTTGAGAAGAAATCAATATTAATTATCACTCCAATCATTATTACAATTTATAAGTCAATTTTAACATGTTCTATTAAAATTAAGAAAAACTTTAAAATTCATCAACTCTGTCTAAATATTTAAAAAAATTAAATTTTTAATATATTAAATATATACTATAAAAATTAAATAACATACACCAACATTTAATAAATGATAATTAAAGGGAAAAACTAGAAATAAAAAAAAAAACTAATGAAGAAAAACAAAAACGGTTATCTTTGTACTATATAATTAAAAAGGATAAAAATAATGCATGAATATGAATACAAAAAACGTGTAAATAAAGGATTAATACAACTTGACATTATATAATGTTAAATTAGATAGTGGGAGACACAATTATGGGATGTGAAAAAGAGATGAAGAAGAAGAGATAAGGTGGGACTTGCCTTGGCTTGAGGGAGTTTCGTGGATCGGATGTTGAGAGGAATAGAATTGAAGTGGAAGGTAATGAAGAACACGAAACGAAGGGAAAGGAATGTTTGAGGATATTAAGGAAGTGAGGTTTGTGGTACAAGGAAGAATGTGAGAAGGCGGGGATGACATGATCAAGTTTCCCACTATTCTATACGTAAAACCCAACCAAATCCATCCCCTCCTTAACCATTAAGATACTATATTTTACCCCCTCGATTTTATAAGGAAATTTATTGTTGAGTTATGTGCTTACTTAAAAACAAATAAATCTCAATTCTGAAAAGTCATATCTTCTATCAAGACATTTACTTGAGAAGTAGAAGCCCTTTTGATCAGAAACAAGTAGAAAAAAATTGATTAAAAATCTCATTCAATGTTTTAAATTTTTAAAATTTAATAATTATATTTTATAATAATATTTATTATTATTAATATTGGATTTTGAAACAAAAGAACACCCTTTCTATCAACTATAAAAATATGAGATAAAAAAAATATATCAAACATTTCAAAAAAAAAAAAAAAAAAACTTCAAGAATTTTTTCTGTTTTTTAAGAAATCATTCATTTTTCAGTTCGTTTTTTTTATAATATGTATTTAGGTAATTGATCTTAATCTTAAATATAAGATATATTTTTCATATAATATAGGTCATCTTAGTATTCAGTATTTTATTATTTATAAATTAGGTGATAGATAAACAGGAATCTCTCTCTCTCTCTCTCTCTTTTTTGCCCTTTGCATTAATAACTCAAAAACATCTAAAATATAAAAAAGCCTTTTAGTCCTTTTTCTATGATATGAAAGATATTTTATTATTATTATTATTTGTTGGGTTACAAAATGCAAACTCAAATGATTTTTATAAATTTAAGGATAATTGACCAAATGCTAAGTAAATTTAAAATAAGGATAAATTGAAAAATATAAAATTTATGTAATTAAATGCTATAGTTATGATTATGCTTTTTTTTTTTAAAAATTAAAGGTAATAATTTTAGATAAAAGATTTTAAATCCATTAAAAATATATCTTATATAAAACATCTAAAATATAAAAAAAAACTATCATCTTCTATCCTTCACCGATTACCGCCTCCTATTATGAAGGTGATGGGTGATTGAAGAGAAAAAAGCTTCCTACGATAATTATGCCTTGTGATTGAAAGTAAAATTACTATTTAATTTGTTTACTTAATCATTTCTATCTTTTGCCTTTTTCTGTTTTTGATAATGAAGTTTGTCACTTCATGCAATCTAGGACTCTTCTTTCTCGAATTCTCGTATGCCTATGTGTAAGCTACAGATATAAAAATGAGACATTGACAAATCTAAGAACTTTCTTTTGTTTTTTCTCTTTATTTTATAAGTTTATTTAAATTTATTATATATATACATATTCAAATTCAAATTCAAAACAAAATTAAACAACTGCATTCAGGGTGTACTTTTAATTCATAAAATTCATAAGATAAAATACTAAACAACATTTTGTTTGTGGGGGAAAAACAATAGCTTTTTCTCAAAATTAAGAGATTTTTTTTGAGAATATTTTCCAAAATTTTCCATCAGAAAGTTAGCACAATATTATTGTTTAAAAGAAGTCTATCTACATTATTCACAGGTCATGAACAATATGACTTTTATAGGACCAACGTTGTGTAAAATACACAGAATACAAACAACTTGACATAATATTTATGAGTTATACACAGTATAACTTGCATCCAATTAATGAATCTATGTAAAATTCACAAAACACGAACACTTACGCATGGTTTCGCCTCCGGACATGTCGCTGTAGAAGGTTACATGAGCATCATGCCAGTCTCCATAAAAGGCAAAATAAGCAATGGCAGAGAAAGAGACGGCCATCATAAATTGAAACCAGAAAAAGCAAGACACAGAAACAGCCATGCCTCTAGCTAGCTGTTTAAATACGTGAAGGGGAAGAAGAAGAAGAAAAGGTGAATTGATCGTATTACTGAATTTTGATAAAATTAAAGTTGGTATTTATAGGGCTTTGCGGTCACTTAATGCTGCCATTCTGAATTAGAAATAATTATTTCACAAAATGACACATAATTGATTATGATATTTATGGGATTGATATAAACCAGTAAGTGATTGAGGGGATTAATATTAATATCTGGTATACAATATTTAACTCAATCAATAAAGTAAGACATAGCCTTTTTTGTTTTTTCTTAACTATGGTTAATAATTATATACAATTTTTTTTTTGCTGATTAATATAATAATCCACTTACTAGTTTTGACCTAGTTTTTATATTTGTTACATATAAAATATAAATTCTGATGCAATTAATTGTATTTTTTTTATACGATTGAGAGGCGTAACGCAACTTATCTTGATGCAGATTTTTTTTTTTTTTTTTTTTTTTCCCTTTCCCCTTTCCTTTGCATTAATTAGGGTAAAAAAGATAATTTTATTTTATTCACAACAGAAATTTAATAATATTTTTATAGGTGCAACTTAAATAAGGACAAATTTAGAGATTATAAATAAGGAAAACTCCGCGAAGATCATGAATTTGGCCTTTTCAGTTTGATCTTTTAAGAACGGATATTTTTAAATTTATTCTCTTGAATTTTATTCCTAATTTAGTGCTTTAATTATATTTTCAATTTTATTCCTTATCATTAAAATTTAAAATCAGACTAATCTTTAAACCAATAGAGGTATATATCAATATATGTTTGTCATCGAATAAATACTAAAAAAATATTTCATAATTTTGAAAAAGTATTTTAGGATCTTAATTTTTTTTTTTTCAAAATTATGAAATATTTTTTCAGTATTATAAAGTATCACTTTATTAGTATCCTAAAATATTTTTTCAAGATCATGAAGTATTTTTTTTTAAGTCCCGGTCAAGATCTTAAAATATCTTTTTAGTATCCGTCAATAACTTAAAATATTAAAAAAAAAAAAAAAAAAAAAAAAAAAAAAAAAACACCATATGGTGGTAATGTTTTCATTGTTGTCAAACTTGTGAGTTGACTCTCCAAGTTTACACTTTTTACGTTTCTAACATATAAAAACGAGTCGAGTCACTAGAAAACTTATTGTAGTTGTATACTCGGAGATACTATATATTAATCTCTCCAGTCTTATATAAGATGTATTTGAGTAGTTGATCTTAATATTAAATATAAGAACCATTTCTCATATTTGTTAATCTATTTTGCTAATTTACTCATATTGATGCTTCTTCAACAATAATTAATGAGGAGAATGAATAAAAAATTAAGGAAGATGATTAGAGTGTTTTAGAAAATATATTTCATGATCATAGAGTGCATTAGACCTTTGGTTTTTAATACTCCCCTTGATCCTTAATACCACTACAAAATATATTTGGAGAGTTGATTTTACTTTCAAATATAAGATATAATTTTCATATAGGTTAACATTTTTCCAATTTACCTTTGTCAACAATAATCAAGGAGGACATGGAATGATGTATTTAAGGAAGATGATTATGACGTTTTAAAAAATACATGTCATATTAACTAACTTAATTTATTTATTTAATCTAATTAAATATGTCTTATTACGGACTGAAGGGAGTATTAAACTATATTACCCAACTTGTACAATGTTGATGCATGATTAGCAATTGTTCTCTTTCTATCATAATATAAAAACTAAAACTAGATAGCTAATTTACAAATATAAAAAATATTAATTTATTTATTAGTTAAAAATGTGGTTAGGTTTTCTAAAATATATCATTTTTAATCATTTGCATTAAAATTATCACTCAATGAGAACCTCTTAGCATGTGCGGTCAATATAAATAATTTGAGAAAAATAATAAATATGAAAAATAAAATGAAATAAAGTATTATATTTAGCACCCAACTCTTGCATTTCGGATCAAGAGGATTATTATATTTAATCCCATTAGCCTTCACAGAATAAAGAAGTATATGACATAACAAGACTTTTTTCTCACTAATTAACGTAACGTATAGATGCTTATAAGAAATTTTCTGAACTAAAATAATTATTTTGAAATATATTATATATTTAGAAAAAATATTTAATTTTTATGAATCCATCCAACTTTAGAAACTATCTTTTTTAATAACAAAGCTGTAGTCAAATCAAAATTATAGAAACAAAATGAGATCCATCGGAAAAAAAAAGCAATAAAATGAGTAATTTTCTCGGGTTAATTATTACCAAAGAATTACAAAATTAAAAATTAAAAAAATGTTAAAAACCAACAGGAATAACATGTAAGTGAAAATCAATTAGAGTAAAAAAAGCTGTTTATTGAAGGATGGGGAAGAAATAAAATAAAATCATTATAAGGAAGGAATAACAAAACAAAATGCACTCATACAAGAAATGCATTTCTTCAATTTACATGGTGTCATCGTAGACCAAATTAAAAATAATATACTAATAGAAAACCCAAAACCCCATTTTGTGTTTTGTTTTCTTTTTCTAATTTACAACGGAAGCAAGGAGCTTGAGAAATAAAAGGTATATACTAATTAGATATTCTTATTGTGCTATCCGACACTTTTTAGCTTAAATAACTTCAAATAAGTAAAGTAATGTGTTAGTAAGATATCAAAATCCTCGTTAATCTTTTGATCCATTAGAGCTAAGATAGTCTTCACATCTTAGTCATTCCTTATACATATAAATGATTTTAAGATCCCAATTTAATAGGATAAAGGACCTTACTTCTTGAATTTCATTTTTCAAAAAATGTATCTGTCCGTAATAATCAATGAAGAGCAAATGCATAGTTTACAAAGAATCAGTATAAGCTTAATCCTACTTAGCTCCAATTGCTTACAAGGTGTAAGGCCCTTGTAAACAGTATGAATTTCCGGGGGTATTATGCCTCAAAGCCTTTCACTCTCATATGTCACAGTCCTCATTTTCTTCTCCATTCCCATTCCTCTCCCTCCTCATAATCGCCTTCTGTCTTTGATGCAGAAAGAGAAAGGGGATTAGGGAGAGGAGAGAGAAGAGATAGAAGGAGATGAGAAAAAAGAGATAGAAAGACATAAGAGAGGACAACAAGAAAGGAGGGAGAGGAACCCAATGAATATATAGGGAAGAGAAGAAATACTCAAAGAGGAAACTTAATATCTGTTCATTTTATTCATAAGACGTCTATAAAATGAGATTGTTGAGAGCTATTTATAGCCTCAACTCTAACCCTAAGAATTATAAAGAGAGCATTCTAAATATATATATATATATATATATATATAAAGAGAGCATTCTAAATATATACTCCAACCACACGACCCATGTATGTACAGCACCCTTTCCTACCAACTTCTCCACTAAGCTGTCGTTTCTTTCATAACTTCACTCTCGTTTCCTTCTTCAAATCTTTAACATTCACACAGCTCCTTCCTCGATCTCTCTGTTTTTTCCCCAAATATATGAGAATAATAAGATGATAACAACACGTCATGCACACGTTTGTCACGGAAGGTGGGTGGTGGGAGGTTAAACTATAACTTTTGGGACTCCCTTTCGAAAAAAAAATAAATATGATTTTCTTCTGTATATATATATATATACGTACGTGATACATATATAACATGCATGTATGTGTTGTATGATTATGAAACTATTATAACTATACATATATATACAGCGTGTGTGTCTGTGTGTGTATCTATATATCTGTGTGTGGGGGGTGAAACTGAGAGACAAACGTTCCAGCATTACGGTGAAGGAACGTTTAAGAAATGGGATATTATATTGCTGTAGGCAGTGAGTTGCCAGACAAATATATAAACTTTGACTAATTGACTAAACTTGGTAAAATAAAAAGATTCAATGACTAAAAAAATAAGATTATTCAGGAATATTTTTTGAATTGATTAGTGGATCCATAATTCAAAAGGTGTTTGTGATTATTGCAAAAGAAATGAAATAAAAGATAAAGTAGGATTATAACTGTTATTGTAGGTCTACCCAATGCTAGATGCAAAAGTTCCGTAATAAAACAAGTTGTTGATGAGGTGTTTTTTAGGCTTGCAATGAAAGATACATGGTTGGTTACTGATGAAGAAGATGGCGATGGTGCCTTACCGTCGTGGAGTTAGGATTTTTTGTTTGTGTCCGCACAATTAGTGGGAGAGATTCGGGGCAGCGCTCTCAAATTTTTTTAAGGAAATATTAAATGCATTAAAAAACAAAAGAATATAAATAAGGAAAAAAAAAAAAAACTTCAACTTAATATAGAGAAATAATAATCAAGAGTCAACTAAGCTATTACAACATAAAGATTACAAAAACATTTTTTGATTCTTCATTCCTTGAAAATATTACATTATATCTTTATCATCAATCTTATCAAATATATCACATTCAACATAAGTATGTCAATAGTTCTCTAAGATCATGTAAGGTGGGTTTGAAATGTCTATGATAGGAGAATTAAATTTCTTTTTAGGACTTTGAATCAATCAAAGAAGAATGAAATATTTATTTCCCAAACCAAATACGTGTGAGAGCTTCTTAAGAAATATGGAATGGATCATTGCAATAGAGTGATAGCCCTATGAACTCAATGACTCTTGTAATATCCTAATTTTTACTTTTAGGATTTATTTATAATTAAGAGTAAAATTATTTATGATAAATGTATTTAATTATAATTTTTAAAAATATGTAAAAAAAAATGGAAATAGTGGGTATTTTGTGGTAATTTTTTCCATATAAAATATATATATATATATATATATCAAAATATTTTTGTGGCAGACAAGCTTGTCTGCCACAATTGACTTATTTAAAATTTTTAAAAAATATATAAAAAATGGAAATAGTGGGTATTTTGTTGTAATTTTTTCCCTATAAAAATAAAATATATATCAAACATTTTTGTGGCAGACACGCAATTGACTTTTGTTAACGGGGTGGAAATAATTTCCACCTCGTTTCTCTCGCTT
Source organism: Acacia acuminata (assembly GCA_019022655.1). Lineage (NCBI taxonomy): Eukaryota > Viridiplantae > Streptophyta > Magnoliopsida > Fabales > Fabaceae > Acacia > Acacia acuminata. Next base: position 1,063,638 of record JAFJYI010000056.1, on the reverse strand, counting down.
CAATATGTGTGTGTGTGTGTGTGAATGTGAGGGCAGTGTGTGTTAAGCAAGAAGGAGAATGGTTCTGAGAGTATAACCGAGTGTGAGAACGAAAAAAGGAAGAGAGGAGGAGAGCAAGAGGATATGTGCCAGGTTCAAACCAGGGATCTCTAATGTGTAGCTTGATAACCAATTACACTTAGATAGGTTGTCACAAAATTCCTTCAAAATATATATATATATATATATATATATTTTTTTTTTTTTTTTTCAAAACCTTGTGTCTGCACTTGCGACATATGCGTAAGTGTGGCTCCGCCACTGGTGCCTCATATATTCCCCGATGAAAGAGGGACTACATGGGGCTTCTTCTCTGTGTCCACAAGCGGTAATAAGAAAGAATAAAGAAAGGAAAAGTCGCTCCCAATGTCTAATATTTGAAGCTGTCAAAATCCAACCCTAAATTTTTAAAGACCATTGAGTAGAGAGATAAAGTTCAAGACTTCAAGCTGTAAAGAAAGGGGAAAAATCTATGACGTTTTGACATGATGTGTTTCTCTAAGCTTGGCTCTTCCTGTGAACTGTGATATCTTATTTTTAAAAAATCAATATAATATTGCACATCCTCCCATGATTACAACTATCCATCATCACATCGTCAGGAAGTAGAGGAGGGAAGGAAGAGATCGGTTTGCTGGAGGTTCTTTGAAGTTTTAAGTTTTTACCTTTAATTTTTAATTTCTAGGTATTTTTTTCCTTACCTAGATAAATTTAAAATTTTCATTCATAAATAATAAAAAAAAGGGAACTGATGTGTTTCTCTAAGCTTGGCTCTTCCCGTGAACTGTGATATCTTATTTTAAAAAAATCAATATAATATTGCACATCCTCCCATTATTACAATTATCCATCATCACATCGTCAAGAAGTAGAGGAGGGAAGGAAGAGATCGGTTTGCTGGAGGTTCTTTGAAGTTTTAATTCTTTACCTTTCATTCTTTCTCGGGTATTTCTTCCTTAGCTAGATAAATTTAAAATTTTCATTCATAAATAATATAAAAAAGGGAATTGATGTGTTTCTCTAAGCTTGGCTCTTCCCGTGAATTGTGATATCTTATTTTAAAAAATCAATATAATATTGCACATCCTCCCATTATTACAACCATCCTTCATCACATCGTTAGGAAGTAGAGGAGGGAAGGAAGAGATCGGTTTGCTCGAGGTTCTTTGAAGTTTTAAGTTTTTACCTTTAATTTTTAATTTTTGGGTATTTTTTCCTTAGCTAGATAAATTTAAAATTTTCATTCATAAATAATAAAAAAGGGAAGACTTTCGTTGGCTTTATTTGATGTATATATACATTATTACTTTTTATTGGCAAAAAATTGATATTACTTTTATTGTTTAACAAAATATTTTTTATTATTAAAATATAAATATTTTTGATAAATTCACCTAAATTATATTTTTAAATTAATACTAGTTTGACTCTAGACCTACTGACCTTGACCTTGTACTCTACCGATTCAATGGCCGATCCAGATTTCCTAACCTTACCCAAATCAATAGCACTGATGGCAATGATAAATGTTTAACGCTAAGTTTAGGGTTTGTTGAGCTGACCAATAAACAAATATGCACTATTAGTGTGCACGATCTGCTTCCTCGTAATATTTATTTTTTTAGAAAAATATTATTTAAAATTTAAATTAAAGAAAGAAAATATCTAATCTTCTAAACCTGGCTTCTAAAGCATGGCTTCTTTTTCTCACTCTAATTAATTGGAGTCCACATTCTATGCTCATTCTTATGTACCCAATTATGTGCTCATATCTCTATTAGAGGTATGAGCATATTTTTTTTAATTTTTTTTATATATTGTATTTATTTATATTTAAATTATATGCTGCTTTTTGGAATTTTTTTTGCACCCAGTATCTCAAATTAATTAGTTTCCAATCCTGCATTTATCTGTAACACCAGTATCATGGAAACTAATTAATTTGAGATACTTGCAAAAAAAAAATTCAGAAAGCAGCATATAATTTAAATCTAAATAAATACAATATAAAAAAAATTAAAAAATATGCTCATACCTCTAATAGAGGTATGAGCACATAATTGGGCACATAAGAATTAGCATATGCACCCAATTAATTGATAGTAGGTTATAGTTTGTCACATTGTAAATACACTTTTTTGAGTTAGTAATGGATTTCAGTTTTAGTCTCCAAAACAAAACTTCTAATCTCCTTATCCTTGGGCCCTTGACGCCCATGTTCTTGGCCCAACCCAAATTCAAAGTGGCCCAACCTAAATTAGTAAAGGCCCAAATGGCCTTACAAAAACTTGTTAGAATATCTGAAAAACCGAACACCAGCAATATTAAGGAGTAATGCAATACTACCATTTAGGTGAATTTATTTAATTTTATATTTGAAATGAAATTTCTCACACATTAATTTCAACGGGATTGTATGAATTATTAAATGTACTTGTTATTGATGTTGTTTTCATCCAACTCTGGACTGCAACTGAAGCTCAATTCATTAGTCTCACTAATCAAACGATATTGATCCTACTTTCAAATTCACATAAAGGTGATTGAATGCCAACTAGTGAGTAGTGACATCTTAAAGAAGCATCATTTAGATGTAGCGCGTGTTTATCTCTTTGGCTGTCAAAAGGAAGAATCTCTCAGATCACTTATTCTTCTTATGTCCACATACTAAAGTAATTTGGTTTGACTGTTACCTCATTAGATTTTCTCAAGGTGACACTATCAATTATTGCTCATGGTTAAAATGCATTCTCAGTCAATTTCACCAAGATGGGCATACTTGTGCAAAGAATCTTCACTATTTGGTTATACAACTTCACACAAACTGAATATTGCTTTACATCAATGTAAATTTGGTGGTAGATGACTTTATACCAAAGTTATTAAAACCGGGATAGGTCACTGGACTGGTTGGGATACTGGGTAAGGATTAATGAATCGACCGAGTTAAACTAGAACCAAACTTAAAAAGTAAAGATTTTAATGTTATTAATATAAAATCATAAAAAAAAAAATAAAAATCAATTTTTTCCTCTAAAAAAACTAAAACCGGGTTAATGCCTCGACTGGACCGGTTCGCGGTTTTCTAGTCCAAATTGGTTGGTCCAATTTGAGTTTGATAACCCTACTCTATACTGATAGATGATAGAAAGGGTTGTGGGGTTTTCATTTAGGATCACAATGATAGATGGCTTGGCAGTTTAGCTGCAAACTAAAAAAAGTTCTCCAATGATTGCTGAGTTAATTGGTTTTATACATGGCCTTAACTTTTGTTGGTCAAAATGGTTTAGTGACTTATATGATTTAAGTATCTTTCCTTTATTTTAATGAATTATCGGATGAAGTACGCATATTAATTAAAGTATTTATATATAAAAGGGAACTTAATTATGAAGTTTTTGCCAAGAGGAATGTAAACAAGAATTAATCAAACCAACACCAAATGAACAAGCTAGACTCTTTGATATCTACACGAAGTTTTTCGAGTGCATTCTAAAGTTGTCATCTTGTTTAACGTGTGATGAAACTTGAATTTAGCAAATACCACCCATTGTTTAACCATCTCAATCAGAACTTGAAAAGCACAATAACTTTTGTTCCTTGTTCCCGATATATAGAAAGTTGACTTTTCTAGAACAATGACAATGATATATATAAAGTTGACTTTTCTAGAACAATGACAATAACCATTATTCCGTTGGTCCATTATATTTCAAATAAATCAAGAAAAACCTTAAATTATAAAGTTGACTTTTTTTAGCACAATGACAATAATCTTTAGCTATGTTTTTTAAAATTCAACAACTTTCTAATTTGATCCCTATTTAATATATATTATATATCATGAGAACAAAGTCACTGCAATAATAAATAAAATGTAAAATTACATATTCATATGAAAAATTTCTTTCCCTGCCTTATAATAGGACAAGAAATTTATACATTCATATAAAAAATTTCTTTCTTTGCCTTCTAATAGGACAAAAACATTTCTTTTCTCTTCGCTCTATAACAAGATAGGAGAAGTATAATTTAATTTTCTAGCATCAATCAGACATCCTTAATCAAACAAACTGCAACTGCAAGTAAAAAAAACTAGAGTTCAAAATTAATGAAACTATCATGTAAATTCTTGTCCCGTTAGTCATAAGACTTCGGAGAGAATAAAATTGATTTCCCTTATATAAGTTCTTGAATTCAAACATTAACAATGAAAATAATCATATTGGGAAGAACTGTTCTGATCCAAACATTATTCTAGTATTTGCACACTAGATACTGGATGGTTAAAAAGTGGAATATGAAAGAATCTCATTTACCTCACGTGATGCTGATACATGTATAGTAAGTTTTTATTCATCTGTGTTGCCCATATAGTGTGTGTGTAGCTATTACAAGTAAAATCCCATAATCAAACGAGACTCAATGACAGTAATGACCAAACCAACAGTTCTTCACATGACAATAGTAATCTTCATCTCCAACTTCATCCCCTCTGCTGTGAATCCACCATAAGAGATTGGTGTAAGTGTTTCCATCATCAAAACCTGTCAGATTTCTTATCTTCTCCAAAGCTCTCTCCTTATCATAAACACCTTCCAGGGCATAAACAAACCCTTTCCAACCTTCACCAACACCTTCCCTGTTCAAAGCATGCAATGTCCACCCCACAAGGTCCTTCACATACTTCACATTAGAGAACAAAGCTTCAGTTATAGGCAACAATGGCAACACCTGAATCCCAAGCCCACACTCTCTCCACTCACGAGGAGCAAACCAAAGTCCAGTGTCTCTTTTGTTAGCCCAAAGAACACCCACTACTCTATTTTCCTTTGTGAAATCTTGCTCATATAAAGTATCTTCCTCTTTCACATGCCACCACATTTGAGCTGCATGAATTTCCAGTGCCGCAAGTGTTGATCCAGTCACAAGAAGATGGGTATCACCATATGCTAGACCCATTAATGCTGCTGAGTAGTATGCATTTACAGCTTCACTTGTGCTTTCTTGGTTCCTTCCATCCCCAAATTCAGTCAATCCACCAGCCCATGAGTGTAACTTGTAGAGGTCGAAACATCTTAGGCGTGTGTAGTTCGAGTTTGATCTTCTTCCTAAGTTCATGAAATCAGCTGTGAGCGAGTAAGCTTGAGGTTTGTATTTTCTTCCCCAAGCAGGGTCAATCTTTGAAAGAACTGCAATTCCATAAAGGAAGTATCCCAGATGATAATGGTGATCATTGTATATCCCAAATCCAAAATCAGCACCTGAATCTTTAGACCCTTGTTTTGTCACAATCCCTCCCCATTTAGGATCGTAGAGAAAGCCATTTCCATTGAAGGTTCCTTCCAACCATGGCTCAATGGTTTCCTTCAAGAACTTCCTGATAGAAGGAATCACATCAGGAAACCACACTTCTTCAGCTATTAATGCCAACCTAGCTGCTCTTGCAACTAATTTCCCATAAAAGTAAGATGAAGTCGTTGTTATTGCTGTGGAATCTAAGCCCTCAACGTCTTTCATAAGTGCTGAAACAATTTCTTCATGGGATTCTTCTTTCACACCTCTTGTAGAATGCCAAGTTACAGAAATAGGATCAGTCTTCAACAGCCATGAATCCCCAACCACACCAACAAGATCGCCATCGATGCTTCTGTACTTGAAATCATCAAGAACAGTAACACCACATGCATTATCACGACATAGAAGTTGAAGATGAAGAGGGTGAGCCAACAACAGTAAATCCCCCCACCCTTTCTTCTCCCATCTATATTCCACACAGAAAGGTTTTGTTAATGAAGCATCCCCTGAAACCGCATAACAAGGACTAAACCTGTCAAGAATCGCCTCATAATTAGGGTTTGAATCGGGCAAAACAGCGATCCTAATTATACCCGAAAACCCATCCGAAGTAATCTCAGAAACAGTATGACTGAAATTAATAGCAGAAGAGGCATATATGAACCAGGTCTGGTCATTGTTGAACTGAACGGTGTACTTGGTGAGAGAATCGTTGGAGGAGAAAGAGAGGATGGCATGAATTGTTTTGATCGAAAGTGCAGTACGCTGAGTCACCGCCACGGTGAGATAAGGGCTTCCTCTGACAATAAAGAATCGCAGATTCGAAGATGGTAAGTCCAACGTGACACTGAGATCATTGTAGGAAGAGATTACATGCCTGGAGTTGGAATCGGGATTAACTTTGCCGATGGTGAGATCGGCGTTGAAGGTCTGGTAGATGTAAGCAGAGGTGGAGAAGCGAGAAGGGTAAGAGAGAGAAACCGAGGAGTCCGATGATTTGATCAAGTAAGGGTGAATGTACTCAGGTTGGTCGCCATTTTTGAGGACGAAGTTCTGGAAGAAAGAGTTTGTGGGAAGTGACGTTGTGAGGAGGTTGGGGGAGAAAAAATTGGAGGGTTCAGGCAGGACTGTGGATGGGGCTGGTGGGAAGATGAAAGGCCCAATTGGTAGTTTCTGAGTCATCGGAAACGGCGTCGTCAACGGAGGAGATCGCAGCGGCAGCGACGACGACGGTGGTGATGGTGGTGGCGGTGGTAACAGTGAGGATGACGGAGAAGAGAAAGGTGAATAAGGAGAGCGGAGAAGAGGGAGAAGGAGATGAGAGAGAAGAGTTAGAAAGACAAAAGAGAGGAATAGAAGAGAACAAGAATGGAGGGAGAGCAGCATGATGAATGGAGAGGAGGCAAGAAACTCAGTAAATTCAATATGTTTTTATTTAATTGATAAGACACCTCTATCACTATGGTCCCTATTTATGTTTCGATTAAAAAAATTTAAGTACTATTTATAAAGTTCATTTGGCCAAATAAATGTGATTGTGACAATTTTACGCACATATTATCAGACCAATAAAAATAGAGAAAAAAAAAGTTAAAAGGTATCTAATCATAAATGAGGGTAAAGTTGAAATTTTACCCTATAATCATCGGGGCTACCTACCTCTCCTTGGTATGTGTGATTTGGTACAAAATAAAGATCCTGGATCCTCTCCTTATCACTTTTCTCCTCATCCCTCCCCATCAAGACATCCCGCCGTCTAAATCCGATCCAAGGGCCCAATTTTTTTTTTTTTAAAAAAATATTCTCGCTAATCGTTTCTCCCCATCGCTCTCATCATCAGATCTGACCGTCGAAATCCTGATCCAAGGGCCTAGAAAGCTGATTAGTAGAGTATGTTTTTTTAAAAAAATTCTGGGCCCTTAGATCTGAATTTGGACGGCAGGATGTGCTGATAGAGAGGGATGAGGAAAAAAGTAATAAGGAGAAGATCCGGATTCCAAAAGAAGATATTTGAAAGCTATTTTTAATGGGTTGGGTTTCTTTTATAATCATTTTTTAATTATTTTTCATTATCTTTAAATCATATCCGTTCAATCAATTACAATATCACTTTAACCTTTTTTTATCTTCCCAATCAACAACCCGATGGACTAATAAGGGAAAATGAAAAAAAATGAGAGAGAATCTATTTTTAATCCCACTAACCCTAAGAATTAAAAAGATAGCATTCTAGAATCCTATAATTAAAAGCAAATAACATTAATGACAAAAAAATGATAATCAATCAATATTAAAACAAAATATTCCCAAATCTTCTTATTAATCATAAAAATGTATATTTCATTATCATTTTTATATTTCTTTTCTATCTTCATTAGTCTCGCTTATGGAGGCCCCACATTCAAAATTCAAAATCTTTCTTCACAAAGGAGATGTGGATAATGTGGAGAGATGGCAACCATGACACAGGCAAAATTCCATCCATTCGAACATGTTTGACAACTTTCATCTGTGTTTTACTACCTCCGGCTCTAAATATAGAATAAAGTTTGTAGTATAATTTACCGTATAAACTTTATCCTATATTTAAGAGCAGATGTAATATTTTTTAGTTACTCACTATAATGGATATTTGGGTTGGGTTATGATGTTGGTTACTTTGCTTCCAAATGGGACAGACGATTGAACCGAAATTTTTTTAACTCGACTAAAAAATAAACATATTGAACTCAGTTCCCTTTAAGTCTTTATTATAAGCGCACCAACTAATAAAGATATTTCCTTTTTATAAGACACTTGTTTGTTTCCAAATAGCATTAAATTTTTTTTTTATGTATACCCATAATTAAAAAGGTAGTGAGTGAATTAATTATTACTTTTTTTTTTTTTAGCAAAAAAAGAGTAATAATTAATATGATATTAGAGTTTAGCGTAATTAATAGGGATAATATTAAAAATTATTAAAATTTGAGGACAAATTTAATGACTTTAATTGTTTTATTAACTTGTGAGAATTGTTAGTTAGTTTCTTAAATAAAGACCGTAAGGAATATTTACTAAATAGTATCAAATAACCTTGAAAATACAAATAAATAATAACCGATAATTATAAATCAAAACAATATATAAGATGATACTAACCTTTTCAAGATCTCAAATAAGAATTTTACTTTCCTCTACAAATTTCAGTGAGTAATAAAACAAACATTATCCTTATAGAGAAGATAAAAAATTAGTCAGGCCAAATTTGTGGCCAAATAAAATATCATATAATAAATACATATATATCCTAACAAATTTTATAAGATTAGCCAATGGGGCCTTGGCCATCACTACCTTCCACCACTGGGGACAGATTTTGTTGGAATTTTCATTGGAAAGATTAGATTACAGCTTATGCAGGGGAAAAAAAACATGATAAGGTTTGTCTGAATTTGAATATTTTACCAAGAAGTTCTTATATCCAATTTTAAGTTGCTGAAGCAAGTTATGGTCGCTTAGAGCCAAGGCAAGTTATGCTTTCTTAAAGCTAACAGAGTTACTCCAACAAAGAGGGATGGGGTGGGTTGATGGTAAAATGTGCACAAACAAAGGAATTTGGTGGTTGTTTTATTTTGTCATGCTTTTGGGGTTTGCAGATTTTAAGTATAACTTGCCTTATTTGTGTCAGACACATTCACCCATTGAAGATACCCGTGAAAGGTCACACAATCTGTGCATATATGGAGAGTCATTAGTCTTTAAAGAGAAGATGATATGCCTACTCATGAATGTAATATCGTGAAATTTATTTAGAATAATGATAGGATAGATTAATGATAATTAATTTGTCAAGAAAATTTAGTATAGGAGTAAAACATTCTAATGTTAGTTAAAATAATAATAATAATAATAATAATAATAATAATAATAATAATAATAATATAATAATAATAATAATTATTATTATAATATATTAATATATTGTAAAAATATTATATATATATATATATATGCATATTAGAAATGTGGTCGGCTTTAAAGTAAAGGGGAGAAGGGGTAATAAAATTTACCTCCAACTACGCTAATTTCACCTTAAGTACCCCTTAATTTCACTTGAATTATCCCCTCTTCAACCACTATAAATACGCACCTTCGGGTATGTATTCGAGTAGCAAGCGAGTATGAGAAAATAGAGAGAGGAGAGAAAGAAGGAGAGAGGGAAAGCGTAGAGATAATTATTTGGGAAGTTTGGTAGTAGCTTTTTGGTGATTACTTGGGAATTAGCGAAAGAATGCGAACTTTGAATATTCTTCCATATACTTGTGAATTGTGTATGATTATAAATTATATATTTTTTAGATTGAATTATATGTATATGTATATAATAAAAACTAAATATTACAGTTTTGTGCCCAACAAAAATTACGGTTTTGCCCCGAATTTCTAAGCTACGCTTTAGTCCCGAATTTTTGAAATGATAGTTTAGTCCCGAATTTCAAAATGATAGTTTAGTCATTTGAATTTCAAGAGTGGCATATTGGTCCGTTGAGGTTTTATGAAATGTTTGGTTTACCCGATGATGATATTTTATAAGCTTGTTTTTTTTTTTTTTTAATATAATTATCATGGAGGTTGTATTGGTGATGGTTTGGAGTAAGGAGAAATTTGAATGATAAGATTTCTTTATGTTGTCACTCTGGTACACGATAGATGGTACTTGTCAAGGCCCCACCTTCCATGTTTTCTTCTGGTCGAGATTACATTGGAGTTGTGGGACACGTGACACCTCATTAGTTGTTATTTTTAAGGAGGGGAGTCATAGCCCATATTTAAACTCTATACATTTGGCCGAGTATATCTCAAGTTTTGGTGAGCTTGGAACCATCCAGTCAAATGAATGAGTTTCTGTTGGACTATATGTTAGCCTATGGCTCCAGTCAGCGGTACAAGGATGGACGGTGATATAGCGAAGGTTGCATATTGTATAATTGTATAGTTCACAATTTAACATAATGATGATTACTTTTGTAAAAGAATTTTGTATGAAAAATTATGATATATACAAATATATATATATATATATATATATGTAATCAACTCCTACTTTTTGTAATATACAATTTGCTTGTATATGGTAGAAAACTTTCGAAGCAATTCGAGATGTGAAATCTCATCCTATATTAACATTTTTCAAAAGTGAACATTCTAGTTGGGAGAAAGGGAAGGCACCTATGGAGTGAGCTTTGAAGGTTTTTTTTTTTTGGGTACTCTTATAGCTTATGTTATGTTATTATTATTTGCAAAGACCCTAGAACTTCTGTATTGTATTTAACTCTGAAATATTTTTGAAATTTATTTTGACTTTGTATTATAAATTTTAAGTGAAATGGATGTCATTTAATGATTTAAATATTGATCATCTATGTTGGAAGTATTTCAAATATTTTGACCAAGTTTTTGGGTGTTGAATTTGGGATGTTACAATAAAACTTGTAGATAATCCTTTTCCATTCACATCTTGTTGCTTGGTCTTAATATTGTGATAATAAAGTGTCCTTTCAGGTGGTAAAGCATGATTTATATGTTGGTCATAAAATCGAAGAGCATGCACGTTTGGATTAAAGGATAGTGCAATGTAGTTTCTGCTCCAGAATTGTGTGATTGCTGCAAAAATCACTTATGCAGATTGATGAAAAAACGGGCTTCTTCTTTTCTTTTTGTCAAACCATCTGGTACCTAAAACAATTGGTTTCGACTAATTTGGATTTGCCTCGAGTCAGGTCAACTGTCGTAGGGAAATAGCTACCAATGCCATTTCTTTAATCCACATGCCTTAAATGGAGGACATGCTTAAAGAAGAACAAACCCCTTCCCATTTGATCCTAATGAGTATTGGTAAATCGGGCTTCTTTAGTGTGATATATGAATACATAACTCATGCTTATTATTTTTGAAATTTTTTGGGCTGGATAGTTGAGGGGAAGCCCAACTTTTGGGTACACTTTAAATTTCTCATGATTTTTTTGAATATAGGGAAGCCCAAGTTTTAATGTTGTAAAAACAACTATCCGTGATTTTTTTTTTTTTAAAAAAACTGTCTTTTTACTGTACATATTAATATTCCTACAAGATTGAATAGATGTATAATTTTTTGGACTAGCTTGATTAGATGTATTAGGTAGACTCACAATAGCCCACTTCACACAATGATTAATAAATGAAGGCATGCAACTTTCAATTTCTGTGAGGAATATATGCATTTGCATTCATCACATTTTATTTTAAATTGAGCTCTTCTTTTTGTCAAATTAGACACTTTTTTCCCTTATTAATAGAGACAAATCGTTCACAGTGTGATTCCTTCTTGTGGCATTCTTACAAAGCATCACTTGTCAGTTTCTGGTGTTTGGTCTTTTGGGTGCTCTCAACAAGAAACAGTTAAGCACTTGTTTTATCAATGCCCTTACTCTAAAGCTAATTTGGTTTGGATCTCTCGCTTTAAGGCCACCAAACATCCCTTTCACTCAGTTTATATCCTGGCGCAAGCAAACAATTCTCTCTCTTAGATCTGATAACAAGATGGACATGATAAAGTGAATTGTTGTGTTGCTTAATGTTATTTGGTTTAGGCGTAATGTAGCTATCCATGAAGGACGCATCCCTTATTCTTCATATGTTAATATGGAAATTTCAAATAAATTGTCCTTCAGTCTCATTGCTTTTAATAAACCACTATTTGACTTCTCTTCCCCACTAGTTTGACATCTTTGAAGGGGCCAGGGGGCCACGGCCCCCCAAGAAAAAAAAAAAAAAATTTTGTTTAAAAAAAATAAATTATGCAAATTAAATGTGGGATCTTTTAATTTAAGTAGCGAGAATGTGGGAATTGTTCAACCAAATTAAATTTAATAGAGGATGAAAAATTAAATGTGATTGATTGATTATTCCAATTATGTCAAAGATAACTCGTTTGGTAACGCGCCTATTTCTTTATATTATTCTCCCAATCTCCCTTCCTCGATGACAAATTCATTTGTGATTTTTTCTTGCTTGCTTCATGGTAAATTCTCCCATCTTATTTCTTTGGTCTGATTCAACTCCATATTTACTTTGTTTGGTCTTGATTCCATGATTTTGTTTTTCTATTTATATTTAGTATGGAAACGCACCATTATTCCATGATTTTTCGGCTCTAGCTTGTTATAGAACGCTCGTTTTCAAGAATGAAAAGAATTAAGACAAGGTTGCGTAACAAGATGGAAGATGATTTTATTGCAGATAGTATGGTAATTCATATGAAAGAGAAATAGTGATACTTTCACTACTGATTCAATTATTGAAGATTTCAAGTCATTAAAAGAGCGAAGAGCATTATTTTAAGTGAAGGTAATTTTTAATTGTTTCATTTAGTATAGTGTGATTAAAGGAACCAATATGCATATGGAGCTTACATATCATTAGTGTTTAGAAGTTGTTCATAGCAAAAGACATCTATCAGAATTTTTTAAGGGGGACTATAGAACAAGATATTAGAGTCATGGCTTACTACTTTGATGTTATCCATATGCATATTGGTTCCTTGTCTTTTTGTAATTCTTGTTTGTGTTCCTTCTTTTTAAATCCAATGCTGTAAGACTATAGTACTGCTTTTTAATATAATATATATTGTTTTTCTATATATATAGAAAAAAAGACCAGTTAAATTGAACACATGCGAAAATGGGTTTTGCTTACCAAACGTAACATTAACTTTTCAATTCAATGTTTGTTTCGTTGCTCTTGCAAAGTATGAAAGTGACTTATAAATGGAGGAGTAATTTATTCTATTTCAAAGAGTTAGCTATATGTAACAGGTGTTAGTTGCTTATTCTGTGTCATGACTTGGGCAGTAGGTATTATTATTAATATTTTGTTCAATTGATCAATTGCTACACTCAATTGGCTCATATTAACTATTAGAAAGTATTTGACTCGAGTTATTGATATGACATACTAGCTTTTAATTAATAATGATAATCTATTTTTATATAAGCACGTTTTAAATTTTAGACATCAATTTAATTTGATGAGTAATGAGATTGAATTTACTTGAACTTTCATTTGTAGAAAAAATAATATTGTGACGTGATCACTAAACCTTGTTGATTTTAATTTATTCATGAAAAATCGTTTTAGATTACATCAGTTCAATTCAATAAAATATTTCACTTAAGTGCATGATGGTTGCTTCTTTCTTCCTCTCTCGTCATCTCGATATTAAAATAAACATTAATACAGAAGCAGTTGGATTTAGTTAATTAATTAGGTCACTTGTTGGTATGTAACCTCTATTGTCTCCAAAGATTGGGATAAGCATTATTGTTAAATTTGCAAGTTGACTCACCGAAATTTAAGTTTTTTACATTTTTAACTTATAAAATCAAGTCGAGTAATTAATAAACTCATGATCGTTGTAAACTTCTAAGTTAAACTCACAAGTTAATATATTAAGGTTATCATTTTTATGTTTCAAACTTATAAAATCGTGTTAATTCATTTTAAATTTATATTAACTTCTTTGATTTAATCATGTTCAACAACTTTAAATATAAATTTTATAAGTTTTTGTTGTTGTTAAATATGAAAAATTATGAATGTTGATGGATTTAATTTCAATTATTTGAATTTAAAAAATATTTAAATCAAATTGTTGTTATTTTTTATATTTTTATATTTTAATTGTTTAATTATATGTTATTAATATCTATTTAAAGGTAAAAATAAACTCTTAAGAGTTTATGATTCAAGTTCACGATACAAATTTCCTCATTATCATGAGTTTGTTTAAACTCATAAGTTTAATAATCTTTAGGATAAGATTACTATAAAAAAATCGGCATAAGATTTAACAATCTAAAAAACGCACGTCATTCTCATGTAAAATTAGTTGATTGATAAGATAAACTATTCACCAAGACAAAATAAATATTTATAAATATAATTCTCGTGGATTGTTTTGTTGATAATTATGTGCTCATTATTTTATCCTCATAATTGAATTCTAGGTATGATTATGTGAAACGCCTGTTATTTGCTAACTATGTGTGATAATAATATTATAGTAATAACTCTATTCCTATATTTTTTGCAAAAATAAATGTTTCTTATTAAAAAGAACTGCAGTATGCTCTAATATATTGTATATTTGTATGGATATCGTATGAAAAACGAGTGATATTAATTATGATTTATAAATAGTGTAGTTTATTGCTAAAACTTTTAGACATCTTATTATAAAATATGTTGATGAGAAACAGTATTAAACTTCTATTCTTAAATATAGAGAAACTCAAATTGCAAACAAATTAGTAATAATTATACAAAATTCATAATTCATAAATCAAAAGAAACATTTGAATTACCTACGCACAGATGACACATTCAAACATTTTTTAAATAATTTTTCTTTTATGAAATTACCGTCAGCAAAGCCTAATTTTTATCTCGAAGTATGCTCAAAGAATGAGAGCTGCCATTATTCATATCAACGTAGTTTGGTTAAATTTTTTTTTTGGTTTTAATACATCATAGAAAACATCATAATCATATATATAATATATAATATATTTAGAGAGATGATATTAGTCCTAAATATAATATATATGTGTGTGTTTGTTTTATATTTATCAAATTTTTTTAATAATTTTTCCTTTTTTTTTTGATATAAATTTTTCCTTATTGATGTTGTATCAACAATAATAATAGGAGAAGTGGTGTGATGAAAGAACATTGACGCGGGGAAAAATAATCTGTTATAGAATTGGGTAAGAGATCCAATCAAGACAATGGTTCCTAGGTCTTTTCATAGCCGATGGGCTTAAAGCCCATGAAGGACAATCTTCAATACAACTCCCTAACCTATACATTACTGTAACTATTACATAACTAACTATTTTACACTTTAAACCAAGATGACACTTTTTTTTTTTTTTTTTGATATAAAAACCAAGATTACACTTTAATATCTAATAAGTAGAAATGAGAGAATTAAGGAAGATCATTAAGATATTTTAGAAAATATATATTATATTAACTAATTTAACTAATTTTCTCAATATAATCAAATTAAGTAAATATGTCTTATATTAAAGATGGGAGGGAATACTAAACACAATTATTTATTATTATTTTTTTCTTTTCAGTACAAGAAGAAAAAGGTTAAAAAATGAGAGAAGAAATGAAAAGAGCACACAAATTTATAGGTTCAACCATTATTTTGGTGAACATGTTCAACCATTATTATTAATTAACATTAAAGAAATGTTGCGCAAGCCATGCCACGACCACGACGCTAACAAACACAAATCCACATATGGATAAGAATCCAGCAGTAACGACGAAGAGAAATGTGCTGGCTGGGACCCAAACAGGGCTTAGTACCACGATCAACGGCAACAAAATGATCAGACCCAGCACGGCCATTCCGACGAGGAGGAGCAAGATGGCTCCGATGATAAAAAATGATAAAGGGAGTAGCATTAAGAGCTCAAGTAGCATGTGTATTGGGTTTATTAGAACTTTGTTTAGCATTGATATTAGAGATATGTTGGTGACTGATGAAAGTAATGTGGAGAGAATCTTGGAAGATCCTGTAAGAAGATTGGTCAGAGACAGTATCCTGGAAGCCTTAGAAAGAATCTTGGTAGGGTTTGCAAGAATCGTGGTTGTGTCTAAGAGAATCTTGGAAGGTTTACTAAGAAGATTGGTAGTTCCCGAGATGATCTTGGAAGGTTCAGTAATAAGTTTGGTTGTGTCTGAAAGGATTTCAAAAGGATTAGGAATGAGCTTGGTTGAGTTTGATGAGATGATATTGGTAGATCCAGTGAGAATCGTGGTTGTGTCTGAAAGGACTTCAGAAGGATTTGGAAGAATCTCGGTCATGTTTGAGAAAATGTTGGAAGGTTCAGTGAGAATCTTCGTCGTGTCTGAGACGATCTTGGTAGGTTCAGAGAGACTCTTGGTTGTGTCGGAGAGGATCTTTGAAGGTTCAGTGAGAAGTTTGGTTGTGTTTGAAAGAACTTGAGAAGGTTTAGCAATGAGATTGGTTGAATCTGAGATGGTTTCAGAAGCGTCAGGGAAGAGAGAGGATTGATGATTATTATGGGAATTAAGAATAGGAATATGAGAAATCAAAGAAGATGTCTTTGACATGGCTACAACCTTAAAGGATTGTTAGTTGTAGGAGATATTAATAATGGAATATTATAGAAGAGAAAATTTGCAGTGTATATATGAGCTTCTCCCGCAGAATTCAAGTTGCTTCTTCAATGATCTATTATAAAGAAAGGAACGAGAGAGTTTTGGGTTAATTTCTTTAATTAATTGGATTTAGAAAAGAAATATTTTTAGTTAATTAATTATAATGCTGCAATTTACACGTGATAATATAATTTGTCTTGTTATATATAATTCTAATGATTTATATATTTCAAATCTGAAATTAATGTACCAAAATATTCCCTATGGGAGTCTTCAAGCACGCGAATCATGACTAAGACTGCATGATATCTATTTACTGGTGATAATCTAATTTGTCTTGTTATATACTTCCTCCGGTCCTAATTATAGGACAACATTTGAGAGTTTGTTTTAGTCCTAATTATATGACAATATTTTAATTTTTATCATCATCTTCCTAAAATACTCCTATTGATATGAATGAGGGATTATGTGAAATCAATAAAGTAATTAAAGTGTCAAATTTATATATGGGCATTTTAAGAAAATAAATAAAATTAACTAATTTAACCCCTATTTTTAATTCCTCCAAAATCGATTAAATATGTTCTATAATTATAATGATTTATACATTTCAAATCTGAAGTTAATGTACCAAAATATTCCCTATGGGAATCTTCAAGCACGCGAATCATGACTAAGACTTCATGTATATCTATTTACACGTGATAATCTAATTTGTCTTGTTATATATAATTATAAGGATTGATATATTTCAAATTTGAAATTAATGTACCAAAATATTCCTATGGAAGTCTTCAAGCACGCGAATCATGATTAAGACTTCTTGTATATCTATTTGAGAGAATCATAATATTACAAGTTGAATATACATGTAATCCCTTGTTTAAAATATAGCAGGCGCCTTTTATAAAATAAATCTTTTGGTTCATACTTGAACTCGGTTAAACCTAAGTTTATATACTCGAAGTTTACTGCTTTTATGCTTAACTTACAAAATCGTGTTAATTTACTCTAAACTCGTGTTAACTTTTTCATTTGATTATACTCAACTATTTATATAAAAATTTCTTTATTAAATATGATAAATGATTAATGTTGATGGATTTAATTTCAATTATTTAGTTTAAAATATATTTAAATCAAATTGTTGTCATTTTTATATTTTAATTATTTAATTATACACTTAATACCTATTTAATAATAAAAGTAAACTCTTAAAAATTTACGATTTACCTAATTTGTTTAAACTTAAATTAAAATCCCTTGTTCAAAATATAGCAGGCGCCTTTTAGAAATAAATCTTTTGGTTCATAATATAATACAAGTTACTTAGAGAGTTACTCTCTCTTATCCTTAAATATAAAACACATTTACCTAATTAAATCAAATTAAAGAAGTTAGTTAAGTTAGTTAATATAACATATTTTTAAAACGCTTAGTTCATTATTCCTTGCTACATTTTCTTCCTTGATTATTATATTGATAGAGCATCAATAATAAATGTAAATTATGAAAAGATTGGTAAATATAAAAAATGTTTTATAATTATATTTACGATCAAGATTAACTCCCAAATATGTCATATATTAAAGATTGAAGGGGGGTATTAATTATCAACTTTCACTTTTGTCACTATTTATTGGTGGTACACATTGGATATATTGAGATCCATGAGATATATTTGAATAGAAGCAAAATTGAAAGTAACTTATATTTTGATTGGAAGAAGTGTGTGTAACATCAATATAATGTTTGGTTCTTATAGTTTTTTGCATTTTCATTTTGGTTCTTATAGTTTCATATTAGTTTTGGTCCCTTAAGTCTTTTTTCTGTCTAAAATATTAGCCCCTATATTTTAATAAAAATTTGAACTATTTTACATTTTAAGGGACCAAAACCTATAGTTTGAAATTATAGGGACTAAAATTAAAGTGAGGCTAAACTAGAAGAACCAAAATTACACTAACCCATATGTGTGGGAGGGAGAAAGAGAAAACAAGTTTTTGGCATTTGACAAAAGCTTATCAGCAGAAGATAGGTATGTATGTATGTATGTAGGTGTATGAATGTATGTAAACGTGACGAATCTTGGTATGTATATGTTCAAAACGAATTTTGAAATATCAATGTTAAGGATTTAAATGTTCGATAATAATTGATTTTCAAAACCCTATACCATTGCTGACTTTACTTTAATCAAATTATTTTAATACATCTCCATCATATCTTAAATATAACATATATTTATCTAATTTAATTAGATTAAAAGATTAGTTGAGTTTATGGGTGGACCCATGTGAGGGGCTAGAGGTGGCCCTCGCCCCCCCCCCCAATTTTTTTTTTTTTTTTTTATATATAAAAAATTATGTGTGTGTATTATATATTCATATGTGTATGTGTGTGTTTGTGCGTGTGTATATATATATCAACTGGAAATTAAAAAAAAAAATAGTCAATGGCTAGCAAGAACTGGAAAGTCAATCATTTACCTTCTTATTGATAGAGTGATTAGATAGAGCAGATATCCTCGAATCTCTTTTCTCATTTTCTTTTCTCGAATCCCATTTCCACTATTAGATGAGAAAATGGATGGTTTAGATTTAATATTTACTAAAACTTTGATGGAAGTGTTTTATAAATTAATTTTGTTTGTATTATAGGTATAAATTGTTTAGATCATGATTTAATAGTTTAAGTTTATTTATTCACGTTCAAAATAATAGTTTTATAAAATATTAAATCTAGACCATCTATTATTTTAAATCGAGGGTGGAGATCAAATACTGAGAAGAAAATAAAAAAAGGATTATGAGAGAATCCAAACCCGTGATTAGACTTGCACTCACTCTTTCGGTTTCTACAATAACTATTGAAAGATCTTTTTCTCGTTATGAAGATAATTAATAACAGACTTCGAAATAGAATGAACAACCAATTTCTTGATATTTTTTTATTACATACATTGAAATAGAAATTGTTTTGAATTTTAACACGATTCAATTATAGATGAGTTTAACAATATGAAAACACGTAGAGTAAGAGTCGAGTCAAGTTATCTTAATTTATATAATAGATTTCTTTCAATTTTTTGTATATTAGATTTGTATTGTATTTCAAGTATTTTTATTTATGATATAATATTTTTTTAAGCCCCTTGTCATTAAAATTCTTGGGTTCACCACTGGTTGAGTTAGTTAATATACTATGTATTTTTCAAAACACCTTGATTATCTTTTTTAATTCCCTCATTTACTCTTGTACTTGATTATTGTCGAGAGAATATTAATAAGGATAAATTAATAAAAGATTGACAGAGATAAAATTATATCTTATATTCAAGACCAAAATCAATTTCTCAAAACAAATATGTTGTGTGTGGTAGTTGGAGCAGTAGTAAGGAAACGATTCATAGCAATCTTTGAATATAATTGGCTTAATTTTAGACATATGTCAATTATTTACCACATGAAAACAAGTAATCAAATAAGATTTTGCTTTTGAATTTGATGGAAGGTGGAGAAAATAGAAGTATCATTACATGATGGAATTTTAATTACACACTCAACCATTCCAAGTGGGTTCTACTCCCAACTCCATGTTATAAGGCGTCCCTGACTAATGTATCCGCATCAAAATATAAAACAATTAATTTTTTTCATAAAATTTAACTGATTTTTAATATTATCCTTATTAACCATACTAAACTCTATCATCATATTACTTTTTCTACTCTCTCACTATCCTTCACTACTGCATAATATGCTTTTAATATTGGCTGTATAATAAATTGAAATTTAATAAAAGTGGTGGGATTTTTGTAATATTTTGAAGAATTTTAATGTGGGTTATTTGAAAAACTGAGGTCGAAAGTCTTAAATAAAAAAAGAAGAAGAAAAAAACTAGTGAATAATGAAATATCTTAAATTTTGGACCCTGAGAATCGAGAATAAGCCTAAAGTAAGCAGACGACTAAGCCCAGTTTAGGAAGAGTCACAAATATGACGAGAGATAGGATGTCTCTCGGGGGCTAATGACTTGGTTATACAGTCGTGGACCTAGTATGTATAAACCGTGAAATAAAGTGCCAATGGAAAAAGGGGCACAGAAGACTCATACGGTACAAATTCGGTTGGAAAAAGTGCCACCTAACTATGTCCTAAGGTAAAGGACAATTAGTTGAGTAAAAATATGCCGATATAAGTAAGTATACAACATTTTCAAGGCAGTCAGGGATGCCCTGCGTTTTTGAAGATAAGAAGTCAATGTAATCACTGCTGGAGGACATGGGTCACTACGGAATTAAAAAGCAAAAAGTAAGTAATAATTACAGGGGTAGAAAAGTCAATTCCTTACCCCTTAAGCATTGAATTTTGTCCACATGGAGAGAGAGAAGGAAAATCAGATGATTTTATCTATACTCAGGTCCAAACACAAAATACGGGTCCCACAGGATGTTAACCGGTAGAAAGGGGACCAATAGGGACCAGTTAGGGGTTCCTTTTAGATCGAATGGGACAGGTGTGGGGCCACCTTGGGGAGTCAAGAAGGCACCACACATGAATGTCCATTCAGGGGAGATCATCTGAAAAAGTTGAAGAAAAGTGCAAAGGGAAACACCCTGATGACCAGCGGGACCCACGTGAACCGGTAGAAGGAGATCAGACCGGATAAAGTGAAAAGTCAAGGGTAAAGTTGGAGGGCAGATTTGGTGGGCCCAAAGTGGCACCACCTAGTCCCCCATAATCATTAAAAACGTGCTTGAAGAAAAAGAAAAAGAAAAGTCAGTCAAAAGTCAAAGTGCGGGACCCACTTACATCGGAAAAAAGGGGAATTAATCAGATAAATTGGGAAAAATAAAATAAAATCATAAAATATGATTTGAGGGGTCCATAAGGCGCCACCTATTCCTAGGAAACATCTAGAGTGCTGGGGAAAAGAAAGGAAAAATAAAGAAGTTTCGGGCAAAAACTGGTAATTTACGTAAATTCCGGGCCAAAGTAGGTAATTTTCACCATTTGAAATGTAAAAATCTGTCAAACTTGGATGAGAATGTGCCACATGTCCTCAGCCTAGAGTCCCCTGGAATTCTCTAGAAATTCTTGGGAAATAAGTCAAAATGTTAGATCCATTTGAATAGGATTAAACACCAGATATTTCAGACTGCTTGGATTCTTTTAATTATAAAGCTTTCTCTCTCCTAGACCATGGGGAGCACGAAATTTCTGCAGAAAATAGAGAGAGGATTCAGCCAAGATCTCCATAGCCAAAGCAAGGTCCAAGCTCCAAGGATCATTAATCAAACTTCCGAATCAAGTAAACACCGAAAACCCGTACCTTTGGAACTTAAACTTGTGGTTTTCGTTCAACTGGTTAGGGCTTGGTGTTGGGGTCTGATTTTGGAGTTTTTGAAGGTCTCAAAGTGTTTAAAATGCCATTTTATATGGGGTTAAGTTATGGTATAAGTTTCCGAACTTAAAAACATCGAAAAACACTAAAGACAAGCTTGTTTGGCAATTCTGGAAATTTGGCAAATAACCTTCAACTGAGTTTAAAAAATAGTAAATGAACTTGGTTTAATCTGATATTTTACAGGGAGAAATTATACATCTTAAATTTCACCATGATATATAATTTTGTATTATTTGGATTATACATCTTAAATTTCACCATGATATATAATTTTGTATTATTTGGATTTTTATACTAAGAGATAAAAATTGTTAAAGTTGGCTCAGAAGCATCAAGTCGAATCTAGACTAGAGAGTGGAAAATTGGCTACACGCCAAAGTATGTGTTCTTTTTGGTTTCGGAAATTATTTTTCCTGAAAAATAGAAACTTCAATGGTCCAGATGGCGTTGGTTTCATATAAATATGATGTTTCTAGAATTTGTTAAAAATCCTTGAAGTTGGGCCAGAAACACTGGATTTTCTGAAAAATAAGTAAAGGGCTCGGTTTTGAGAAATAATGCAAGGGTATTTTTGTCAATACTAAAAATAAGGTATTTTGGTTTTAATTAGGTCAAGGGCGTTCTTGGATAGGTCACTAGGCACAATAAAATATTAAAGACAGTATATCCCCTACTAGGTAGTAATCACTTTACTTCGGCACTTTTATGTGTTTTGTTTGCCATATGTGTTTTTGGTATATGTGTTGCCAAATATGCATACAGAACATGTTTGTGATTGTGTCCCTAGCACTGAGGGTTCCTGCCGGGGTCTGCTTATGTGGCGACTCAACGGAAACAGGCGGTGCCCTCACGAGGTCACCTATGTGGCGGCTCAACGGACCGGCATGTGATTCCTGCTTTCGGGGCTTTGCTTGGTAAGGCGGCTCGACGGTGCGAAGACGTGTTGTTATGTATGTTTCTGTTTGCATATTGTGGTATATTTGGTATAGTTATCCGTGTTTCCACCTTACATGGTTGCATGCATACACATTACACATTTAGTGCATGAGTATTGATTGTTACTCTAGGGGCCGTTTTCGGACTCTAGACGCTTTTGTAGACACATGGGGACGTGCCTGAGATAGAAGGACATTTTTGGAAAGATAAGGCCCAGCGGTATAGTGAAGAATAGGGAATGCCCTATCATTTTGTATTTTACTTTTTGGATGATTGTATTTATTATTTTGGTATTAATGTTGGACAACTATACCTGCAACCCTTTGGGGACTTATATTTTCTGTTTATTTTACTTTTACCAGCAAAGGCGGATGCACATATACTACAAGGGGGGCACGTGCGCCCCCTTGATTTTTTTTAAAAAAAATTTAATTTTTTTTTAATTTTTTCCCCCTCTTTTATGTCTTCCTCAACACCGACTCACTTTGGTCCTTACTCTTCTTTCCCCTATAAAAATACTTGCGAACATATTTTAGCATTGTGACATTAACTGGGAAAGATCTGCTTCCTTTTTTGAGATACTTTCTTAGCATTTTGTTACTTTTTCTCTATATTTTAGATGGATATTCCCAAGACAAAAAATTGTTTGGAGGATGTAGGTTGTTAATTTTCTCGCCATGGGCATTTTATGGCTAACACTTGCTCTTTTCTTATTGATGATGATAAAACTTACAACCGATGACAAGTGAAAACCTTCTCGAATTATGTATTATTTTTTTGTGTTTTTGATGACAAGTGGAAAAAAAATTTCGGGGGTGCTGCCCCCGAACCCCCGTCCCTGTCAACAGTGCCCTCCTTCCATAAATTTCTGGATCCGCCCTTATTTACAGTACAGTAGGTAGTCCCAAACCGGTCAATTACTCTGCTGTGATAACTCTGATATGTATTAAATGAACTTAATAATGAAGGAAATGTAATAAGTAAAAGGAATCCCTCTAATCCCCCCACCTCGAAAGGACGAAACCGGTAAGGGTATAACAAATAAAGGCTGAGAAACAACTGTCGTCATACAAATAGGGGGGTTGTTTTGAATTATATAAACCTCGGTTTTTATAATAATTGACGTTAAAATTCTAGTAAGTTTAAATTTTAAAAGAGGTCACTTTAACTTTTACACTACTTGAACCTTCATCCTCTCCTCTCCATCGACATTTCCCCCAAGTTTTCTAGGAGTCTCCACTTTTTGCTGTTGTTGTTGCCATCGTCAGCGTCACCATCACACTGTTATTGTAAGTTTTCTTTGTTTTTGTTTTTGTTTTTTTCCATTTTTTTTATTCTATCGTGTTGCGTTATTAATGCTGGCCATAGATCTAGTTTTGAGAGTGAAGAAGAGAGGTAGGTCTTTGATTTCACCAATGACACACACGCTCTCTTTCTCTCATTCACACACACCTACCTGTTGACTTTCTCTTTTTCCTTTCATTAATGTAGATGAGATGTAAATCTCCTATTTCACCAACGGCAAAGTGATGAGACACATTTGTGTTCGTAGATCTATCACTATATCTCTTATTTGTACAAAATAATTAATTTAGAACACCCTTTTAATTAGAGCTGTTACAGAGGGTGAGTCAAAAAATGTGACTGGTGGCATTGTTTATAAATGCTCCTTCTAATTTTTTTTATAAAGCACCAACTAATAAGTGTATTTAGTTTTTTTTAATAAGATATTTGTTCGTTTCCAAAGAGTATTAAATATTTTTTTTTCATGTATATGCATAATTAATAAAGGTAGTGGATAAAAGTAATAATTAATATGATATTAGAATTTAGTGCAATTAATATGTGTAATATTAGAAATTACTTAAACTTTAGGACAAATTTTAATGACTTTAATTGTTTTTATTAGTTTGTGAGAATTATTAGTTAGTATCTTATAATAAGAACCAGAAGAAGTATTATAAACCATGTAGCCGGGTTATTCATACATGAGGTCTAAAGATATTTTTAAGACTAGGTGCCTTTGAGACCGATCTAAAAGTTGCTAAACTCCGCGGTGCTCCATCACTCCTCTTTTTCTTGTTTTCAAACTTGTTTTGATCTTTCTTCACTTTTCTCTTCTCAACTTCTGTGAGACACAGATAGGGGTTTAGAATTTCTCTTTTTGCTTCAAAGCTAAGTTTCTACGTTGGTTATTTATTATAAATAGGCTAAAATATAGAAAACTCTTCTAAACTTTGAGTCAATTGTGCATAACTACCCTGACATATTAAAATTTAAAATTAGCCTCCTTAACCTTTTATGTTTTGATCATGGAGCTCTTACTGTTATTTCTTCTGTTAATTTACTAATTGAGATTGCCACCTGAGAAAAATGAGTATGATGTGGCATTTAACATGAATAAATTTTTTAATAACGATCAAAATTTAATTTTATCTTTTCTATTTTGATAATAGTTGCAGAAACAATGATCAAGGGAAGACGGAGAATTGAAGCCCAAAAATACGAGTTCGTGTTCTTCATCTGATGCCATGAAATAGGCAATTCCAAAACATTTAGGGCTAGTGATCTTTTTTTTCGCCAACGAGTAAAATTTCTTCTACTATTATTAACGGTTTTGAGGTTATATATATATTTTTCCCTCGCGCGTCCAGGATACAGAAATCTTGGCATTATGGGCAGAAATTACAAATATGTGCTATTGGGTTTCTATCATTGTGTTCCCCAGAATAACTTCTTTGAAGCACTTTGGGGCTTCTTCTTGGTTTTTTTTTTTTTTTTTTTTTTTTTTTAATGAAGGTAAAATTGCATTTTGATTGGTTCATTGAAGTTGTACAAAATTATTAGCCAAGTGATAAGATGCCACATAATCCTTATTAATATGATGTGGCAATCTCAGTGACTAATGAATCCATATTATGTGCTCATACCTCTAATAGAGGTATAAGCATTTTTTTTAATTTTTATATATTAAATTTATTTAGATTTAAATTATATGCTACTTTTTAGATTAATGAGATTTTTTTTTTTTGTTTATTTTTTAATCGAGGTATCTCAAATTAATTAGTTTCTATAATATTGATATTACGGAGACAAATGCGTTTTTTTAATAACCTCTGGAAACTAATTAATTTGAGATATTGGATGCAAAAAAAACATATCGGAAAATAGCATATAAAATAAATACAATATATAAAAAAATAAAAAAATATGCTCATACCTCTAATAGAGGCATGAGCACATAAAAACACATAATTATATGCATATAATGTGAACTCTTCAGTGACTAAGTTAACGGAAAAAAGGTAGGGGCTCTATAATGAAAGCATAAAAGGTTAAGAAAATTATTTTTAAACTTTAATATGTTAATAATTTGGAAAATACTCTTCTCATGTTGTAGAAGAAGTGTATTATTATGTTATAGATATAAAAAAGATGTGGGTCCCACCATTTCCGTGTTTGAGTTTTTTTTTTTTTAAAAGATGTGGGTCCCATCATTTCATATATGTGTAGGAATCATATTATTCTCATACAATATAAAAAGTGTAAACCCCTAATAATTTATATGCAAATGCAATCGACTTAGAGAAATTTTCTATATTTTAACCTCGTAAATAACCATCGTAAAAAATTGCTTTTTATGTCATTTGTAATTGACGTTAAAAGGGGGACAAAATAACGTTGTTGGATTACACGTCCTTTTAGGCTTATTTGACAGACATTAAAAGCGTTTCCTAGTGCATATAAAATATATGTGCATGTATGAAGAAAATTTATTTAATGCTAATTGAAAATATTAAAACTTCTTATAAAAATTACTACAAAATACTTTTTACAAGACATCTTATAAAATGGACTGAATAAGTATTTTTATAGTGGCAACAATAGATATCATTAAAACGTTTTGACCAATGACATTTTGTATTGAACAAATATCTAAAACACTACTTTTGAAATCATCTTTAACATTAGTTTTTAGGCTTTTTTTACTTTCCTTTTTTAGGAGAATGTCTTTGTGAGTGATGTAATAAAATCTAGGAACAACTTCTACTAAAAAAGGGATGCGGTATGACCCTTACGGCGTCGGTTTTACTAAAATGGATGCTATAAGGTTTTTTTTTTTTTTTTTTTTTTTTTTTTTTTTTTTTTTTTTTTTTTTTTTTTTTTTAAATTTGCTTTATATTTTTTACTACCCATCAAATGTCACTAACTGAGCTTGATTAAAACACCTTGGGGAAAAGAACCATGATGGGTAAGCTGTCAATTTCACACACAATATATGCCAACATAAGATAGTATCGCAGTCTAAGATAAATGTCTGAGACAACCAAGGCATAGCAAGTGTACATATATTCCAGCTGATATTCCCCAATAATTATAAAACAAATTCATTGATTTTCCCCGAAGGAATTGCAAAGTTAAAAGAATAAAAAAAATGAAGGATCCTATTAATCCATGAAGACTATAATGCGTTGTATTTGAGGTTCTTGTCTCATGATTTCTCCATCTTCTTGGTATAGCTTAGTCACACTCCTGATTCTGATTCTGCGTTTCCATGTTCTTACACCAAAGCAGAATATACAATCCCACCATCACCAATATGGATCACATCAAACGGCAACACCAGAATCAGATAAAGCCAGTCACATATAATAACTTCATAAATTGTTATAGAAAACAGAAGTAGTAGAGTATTTGCACCATCACCAATATCGTCTTTATTACACTATCAAACTATAAACAGCAAAAGCAGGGTAAGAGAACCAAGACGACCAAAATAGTACTTACAGAAAACAGAACAGTGAGTATTTGCATGTTTCCCTCTCGAATCCACATGGACAAATTCTGGGAAGTGGACAAGCTAAGTGTTCCTGTTAACTGCACATATTAAAAGGTTTTCTAGCACTTGCTTTGTTTTCGTGCTTTTCTTGACTCCAACATGCACCTTTTCAGTGCCTCATACTCAAAGTGATTTGAAGGTCTAGCACCTTGAACACACCTTTCAGCTTTGACTCCCAAGATATGTTTAAATAGACCACTTCACCATGGATGCTTAGCGTAAGACCATCTTTACTTTGCCTTTCATAATTATTGCAAAGACAAATAGTTTGATACTGTTAGTAGAACAAACAAAAAAACCTTCCCAAATCAATAATGCGTCGTCCTTCAATGCATGACTTGTGTTGAACTAACCATTCCGCAAATGCAAATGTCCCTGGCCAGAGTAAATTAGCATTCAGTTGATTCCCAAGATATGTTTAAATAGACCACTTCACCATGGATGCTTAGCGTAAGACCATCTTTACTTTGCCCTTCATAATTATTGCAAAGACAAATAGTTTGATACTGTTAGTAGAACAAAAAAAAAAAAAAAAAAAAAAAACATTCCTAATTCAATAATGCGTCGTCCTTCAATGCATGACTTGTGTTGAACTAACCATTCCGCAAATGCAAATGTCCCTGGCCAGAGTAAATTAGCATTCAGTTGATGAAAGGCTTCGATTTGTAACCTGATAAAATTAACAAGTCTCCAATTAATCAGTAAACTATCGAAGTTGAAGAATATGGTTCTTCTGATTGTCTTCATTTCAGATAAATAAGATGGAGTTCACGTCAATGAGTTAAAAGAATTTATTTGAGCATTTATTGAAAAAGAGTCAGAAATTAATATTTAATAACAAGCTGGTAAAGAACATCTTTCACGCCCCAAGTACCAAAATCATGAAAGTGATGAAGGTTTCGATAAAGAAGAGAGATTATTTCTTCTCCTACCAATATTGTTAATACCATAGTATAGGCTTAAAAATTGTTATGTCTGGTGCGGTTCACGAGCAATCTGGAAGAACGAAGAAGTGGATGATCTGAGTAACATCTGGTGCGGTTCACGAGCAATCTGGAAGAACAAAGAAGTGAAGGATCTGAGTAACACCCACTACCACCGGCAAAGAGGAAGCGGTACTCCTTAGGATTAAAAAATCTTCTTGGGTGGATTTCCACTGCGTTTGCCTTTCGGTGGCCCGTTGTTGTGTGTGCGAGCCCACCACTCATTTAGGCCTCTTTACAAGCCCAGTATAATATGATTATATATACAGGCTTATACTCTCTTATTTTCTAGTAATGTGGGACTAGTTTCTTTGACACACTCACACATGTATTCATATATTTACAATGTCGATATGGCAGACAACATGACAGCTGCCATTTCATGCTTATCTGCCTTTTGGAAAATAAAGTGTACTTCAACCCAAAACTACTTTAATATATATGTATTCACACTACTACAGAAATTGGTTTTAACGTCCCTGATTGGCGTCCTATTATTAAAAAAGGAAGTAAAACAAAACGCGGTGGCATTTTTGTAATTAGCAGGTGACTTTTGGAGTCTAATTTTATTTCTTAAATGCCAAAAGTGTAGTTCGGCGCCAAAAGCAAGCGAAAAGGAGTCTAAGTCGAGAATTAGACTCCCTAGGTCAAAAACAAACCATTTGGAGTCTAAGTCTATTAATTAGACTCCCTAGGTCGGAATTTGGAGTCTAATATTTAGAATTAGACTCCTTAGGCCATCGCAAAAAGACCCATTCCCACGGGCCATCGATCATTCTCATTCTCTCATTCTCAACCCTGGTCCGCTTGCCCTCACTTCGCTGTTGCTCCGTCGTCCCCCTCTCCACCGTAGGTCCTCCGATCTCCGTCTCTCCCACATATTCATTTCAGTTTTCCAATTCTCAATAGTCAAATCGGCAAAAGGTACTCTCTTTTCTTCCAAATCTCCTAATCTAGGGTTCCTTCATTATTGATTCCGTTCGTTCCTTCAAACCAAGCGCAGGGGATTCTATCTCAACTTGTGGCCGTCGGAGCATACCGCCACTAAACAGCGAGAACAATGTAGGTCCGTTCGTTCTGGTCATATAGGTCCGTTTTGGGTTCACGCTATCTCGCTCTCTCTGGCATCAACAAAGCACATTTTTGAATGATCTTACACTACTAGGGTTCTTCATTGTCAGCTCACTTTCTCTCCTCCGTCCGCGACCTGACCTTCTCTTTCTCAGATTCATCGTAGCTTAGGTCTCTGGCTTTGTCACGGTGAAGTCGACGGCGGACGGGGAAGGGGAAGGCGACGGCGACGATGGACGCTGAATGCGAAGCGACGGCAGATTTCAGAACCTATTTCATATCGTCATCAGTGGGTGGATGGGGAAGGTGAAGTCGACGGCGGATTTCTAAACCTATTTGGTAGGTTTCGAACTTTGCTCTTTTTAATCGATTCTTCTTCCTTTTCTATTTCTCAGTATTGGGATCGCAATTCTCTTCCTCTTTGTCATTGGTACACGATTATTTTGAGATTGAGCTGTTGAATGTTGGTGCTCCCTCAACCCTTTTACTCCTATTTTCCTAATTTCTATCAGTTGATTATTGCTGTACTACCTATTTCTCTATGGTTTTTGAAATTTTCTCAAGCTTGTCTTTAAAATTTGTTCATTTTCAAGAAAAGAAGTAGAATAAGCGTTGAGAATCTTGCCGAATAGTACCAACGCATATATATTTTGTTCTCAGTTAAGGGTTTTAGGGATTCAAAGGCTTCAAAGGAAGGAATTAATCCGCTTACTGAGAAATATTGGTATCAATGATACAATTTAGAAATCAGAAATTTATGCATTAGTTGTAGAGTTTGCTATGTATTCATACCTGGTATTGTTTGGGACTTGTACATGTTCTGAGGAGGACTTAAATGAACAGAGTTAACTGCCATATTCATACTTGGTTGCTTACTTTGATATAATTATTGACGATGATGAATCCTTGCCTCTTGGTTTTCTCGTGTGTGTGGATTGGAAAGAGAGATGGAGAGCCTTGCTATAGAAATGTGCTATTTTTTTTTTTTCCAATTTAATATGTTATGGAACTGATTGTTAACTAACTAACTTCACGACACAACCCTTCACCTAGCCCTTTATACATATAGCTAAAGTCATGAACTGCCACAACTGATCCCTAGCCTCTTACAACTTATTAATACATGACATGACACAAAGTGTTCCTATGTTTTGTTTATAAATTGCTTTATTCTCAATGTTCCTAAGTTGCTTGCTTTTGGTGGTTATGCAGGTGTTGGAGTTGGATTTACTTTTGCTTTGATATCCTTTTTAAGTCCACTCTCCTCCTAATTATTTGCAGCATAGCACCATGGTTACTTACAGCACATTGTGAATACCTTAACTGTTATCACCTTTTTAGGTATGCAGGATTGGATATTGACAAGTGAGTATGCGGTGTTTATTTTCGTTTACAGCTCATCATAACTGAAAATACTGATATGAACAATTTTATTGTTCCATCCAAACTTGAAACTTGGAGAGCTGTCTTTTTGTTCTTTTCCCGTATTTCTCGTAAGTGGTCTCTTGGACCATTTTGTCATTAGTTTTCCTTAGAAGTTTATATCATTCTTTCCTGCATACATGGTATAAATCACTATATACATATCTATTTTTTAGGTACATGCTTGCAGAAGTTCTTGGCTTATCTGGTATTGTATCAATACTGTTTACGGGAGTAGTAAGTGCATGTTTTGTATCCATTCTTTATGATTTTTTGTTTTTTTAGGTTATTTCTCATCTGTGTTAAAGAAATCTTGTGAGCATTTTGGTACTCTGTTTTAGGTCATGAAGCATTACACATATTCCAAAAGAAGACCTTGTGATTTTAGAAGTAAACGCTCTGAAGTATGTTTTATACATTCTTGCATATATATACATATAAATACATACATACATACATATATTCTTGAACCATATGTAAAACTAAAGTAGTACACACACACATACATATAAAAACTGAAGTGGTACGGTGAGTTTTTGTGCATGAATGCTGAACAAAGGAGAAGGTCTGGTAGTTTTGCATTACCCTTAAAGAAAGATGGGGAAGTGTGTATATATTGTGCCTTACAACTAGGCTGGTTTGATTCTTCAAATCTGTAAAATATTTGCATGACTTTTCTCTACATATGCCTTGATTTTTTCTACTTTCATGATGTTTTGCTATCAAGTTCAGTTTGCAATATTGCTGATAGCTTTCTTTGCATTGCATGTTGTCATACGATAAGTCAGCAGCTGATTGTACTGAAGCTATTTTCCATGCCATGATGAAATACGCTTTGGAGATCCCTTGTAGTTCAGCTGGTGAGTTTTCTCTATTGCTATTACTTTTTTATAAATATTTTCCATGTAATTTTATAAGTCATCACTTTCTTGATAATAATGTGTTTATTTATAATTATAATTCTACTTAGAAAACATGCCATCTTATCTTGTTCTAGACATTGAAGAGCAGAATCCGCATAGGAATCCCAGAACACAGAATTTTTGGTTTTAAAAATCTAAGGCCACTAATTATAAGCAGTGTTTTGATATAGAGTTCTGCGTTTGGAAATATGGAAGAGTAAGCTGATGTGTTTCTCTCCAGTCCCATGAGTAATACCTATGTGATTTCTGCTTTGTTTTCTTTTTTAGGTGCAATGAATGGATAGTGACACGACTGATAGTACTTTTGGTTGCTGATGTTACTTTTATTGACTATGTGCAGGAGAATAACCATGTGCTATATAGTCTATAAATATTTTTTGCCTTGTTTTTTTAGGTGCAGTGAATGGATAGTAACTCGGTTGATAGTATTTTTGGTAGTTGATGTTGCTTTAATTGACTATGTTCTGGAGAATGACCATGTGCTATATAGTCTATAATTAAAAAGTTGGTTGTTTTTATGTTCTCTGTGTCCAGGTAGCTTGGTTCAGAACGTTGACAGTATACTAACAACATGGAGAAAACTTCTAACTTCCTACCTTGCTGAAATCGATGAGCAGGTTTGCATCTGATGCTTCTTCCTCTTTTTGGTCAATAGTTCTTTCCCCTTGTCAAAGTTCTCTATCTTGTCTTTTAATTGTTTTATGATTAGCTTCTGTTATTTTTCTCTTTTTTTAGATGTTTTAAATAAATTTGATTCCAGCTGTAGTGAAGAGTTTGTAGTTTTCACTCCTGATTTAATCATTGTCCGATGTCCATTACGTCTCATGAAAAAGACTTTTTTGTGGGGTGATTATAACTCATGATTAAAGACCTAACATTAGTTGTTGGCCCTCGTAGATATCCTTTATTGTTTTAATATAAGCAACATGAGCACCTTCCTTTTTAGAGCTTTCCAAGGCATATTTCCGGCACCTGTTCATGAGTTTTTTCTAGGTCAATAAAAACCGTGTGGCAGCCTTTTCTTTTGTTCCAATATTTCTCCATCAACCCCTGTTTGATGTAAACAGCGTCTGTTGTTTGGTATGTTACAGTTACGTGTCAGGTGTCCCCATGGTCTGTCATTGACTTATTTGTTATTTGCTTCAGATTGAAGTGATACTGAAGTTTGAAGAAATGTGCCTAGAATCTGCTAAAGAGTATGCTCCATTGTTCACAAAGGTATGGTTATCCTTCTCAAGTTTTGATTATATTCGTGTCTCTGTTTGGATGCACGTCAGAAAAGAAAATGATGGTACTCTCAACTTTATTGGTGACGTGTGTATGCTTTTAATTTACTTGGGTTTCATGAATTGTAATTTATAAAAGCTATTATTAAAAGAGTCATTTGATATAAAACTTTTGCACTGCTATCGTTTGTACCTCCTGTTGTGTTAATAATGTGCTGGGATGGATTTTAGTACTTATGGAGAGGTTAGTGGAATTTCATATTTTCTTGCTTGGGGTTTGTTTGCGACGAACCAACACGGGATTTCATTGGCAGCTTACATTTTATATGATTGAAGTTGGTTGTTTGACATGCTCTCACCATACTATTTGTTCCTATATGATGTTCTCCTATGTGACGAGATCTCACTTTTTATTTATTCTTTTTACAGATTTTGTGTATTATGTATGACAAAGATATCATACGAGAAGAGGCCATTTTAAGTTGGGAAGACGAGAAGAGAGAAGCGGATGAGGCAGATAAAGTTTTTGTCAAGTAGGCCCAGACATGTATTCTGTTCTTTTTGTTATATAAAAAGGTGCATGTATTTTGTTTCTGTATAAGGTTAGCTGAGCTAATCTTTTAGCATATAGCTAGGTGTTGTATGCAATTATCACATTCTGGTGATTGTTTATGTAAGGATGTTTTGTGTAAGAAATTGTGGGATAGTGAATATATGAAGCAGTATTTTTTTATTTTTATTTTAAAAAGAACACTTAAGGAGTCTAATTTTCGGAATTAGACTCCTAAAGTGAGACTTAAGGAGTCTAAGTTCAAAAAATTAGACTCCTTAAGTGAGATCTGAGAGCGTAATTGTCATGACTTAAGGAGTCTAAGTTATGGAATTAGACTCCTTAAGTCATGACTTAAGGAGTCTAATTCCATAACTTAGACGCCTTATGTTAGGCGTCTAATTTTAAAATAGGCACTACTACAAAAAAGTGGATATTACTTCCCTAAAAACGTCCTTATTTTTAAAAAGGAAGTAAAAAGTATAGGCGGTGGCATTTTCGTAATTATTTGGCTGAATCTTGAGCCTTAGGCGTCCCGAAAATAACATTAGGACGCCAAAATGGAATTTTAGGAGTCCTAAAATATATTTAGGACTCCTAAAATAAATTTTTTGGCGCATATTGATGAATTTTTTGGCGCCAAGAGTTTTTTTGGCGTCTGAAAATCAATCGGACGCCAAAATGGAATTTCGAAGTCCTAAAATATATTTAGGACTCCTAAAATGAATTTTTTGGCGCATATTGATGAATTTTTTGGCGCTAGGAGTTTTTTGGCGTCCTTAAAATCAATCGGGACACCAAAATGACAAATACGCATAAAATATTTATTCATATACGCATAAAATATTTACGAAACTTAAATATTTATAGAAAGAAGTATCTTGAGTGGCTTTTTAAATTTAATTAAAATATAATTATAAAATACTATAATAATAAAAGAAACACCATAAATCTAGCTCAAATCAAAATCCAAAGAATCGCTTTTTGTAACCGGAAAAATCAAATTAATATATGTTATTTAAAAATCTCCATACTTTTTCATATTTATTCATTTAAAAGTAATTATCTTGTAAACGAAAAATACGCATAAAATATTTACGAAACTTAAATATTTATAGAAAGAAATATCTTGAGTGGCTTTTTAAATTTAATTAAAATAAAATTATAAAATATTATAATAATAAAAGAAACGCCATAAATCTAGCTCAAATCAAAATCCAAAGAATATGCTTTTTGTAACTAGAAAAATCAAATTAATATCTCGCTATTTTAAAATCTCCACACTTTTTCATATTTATTCATTTAAAAGTAATTATCTTATAAACGAAAAATACGCATAAAATATTTACGAAACTTAAATATTTATAGAAAGAAATATCATGAGTGGCTTTTTAAATTTAATTAAAATAAAATTATAAAATACTATAATAATAAAAGAAACGCCATAAATCTAGCTCAAATCAAAATCTAAAGAATATGCTTTTTGCAACCAGAAAAATCAAATTAATATCTCGTTATTTTAAAATCTTCACACTTTTTCATATTTATTCATTTAAAAGTAATTATATTGTAAACGAAAATACGCATAAAATATTTACGAAACTTAAATATTTATAGAAAGAAATATCTTGAGTGGCTTTTTAAATTTAATTAAAATAAAATTATAAAATACTATAATAATAAAAGAAACGCCATAAATCTAGCTCAAATCAAAATCCAAAGAATATGCTTTTTGTAACTAGAAAAATCAAATTAATATCTGCTATTTTAAAATCTCCACACTTTTTCATATTTATTCATTTAAAAGTAATTATCTTATAAACGAAAAATACACATAAAATATTTACGAAACTTAAATATTTATAGAAAGAAATATCTTGAGTGGCTTTTTAAATTTAATTAAAATAAAATTATAAAATACTATAATAATAAAAGAAACGAGCTTTTTTCCCTATTTGCCACCTTTTTAATAATTAATTATCATTTTGCCACTGTTTTCAAAATATTTCCCAATGTCTGCACCATTTAGTCAACTAAACTAAGGTTTAGTCGACTAAAACACGGGTGGCTGATTTTTTTAAAATGCCCCCGAAATTTAGTCGACTAACTCACTTGACTTAGTCGACTAAATATAAACCGATCAAAAGAAATTAAAATGAAGGACCTAAATTAGATAATATTTATAATTATAATACTATATTTATAATTATAGTATTATATTCGTTCATTTTAAAGATCTAAAAGGGAATAATCAAAATATTAAATTAAATATTTATTTAATATTTTGTATCTACTTCCACATTATAATTAATTTACAAAATATTGTGTAATTGTCTCCCCCATTATTTATCTTTCATAACTCGCCACTCATTACTATTATTTTTTATTTTAGTGTTTTGAGTTTGCACCTAAATTAGATGCTTATCGCTATACTTTTATATAATAAAAAAAGTTATAATTAATTCATTGGAATCCCTATTTTTTCTATTGATTAGTTCCCCTAAATTTAAGCATTTGCATATATTTACGTTTATAGGTATAGTGTTATATTATTTCCTTTTAGAGTTCTCAAGAGGAATAATCAAAAAATTAAATTAAATATTTACTTAATATTTTGTATCTACCTCCCCATTATTAATTCAAAAGTCTAACTAATTTATTAGAATCCCTATCTTTTCTATTGATTAGTTCCCCTTCATTTGAACATATTTATATTTATAATTGTAGTATTATATTCGTTCTTTTAAAGATATTAAATTAAGTATTTACCTCTCCCATTATTAATTTATAAAATATCATGTAACTATTTTCCCCATTATCTATCTTTCATAACTGCCTCTCATTTTTTTTTTTTTTTTTTTTAGTATTTTGATGCTACAATTATACTAACGTGTCGCTCAAGAAGATACTTACTGCTCTACTTTTATGTAATTAAGATATTAATAGAAAAAAAAACACAAAATCTCTCATTTTTTCAAAATTATATTTTTATTTTTAAAATTGACAAAAAAAGATTAGTCGAAATTAAACATTATATAATTTTAGGAAAACTCAAAATTTTTTATAAGTTATTATATACATTAAAGAAATGTTATATATATTAAAAAAATTAAAATTGACAAAGTCATGTTCAAAGACAAGTGTCATCTTCCCGTGTTGATAACAAAGGATAAAAAATCAAACCTTCTATTTATAGAACTATAAATTACAAATGATGATGATATGATTATGAGGATGTTAGTTAAAGTTACAGAAATTACAAATAATGATGATATGATTATGTAGATGTTAGTTAAAGTTTTTTTTAAAAAATTATGATTTGACGGTTGGAATTTTACTGAAAAATATAATTCAAATTACTTTTAAAATAGAATGTGGGAGATATTGAAGGAGAGAATGAAGGAAGTTTAATTAAGAACATTTAGTATTTGGAAATTTATATTTTAAAATAGAATGTGGGAGATATTGAAGGAGAGAATGTCGTGTTTTTTAAATAATAAAAAAAACCCCTCGCTGAGATTTAGTCGACTAAGTCAAGTGAGTTAGTCGACTAAATTTCGGGGCATTTTAAAAAAATCAACCAATTGTGTTTTAGTCGACTAAACCAAGGTTTAGTCGACTAAATGGTGGCACATTGAGAAATATTTTAAAAACAAAAACGGTGGCAAAATGGTAATTAATTATTAAAAAGGCGGCAAATAGGGAAAAAAGCCAAAAGAAACGCCATAAATCTAGCTCAAATCAAAATCTAAAGAATATGCTTTTTGTAACCAGAAAAATCAAATTAATATATGTTATTTTAAAATCTCCACACTTTTTCATATTTATTCATTTAAAAGTAATTATCTTGTAAACAAAAAATACGCATAAAATATTTACTAAACTTAAATATTTATAGAAATAAATATCTTGAGTGGCTTTTTAAATTTAATTAAAATATAATTATAAAATACTATAATAATAAAGGAAACGCCATAAATCTAGTTCAAATCAAAATCCAAAGAATCTGCTTTTTTGTAACTGGAAAAATTAAATTAATATCTTTATTTAAAAATCTCTATACTTTTTCATATTTATTCATTTAAAAGTAATTATCGTGTAAACGACACATAAAATATTTACAAAACTTAATATTTATAGAAAGAAATATCTTGAGTGACTTTTTAAATTTAATTAAAATATAATTATAAAATACTAATAATAAAAGAAACGCCATAAATCTGGCTCAAATCAAAATCCTAAGAATCTCGCTTTTTGTAACCGAAAAATCAAATTAATATCTCGTTATTCATCAAAAATCAAATTTAATTAAACAAATTTTTGGCGTCCCGAAGCAAGTTCAAGACGCCAAAATAAATTTTTTGGCGCCCTAAATCTAATTTAGGACGCCTAAAATTAAATATTTGGCGCATTTTTAGAAATTTTTTGGCGCCCGGGGAGTTTTTTGACGGTGGTGAGAAATTTTGGCGTCCCGAAAGAAGTTCAGGACGCCAAAATAAATTTTTTTGGCGCCCTAAAATAAGTTTAGGTCGCTACAATCAGTATTTTAACGCCCTGAATTTTAAATCCGGACGCCAATTTTTTTTTTTTTAACACCGCGCCAAATCCGGACGCGAGGTGTTGAATTATTTGAGTTTTGGACTTTTGGGAGATCTGTGCCAAATCCGTCCCGATATATCAATCACCACGACTTTCTTTTTCTACATTTCCCTCACACGACGATCGGTTGTGGCTTTTCCTCTCTTCCCTTGCTCACACAAACAAAAGCCTTTCTTTTGATCTTCTCCATATCTCGTGTTTTCTTATTTTTGCTTATGGATTTCCATATCTCTACTACGTCTATAGCAAAAGCTCGGATCTTCTTGCTGGAAAGTGTTGTTAGAACCCTTAGATGTTTACCCACCTGGCTTGCTACTGGAATCTTATAATTCACTGGAAACTTCTTCTGCAGCCTGAAAGCATCCACCTTCGGTTTTCTTCCAACTCAAACTCGGATGAGATGACATCGCGGCGTGGTTTCTTCCAGATTCGAAGGCTATGCAGAGCCCAGATCTGCCGCCCCCAATCTGAAGATCCAGATCTGAAGTTGTGGGAGATGACGTCGTCGTCGGTCGGTTGTAATCCCGTGAGTATGTGTTTCAATGGATATGAAATGGAGCCTTGCCTAGATCTGGATTTCGGGCCGAAGGAAGAAGCGCAGGAGCAGAAAAATGGTGTATATATTTTTTCTTGGCTTTACGTTCTTTGTTCTTGAATTTGAACTTGTTTGTTTGATATAAGTATGTAACTATGAATTTTGGTGGCCGATAATATAATATTGGAATCTCCGAATCTATAGCTTCTCCTTTGGTTTTTTTATTGTTGATTGCTAATGTGTTGTTCTTGCTAGTATTCGGAATAATGTTGATTGTTGATGTGTTTTTCTTCTGGTTCTTCTTCCAATTCCACGGCCAACCCCCAAACCTCAGGTTTGGAGGTTTTTTTTTTTTTTTAAAAAAAACAATATATGGCGTCCTGTGGTTCCTTCAAGACGCCTTTTTTAAGGCGTCCTATGATTAATACAAAGGACGCCTTAAAATAAGGCGTCTGATAATCATAGGACGCCTTAAAAAGGCGTCCTGAATGAACCATAGGACGCCTCTTTTAAGGCGTCCTGTATTTAATATAGGACGCCTTATAGACAATATTTACAACTACCCCTAGTCAGACGTCATTCTCAAAAAGGACGTTAATTGCCTCTAATTCAGGACGTTGTTGACGTTTTTTGTAGTAGTGAGGACTCCTTAAGTTTTCTCTACGGCGCCCCCTAGATATACGTCCCCTCAGAAAAGGACGTCAAAAGTACAAAAAATAGGACTCCGTATCCCTATTTTGTAGTAGTGTCACATCCCAAAATGCATGTAAACTGACACTAGTAGGAAGATATCCATGATCATGAGTACTTAAAAAAATTAAGGCAACAATATACAAAAGCCTATTAATATCTTACCTTTCCAGTCAAGCTGTCAAGGAACTCGATCTTTTTCTCAATAGACATCCCCTCGGATTCGGCACGATCTTTTTCTCAAAATATATCTTGTTCTCTCTTATTCCCGGTATTTTTTTTTTTGGTCAAGAGCTATTTAATATTATTACTGCAAACCAGTGCAATAAATGAAAACAAACCGAAGAAGGAATACAAACAAAGCCAAATTAAATACAACAAGATAAGCTAAATATAAGAATAGCCAATCACCGTACATTAAAAATTTAAGAGTAGAAGTAGAAGTATGGACAAAACCGGCCTCCTCGATATCCAAGGTTAGAAGTGACGTGAAAGAAAGTGTTGGTTGTAAAACCCACCCTAACAGGCACACTTTCTTATAAGCATTAGCTAAAATCAGAGCAGCTGCATAGACACCCCGACCTGGGGTAAAGATCAAAGAAAACCCAACCTCAGAAGGAAGAAAACCCATGATATCCTGAAGAACACTTCTGCCCCTCCATTCAAGCAAATATGGTGACCTCGACCACACACTGAACAACACCTTTTGAAATCTTCCTCCAAGAAATGCAGATCCGAGCCACCAGGAGATAGTCGAATCCAATAACGTTCAAACAATCATCCAACCAAGAGGATTTATACTTAAATCTCATAGATCCATTTATATCATGAGAAAACAAGAACACCACCACAAAACCGAGCACCACAAAAAAAAAGAAACAAAAGACAAATAGCTCTCACCGCCGCAGAATAGATCTCAAGAAGAAGAGGAAAAAACTCGCCACAAGAACGAGAGAGGTCCACAACCCTCAGAAATTAGTGGGAAAAGGCCACAGATCAAAGATCTGGGAACCGATCTACCACTCTGACGCAGTTGTGACATAAAATGATACTCGCCGGTGGCTTGTGATGGTGTAATAAGCCGCCGAGAAAAGAGATGAAAGAGAGTTGTGAGACAGAGAAGAGAGAATTCAAATTTTCAATATTATCCCTATTGACTACACTAAACTCTAACAACATGTTAATTTCTAATCTCTCCCAATCCTTCACTACTACAAAATATACTTAAAATGTCAGGTTGTTAATGTCAGTTATTTGGTATAAAAAAAAAAGGACGGTGGTATTTTTGATATTAAAGAGTTTTAGGATCGTTTTAAGCCTTTGTTTTTTTGTTTTAAAAAAGATAAGCCTAGTGAATAAAGGCCGAGAAACAATGTGGTTTATACAGAAAGCGATGTTGTTGAGTTACAACATCGGCTTTTATAATAACCAATGTTAAAAGTCCAATTAGTTTAAATTTTAACCTAACTACCTTGTGTTTTCATAGTTTCATTTTTCACAATCCACCTCACTTGAACCTTCATCCTCCCCTTATCTTTAATTTGACATTATATCTAGGAGTTTCCATCACTTTTCTTTGTCGCCATTGCTATCACACTGTTATTGTAAGTTTTCTTTGTTTTTCTTTTGCATTCTATCATGTCGGGTTATTGTTTGATGATGATAGATTTGGTTTTGAAAGTGAAGAAGAGAGACAGATATTTGATTTTACCAACAGCAAGGTGACAGGTAGCTCTAAAATGATTCTATGGATTCTTTATACCTTCGACTCTTTCTCTCACAAACAGGTTTATTGGCTCTCTCTTCCTTCTTTTATTAATGTAGATGAGATGTAAATCTCTTATTTCGCCAACGGCAAGGTGAAACGCATATCTGAGTTCGCAGACCTGTCACTATAACTCCACCATGCTCCATCACTCCTCTTTTTTGTGTGGTCAAACTTGTTTTGATCTTACTTCACCTTTCTCTTCTCAACTTCTATATGACGCAAATTTGGGTTTTGATTTTGTTTTTTGTTTTCCTTCAAAGCTAAATTTCCATGTTGGCTTTATATTATAAATAACTGACCAAAAAAATCACTTTTCACGTCATTTGTTAACCGACTTTAAAAGCTCTTTGGGTAATAGTGCTTTAAAAAAAACATAAACATTTAAAAATAATTTTTTAATCATAATTTACATATACAAAGTAAGTATGTAAGTATGTGAGATGAGATTTGTCTCAATTTATGTGAATAAACATTTTTGGGAAGTGATAATTGAATATTTCATACACTACTTTTTGTCTCTTGATTTATAATTTAGGACTCTTTAGCTAATAAATAATGGCTTTTATACTTATTTGGGCCTTGGGCCTTTTTATTATATTTTAGCCATTATTTAATAATAAATTCCAGTTTTACATTGCTTCACCATTTTTACCATAACTCTTGAACCAGACATCGGATTTGCCTCATTTTTGTCTCATATTTCAGATGATTCAGAGAGCTACAATTGTTATGAAGACATGAAGAGCAAATTCGGACAAGAGGGCAGTTGATTTTGGAGCCAAGTCATATGTATTTTTGGGCTCGAATTTTGTAATTAAAGCCCATTTTATTTTATTTTCGTTCGGGCCGACTTGTGGATTGGAGCCCCATTTCGTTTTGCCATTTTAGGTTAAGTGAGGCAGCAGCCACAAACACATTCTCATTCACGTTTTTAGATAGTTTTGAATCAAATACGAAGTTTTATTTTCTCTCATCTCTGTTCTTCCTCCGTTCATCGTGTTCTTCGTGTTCATGATGAACTTCTTCATTTCTGTTCGATTTTCGTTCTGCATAATCATGACTAGCTAAGCTACGTGATTGACCCATGGATTGAGGATTC
Source organism: Acacia acuminata (assembly GCA_019022655.1). Taxonomy (NCBI): domain Eukaryota; kingdom Viridiplantae; phylum Streptophyta; class Magnoliopsida; order Fabales; family Fabaceae; genus Acacia; species Acacia acuminata. The sequence continues at coordinate 1,021,027 of JAFJYI010000056.1, read as the reverse complement.
CACTATCCGGAGGACTCGTTCTTAACGCGTAACAAATTCGTTTCGTTTTGTAATTTCGGATTCGATTTACTTTCGGATTGGGTGTTAGATTTAACGCCCGGATCGACATTTCCCAGGACGTAATTCGAACTAGGTTAAAGTATCATTGTACGATCGTACGGGATACGCCATTGATTCGAATAAATTCTGGACGATTGTTCGAGTTGAGGGAATTTCTGGGCAAATGCGAGATTTCGGTTTGCCCGGAGTCGATCACGAGTTCGGTTATAATGTGTTTTTCGTCAGGAAGGGAAGTGGTGGAATTCGAAATCCTGGGTTAATCTTCTTTTATCTATTTAATCTGTGTTTACTTCGTTACATGTTATGTTATTTCATTTTTATTCTCTTTGAATCAAAACCCCCAATTTTTTTGTTTTTATTCTTTGTTCGAATTGAACCGATCATAATCGTTGGGAAACGACCCGAGGTTACATTATACCGCAAATCCTTTTCTAATCTGGTTATTTTGGGAGATTACGGCAAATCTCTGTCAAAATATGGCGCCGCTGCCGGGGAATTTGCATCGGTTTGATTAGTAACGGTGAGTGTAAATAACTTCGTTTTTCGGTAGTTTAGGTGGTTCGGGTGGACTGGACAAAATTTTTCTGACCCGGATCACTCAAACCAGTCTTATTCACAAGGAATTAGGCATTCTAAGAAAGAGTCACTCTCCTTGGGAGTGAGGTATACCCTATTTTCCCCAAATTCCAACGTTTAGACCACTTTTTCGCTTGTTTTAATTTCCGATTTCATGATTTCTACTAGTCGGTTTTTTCGGAGTATCTCGATTTGGTTGAAATTTGGTACGGTGATAGAAAATGGCCTATCTCACAACGCACATCGAAAATCTTTGATTTTCCATGTGCTAAGCTCCGTTTGCCAAATTCCATCGTTTAGACCACTTTTTCAATTTTTGAAGTTTTTTTATTCCATTTTTGGGTTCCCCAATGGTCTAGGAGTTGCCTGTCCAAGTCCCAAAAATTTTAAAAATCATTTGATAGTGTTTCTGGACTTGTTTAGGTCAATTTCTACCATAGGTTTTTGTTTTTGTGTTTGCTTTTGTGTGTCCTAGTGTTTTTCTACTTTATACCACTTTTAGTGGCATTTTCGTAATTCTGATTGGCTGGTGGCATTTTCGTAATTCTGATTTTTTTGCAGATTACGCCTTATGACTATCTTTTGCATGAGTACTAGGAGCACTATCAATCCGGAAGACTTGTTGCCATTTGATCCTCGAAATTGAAAGGACAATTCTTACCGCTAGAAGAGTTGTTAGGCTAAGTCGTGGGATTAATCGAATTGGACATTGCACTTGAGTCCGATTGTGGCCATTCGATTGTGTCCATACCGTTGATCTCTCGATTGTGTTTCGATAGTACTTCGATAGTCTTATTGTTTTCACCGATTCTAGTAGCAATTTTCCTAACTCGGATATTATGGCGGAAGAACGGGAAAATCGTCCTACTTTAAAGGAATTGAATGAACCCGATGTTAATTATCAACCTTTGTGCATTCAATATCCCGCCTTTGCCGCTAACTTTGAGCTTAAATCTGGTCTAATACATTTGCTGCCTAAGTTTCATGGTCTTGCGGGTGAGTGTGCCATTAAGCATTTGAAGGAGTTCCATCTAGTATGCGACAATGAAACCGCATGCCATTGATGAAGATCAAATCAAGGTGAGAGCTTTTCCTTTCTCATTGGAAGGTGGAGCCAAAGATCGGTTGTTGTACCTTTAGCCTTCATCTATTGGGAGCCGGGCCGAGGTTCGAGGTTATTTATGGAGAAATATTTCCCTTCTTCAAGAGCAACCGCGATCAAGAAGGAAATTGCCAACATTAAGCAAGTCAATGGGGAGACTTTGTATGAGTCGGGAGAGGTTCAAAAGGTTGTGTGCAAGCCGTCCACACCACCGCATCTCGAGAAAGACTTGATTACCCATTTCTATGATGGTCCTTTACCGCAGACAAAGGTTTGGTGGATGCTTCTAGTGGTGGGGCTCTACGTAACAAGACACCCGAAGATGCCCGAGAATTGTTATCCGAGATGGCGACCAACTCTCGGCAATTTGGCACTAGGGCCAATAGTACTCCCGTTTACCATGTTCAAACACCTCCGAAATCAAAGATGATTCTCGAGATTAGAGAATAGACTTGATGATCGACCTCTCCGGTGAGGCGGTTAGCGTGACACGTACAGTACAATCTTCTCCTCTTGATTGGGTACTCATGTGGGTTATTCGACCCTTACCATTCTACCGACTCTTGCCCTACCTTGCATGATCCCGCTTATCAAGACCGGTCGGAGCTTCAGTGGGAGCTTTTCCAGAAAGCCACAATACCAAGAATAATGCCTTCTCCAACACCTACAATCCCGGTTGGAGAAATCACCCCAATTTCCGTTGGAACCCGTAATCGAACCGAGTAACCAATATCAGCAAAATTCCGGGAATTACCAACGAGAGAAGATAGACCACGAAATTTCCAACAAGAATCTGCACCTCCTTTGCCTTTGCTAGCACCACCTCCTCGACCACCATATGTGCACCTCCACAGTGCAACACAACAACAAGCTAGTAGTAGTGGTAGTGGTGGTTCCTCCCGAGGATATGATGAAGCAATTTGTCACGGCCAATATGCGTTCCAACGAAGAACCGACACTTCCATTCGAGTTTGCAAACACAGTTGGGCGGTTGGCAACCTCATTGAACCGCTTCAACCTCGGGGATCCAACACTCTTCCTTCACAAACAATTCCTAATCCTAAGGGGAATGTGAGTGCTATCTCCCTTCGTTCGGCAAGCAATTGGAGGAACCTAAACCAGCCGCGAGATGTGACTTCCACATCGAAAGAGAGTCGAAAAATGTGAAGATTGACTCTAAAAATAAAAAGGCAAATGCAGCAAGGTGAAGAGGAAGACATCCCCATTCCTCTTCCTTTCCCTCGAGAGCGCTTCAATCTAAGAAGTTGGCGGAAAAAGCACAAGAGAAGGATATACTTGAGACATTTAGAAGAGTAGAGATCAACATTCCTCTCTTAGATGCGATCAAACAAATTCCTAAATATGCCAAGTTTCGAAGGAGTTGTGCACCAATAAGAGGCGGCGAAGGGGAGTGAACGAGTGAGTTTGAACCGAGAATGTATCGGACTCATCCGACCCTACGATGCCTCGTAAGTGCAAGGATCCGGGGACGTTTTCTATCCCTTGCTATTTTGGTAACTATAGATTTGATGATTGCATGCTAGATTTAGGTGCTTCTATTAATGTCATGCCTCGCATCTATTTATAAATCTCTTGGTCTTGGTCCTTTACGTCCCATTTGGTGTTGTTGTTCAGCTAGCTAATAGGAGTAATGTTCATCCTTCGGTTTAGTTGAGGATGTATTAGTCAAGGTTAATGAACTGATATTTCCTGCTGATTTTTACATCTTAGATATGGAGGATGAGTCTCCCGGTAGTAGATCACCTATCATTCTAGGGAGGCCTTTCATGAAAACAGACTAGGACTAAGATAGATGTGCATTCGGTACTCTTTCCATGGAGTTTGGTGATATATCTCGTGAATTTCAATATTTTTGATGCCATGAGACATCCTAGGGAAGAACATTCTTTTTTATCGCATTGATGTGATTGATGATCTTTGTGGATGATGTTATTGCTGATTGGTGTCTTGATTATCCCGATTTTGCATCTCGAGAGTGATTCTCCCATTTGTGCATGTCTTGATAATGAATGGTGCTCTGTTTGCACCGATTTGCTTAATGCTGCATTATTTGGTGATTCGACTTGCTTGGTGATTCTACATTACATGTGGATTGATATTGATTCGAGTTTGAGCTTCACCTGATCCTAATGTGCATCCCGATTCTGATTTTGATGAGCTTAACTCGATTTTGATGAGCTTGATTCGATGTTAACATTGAGTGTATAGACACGATCCTTCCGTTTCTTTGAATGTGGTTTCGAGGCATTTCCGGTGTGATGACATCGAGTTGTTGCAACAACCACCCAAGCTTCTTCCCTCCACCGAGCAACCACCTGCTTGAGCTGAAATCCCTTCCGATCACCCGAAGTATGCATTTCTCGAGGTGGATGAACAGTTGCCGATCATTGTGGCAAATAATCTTCTTCCCGACCAAGAAGAGAAGCCGCTAAGCTTATTGAGGGCGAACAAGAAAGCCATTGGGTGGACATTAGGCGATATTGTTGGCATCGGCCCTTCCATGTGTATGCATCGCATTCTATTGGAAGAGGACTCTAAACCGCGAGGCAACCCCAGAGACGCCTTAATCCTCTTATCCTTGATGTGGTGAAGAAGGAGGTCACTAAGCTTCTGCAAGCTGGTATCATCTATCCCATTTCGATAGCCGATGGGTTAGCCCTATCCGTGTGGTTCCTAAGAAATCCGAGTCACTTTGTGGTAGCCAATCGGAAGAATGAGCTCATTCCTACTCGAGTTCGAGAATAGTTGGAGAGTTTGCATCGACTATAGGAGACTCAACCAAGCCACTCTCGCAAGGATCATTACCCTCTACCTTTCATTGATCGGATGTTAGAGCGATTGGCCGGCAAGTCCCATTACTTCTTGGATGGCTACTCCGGATACTTCCCGATCCATATTGCTCCTAAGGATCAAGAGAAGACGACCTTCACATGCCCCTTTGGAACATATGCCTACCGAAGGATGCCTTTTGGCCTTTGCAACGCACCGGCACCTTTCGCGTTGTATGGTAAGCATTTTCTCGAGTTTCTAGAGGACCGCATGGAGGTTTTTATGGATGATTTCACTGTATATGGGTCTGATTTTGATGCATGCTTGGCTAATTTGTCTAGAGTTTTGCATAGGTGTATTGAGTCTAATCTTGTGCTGAATTATGAGAAGTGTCACTTTATGGTTGAGTCGGGTATAGTCTTAGGACACATAGTGTCTAGGAAAGGGATTGAGGTAGATCCTGCTAAGATAGATGTAATTCTTTGCTTTGCCTTACCCCGCATCTCGTGCGGGAAGTTCGCTCTTTTCTTGGTCATGCGGTTTCTATCGACGTTTCATTCGGGATTTCAAAGAAGATTGCCCGACCCTTGTCCAACCTTCTGCATAAGGACACGACTTTGTATTTGATGATGCTTGCAAGGCGGCTTTCGATCATTTGAAGCGTTGCGACTACGGCCCCGATGATCCAAGCCCCGATTGGTGCCTCCTTCGAGTTGATGTGTGATGCTTCCAACTATGTGGTTGGTGCTATCTTGGCACAGGGAGTTGAAAGAGCATCTCATGTGATTGCATATGCCTCCAAGACTTTGGATCCTGCCCAGTCCAATTACACCACTACTGAAAAGGAGTTGTTGGCTATTGTATTTGCTTTTGATAAGTTTAGGTCATATCTGTTAGCAAGTAGAGTAATTGTTTTCTCTGACCATGCTGCTTTGAAGTTTCTTTTGAAAAAGACAGATGCTAAGCCACGACTCATTCGGTGGATGTTATTGCTCCAAGAGTTCGATGTTGAGATTCGAGACAGAAGTGGAGCACAAAACTGGGTAGCTGACCATTTGAGTCGCATCACTCATTCTCCCTCTCACCCCTCTTCTATTCAGGATGATTTCCCTGATGAGCAGCTTCTACAGCTACAAGGTAAGCTTCCATGGTATGCTGATCTAGTTAACTACTTAGTAGCTGGTGTTTTGCCTGTAGATTCCACTAGGGCCCAAACCCTCAAATTAAAGAGTGAGTCTAAATATTATGTTTGGGATGACCCTTATCTCGGGAAATTTTGTAGTGACCAAGTAGTTAGGAGATGTGTGCCGATCATGAGTTTCACTCTATATTGCATTTTGCTCATGCTTCGCTTTCTACGTGGTGGTCACTTTGGACCCCAAAGAACTGCTAGGAAAGTATTAGATAGTGGATTATTTTGGCCTTCATTGTTTCATGATTCCCATCTATTTTGTAAGTCATGTGATAACTGTCAGAGAGCAGGGAGTATTTCCCGTAGGCATGAGATGCCCTAACCCTATATTGTTTTGTGAGATCTTTGATGTTTGGGGTATTGATTTTATGGGTCCATTTCTGCTTCATTTGGTTATACTTACATACCGCTTTGGGGCCGTTGATTATGTCTCGAAATGGGTTGAGGCGAAAGCCACCCGGACTAATGATTCTTCTGTGGTGGTGGATTTTGTTAGGTCTAACATTTTCTCGCAGTTTGGCATTCCTAGAGCTATTATCGGTGACCAAGGCTCCCATTTTTGCAACCGAAGCATGGGTGCCTTGTTACGCAAGTATGGAGTGCTTCACAAGGTCTCCACAAAGATACCATCCTCAAACCAACGGTCAAGCCGAAGTCTCAAATAGAGAGATTAAGCAAATCCTTCGAAGACTGTTAACTCTACCCGGAAAGATTGGAGTAAGCGATTAGAGGATGCTTTGTGGGCATATCGCACCGCCTACAAGACTCCGATTGGGATGTCTCCTTATCGGCTTGTCTTTGGTAAGGCATGTCATCTTCCTGGTTGAGTTGGAGCATCAAGCCTATTGGGCCATTAAACGTGTAACATGGATTTGGCCAAGTCTCGGGATGGAGCGGAAGCTACAATTGCAAGAGTTGGATGAGCTTAGATTGGATGCCTATGAAAGCTCGCGGTTATACAAGGAAAAGACTAAGGCATCCATGATAAGCATATTCGAGGAAAGAATTTTCTCGTGCGCCGAAAGTTCTTGTTTAACTCCCGTTTGAAGTTTATGCACGGTAAGCTTCGATCTAAATGGGATGGCCCTTTTGAGATCACTAACATTTTTCCATTTGGTGTCTTTGTTGAGCTATGTGATCCACCCACAGACGAACCTTTAAGGTTAATGGGCATCGCCTCAAGCCATTTCATGAGGGATCCCAACAAAACGGCTGAGGAAGCGAGAGATTCTCCTCATTGATGCCACTTATCCGCCATAAACCCCTTGGGGAGTATTCTTCTTTCTTTCTCCCTCTTTCTTCTATTTGTTTTCCTTTTTCTACTTTGCTTTTTGAAATAAATACGCCTCTCTTTTCTATGATTGCTCCATATTATGAACTTGGACATTTTGGTTTTAATGGATCATTCTCGTTTGGTCTGTCATTCTTGACTCTTCGATTACATGTCTTGGTAGTTGATTTGATGTTGTTGATTGCCTAAGTTGGTATTGACCTTGTGAGGTTTTGGGCTGCATGAATGGAATTCATCTTTTGCCATTCTTTCTTTCATGTGTGCATCTCGCTCATGATTTGTGTTCTCTAGAACTTGCTCCTTTTCTTTTTGAAACTACATTTTTCATTTAAGTGCATAAGTATGATGGAAGCTTGTTTTCTTTCTTTTATTTTCCTCACTTTGGCCAAATAACCTTTCCCTTGCATTATGATTCCTTTGCTAGCCCTTTGTGCCTTTTTGACTCATTCTTTTCAAAGCTACATTACAAGCCTAAGCGAAAAACCATTTTATTCTCGCACCTTGAAAATTTATTGAGCATTGGTTTCACCTTGGTTTTGTGTTTAAGTGTGGGGGTTGCTCGGAGTGCAACAATTTAAGTATGGGGGGGGATGTTTGCTTTTGTCATTGTGATTATGTATATAGTATAGTTTCATTTTTTTCTCAAAAAAAAAAAAAAAAAAAAAAGAAAAAAAAAAAGAAAGAAAGAAAGAAAGAAAAGCAAAAAAAAAAAAAGAAAAGAAAAGAAAGAAAAGCAAAAGAAAAAAAAAGAAAAAGAAAAAAAAAGAGAAGAAATATAGAAAGAAAATGCATAGAAAGAAAGGAGATATATAAGTAAAATAAAAATTTTCTTACATAGAGAATGATTGTGTTAATTAGTGCTCTTTTTAATTTCCTTGGTGCTTAACCTCTCATTCCATACTATTACCTACCTTCACCCTAACCCCATTACAACCTTTCATAACAAGCTCTCTTGATTTGTGCATGCATGTGTTATGAGTAGTGGAGACGTAGAAATTGAGCAAGCTTATGGTAGAGCAAATTTCTTGAGTAGAATTTGAGCGATACACTTATTTACCTTAAACACTTGAGAGATTGATTGATTGATTGATTGAGCGCATCATTTGAGAGACCATCTTATGTGATTAGCATCATTAATTGAGATTACCATGAATGGTAATTTGAGATGAAGGGATTGTGGTCTTGATTGATTGATCTTTTGGAGCTTTGTGTCCCTTGTTCAATTTTTGCATTGTTAGCAATTGTTAGAAAAGAAGAGTTTCTCCTTTAGGTCTTTTTCTTTGAATTTTGCTCGGGAGTGCAAAAACATAAGTGTGGGGGAATTTGATAATTGAATATTTCATACACTACTTTTTGTCTCTTGATTTATAATTTAGGACTCTTTAGCTAATAAATAATGGCTTTTATACTTATTTGGGCCTTGGGCCTTTTATTATATTTTAGCCATTATTTAATAATAAATTCCAGTTTTACATTGCTTCACCATTTTTACCATAACTCTTGAACCAGACATCGGATTTGCCTCATTTTTGTCTCATATTTCAGATGATTCAGAGAGCTACAATTGTTATGAAGACATGAAGAGCAAATTCGGACAAGAGGGCGGTTGATTTTGGAGCCGAAGTCATATGTATTTTTGGGCTCGAATTTTGTAATTAAAGCCCATTTTATTTTATTTTCGTTCTGGGCCTGACTTGTGGATTGGAGCCCCATTTCATTTTGCCATTTTAGGTTAAGTGAGGCAGCAGCCACAAACACATTCTCATTCACGTTTTTAGATAGTTTTGAATCAAATACGTAAGTTTTATTTTCTCTCATCTCTGCTCTTCCTCTCGTTCATCGTGTTCTTCGTGTTCATGATGAACTTCTTCATTTCTCGTTCGATTTTCGTTCTGCATAATCATGACTAGCTAAGCTACTTTGTGATTGACCCATGGATTGAGGATTCCACTATCCAGAGGACTCGTTCTTAACGGTAACAAATTCGTTTCGTTTTGTAATTTCGGATTCGATTTACTTTCGGATTGGGTGTTAGATTTAACGCCCGGATCGACATTTCCCAAGGACGTAATTCGAACTAGGTTAAAGTATCATTGTACGATCGTACGGAGATACGCCATTGATTCGAATAAATTCGGACGATTGTTCGCTTGAGGGAATTTCGGGCAAATGCGTAGATTTCGGTTTGCCCAGTCGATCACGAGTTCGGTTATAATCAAGCTTTTCCGAGGAAGGGAAGTGGTGGAATTCGAAATCCTGGGTTAATCTTCTCGTTTATCCGTTTAATCTGTTTTACTTCGTTCGTTATGTTATTTCATTTTTATTCTCTTTGAATCAAAACCCCCAATTTTTTACTTGTTTTTATTGTTGTTCGAATTGAACCGATCACAATTCGTTGGGAAACGACCCAGGTTACATTATACCGCAAATCCTTTTCTAATCTGGTTATTTTGGGAGATTACGGCAAATCTCTGTCGGAAGCTTTAAAAAGAAACATTTAATGCTTATTCAAACTATCTAAACTTCTTATAAAAATGACTAAAAATATCTTTTAGAAGATATCTCATAAAATGGACACAAGGGAGTATGTATTTAGTGACAACAACATATAATATTAAAATGTTTTGACCAATGGCCTTTTGTACTGAACAGTTCTAGTCTTCAATATGAGTTGTTCTTGAAGGGTTTTGGTGCATGTACATATAATCATAACAGTTAATACTACTGATGAAAGAGATCAGTTAAAATAGGCCTCTCTGCTAGTTAATTGAGGACGAGGTTTTTCTTCTCTTTAACCATGAGCTGCTACCACTTCTCTGAACAACCTCTTTCTCTCCTTCAAATGACCTCATTCCCAATCTCTCTTGTTCTTCAGAAGATGAAATGAATAACTTAGGGCTAGCTTTTGCCTCTGATAATACACTTATATACTCCCTCCTTACAAACTCTTCATCACTTGATGTGTGATCAACATCGTCCATAGGTGTCTTTCCCTTTGCCCTATCCGACGAGTCCATGCTATCTTCTTCTTCGTTGCTACTTTCTCCGGATGTCGTATCGCTAACTATTTGGAATTCACCTGCAAAATCAAACATACAAATATAATTCATAACTCCTCTTATTAAAATGTTTTTCTGAAGCAATCTTGTCATTTTCATTAATTTTCTCATCTATCTTATTTAATTATTGTTCATGGAGTGTCAATAGGGTAGTTTAGGAATTTTTTTTGATAAATATGAGAAATAGGGCTTGCATTTAGAACCAAAATCAACTTCCAAGTAGATTATATATTAAGGACCAAAGTAGTATCATATAATCACAAAGACAAGATTCTTAGGCTAATTAAAATGTAATTAACCTTATCAATTAGTCAATTGATTTTCACAATTACCCTTTGAGACAAGTGAACCTAATAAGCATGCTTTGGTGCAATTCAAGTGCTTACAAGCTTAAGATTAAACACAGGAAACTATCTAAATATAGAGAGATATACCCTGAAATGCGGAGGCTTTAGCTTTTCTTCCATTATATAAAGGAAGAAGAGATTTTGATTGTGAGTCAGTTTTGTCTCTTCCCAAACTATAGGAGGTTGAGAGTTTCCTTTCAATGCATTGCCTTTGTTGTACCATATCATCCATCTTTTCATAAATTTCATCACCTGTTTCTTCTTTCTTTAAGGCTTTTTCCTTGAGTTCGGTGATCTTCTGTCAAATGCTTTCTTTTGGAGCCGAAGAGAGCGCCGAAATGTACAGCTTGCGAGATGTTGATTTAAGAGACATGTTTAGTCGAGAAACAAGTAATGAAAAATCATGAGTTAATAAGGTAGGAATTTAATTACCAAAAAGTCAAATAATTAGTGAGTAGCATCATGCAACAACAGATGTATGCTTCTCATTTATTATTGGAACTTTTTATTGATTACATTCTTTCCTTGAGACCCATGGTGATTTTCTCAAAAAGTAAAGAACATGGATATTGAGATTACTCGCTTTTCTAGGAAGCTACCAAGGCCTTTATTTTGAATCTTCCTTTTTGCCCAGAATGTACAGTAGAATCTCACAACCCCAGCCAATGCTGCCAAAAGAGCTGACTCGAAGAAAAGAAACAAGAATATCGGCCTTTCATTTCCTGCAGGAAAAGAATTGTTCTTTCAAGTGTTGAACGACTAAATCTGTATCTGGTTGCTCTACATAGCTTTACTTAACCTGTATAGATATTCACAAGCTCAGTCCTTGCTTGAGAGCAGCTAGAGGTAAGCTTCTGATCTGTAAAGGGATTAAAAATATTGAAGAAATTTGAAAACCAAACCAAGCCATCCAGCTGAAATTATATCAAAGCATATGCTAGAGGAAATTGGCGTTAAAACTCAAGAGGTATTAAATAAAATTGATGTACCATAAAAATTATAACAACAGGAATAAATTTGAAGACATGCCAGATATATTATGAAGATTATTCCCAAAATGTCGTAGGTTTACATAAATTCTCGCTGGAATAGACTTGGAGACATGCCGATGCAAATCAACTTGTTTAGAGTTTTAGCCAACTGCTATAAGAAAATGTGGCTTTCTTAGGCTTTTGTCTAATTTTCAATGAACAAAATGTCTTACACCACAAAATTTTGTGGAATGTGGATCGCCGAAAAGATCAGCGCTATGGCATGTATGTCTTGTTTGAAAAACCAGACATGTAACTAAATTCTGGCATTTATCTTCATTTCCCCTGTCTTATCTCTCGATTTCTTTGACTTCTGCTTCTAATGGTTCTTTAACTCGGATTGTGACATTCCTAAGGAAACATACCAATCAAGGTTCCAATACTTGGCCTTCAGTTGGCTGATACAATCACTTGGTACGTTTGCATAACACTTTAATGTTATGTGTGTCTGTATCCCTGTAGATTTTTCTTGAGAAGCTTCACAGTTTTCACCAATGTTCAACTAAAACTTTAATGTTATGTGTGTGTGCATTTATCTCCCCATAGACCTTTTGTAAGATAATTTTTCACCAATGCATTATCTATTGAAACTGAACTTCCACTTTAAAGTCCATTAGACACCAAGAAAGGAACTTATACAAGAAGAAGCAAGTTAATTGAGCAAAGTAGTAGACATGCATGCTGAGAGAAATTCTCAGATGAAACTTAGGTGGAATTTAAAGACCACTTATATGATGCAACAGCTACATTTCAGTTTAAATTATAGTAGTAAAAATGGTTACCTATTGTACGGCATTGCAATGGGTTGCCTGTCTCTGCATTAAGTATCATAATTAAGACATTAGTGCATTCAAGCAAATTACCTATCTACGTGATTACTATGTTTTATTGCACACCACATTAGAACTATAGAGAGTAACAGTTATCAAGTGATTCCCATAATGTGCTCTCTCAAAAAGAAATTATGATATGTAAAGGAATAGGCTCATACTTGAGGCTGCAAAAAAAGCCAGAAGAATCTCCTCATCGATTATAAATTGACTCAGATCACTCGTTTGTAATAAAGATGAAAACTGGCCTGGTTCAGTCAACGTTGAAAGAATTGTGATAGGCTCCAAGCTATCAGAACTTTTTGTTACCAAAAAAAAAAAAAAAAAAACCAAACAATTTATGATGAACACACAAGGAAAGATAGTGGAAGAATCAATATGAGGTCACGAGGAGGAAATATAATTACAAAAAAGTCTTACAACAAGTGAGCAGTATGCGATGACAAGTTTCAGTATAGAGAAAATGACAACAAGCACGTTTTGCTCACTTGTTATTGGAACTTTTCGATAATTTCATTTTTTCTTTGGGACCTCATAGCGATTCTCCCAAAGATAATATGCATACATGGATGGCTTTCTGACCAATAAATAGACCCGGTTGCAGGAACCAATAAAGTGAAGAGGGCAGTTGTAGGTTGAACCGCTGAAACATGGGCGCTTTCATTAATACCGTAGCTGATTTTTCCTTCCATCTGTGTCTGGGACGTATAGACTGCATAACCAGAGCAATCAAGCATAGGATCAACTTGAATCACAACGTTCTCTGCATTTATTCTTGAGAATTTCTGAAGAGAACCAGTTGGTGAAAATGAGTATAAGAATCCATCCAAAGAAGCAATAGATACCCATCCTATGACAGAAAATACATAAATCATTAGCTCCAGAGAAACATAAGATCACTGCAAAAGTTTTAAATTGAACCATGAACTTAAATAAAATTATTAGACAAGAGAATATGCATGTAAAGAGTAAGTATGGTCAGATCTTGCCCTTCAGATCCATATGATGAGCTTCACTGATACTTTTCAGGTTCTTACTTAATGTAGTTAACGAGTCATGTTATTGACATTAAAAGTCCCTATTAAGTGTAAAATGACAGCAACAGATAAGCCTCACTGAAACCTTTCAGGTTCTTAAACTGGGGAGAAAGCAAAAGGCTTACCATTCGAATCAACTACAGGTGCACTGTCTGCTCTGCTCAATGGCCCAATGTTCTTCTGCCACAAGATATTACCCGAAAAGACATCAAGGGCCAATACAAGAGCCTTCACTGGAACAGTTACATAAAGATGACCATTGTTTCCTGGAGTGACTGTAAAAATTTTATCTAATGAACTAAAATCCTGTATCCATATAAATTGACGGCTGCGAACTGACAAACAATATAGTTCTCCTGCTGTGTTTGAGATCTGAAATGCAAAAGCATAGCAGTAAAGTAAAAAGAAGAAGAAGAAGAAAATATCACACTTTCAGTTAGTCATTATAATGCTGCACAGAAACAAGAAATTCGCTTGCAACCTTTTAAGAACTCAATTAGAAGTATCAAGTAGGAGGAATTCCTTGGTTATATATATCTGCTTTACATAATAAGTAGAGATACAAGTTTATTAGGAGTGGGTATAGTAGGCGTGTAGCTGAAAATCTGTCTTACCATGCATCTGATCATAATAGGGCTGGTTCACACATTTCATATACACTAAATCTACCTAAAAATAAATCTGCAGGTAAAGTTTGAGCGACCCTGGATGACTTTGTAACTAGCATCGCTTTCCCTTATAGGCTTCTTCCGTCTAGTTCAACCAAATACCTAATAGACTTGGTGAATGTTAGAGTCTAAAGGGTCAACAAGAGCATAAAGTTAGGGTAGCAGATATGAAGATGTTGAGATACATTTGTGTCCATCCGAGAAAAAGATAAGATTTGAAATAATTACATCAAAGGAAGAGTAATCTTGGTGAATAGAAAATGGCTGAAAATTGTTTGAGGTGGTTTGGACATGTACAAAGAAGGCTGTTAGAGGGACTCATGAGGAGAATAGATTAGATAGTATGGAATTCTGTGAAAAGGGGCAGAGGAAGACTAAAGAGAATATTCAATGAAGTCATTGAATAGGACCTTTTGGTTAACAAATTTGGTTGTTGATACTTGATAGAGCACAACAACGCCATACGATCCATATAGTCGACCTCACCTATTAGGATAAAGCTTCTTGTTGTTGATCATCCATTAATCTGACTTCTTTCAAGTTATAATGACTCTAAAATGAGAATAAGAATGCACATGAGACTGATTTTGTCCTTTTCTTTTACTTCTCTATCTTATCTATCTATCTCTCACTTATTTCACTTGTTCTACAAGTACTTATGACATGCTTGGAAATGATCCAAATCCTCCATTCCATACATGTTTTTAAAAATATAAAATGCAGCAAACTATAAGTATAGGAAAAAACCTTACATATATACTAGCCTCACATTGATCAAGCACTGGGGCTGAAGCGAAAAAACAATTTGTCAGATTTTTTCGGCATCCTTGACGGTAGCCGGATTGGTTAAACACAGGTCCTACACTCCAACGTAAGCGTCCATGGGACTGGTATGCAAAGAGACCACGATCCCTGAGATTGATGAACAGTGTGGAACTAAAAGTGCTCACAGAGACTCCAACGATTTCAACAGTGCCCTGTTGATTTGTCTCAGGGCCAAAGAAAACTTGTGCCTCTGCCTGAGGAATTCCATGGTTTCCAAATTTAATCTCCAGCACTCTGTTCTCTGCAACCAAATATATCTGCAAGTGCCTTACAGGAGTTAGAAATTAATCTTTAGAAATTTCAATTGCTTCTAATCAGTTTGTAATACAGAGTTTTCCTGTTTCTTAAATGTCACCACTATACAAGGAAAAAAAGGTAAAATAAATCTTTTGGTTATTATAATTGTAATACAATCCTAAAAATTTTACACAAGTGCAACACCAGTTGACAGTTTTGACTCACTAAAACTTACTCCTGGACTTGAACTCACCGCAACCCAATCTTTATAATTTTAACCATCTATTTAAAACTTTAGTCCTTAAACTTCCTGAAATTTATAAATTATTTTTTAGAATATAGAGATTAATATTTTTAATGGTTAAAATGCATTAAGTTGGGACTAAGTTATAATCAAGTCAAAATTATAGATATTGAATCGTGTCTGAGTTACAACTGTGTCAAAATTAGTAGAACAAAAATATTAATTTTCCCAAAAATTAAATATCCAAATGGCAAACATAGATAAGGTAGGCAGAGAAGTTCACAACAAATGTATATATGAAAGAAAGACAGACAAGGGCGACGAAGTTGAAGAAAAATAATGTTGAAAAGACAAGCATATCCTCGAGCAGGTTACAAACATTGGACTTAGGCGTCCACGGCAAAAGTTGACTTCGTCCATCAAACCAGGATTTAGTTATGATGCTTCAAGATTGCAAAACCATATACAGTACAAATAAAGTACACAGTTTGCCTAAATTGAGGTCTTACCTTGCCTGGACCACCGTGAAGAGGGGCCATAGCAACATTACATTTGAAGTCAAGATGAACAGACCAAGCGATGGAACCATTACTTTCAAAGGCGAAGAAATAATTCTCAGAACAAGCGTAAACCCTTCCATCATCTCCAAGAAGAGGTTTCGAAAGCCGAAGCGAAGGACCTGAAAAACCCACAATCTCAGTCAAGTAAAGAATGAGTTTGATAAATGTTTTTGGGAACTGCTAGTTAGTTATTATGGCGCAATGCGTGGAGAGATAGAGACACAGACCTCTAGATGGGTAGTGATAAGCAAATATAGAGGCAAAGTCGCAGAGCCACAGAGAAACAAGAAGGAATAGCGAGACCGCCATGGAAGGATGTGAATGGTTGGGTTTGAAGAAATTGATCGCCAACTGTAAATATCATGCCAAGAACTCTCACTGTGGATGATTGTTGCAGTGTAACCGTTGCTTCACACTGTAATAATATGAAAAAAAAAAAAAAATGATTTAATTAGTTATTGTATTAATGCATGTTAGGTAAATTATTACTCTCATAGTCTAGTTATTCAATATGTTTAAATTGTGTTTTTTTTTTTTCTTTCTTTGCATTTCCCATGACATAAACCTTGAAAATGAACAATATTTTTAATATCAAATTTTTTTTGATCGTTTGTTTTAAAAAAATTGCTGAAAAATCCTCATTGTATTGTTCATTATTCATTCAAAATAAAAGGAACTGGAATGTTTTTTTAAAAAAAACTTAGGAAAAAAAAGTTAAGCATAGTTAGAATTATGCTATATACAACTGAAAAAGAATTACACCAAACTCTTCCTTGTGTCTTTGCTTAAACAAGATATTGTGAGTCCGTGTCTACCTCCCAAGTCAATGATTCCAAAATACAAAAAACAGAAAACAGAATCAATCGAAGTATTAACTGAATATAATTTTTTTTTTTCCATGAGGATTTTTTTTTTTTTTAAGAATAATGTCATACTAAAATTTTTTCATATAACAAAGAATGGGAAACTAGTCAAATTACATAAGAAAATGGGGACATATTACAAAACATGGGAAAACATATATATATTATTATTTCATTATAATGTAGACACACAATTATATCGGGTTCTAGTTTGTTACCGCAATTCCAGCAACCTATTGCAGGAAAAAAAAATTAGGGTCGAACGACGTGAAAGAGAATAATCCACACAAAATCTAAATGCGCCAAATAAGCAATATGTACCTAGTACAATCTACTACTGTTTTGATAAGAAAACCAACAAATTAAATAACAAGTTTATCGACATTAGTACGTAATTCATATGCTTCAAATATGAATCATGATATAAAAGTAAATAAAATATAAAAATCTAGTAACAGGTACCTAAGCTTGTTTGCACCTCATTCTAAAGCAACCAGGCAAAATGAAAGAAGGAGATCCAAAGACACGGGGCAATGGTTGGATGTGACTTCAATGGTCCAGCCTAAGATTGGACTATGATAATACTAATAGAGCGTTTTGCTTTCGTCTTAGACTTAGTTTTTACTACACAGCTTCATCCTAAAGACGGCAAATATAGGTGGAAGAGAAACCACACCTTTGAGAATTAAACTGATGTTCACAAAAGTCACAACAATCATAAACCAAGAAAAATACAGCCAACCTTAAATTTTGTACAAATCATGAGATCCACATTCCATTCAGAAATGACCTTAAACCATCTCAGCCAAATCTATTTGGCAAATTCGGGGAATCAGATGGTGGAGCCAGCACCCTCCCAAGATACAAAACATTGCCACCAAGGGCAGAGATGTTTACATATCGTTCCATTTTTACAAGTGAAAACTCTAGAGAGCCAAAACTTGAAACCTACGTGTATGCCTAAAAATGTTTACTCCAGAAAGCCCAGTTACCGAAAAAAATGAGCCTTCATGATCTGCACATTCAATTCAAATATTAAGAATAAGAAATATGACAAGTGTGTCCATTGAAGCGTCTCTGCCTGACATTGTCGATTTCTTATTTACCGGAATTTATGCGACCCCCAAACATTGCCAGGAGTGTAGACATTCAAACTCTCATCTTTGGCCAAATTAATAAACATTCAAACTCTTATCCGCATAAAAACAGAACCACACCATACACCCAGTATTCAACTTTTGTTTTTTTGTTTTTTGTTTTTTAATTTACAACTAATTTTTAAAACTTAACCCTCAGCAATTACGACCCAGAAATCAGATTTTCTTGAAAAAAATTTCAGATCCACTCTATTAAACTTAGAAGGCAGAACAAGGAAACACACCCCGCAAGAGTGGGCAGAATAAATTCGAAGAAGAAGAAGAAGAATGTGCCTTGCCTGCTGTCGACGCTGAGAGAAGTGGTGCCTGTCGTCGACGAGTTCAGTTACTGTGGAGGTAAAAACGAGCAAGTGAGAAGCGTAGCCGTATAGGAGTGTGGAGACTGAGAGGAAACTGTCGGGTGTTAGGGTTTAGGAAAGTTTCGACTTCAAGCAAATGGCACTAAGCCCAAATAAAAAGGTCGGGAATCCGAATAGTCGTGGGTTTCCGATAGTCACTGAAGATCAAATAAAAAGAGAACAATCAAAGAGGAAGGAGAAACGGAAGTTACAGAGGTTACAGAAGAAGAGAAGAGGTTGAGAGAGGTCTGGAACTATCACGTCATGCATAACATCGTGTCTGCGTGCTTACAAATACATGCAATGGAAATTAACTACCTACAGGCTAAAAGTCAAAAGACCCAATTAATGACCTGCATGAGTTTGAAATGTCGTTTTGTGAATATCCTCCTCTCTCATCCGTATTTAATGATACCCCGACGGTAGATCTAACTTAGTAAAAATCCTGGCTTGTTCAAGTTCATCTAGCAAATCTTCAATTAATGGACTTGGAAAGCCATCACGCACTGTGACATCATTAAGTTCATAAAAAGTGAATGTACGGTTATAAATTATGTGCAAAAATATCGTTTGACCGTTAAGTTTGACTTTTTCTTCAGACTAGACAATGGTGTGGCTTTCAAGATGCAAAACTACACATACGGTTTAGCCAAAAGAGCGTCCAATACCAAATACTTCTTTTAGGTGCAAAAATACCGTTTGACCGTTAGTTTGACCTTTTTTTGCTGGTTGGACGATGACATGGCTTTCAAAACAACTGTGTGGAAAAAAAAAAAACATAACGCATCGCAAAGTCGAGTTAGGAAGAATTAATATCACCATCCTTATCCCTCTGTTTCCCCCCTCATAACAACACTGAACCTGAAAATTAGAACCTGTCTAATTTCGTTGACAATGCCATTCTCAATACTGACATATCCTCCAGCTAGAAAATGAAGACCTTACGTAGACTAGCGTTCTCAATGCCATTGTCGCCTCAAATTCATTAAAATTGAACCATTACAGCGTCGGCTGGAGTTAGTACACATCATACGATGACGCGTACCGGCCGTTGCCTCAGAAATAGCCCCGTAAAACTCATACAGCTAAAGTGGCATGTGGATGAAAAATATATCTGCATTGAACAAGTTTTTATTTTCAGGTACAATGTTGTTACAAGGGCGAACAAAGGGATATGGGTGGTGATATTAATTCTTTCTAACTCAGACTTGCGACTAGTCGACATGTTTTTTTTTTCCACACAGTTGCTTTGAAAGCCATGTCATCTCCAGTTACCAAAAAAAAAGCCAAACTAATGGTCAAATGATATTTTTACACCTAAAAATACACTTAGTATTGGACACTCTTTTGGCTAAACCATGTGTATTTTTGCACCTTGAAAGCCACATAATGTCCAGTTAGTAAAAAAATTCCAACTTAACAGTCAAACGTATTTTTGGACCTAATTGTAACTACGTAATCACTTTTGCAAATCAATAAAGCACTTGATGTTGGATGTAATTTTGACAAAAACTACATATGTGTATTTTTACACCTTAACCCTTTAAATTATGATTATATAGTTGAGAAAGCATGCTTAGATTTTAAATATTATTAGTTGAGATTTTGAAACCAATTTCACATGATAAAAAAAAAAAAAAAATCATTTGTGGTATTTTTTTACCTAATGAAACTAGGAAAAATTTCAGATAAATAGAATTTGAACTTGAAAATGCCTAAAATGTTTGTTAACACATGGAATGACACATAGGTCACGAGGGAGGAATATGGAATTATGAAATATTGTGTTTTTACCAAAATGCCCTCACTTTTATTTTAATGAAGGATAGTCCTTGCGCCTGCTAGAGCTCTGCCAGCTGCCGGCGTCGGGCCTTTGCTAACAAGCCTCACCACATCGAGGGCCGCCAACTAGAGTTCTAGTAACAAGTTGATTAGTAAAACAATTAACTAGTTAGGTATATAGATTGACAACTTAAGCTCCCTAAGCTCTATCAAGCGTCATTGACAAGTTGAATAAAAACAATAACAACTTAAGTATAAGATTGACAACTTACACTCCTCTAATTGCTAATTGCTATACTTAAGTTGTTATTAACTTTATTCAACTCGTCAACGATGTCTGATAGGGCTTTAGGAAGTTCAAGTTGTCAATCTATTAAATCAAGTAGTTAATCATTTTGCTTAAGTTGTTAGTAGAGCTCCAACCTCCAACTAGAGCTTCGGTCGGCCCATTAGCAGAACCCTCGTCCACCATCAGAACTAGAGCGACGAGAAGGGTTCTTTCAATTCCTTCTTTTAAAAAATTTGAGGAGTATTTTGGTAAAAGCACAACATTTCAAAAATATAAAATCCTCCCTTGTGATCTATATGTCATTTCTATATGTTACAGACATTTTTGGGTTTTCAAGTTCAAATGGTGTTTTATTGGGAATTTCCGAAATTTCCCATGAAACTATGATATGCTTATTTATTTTTTATTTTTAGAGTACAATATAATAACTTTTTTCGATTTCTCTCATAATCTAATTGTTTACTCTTTCCCCAAATTTAAAGAATTTTAAATAAATAAGTATGATTACTTTAAATAAAAAATTATTATTTTATTTTACATATATATAAATTAATCAAAGAAATTTAAAATAAAAAAATTAAAAGTATATTAAAAAAATGTTAAGTATGATTTGTCAATTGTACAATTATAATTTAAGTTGCTAAGCTAACATTTTTCGTTATTGACATTAACGATATTAATATTAGATGACTTAAAAGACAATTTACAAATTTAATAAATTAAAATGAAACTTCATGGTTT
This sequence comes from Acacia acuminata, assembly GCA_019022655.1. NCBI lineage: Eukaryota > Viridiplantae > Streptophyta > Magnoliopsida > Fabales > Fabaceae > Acacia > Acacia acuminata. The sequence continues at coordinate 1,000,008 of JAFJYI010000056.1, read as the reverse complement.
AAAATTATACTTTACTCTTTTTCTGTGAATGAAGATTTTAATTTTATCTTTTTTTGTACAAATTTTAATTTTTTTTTTATAAAAAAAAAAGTTTAGGTAGGGGTAGACACCGCAGTCTTTACCGCGCTAGCCATACCTTGAGACTCAAAACGCTGCAAATACTTTTACGATTCTTCATCAATGGCCTCACATCTACCAATGCAAGATCGAACCTCCTTTTTTTTGGTGAAGACCGATGCCTATGTCAATTATGCCAATTTTATTGACAATTTTAATTTTATTAAACTCATTAGTTAATACGCATGTAGATCCATCTCGTCTGTTTATCAAAAAAAAAAAAAAAAAAAAAAAAAAAAAAAAAAAAAAAGAACATCCCGTCTGGTCCAAAAAACAGCCAACCATAATTTATTTTTTCAAAAAAAATTGATGTAATTTCATAAATGTTTTTTGATAAAACTGAAAAACGATACAAGGCGTCGAGGCTCTTTTATAGGTAAAATAAAAATATCATTTAAAGAAATTAAGATGTGACACAACTAAAATGGGCTCCATCATTAACAAGCCTGGGGCCCATAAGTTTTGCTTTCTATGATGAAAAAGCCTAAAACAAGAAATTTTGGCATCATTACAATGCGAGAGGCCCATCAGTGAAACTTGTTCGCTCTCAATGATGAAAAAGCCTAAAACAGTTTATAGCAAAAAAAAAAAAAAGCCTAAAACAGGAACCAACACGTGGTTGGTCCAAATGTGGCTGGCGTTAGATTTCTTTAAGAGAGTGCAGGGTTTTGAAAAAACCACTTCGTAATCCATTTTGTAGGTTTATGGAACTTACCACATCAAGGAGGGTCGTCCTTACCACTTCGAACTGAAGTGGTTACGGCTCCACCATTTTATATATATAAAAAAAAAAAAAAAAAACCTAAAACAGGAAATTTTAGCTTAGATGACGAATAGATTTTTGCTTAAAAAGTGCGATTAGATAAAAGCTAACCCAAACAAGATTTTATATCAAAAACTCATCCTCGCATGATTCCCAACTCTAATGGGCATGATTCCCCTCCCCAAACGCCAATCCAAACTCACCATAGAGTGCATAAACTTAAAATAACAGACAGTAAGAGAAACCAACAAAAACCACAACAACATAAGCAATGTAAATAATAAACACGTGAATGAGAGTTGGGTTTAGTAGAAAATGCTAGTCTCGTAGAACGTGACAAACTAATGTTGAAAATAAGGGGCCTATATTTAGTGCTATACAACATTTTGAATATGATTGCTTACATTAAGAAGATACTTGTTCTTAGAATTAAAAATGAAAAACAAATCCAATTTATCAACCTAGCTAAGACACGCCATAGAAGAAGATAAGAAGTGAAGCAAAAAGTTGATGATGGATGCTCACAATGTCCAATTTGTTTTGTTTTTTATGTTAAGTATAGGTATCACTCTAATGAAGATAATTATATTCGAGAGACTTTCGGATATTAAATTAAATGTAAACATCAATCCCACCTGCGAAGATTTAAACCTTGCACGTTTGTGAGATATTTATCCTATTTATACGTACGGAGGCCTCCAATGAGAATATGCTACCCACCTTTCTATCTCCTCTCTCCTCTCTCCTCTGTTTCTCTCTGGTCTCTGCTACACACTCTCTTTCTGATATTTTCACGTTGCAGAAAGAATCACAGCATTACACAGAGAACACCTCTATCCTCCAATCAGAAATTTTTGGTGAGACAGAAAAATCAGAGGAATTCGAAGCGTTGACGCTAAACTCCAGAATTCTATCGTCACATTTGTCGATCACATTGGCAATACAGACGAAAGAAAACAATCTTGATCTTCCCCTGCAATAATTCATAGTCCAAGACGCATGCAAATTGTTTTTCGCTTGAATCTCGGATCCCGCATTTATATCTTCCTCTCTGTATTTTTGGTTTTTCTTCAATACAGAACAAATATCTCGGAGATTATCTCCTTGCTTTCCTTTTTGGGGAGATTTGGATTCTTTACGACTTGCACAACTGGGTCGTGTAGAGCCTTGAATTTGGAATTATATCTTGTTTACTTAACCTCGATTCTCGTCCCAGTTGTACAAATAAACTTGCGTGTTATTCCGAATTGTTCTGTTCAAGAAATCAACCTCCTGTGTACGATCGTCTGTTTATCAGGTTTGTTTGATTAAACTGCGCTGTTCTACTTTCTGACAAACCCCTTCCCCGCTTTTTGACGGCACCTAAAATTTTCCTATGTTTTCTTGTATAATTTTGCCTCGCAGAAGTTGATATCTGGGAGAATTAATTGACATCTGAAGATGATTAATGGAAATCTCAACATTAGGACAGAGAAGAAACGTTCGCGAAAGAGCAAAGCAGGTGTTGATGAAAACGCACCCTTGTTACCTAAAACTGGTAAGGATGTTGAAGTCGGATTTGATGATTTTAATGGAGCTTCGTTTTCTGGGGCTGTCCTTAACTTGTCCACCACAATTATTGGTGCTGGGATCATGGCTTTGCCTGCCACTTTGAGAGAGTTGGGATTGGTGCCTGGGATTCTTGCTATCATCTTCATGGTTTTCTTGACAGAGAAGTCTGTTGAGTTCATGGTCAGGTTTACGCGGGCAGGAAAATCTGTTTCTTATGGAGGTCTAATTGGGGATTCATTCGGCAATTTTGGAAAATCTCTGGCGCAAATAACTATAATAGTGAACAACATAGGTGTGCTCATTGTTTACATGATTATACTTGGTAAGATTATCTCTGACTCTTTGACTTAAATATATTTGGCTGAATATCTGCTCATTTTTGTATATGTTTAGATATTGCTCAGATCTCAGCTAGAACTACTGCTTTGTTTTATAATTGAAGTTATTGATTATTGATTTTTATTTTTATTTTTATAATAAAGGTGATGTGCTTTCGGGAACATCATCAAGCGGAGATCACCATAAAGGAGTCCTTGAAGGACGGTTTGGTGTCCATTGGTGGACAGGGCGTACATTTGTTGTTCTCTTTACAACTCTGGCTATATTTGCGCCTCTAGTAAGCTTTAAGCGAATTGGTGAGTGAATTCTTTTCCTTAAATTACAAGAAAAACACGTAGTTCTTATTTTTTGAATCACAACTTACAAGATCTGGTAGATATGTATTATGGTTTTAGGAGCATTCTGTTGCTTTGAACCTCTGTATTGGTTCATGCATTTCAGTTGTCGTAATTGAAGATTTTTATTATCTGTATGGTATGTCATGAAAAGATATCTTATTCTAATATATTTTCGCCATAATTGATGATGAAATCATTAAGTCTTACTTGCTCTAATGGTTGCAGATTCGTTGAGATTCACATCTGCACTATCAGTTGCACTGGCAGTTCTTTTTCTTGTCATTGCCATGGGAATTTCAATTGTCAAGATTATAAAAGGAGGCATAGGGATGCCCAGACTCTTTCCTGTCATTACAGATTTCATGTCAGTTGTCAAACTGTTCACCGCGGCTCCTGTGCTAGTGTGTGCCTATATCTGCCATTACAATGGTATGGAAGTTTTTCTTAACTCACCCATGTTCTGATTGTTATAAGATGTGCAACTGATTTTTGTAGATATAGGGTAGTTATTAGTTTTTATGACAAATGCTGAGAAGTCAACCAAACAATTTGTCTCTTAACAGGGCCCTGATCCTGCCCAATTAAATAATAGAGTCAACCAAACTAAGTTATTCTTGGTAGGATGAGTTGGTGTTCAGGTTATTTATTTGATTCATATATTCATCCTATTAACCTTGAGTCAAATAAAACAGTTAATATTTGTCACTCAAGTTGTCTTAGTTTTTATCCTCTTAGTAGCATGACTAATGCAAGTATTGCCCTTTCACCTTATCCTTGGTCCAGACAAATTGCACAAGTATCAATAAAAAAGGGTTCTTATTGCCTATAGTCTTTATTACCTTGAGCATGACATTGTTACTCTTAGCTTTCAGGGTTTACCCATCTTCACTATCTATTTGCAGACCAATATCTGCGTTTTATCAACTTGACACTAATTGATCTGTGGGGATGCTTTATTTGCAGTTCACAACATAGATAATGAACTCGAAGACTCAAGTCAGATGCGAGGGGTTGTACGTTCTTCCCTTCTTTTATGCTCTTCAGTGTACATAATGACAAGCTTCTTTGGGTTCCTCCTTTTTGGTGAAGGAACTCTTGATGACGTGCTTGCCAACTTTGACACTGATCTTGGGATTCCTTGTGGTTCTTTGTTTAATGATCTTGTACGTTTGAGCTATGCAGCACACCTCATGCTTGTATTTCCAGTTGTGTTTTTTCCACTACGGATCAATGTAGATGGTCTTCTATTTCCTTCATCGAGGCCGTTGGTTTCGGATAACTTCAGATTTTCATCAATGACCATTGGCCTCATTACTCTTATCTTCCTCGGAGCAAATTTCATACCCAGCATTTGGGACGCGTTCCAGTTCACTGGAGCTACAGCTTCAGTCTGTGTAGGATTTATATTTCCAGCTGCCATCACTCTCAGGTTAGTTCTTACTTTAGTCATTGGATAATCCTGGAAATTCAAAGATGAAGTTGGCTCATGAATGTAGTTTTTGAATTTGGATCTTCTAGAAGTTTATGTAATAAAGAGAGATACCCATTTGGATTACACTCAATTTTACCACATGAACATATCCATTTTTCTACATCTCTCTCTGTGTCTCAAGTTTGTCCTATGTGGAACACAGAGAGAGGATTTTGAAGCTTGAACGATTTCTCCATCACCATAACAAGTATAAAAAAATAAAGTTAATGGAAGAATAGAGATATCTCTTGAATAAAAAATAAATTAACGCAACTAATGGAAATTGGGCAGTCTTTAAAAGGGAAAAGATATAATCCAGGCATGTTATTATAATTATCTCCATTTGATGTTTTTGCTACTGACAAAATATTCCACTCTATGCAGGGATAAATACAACATAGCCACTAAAACAGACAAGATTCTGTCTGCCCTTATGATTGTCCTGGCAGTCTTCTCAAATATAGTGGCTATTTACAGTGATGCCTATACCTTGATGAAGAAGAACAAACCTGACTTTGCATGATCTCCTCTCGTGTGACTTCTGCAGAAGAAGTTCATTGTTGAAGTATATGGCCATTCTTGGATTATTTGAACAGGGCAGGCCAAATTAGAAGACAAGATTCTGGTAAACTCAATTAAGGGTTTACCTATTGGAAAAATAAGGGTTTATCTATAAAACTGTAAAATATAAGTATCGACTTCTCATATTTGTACCAAAGTAAGTCGTATAGAAAATGATGGTTGACTGAAGGTTTGATGGGTTCTTTACTGAATAAATCTTCCTCACAATTGGAGCCTTTTGCTTGCCCTTCTGGCTCCTTTATAAAATGTTGTACTTCGGTCGTTGAGAAGGTTGCTTTGTCTTTTACACAAATGCAATCAATATTTTGTAAAAACAAATGTATTGGATGTTTTGTAGGCATTAATATTACATACTCCTTCCGGTCCTAATTATAGGAACTATTTACTAGAATTTGGAGAGATTAAGGAGAGAAGTTGAATTAATTAATTATAATTATTTTCCAAAAATACCCCTACTGAAAATAGAAAATTACACAAGACAATTTTTTTTTTTTTTTCCGATTGTTAGTTTTATAAATATTCAGCGTATGAATGATTTGTTTTTTTTTTTTTTTTTAACAATGCCAAAGCTACGCGATTTATGAGATTTGGTATTGTGAGATTAGAATTCAATACCATATATATATATATTTGTAAAAATGAATATTTTATAGATTCAAAATGATTTCTAACTGAAATGCTGTAGATTTAAAATAAATCTTTAAATAAAAAATAAAGTAGAATCTCTCACTTGATAAAATATAAACGTGTTGTTAAATTAATTATTGTGGAGAAAGTATTAGTAGGGGTGATATGGGAAAAATATGACAAAAATTGCTCAAAATTATTTTATAAAAAAAAAAAAAAAGTAGTATAATTGAGGTGTATATGACATTAATGAGTTGCAAGCATTATTTACTTTATAGAATATATAAGTGTATTATTAAATTATTATTGGGAAAGTGACAATAGGGGTATTTTAGGAAAATATTGACAAAAGTTAAAACTTGCTCTTATAATTAGGACCAAAACCAACTCCAAAAAGTGTTCCTATAATTAAACCGGTGGGAGTAATATTTTGATTATTATTTTCTTTGTTGTTGAAAAAGAAGAAGGATGTCAGGGATGTGAATGAGAGAAGCGGTATTAATTAACACTACAACAGAATATGACATTTGTGATGGTTGTTATCTATCGAACATTACAGTTCTCAACTATCATATATGTGGGCGATATATGTTCTGTGTAGATAGATTATGGTTCCAAATTGTTATTTATTTTAGGTCTTTTATAACGATTTAAATACAACACGCGTTATCTATTAAGACTTTGTGAGATCATGATATGTGCATCGCTGTGATAATAATTAATGGGCACCCATGAATAACCATTATAATATATACCACTCTGATCATATTTATAAGTTCATTTTGACTGAAAAATTTGATTCTATTTATAAGTTCTCTTTCAGGTAATAAATGAGATTATGATAATTTTTGCCCATATTAATTGTACCAATGAAAATAGAGAGAAAATAAAGAGTTGAAAGATACTCATTCATAAATAACGGCAAAGTTGAAAATTTACCCTACAATCATTAAGCTAACTACCTCTCATTGGTATGTGTAATTTAGTTAAAAGAGACTTATAAATAAGACGTAGTAGTAATACTTGCATAATACATAACCATATCATTTTGACAACCGTTATTTATTCAATAACATAGATAACGATTCTTTTGTAAAAATTATGACTTTTTAATGAAACTAAATAACGGTCTCATGTAAACAACCGTTATGTATTTATTACATAAATAACGGTTGTCATATAATAAATATGATGAAGGGATGTGAAACTCTTTAAGTGAAAGTTTCTAAGCTAGTGGCCTATGCAATATGGGACATATGTCAAGATATTACAGGCTCTGTCGAAAGAATCAAGGTCAATTGTTGACGTATATAAGTGATAATATAACTGTTGCCATATACTTGTGTCTTTTCATAGGAATTAAGGGTGAAAAAACACGAATATCTGTAAAGGAAAGGACGCTTGGGGTATACAAACCCTTGATCTTCTCAATGGTTTGCTTACCCTTTGCGACCTTTCCTATACAGATTATTCGTGTTTTTTTTTAACCTAGCCTTGCTTTCCTAGCTTAATTGTTGAAGAGACACAAGTTATATGTGAACATTTACATTATAAGATAGGGTGAAGGTACAATTTTGCCAACAAAGTATTAGAGAAAGAGCATCTCGGCACAATTATTTATTTAGGGTATCTTATATACAAATAAACTATTAAAAGGGGTAAAAAAAACACAATGACGTTAGCTCTGTTTGTAACACTGGTTTGGTGACTTTTTTTTTTTTTTTTACTTCTTCCCACACCAAACCGAAAATCTCTACCCACCGACTCGTTCTCCACCTCTCGGGCTCGACCTCTCACCATCTTCCTCATGCTTTTATTCTTTGATTTTTAAATGAAATGGCGGAGAACACCACGAGACCCCCAAGAACAGGGGTTTCTATCTTAAGATGAAGTTCCTTCCCAAACATACCGAGACCTTCCCCGAAAAAAAGCCTTCTTTAGGTATTACAAATGGCTTCTCTAGCTCTCCTTATCTCTCTACTTCTTCTCCTCCCGTTTCATCTCCAATAATAATCCCCCTCGCACTCCGACTCTTCCCATAAATCTCAATCCACCCTTCTCCAATCTACCTCTAAACCCATCGGTACTTTATCCATAGATCGATTCGAAACCATGAGTTCTTCGTCACTTGTCAAACCTGTTTCGCTAGTTTAATTTATCCGCTCGTTTTGTGTCTTTCTACGTATATGCTTGCAAGGGCTCGACGATTTGAAGATATTCGTGTATGATTTGCCTCCGAAATACAACTCCAATTGGATCTACAAAATTTCCGAGAACGAAAAATGCTTCTGAGAGTCATAGGTTAGGGCTCTGAACTCTCATGAGAGAGGGAGAGACAGAGAGAGAAAGAAGGGGAAGGGTGGGATTTACAGAGAGAAAGTCCGGTGGTCTCATGCTTTCTCTTGCTGTTGCTGCTTCTTCCATTTTTGCAGGTAACTCTCTCTCCCTCTCTCGCCGTTCATCTTCTTTACAGTGATTTAATTGAATTCAAACATACCGATCATGCTTTTGAAGTTGTGATTTACGGCATCTCGAGTTTGACTTTGAATTGACGTCTAATTAAACTTGATGAAGATTCGATCAAGCTGATGAAAAAGATGCGTGACATGGAATTTTTCTGTTTGGGCGTCATTTCTCTGTGGTTTCCGTCGAGATTCTGCATTTCCGGCGATATCTCCAGTTTCCGGCAAATCTGGAAGTTTATTGCCGTCACCGATCTGTGTTCCTATCTTGGCTAATGATGAAGACGATGAAGAGAGGATGATGAAGAAGATGATATCAGTTCTCTCACCCGGTCAGATAAACGTCTGTTAAAAAAAACTAACGGCCATTGTGTTTTTTTACCCTTTTTAATAGTTTGTTTGTATATAAGATACCCTAAATAAATAATTGTGCCAGATGCTCTTTCTCTAATACTTTGTTGGCAAAATTGCACCTTCACCCTATAAGATATATAGGTCAGGAGTGTGATTGATTCTAGCCACAAAGCCTAAAAAATACTAATCCGCCCCAAATTGCTTAGCTGCGCAATGTGGGAAGTACTACTCTGCTATTAGATATAGTCGAGACTAACCATCTCAGAAACTCTCACATTAAAGAATATAGGACTTATCACAATGTTGAATTTTAAAGCTTTTAACTTGGTGCCACCTGTTTAATACAAAAACAGGAGAGGAACCTTTGGTCATAGCAATAATGGGTTTTCCAAAAAAAAAACAAAAGTTCACAAAAGCAATTTAATATGTAACCTTCAATGCTTTACCTTGTTGTGACTTCACAAATTGTTGTAGGTATTCTCTTGTTCATGTATGACTTTTAGTACGACTGAACTAGTTTATTCATCACATCACTATTGATCTTTTCGAAGTAACTTCTAGAGGTATGAATACTTCCAAAAAAGCAAGTATTTGCTTAGGGATCCATATCTCCTAAAGTCACTTCAAAAAATATCAACAGAGTAGGAACCTTCAGTCAAAGCAATGGGTTAGCAACTTCCTGTAATAAGAGAGAAACCTTCGATCAAAGAAATAATGGTTTTCGAAAAAAAATAATAATAACTTTACAAAAGAAATTTAATGTTACTTTGGTTTCTTTATCACGTCTTGGTACTACTAAACTAGTTTATTCATCATATCCATATTGATCTTATGGAAGTAACTTCTGCAAAGATATATGGATATTTCTAAAAAAGGAGAGATTTTCTTTCTTAAGGATCTATATCTTCAAAAGTTACTGCCAAGAGAACAATGGGGTAGGAACTGTGGATCAAAGCAATAGGTCGGCAACTTCCTGTAATAGAATATGAACATTCAACTAGAGCATAATACTAGGTTTTCCCACCCCAAAAAAAAAAACATAGCTTTACAAAAGCAATTTAATGTCACTTTGGATGTTGTATTGCGTCTTGACTTTAAAAAGGTAGACCAATCAGTCAGGTTGAACACTCTAAGGGTTAAATATATATCGGCTAGGGTTCACGAACGAAAACGCAAGTTAGGGTAAGCGAAAACAAATAGCATAGCATTCACTAAGATAAGGGTCAAGTGCATTCACAAGCACAATAGTCGCTGAGAAGTTGGATAAAGGCTTTTGATGGTGGGATTCGATTGTGAAGGACTCTCGACAGCCAGAAAAGACAACAGGAGTCATAGGGTTACAATGTTGGTTGGTTTTTTGTAGTTTGAACAGACTAAGTGTCAAGTATATTATGTTTCATATATTTAAATAGAAGAGAATGTTAATTTTTTTGGGTTGGGTTTCTCTCCTAATCCTTTTCTCATTATCCCTTATCATCTTTAAATAATATCTGTCTAATCAATATCAATACTAATTTAACCTCTCTCTCCCCTTCCCAATCAACGGCCCGGATGGTGATAAGGAAAAAGAGAAAAAGGATGAGGAGAAGATCCTCTCCCGATTTTTAGGTTATCGTGCCTAAAACTTTACATCACATTTTGTTTGTAAGAACTGTTATTTACTGGTTTACATTTATCATGGTTCTTTGTTATTAACCATGAGGTATGTTATTATTATTATTTTTTTTTGGGATTATATTGTCCAAATAATAACATTTTCATTTTTTATAATATAAAAATATATATCATGCTCTGATAAATGATATGAAATTTGTTGCTAATTTTGGAACTTATATTTCCATCAATTTGAATGAATCAAAAGTTCCATAAATTCCTAGCGTACCTCACATAATCACGCTACTCGTCACCAGAGGAGGGGTTTAAATCATCTAGGGTAAGTCAAGATCATGGTGGCTAATTTCATACTCATCAAAAATATTGTTCATACTTGACATATATTCGGCTAGCCTCCTCACAACATGGTCAATGTATTATGAATGAAGCATTATTGGCTCCACTTAAGGAAGTAAAGGTTGTGGAGGTGGAGGAGGTGTTGGAGGTTGTGGAGGAGAAGCAAGGGGAGGAGGAGGATGACACTGGGGATTTTCTAACAAGTCTACAACATGACATTTAATCTTGACAAAATAGAGGATGATGATGAAGAAATAGTACGAAAAACATAAGGAAATGAGAAGTTTAAATAATTTGGAAGTGACAGGTTTAGACCATCATTTCACATGTTGGTAGTTGAAGAGGAACAATCGCACGCAGTGGAAGCTAATGAATACTTGGTTCTCATGCCTCATCATTGGAGAACAAAGAAGCATATTATATAGAGTTATCATCAACATGGGAAGGAGAAAGGTTTCAAACCATCATGGCATTTGTCCTTTCATGATGGTTTCTACATAACAAATGTCATTCTTGTGAGACGAAAAATGATGGTTACTAATTACAACTGATATTTATTTGCACAATATTCTATAAAGTGACGAGTTTTACTTAGTAACTGTTATGTCTTTCACTTTTTTTAAAAAAAAAAAAAATTATAAAAAATTTCTTTAAAAAAAAACAATGTAAATAAACAAATTAAAAAAAAAAATTATGGAGAAGTTTTAAGAATATGATGCATCATCATATTCTTTCTTTTTTAGTAAATTGTCCACCTTCTCGTTCAAAGAGTAAACGATAGTGGTAAGTCCCTTCATGCACTAGCCCATACATCCTTGCTCTATCAAGTAAATATGGATCATATGATAGAGCTCATAGGTCACATACATGAGCCATTCAATGCTTTTTGGTGGAGGGAGTTTATTTATCAGTTTATCCCTAGATAATGAAGCATAAGTTCTATTGTGTTCGTCCATGATTTTGGTGCAGAAGAACAAAAGCTTGCAGTTGGATATGAGAAGTTGAAATGGAAGTGGAGATGTGGAGTTCAGTTTTTGGACGGTTATATAGAGAGGGTTTCGTGGATTATCAAGCCGTCACATCCTTTAGTTTTACATATCATTATATTTTGTAAATGGTAACAAATGTTTTTAAATAACCATTAGGAATTTGAAGTGGTATTCTAATAAGTGACAGATTTTTCTTAATAACCGTTTGCAAGTGTTACTTGCCTAACAGTTCTTTTTCTTGGGCCCTAAGTTACATGAATGTTGTTTCAAGAGAACCATTATTTATCTTTGAAATTGTTGTTTCAAAAGAACAATATTAGAACCATTATATATTTATTTCATAATGGTTTTTCTATAAGATCATTAGATGTTTTCTTTTTTGGGATAAGGGTCTTAAATGCTATGGAAGTTTTCACTTTCGGAGCACCGGTAAGACGGAAGTTTTTTTGGACCAAAAATGCCACGGAAGTTTTCGGCGAGGAGCAATTATGCCCCGAAGTTTTCACTAAGGAGCAATTTTACGCGGAAGTTTTCACTAAGGAGCAATTTTGCCCTTCTATCCCCAAATATTAAATTTGATTTGTTAAATCGAGTCAAAGACCACACATGTTATGCCTTGAAAGGGTCAAACTTAGAGCCGAGAAGGAGATCCTTGAGATGATGAGCTCAAAGCGACCCGAATTTGTGAAGCCGAACCGATCAAAGGACCGAAAGGTCGTCACAAAAACCCAAAGGAAGCATCACTTATGATCTAAGCAAATGATCGCCTATACAAACGTAAATATTATCACTATTGATTTGTTTTAATGAACCAATTTTTGAAACAATTCATTTCTCGTTTTGCGTTTCATTTGCGTTTTGTGGCAAACCTTTCAGTCCCTTTGACCAGTTCGGCTTCACAAATTCTAGCCGCCTTGATTTCAACATCTGAAGGATCTCCTTCTCTGACTCCAAGTTCGACATTTTCAAGGCATGACATGTGTGGTCTTTGATTGATTTAATAGTCAAATTTAATATTTGGGGACTTAAGGGAAAAATTGCTACGTTTTGTAAACTTCCGAGGCAAAATTGCTCCTTAGTGTAAAATTCCAGGGCAAAATTGCTCCTCAGCAAAAACTTCCGAGGCAAAATTGCTCCTTAGTGAAAACTTCCGTGGCAAAAATGATACTTCTGGGGCAAAATTGCTATGTCTTGTGAACTTCCGTGGCATTTTTAGTCCAAAAAAAACTTCCGTCTTACCAGTGCTCCTGAGTGAAAACTTCCATGGCATTTAAGACTCTTATCCCTTCTTTTTTTAACAGAATGGATGAAATCACCAGGCTACTCGTTGCTAGAGGCGTTACCATGATCATTGTTAGGATCATGGCCAATCCTATATTTATCAAGCATGAAAATAGCCTTCCTATTCATACTCAAGAAGTATCCAGAAAGCCTCCTCACAACATGGTTATTGGTTCTTGCATGCCAAAACATAGCCTCCAATTGAGAAAATATAGGATGTAGAGGTGGAGGTGGAGGAGGATGCGGCAGAGGCAAAGGCAGATATTAGGAAGGAGAAGTAAGTGTTAGTTCTCTATGTGTTTTGATGATAACTGACAATTGTAAACTTAAATGAAGTTAATGGTTAAGTTAAAAAATTTTGAAACTTGTTCAAACTTAACCAATAACTTACTGTCAAGATTAAACCTGAGTTTAGAGTTTCCAAACTCGAGTTAACACTAAACAGAGAATTAGTCAAGTCATTTAGATTTACTTTAACTAGAGTGTGTAAATGAAAACTTGAGTTTGCGCTTGGTCGAGAGTTTCTGAAAGATTTTATTTTTTAACGTAACTCGAGTCATTCTTGGTCAAACTTGAGTTGGTGCTTGGCTGAGATTTTTTCAAAAAAAAAAATCATTTTAAGGCAAGGTTCTGAAAATCGGACCGGTCACTGAACCGGTGGGGGTACTGGGTTAAAGGTTAGTGGGTCAGGCCGGAGTCGACCGGTATTAATTAAAATTGGTAAATATATTATATTTTAATAATATAAAATATTTTATAGTTAAATATGGGAAGATGTGTGTTTGAGTTTTTTTTTTTAAAAAAAATTGATATCACGGTTGTGTGGATAAAAAGAGATCACGAGTTGATTTTAGGTGGCTTAAAAGTTAAAACTTACAAGAGGTCACATGCGTGGAGCAGAGTAGCAGACTGTGCCTTCATTATACGAGGTCACATGCGTGGAGCAGAGTAGCAGACTGTGCCTTCATTATACCGAAAAGAAAATTGTCTCTCTCCTTCCTCACTCCCTCCTCAATCTCTTATGTTCCAATCGATCACTCTCTCTCTCTCTCTCTCCCCATTGCAGCTTGCAAGTCTCACTTTCACTAAGACAAATCCGACGGGAACGGGGTTAGGATTAGACTTGGCAAGCGTGAGAAAAATCCTTCTAGCACTTGGGGTGACTCTGGATCTGGAATCAATAGCTGATCTTGTCTGATCAGAGCACATGTTTCAGCGATCCGACGGTGATTCGTTGGTGAAAACTTGGTGGCTCTTCTTCAGATCTTGGTTACTCTTGTTAACTTTGCATCTTATGTTGCCTTTAGGCATTGGGTGTTGCAAAATGCTTGGATCTCTTCAAAAGCTTTCGACTGGATCTCTCTCTCTTCCTCCTCCTCCTTCTCCTTTCTCTTTTCTCGCCTTCGATCCGCGTTTCAAGTATTTTTTTTCTAAAAAAACCTAAGACCCTGTGACTCGGTCAACTCGGCCGAGTTCTACCGAGTTGGCCGGGTCAGCTCGTAACCGAGGTTGCTCCTTAACTCGGACTGGTTTTCTGGCCGGTTCGCCGATTTTTGGTCCAAACCGGCCGGTCTAGTCCGGGTTCCAAAACATTGTTTTAAAGCAAACTCGAGCCAGTGATGGTTAACTCGAGTTTGTGTAAGGCCGAGAGTTTTCACAATATTCTGAACTTAAAGTGACTCGAGCCTGATCTTGAAAACTCCCGTTAGATTTTGTGGACTTAAACTTATTTTCAAATTAAAAAAAGTCCTAAACTCAAGTTAGTCACTTAATGACTCGAGTTTATGCGATCTCAAAATGTTTTCAAAATGCTATCGCGAGGCTCATTTTGAAAGAATATCTAAACTCAAGTTTATGCCAACTGACTCGAGTTATGCACTTAAGTGAAACATTTTAAACCCGAGTTTCAATCATACAGAGACATCTTCATTTTAACTTCAAACCTATTTTCGAAGAAGATGATCATGTGACTCGAGCCTCAAATGTTAAACTCGAGTCATGCATTCTAGTTTTGCTTAAACAAACTCAAGTGTTAAACGCCTCTGTTTTGAAATCATCTTTGTCCATATTTGTGAAATATTCATGTATGATCTATATACTTTATATCATCTATCATTACTATTCCTAACTATGTCTAGTCAGTTTGCTAATGAGTTTTAGATGGTCAAACGATTGTTTGAATGAAGATTAGCTATAAAGCAAAAGATGATGTTAGAGTATTAAATGCTGGTTCATAAAACTAAGCATGAATTTGGAAAATCATTCTCTGGACATTCTAAAGGCTTTAATGTTTTCTTTCCTCATCTGAACGCCAGAACATCCAATGGATTTATTTCAAGGAAAGTCAACAAAGAAAATCTGGACACCTGAATTAAATCAAAGAGAAAAGGCAAATGAACCTAGTTCAACCTAACAGCTCTTTTGATGCTCCCAATGGTTGTATCAAGATCTCCAATGATCATTAAATGCTTCCATCATCTATAAGCTGAAACATTCAATTCTCAATAACACATAACAACTAGAAACAAAAAACGCTCAAAAAGATCAAAATGCATTTATTGTTTCTCTCATCTGTATGAACGTCAGTGTTTATTCATTTACTCTTTTAGAGAGTTCATTATTGTTTATAAATCATTGTAAGAATCTCAATTCGTGGGACTTTGAGATTAGGTTATCAGTTTGCAACTTGTAAGGGAGAGTGTATCCTAGTGATAGGATAACTTTAAAGTACAGAGTGTGTAATAGATTGAAGTGATAGTGAAAATCATAAAGAGTCTAGGGACTAGATGTAGGTCAAGAGTTGAGACTGAACCAGTATAAATATCTTGTGTCAAGCTCTCTCTCTATCTTTATTTTACCTTGTTCTTTGTCTGTTTACTGGGTGTATCGAAAGGAATTTCCAAAATCCTCAATTCACCCCCCTCATGGTGATATTCTGCCATTTACAATAGGAGGTGAAGGTTGGGGATGAGGAGAAGGAAAAGGTGGAGGATGACACCGAGAGTTCTCTTGCAAGTCTTCAGCATGACATTTCATCTTGGAAAATAAGAGAACAAAGAGGAGGATGTGAAGAAAACATAGAAAAAAAAATGAAAATAAGGAATTTAAATAAACATCTGGAAAGGACAAAAATAACCATCATTGCACAAGTTGAAAGTTGAACATGACGTAATGAAAGGGTACCTAGTTCTCCTTATGGTCATAGGATAACGAGAAGGCACCCAGACTCAACATAGGGAAGAGTGTTAGAACAAGACTTTTACCCAAGAGGAGGTGAGTTGGGTGATAATTAAAAACTCAAAATTTAATGCAAACTTTAAAGAAATAAAATAGAGTTGAAGAGATGTCACCAAAGATAAACACATGAGATTTATACTGGTTTGGTTCAAACCACTTGACCTACATATGATCCTTAGAAAACTTCTGAGATTTCCACTATTCTCCAAGATTCATGGGCTCTTGATGTCTCAATACAAGCTAGTTCTTTTTCAAAGAACAATCGCTCCCCATTATACTTTGCAATTAGCTCACTCAAGATTCCACAATCTTGTGTCTCTCAGATAATAAATCTCAAAAGAATAGATATATGATCACAAAAGTACATACTCGAATTTAAGATCTTAAGACTTTGTAATGAATGTAATGGTAAGATTTTTGCAAAAGTTCGTTTCTTCATCTTCGATGCTCTATGTATTTATAGGTAGAATGAATTAATGAATGTTGTCTAGTTGAATGTATCCGTTGGAGTGTCCTTGGCCACTGTTATAGCTATTAGAGTCTTTGAACATTCTTTATTTCTAAGGAATTAGCCGTTGGAGCATAGAGAATGTCCGTCGTTTGAATGTCCTTCGCATTTAATACTTTTGACACAAAAGTGCTTTATCCAATTTGTGTGGTCATCCTTGTTTGATCACTTGGAAAATAATTAATCACTAATATAATGAAGAGTTAAAGTGATTAGAAGCAAGAAG
Organism: Acacia acuminata; assembly: GCA_019022655.1. Classification (NCBI taxonomy): domain Eukaryota; kingdom Viridiplantae; phylum Streptophyta; class Magnoliopsida; order Fabales; family Fabaceae; genus Acacia; species Acacia acuminata. The sequence goes on along the minus strand of JAFJYI010000056.1, from coordinate 983,213 downwards.
ATAAAGTTACACAATCATTCCAATGATTTTTATGAGTTACGAAGCAATGCTCTATCTTCTGGGAAAGCATCACTCGAGTGATCTTTTCTTAGCAATTTGAAAACCTTACAGAGCACTAGATGGATCACTGGAGTGATGTGCTGGTAATGCATAAAATGGAATCACTCGAGTGGTATTGTTTCTTTGAAAAGACATATCACTTGATACATCACTAAAGTGTTTTGCTAGTGATGTTGTTTTAACACATCACTAGAGTGATCACTCAAGTGATCTTACACTTAGGAAAATTTTCAGACTTCAAAACACTTCCAGGATGACTGCAGTATTGTTCAAGTGATGCTCTTTGACTCATCACTCAGGTGACTTTTTTCAAAATATTTCAGAGTAATATCACTAGGATAGATCAATTGAGTGGTGTGTTAGTGATGAAATTTAACACATTACTTGAGTAAGATTAGAACATCAATTGAGTGATTTTCCCTTTGAAAATTTTTAACAACACTAACCACTGGATAATTCACTATGGAGATGTGGTGGTGATGAAAATTCAAACACATCATTCAAATGATTGCTCGAGTGATCTCCTTTTATAAAAATATTTCACCAAAAAGATCACCATGAGGATTTAGCTAAGTTTTATTGTAACACCCACATTTTTAACAATCGAATACTTAACCAAAGTATTTAAAATATTTCCAATAAACAAAACTCATTTTTACAGGGTAAAAATAATTTCCCAAAATCAGTTCAGAGTTTATAAAATACGGAAGTCTTATGGTTGTTAGCAAATGGAAATAACTTAACATACTCTAAGAGTATAAAAGAGCCTCCAAGACTCACTCCTATAAGTGCCTTCCCTTGCTCCCTACTAAAATAATATCCTGAAAAAAAATAAAAATAAATAATAACCGTAAGATCCAAGGATCTCAGTAACCATTGGTTATTCAGAAATATACATGCAAACTAAGATCGAGAACATATGGTTCAAAAATAAAGTTCAGCTCACAATAATTTATTAATATTATCAACATAAAGCCTTTCACAAATCAGTTCTCGATTTGTTTAACAAAATCCCTTCCCAAAAAGGGTTCCAAAACGTCATTTCATTTTTTTTCCAAACATCTTTCAGAAGAGATACCATATAATATATTATACAAATATGCAGTATGCAATATGCAATATGCCTCCCTTATATCACCGTCTATCCTTAACTGCTGACTGGAGCCATAGGCTACCACATAGTCCAATAGAAACTCATCCATTTAACTGGATTGTTCCAAACTCACCAGTTCTTAAGATACACCCGGCCAAAGGTATAGAGCTTAAATCTGGACTATGGCTCCCCTCCTTGAACACAACTAAGGAGGTGTCACATGTCCTACAGCTCCAATGCAATCTCGTCCAAAGGAAAACATGGAAGAAGGGGCCCTGACAAGTACCATACACTATGCATCGAGTGATGGCATAAAGAAATCTCATCATAAAAATTCCTCCTAACTCCAACCCATCAGAAATGTACCACCATCCATATGCATCAATGACAAACCATCATAATAAAATAAATAATATTTCCATCATAACACATAAGCATGCTTAAAAAAGTTTCTAAAGTACATAACCATGAGTTGATATACAACAAGCATGCTTGAAAAGTTTCTCACCTCATCAAATATAATTTTAGTCAAACATATAATTCCAAATCAAGCCCTCTATGGGCACAACAAATCCCAAAACAGTTTAATATATACATATATATACAGTTGACAAGAATATAAAAGAATAACCGGGGTTACCTCTACTCTAAGTTTACAGATAATTACACAAGTGCTACTCCAAAACTCTTAATGATAGTCTACAAAAGCACACACATAAATTTCTATTAACATATTGTTCGAATTATTCTAAAACCTTAAGCTACCCTCCAAAAATTAATATTATTACACACACATATTTATTAGTTCCCACATATCAACTCTTATATGGAGAGACTTTATATTAGTTAAAATTTAGAATAAAAACTATATACAATATAGAAGTTTTAATATGTAGGGCAAGACGTGTTTGTCATAACTGTTCAATAGGAGGGAACAAGAAATTTTTGGAAGCATTGATGTATAAGGAGTCCCTAAAATATATATATTTGAAAGAAACAAAACTTTCTTTTGTAAAATGGTTTTTAAATGAGAGAATTAGTTTTAAAAAATCGACGCACATGGTTGGATTATGGTCAAATGGTTGATCTGAAATAAATACACACACACACGCAATAAAGGACAAACAAGCTATATTTTGGTTGTGTGACGGTTGGAAGAAAGCCCCACAGAAATACTAAAAGCATTGAATGAGCTTATATAAAGATATATATATATAAAGCCTAAACAAATTCGTTGATATGAGAATGTAGAAGAAGAAACAAATTAAAATGAGTTTTAAAAGGAATAACTTGAGATGTACAAGAGTAGGACAATGCGTAGGTCAAAAAGCATGATTTGAATTCACCTCTACTGTATACCTCGGTGAGATAAAGTGAAAGACAAGACACATGAGGTTGAAACAGGAAACAAAGGAAAAAGAGACCATAAGAAAATTAGGAGGAACAAAGGAGACATAGAAGCGAGCGGAGAGGACAAAAATGCACCATTGCAACGGCGTCGAGAGTGTATGAGATGTGTGAAAAGAAAAGAGGGTTTTAAAAGATAGGTTTAGGGTTTGACTCTTTTATTAAAATAATATTATTTTAAAAGATATAATAATATATAATTATTTTTTTCTCTTATCCCTTTCTTTTTATTTAGATATAGATTAGATTATTTCATTGAGATGTTTCTCCTACATATTTTCTTTTCCTTATTATTCTTATCAATATCATTTGTTATTGTTCATTAATCAACTTTTTTTAAAAAAAATTGATAATATATTTATTTATTTATTATTATTATTATTTTCAACTCTTAATCTTATATTTCTAGATCTTCCCTAAACCCAGATTACTCAATAAAGCATATCCTAATACCACTTAATTACTATTAGAAAAATTGGGATGTTACATTTATCACATTACTGGAGTAGTTACTCATTGATCTATCTTTCTACTTTGAATGATCACTTACAGTGATGAAAACACATAACTTAAAACTCAATTGATCTAGCAATTTTTGCAGAAAGTGATCTTTTGCTTGTTCAAAACACTTTGCCCATCTTTCAAATCCTTTACAAACATTTCTAAGCTTTATTATCATCAAAACATGAAATCTAACAAATAGGAAAGGTTTCAAAAGATTTAATTAATGTTTATTAAGTTAGAACCATTAAGTATATTAGTATTATCAAGAATACTATATGGTTTTTAATTAATAGCCGAAGTTGTTTTTTTTTTGTTAACCTTTTTTTACTATTTTCAAAAAACAATAGTGGTGTTTAAGTATCATCATTACTGTTGTCATCATCCTCCTCCTTATTATCAACATCAAAGAAGGGGGATGAAGAGTCTTACTATAAGTCATATTTAACATCACTATGATGAAGTATGTGATTTAACTTCTTTTTCAGCTTGTTGGCATATGTTGCAAGATGTCTTGTGTGGTGGTTAAGGCTTGCCAACATTTACAGCAAAGCCTCCATTTCAGGATGGGGTGGTGGTAAAGGGGGCGGCAGCGGTGGAGGAACTCCCTAGGAACTTAACATGATGAAGGAGAGAAGGAGAGTGCCGATAAATATTAGTAAAAATCACAAGGAATATGTGAGTTTAAATATATGCCTAACGATATTACAAAGGGTTATGAATAATAAAGGTCCGATGATGTTACAACGGGTTATGAAAGTATTAGATGACGGTTATTTATAAAGACTGTTATGTTATGTCTAGGGGTGAGCAAATCAAAACCGAACCGACTAATTCGGTGTTCGGTTTTTTTGGTTCGGTCTATTCGGTTTCGGTTCGGTTTATAAAATAGGTATATTTCGGTTCGGTTTTTTAAAATTTAATTCGATTTTAACCGAAAAACTGAAGTCTAGTGTGTTATCAATATGAGACCCACGTTCAGACTTCAAACGTTCTAGCAAAAAAAAAAACAGAGAGAGAGACCCATGCCACGGCCCACTCTCAAGTCCAGACTCCAGAAATCACCCAACCCAAATGCTTCTGAAAAGCCCTACCCGTGTGTGTGTGTGTGTGTGTGTATTCCCCAATCCCCATCATCAATCAAAACTCAAAATTCAAGATCATTTGTTCACTACTCATCGACATCGGCTCATCCCTAACCCTAAATCCCTAATCAGCGAATCCCAGGTTCCCATTTCCCAGTATCGTCGCACAAACAGAGTCGTATTCCTCTCTTTACTTCACCGCTTGGAATCTCAGCTCTTCACTTCCCGTCGTATTCCTCTCTTCACTTCCTGTCAGAATCTCGATTTGCGACTTCGATCTGCCTCTTCTCCAGTTTTTGTGCATCTGAACCCTAAGAACGCCTTTCGTTGTTCAATTCGCTCGATTTTGTGTGTCTTTGACCGATTCGCTACTAATTTTTGTGTGCCTTTGACTAAACGCCTTTCGTCATTCGATTTGCTGCTGTTCTTGATTTTTGTTGGCTTTGATTTCTTGAACGAAGCCCTGTGCTATCTTGTTTTGTTCATCTACCTTCACACCTGAGGTCTTTCTGATTTTTTGACTCTACGATCTGCAGCTGCGATCAGACTCGGCCTCGTCTCGGCACCGTCGTCTGTCGGCCTCGTCTCGGCACCGTCGTCCGTTGGCCTCATCTCAGCTCTGCCCTTCGTCAATTCTCATCTCTGTTCCGCCCTCTGTCGGCCCTCGGTATACTTTATTTTAGTTTTTGCATTTTTCTTCCACTGATAGTATTTCCATATGTAGAAGACAGATCTGCTGATTGTTAGTATTTCTAGTCTCAGCGTCATCACTCATTTGGGTGACTTGTTTCTCATATTTTCAGTGTTTCCAAGCACTAAAAAATCAGCATCGTCTCTACCTCTGTGATTGATGAGTTGCTACACTTGTTTTTGAGTTTATGTTGTTGTTAGAATTTGTGATATTGCAGTGGTTAGAGACAGGAATTTTGATGTTGCAGTGGTGCTTGCTGTCAAGATCTGTGTTGCCTTGAATACTTGATGATATATACCAGTTGCTCCATTGTGGCTTATTTTTTTTGCTCAAAGATGTACAATATTGTCGATTAGCAATTTCGGTTTTCGGTTGTGTTTTTTTGGAGGGTTCCAAACCAATTCGGTTGTAATTCGGTTGTTTTTGAGTTTATAATATTGGAATGTATGATGTAGATTTGCTATTTCATTCGAGCAACCAAAAAAAAAAAAAAAAAAATTGGCCAATTTCATAGAATTCAACTAAACAAGAAAGCCCAAAATAAATAAGCCCAAAAACTGAATTAATTGGAAAACCGCACCGAAATATTTCGGTTAATTCGGTTCGGTTTTGTTGTTACTTCGGTTTCGGTTTGGTTGTAAAAATGCATGCTTTTCGGTTTTTACTGAATGCCGAACCGAAAAACCGATTGCTCACCCCTAGTTATATCTTCGCTAATATAAGAGATTGGAAGATAAATTGTTTTGTAAGTGTTATATGATGGTTGCTTTGTAAAAACCATCATATTTGTCACTAAATAAATAACAGTTATTTTCGTGTTTTTGCGCATTCCGCCTTTTAATACATGACGATACACATATTTAACCGTTATGTTTTAGTATTTTATATTCTTGTGCGTCCTTCGCCTTGATATACATGACATTTATTTATTGTAACCATTATTCATTAAGCATTATATATATATATATATATCCAAATCTATTATAGTTAAGTTTTTTTTTTCAATACCTCCTCTATCTAAAATTATTAGCTATGAGAAAGAATACAATGTAAATATGAAATTCTTTCATGTAAATATTGTTAAAATAAAAAGTTATTCCATTTTCACACAAAATTAATAGCGCAACCACCTCAACTTAGTTTAGTTGAAGTACTTAACTAAATATTTATTTTAGTGAACTTTCTTTCGAGGCTTACATACGATGTAACCCAAATGTATCAAATGTATCATCATACTAAGAGGCGGACCGAGGTGTTACACAAAGGGGGCACGTGCCCCCCTTGAAATTATTTTTTTTTTAAATTTTTTAATTTTAAATTTTTTTTTTTTAAAATTCCCTATGCCTTCCGTCTCACAAACTCACTCTTCTTCCTCCTCTTTTTTGACCTAGCGATTGAAATTCCCTTCTATGCCTTCCAGCTCACACGTAATATATCAAGACTGCACTTTGTAATAGGATAAACGATGAATGGTTGAATGATTGCTTAGTGCCTTATATTGAAGAAAATGTATTTGATAGCATTGATAATGAGGCAATTATGATAGAATTACAAAAAAATTAGGCCTAGAAGAATGACATTGTAATTATTTTTATTGTAATATACTTGGCCTTGTTTTTCTCTTTATATTCTTTTGTTTTTTTAATGTATTTAAAATTTTGCTTAAAAATTTTTTTTTTTTTTTTTTTTAATGCTCTCCAAATGGTGCCCCTCCAATAATTTTCTGGGTCCACCACTGCTAACATATATAGGTTTTCATTTGGTCTTTTTCCCAACGAATAGTTGGCATTCTTTCTCCTATCTGTTTTCCGAATGGTGCAATTTGGGTTTATATATATATATATATATATATATAGAGCCCCATAATATTATGAGAAAATAACAGAAAAGTATTTTTTAAATTTTAAAATCCCATTGACAAAAACAGTAATGAAATTATCAATAGCAATAAAACAATTGACAACTCATTTTATTATAAAATTACCTATTTAGAAGATTGAAGTTCAAGTGGTGTTTTCTAATATTATAGATTTTTTTTTTCCATTAATGATATATTAAGAAAAAGTGAGTTTTTTAGGGTTAAGGTATATATAATGGCATCGCTAAAAACTTTCAAGCGATTTTAAGTGGTTCGTTCTGAACTAAAATTACAAACTAGCCCTTGGGGATAGAAATAGAAACCTCCACTTCACCTCTAAAGCGCATTATTTTACAACTAGCGTGATGTATTAAGTACATAAATAGCGAATATTTTAACCATGGAACACGTATGAGACGTTCAACTCCCCCTCCCCCTCCCCCTCCCCCTCCCCCCCCCCAAAAAAAAAAAAAAAAAAATTAATCAGTCTTACTAGTTTTAAAAGAGAATCCCAAGAGTCCCAAGAGAGAACTCCTAAAAAAAACAAGAAAATATCTTTGGAGACTAGAATATCATAAACATTGTTATTATGCAATGCATTTGAGAGCATTCGATGAAAAAACTTGGAACCAATATACTCCCTTACTTCGCCCTTAATATAAAAATATTTGATTTTTTTTAACAGGAGATTAAAGAATTTATTTTTTAAATTAATTTGTCTGACTTATAGATTAATATTTTATATAAAGATGCATAATATAAGTAATGATTAAATAATTTATTTAATTTATATATATATATATATATAAATCAATTAAATCATATTTAAGATAGGAGGTTTTACAAAACCACCAATGAAGGATGCTAATAATGATGGACAGAAGAATAAGATGATGTGGGTGAAAAGACATATGACGAGACATTGAGACATGGCCAGTCCCAATAGATTTCCAGATACAAGGATTGAGACGTCTTAAAAAAATGTTTATCTAATGATGGAAAAAAGAATAAGATGATATGTGTGTGAAAAGACATGGGAGACGGGTATGATTATAATCTACTTTCCTTTTTATCTTTTTTTTTTTTTTTTCATTTTAGCTTTAAATTGAAATTTCAATAATTCGGATCTAATAATTTATAAAAATGTTAATAAAATATTACATTTTAGAAAAAAAATTATTTAAAAATAATATTTATATAAATCATTAGATTTGAACTATTGAGATTTCAATCTATCAATCGAGATGAAAAAAAAATAGTAAGAAAAGTGGATCATAGCTAAATAGAATGAGACATGTCACTATCGCTTGTCTTAATTATAAAAACTGGTTAATTTTTTAGAGATATTAAAAAATTTATTTAATTATATCATATATTATATATCTTTAGGTTATATATTAATTTATTAGTTGACATAATTAGTTTAAAAAAATAAAAAAATATTTTAAAGTAATTTAATTAACTTTTTAAATTTCTCCTAAAAAATTCAACTTAATTTTATAATTAAAACATAACGAATAATAGACTTCGCCGAGATGAGGATTGAGACGTCTTCAAAGAAATATATTTATCTCAATATAAGGATTGGGATAAATACATGAGCATTGTATTATTGGAAGACAACTTGATATATTTAATTATTTTTTAATTTAAAATTTCTGAAACATAGTTTCTGATATGCATAATGCATGTCACTGAATAAAGGATAAGACTGATTGGAAGAACCTCAGACAAAAGGTGATGGCTATTCACAGGGACTATTGTTTAAAACATTCGTATGACGATAAAACTAATTCCTTTAATTTATTCCTTGAACAGAGACAGGTAGAAACCTGGGGCCCTCTGACACGTGACCTGTGACGTGAGGCTTCAAATAATAGGTATGGGTCTGGCCTCTAGTGTTTAATCCGGAGCAATAATATATATAGGCTTTTTTTTTTTTTTTTGAAGAAATAAAAAGACCATAAATTTTTTGGACAAAAAATGCACACACTGGTTATGTTTTGGGAAAAAATGCCACGCCATTAATCGACCGTTAACATATGCAGAGGCGGATCTAGGTAGTGAAGAAGGGGGCACGTGCCCCCTTAAATTTCCTCCTTTTTAAAAAAAAAAAAAAAAAAAAAATTATTTATTTATTTATTTAAAAAAAGCCCTTATATCATGTAATACCCTAGTGGCTATAATATCCCGGGGGTGAGAAAATATTCAGATCGACTACTTAAATTTTTGTTACTTCATAATATTATAGGTGTCTCAACTTTATTTATCAATATGCTATGCTTTTAGCTCTTATGTAAAGAATACCCGTAGTAAAACTGATTGTTTTGTTTCCTTGTCCCTAGAGGATGTAATTCCTAAAGTACTCTTGATAACCACTTGAATTGTTACTAATTCACTCGCACTGGAGACAGTTGATACTTTTTATTAGATATTATAGTTGTCATCAACGTTATGCAAGTTTTTTCATATTGAATTTTCATAGCGTCTTGTGTGTGGTTACCCTTTTTATTAAATGATACTTTTCTTAAGGACTTTCAAATTTTATCATTCCAATTATGCTTTAGCTTGAGGTTTGACTTGTATAGTGGGTGGTGGTGCTCTTCATGTTCTCCGCCTATATATCTCATTTTGAAAAAAATATATTTGATAGTATTGATAATGAGGCAATTATGATGGAATTCCAAAAAATAAGGCCTAAAGGATGACATTGTAATTGTTTTTATTGTAATATATTTTTGTTATTAAAATATATAGTGTTCAACCTTACTATTTTTAACGTCTTAGTCTTAATTTTCCCTTTATATTGTTTTATTTTGTAATATATTGTATTTCATAAAAAAATGCTTTCTTTTCACGATCGATTCAACAGTGCAAGGTTAATGCTAACTTTACAAGTAAATAAACTAAAGGATATACAATATGTTTTTTCTTTTCAACCATCCTCTTGGCAAGATCACTATTCCTTGTAAATTCAAAAATCGGATCAAGTTGCACATCAATGATATACGTGTCGATGATATTCAAGCATGACAAAATCATTCAAATCAAAATCAAGGATAATAGCCGACAAATTCACACAACTTATTCTTGTCAAATACCGAAAGAGTTGCATGGATTTAAACATGCCATGCATTTCAAAATTCGAACTAACTTCACTAAAACGATCATTCAACTCTTGAAGTTGAGTATCTATCACTGCATAAAATATGTCAACCTTAAAGTGATGCGATGAGTAACCGGTCCTCTACGTTTTTTTCCCTTGTACTTGCAAGACACTTTCCATATCGGGATATCTATATCATGTTTTATACAAAATTCATAAGTCCTCTGAAATAGATTATCCCACCCATTATTTCTCATCTTCAGTAATAACACCTTTGAAACTTTTACAAGAGTCATAGCATTCACAATATCTTGATCTTTTCTCTGAAGTGCTTGTGACAACTCATTCGTTATTGCCAAAACCTTTATCATCAGGTACAAAAGTAATACAAATTCAAAAGTTTCCATATGTATCATAAGGCTAGAGGCTTCAGACCTTTTTGTATGCATAAGGGTTGTATCATCTTTTATAATTTCTAGCACATCAAGCACAGGATCAATGTGAGCTCCAACCTGTGTCCCCTGGTCGCGACAAACTCATTTCTTGATTCAAGCCTCTCCCTGATTGAACATCATCACTTGCAATATTTTTGACTAATTCTTCCAATTTGTGTATTTAGACAAGTTATATATTGATAAGTGTATGTACATATTTTGACAAATTTATACACCTATTTTAACAAGTTTATGATTATTTTGACAAATTTATGTGCCAATATAAGCAAATAATACATTGGCAAGTGTATTACCTATTGACAAGTAATACATTCACAAGTGCATGTGCCTATTTTGATAAGTTTATACGCATATTTGACAAGTTTATACGCCTATTTTGACAAGTTTATGTTCCTATAATGACAAGTTATACAATGACGAGTATATATGCATATTTTGACAAGTTATCCATTGATGGTATGTGCCTCTTTTTATAAGTTTGTGTGTCAATTTTGCTAAGTTTATGTGTCCATAATGAGAAGTTATACATTGGAAAGTGTATGTGCTTGTATTGGCAAGTTTATATACCTATAATTACAAGTAAAAAATAGGCCATTGACAAAGCCCATCTATGTTAATTATTGCCATTTTTCAGTACAATTTAAAACAGACTATATTATAATAAAAAATTGTTAATCCTCATTCATAACTCCTATGAATACTTATAATCACCCTATTGTATGGTTGAAAAATTCCAATTTACCCTTCATTCATTTGTTTTTGTTTCACTTATCTTATTTCACCTATCACACCTAGGGGTGGAATAGGCCGTGAGCCTGTCAGGGACCTACAGCATGGTCTGTTAGGCTAAAAGGTCAGGCCAAGGCATATTTCAAGGCATGTTTGTCTTAACAGACCAAGTCTAGGCCTCCCAATAAGCCTATTAGGCTTGTCAGGTCGGCTACCGCTAAGAAAATGGTAAAATTGTAAATGTCTAATTTGATATATATATATATATATATATATATATATATTCTCACATTTCTTCTTTCAAAATAAGCCCAAGGTAATAAAACCCCCCCCCCCCCCAAGTCCCTAAGACCCTAACCCTAATTTCAATTGGGATTTACGCACGTCACTCGCGAATCTTGATCTCACCGTCTCACGTCTAAGGTCGGAAGATTTTGGAGGAGTTTAGGGACCTATTAGCTATCAAAATGTTTAACTGATGATTTGAAACCATATTCTAACAGGAAATAAACACATTTTTCATGACAGAAAAAGCAGTGGATTCTCAAGAGGAGTCTCAAAGTACATAGGCGTAGCAAGATAATAATCCTATACACTTCCTGATGAGGAAATACTACTGCTTGCGGTCAAATGTTTGTTGAAATTAGTTTTAATTAAGATGATGTATTTAGTCAATGGAGAAAAATACAGGCCTTAACAGGCCACAGGCCTAGCCAGGCTTGTATGCAGGTCAGGCTCAGGCTGAAAAAAAGCCTGTACCAAGCCATAGGCCAAGCTTAGGCCACCTTATTGTAAAACAGGTCTGGCCTATTAAGGGTGAGATGACTTGGCCTGGCCTATTTTCATTCCTAATCATATTGCGCGACTACCTCTTCCTCTTCCACTGATAGTCATCGTCACCCCCCGGTCGTCGCCACTGTCACCTCCACTATTGTGGCTGCCACCATTACCTCCTCCTCCTCCACCGTCGTTATCGCCACCCTCATTGCTGCCACATCCACCATTGCCGCCATCGCCACCACTACCTCTTCCTCCTCCTCCTCCTCCTCCATCGTCATCACCTCACTATCGTCATCGCCACCTGTTCCTCCACTATTGCTATTACTGCCACTACTACCCTCACAACCGCTGCCTCTACCGTTGCCATCATCGCCACCACTACCTCCTATGTTGTCACCCCACCATTGCCATTGCCACCACTAACTCCTCCTCCTCAACTGCCGTCGTCATCACCCCCACTGCCACCACCACCACTATTACCTCCGTCGCCATCACCACTACCTCCTCCTCCACCTTTGTTGTTGTCAGCCCTCGCTCCTACCATCTCCACCGTTGTTGCCACCGACACCACTACCTCATTCTCCATTGTTGTAGTTTTCACCACCTGCTATTGTCACCGCCACATTACTATTATTGTTGCCTCCACCATCACAACTATCGACATCAGACGTTCCTCAACAAAATAGTGTGACGGTTATTATGAGGCAACACAATGGCTTTTAACTATTTTTTCTATAGAGATTATATTAAGGATAAAATAGACTTTGTGTGGTATATTAATTTTAAATAATTATTAAAAATAACTCATTGCACCTTACTTAAAAACCAAATCAAACACTAGCCCTGTAATTAATATTGCATTGCATTACTATTGCACTGAGAGTGTAATAAGATCAAACCAAACGGTCCCTAAATTATTTATTCTCAGAATAATCAATAACCTAATTTTTTTGTGCATCCAACACCCAAAAATATTTTTTCAAGAAAGACTTACAGCTTTTTTTATTTTGTTTTTAAAAACAGTTCTTTTTTTATTAAAAAAAAAAAAAAACTTGTTTGGAAAATGTTTTCAATAATTTTTTAAAAAACCAAAAGAACACAAAGTTGTTTTTAAAAGACTAAAACAATTTTTAGTTGTTTTCTTTGTGTTTTTAGGTGCCACCTATCCACTATCAACACTACACTACCGGTAACGACTATTGCTAGCGACATGAGATGTTGCCACGCGTTTCTTCAAAAATAGATTTTTTAAAATAAATATCTAAATATTTTTTTTTTTTTGTTTTCAAAACTTGTGTTTAAAAAAACATAAAAAAAATATGCTCTCAGTATCCGGGCTTAGGATACTCTTTACTACTAAGAATTAGAAACATACATTGAGAGAAAAATGCACGAAAAAATACTTTAGTTTGTGGTTGGTACTAAAAATTAATTTAGAGTGTTGGATGTTAAAAAATGTGTGTTATTAGAAAAATACTTTAGGGCGTTAGATAAAAATAGATAATGAGTGCTACTAAAAATATTGTGAAGGAAGAATGTGTAAGAAATTAATTTTAAATAATAAATTCATTTGAAAAAAATACTTCATAGTGTTGGAGGTTCTTTTAAACAAAAAAAAAAAAAAAAAAAAAAAAAAAAAAAAAACAATGCCAAACACTTTGCACACACAACGACAACGTTTCAAGGAGAAGGAACAGAGGATGGCAGAAGCAGAGGAGAGAAGCCACTCACATACATGATGCAACACATGAGGACACCCGCTTCTAGCACGTGTGTTATTCAAAGGCGGCACAATTAAAATCCCCATCTTGGGAAATCCTGAATATATAATTGGAGGCATCTCAAGATCGTTTCGGATCAATACCGTCCAAATTGAAATCCACATTCTAGGCTGGGAGGGTCTTTGGGCTTCATTGGATTCATAGACCATAAGATATACATCAGTGGTGGAACCAGAAATTTTAATGACAGAGGGTGAAAAATAAAACATATTATATCATAAATTAAAATATTTGAAATATAATACATACTTAATATATAAAAAATTGAAAGAAATATATCTCATAATAGACTCACTTGCATTGGACTTGGGCGGCCCTAATCCACAAAAAATAGGCTATGTATATTCAAACAAATTGCTCCCTCCAATCCATAATATATGACATATTTAGGGAGTTAATTAATCACTTGAGTGAGCAAATGAGTGATGTACCAAGGAGGCCCCATTTGGATGAGCTTTTTGGATAAAAAAAAAAAAAAAAAGCACTTTTTAATGCAAAAAAAAAAAGTCTTTTTAATTAATTTATGTATTTAAATGATATTTTTTTTAAAAAGTAAAAGTCACGAAAAAAAGCCAAGATGCTCATTTTTTTTTAAAAGCCCATCTAAACGGGCACTAATCACTTTCACTACATTCAAGTGATTTAGGAAGCGATCATATTTTTTTAAAAGCATTTACCAATTGATTATTCGAGTGACCTTATATTTGATAATCACTTCCACTTTTCTTCAGTGAGCCAAAGAGTAATATGTCATCTTTTTAGTTCAAGGTAAGAGATGGATCACTCGAGTAATGCAGTGGCAATTTTAGAACAATGCCTTGGCTTTTTTTTTTTTTTTATATACTAATTCAAATCACTTTTAAACATTTTTTTACAGCTAATTGATTTTATACATTACTAAACACTTGTATGAACATGTTTCATGTGCTTAATTATGGATTGACACATGGGTTAGTAAAAAACACTTTTTGTCAAAAGCAATTAATCCTATGAGAATCCTCTCAGACCTCCAACGGTAACATTGAAGGTTGAAAAAGTGACCTCATCTCTCAAATGGCTATATTTCGACTAGCAACAGTCATTAATTCATTCCAAGCTATAAATACTCAAGCATTCAAGACGAAGGCACCAAGCACTACAAACATTTACTATTTTATTCATTGCTAAGTGTTGTGCTCTATTCTTCTAAGAGTTTCTATACTTTTGATAATTTTATTTACTCTTTGAGAGATATTGCTTCAAATCATTTATTATACTCATTCAATGGCTCAAGATAGTGGGACATTGAATGTGGGCATTGATTGCAAAGTGTAAGAGAGATTGGGTGTTATTTAAAGAGAAACTTGATTGTATTGAGGCATCAAAAGCCCAGCTAATTTTGGAAGCATAGTGAAATACTCAGAAGGACTTATAAAGACTAAATGTACGTAAAGTTAGACTAAACTAGTATAAATCTGATGCCTCTATCTCTTGTATACCCTTTGGTGATCGATGCCTTTCTAACCCTTTGGTGGTTTTAAATGCAATACTGATACAAAATGGCACTATTAAACATCGTGCTATCTGTCATCAGTCAACACGCTAATAAATAACGATTTTGACCAAAACTGCTACTAACTACTAGTAATTCAACATTTCGTAACAGTTTCTCTAAACCGTCACAAAATAACTCAGGTTTTTTTAGTGATTCATTTACCTATTCAACTAATTTCTCAACAAGGTGGAATGGATTAGGAACAGAAAGCTTATCAATTTCTGTAGTTGTTTCATGAATTGAATAGAGACAACTTACGAGGACATGCGAAATGTGAATTGCTATCTAATGGAATCAAATTAAAGAAAAAGACAAAATATGAATAATGTCGCTATTGGATTTTTTAGATAATAATGTCGCTATAATAATAATGGAAGCATTGATTGATTGCATAAAGCCCATAATTTGTTGATTAAAAAACTTGCATTATAATAAAAGGATGCATGCTCTATATATAGGATTGGAGGTAGACGGATAAGCTATTGGCCAATTAAAAAGTGAACGGATAAGCACTGAATAATTAACACATTTAGAAGCATAATTGACACCACTAGGATAGTTTTAAATTACTTGAAACTTATGTTAGATATAGTATCCTGCTAATTTATTAGAAATAAAAATTTTACAAGTTAACTAATCAAATCTGTCTCAAATTGATTTTTTTTTTTTTTCATATATTTTTTACTCATATTAAATGAAGTTTTGAATGAGAGAGAAAAATTCAAGTAGTCATATTTAAATATTAATATTATTGGTAAAATTGACAAAGAAGTATGAATTATATTTTCTAAATGACTTATGGACAAAAAAATTCTTCTAAAAACGAGTTATGTTTGTAGTGGAAGTGTTTAGTAATGTGTTGAATGAAAGACAAGAGAAAAATCACCCATGGATGTAAGACAAGTTAAATGACATGATCAATTGCCATGCTGAGAGTAATTGAATCCTCGCCACATATCACAGAATTAGTTTTCTTGTCTATCCATAAGTTTTTTTTTTTTTTTAATCCGATAATTTTCAAATAAAAAATATAAATCGTTGAAATCTCATTTGCCAGCTCTCCAGCCAATTCTTTAGGTAGGCGGGGCCACAAGTTAGAAGAGAGACAGAGTAGAGAATGTCATGCACTCTATTAGAAGTGTTGGATTTAATATCAACCCCGCTAAATTGATTGATGAATAGTACAACAGAAACTCACGCGCTGCGAGGAGGGGACCAGATTCTCTTGTCACCGAAATACAAGAGTCTCATATTTAAAACATGCTGTTTGATTAATTAAAAAAAGAAAAAGAAAATCCGCATCCAATATGATACCCCTGGGAACAAGGGCATGATGTTTTTGGGTTAAAAGAATGCTCATAAAAATATTCATAGATCGTTTACCAATAAGATTCTCACATTAATATTTGGGTTTTATCTTGTCACATTACATGTTATGAGTTAACTTCTTACCAACTAGACCAACCTTTATTTGGAATAATTCATTTCTTTTTTCCTTTGTACAACAACGATAAGTCATTTTTTAAAGGAGATGAATGATGTTTATTATAAGTCACTTGATGCAACTTAAGTTTATCCAATTTTTTCCTTATTTAAAGTCATTCAATATAAGATATAATGTAAATCCAAATTTGAAAAATAAATAAATAAATAAATATGGGCAAAATAAGAAATTTATTCGATTTTGAAAGAAAATTAATAATTTAACCATCTCACTTTAGTTTTGGTGGGGTACTTAGAACCTAAAGAATTCACTTAAAAATATACTTTTTAAAATATTTATTTTATGGAACTTCTTTTGGATTTACACACTTACACAGAATTTAACTCGTACTTTTCATCATTATAGAATGCATGGG
This sequence comes from Acacia acuminata, assembly GCA_019022655.1. NCBI lineage: Eukaryota > Viridiplantae > Streptophyta > Magnoliopsida > Fabales > Fabaceae > Acacia > Acacia acuminata. The sequence goes on along the minus strand of JAFJYI010000056.1, from coordinate 966,274 downwards.
CTTTAACTTAGCCCTTTTTCCTCCGCGATCTTGACATTCTCTCTTTATCTGTTTTATCCAATTTGGGCCTATATACAGATTATAGTTATCCGCACCTTTTTTTTTTTTTTTTTTTGCCAACAGTAATGAACCATGAGGTGGACTGTGATGACAACAGCTGGAAAGAATGGGCCTACCAGAAGCCCACGATTAGATGGCCGACATGGAAATTTAGAGTGACTGAGATGATATATTCAGTTAGTAGAAAGAGAGATCAACGAGGGTTGGACCTAACGGAAGGGGTTAACCTCTCGCTATATGGCGAACTAATGTTCAAATTAATCCCCATTGGGAGAGAGGCATCCACATTTAGTACTTAACAATTAATGAACAAGAGGTGCTCATTGACGATGAGCACCCGAAACGTTTCCCTCTCATTGAGAGATGAAAATGGCAAAAGGAAATTATTACTTGGGTGAAAATTATAAATTTAAGCAAATCAACTAACTAAATAAATATATTTTGAAATTAAGTGGCTGTTGGTGGGAAGACTAAGTGGCCATATGTTATTATGAATAGAATACAACCATCAAGTAGAATCAAACAAAGCAAGGACTATGAAAACTAATAAACACTTCCACATCCACATGTCTATGGCCTTAAATTGCATTATAATGAAGCACAACTTATCAATCACGAGTCTTGCAGCTGGATTCACAGGGGCAATCAATATATTATATTCGTTCATATAACACAAACTCCTCTCCCTCCTGTTCTTAACCTATGACATATTCAATAAAGAAATTAAATTATAAAGTGGATTTCACATTAAAGTTCGAATCACTGTATATATATATGTCGCAATTTTTTGAATTTGGCCACAAAAGTAAGGGTCTATTGGGAATTTGTGAATGTGATGAAAACTCTGTTTTATTTAATCTTAGGACTGTTTGAAATATTAGGGTTCCCTCGACGGCTCAACCTCGCCGTCCTTCTCCCTCTCGACTGCTTGACGTACGTTGCGTCCTCTTGTTCTCTTCCAGGCACCTCTCTTCCTCTCCTCACCGGTGACATCTCAATCTGTCGACGGTTACCGTGAGTTTCAGTGTTGAGGTAAGTTTTCTTCCTTTTCCTATTCGGTTTTCCTCTAGTTTCACCGCGAGTTTCGAATCTCTTGCTCTGCGTCTGCCTATGAATCGTTTTTCGTGGCTTTCTCTGCTTCAATTACTGTCTGATCATGTCTGGGAGTTTGCTCTGCGTATGAATTTTCAATCCTAGATCACAATAGTTTCTAACTTGCAGTTTCTGCAAATGAATCCCCACGTTCAAATGTATGTGCTATACATATGTGTGAGCATGATAGTTGACAAGTAAAAATGAAGTTTTGAAGAACGATTAGCTGGTGGATTTGAATCGTGGCTCTATGTGGTGGGTTTAAATCGTACCTGTTTGTGGACCAACACAACCATTAGGGTTGGAAGATTTAAAAATTAATTACCATTGGGGCTTAGCACTCCTGCAATCTAAAAGTGAACAGATTCGGTAGGGGTTGATTGAATGAATGTGATCTCTTGGATCTATCCACCGCAGAGACACACACAGATGTTTGTGTCAGAGAGCACCACCTGGGTGGTCTTGTTGTTTTGCATTTGATGATCCATCTGTGTCAGACGAGAGCGGCGGTCATGTCCTTTTTGCCCACCATCAATCATATTCAACGCTTCTGGACAAAAATGCTATGCCTATTAATAATTACTGTTTTAGTCTTATTTATTTATAAATCATTTTAACATGTTTTACACATGTAAAAAATGATATTAGGTGTGGTGTAAGTTTGTTGAATTTAAGATTTGAATTCTTAAAAAAATTCAAATCCTTCATTTAATTGGTATTTTCAGAGTTAACTGTTTTGAGCTCCGACCTTTGAGTTATTCATTGATTAGCATGTCACCTGATGCCCTTTCTTCATTGGTAAAATTTCACCTAACCCCTACTATAACTAAATAATATTCCCTTCTTTATTTCAACTTATGTCTTCCTTATATTTATAGACAATGCGATGATTGATTCCTTGCTTCCGTTATTTGGAGTGGTAAAAATAAGTTAGGCTCTAGCATTAACAAGTTAGGTTTATCTTGTAACAAATTGGTCTGAGTCTACCTTGTTGCCCATCACAAACTCCTTTTTAACTTATGATTGACATGTTTTTAAGAATATGTACGTAATTAAGAAATTTCCCTAAAAATAAGTTGATTGGGGGATGAGTTAACTGGGGAAGTAGTTACAATGTCTTATTTTCTTGCCATTTCTTCTTGCTTTCTTATATGAATACTTGATTAGGACAGTTCAATATCATTGACGTCTCTTTTCTGTTGGCTTTGAATTATTGCAGCAAATTAACTTGTACGCACAATGAGTGTGCAGTTTACGTGGAAGCTGCCGTTGAAAGTTGAGGACATGAAATATGATGATTATCAACATTTCATTGAGTCACTGCGAAGCCGATTGGCAGTGACATTTTTCCGCGGTCTTCCTGTACTTTCTGTTCAACCCAATCGATTCTTCGACTTGATATTACGGACCAATCGTCATTTCGTGAAGTTCAGGTTTCGATCAGACAACCTCTACTTGCTTGGCTACGTCCGAGTCGATGAAAACAATAACCCGTTGAACCAGTGGTTAGAGTTCAAGCACCGGGACAGAGCCGGGCAACTTGTACATCTAATTTCCGAACATGGGACCCAATTCCTAAGTTTCGAAGGTAGATACGATGCATTAGCAAACGCCGCTGATCAGTCAATCCAACGGATGAGAGTTGGGGTCTACAGCCTACGAGATGCTATAGATGAACTTGCTGTAACACAAGTCAGGAAGACTAGGGCACATAGTCTAGTTGTCGTGATCATGATGATTTCTGAAGCAACCAGAATCAGAACAGTGTTTGACTATATGGCCCAAGGTTTTGACAACAACCATCGTACTTCTCATGCTACAGAACGCCAAATCGAACGTTGGATTATTGAATTAGTTCATGAATGGAAGTCTAGGTCTGAAGCATTTCGGCGTGGGGAACCACTAGCTATCTTGTTGGGCCGTACGTCCACGTCCACGTCCACTGGAGAAAGGATACATATGCCCATCAGCCGTCGTGCAGAATCGTCGAAGCATTTCCCAGTGCAAATCAACAATGAAGTTGAAGTTTGTTGAAGTTTGGGGTTGCTATTTGGAGCTTGTTTTTTATGGGGGTTGCCATTTGGAAACTTTTGGGTTAGAGCAATAATTGTATTTTTTATTGTAATTCTTGTAAACGGGGTCAGGTGATATCGATGATTTGGTCTAGATTTATATTCAGCTCCTGTTGGAAGGGGATCTCGTTTCCACATGATTGTTCCCAGATGTTGGGTTGGGAGAAACCTCCCCTATGGCCTTTTTTGACATATGAATTATGTTTGGTTCTTTTTTGAGTTTGTGTTCCTTAATTGGGCCCTCATATGAATTTTCCCATATTTTTTTGATATCATGCCAAGTTGCCGCCACAAAATATTGAATGCTAGATGCAAATGCTGAATCACTTTCTTCAACTTCTCACTCAGTTATTCTCTTCATTTTGTTCCTATATCCTTCCTACAATTACAGGTTTCTTAGTTTCTAGTGCTTTTGTAATCACCGGGCCTGGCTTAATTTGTTGCAGAGAGAGCCGCTGCTTGTCAGTCTCTGCTTTCTGAGTGAATTTGAATTAAAAATAAATTCATTCTTATTCTTATGAATTTAAATCATTATACAAGATGGTCTCTCACTTCTTTTTTATAAGAAACAATTAATTTGAAATTCTTTAAAATTAATTGAAGACTACTTTGTTTGCCAAAGTTGCCCTTGTTAATGTGGAAGAGAGAATTTGTAGGAATTAAATACAATGATAGGGGTAATAGGAGTAATTAAATGAGAGTAAAAAGGGGAAATCAACAAAAAATTTGAGACAACCCCTAAGTGTCTCTTATGCCAAAAATTGTGTTATAAAAAGTGTGTATAATAAAAAAAACTATATCATCACGTTGAGTCACTCCATCATGCATAGGCCTAATTATTATATTACAATTTCACATTAAGTATACATAATACAACCGCATTATAATGACAAAAACGAGTTGATCAGGAAAGAAGCAGTTACATACTCAGACAAAATTTACATCTTCTATAAGCAGTACACAAGTTACATGCATCATGTGCTGCGAGTGTACATGTACAGACAGTTTTGGTAATATTTACAAAAGCAAAAATGTAGAAGTACACAAAACTGCTAATTTCTAATCAAATGAAAGCTAAATTAGTACCTTTCTCAGGGTATCAAGAAGGATTTTACCTACGCTAGTATTACAATATATGCATGGTGGATATGGGAGCAGAACTTCTCGCACAATCAAGCTCTACTACATTCTTCATTATCTCGTATAAAACCGTCAAAACATGGTTCAATTTTTCGAGTTTCTCTAGAGATCAACTCCAAGTGTAAATGGGCCCCGGGTCGAAAATATCTCTCTCCCTAAAGATAACTCATAAGAATCCAAAACCTCACAATTGCCCTTTGATTTGTAGTTCTTCACAAGAGTATGCTACTCAGAGTAGTTCAGTTCAATGGTGAATGTCACGATACCCCATGGTCCTCGTTCCTCAAGACCCTGGATGCCTTTAAAAGATATGTACAGGCACTGTAGCAGCCTGTAACATGGATAATTCTGAAAGATCTTCAATTCTTGCCAAGTTCAAAGATTATATGCTGTAGTTAAGCCTTAGAAGTTAGAATCACCAAGCCTGATCTGTTAGTTAAATAAGTATGCTGACTCTCCCTTAAGTCGAAATCTCCCCGTTCTGGCAATGGTGGGAATGATAATGAAGGGAAAGACCTCTCAAAGCCCTCCAGTAACTGTTCAAATAGTAAATAGATTAAAGAGATAGAAACAAAGTAAAAAAACTGAGAATGCGACATCAGTTTGAAAGTTGACGCCAAATGAAACAATGAAGGTTTCCTTCCAATATGTGTTTCCTTGGGCCAATTTAACTTATGTTACTATAATTTACATCATGCCCAATTGCGCTTAGGTTCTTCCCCTACTCAATTAAGGTTTACCACTGAGAAGAAGGTAGAGTTCAAACGCCACTTCAAAAATAAATGTCTACTATCCTCTTACGCTGAAAAATCTATAACCTTATATATATCAGGCTAGGGTTATTTATTCAAGTGAAAATGGAAACTCCAGTAAATCTGGTATTGCAAATATTATCTTAATTAGATCATTCACAAACGATAGTTGGGTAAATTATGTGCAGCTTCACCGTACATTTTCAAGGATTGGAGTCTGGTAGAGTTCCACAAACTTCTCTCTGAGTATATATTCTGTTCATTTCATCCACATCACATGCATGGGTCCCGTAGGAATCATGAACCCCTACAGATGTAACAGAGAAGATTCCTCAAAAATATTAAACTAATATCTACTAAATCAGATGGAAGGAACTGAACTAGGTAGAACCTGCAAAATTCAAGCCTGCCCTCTTGCAGGCAACTGCTGTCATCATCATATGAGAACAGTCAAGTGAGTGAACAAAATTTGGGGGAAATGCTGTCCTCTGTCGCTGGGCCATGACCTACAATAGTCATAATTATGAAGGAATGAGGACAGAACAGCATCAATATTTACAGTCCTAAAACAAAACTTTTTTTTTTTTAAAATTTTTTTTTTAATGAAGATGCATGGTTATGATGCAATTTTGTTAAGAAGAAATTCACAGGGGTCGTTCCCATTGTTTGACCCACCTTATCTGTTTCATCTTGCAATGACAAAATCTGAAGCGAGGTGACCTGTAACCAATACAATAGTTTATGAGCATGTTAAAACTCCTGTTCTGAAACTGAAAGCTGAACAGAAGTACGAGTATTAATGAGATATATAATTCTAGGAAAATTCTATAATACTCACCGCATGCCTCCCTAATTTACGGTAAGGTTGCGCTACAGGAAGTCCAAGAGGAGTGATCCAGCGCACGGGTTTATTTTCAGCTGCAATTATCTGTTTCAAGCGTCTTGGTCATACCATAATAAAATCATGTAACAAAAAAAAAAATGAAGAGCGTAAAATTTTATTCTCCAGAACATACTTTTGCACAGTCACCAAGCCAGCTCATGATGCTTCTTGCTGCTTGAAACATTTCCTCCAAAGCAGTTAAGGTTACCTGATAGAGAAGATGTAAGACACAGTAACATATCTTGATATCTTGGTTGCGAAGATGAGATATTTTTCAATAGTCAACCTTAAATTGGCCACAATAAATGTACCTTGAACTAGGTGGTCAAAACTATTGACCAAACGATAGGTATGAAAAAGCAAATTGTGACTTGACTACGTACAAATTGTGACTTAACAAACCCAGATTCTGATTTAGCATAGAACTACTTGCTTGTGTATGTGTTGAGAGAGGGCAAGTTGCGAGTTAAATACAGGCCATGTTCAAAGTATAGATCTAAAATTACTAGCTTGTGCGAATTTACATGATGCGTACTTAAAAAGTGTCCAGTAGAAAATCACAAGGGGTTATGACTTACTGCAGCTTCAAACTTGGTAAGTTTTTTGAAAGCCAAAAAGGTCATGGTCATAATTAATTCTAATCTTCACGTAGGGTTCACTTTGTCATTATTATAGTCAATTCGAAGATTCTGGAATATGTGATCATCTATAGAGGCATTTTGGCTGCTGACAAGGAAGATTATTAAATTGGCAATGCCTGATGAAAGAGTGCACAGTACCTCCGCCTCAACCTAACCATGTTTTCAAGCCTTCTCGTCTTTCAATTACCTAGGTTTTTTGTATAATTTGCAAGTTGAACCTCATTAGGGAACACACAAAACAACATAGTCATCATCAGTTACCACCTATACCAATTCCTTTTCCACTGAATCTAACTCTTGATCTCTCCTATTGCTCTTCACAAAAATAATGTCCTTGCCCTCCTTCTGTTACCTCCTCTTATGTTTCTTATCACTTATATTCTTTTTAAAAAAGGTCATCTGTAATATCTCGATTAAGCAGTGGTTCCTAAAACTGTCTGGCCTGGAAAGAATGTGGAAATAAATATAAGTATCTGTCATTTACAACATGTCATTACTTTTCATACATTAGCCGAAGCTTGTTTTCTCATTTATTGCCTGTACTAAAGGCTGCACTAGCTTTGGAACTGTTATATTAATAAGCAAACTAGGCTCAAGGACTCAGCCTCTGCTCTTTTCAACCAAAAAACCCCCACCCCCCAAAAACAAAAAGAAAAATCAGAAGCTACGTAGAACATATGCTACTTTTCGATCCAAAATTAAAAAAGAAAACCATAAACAATTTAAGGCTTAAGGCCAGATTTAATGAACAATGTACCTTGCTGCAATTCCAGAGTAAACATCACAGTCCAAAAAAAGGAAAAAGAATGAAGATCCTAAGTCAACATCAATGCAGACTTTTGACAGACCCTTCAATCCGTCCCACTTCTAACAATATATTGAGATTGTGACCAGTGGCGGACCTAGAAAATTATTAGAGGGGCACTATTGGTGGGGAGATTTGGGGGCAGCGCCTCGAAAAATTTTTTTTAAGCAAAATTTTAAATGCATTAAAAAAACAAAATAATATAAAGGGAAAAACAATGCTAAGTCTTTGTCGAAATAGCAAGGTCAAGAGCACTAAATAAGTTCAAGAACATATATTTTAATAACAAAAGTATATTACAATAAAAATAATTATAATGTCATCCTTCTAGGCCTTACTTTTGGAATCCTATCATAATTGCCTCATTATCAATGCTATCAAATACATCTTTTTCAATATAAGGCACTAGGCAATCATTCAACCATTCATCCCCTATCCGATTACGAAGTGCGGTCTTGATGTATTTCATACCGAAAATGCTCTTTCCACGGATGCGGTTGCAACAGTAAGGTTAATGCTAACTTTACAAGTAAATAAACTAAAGGATATACAATATGTTTTTTCTTTTCAACCATCCTCTTGGCAAGATCAGCTATTCCTTGTAAATTCAAAAAATCAGGATCAAGTTGCACATCAATGATATACGTGTCGAGCTGATATTCAAGCATGACAAAATCATTCAAATCAAAATCAAGGATAATAGCCAAAGAAATTCACACAACTTATTCTTGTCAAATACAGAAAGAGTTGCATGGATTTAAACATGCCATGCATTTCAAAAATTCAACTAACTTCACTAAAACGATCATTCAACTCTTGAAGTTGAGTATCTATCACTGCATAAAATATGTCAACCTTAAAGTGATGCAGATGAGTAACTGGTCCTCTACGTTTTTTTTCCCTTGTACTTGCAGTACACTTTCCATATCAGGGATATCTATATCATGTTTTATACAAAATTCATAAGTCCTCTGAAATAGATTATCCCACCCATTATTTCTCATCTTCAGTAATAACACCTTTGAAACTTTTACAAGAGTCATAGCATTCACAATATCTTGATCTTTTCTCGAAGTGCTTGTGACAACTCATTCGTTATTGCCAAAACCTTTATCATCGGTACAAAAGTAATACAAATTCAAAAGTTTCCATATGTATCATAAGGCTAGAGGCTTCGGACCTTTTTGTATGCATAAGGGTTGTATCATCTTTTATAATTTCTAGCACATCAAGCACGGGATCAATGTGAGCTCCAACTTTGTGTCCCCGGTCGCGACAAACTCATTTCTTGATTCAAGCCTCTCCTCCACGATTGAACATCATCACTTGCAATATTTTTGACTAATTCTTCCAATTTGTGTATTTAGACAAGTTATATATTGATAAGTGTATGTACATATTTTGACAAATTTATACACCTATTTTAACAAGTTTATGATTATTTTGACAAATTTATGTGCCAATATAAGCAAATAATACATTGGCAAGTGTATTACCTATTGACAAGTAATACATTCACAAGTGTATGTGCTATTTTGATAAGTTTATACGCATATTTGACAAGTTTATACGCCTATTTTGACAAGTTTATGTTCCTATAATGACAAGTTATACAATGACGAGTATATATGCATATTTTGACAAGTTATCCATTGATGGTATGTGCCTCTTTTTATAAGTTTGTGTGTCAATTTTGCTAAGTTTATGTGTCCATAATGAGAAGTTATACATTGGAAAGTGTATGTGCTTGTATTGTCTGACCATATTGCCCAAGGTTTTCACAACCCTGGTACTTCTTATGCCACTGAACAGCGAATCGAACCTTGGATTACGGTATTAGTTCATGAATGGAAGGCTAGGTCTGATGCATTTTGGCGTGGGGAACCACTAGGTATCTTGTTGGCCCGTCCGTCCACGTCCACTGGAGAAAGGATAAATATGCCCATCAGCCGTCGTGCAGAACCGTCGGAGCATTTCTCAGTGCAAATCAACAATGAAGTTGAAGTTTGTTGAAGTTTGGGGTTGCTATTTGGAGCTTGTTTTTTATGGGGGTTGCCATTTGGAAACTTTTGGATTAGAGCAATAATTGTATTTTTTATTGTAATTCTTGTAAACGGGGTCAGGTGATATCGATGATTTGGTCTAGATCTATGTTCAGCTCCTGTTGAAAGGGGATCTCGTTTCCACATGATTGTTCCCAGATGTTGGGTTGGGAAAAACCTCCCCTATGCCCTTTTTTGAATATGAATTATGTTTGGTCCTTTTTTGAGTTTGTGTTCCTTAATCGGGCCCTCATATGAATTTTCTCATATTTTTTTGATATCATGCCAAGTTGCCGCCACAAAATATTGAATGCTAGATGCAAATGCTGAACCACTTTCGTCAACTTCTCACTCCCAGTTATTCTCTTCATTTTTATTAAAAAAAGAAAAAAAGGAAAAAAAAAAAAAAAAAAAAAAAAAAAGTTTATTCTCTTCATTTTGTTCCTATATCCTTCATACAATTACAGCTTAATTTGTTGCAGAGAGAGCCGCTGCTTGTCAGTCTCTGCTTTCTGAGTGAATTTGAATTAAAAATAAATTCATTCTTATTCTTATTCTTATGTATTTAAATCCTTATACAAGACGCTCTCACACTTCTTTTTTATAAGAAACAATTAATTTAAAATTCTTTAAAATTAATTGGAGACTATCTTTGTTTGCCAAAGTTGCCCTTGTTAATGTGGAAGAGAGAATTTGTAGGAATTAAATACAATGATATGGGTAATATGAGTAATTAAATGAGAGTTGTTCTGTTTTGAAAACAAGATTGATCGGACTTGACTAAAGCCTAGGGCCTACGTACCCTATAGAGGGATCAAAGTCCACGTAGTTCAAGACACACACAGGCGTTTAGCCAAAGGGGTGGGGTATGTGCTCTGTGTGACTGTATATAAATAGTTCAGAGTTAGAACGTAGAACCTGTGTTCCTTAAGGCTTAACCTCTGTATTTATAGAGTTTACCTTAGGTTGATATGGCTTGGGCCCTGTGATTCGAGGCCCTGATATCCTAACTATTAGATATACATTTAGATATACCTAGATTGTCGCCAAGATTGGATCTCCCTATATTGTAGGTGGATCCTGATATGTTGTATGTTCCTCGTTGGGCTGTACATTGAGTATGGGCCTTATGCAGGTCCGTAACAATTGCCCCCAGCCCGGTAGTTCAGGCTTCTGAGCTGCCAGGATGTATTTTGCCCCCAGTTGATTTTACTAGCCGAGCTTTGCTATCGTGGGCCTTACATTGCCGAGCTGAATTATGTCGATCCTGGCTATCAAGGTGGCCCACTTTGAAGATCCGAGGTCTTGTCTCAAAGATCCTGAGTAGTGCCGAGATGGTTCGCCTGCATTTGAATCCAAGTGTTGATCTCGGCTATTGAAGTCGTCTTCTATAAAGATCCGAGGTAATGTCTCTAGGATCCGGGATAATGCCGAGGCATTTTTGCCTGACTTTGAGATTGAGATCTTTCTTCAGGTTATCCGGGCTAGATTGTCGTGAATCTTACCCTCTTGCCTATCTTCCGCGCATTGCCGGGTTGTGTCATATTGACCCTGGTTATTGATGTCATTTGCTCAAAGATCCGAGATAATGTCTCAAAGATCCGAGGTAATATCAAGGAGTTCGCTCGACTTCGAGGTCGGGATCCTTATGCATTCGCCATCATTGCCAATTGACACCTGGCTTCCCTGGATTGGCGAAGAGTTTCAACCACCGCTACTGAAAGTCGCTGCGATTACTTTAAAAAATATTTTAAAGTAATTTAATTAACTTTTTAAATTTCTCCTAAAAAATTCACCTTAATTTTATAATTAAAACATAACGAATAATAGACTTCGCCGAGATGAGGATTGAGACGTCTTCAAAGAAATATATTTATCTCAATATAAGGATTGGGATAAATACATGAGCATTGTATTATTGGAAGACAACTTGATATATTTAATTATTTTTTAATTTAAAATTTCTGAAACATAGTTTCTGATATGCATAATGCATGTCACTGAATAAAGGATAAGACTGATTGGAAGAACCTCAGACAAAAGGTGATGGCTATTCACAGGGACTATTGTTTAAAACATTCGTATGACGATAAAACTAATTCCTTTAATTTATTCCTTGAACAGAGACAGGTAGAAACCTGGGGCCCTCTGACACGTGACCTGTGACGTGAGGCTTCAAATAATAGGTATGGGTCTGGCCTCTAGTGTTTAATCCGGAGCAATAATATATATAGGCTTTTTTTTTCAAGATCGCCCAAAGATCATGAATTTTTTTGGACAAAAAATGCACACGTGGTTATGTTTTGGGAGCAAAAATGCCACGGGCCATTAATTGACCGTTAACATATGGAACGCCGACGCGGCGCTAATTTAGACCGACAAGTTGATTTGGACGATGACATGGAATTAAAAAAATTTAAAAAACTAGAAAAAATTAAAATAATTAGAACAAAAATTCAAAAAATTAGGAAACAATTAAAAAAATTTAAAAAATTCAAATAATTAGGAAAAAATTCAAATAATTAGAAAAATAAATTAATTAGAAAAAATTGAAAAAATTAGGAAAAAAATTAAAATATCCCCGCCAAAAAATTAGGGCCCCACCACCGCCACCCTACCGTCGGTTGGCGGGGGTATTTTAATTGTCACCCTATTGCATGGTTGAAAAATTCCAATTTACCCTTTATTCATTTGTTTTTGTTTCACTTATCTTATTTCACCTATCACACCTAGGGGTGGAATAGACCGTGGGGCCTGGCTGTTAAAAGGCTGTGCCAAGGCCTATTTCAAGGCATGTTTGTCTTAACAGACCAAGCCTAGGCCTCCTAATAAGCCTATTAGGCCTGTCAGGTCAGCCTGTTAAGAAAAGGGTAAAATTGTAAATGTCTAATTTGATAGATAGAGATATATATATATATATTCTCACGTTTCTTCTTTCAAAATAAGCCCAAGGTAATTAAAAAAAAAAAAAACCCCAAGTCCCTAAGACCCTAACCCTAATTTCAATTGGGATTTCTGCTCGTCACTCGCGAATCTCGATCTCACCGTCTCACGTCTAAGGTCGGAAAATTTTGGAGGAGTTCAGGGACCTATTAGCTGTCAAAATGTTTAACTGATGATCTGAAACCATATTCTAACAAGAAATAAACAAATTTTTCATGACAGAAAAAGCAGTGGATTCTCAAGAGGAGTCTTAAAGTACATAGGCGTAGCAAGGTAATAATCCTATACACTTCCTGATGAGGAAATACTACTACTTGCGGTCAAATGTTTGTTGAAATTAGTTTTAATTAAGATGGTGTATTTAGTCAATGGAGAAAAATACAGGCCTTAACAGGCCACAGGCCTAGCTAGGCATGTATGCAGGTTAGGCTCAGGCTGAAAAAAAGCCTGTACCGGCCATAGGCCAAGCTTAGGCCACCTTGTTGTAAAACAGGCCTGGCCTATCAAGGGTGAGATGACTTGGCCTGGCCTATTTTCATCCCTAATCATATCGCGCGACTACCTCTTCCTCTTCCACTGCTAGTCATCGTCACCCCCGGTCGTCACCACCATCACCTCCACCATTGTGGCTGCCACCATTACCTCCTCCTCCTCCACCATCGTCATCGCCACCCTCGTTGCTGCCACATCCACCATTGCCGCCATCGCCACCACTACATCTTCCTCCTCCTCCTCCACCGTCATCACCTCACCATCGTCATCGCTACCTGTTCCTCCACTATTGCTATTACTGCCACTACCACCCTCACAACCGCTGCCTCTATCGTTGCCATCATCGCCACCACTACCTCCTACGTTGTCACCCTACCATTGCCATTGCCACCACTAACTCCTCCTCCTCAACTGCCGTCGTCATCACCCCCACTGCCACCACCTCCACCTCCACTATTACCTCTGCCTCCATCACCACTACCTCCTCCTCCACCCTTGTCGTCGTCAGCCCCTGCTCCTACCATCTCCACCGTTGTCGTCACCGACACCACTACCTCATTCTCCACTGTTGTAGTTTTCAACACTTGCTATCGTCACCACCACATTACTATTATTGTTGCCTCCACTACCACAACTATCGACATCAGACGTTCCTCAACAAAATAGTGTGACGGTTATTATGAGGCAACACAATGACTTTTAACTATTTTTTCTACAGAGATTATATTAAGGACAAAATAGACTTTGTGTGGTATATTAATTTTAAATAATTATTAAAAAATAACTCATTGCACCTTACTTAAAAACCAAATCAAACACTAGCCCTGTAATTAATATTGCATTGCATTACTATTGCACTGAGAGTGTAATAAGATCGAACCAAACGGTCCCTAAATTATTTATTCAGTGACAATCAATAACCTAATTTTTTTATGCATCCAACACCAAAAAATATTTTTTCAAGAAACACTTATAGCTTTTTTGATTTTGTTTTTAAAAACAGTTCTTTTTTTTTTAAAAAAAAAAAAAAACTTGTTTGGAAAATGTTTTCAATAATTTTTTAAAAAACCAAAAGAACAAAAAGTTGTTTTTAAAAGACTAAAACAATTTTAAGTTGTTTTCTTTTTTTTTTTTAGGTGCCACCTATTCACTATCAACACTACACTACCGGTAACGACTATTGCTAGCGACAGATGTTGCCACGTTTATTCAAAAATAGATTTTTTAAAATAAATATCTATATATATATATATATATTTATGTTTTGTTGTTTTCAAAACTTGTGTTTAAAAAAACATAAACAAATATGCTCTCAGTATGCGGGCTTAGGATACTCTTTACTACTAAGAATTAGAAACATACTTTGAGAGAAAAATGCACAAAAAATTACTTTAGTTTGCGATTGGTACTAAAAATTAATTTAGAGTGTTGGATGTAAAAAAATGTTTGTTATTAGAAAAATACTTTAGGGCGTTAGATAAAAATCATAATTTTAAGATAATGAGTGCTACTAAAAATATTGTGAAGGTTGAATGTGTAAGAAATTAATTTTAAATAATAAATTCTGTTGAAAAAAAATACTTCATAGTGTTGGAGGTTCTTTTAAACAAAAAAAAAAAAAAAAAAAAATGCCAAACACTTTGCACACACAACGACAACGTTTCAAGGAGAAGGAACAGAGGATGGCAGAAGCAGAGGAGAGAAGCCACTCACATACATGATGCAACACATGACATGAGGACACCCGCTTCTAGCACGTGTGTTATTCAAAGGCGGCACAATTAAAAACACATTCTAGGCTGGAAGGGTCTTTGGGCTTCATTGGATTCATAGACCATAGGATATACATCAGTGGTGGAACCAGAAATTATAATGGCAGAGGGTGAAAAATAAAACATATTATATCATAAATTAAAATATTTGAAATATAATACATACTTAATATACGAAAAATTGGAAGAAACATATCTCATAATAGCCTCACCTACATTGGACTTGGGCGGCCCTAATCCACAAAAAAAATGGGCTATGTATATTCAAACAAATTATTCCCTCCAATTCATAATGTATAACATATTTAGGGAGTTAATCAATCACTTGAGTGAGCAGTCGAGTGATGTACCAAGTTACTAATCACTTTCATTGCATTCAAGTGATTTAGGAAGTGATCATATTTTCTGAAAAGCATTTAACAATTGATTACTCGAGTGACCTTATATTTAATCATCACTTCCACTTTTCTTCAGTGAGCCAAAGAGTAATATGTTATCTTTTCAGTTCAAGGTAAGAGATGGATCATTCGAGTGATGCAGTGACAATTTTAGAACAATGCCTTGGCTTTTTCTTATACTAATTCAAATCACTTTTAAACATTTTTTTTTACAGCTAATTGATTTTATACATTACTAAACACTTGTATGAACATGTTTCATGTGCTTAATTATGGATTGACACAAGGATTAGTAAAAAACACTTTTTGTCAAAGGCAATTAATGCTATGAAAATCCTCTCTGACCTCCAACGGTAACATTAAAGGTTGAAAAAGTGACCTCATCTCTCAAATGGCTATATTTCGACTAGCAACAGTCATTAATTCATTCCAAGCTATAAATACTCGAGCATTCAAGACGAAGGCACCAAGCACGACGAACATTTACTGTTTTATTCATTGCTAAGTGTTGTGCTATGTTCTTCTAAGAGTTTCTATACTTCAATGATAATTTTATTTACTCTTTGAGAGATATTGCTTCAAATCATTTATTATACTCAGTCATTGGGTGTTATTTAAAGAGAAACTTGATTGTACCGAGGCATCAAAAGCCCAGCTAATTTTGGAAGCATAGTGAAATACTCAGAAGGACTTATAAGGACTAAATGTACGTAAAGTTAGGCTAAACTAGTATAAATCTGATGTCTCTATCTCTTATATACAATACCCTTTGGTGATTGATATCTTTCTAACCCTAATATCTTCATTAAAATTGTTGAAGTTTAAATTTTAAAATACCACCAAATTCACCTCTTCTAAAGTGAAAGACTTGAAGTAACGTCAAGCACTACTATATTCTCGGTGGTTTTAAATGCAATACTGATACAAAATGGCACTATTAAACATCGTGCTATCTGTCATCAGTCAACACGCTAATAAATAACGATTTTGACCAAAACTGCTACTAACTACTGCTAATTCAACATTTAGTAACAGTTCCTCTAAACCGTCACAAAATAACTCAAAGTTTTTTTAGTGATTCATTTACCTATTCAACTAATTTCTCAACAAGGTAGAATGGATTAGGAACAGAAAGCTTATCAATTTCTATGGTTGATTCATGAATTGAATAGAGACAACTTACGAGGACATGCAAAATGTGAATTGCTACCTAATGGAATCAAATAAAAGAAAAAGACAAAATATGAATAATGTCGCTATTCGATTTTTAAGATAATAATGTCGTTGTAATAATAATGGAAGCATTGATTGATTGCATAAAGCCCATAATTTATTGATTAAAAAACTTGCATTATAATAAAAGGATGCATGCTGTATATATAGGATTGGAGGTAGACGGATAAGCTATTGGCCAATTTAAAAGTGAACGGATAAGCATTGAATAATTAACACATTTAGAAGCATTATTGACACGACTAGGATAGTTTTAAATTACTTGAAACTGAGGTTAGATATACTATCCGGCTAATTTATTAGAAATAAAAAATTTACAAGTTAACTAATCAAATGTCTCAAATTGATTTTTTTTTTCATATATATTTTACTCATATTAAATGAAGTTTTGAATGAGAGAGAAAAATCCAAGTAGTCATATTTAAATATTAATATTATTGGTAAAATTGACAAAGAAGTATGAATTATTTTCTAAATGACTTATGGACAAAAAAACTCTTCTAAAAACGAGTTATGTTTGTAGTGGAAGTGTTTAGTAATGTGTTGAATGAAAGACAAGAGAAAAATCACCCATGGATGTAAGACAAGTTAAATGACATGTTCGATCTATGTGAATGATCAATTGCCACGATGAGAGTAATTGAATCCTGGCCACATATCACAGAACTAGTTTTCTTGTCTATCCATATGTTGGGGGAGTTCAGTCCCTTTGGACTGTTCAAATGAGACTTAGAGAATGCAATTTTTGGCGGGGCCACCAGTTAGAAGAGAGACAGAGTAGAGAATGTCATGCACTCTATTAGAAGTGTTGGATTTAATATCAACCCGGCTAAATTGATTGATGAATAGTACAACAGAAACTCACGCGCTGCGAGGAGGGGACCAGATTCTCTTGTCACCGAAATACAAGAGTCTCATATTTAAAACATGCTGTTTCGTGAATATTATCGAGATAATTACTTCTTTTTTTTTTTTTTTTTGTGGTATTGGACACCAATTATAAGTGGTAGTTATTCCTGTCGTAAAATGTCTTTTCCATGATAACAATAGTTTTATTACCTCGTCTTTAAGCGTATAATATGGAAATGATATAGGGTTTTCAACTTTTTTTTTTTTTTTTTGTTAAAGTAAAAATGGTAGAAACTATAAAAACTTATGTTTTTACCGTTTTT
Source organism: Acacia acuminata (assembly GCA_019022655.1). Classification (NCBI taxonomy): domain Eukaryota; kingdom Viridiplantae; phylum Streptophyta; class Magnoliopsida; order Fabales; family Fabaceae; genus Acacia; species Acacia acuminata. The sequence continues at coordinate 948,777 of JAFJYI010000056.1, read as the reverse complement.
ACATGTTTGAGCGGCGTTTCTACCAATTTCTGTTCGGACAGTTTTTACTTACGTTTCAATACGAATGACTAGTAAAAACATACGTTTTTACACTAGTTTTTTACAACGATGCTTCTTATCGAAATACAAGTCTCATTTAAAACATGTTAGATCAAAAAAAAAAAAAAAAAAAAAAATCCGAATCCAATATGATCCCCCTAAGTACAAGGCCTTGATGTTTTAGGGTTTAAAGAGTGTTCATAAAAGTATTTATAGATCGCTTATCAACGAAGTTCTCATATCAATGGTGGGGTTTTATCTTACGACTTTATAGGTTATGAGTCAATTTCTTACTAACTGACCAACTTTATTGGCAATAAGTCATTTTTTAAAAGAGATGAATGACGTTTATTATAAGTCATTTGATGCTACATTAAGTTTATCCAATTTTCTTCCTTATTTAAAGTCATTAACTATAAGATATAATGTAAACCCAAATTTCAAAAATAAATAAATAAATAAATATGGGCAAAATAAGAAATTTATTCGATTTTGAAAGAAAATCAATAATTTAACCATCTCACTTTAGTTTTGGTGGGGTACTTAGAACCTAAAGAATTCACTTAAAAATATACTTTTTAAAATATTTATTTTATGGAACTTCTTTTTGGATTTTCACACTTACACAGAATTTAACACATACTTTTCATCATGATAGAATGCATGGGCTTTAACTTAGCCCTTTTTCCTCCACGATCTTGACATTCTCTCTTTATCTGTTTTATCCAATCTGGGCCTATATACAGATTATAGTTATCCGCGCCTTTTTTGGCCAACAGTAATGAACCATGAGGTGGGCTGTGATGACAACAGCTGAAAAGAATGGGCCTACCAGAAGCCCACGATTAGATGGCCCACATGGAAATTTAGAGTGACTGAGATGATATATTCAGTTAGAGGAAAGAGAGATCAACGAGGGTTGGACCTAACGGAAAGGGTTAACCTCTCACTATATGGCGAACTAATGTTCAAATCCCCGTTGGGAGAGAGGTGTCCACATTTGATACTTAACAGTGTCTCAAACAAGAGGTGTCATTCCTTGACGAGGAGCACCCGAAACGTTTCCCTCTCATTGAGAGATGACAATAGCAAAAGGAAATTATTACTTAGGTGAAAATTATAAATTTAAGCAAATCAACTGACTAAATAAAGATATTTTGAAATTAAGCCATATGGAATTATGAATAGAATACAACCGTACCGTCAAGTAGAATCAAACAAAGCAAGGACAATGAAAACTAATAAACACTTCCACATCCACATGTTTATAGCAAAAAATGTATGGAGCATTATAATGAAGCAAAACTTATCAATCACGAGTCTTGCAGCTGAATTCACAGAGGCAATCAATATATTATATTCGTTCATATAACACAAACTTACTCTCCCTCCTGTTCTTAACTTATGACACATTCAATAGAGAAATTAAATTATAAAATAGATTTTACATCAAAGGTCGGAGGTGTTGTGTATATATACGTCGCCATATTTGCTGGAAAAGACAGTGATGTGATCGCCATATTTCCCATCCTCTTAGCATCGTCTTCCTTGATCACCAGCGTTAGTTACATCTAAGGGCCAAAACCAACTCACTCAACAGCAGCGACGCCTTTTGCACCAGAGCAATGGAAGTCAGGGTGGTTCCACCAGCAGCAGCAAGACAAGGTAATACAAACCAGTGCGTCTGAATCAGTCACACATTTGGAGTAGAAGTCTGAAACATGGACTCTGCAAAAGTTCGTCCCTGCTGTGAGTGAGTTCGTTTTAGCCCTTAGATGAAGTCAACGGTGGTGACGAGGTATTGGGAAAGAATAGGAGGGGTTCGACGCCGGTTAATGCGAACATGCAAATCATATAATAAACACGTACAAATTAAACCAAAATAAGTGCTTTATTTATTTAGCAAATAAACAAGTTAAAGTATAGAGATCGAGAAGGCTTACAGTATTGCTGAATCAAGACCACTTGTGCCTTGGAAAAATATGGACTTGATATTAGAGCCTACATTTCCTTCATCCTTATTATAAAGCACCAACTAATATTTCTCACAAATTAATAAAAATAATTAAAATCAATAAAGTTGTCCTACAATTTAAGTAATTTCCAATATTACTTCTAGTAATTGCACTAAACTCTAATATTATACTTCCCTCGGTCCTAATTATAGGAGCTATTTATCGATTTTGAAGAGATTAAGGATAGTAGTTAAATTAGTTAATTATATTCATTTTTCTAAGATATCCTTAGTTAAAACTTAAAATGACATTAGCAAAAAGTATAGCGTAACAATGACTCTCAACCATTTATATGTTCCCTGTCGGACATTGCGCATGTCATCCTCACACGAGACCCGAATAGCGTGCAGTTGTTATTTTAATGTGTGTGTGTGTCATCTCTGTATACGTTAATTATACTCGACATCAATACATATAAATATTTTTTTTGTATATTTTCCATGGATTTTTTTCGAAGAAAGTTTTTTCCTATCAGGAGATCATCTATTTAATTGGCCATGATACAAATGCAAAGTTATTTTTTTTAGCCATGGAAAAAAGATAATGAAATTAATATTTTATTAGGTTATTTTGGGGAAAAAAAAAAAACAATCACTTTGGACGGCTAATTATAGGAAATTTTTTTAAAGAAATATTAAGATTATTTTATTTTAAAATAAAAAAGAAAGTAGAATCTCTCACTTGATAGAATAGAAAAGTGTTGTTAAATCAATTTTTGTAGATGAAGTATTAGTAGAGGTGATATGGGAAAAATATGGCAAAAATTGTTTAAAATTATTTTATTAAAAAAATAGTAGAATTGAAGTGTATATGACATTAATGAATTGCAAAGATTATTTACTTTATAAAATAAATAGGTGCATTATTCAATTATTATTATGTTTGATTATTAATGAGAAAGTATCAATAAGAGTATTTTAGGAAGAAATTGACAAAAATTAAAACTTGGTCTTATAATTAAGACCAAAACTAACTCTCAAATGTGTTCCTATAATTACGACCGGAGGGAGTATTAATTATTACTCTTACTTAATACCTTTATTAATTAGAGGTATACATGAAAAAAATAATTAATGTTTATTGGGAACAAACAAGTGTTTTATAAAAAAAAAACCAAATGTATTTGATAATTAGTGTGGATCAGAGGGAATACCTTTTTTTGTTGTATAACTCCATGGATTTCCCGCCGTTGGCCTCCCCATGGACCTATTGAAATACTACTTCTCCCTTTGTCCCTCAGCATAATCATTCCAAAAGGTATATGTTAATGTTATCTTTCTATTAAAATAGCATAAGCTATTTGGCAGGAGTGGTCTAGTACTTCTTTTTAGTCTCAAAGGTCTCAGGTGTAAAATCCTTGCTTTAAAACTCGATTCTCCATATAGTTAATCAAATCTTTTGATAATGAACAATATTATGGCATGAAAGGAAAAACTTAAACCTGAAGGTCTACCATAATAGAAAAGATTACAACTAATATTTCAAAAACTAACCATGATAGACAAAGAGTTCAACTAACAATTTGAAAACATTATCATGGTAATAAAGGATTTAAATCACTGTAAATATTTATCTATGATGGAAAATAATAGACTAGTCATTTAAAATTTATCATGGATAATAAAACTCTTCTCATTGCTTTGCAAATCAAATCATAATTAATCAAAACCTTTGGGCCTTGGACTTCTCCAAGTCCAAAACATAATCATTCGATTATGAGCCCAATATCAAGCTCAATTATCAAAATACTTAAAACAACAATTTTCTTAAATAACCTCTTGAATTATTTATTCATGATAGAAAACAGTATAATCCAAACCATAATATTACATCGAGTTTGCAGCATGAGCCTTTTAGTGACAATATATAACAATTCACCACATAAATAAAAATGAGGAGGCTGTACAAAGATTATTATAATAATTAAGTCTCCAAAGCCTTTCCCAACCGACTAGCTAGAGAACTATTACCCGAAAATATTAAATCTATGGGGTGAGACAAAAGTCTCAAGAACTAGTCATCCAACTCATTACACATGCTAATATGTGCTCATCAGGTGTCAAGTGAAACAATTTATATAACAAAGTATTAGAAATATAATTTACAAACTTCCAAATCACAAATTTCATTTCGAAGAGATAGAATTCACAAAATTCTATATCACATATTCCATTTCGCAAACTCCATATCATAAATTGCATATGACAAACTAAATATTACAAATTCTATATCACAATAGCTATATCACGATTTCCGTACGCAAATTCTGTATCATAATTTACATACCACAAATTTCATGTCACAATAACTATATCACAATTTCCATAAACAAATTCCATCTTATAATAGTTATATCACAATTTTCATATCACAAATTCTATATCACCATTCCCAAGTTACCTCCCATCAATCTAGCCAAACTGCCTTATTTCCACCGAAAAGACCCTTCTTCACTAAACAATAACTAATCATAATATTTTCATTAAACCGGATTAACAAGTGATTATGGGAAAACTTTTTTTTTCAAACATAAACACATCGGAGTCTAGGGCACAAATTCTATCCAAAAACTCACTACGAAAATTTATAACTTTGGGCACAATTATCTAACAGAAGATACATAGCCCATGAGTTTTACAACACCAAATTCACAACAAAGGATCTATACCAAAACATTTTCACACAAGTTTTGATTGTGGATCCACTAAAATATTATAGTGTAGAAAATAAAACATTTGGTTCAACAAGAAATAAATAGTCATCCCAAAATAGTTAAAATAGTATTTTCAAAGCATGTAGGCCCTAGAATGGCAATATATAAATCCATACAACACCAATACCAAAAGAGGTTTACAAAGTTAGCCACTTTTATGCCTCTGGCTGCTTCTCTTGGCTACTAGTGAAATTAGAAGTCTTGCCTGAAAAATATTGATAATGACGGGGTGAGACATAAAGTCCGAGTAACCAAAATTAGTTTATCGAATATGCGGAAAGGATTGCAAGTCGGAAGCATTTGCTAACATAATTATAAAATCGACAAAGAAATAATCAATTAGTACATAATAATTAGCAATAATTGGAACCATTCCCATTCAACCATCCTGCTCCTCCTTATATCTTCTAGACATGGTACAGCCTATCAATGCTAGTACACCTGGCCAAGGTTAGCAAGTCACTTCAAGAATACTGTCCCCTCCCATGCTACCACCAATATACCGTAACATGGAGGTGTCCGCCCAAAACACTCAAGTCAAATTTTGAGCCAAGAATGAGAGAGCCAATGGGCACAATTTCACCCTAAATCTCTTCCGCACAGTTCAACATAACCCACAGCAGGTAATCAATATGACATCGTATAATATATTATTTCATATACAACATTCATAACAAATATCATAACAATAATATCTTACAAAATTCATCATTCCATATACAACATTTTACAACAAACATCATAACTATCACCACAAACCATGGTTTTGGAACCCGGACCGGATCGGTTGGTTCGGACCAAGACCGAATGAACCGCGGAAGACCGCCGAGTTAGGGCAAAACAATTTGACCCGGTCACTCCAAGTCAACCCATTCAACTCGGCCTGAACCAGCCGAGTTGAACGGGTTCACTGAGTCAACCTTTTTTTTTTATGTCATTTGAGTTGATTCGCAAAATACGAAGAAGTTTCAAAGCCTAAGACTTAGGAATCAGTGAAAAACATAAATAGATGGAGAAGCAGAAGCAAATAGAGATCAAGAAGTAGAAGAAGATCCGGGTTCGATTTTTAGCCCGATTTATGTGACGGCGGCGTGGGAAGATGAGTGAGAAAGATGAGATCTAGATTTGTGTGAAGGCGGCAAGGGAGGGTTTCGTTGATGAGTGAGAAAGATGAGATCTGAGTGCCAACGGTCTCCAGCAATGGGAAGCCACCTTACCGATGAAGAAGAGATGCCACGACCACCGTGAGAAAGAGAAATTTTTGTGCGACTGAGGAGAGGGAGGGTTTCTCACATACAGAGAAACTAGAGAAGTATGCAAAGCTAGAAGACATATGAATTGTTGCAGAAGAGAAGTCCAACAAGAAATGAGGAGCCGAGTAAAGATGAAAATTATGACCCAGACAAGAATAATAAGTTGAAGACTTCGATGAAAACTGAAAAGAGTACACTAGAAGTAAACCAAGCCCGTGAATGCCTATAGGTGAAGTAAAGCCGCTTAGCCCTAAACTTATCATGGCACCATTTATTGCTCGCTTTCTACTTACTATTTAGTCACATGCTCACATAAACCAAGGCAAAGAATGATTTTTTTTTTTTGAAAAGAAAAATCAATATAATATTACATATTTTAATTATATTATATTTTTTTAATTAATACCACCCGACCTCGGTTTGACTTCGGTTTGACCTTCGACCCTTAACCCAGTACTTTCACCGGTTCAATAGCTCGTCTGGGTTTCAAAACCTTGCCACAAACACAATCCCAATAACAATATTACACACACACACACACACACACACATTAGAAAATACAATGCTTCACTGAAACAATTTCATATTCGGATACACGCATAATTTTTCAAAACACATGCTAGCAATTCATGTGAAAGTAAGACTTAGAAAACACCTTTGTAGTTCAAAACAAACATATGAAATAAATTAACCCTAGTTACCTCAACTTCAAGCTAAACCTTATCTTAAGGAGTAAAACGCGAACAATCACCGGTCACAATTAAACTCCACATTATCATAATTATAACTTATATAACTCAAAATACACAAATAATAATAATAATAATATATTATTAAAATAAAAACTGAAAATAACCGTTTAATTCTTCAAATTTCAAAACTAAACAATTAATACTTCAATAATGTCTCCCTCAACCCAAAATAAAATTTATACAACTATTAATCAGTAGAAATATTCGGTACGATATAAATTCTAAACTTCTTAGATAGAAAAATTAATTTAAATTCTTACAACAACCAATTAATACATCTAAACCGATTAAAGCTAGTTATTAATGATTACGTACATATATACAAGTCATCTATAGTCAAAACTTAAAACTTTTCCAAAATTATAACCTCAAAATTTTCACCAACAAACACAATATTATATTCATTGAAAAGAAAAAATATATAGAACAACTTTCATAAAGGAAGATAATTGAAAAGAATTAATTTAACAACTAAAATGATTTTATAAGATAAATAACATACCTCAAAAAACCCAGATCTACTTCTTTTCTCTTCTTCTCTCTCGCCGTCTCTTCCTCTCAATTTCTCCTCACCGTCACACACATATCCCTGATATATAGATTGTAAAAAGGGGGTTGAGTCACCCCCCTCAATTAATGAGGTGGTGATCTAATAATTTTGTTTTTCTTTCCTCACCAAACACGCAACTCACTTTTTTTTTGTAATGGAGCAAATTACTGCAAAAACCCAAAAAAAAATTCCATTTTTTTTAAAAAAATTCCATTTTTTTAAAAAAATTACAATTTAATAATTATTTCATAATTACAATTAAATCCTAAAAATAAAATTAGGATGTTACACCACCGACTAGACCCATGAGATGGGCTAAATTACTATCCATGTCACTTGGTGACTCAAAAACTCAATGGTCATATGATAAGGACCAGTGAAAATCCATAGAGTACATGCCTAGACGATGAGTTTTTTCCCCTCGTTGAATTAATCGAGTATCGCAGCCCCTCATTAAACTAGTGGGATAGTCCTTCATTGAACTAATGGGATAATAGAAAGCCAGCCATCATACATAATGGAGACTATACTACGTGGTAGAACAAACTACTCTACCTCATCCCATTCCAATCATTACAATAATTATTAAAAAATTGGTCAACCGGAATTTCTCAAGATTTTCACTTTGATACAATACTATTCAAATCATCTTCACATACATGCATGCATACATACATACATACATACATACATACATACATACATACATACATACATACATACAGCCATCGTGCACAGTGGAGTAGAACAAACTACTTCATCTCATCCCAATCCAATTATCACAATAATTATCAATAAATTGCTCAATTGGAATTTATAAAGATTTTCACATTGATACAATGCTATTGAAATCATTTTCATACACATGCGTGCGCGTGCGCGCACACACACACAGAGGACCATGTATTCCCTTACCTTTTATTCTGTGAGGTGCTGCAGTCCTAGGTTACAGCTTAGGGACAATAAAAGCCAACCATAGTATACCGTATGATGGCGTACCACGTGGAACAACAATAGTCAAACTTCTTCCAATCTTCTCCCCTTATCATTAATTATCCTTAATAACACATGTACCTCTGAACATATAATACAAGTGTAATATCATAAGGTCACAATATATCAATATCATATTCTTGTTTCCACAATCATAAATACTTTTCACAATTATATCATATCACATTCTTGTTATCGCAAAATATATATACAAACATATATCAAAGATACACAAGGAAGTTTTTTTTTTTTTTTTAATAAAGTCGTAGAGTTAAACACAATAAAATCTCTGAGTTCGCAAGAACATGAACACCTAGTAACTATACTCCATGAAGGACTCTAGTTACATCAAATGCCACCATTATCAAAAGCTACCACCACATTACTATAGAAAACACTTTTAGCATCCGTTATTAAGCTTTTTCTACGTCCCTTTTTAGGGGAACAATGTCCGTTAAAAAAGGGACGTCGTAAGAGACTTACGGTATCCCTTCTTTAAAAGGACGCAATAAGTTTTTTAAAAAAAAAAAAAAAAAATTGACGCCGCTGAAACCGAAAATCTAAGGAATTGACATAGTTGAAACTGAAAATCTTTAGAGTGAACTTCAGCAATAGGAGGAAGAGTTCTTTCACCAACCTGTGTGAGGAGGTGTTTGATTTGCTTCCAAAGATTTAATTTATGCAACAGAAGGAGAAGGATTCCACGTTTGGCTTCTCCGTTAGTCATAACTGTTCATGCGATTTTCTAACATCAACAAGAATCTCCAAGCCTCTCCAGATCTGGAAAATCAGTGAACGTCGTTTCCACCACCATTTTCACCACCTTCGTCGTGATCCCTTTTCCCCCAATACTTGAACCCTAACACATACCCAAGCTGTGCAGATTTGGCTCTCGCTCGGTCGTTCTCTGCGTAGGATTTAACATAGATAGACCCAATCGTACAATCACCGACATAAGTCGCACGAAATAATGAACACTTACTGGCGTTGTTTTAGATGAAATTGACGAAGTCTTGAAGCTCTTTGTGTGAATCTGTAGTTCAATGATTATTCATTTATTCTTGTGAGAGGATATACTTAAACATTCATTTCATTTGAGATACTCAAAGTAATATGGGACCTTGAGTGGGCATTGATTGCAAAGTGCAAGGGGGAGTGAGCGTTCATTGAAGAAGAACAAGCTTATACTTGAGGCACCAAAAGCCCCGTGAATCTTGAGAGATAGTGGAAATCACGAAAGGTCTTCTTGGAACTAAACATAGGTCAAGCGGATTAGATTGAACCAAGATAACTCTTTTGCGTCCTCCTTTATTGATATTCTTCTAACTCTCCTCTCTTTAATTAACTTGTGTTGAAGTTTAAATTTTTTAAGTCAGCCAATTTACCCCCCTTGGGTGAAAATCTTACACTAACAAGGTATTTATTCATCATCTATTATAATCAATTTAGCTTGCATGTTTATATATATATATATATATATATATATTGTATCTTCTCATTGCGATCTATAAGTATTGCATGCAAAATGGTCTAGGCTACAAGAATTGCAACCTCACTAATGGCCACTCCAAATATGCTTTCCAATGGCTGAGTCAGGAGGGGGGTGTATTATTCACCAATGACTATAATGTTAAATTGAAGCACACATATAGTTTATAAACGATTGATTGAAAAAATTTTCTTCTCATTTCTTTACAAAAGTGCCCATGACAACCGGACAACAATAATAACCGTAGGTACCTCTTGATGCGGTTCATGAAGAAACAATCACATACGGTCTTGAAAATATTGATCTTAATAAGGTATATTATATTCTCAATTCATTAATATATACATTCGGTCAGCTATATATTACAATATTTAACTCATGTATTGTTTCCATTTGCGCACAGTATTTTTATGTCTCCTGCATGAAGTTTAACCAGTCACAAAGGGAAGAAGTGACTAAAGAGTTGGTGACATCTCTGCAACTTCAGTGGGAGGAGGAAACTTACTATGGATGACTTTTGCAAATTTATATATATGAATTTGTTTGTTTTATATTTTTGGTTTTAATAGTATATTCTAAATGTATATAAATGACTATAAATATATTCTAATTTGTTATATTTTCCTATATATGAATGGTCAAATGTATATTTTGATTCGTTATATATAAATGTATATATAAGGGGATATCGAAAGCAGAAACCCTCCCCCCATTTTTTATTAAGAAATTAGCTTTGATACGTCACGGTTGTTACCCAATGAGTGTTATTTATGTCAACTAGATATAACGGTTATTTAAATAAAGTCGTTAGCATTACTATAAATATATCACAGTTGTTTTGAAAGAACCGTTATTTATGTTACTGCATATATAACGGTTGTTAAAGCAAGACCATATTATGCGAACATTATGATATAGTATTATGGTTGTTTACGTGTGTCCATTATTAATTATCATAGCAAGGCGCTTATCATAGTCTCATCAAATCTCAATACATAACAAATGTTATATTTGATGAACCGTTATAATAGATAATGAATAAAGCACAGTTGTAACCATTATGTATATGCGCTGAGCATATATAGCGCTAGCATATATGACGGGTCGAGCCATAATTTATGGTCAATAATAATTGTCATATATCAGCGATTCTATAGTGGTGATTATAGGAGAGAGATAAATACAAAAAGTCATATTTAAATATTAATACATATTTATAGGGGAAAATTGACAAATAAATTTATATATTTAAACAATAATGATATTGTGGACCAACAAATTCTTTTAGAAACGGTTTATATTGTGGACTGGAGGGGGTATTATAATTTCAATCAAATTTATATATTTCCTTTAATCCACATTATAAATCACTTCTAAAATAATTCATTGGTCTATAATATACCACTCCTTGTAGTTCTTATTAGAAGTTCATTTTAAATACTTTTCATACGCTAAGGAATGATAGTTAAGTCATTAAATATGTTTTAAAATGCTAAAAAAAAATTCAGGTTTACCCCTGCAAAGATTTTCTCTCTTTGTACATATACAAATCATTCTTATGTATCTCTAATCTTTTTTTGAACAAGAATTAAATAAGAATACAATTGAAAAATAATCATTAATAGCCCTGTAAGTAGACTTATATTTACGCCCGAAAACCTCTTTCAATTTGGACTATAATAAGGACCAAATTGGTAAGTTTCATGAAGAGTAGTTAATGCTTGGTTGTCAACTTGCCCTTGTCATTAATACTTAAATGTTGCTTCTTGTATTTTTATCTCTCCTCAAAAACTTTATTTAATGTGGTTAAAGTTGAAAAAAAAAATTAATTTAAGAAATATTTAATGACTTAACTATATATATATATATATATATATATTAAATTATGGTGAATTAGTTAGAGTGACTTTTATTCTGAACTGTATATATGTTAAAAATAATAGTTGGAGCTTTCCTTTCCTAATTCTCATATATGAAACAAATCTAATTTGAAAAGTTTTCCTCTATATCATTCCTCACCTAGAAAGAATAGTCATTTTTCTTGTGAAAGAAAGATTACTCATTATTATCAGGAAAGTACACTCTTTCATGTTGGCTTCAAACCATATATTCTTTTTATCATACTATTCTTTATTAACATCCCGAAATATATAATATACGCTTACCTAGTTTAATAGGAAAACTATACTCCAAAAAAAGTGCTGATTTATAACGATTAAAATGGAAGATTTATAGCCGTTCTATCCGCTGCAAATGCATGTAGTAGATGGCTCTTTGGATCAAACATGCATGGAAGCTTGTTCTTCCTCCTCCATCAGATGGCTCTTTGGTTTCCATGACTGCTTAAAAAAAACCCACATTTTTTACCTGGTTAATCTATCCAACAACAAATAGGTGATGGAATTTTTGAGATTAATTAGATTTAAACTTTTTAGATATGTTTTCAGTTTGTGTGTGTGTGTGTGTGTGTATATAAGTGATCTTGTGAGAGCTTATTGATTAATTGTCGTGTATAGATGTTGACTAGGGAGCTAGATATTTTCATATTTGCATGTGCATTTGGCTCTTTATAGGCCAGTCAATTCTGAGCAAGAGCTGGCATTTTTTACATGATATACAAAAGCTGCCGTATGCTTCATATTTAAACAAATTGAAAAAAGGTTTTAATCATGGTTCTTTCCATCTGTCTTATCTTTTTCGAACACGTTCTCTCACATTTCTTTTTCCACTCATAACTCATAATCTTCATAAATATTAAATGATAATGATAATTTTAAAGAATAAATCTCAACCGTTAAAAGATAATCCAATGACGGAGAAATTAAGTGAAGGAGGAGTAGAGAGAGGGTTCCCCTTGGTGGGGATTTCAACACTTATATATGCATATAATTTTAAGATTATATTAATTTTTGATATGATCTTACCTTATTAGTTAGGATCATAATTAGTGATTGGACCCTATAAATAGATGTCCTAGTTAATATGTTAAGTGTGTTGCATGTGGAGTCTTCACTAAAAAAAGGGGGATAACTTGGCTCTCTCTTCAAAATCTCTAGAGTTAAGATTAGTGTGGTTAACCACCCTCAAGTGTGGGATGATGATTAAGAAATCCAAGTAGGTTGATTTTGTCTGAGCTTATGACTCAATGAATAATGAAGGTTTTATCTCTTTGTTCTTGTTCTTATCTAATCTCAACACTGTCCAACCTTGATTCCCCTTCTACGTACTTCCATTAGAATCAGAATCATCATTTTCTCTACGGTAATTGCCATTTTTCTCTGTAAATGTTATTAAAGGTGGTAAACGGTATTGTCTCTGGAACTGGGATACCTACGGTGCCTTTTGCAATCACATCGTCATCAGACATCAGTAATGTTTTTAATTTATACCTTGGTTTTGTTATACCATCTTGTATCATGACTCGGAAGTAATCAAGCTTAAACTCAACTAAAACTATTACATTAAGAACACTTCCATACAGAACACACACGCGCACACATAAAACACAAGATATTTAAATCTGATTAACGGACAAGACGTGTTGAACGGACTCGGCACACTTAACACACTAAAACAACAAGCTTAAGACACAACTCTAAAACAGAAGAAAACGTTTATGGAATACTAATATCTTCGATATATCATCAGACAAGTAGTTTATAATTACCACTTAGAAACCGGAACTCCAAGAGACTGTCACTGTGACCCACTTGCCGTTTTCTCCGTTAATACGTTTAACTGTAGTAGAAGGGAAGGTGTCTGGGACTAGGAACTCCACAGTGTCATTTGCAATCACACCACCAACAGAATCTTTTAAACTTCCGGTAACTTTGAGAGAGCGGTCCAATGGCACAGCAACTACAGATCTCGACATTGGAATGGTCTCCAAAAGTCTCACTTCAACATAGTTATCCGACGTTTTATCGAACAACAAGCATGTCGTTTTAGGATCCTCCCATTTGTCATAACAAGCAGAAACATGTCCATAAACCTTAGTTGTTTCTTGAACAGTAATAGTAATCCTAGCCGCCGCAGCATTTCGCAACACTGCATAATTGACGGTCATCGAACCTCGGCCGCTATCATCAAGTTTCTGAGATATGAGCTCGTCATACACATCAGCCATGTTAGCAGAATCCCATGAGATAACTTGATTGATGATCGCACTGTCCCCTGAGTTTGTGCCCTTATTAGTGAGAAGCAGCTTGACGATAACATTCCCAAAGGCAGAAACAGATTCAGAAGGTCCAATTAGGGAAGCATTTTGACCAGCCTTGATGGATTCATAGTTGTCAATTGTACGGTCGTATAGGGATTCAGTGTACAGTCCATTGTCAACTGTAATTGTGCCATAGAGTTGCCGAGGATCCTTATCATATATGTTGTTGAACTGCACTGTGAACACTTGCACAAGTGGTACCCCTAAAAAGCATTGTCCACCATTGTTAGTTGCCACGCGTCTTTTGGGATAAAAGCAAAGTCCCAACAAGATACCGAGGATGGCTACAGCATCAGCAATAGTTTTGATTTCAGTGTTCTTTGGTGGAATTCGTATGTTGTTTGGTCGAAGCGGAAACTTTTCTTCTGGGTAAGCATCGGCACGCAACAATGCTGCAGACAAAGATGCCCAACATCGAACTAAGACCATAATCCAATCTTCGATTTCCTTTTCCCTATTGCCGAAACTGTCGGCCACAAAGTTAAATACTGGAATGAGTCTGGTTGATTCAGAAATCATCATAATCACAACAACTAGACTACGTGCCCTAATTGCCCGGTCTGTTGTTACAGCAAGTTGATTTATGGCTTCTTCTAGGTTGTGGACCCCAACTCTGATACTCGTGATATTCCGATCAGCCACATTTTCTAGCGCAGTGTAGCTACCATCGAAACCTAGGAAGGTGGTCCCAGGTTCTGTAATGAGATGCACAAGTTGCTTGTTCTGGTTCCTGTTGTCAAACTCTAAGGCCCGTTTGGTTTAAAAAAACTTGGAGGAGGAAGGGAACTTAATTAAGTTCCCATGCAAAATGACCGTTTGGTTAATGCCAAGTTCCCTAACCTCGCTTCCGGGCCCACACCGGGCCCACCACTCTTCCTCATATGTGGGAACTTGAGATCCTATCAAAATTGGTGGGTTTTCAAGTTCCATGGTTACTATTCACATTTTTTGATGATTTACCCCCGAAATTCAAATTTGGCGGGAAGTTCGAACTTGGCGGGAAAATTCGAACTTTGCGAAAAAAAATTTGGGTCGAAGTTCGAACTTAACGGGGACATTTTTTCAAAAAATATATTTTGGCAAAAAAAATATTTTTCTTTTTTATTTTGAATTAATTTCTTTTGAGGGTAAAATAGACATTTCTTAATTCTTTACCAACTTCCACCCATTCATTTTCTTCCAACCAAACAACTCAAGCCATCTTCCCTCATCTTTTAAATATTCTTTTCCCTCCTTTTAAGTTCCCTTCCCTCCTCAAAGTTCTTTTCCCTCCCCCCAAATTCTTTGAACCAAACGGGGCCTAAGAGAATGCTTTAATTTATCTTTGTTTTATGCATATATAAATGGATTGAATTTCACGTCAAGCACTTATATGAATATGTATGTATGATGTACATAATGAAAAATCAATATCTATAATATCATTGGTACAATGGTACGTACACGTAGAACCGAAATTGCATATAACTAGGAAAGAGAGAAAGCATACGGGAAGTATATTAGTTGGAAAGAAAAAAGATGATAGGATGTGGGTTGTGGGATGACGATTAATTAAGATTTTTATATATCTCCAATATTTAGTTACCTAAAATAGGAAATTTTCAAATCAAGTTAGGAAAATTCCATAAATCCATGATTGAGTCGTTAGCTTAACTTGGGATTTCAAAATATAGATAAAATAAATTTAATTGTTATCTGCTTTTGATTTTAGCTTTTTTATATTAAGAAAATTAGTTAAGTTAGTTATTTCTTAAAAAATTTTGTTGGTTTACCTAAAATACTCTATTAAATCATTAAATAAACTTGGATGAAAAATCCCTTAATATATACAATGTAATACCCAAAATTCTTATTTGTCTTAAATACAATATTTTGGTGGATAAAGCTTATTTAAAATAGGTGAATATGTGGTCTCAAATTTTGAGATGTGTTTATCCCATTTTCTAGGAAATTTTTCCTTAGAATTAGGGTCACCAATGATTTAATAAATTTTGTTAGGCATCATAAAATACCCTAAGATTAACATAATTAAGTATAAGTCTTATTTATGTCATAAAGGCGATTAAATGTCATCTAAATGCCTAAATCAATTAGAGAAAATTAGCAACAATTATTAAGTAATTAAATTTGCAATACTTCTGATATTTTAGTAATTTTCGAAATTAATTAATAATTAATTTAAAAAGGTCATAATTAAGGAAATATCAATTAAATTAAGACCCAAATGATATTTAAAAGTTAAGATTAGCATACAAGGAGTTTTTAATCATCAAAATTAATTTAGAAACTTGTCAAATTTTGGCAATTAGGCCTAATAACCCCTAAAACACTATATTAGCAACATTAACCAAAGATTAATTAATTCTTCCTCTAACTAATAAAAGTGACGAAAATTACTAATTAAAGAGTTAAGAAAATTGTATTAATCCTTAATCCTAAATCATTAACAAATATCACTAATAGTGTTTAGATTTTTCTCCAACCCAACATCAAAGGCTTAGATTAAATATTATAAAGCTAATCTAAAGGCTTTAAAATGAATTTCATAAAGCATAATCCAAGTGAGAATTTAACAACCAATGAGAACTCTTGCTTCATGATAATGTAAGGTAAATGAAACACAAATTCTAGGCTAATTGAAGAGTGAGTTTTCCGTCCAAATAAAATAGGAAGAAGCAAGTGGGATTAAATTAATATTAAACATATAAAGATAAGAGCACATGCAAGCATTAAAAGTTGGAAGAGGATAAGAGTCCTTTATATAAGACTTTTGTGGCAAAAAATGATGTAAGCTTAGGTAATTAATGGGTAATTAATAAAGGGTAAGATAAAAACCATTGGGATTAATTTAAGACACAAGTAAATGAGAGCCAATAGAAAATAAATCATATCTTCAAAACCTTTGATCATAGAACAAATATAAGTAGATATTATGAACAAGTGTAATTTAAGCTTGAACATAGTTGTCTCCAAAGTGATTTTTATAAACTTTTGAGATTCATATTTAAGTGATTTAAGAGTTTAAAAAGGACCTTTAATTAAGCCATAAAATCAAGATTTAAAAAGTGGAAATGGATCTTGAATAAAAACACCAACTTGTACCTAACTAAATTGGCATTTGGGGATGGGAAAAAGATGAAGAGTATAAGAGAGAAAGGGGGAGGACGGTTCATAGGTGTATGGGAGGGATTAAAACTTCTTTGTTAAGATTAAATCCAAGGGTTAAAAGTGATTTGGAGTTGCTAGGTAGTTAACCCAAGAATTCCTATAAATAGGGGGGTAGTGCATTCATAAATCCTCACCAATTCACAAAGCAACAACATCTGAAATATAGAGAGAAAGTGAGAGAGAGAGGCTTTGGGAAAGAAGGAGCAAAGTTCTAGATAAATTCTTGATCTCTAAGCTTTTGAGTTTTTAGATAAATTGTTGTTTTAATCTTTAATTTCCTAGGAATAGTTAGAATTCATGTTTTCTGAGTTCAAAAATGAGTTTAAAACGAAAAATTAATAAAGGAGGTCATATAGCAAAAATTTTGAGAGTAAAACACCGAAGTAACGAAGTTCTGACGAAATTTCATCGGTTTGGAATTTCTGGAATCGATAAACACGCCAGGATTTCATATTGAAAATATGGTCACAAAATTCTGGAAAAATTCATGGTTAAACTAGACATATAGGAATTTTTAAATATACCAAGAACATGTTAAAAATGAGCTCTATACAGTGAGATAAAAAACCTCAAATTTAGGCTACAAATTTCTGGAAAAATTCTGGGCAGAGGTTCAAAACTTAAAACCTGGGAGTGATTCTTCTAATCTGGGAAAATGTGATTATTTTTACTTGAAAATAGACATTCTAAGGATTTCAAGGAATTTTACGGATCCTCATTTCGATTTTTCTAGAATTAATTATGATTTTTCAAAGTTAGACAAAAATCTGTCCAGAATTCTAGACCAGCGTTTTTGAAGAATTAAAGGTGATAAGTTGAGTGATAATCCTACCAAGGGTAAAAAGGTCATTAGTGACTAGGATATCTTCTAGAATATTATTTGTGAATTAATAAAATGCGATATTACCATTATAGGATAAAAGTGATCACAGACCGAACGACAGCGTACCGATATTACCGACAAAGGTACGGACGCGTACTGTAACACTAACTCTGATGTTTATTGTATACCTATATGTGTTAGATGTGTTCATAGACTGAGACTCTTTTTTTAAAAGTTATACACATACAGCTATACACGGGTTATGGTTTTGATAATACCGTTGGGTTTTCCTAGCGCTGAGGACACGGATGTACACCGTGGCACTGTTGAATAGTGCAGACTATAATAACATTCATATGCGGTGGCTGTGTTCTGTTATTATCTTTCATATGTGAATATTGCTGTTGTATCATGAATATCTGTCATACATAATTATTACATAAACATGAGGTTAACCGTTACTTGAGGTTCAATGGGTATTGAACCTTAGCTCTTACCTTAGCTTCAGGATCCGGTGTGAACAGGATCGAAGACAAAGGTAAACAGCAGGCTTAGGGACGGGCTAGAGGAATTTCTTTTGATATGTATTTAACGATGAATTTATTCGAAATTTTGTATCGCTGTAAAAGCTAACACATACATTACAATGGATGTTTATTAGTTACTTTTTAATCTAAACACTTCTGATGCTCAACTCTGATTTAAATACTGTGAAAACATTTACGGAAATTGGGATGTTACATACAATCAATTAGAATATTTTAGAAAATAATGATAAATGTGGAAAATAATTTTTTTAGAGACAATTCCAATTAAATCCAGCTGAAATACTAATATACAAATTCAGACATACACTATCAACAAATTCTTAATCAGGCCAAGAGGTCTAATTATGAATTTTTGAATATTGTTGAAAGATCATAATACCCCTTTGAAACTAAAAAACGGATTATTTCGCCCCTCCAGGTCTCTCATATGGAATGATTATTTTTTGAGGAAAAAACATAAATAATTTTATAGTGTTTAAATATAACTAAAACCTTCAAAAATATTATAATAAAAGATTTTAAATTACAATATAAGCATCCTTTAAATTATTTAAATATATATTTTAGTTCAATAAAAATTCAATAATAAGCTCTTATAATTTACGTTTCCGGCCGGGTTGAATATATTTTTCACACTCCTCAAACACATACATAAAACTCACCTATTTAAAATTTGTAATCATGACAAATTTATTAAAATATGTTAAATAAATTTAGTGTTGCTATTTTTATGTCATAAATTAAAATGTTTTTATTTCGATTCATTGACGCATAATAATATCAATTTTGATTATACCAGTTATTATTTTATATTTACTTATATAACAGTTTTAATTGCTATGATTTTTTTTTTCCTGTATTGCTATACGAAAATATTGGCCTCGCCTTAAAAATTATACGGAGTATTAAGGAACATAGTCATTCATTTTAAATCGGTCCTTCATTGACTAGCCTGCGAAGCGATTTTTTTTCCCCCTTAAACAACGTTTAGAAATCCCTAATTAGGCCTCACGCCTGATTAGGAATTTGTTGGAAGTATAGACCTAAATTTAGATATTAGTATTTCAACTGGATCTAATAGGGAGTTTTCCTTGTTTTTATTAAACAGTATTTTATTTTAGTGAGTTTTTTAAAGTTTTGGACTGTCATTTTTATATTTTATATGATAAGAGAATCTGGTCCCCTACTTGAGTCTTTGTAGCAATAATGGTCCGAGAATTCCACTTGGATTTTAAAATGCAGGTTTTTTTTTTTCTTTTTTAAAAAGAAAAAGTGTGGATAATACTTAACTGAGTTGTTAACCTCATTTGGGATTTTAAAATGTGGAAAATTTTCACAAAATTCCATATCATGTCGCCTAAAATAAGAAAATTTTAAATCAGGTTAGTAAATTCAAAAAATTCCTAATTGAGTTATTAACCTAATTTGGTATCTTAAAATGTGGATAAAATAATTTTAATGTCTTCTTCTCTCTCCACTCCGGCACCCCTATTAAAAGATATATATATATATATATATATATTTTGTAAGTGATGTTTTTCAACATACTTATATATATATATATATATATATAGGGAAAAACACTTCTCATCGTTAGGAGAAGTGTTTTCTCATGTCACACACACATAAAATAGTGGGACCCACATATATATATATATTAGCATTATATATATATATATATATATATATGTGGGCCCCACTATTTCATGTGTATGTAGGAATCTTCTTCTTCTAATGCAACATGAGAAATTTAAACCCCATATATATATATATATATATATGTAAGTGATGTTTTTCAACATACATACATTTTTTTTTGTAAGTGATGTTTTTTTTTTTTTTTTTTTTAAACGTACGTACATCAACATTATTATATAAGAAAATAAAATGTAAGAAAAAGTAATGTTTAGGTCATTCAACTATTAACTCACTTATAAATGAGACATGGTTAAAAGACCGAGTTATAAGTAAGTTAATAGTTGAAGAATCAAAACATTAATTTTTCCTAAAATATATATGCTAAATCAAAAGAATTTTTATTACCTAAGAGGATTATCAAGAATAATATAAGGGAAAAAGGGAAAGCATAACCCGTGTCATGATAGTATCATTAATATCAATTAAATGATATTTTAGTCGAAAAGTCAATCAATTGATATCACTAATGGACTTGTTTGGGATACCTAGGTAGGAAAAATGACTTATAGTCAATCGACTTATGGAAAAGTCGATTAAGCAAAAGTCGATTGTGAGATGTGATTTATGTTTGGATAGACAGTAGTATAAGTATCTTTTGTGATTTAAACTTATAGTCAATCTGAAATATCTTTTAGGGTACTGACTAGAACTAAAAATATACTTCATGATACTGAACGGTACTAAAAAATACTTTATGAGCTTGAAAAATTATTTTTAGTACTAGTCAAGACTCTAAAATTTTTTTAGGGTATTGAATGGTAATAAAACATACTTCGCGATACTAAACGGTACTAAAAAAATACTTTATGATCTTGAAAATTTATTTTAGGATCTTTAAAAAATTACTTTAAGTACCAAAAGACACCCTAAAATATTTTTTAGGTAGTAAATGGTACTAAAAATATATTTTAGAATACAGAAACGGTACTAAAAAATACCTCATAATCTTGAAAAAATTATTTTTTGTACCATTCAGCACCCTAAAATATTTTTTAAGGTACTGAATGGTACTAAAAATATTTTCCAGGATACTAGACAGTATTAAAAAAAATACCATATAAGTCCATAAGTAACTTTTCAAAAGCTCTTCAAAGAAACTTAATAAGTAATTTTCTGTCCATAAATCCGAATGTAACAACTTCCCAACCAAACATTAGAGGGAAAAAATCCCATAAGTCCAGTTATAAGTCCAATAAATTGACCCAATCAACGGAAACATGCAATTTAAAAGAAAACGTATTGGTGCCCGGGTATTGTATTATATGGGGAAATTCTTATATAGTATTTTGAGCATCTTCGATCAGCTTTTACAAGTGCAAAGGATAGCTTATTAATTTAAAGCAATGCTTTATGAAGTATACAATATTTATTGTATAACTTAGTTTTTATGGATGTGCGTTTTTTAATTGTATGCACAGTAAAAATGCCACTATTTATAAATGAGGAGGGGGGAGAGAGAGAGTAATAATTAAAAAAAGGATGAAAGAGAATGTATAGCTATATAGGGAATAAATAATGAGAGAGTAGATGAAAGAGAATGTATAGCTATATAGGGAATAAATAATGAGAGAGTAATTGAGGGAAAAATAAGTAAAAATACATTTTTTTTTGCTACAAGATGACAAAATACTAGAAAAATAAAACTAGCTCCTGGGGGAAATTAATCCCAACAAATCACTACGAATCACATCCTAACAGAACACAGGACACCCGTCAAAAAATCTTGAAGAGGAAAGTCCTTCTTTTGCTAGCACATCGGCACACTTGTTCCTTTCCCTGGGAATATGGTTAATATGAACCCTCCAGTTCCTCTGCAATAGATCGTTAATTCTCCACAACAGCATATTTCCGCTAGCAGAGCAAATACCCTTGGACAGCACATCCGTAACTGACTTCGCATCAGATTCCAGCACAACTTATCGAAACCCCAGGTCCCAAGCAAGAGTTAGACCTTTAACAATTCCCCATTCCTCAGCTTCCAAAACACTGCAGGTACCTAGAAAATGAGAAAAACCCGCCACCCACATACCTTCATGATTTCGTATAACACCTCCACAAGCTGCACGATTATTTCGTAAAAATATATTTATTATTGAGACAAATTCAAAAGGGATCTTATAAAAAGGGACAAGCCCATTTAGAAAGATATTATATATAAAGACCAAGGGAATACTACATATATAATATTATTTTTAATTTAATTATTATATTATTGGTGCAACCTAAGTATTCAATCTTTAATCCATAACCCCCTACCCTATTTCGATGCCAGTCCGGCTTTTAAAATATGAGTTAAGGAGAAAATGCCCTGAAAGTTTTCACCTATGGGCACGGGGTGTCTACAAGTTTTTCCCAGAAATTTAAAAGCTGGGGCAATGATTCCCTCATGGTTTAAAGGGATAACTTAGATTAGCGTAGTTACAGTATATTGGATCTGTGAAAGAGTGAAATCAAGGAGATTGAGCTTCAAAAGCGGAACCCTCGCCACTAGGATCATAACCATCAACAAGAAGGAAGAAAAGAAGAAGAAAAAGAACAACAACAACCATCCGGCCGACGGTGAAATCGACCCCCTTCGAATCTCAAGAACCACTCGGATGCCTTTGCCGCAAAAAGGAAGAGGAGGGTCTAGAGAAGCCTACACGATTGACGCCGCAAAGAAAATGAAGTACGAGGAGATGTTCCCAGTTGAGGCCAAGAAGTTTGGATACCAAGCCAAGACCAACTTCAAGTCCTTTGAATTGAGATTTTAGTAATAGCTACAAGGGTTTTCTTAAGTTATTTATTGAGAATTTAGTAATTGCTACAACAATGTTCTAAACTTTAGGTTAAGAAGTTAATATGTTCTTTCTCTAATTTAATTATGCTTGGCTTTATTTACGTTAGAGCTAGAGAGATATGAGGGTTTGATTTTCTAAGTTTGAAAGAGAGATTAGAGGAAGGAAGATGCCAAAGAGAGGGAGGGATCGGAGGATTGGAGGAGCTAGAGTGACAGCAATAGGTTGAAAGAGAGGGAGAGAAAGGAATGAGGGGAAGGGTTAGGTGGAGATGGGGCGGCATTGGAGTGAGTAGTGGCTTGTGAATTAATTAGTCAACTTTGACTGTCAAAATTAAACCTTTGACTGTGAAAATTTCTGAAGCATTTTTGCCCCATAAGCGTTAAAATATTGGTTAGGAGAACTATAGGGCCAAGCAAATTAAATCTACGTGGGATATATAATACAATCATAGAACAAGAAATCAAATAAAAGAGCCATGAAAACTCCAACAACATTGAAGGACGACAACTAGTCAACACTTCCACACCCACATATTATAGACGAAATTTATGGAGCATTTGAGTACAACGGAATATATAATACAATCATAGATCCAGAAATCAAACAAAACATATGAAAACTCCAAGAACACTGGAGGACAACAACTAAGCAACCCTTCCAAGCCCACACATTATACAAGAAATTTATTGAGCATTTAAGGACAACAGATCCATGGTGATCCCCCTACCGGATTCACATTAAATGCCAGAGACCATCATTATATTATTTGTTCATATATATGAGAAATTAATTTGTGATTGCTGGTTTAACGATGATGCCAATGGAATCAAGGTAGTAGCCAGCCCTTCCAAAGAATCCAATCACGAGAGAACCTTGGATAGGTATGGCGAAAGAAGCGCTCGAAGCAGTTCCAAAAGGTCCATATGTGTCAAGATTGGTTATGAATGATAGTGATCTGATCACTTGGAATCCTTTATATACTCCATATGTTCCACTTATGGACTTCAGATGCTCTGATGGCCCATTAATTGTAACCTACACATCATTAAATGAATATGTATGCACAATTAGATCACACCAGAAAAACCAGGTTGGGTAGTTAAGAATGATCTAGAGATGAGAAGTGATTAATTAATTTGATTTGTGGTCTCAAATATACAAACAATGAATCAAATGACGAACTTACTGTTTTTTCCACACCGGGATCGTTTGGATCCTTGCCACCAAATTTTCCATAGTAGTGCCCATTAGCATCTTTGAAAGCGATGGAGTTTATAGCACCACCTTGTCCAACGATTATCTCTTTTATCCAACTTCCCTGAACCGTAAAACTAAAAGGATCATCTCCAGCTGGACCCCCCCATGGTCCAAGTGAAATGGTTCCATTATCTGGATCTACCTGCACCAAAACTAATAGTCATATATGGTTTATGATACTAAGTAGAAGAATCAAATTAAATGTGTGATTACTTACTGGTTTCACAAAAATGCCAAGTGCATCAACATAATAAGCGGCCCTCCCATGGAACCCAACAACGACACTATCGGCTATCGGGATAGAGAAAGGCGTGTCATCACCAGAAGTTGTCCCAAATGGTCCATAAGTTTTTTGATTCGTAATAAACGATAGGGACTTGATTACTAATCGTCCATTGTAATCTCCATGATTTCCTTTAATAGATGTCAAATACTCTGAGGGCCAATTAATTCCAATCTGCGAATGATACAATACAAAACAAGCTATATATAAGCACGCAATTAATTAATGTACGAGGAAAATGATTAAGTTGTAATATTCCCCCAATCATAAATATAAGATTCAATTGACTTTTTTAGATAAATAAATTAAGAAAAACTAATTAAATTACTTAAAGTATTTATATTCATTATTTTCTCTCCAAACTACTTTATCTAACTTATAAACTGATATAAAATTTAATTATACACAATATATGATATGATTAAATAACTTATTTACCTACCGTAATCTCTCTCTAAGAAAAAGAAAGTCAATTGAGTTTTATATTTAGGACAATAAATAGTACTAATTAACCAATATTAAGTCACCTTCTTCTCATCACGCTTAGTAGCGTTGGGGTCCCTGCCTCCAAATGTGCCAGAAATATTATTACTGTCGTCTTTGAAAGAAATTGAGTTGATATTGTTTTCCACAAGGGTGATTACTATCTCAATTATTCCTTGGCTAGCATTGAAACTCCAAGGGTCACCACCTGTGCCTCCCCACGGTCCGAGAGATATCATTCCTTTCAAGGATCCAACATAAGAATACATGCATAAGGATATGTTAATGACATGATTAATTAATACTCCCTCCAGTGCTTTTTTATATAAGCTACAAATAATAACAAAATACGTACACACATCAAGAAGTTGGTTAAAATTTATTAAATATAATTAATATGTAAAAAACACAATTATTTTCCAAAAAAAAAAAAAAAAAAAAAAACATGCTAATTTGTGGAGAAAAGAGATGAGAGAATTAGTGTGTAAAAGGTATAAGAAAGAATATAATTAATTAAGGATAAAAATGAAAAAAAAAAAAAGAGCCTTAAAGGATCAAATATCTCGAAAGCGTACCATATAAAAATGATAAGAACTATTAATAAAAAAAATTGCAACTCATAAAAAAGAGGACGTACGGAGGGAGTACCTTGGATAGATTTATCGTCCGTCATAGTTCAGACCTATAGAAAACAAAGATGAACTGTGTTGAATGCTAAGTATCATACAGCTCTGAATGCTGTGGTGAATGATTGTAACTCTCTTTATGTGGTCTATGTATATATAGACGAATTATAATATGAAGGAAGGAAGGACGTTCGAAGAGCCAGATTCACGTGCAGATATGAAAATCTGCCCATCACGATTCACGAACCAACAATGATCGGATAGAATTTTAGTGGTTGAGGTTTCAGGGATGTCTTCATTGATCTCAGTTCGACTATTTCCTCTTTATTTATTTAATGTATCCACCATTAGATAATATTTTAATGGTTATATTTATTCCATTCATCATGGTAGACTTTCAAAACTTCAATGAGACGTCTTATAAATAAGGGGAAAAAAAAAAAATCTCATCTCTGTACCTTATACATACAACCAGTAGAGTATTTATATATAAATCTGATTGAAATTATAATTGTTAGCTCGTGGAGAGCGTATTAATTACTTCTCCAATTCTAAATATATAACACAGTTTTATAGTGTAAATTGTACCTAGAAACTATATCTTATATTGAAAATCAGAGGAAGTAATTGGTTTAGATGTTGACTTGTGAGCTACCACTATGATCCTATTTACAAATCCATTTTTACTAAATCTTATACATCAATCAGAGATAATTAACTCAATGATTATATATAAAAAATTTCTAACTTTACCCTCATGTTTAGAGAAAAGGTAAGAGAAAAAGAAAAGGCAGTAGAAAAAGTCATTCCGACAGGATGCATGCATGGCAAAAGAAAAAGGTTTTTTTTTTTTTTTTTTTTTTTTTTTTTTTTTTTTAAGGGTTGGGGTGGAATAAATTATTGAATGAAAAAGTAGTGGAGTCATTGAAACAGAAAAGAGGAAAAGAGGCAAGAGACGTGTTCCTGGGAGTCAATTACCATTATTACCCATATTAAATACATTATTGATTCATGGGTTTGATTAACATAGATAAAATTATCATAATCTTATTTATTACTTGAAATTAGATTTATAAATATGAGATAAGATATTGTCACTACGATTTTTTGTCACTACCAATGTCACTACCACTTTTTCACCGTTAGATCAGAATCTTAATAGGAGAGAGAGATAATAAGGATAAATGAGATTCTGATCTAACGGTGAAAGTGTAGTGACATTGGTAGTGACAACAAATGGTGGTAACAATATCTTATCCCTATAAATATAATTAAATTTTTTAGTTAAAAGATACTTATAAATAGAACCAAAGTGGTAGCATTTTAAGCTTCTGAAGGTTTTGATTATATGAGATATATAATATTTATTATATAATTTAGTTTTATGGAGGGATTTTTCTTAATTGTATGCACAGTAAACGATAGAGAGAGTGGAAAAAAAAAAAATCTTTGCACATCCAATTTGACAGAATTCCTAAAAAGCACGCCACCCTGATAAACGTGGGTCACGCTGATGCATGAATCTACCTCCTCTCTCCCCATTCTCTTACTTCACTTCACTTTCATCCTCCAATGGCCACACTGCTAATTAAATTAAACAAATTAATTAAATTATTTTAAAGTGTTTTTTTTCAAAGAAATTAAGAAAACTAATTAAATTATTTAAGAGTGTTTTTATTTTTATTTTTGCTACAATGTAATTAGTTTAAAGGGTTTAAGCTTCTCATATCGTGAGAAGAAGAAGATTCCTACATATACATGAAAATGGTGCGACCCACATCTTTTTTATATTTTTTTTTAAAAAACAAAAAACTTAAACATGGAAATGATGAGTAGATTTATAGTTCGTCGTAGTTCAGACCACCCGCCTAAACTTTGAGTGAATTGTAGTGTATAGAATATTTCTGAATGCTGTGGTGAATGATTGTAACTCTCTTTATGTGGTCTTTGTATATATAGACGAATTATAATATGAAGGAAGAAAGAACGTTCAAAGAGCCAAAACCCCGTGAAGATACGAAAATATCTAGATCCTTAGTCAACATCCATGCCAATAAATTAATATGGCCATCACGAACCAACGTAAAAGAGTTTCTCCACCGACATTTCTCTCTCTCGACTTAATTTCTCTGTTATTTGATAGACTTTTAGTGGTTGAGGTTTTAGGAATGATCTCTTTCCAACCATTTCCTCTTTATTTAATTTATTCACCATTAGATAATATTTTAATGGTTATATTTATTTCTTTCATCATGGTAGACTTTTAGTATATTTAAATTATACATTCACCTCAAAACTTTAATGACACACCTTATAAATAGGAAAAACAAAGCTTATCACTCTAACCTATATATAGAACTGGCAAAGTATTCATATAAATCTGATTGAAATTATCATTGTTAGCTCGTGGAGAGCATATCATTTACTCCCTAGTCTTAAATATAAACATAGTTTTATAAGACAAATTCACTACAAACCACGTCCCTATATTTAGAACCGGATGAAGTAATTGGTTTAGTTGTTGACTTGTGAGCTACTACTCTGGTTCTATTTATAAATCTCTTTTCATTAAATCTTACATATCAATGACAATGAGAGAAAATTAACTCAATGATTATGAAACAAATTATCAACCCTCACGGAGGGGCACCGGCAATCAGGCATCGGCCACCGATGGTGGATTTTTTTGGGGGCCGGTTTTTTTTTGAAAAAAAAAAAGATTCATTGAAAGCGAGGGAGATGGGATTCGAACCCCCATCTTCCACACCTCCATGGGACAAAGTGACCCAACCGCTGGGTTATTTGGTTCCTTTGATATGTATATGTATTAACAAATATATATATTCTTTTTAACATTTTTTCCATCAATCTCGAAAAAAGTCGTAAATGTCGTTGAAAGATTTATAAATGCCGTTAAAAGATTTGTGATAATGCATTATTTGTTTGTTAATGGAAAAAAATGTTAAAAAGAATATATATATTTGTTAATACTTATATATATAAATATCAAAGGAACATGGAGGTGTGGGGGGTTCGAACCCACTCCCTCACTTCCAATAAATCTTTTATTTTTTTTTAAAAAAACCATCCCCCCAAAAAAAAACCCTACGCCCCGCCCCCCCCCCCAAAAAACAAAAATACCCATCGCCGGTGGCGGCGGCCCTCGACGAGGGTTATTTTTATTTAAATCCCCATATGATCTTTGGTACCTTTAAATTCTTTAACAAATTCAACAGACATTCTAAGTTTTACAAATTTATATGAGATTTTCCCAATGAAAAAGTTGGAAGGGGGTGAAATAAATTATTAAATGAAAAAGCAGTTTGGTCATTGAGCAGGAAAGAGGAAAGACACGTGCTCTTAGGAGGTGAAGTACTATTGTTACCCATATTGAATATATTATTGATTTATGGAATTACCACAATCTCATTTCTTATATGAAACTGGATTTATAAATATAATCAAATTTTTTAGTTAAAAGAGATTTATAAATAAGATCAGAGTAGTAGCATTGTAAGCTTCTAAAACTTTTGATTCTATGAGATATGTATTATTTATTATATAATTTAGTTCTTATGGAGGGTTTTTTTTTTTTTTTTTTTTTTAATGTACGCAAACAATATTTATTTATAAGCAAATCAAGAGAGAGTGGAAAAACAAATCTGTGCACATCCCTGATAAACGTGCGTTAGTGAAATAATAATGAATTTAAATTGATATTGTGGCAAGAGTGAGTTGGAGGGAAATTTGACCAAAAAAAAGTTGGAGGGAAAAACACCAATATAGTAACTTTTACCAGTGGCGTCAGAGTATATAATGTTACTAAGGTAGTGGCGCCATGAGAGCTGACGTCACTAGAGTATACTATCTTTGGTCTTAATTATAGAACACTTTTGTAGTGCGATTTACACTACAAAAGTGTTCCTATAGTTAGAACCGGAGGAGTATTTAAATTGTACATTCACCTCAAAACTTTAATGAGATGCCTTATAAATAAATAATTAAAAAAAAAGTTTATCTCTCTGCCTTATATATAGAACCGGCAAAGTATTTATATAAATTTAATTGAAATTATAATAGTAAGCACGTGTAGAGCATATCAATTACTCCTCTGATTCTAAATATAGAATATAGTCTTATAGTGTAAATTACACAAAAAATTATGTCCTATATTTAAAACCGAAACAAGTAATTGGTTTAGATGTTGACTTGTAAGCTACCACTCTAGTTTTATTTATAAATTCATTTCCACTTAATCTCATATATCAATGAAAAATAATTAAAGGAAAATTCCATTAAAATACCTTTTGAATTTGCAAAACCCCCAGAAGTCTTCCGAATTTCTAAAAAGACTGAGAGGTACAAATGATCTATGAGAGATATGCAAATTCGGGTAAAATTATCATTTTACCATTAGTTTTAAATAAATAAAATAAAATCCCTCCCCCTGCCAGCCGGCTGCCACTGCCGCCACCTCTGGCCGGCCAACACCACCGGCGGCCGTCGGTGGTGGTGGTGGCCGGCGGGGTGGAGGGGATTTTATTTTATTTTTTTTATTTATTTAAAACTAAGGGTAAAGGGGTAATTTCACCCGAATTTAAATATTCCTCATAAGTTCTTTGTATCTCTAAGCCTTTTTACAAATTCAGAAAATTTCTGGAGGTTTTACAAATTTAAAAACTATTTTAATATAATTTTCTCAATAATTAACTCAATGATTATCAAACCAATTTCTAACCTTATCCTTGTCTTATGAGAAGAGGTAATAGAAAAAGTCACGGGATGCATGCATTGGAAATGAAAAAGTTGAGGTGAGGGGGAATAAATTATTGAATGAAAAAGCAGTGTAATCATTGAAACAAGAAAGAGGAAAAGAGGAAAGAGACGTGTTTCTCTGAGTCAAGTACTATTATTACCCTGAGCAAAAAAAAGTACTATTATTACCCATATTAAATATATTATTGATTAATGGGTTCAAATAATATAGGTAAAATTACTACAATCTAATTTATTATTTGAAGTTTGATTTATAAATATAATTAAATTTTTTAGGTAAAAAAATTTATAAATAAAATTAGAGGGGTCACATTTTAAGCTTCTGAAACTTTTGATTCTATGAGATATATAATATTTATTATACAATTTAGTTTTTATAGAAGGATTTTTTTTTTTTTTATTGTATGCACAGTGAACAATAATGGAAAAACAAATCTGTGCACATCCAATTTGACAGAATTCCAGAGAAGCACGCCACCCTGATAAACGTGTGTCACGTTGATGCAGGAACCTGCGCTCCTCTGCCCCCATTCTCGGACTTCACGTCACTTTCAATTAAATTGAATTAAAAAAATTGATTAAATTACTTTAAAGTAGTAAAATAGTATTGATTTTTTTAAAGAAATTTAAAAAATTAATTAAATTATTTTAGAGTATTTTTATTTTTTTAATAAAATAATTAGTTTAAATAATAAACTGATATATAATCTAATGATATATAAGATATAGTATGATTAAATAACTTATTTAGCTTCTTTAATCTTCCTAAATGTAATCAACTTTATCTTATATTTAAGATCGGAGAGAGTAATTGATTTAGATGTTGACTTAGGAGCTAGATATTATTTCTAATTTTGCTTTAATTGTTATTCGCTTTTGATTTCAGTATTCTTATATTATATTAAAAAAATTAGGGGTTTAAACTTCTCCGTATTTGTATGAGAAGAAGAATATTCCACACACATATGAAATGGTGGGATCCACATATATATATATATAATTGCATTATATATATGTGGTCCCCACCATTTTACGTGTGTGACATATACATGAGCATACATATCTCGCATATATGAGAAGTGTTTTTCTCACGCTTAATTATATATATATATATATATATATATATATATATGGGTTCCATCATTTCATGTGTGTGTGACATGAGAATATACTTCTCCTACAACATGAGAAGTGTTTTTCCTAAAAATTAGTTATTTGTCTGCATTTTAATGAAAACTCCCTTAAAATATAAAATCAATAAGGATATTTCACTGTTGAAAAAAGAGAGAGGATATTTTAGGGGAAAAAATGATAAATGTGGAGAATAAATTGTTTGTATTAAACAGTATTTTATTTCAGTGAAATTTTTTTAAAAAATTTGGACTGTTATATTTATATTATATATGATTAGAAAATCTGGTGCCCTCCTTCAGTGCTTGTATTGTAGCAATAATGGTCCGAGAATTCCTATCTGGATTTTAAAATGCACGTTTTTTCTTCTTTTTTTTTTTCTTTTCTTTTTTTATTTACAAATAGTGTGGATGATATTTAAATGAATACCTCCCACGTAATGCACATTTTTTTTGGGGGGAAAAATCACATATAAAGTTAACTAAAATAAGAAATTTTCAAATCAAGTTAGGAAAATTCAATAAATATATGATTAAGTTGTTAGCTCAATTTGGGATTTCAAAATATAGATAAAACAAATTTAATTGTTATTGTCTTTGGATTTTAGCATTTTTAAATTAAGAAAATTAGTTTAGTTAGTTATTTTTAAAAATGTTTATTGGTTTCCTAAAATATTCTTTTAAATCATTTGCAATGAAATACATTTTGATGAAAAATCCCTTAACATATACAATCAATACAAATATTTTAGGAAAATAAATGATAAATGTGGAAAATAAATTGTTTTTAGAGAAAATCTCAATTAAATCCAGCTGAATTACTAATATATAAATTCAGGCATGTACTTTCAACAAATTCTTAATCAGGCCAAGAAGGATAATGATGAATTTTTGAATATTGTTAAAAGAT
Organism: Acacia acuminata; assembly: GCA_019022655.1. NCBI lineage: Eukaryota > Viridiplantae > Streptophyta > Magnoliopsida > Fabales > Fabaceae > Acacia > Acacia acuminata. Next base: position 916,272 of record JAFJYI010000056.1, on the reverse strand, counting down.
AATAATACCCCTTTGAAATTAAAAAACTGATTATTTTGCCCCTCCAAGTCTCTCATATGGAATGATTATTTTTTGAGGAAAAAACATATAAATAATTTCATAGTGTTTAAATATAACTAAAACCTTCAAAAATATTATAATAAAAAAAAATTTAAATTACAATATAAGCAGCCTTTAAATTATTTAAATATATATTTTAGTTCAATAAAAACTCAATATTAATCTCTTATAATTTACGTTTCCGGGTTGAATATATTTTTCACATTCCTGAAACACGTACATAATACTCACCAATTTAAAATTTGTAATCATAACAATTATATTAAAATATGTTAAATAAATTTACTGTTGATATTTTTATGTCATAAATTAAAATATTTTTATTTATTATATTGGAATGGAGGAATCTATACTTATTTTAAATATTAACAATATTCTAATTATAATAATTCAATTCATTGACGTATAATAATATCATTTTTGATTATACCAGTTATTATTTTATATTTACTTATATAACTGTTTTAATTGCTATGAAATTTTTTTCTGTATTGCTATTGATACAATCTACGTTTTACTTTATAATCAACTTTGAATGAGGGATTATAATGAAGTTGGGGTTAAGGAAATAGCCTGCAACATGTAAAGGTCTATAGAAATCAGGCATACATTCACCTTCAATTATTCGTTTAAACCATAGAGGGGCATTATGATCTTTTAACAATATTTAAAAATCCCTAATTAGGCCTCATAGCCTGATTAGGAATTTGTTGAAAGTATAGACCTAAATTTAGATATTAGTATTTCAGCTGGATTTAATTGGGAATTTTCCTTGTTTTTATTAAACATATTTTTTAAAAAATGAATTTTTAAAGTTTTGGACTGTTATATTTATATTTTTTATGATAAGAGAATCTGGTCCCCTACGTACTTGAGTCCTTGTAGCAATAATGGTTTGAAAATTCCTCTTGGATTTTAAAATGCACGTTTTAAAAAAAAAAATAATAATAATAAGCGTGAATGATATTTATCTGAGTCGTTAATCCCATTTGGGATTTTAAAATGTGAAATTTTTTCATAAAATCTCATATCATGTTACCTAAAATAAGAAAATTTCAAATCAAGTTAGTACATTCAACAAATGCTTAGTTGAGTCATTAACTTGATTTGGTATTTCAAAATGTAGATAAAATAACTTTAATGCCCTCTCCTCTCTCCACTCCTAAGACTTCCCTCTTAAAAGGATCTTTTTTTTTTTTGTAAGTGATGTTTTTCAACATACATACATATATACATACATATATATATGAGTGAAGGTGCAAAAATGTACATGTACTTTACCCTTAGGAGTGCCCAACAACAAATGCTTTTTGTGTGTGCAAAAATACCTATGTGGTTACAAAATATATGCAAAAATCATATAAAACGTTAATAGAGGGGGACATCTGTTAGGTTAGTGTTAAATGTGCCAGGTGTTATCTATGCTTTAAACATGGCAAGAGTCCCCAACATTGGAAAAGGAAAAGAAAAGGGACCAGGATTTCGAAGAAGAAACTGTGGAAGATAACTAGCTATGGGTCTATTTTTGAATCTAGAATTTGCCCATGGCTTTCACAGAAGGTAGCGACGAGGAGAAAGGCATGCGGTAGCGACGAGGAGAAGGGCGCGTGCCACACCAGGTCTTCCTGAAAGATCGGTCGCCAAAGGCTCCTTCACACAGCCGTCACTTTCGTCGGAGATTCTACAAGTCTAAGACATGATGAGGTGAAGACTGAACGCCACGTCGAAGGCTTCTGTAAGACTAGTCGCCGGATGCTCCTCCGCCCATGAGTCGATTTCGTCAGAGGTTTTTGGAAGTCCAGCCTTGCCATCCGTGCCAACTCGGGACCTCCGTTTTTACGCTCGCATCTCATAACCTCCGTTTCTCTATTCAAATATGGAATTCTTGTGAGTTTTTCATCCCATAACTAGTGTTCTTCATATTGTTAAAATCTGGTTTGTATTGTGAGCATGAAATCTGGTTAGTATTGTTAAAATCTCTAAATTTCTTAGCTATATGGGAGAATTTTTCCCATGCCGTCATGCTTGGTGGATGTTGCTTACTGCCACTCTGCTTCTGCAATGGAAGCTTCTTCTTCTTTTTGGTTTGATTTTGAGCTTGCATTGATTCAATGGTGGAATAGTTCGATTTTGGTTCCTATGTTTATGTGTTTGATTTTGGTTCCCGTGTTTATGTCTCTCATCACCGATATTTTTTAAAATAATTCAATCCTTCTCGGATGCGAGGAGTAGTGGTGGCAACTTCTACTAGAGACGATGGTGGCGCATTGAACTGGTGGAAGAGGCAACAAAATCGGTGGTTCGCGATGCCCTTTGATCAGATCGTTCGCCCGCTCTCTATTTCGATGGTGGTTTGTTTGTTTTTTTCCTTTTCCGGATACTACTTTATCTCGCTAAGTCGATCCATGTCATCACCGTTAGTCAAAATCTTCATTTTAACGTGAACATTTGTCCTTTTAACATAGACTATGACTTTTGCACCTATTTTGCAACCACATGAGTACTTCTACACCCAAAAAAAAAAACATTTGTTGTTGGACGCTCATAAGGGTAAAGTACATCAATACATGTGCATTTTTGCACATATATATATATTGCTAGTGATGTTTTTTAACATACATACATACATTAACATTAATATATAATAAAATAAAGTATAAGAAAAATTAATGTTTTGGTCATTTGATGAGCACAATTTGTACCATGTTTTCCCTATACTTATTGACTAAATTAAATGTTAAATACAAGCTTAACTGCAGATAATCTAAGCAAAAAGGCATACATTCATGGTATAGCATGTGCTAAGAATGGAATAGTTTACGTTATTTTTAAGGGAAATCGTATAGCAGAGCTGATACGATGCTATAGCATTCGACGGTTCGAAGTGCAATACAAGGCATCCCGAATGCTATAGCAAAGTAAAAGACGCAATGCTATGCGGCATATTTTCTGATTTGTTTACCCGATGATTTCGGGGAATAAATAAAGGGCAATATTGACAGATAGGTTGCTGATATGACGGAATAGAAGATGCGGGGATCGGAACTAAAAGATTTGGAGAATCTCGTAGAATCAACAGAAGCAATCTACTCAGATCAAGAGATATGATAGATCCCAACGGATTAGGAAAGGCCCGGCTACGAACTTACGCCGCAAGAAAAGTCGATTATAAAAGGAAACGGCGGTGCCAACCCTAACAGTCGGAGAGCCCTAGAACAAGATTCTAACTTTTGGCAGAGTCAAGAGAAGAGAGAGAAAGCTCACAAGAGCAGGAGATTTCCAGACAACCCAGTATCCTTCCCTGTAGTACGACGGAACGAAGAAGACGTGGAGTGGTGACGTGACAGGACCTCGACCACGCCATCGGAAATTCCATCAAGCTTTCTGTTTTCCTTTCTTTTTATCTTTGTTTTCTCGATCATGGGTCATTCTGTTAGTATCTGTTTTGTGCGTCCTCGTCGGTCATGAACTGAACTTTATATGGGCTGGACGAGGATGAATCTTTAAGTGTTGAATGAACCCGGTTGCAGTTTCTTAATTCAATAAATTTGGTTTGCGTATCGGTGTTCTAATTACTAGTCGGTTAACGGAAGTTAAGGGCTAGATTTGTGGCCTCGGCTTGGGCAGGGAGTTGGGGTTAGACCTCTAAAAAACAGTGTTTGTTGGGCGGCCTGTGCACAGCTAGACCTATTATTGTAGGCTTCAGGAATGGGTCTACCTCTCATAACCATAACACCCTGAGCATAGCACGGATCTTCTGACTAGAAAGTTGCCATAGGAATATGGAATGAGTATAGTTAGCATCATAAGTATCGAACGCGGAAGCTTCGGTAGACTATAGAGGTGGGTTAACCAAATAGCTTTGCAAATGGTAGCTATCTTTGTAGCAATTACGGAAGTCATGCGATCTAGATGCTATAGCATTGGGTAGAGCAACTAGGGGATTGATGCACTTAAGGATGAGTCGAGTCCACCTAACTTCTCACCGATATCTTCTCTCGTTACGCTTATTTTGTTTACGTTTGCTAGTAGCATAAGCACACAACCCTCACAACCATTATATTTACTTCATGCTTTCACAACCTGTCATAGCAATTGCGCGTCACTCCTCGGTATCTCGGTCTACGTGGGACGATACTCTACTTACTCTTTATTACTTGTTCGACTGGTTCACTTGCCATCAAGGAATTCGACCAACATCATTCAACTATTAGCTCACTTATAAAAGAGACATAATTGAAAGGCTAAGTTATAGGAAAATTAATAGTTGAAGAACTAAAGGGTTAAATACCTAATTTGCCACAGAAGTATTGATAAGGGGGCACTTAGCACCCGAAAGTATTTTTGGTACCGAATTTGCCCAAAACCAACGGAAGGTCAAACAGACGTTTGCCACGTTGGATTTTTTTTGGATTAAATACCTAATTTTCCATGGAAGTATTGATAAGGGGGCACTCAGCACCCGGAAGTTTTTTTGGTACCAAATTTGCCTCGAAAGTATAAAAAAGGTAGCAAATTTGCCCAAAACTGACGAAAGGTCCATTTAGGTCGTTAAAATGCCACATGGCTAAGAAAGAAACACAGTGGAGGGTGAGTTATATGCGAGATCATGTAACTACGTCGGCACCTCATTCATCTCTCTCTCTTCCCTCTCTCGTTTTCGCGGATTCGTGCTTCAATTTTCTTCCACTCCTTCACTGACGGGTATGCCAGCTTCCACAACAATGCCTACCAACTCTGTTTGCGACCTTCCTCTACTTCAGATTTGATTGGTTTCGATCCCTAGAAATTTAGGTACTATAGGAATCCAAACCAAGAAACCAAAAGCCATTCTTATCAAATTGATCAAGAAAATTTCAAACGGGATGTTAGAATTAGTTTGGATCTACAAAAGCCATCAGTTAGAGATAATTCTTAGAACAATTTTGTATTACCATTGTACTCTAAAAAAATGCTCTACCAAGAAACCAAATAGTTCTCTGAATCAAGATAAATAAAAATATGCCAATAAACCCAGTTAGAGATGGTCATATGGATTGTCAAAATTTTCACCAAATTGTAAAATTTCAAAGAAGAAAAAATAAGGGAATGAGGGGGGGGGGAGTGAGGAGGCTTTACGAAGATTTGAGAATCGAGAAATTGTAAGGGTCTAAGGGATAAAATCGTTTGGTATGAATTTGCCACACCACCTGGCAGGTCCTCAGCCTCACATCGGAGAGCCATGGTGTTCACAATGGTCCTACAAAGTGCATTCTGCCGATGTAGGAGTGGGTGAAGGAGTGGAAGAAAATTCAAAGCATGAACTGCCGAAAGCGAGATGGAAGAGAGATGAATGAGGTGCTTGACGTAGTTACATGATCCGGCATATGACTCACCCTCCACTTTGTGTTTCTTTCCTAGCCACGTGGCATTTTAACGGCCTACGTAGACCTTCCATCGTTTTTGGGCAAATTTGCTACCTTTTTTATACTTTCAAGGCAAATTTGGTATCAAAAAAACTTTTGGGTTTTGGGTGCCCCCTTATCAATACTTCCGTGGCAAATTAGGTATTTAACCCAAAAAAATCCAACGTGGCAAACGTCTGTTTGACCTTCCGTTAGTTTTGGGCAAATTTGGTACTAAAAAAACTTCCGGGTGCTGAGTGCCCCATTATCAATACTTCTGTGGCAAAATAGGTATTTAACCCAAGAACTAAAAGATCAATTTTTTCCAAAAATATGATTTGCTAAATCAAAACAATTTTTATTGCCTAACAGGATTGTCAAGAATAATATAAGGGAAAGCATAACATGTGTCATGATAGTATCATTAATAGATCAATTAAATGATTTTTCAGTTGAAAAGTCAATTAATTGATGTTAGTGATAAAAAAAAAATAGATGTGATTTTTTAAAAGAAAAAGTATTGGTGCCCGTGTATTATATTGTATGGGGAAATTCTTGTATATTATTTTGAACTTCTTAAACTTTTACAAATGCAAAGGAGTTTATTAATTTAAAGCAATGCTTTATGAAGCATATACTCCATTTATTATATAATTTAGTTTTTATGGATGTGGATTTGTTTATTGTATGCAAAGTAAACAATATTTATTTATAATCAAATCTAGAGAGAGTGGAAAAACAAATCGGTGCACATCCAATTTGACAATTCTGAAAAGCTCGCCACCCCGATAAACGTGCGTTACTGAAATAATGGTGTTTTTTTTTTTTTTGGATAATATAAGCAAGTTGAAGCTTGAAAATGTGAAATAGGGTGTGCATGACAACCATTCTGTTTCCCAGCACTGTTTCTAAGATGAAACAGTTTTTTTTGATTCGTGTCTTGAAAGAGTTAGAGAATTAGAATTATGTTTGTTAACTCATTTTATTTTTACTCGAAAATCAGAATTATGTTTGTCAACACTTTTTTTTTTTTCATTTCGAGAATTATTTGAACCACCAAACCCCAATTCCTCGAAAATCTCCCGATGAAGCTCACCACCATGAACAACCTTACATAGTACACATATAACACAACTTTAAACGCAGTTGTGTGAAGCATAGTCAGCATGAGGAGGAGAGTGAAGACTACAACTATTTAAACCACCAAACCCCAATTCTTCCCTTCATTAAGTGCAGTACATCAATAGCTTATTAGAACAAAGAATCTACAATCATATAATAAATTGAATGAAAACTAAATACGGTGTTTACTTATTTAGTTATTTATAGAAACAAAAATGAAGATCTAAAATCCTATTCAAACATAGAAGTAAATCCCAATTATTTTACGTTCCACCACCATTGATTTACATGTAATAAAAGGCAACAAATTAGCAAATTGGCACCAATCTCCTGGGAACTTTTTCTCTATCGGCATCCATAATTCCATCGGTAAAATCTCGAACAATCTTTTTGAAAGCAAAGTGAAGACAATTGGAAAGTGTTACGGACCTGCATAAGGCCCAACAGGGGATATTCTAAGATCATGATCTATCTATAATGAAGGAGGATCCTATCTTATCTATAATCTAGGAAGATCTTCATCTAGATCTAGCAGTTACGATACTTGGGCCATGGATCACATAGGGCCCATATCAACCTAAGGTACACTCTATAAATACAAAGGTCAAACCCTAAGGTGCACACATTCTACATTCTCTCTGGCTATTTACAATAAAGCCGTCACAGAGCACACACACCACCCCTTTGGCTAAACGCCTATTGGTGTTTCGAACTATGTGGACTTTGATCCCTGTATAGGGTACGTAGACCCTAGGCATTATTCCTAGGTCAAGTTCGATTCAATCAATATCAAACATGCTAGTCCATTAGGGCTACCCAGATCCTGTTCTTGAACAAAACATTGGCACCGACCGTGGGGAACCATAAATTTTGGTTCCCATGACCATCTGTGGTGAAAAACCAGAAGCAATCACTACTCCAAATATGACGAGACAAAGAAATCGAGCCGAAGAATCATCAAATTCAATTTAAAAGATCTCTCCACTGACAAAAAAACTCACTCCAACGGCTCCTGTGGAGCCTACCATGATGACCCCGACGAGTAGGAGCTTCCATTGATCTTCATGGATGGCGAACCAAAGGATGTTGTTCTCAACCTGGACGCGATTTTGAGCAGCCCGTTTTATGGAACTTCAGTGATGGTGGATTCGATGAGAACCTATGCCCATGGTCAAGTAAGACGAGATCGTGAAAAGGCGCAGGGATAGAAAAAAGTGTGCCGCGCTTAAAACAGTGAAAACCCGATATTGACCCTGGGAGAAAGAGGGCCAGAGCAATGGAGGTGGGGAGGTCGACCTTGAGTGATTTCATTGCAAATTTTTCCGTGGGAGCAGAAATACTTGCTCATGGCATTTTAGCTACTTCCGAGTGTCTTGATGAAGGTCGAGATGAGGAAAGGTCGTGATGATGAAGGCCGAGATGAGAAAGTGCCCAGATGATGAAGGCCTAGATGTACGTGGGATTTCGGGGTGCATGCCGAGATCACTAGCTGCACGCCGAGTATATCGCTTGTTATTCCGAGGTGAACGTTGGGATCATTATTATGCCAAGATTTAGGGAACACCGAGATAATAGATGAAGCCGAGATATATATATCTAGGTGGTCGTTGCTGCTGGCAAAAGTCGGGATAGTAATCTGCCGAAAAGCCGAGATATAGTGAAGACGACCAAGTACAGATGTTACGATGATGATGACATAGAAGAAAGCAGCGGAGAATTATAAGCCCAGAGCGATGCACTATTGCACTTCAACAAATTCTTGATGTGACGATAAATGCATTAAGGGTGGACGAATGATCGATGAAGGTGGAATATCACCTAGATGGGGGTGAACAGGTGATCTCAAAAATTCTTTCGACGTGTGATGGATAAACGATAAAAGCAGTAAGAAAGGTAAAGAGAAATGACACAGAGGAATTATACTGGTTCGGTCCAACTCTTGACGTACGTCCAATACCCAGACACTCTGGTATTTTCACTATCTCACAAATACAATTACACACTTTGTAACTCAGGATGATTCTTTCTCCTTAAGACTCACTCCCCCTTACAAGTTGTAATCATACACAATCAGATACACACTCTGTACTCGAAAGTTATCCTCTCTCTAGGATACACTCCCCCTTACAAGTTGTACTCTGATTACCCAATCTCCAAGTCCCACGACTTGAGATTCTTACAATGAATGATATACACGAAAATGAACTCTTTCACAGAGTAGATGTTAATAAACACTGAAGCTCAATAATATCCAAAGATATAAACAGAATAAAGATTGATCGCTTTGAGTGCTTTGTCTGTGTATGCTTTTTGTACGATCTGATGAATTCAATCCTTTGAGTATTTATAGTAGTTGAAGATTGAAGAAATATTCGTTGAGCCTCTTTAAAATAACCATTAGAGATGAAGCAGAAGAGTCAGAATAATCCCCGTCATTATTCTTGTAATTGTGTTTTATGACCGTTGAATAATCGCCGTCATTATTCCTGTAATTGTGATTATGACCGTTGAGACCCAGCAAAGGAAATGAAATATTCTTGCCCAGAATATTGTAGAGGTATGTCTGTTGGTTGAGCTTCTCGAATAGGCAAGTTTAATAAATGCCGGATTGCTATAGTCAATATCCTATGTTGATCCTCATTCTCATAATCTGTAACTCATTAACAAATTGATTAAATGTAATTAAGAATAGTATTGAGTAATGATTTGAAGAAACAAAATCATAATCAATTGATTTTTAGTTTACGTGACGGTAATTTTCAAATCGATGAAGTTAACTTAAAGTTAAAAACAATGTTAATTTGAAATAAGAAGTTAACTTAATATATGACCGTAAAGTTAACTTGATATTGAGAAAGTCAAGTGTAAAAGAGATGATGCAATCGGTTGTTGACTTCAGGCAATAAGTAGCAAACTTCAAGTTATACTTTGAAAGATAAAGTTAACTCGAAATAAGAAGTTAACTTGATATTGGCTTTTAAGTTCAAAAAGAAAGTTAACTTAAAATAAGAAGTTAGCTTGGCAAGTCAAACACGATAACTTAAAGTCTTTAAGTTCAAAGAGAAAGTTAACTTGAAATAAGAAGTTAACTTGATATGAGCTTTTCAAATCCAAAGAGAAAGTTAACTTGAACGAAGAAGTTAACTTCGATATAATATTGGCTTTGGAGAAAACTTGAGAAAGTTAACTTGAAATAAGAAGTTAACTTGATATGAGCTTAAGAGAAAGTTAACTTGAAATAAGAAGTTAACTTGATATAATATTGGAGAAAACTTGAAAAAGTTAACTTGAAATAAGAAGTTACCTTGAGAAAGTTAACTTGAAATAAGAAGTTAACTTGATAGTCAAAAAACGATAACTTCATGTTTTAAGTTCAAAGAGAAAGTTAAGTTGATAGTCAAAAATGATAAAGAGAAAGTTAACTTGATATTGACTTGCAAGTCAAAAGAAGAGATAGCACAGGAAGTTGATTTTGACTTGAGGTATTAAGTTCTCAACTTCAAGTTAAAAAGATACATTCAGGCGCGAAAGAGAATATTTAAATTTTAAGCGCAGTTAACTTGATGTACGGCAAAACTGACTTCAAGTTGAGATTCACATCAAAGCGTTATTAAAAAGTATTGGCTCAAGGTTTCTTTGCAAAAACATCAAGTTACTATAAGATAGAAAATTCACAATGAATTTACTTAGTGAGATTAATTATAATTGTTATCATCAAAACAAGAGAACTAACATTCTCCCCCTTTTTGATGATGACAACACTTATAATTAATTTGAAGTTTTTGAAGAAACTTAACTTGAGATGAGAGAAAAATTCATAGCAACAAATAACCAAGTGACAATAAGCATATGAATTTTACTCAATAAAGCTCCATGCAAAACTCACATGAGATATCGGATTTTAAGAAGATGCAATAAACCAATTGATATCAGATCTATTAAGCTTAGAAATGCATCAAACCATCTGATTAAATTGAATTAACAGATTTTCAAAAGTCGAGCCAACATTCTCATCAGATAACAGATTAACTCAATTAAACCAACAGATTCTAAAACCACATAGAAACTGAATCATAAACCGAAGCAACCAAATTCACATTAAATAGCCATAAAAAAACTTCAACTATGCTATGTCTCTCCCCCTTTGTCATCAGCAAACAGGTAAGTGGGATTGACTGAAGGAGATGGTGAATAAGCATCAGGAAAATCAGAGGATGGGGATGAGGGAAGCTTGATTGTGGAGGGATGGTAGCTGGGGTTAAATTGAGAATTGGAGTTGAAGTTACAATTGGGGTGGAGGCAACAAAAGGAATTGATGAAGATGGAATGGGACAAAAGACAAAAAGAGTAGGTGAAGGAGAAATGGAAGAAGAAACACCAGAAGGTCTAGGTTGAAAAGATAAGGTCTATAAAAGCTTGTCAAACTTGGAGTCCAACATCAGAAAAGAGGTGGGACTAACTCTAGGGGCAAATAGCAAGGCATACATAAAGAATTAAATGCAAACCTTACCTGGACATCAAGCATGTATTGTAAACGCTTGACTCGAGGTGCTCGATGGCCTTGGAAATTTCCTCTATTTCCTCAATCGAGTTGCTGGATTGCCGGTATCCTTGCCTAGGTTGTCTAGGTCCTTAGCCAACATCAAAACAAGTAAGAACTTGCATATGCTTATCTTATACATGCCGGGATATGTAACCATGTTGCCAGTGTGCAAATCTGAAGTACCATCTCGGAATCAACATCAAGTATGCTGGAATCATTAGCTGGGGTGCCGACATCAACATCAAGTAAGACAAACTTCAATTGTTTATCTCGCGTATGCCAATATCCTTTAGTCGGGTTGTTATCGGGTGAACTAGATGTGACATCTCAGTCTCTCAGGATTGGATAGGAGATATAATTTGCTTGCCAACATGTCATTTCGGATAGACAGTGCAGTTCATTTTACCGACATACCATCTTGGGCAACCAGATAGCCGTTGTATTTTCTTTCTTTAACTCGAGGCAAACACAATGCAACTTGAAGTAAAAATTTCTTTTGCTCTTTGCTCCTACATGACTCGAGGTAAACGCGCAATAACCTCATTTCAAAAATCTTTAAAATTAGGTCTGCTCTCTGTTTGCACTTAACTTGAAGGAAAGCAAGCATAGACTCGAGGCATATAGAAGATCCCAAACTAGTAGCTCTCTGCTTGACTACAACTCGAGGTAAATAATTACTGAACTCGAGGCACTTGACTCGAGGGAGCTTTTGACTTCCAGTAAATCAAACTTCTGCATAATTTAACACCCATTAGCAATAACATGAAGTTATTTTCTTCTTACCTCAGGGCATCTAATCTTGAAGTTACAACTTTGTAACTTCAAATTACACAATTTTGGTTGAATTAACTCGAGGCACAAGGATCAACAAATGGAGTCATTCTTTACTCTGTGGCCTCTGTTTTTTCATCTTTTAAACAGTCCTACAAAACAACAATACTTTGGTACCCTATGTTTCTTGGGTCCACATAAGATTAAACATAGCAACTCTTAAACTCACTCTTACATAATTGAAACATATTATATTTGAGCAAGGGGAATATCACAATCAGCAATAATGGCATCCAATTGATTCATGACACTGAACATACAGGTCAACGAATAAATAATACCAAGATAGTTATTTCTCAACCACAATTTGTAAATACACTTATATAGGAAATCATGTCATTGATATGAATCTTACGTAAACCACGAGATGAGATTGAATTTTCAAAAATAATAAAGAAACATACAAATAGTTTCAAATCTCAAATATTCTTTCGAATCATGATAATGAATTAAGAAATTGAGATTTTGAAGATATGAAAACTCATTTTAAAAATATGTTTAAAAAAAATGCACATGATAAATATAATGGAAGTCAGCTTGTTAAAGGACATGTCAAAGAGCTTCAATTTTTGGAGAACATATTGAACATTGAAGTTAATATGTTGGAGAATTTTCCCAAAAGCGAAAGTCATAAGGGAAATGAATTAGCCAAAAAGACTAAGTAGAATAGAAATATTTACGCTTAATGACTTGGCTGCTTGACTATGAGATAATCTTGCCTCTAGAATTGAATCTAGAAATATATGAATAATCAAGGTAAGAATATGAAGATACATATATTGTTACTCAAAATATGGATGAAGACAAATGCTGATGAATTTGAGTACCAAAGAGACTAGTAGGATTATAAATAATGAAGCACATAATCAAAAGTCCAAATGACTAGAGTGCGAATATTATCCTAGTAAGTTATTCCACAAAGCTTCCATGAATTGAATTATCTCCTTGTAGATAGTCTTGAAACTCATATAGAGGGTCAACTTGTTAGACATGAAGTCTACCTTGTTAGAGAATAAAGAATTAGGAGTTCAAGCAACATTGAATACCAAAGATCAATATTCGAATGAAGGAAAACTCAACTGGACAAATATGAAGCATATCTGACATTCATTATAAAAAATTAACTTCCAATTTTGAAGCATCATTTGAATGCAGTCAAAGTATGAATATGAAACATTTGTACTCATTTTCACAAAACAGTGAGTTGAAATCAAAAACAAATTTTAGAATTGTGCATTTCACAAAGCATAAACTCAGAAAGTTATGCACAAATTCATTTATGGTCCATTTAGCAATCTGAAAAATATTTTGAAAGCCATAAATAATTGACTGCTAATGGAATGCAATAATGGACGAGTATTCATTACCCAAATATGAATTTCACATAAGCACGACATGGGGTAAGGTTAAATATCACCGTAATTCTTCTTGTCTTTGTAGAAAGGCTTGCTTGATTAAGGCAGTTTGATGTAGATGTCTCCCTTTTCGATGATCACCATCAACATCAAGCATTGGTTCTTCACTTCCTCAATAATCGAATTATTTCTCTATTGTAGTTGCTCTCTTGAAAAGCTTTCTTTGATCCTACAATACCGTATAAGTCTTTTTCTCTCTTGGTATCCAACCTTGCTTGGATCCAATCATGATTAGTGTGTAGGAACAAAATCATATGCTCTTAAGAATACAATCAATCCAAAACAACTCAGGACAGAGAATTAAGCATGACTTTATAAAAGAAATAATTTCTTTTCAAATTATCATGTCTGCATAAAGAATTAACCTTTTTGAACATTGCAATCCCTTTATGAATAAATCATCAAATGGATTTTCAAGGGATAAGAAAGAAATCAATTTCAAAATAGTTTTCAATGCTCATTCATAATATCCATAGTATAAAACCTCAATAATTATTACTGATAATAGCGTAGGAGGTTTTACCATTGTGTACCTTATACCTTAGGCACTTGGAGGATTGGCTTTGCTTACCCACTGTTTCTTCCCATCACATTGATTCTTCATATGTCTTTTCATGGGTGTCTGCAAAGTTCTCTCAAAGGATATAGGCTTCAAGTATCTTCTGTTTGATACTTGAGAGAATCTCCTTTTCTTGTTTTCCTCAAGATAGTTGAATGGTATTCTGTGGTAGTTTGTTCTTGAGGTGGAACATACTCGTCTTGCTTGTGTCCATTGCTTCTTTTGATTTGAGGATAAGGTTGTAGCAATGGCTTCTCCACGAATTCTCCTAACTGATGTGAATCTCATTTTCTGTTCATGAGAAACTCTTCGACTCTTATTCTTCTCTATACGTCTAGGTTCATTCTTTTCAGAATTAATCTGCACACATAAGACACTTGATGGACATTTTGGTACCCATTTATACTTGGGTCCTTCAGGGTTAGTTCGAGTCTTAGGGAAAACATAAGTTCCCTTTGGTACCCATTGATAATTACCAACAGGTTTTTCTCTTCTATCTTTCTTATGAAAACATGATGAAGTATTATGTCTCTTTCGGTTACAATAATTACAATGAGCAAAGGGGTTCGAAGAGTGGACAGTTTTTTGAAAATAGTTTAAGTAGGATTTTCCACCACTTTTTTCCCTTTCTTTTTGTCAAAAATAGGATTGTAACCTATGCCTGATCGATCGTTTGTAAATCTTTGAGCTTTCAAAATAACATTGAGCATTTCACCACCTTCAGTGAACTTCTCAAGTGTTTTCGTAAGATAAAAATTTTTCTTCTCGAGATCGGGGCATTTTTCACAAGTACGATTTTCACAATCCAGGAGGAATATCTATAGCTTGTTGCTCAATTTGTTTAATTTTCTTCCTTGAAGTAATAAGCTCTCTAGCAATTTTTCTAAATTCAGAATACAATTCATTATATTCGAAAGTAGCTCATTATATGTAGGCTCAGAGTCACTTACCTCATCGTTATTTTCAGATTGCTCTCTTTCTTCACCAATTAAGCACATGTTTGCAACTTCTTCTTCCTCACTTTCTTCGTCGGAGGAGTTATCTTCACATATAGCACACATGTATGACATTTCCAAAGCTTTCCACATCTCCTTGGCAGTAGATAGATTGTAGATGCGGAAATACTCCTTTTGACTAAGAGCACTCTGAAGCATCAGAATAGCTCTGCTGTTAAGAGTTATTTTCCATCTGTCATCCTCGTTGGACTCATCTTCAGCCTTTGGAACATTAATTCCGCCTTCTACTCTTGTGGGAACATAATCTCCATTCTCTATTACTTGCCAAAGACCATACTCTGTGGCTAACACAAACACTCTGAACTTTTCTTTCTAGAATGAATAGTGTTCGCCGTTGAAGCCAGGTGGTTGGTCGACTGAGGCACCATCAGGTAATATTCCTTCCATGATCTATCTCGGGATGTTAAGCCCAACTGGGAAACTTATGCTCTGATACCAAATGAAGGTGGAATATCACCTAGAGGGGGTGAATAGGTGATCTCAAAAATTCTTTCAACGTATGATGGATAAACGATAAAAGCAGTAAGAAAGGTAAAGAGAAATGACACAGAGGAATTATACTGGTTCGGTCCAACTCTTGACCTACATCCAGTACCCAGACACTCTGGGATTTTCACTATCTTACAAATACAATTACACACTCTGTAACTCAGGATGATCCTTTCTCCCTAGGACTCACTCCCCCTTATAAGTTGTAATCGTACACAATCAGATACACACTTTGTACTCGAAAGTTATCCTATTTCTAGGATACACTTCCCCTTACAAGTTGTACTCTGATTATCCAATCTCCAAGTCCCACGACTTGAGATTCTTACAATGAATGATATACAGGAAAATGAACTCTCTCACAGAGTAGATGTTGATAAACACTGAAGCTCAATAATATCCAAAGATATAAACAGAATAAAGATTGACCGCTTTGAGTGCTTTGTCTGTGTATGCATTTTTGTATGTTCTGATGAATTCAATCCTTTGAGTATTTATAGTAGTTGAAGATTGAAGAAATATCCGTTGAGCCTCTTTAAAATGACCGTTAGAGATGAAGCAGAAGAGTCGGAATAATCCCCGTCATTATTCCTGTAATTGTGTTTTATGACCATTGAATAATCGCCGTCATTATTCCTGTAATTGTGATTATGACCGTTGAGACCCAGCAAAGGAAATGAAATATTCTTGCCCCGAATGTTGCGGTATGTCTCGTTGGTTGAGCTTCTCGAATAGGCAAGTTTAATAAATGCGGATTGCTATAGTCAATATCCTGTGTTGATCCTCATTCTCATAATCTGTAACTCATTAACAAATTGATTAAATGTAATTAAGAATAGTAATAAGTAATGATTTAAAGAAACAAAATCATAATCAATTGATTTTCGGTTCTGTGACGGTAATTTTCAAATCTGATGAAGTTAACTTCAAGTTAAAAACAATGTTAACTTGAAATAAGAAGTTAACTTGATATATGACCAGAAAGTTAACTTGATATTGAGAAAGTCAAGTGTAAAAGAGATGATACAATCGGTTGTTGACTAGAGGCAATAAGTAGCAAACTTCAAGTTATACTTTGAAAGATAAAGTTAACTCAAAATAAGAAGTTAACTTGATATTGGCTTTTAAGTTCAAAAAGAAAGTTAACTTGAAATAAGAAGTTAGATTGGCAAGTCAAACACGATAACTTAAAGTCTTTAAGTTCAAAGAGAAAGTTAACTTGATATGAGCTTTTCGGTCAAAGAGAAAGTTAACTTGAAAGAAGAAGTTAACTTGATATAATATTGGCTTTGGAGAAAACTTGAGAAAGTTAACTTGAAATAAGAAGTTAACTTGATATAATATTGGAGAAAACTTGAGAAATTTAACTTGAAATAAGAAGTTACCTTGAGAAAGTTAACTTGAAATAAGAAGTTAACTTGATAGTCAAAAGCGATAACTTAATGTTTTAAGTTTAAAGAGAAACTTAAGTTGATAGTCAAAAACGATAACTTCATGTTTTAAGTTCAAAGAGAAAGTTAACTTGAAATAAAATGTTAATTTGATATTGACTTGCAAGTCAAAAGAAGAGATAGCACAGGAAGTCGATTTTGACTTGAGGTATTAAGTTCTCAACTTCAAGTTAAAAAGATACATTCGGGCGCGAAAGAGAATATTTAAATTTTAAGCGCGATTAACTTGTATACGGCAAAACTTCGACTTCAAGTTGAGATTCACAAAGCTTTATTAAAAAGTATTGGCTCAAGGTTTCTTTACAAAAACATCAAGTTACTATAAGATAGAAAATTCACAATGAATTTACCGTGAGATTAATTATAATTGCTATCATCAAAACAAGAGAACTAACAATCAATGCTTGGTCTTATTTTGTGGCTCAAATAAGAAAATGCAGCGCACAGGTGATTGCCTGTCGTGCATCGCTTGGAGCTCGTGCTTGGTTCTCGGTTCGGCGGGGATGGAGAAGGTCGAGGTCGGATTGGCCGAGATACGAGATTCTTCACTATTCAAATCCTTCTAATGTTTCTCCGAACCAGGATTCAATGTCGAGAGCCGAGATTACTAAACCCGGCACAACTATGAAGCCGAGATCCTGTGAGTATGTTTAACCTTTTTTAGTTTCTTTCCTGTGATTGAGACCGAGCTCCTACACTTATTGCTCTGGTGTACATGTGAATCATGCCGCCGGTCTCCAACGTCGTCTAATCTAACAACCCTGGACAAGTCAGAACCTTGAGCTTTTACATTGGTTAATTGAGATGCCGAGATTTTGTGACCGCGATGTGGATTAAGGGTGTATTCCGAGATCTACCGAAGATGCAAAACCGAGATACCAGTGTATTTGATCCAATCTCGACGTAGACTTGGAGCGTGCAAGGAGTAGCCGGTGTCCGAGATACCTGAGATGCCGAGCGCCAGAGTGTGCCAGTTTAAATGCAGGAAGATTTTGCCTAGATAACTTCATTTCCATCCTTGGTGGAAGAAGACGAGTCGACCAACAGAGAAGCACTTGGGATTTGCCTTTATTTCACCAGGGGGCTCCCTGGCATATATGTTTTGCAGATTAATTTCTTCTCTCGTGAAAAAACGAACATTGGCGCGATATATCAAAGATCACAATTTATGGTCGGGTCCATCGTGGGTCCATCTATTTGCCGAGATTTCAATGCTAAGATACCAGGGTCCAGCAGAATCAGATTTCAACAGTTCCTATCATCCGTTCAAAGTCTGAAGATGTTCCTGTAGAAACACAGATGCCCAAACTTTGGGGAATCAACATGTGTCCTTCTTTATGACATCTTTTACAAGGCTCTGAACTTTGAAAGTATTCTCTTTCAAATATGGGAGTTGTGGCGTCATCAAATGCATGGTTTGCAATTTGTGGATTCTTTAATCCAGCAGTTACTTCCAGTTAATGGGATATGAAATCACATATACTCAAAACAGATGAGTCGTTTATTCATTATTTCTTGGAATATCTACAACGTTTATCCGGCAAGTGTGGTTATTGGGAAATGCCATCGAAGTCTGATTACATGGATGCCAGCTGGTGTTTTGGAATCAATTATTTTGGAGAAAATAGCAAAAATAAATGGAACAAATCTACCTCCTGGCATCATTATTTTTGATATTCAAACTGATATTCAATGGCACTTGATTAGAAGTACCTGTGACATCATATTCTACATGTAGTCTTGAAATTCGTGCTCATCTATACCTTTTTGATTGTGAGACCGAGATTACTCTCAAATTGCCGAGATTGTTCTATGAAGGGAAGAAGATTCAAAGCCGTATACTGCAACTTGGATGTTTCCCACCATTCACTTCTTAAGCCATACAGAATTTCTACATTTCAAAGAGGCTTCGTGACATTTATGGCTTGATGGATGAGATGGTGAACAAAGTAAATATGAATAATGGTTACTCCAAACAAAGTGGAAGGTTCAAGCGCTTTTTCTAGCGTCATGGAAAAAATTGGTGATGCCACGGAGACTATAACAATCCTTACCACCGATACCTCTCACTAGTTCTGCGGTGCAGTATGAACGGTTAGTTTCAAGAAATTTTATTTTGATCCTTAACTTACACTAGTGCAAAAAAGGGGCTTTAAGGCGCCTCATTTAGATCGGAGTATTAACGCCGATCTTAAAGATGACCGGTCGCAATTACGTAAATATAAAAAAACTTCTTGAACGAGACCATTTTTTCATAGGTCTTAAATATATTATTCGATTGGTCTAAAGGACAACCAGTCTTAAAAATGTTATTAAGAAAATTGAAATATCAATTACTTTATAGAGAAATCTCATACAGCTATACTTATATTTTCTGCAGTCCAACATAATAAGGAAAAATTTAAATATAAAAGTCTTAAAGTTTTAAGACTGCACATATTTAATAGCCGGTCTTCAAAGTTATTCTTTTAAGACCAGGGACATATAATACCGTCGGTACAAAATATAGAAAAAAATTAAACAAAAAATTAATTAATTTTAAGACCGGAGTTTTATAAGGACGGGTCTTAAAGGTCAACTTTTAAGACCGTCTTATAATTTCTCCGGTCTTAAAGTTAAATATTTTAAGACCGCACTTAAATTGTTGCCAGTACCTCAATATTGAAGAAAATTAAACAAATAATTAATTACTTTTAAGTCGGATTGTAATATGAGTGGTCTTGAATGTTAAATATTAAGACCGTCTTTTTGTTTATCCGGTCTTAAAAATGAAGCGCCAAATATACATTTCTTCACGCGAAAGCTTTTGTTACTCTCATTGAAGAACCTCTGTTCACGTTGCGAAACCCTTCCTGTTGCATTCTCATTTGCTCCGGCATTCCTCTCTTCCTGTCTCGAAAATGAACAGTGAAAACGATTCTATTCCTGTTTGGGAATCTTTGATAATTGAATATTTCATACACTACTTTTTGTCTCTTGATTTATAATTTAGGACTCTTTAGCTAATAAATAATGGCTTTTATATTTATTTGGGCTCCGGGCATTTTATTATATTTTAGCCATTATTTAATAATAAATTCCAGTTTTACATTGCTTCACCATTTTTACCATAACTCTTGAACCAGACATCGGATTTGCCTCATTTTTGTCTCATATTTAAGATGATTCAGAGAGCTACAATTGTTATGAAAACATAAAGAGCAAATTCGGACAAAAAGATGGTCGAGTTTGGAGCCGAAGTCATATGTATTTTTGGGCTCGAATTTTATAATTAAAGCCCATTTTATTTTATTTTCGTTCTGGGCCTGAATTGTGAATTGGAGCCCCATTTCATTTTGTCATTTTAGGTTAAGTGAGGCAGCAGCCACAAACACACTCTCATTCACGTTTTTAGAATTCGAAGGATCAAAATAGTAGTTTTCAAATTCTCTCGCAATGTTCTTCGCGTTCTTTATCTGTTTTTCGTCTTTCTTAATTATGTTCGGCTAAATTTCTGAGATTGATCCCGATGAGGGTTCCATCCACTATCCGGAGGATTCACACCTCATCGGTAACCGTCTAACTCGTTTACGTATCCCTTAATCGATTTGATTTTTGGTTCGGATTGGGTTTTTGATTAAAAACCCAAATCGATATTTCCCAAGGACGAAGTTCGTTGGGGTTAAAGTATTTACGTGCGATCGTACGAGAGGTTCGCCACTGATTTGAAAAAATTCTGAACGATTGTTCAGTTGAGGGAATTTTTAGACAAATGCAAAGATTTCGGTTTGTCTAAAGTCAATTACGAGTTCGGTTATAAATCTGTTTCGTTCGAGGAAGGGTAGTGGGTGAATCCAAAATCGTGGGTTCATCCTTTAATCCTCTGTTTTCTGTTCAATTCGTGTTATTTTGTTTTGTCTCTGTTACTTCGTCTTTAATATTATTCTGAATCAAAAAAAACCCCCTATTTACTGTCACTGTTTTATTGCTGTGCAAATTGAACCGACTACGAATTCATTGGGAAACGGCCCAGGTTACATTATACTGCAATTCCTTTTCTAATCTGGTTATTTTGGGAGATTACGGCAAATCTCTGTCAAACGCCAATTACTGGTATTACTGGTGTGAGTCAGAACAAACCCTCTTCATCTCATAATGAGCCGCGTAACCGTCCTGCACGCCGTGGTAGAAGAGGCACACGAATAATGGATGTTACCCTAAGTCAGACTTCTGGGTCAAGGCTCGAGATTCAATTTGATGAAAAGTGGAACCTTTCGGTCCTAATAAAAGAAATATACTAGTTTTGTCGGCTATCTAGCACGCAGCAAGGTTAGAATCTTGACGGATGAGTGGAAAAATGTGGACTTTGGCACGAAAGGATCCTATTTGGGACACTATCCGAAACTTACATGCTTGTCTTTGACTCGAAGTTGAAAGACAAGACATTGTCTTATTGTGCTTGATCGGTGGAGAAAGTTTAAGACCTTTCTAGCTAACAAGTATATTTTTGCCGAGGTTCAGCCTGACCAAAATCCTTGGGACAAGTACACATTTATTCATCAACAAACTTGGTAATAATTTGTTCAGCTGCGGACCACTCCTGAAGCTCTGGTGAGTTTATATTTAGTTTTGTTTGCTTATCAACCTGTGCAGATATGTGAATGTTATCGTGTTCATCTAATCCTGTTAGTTAAATGGTTTGGTGTGTGAATAGAAGTATACATTTCCTGCTTTTGTCTACGCAAGTCTGATATGTAAACCCTGAAAAGGTAAAATACTAAGAACGTAATTAGGAAAATAATAATGGCATAAGAGTCAAGCCATTATTATAGTCTTAGTTACATTATAGTAGGTAGTGGTTAGACATTGCTTTGTTAGTTAGTTAGTATGTTAAGCTGTGTAATGGTTTCGGTGCAAATTTGTTATTAGGCCTTAAGAGTCAAACCTCTAACTATATATAAGAGGTTAGTCTAATATGTGTAGGAACCGGTTATGGTGAATGAATGAATTGGTCGAGTTGATAGCAATTCGCAACTCCCTTTCCTCTCGTTTCTCCCAATTTCTTCTACAATTCTACATCTTCCTTAAATAAAATATTGAAACTTGATGAAGTGAATTTGACTAATGTTTGACGTTCATATGAAGCAGAAGTTCTCTAATTTCTATTAGTGACATGGCTGGAATTCATAACTAATAGTCGTTTTCAATTCTGATTTACAGAAAAGAAGGGAAAAAGCACAGAAGATAGGGAGAAAGAATGATTGCCCGCATTGTAATACCCCAAATTTTGGGACCCTGAGAAGTGAAAATAAGCCTGAAATAGGTGGACGACTAGGCCCAGTTTGGGAAGAGTCCCAAGAAGGTCGAGGCATGGAAGCCTCTCGGTACTAAGTAACTCGACCATACGAATTGAGGACATAGTATCTTGAAGTGGAACTAAGGTACTAATGTAAAATGGGTACGAAAGATGTATACGGTGTAAGTCCGGTCGGAAAAGATGCACGCCAACTATGTCCCGAGGTATAGGACACTTAGTTGAGCAAAAATATGCCGACGGTAAGTATACGGCATTTTAGGGTAGTCATGGGAGCCTGCGTTTTTGAAGGAAACAAGAAGGGAAGAGAGAGAAAAGGTGTATCCGGACCCGAAGGGAAGGAAAAGTTAGTAGTAGAAGTGCTACGTCGGACACGTGGCATTTCGGGGCGGTTGGATTATCGGGTAACACGCATTACGAGGTGGATCCGGGGTCTTGGAATAAAGGTTTCTTGATCCCCAAGGTAGTATGCCCCGTCCACTTGTGGTCTGAAAAAGTGAGGATCCGGGCCCACATAAGTCCGGTTGAAGGGCACGAATCACGAGGTAAGGTGGGGCCGGCAGCAGGGGCCCGGGGCCGACAGGGATTTCCGGAGTCGGGCCCGGCCCAGACACGATAGGGGTGAAATTCCAGTGGGCCCGGAGGAGAGAAAATATCTTGTCATGTAATTATGAAGAGAGAGAATGTCACATCAAGTCATTATGATGAGAGAAAAGAATAAAATAATGGATTAATGCGACCACATATTTGAATCGATGTGACAAGGTGAATGACAAGTAATTATGACTAATTATGGAATATCTTGGGCAGATTTCGTGGACCCCACTGCCTTGGAAGAAGAACGACACGAAATGACCATTTTGCCCCTACATCTTAAACCCACAACTAAGGTCACGTAGGGGCAAAACTAGAAACCTATTTTTGGCATGGGAAAATGTTATTTTCTGAACATGGAAGACCCTAGAAGGCTTCTAGAAGATCTGATTTTGTGGGCCCCATGCTTTGGAAGATGAACAAGGCAAAATGACCAATTTACCCCTAACCCTAAAACATACAACTAAAAATATCTAGGGGCAAAGTTTGGAACTTGGGGCCTATAAATAGGACACTCTCCTTGGCCATTTTCTGCTGCATATTTCGTGCTCATGGTGAGGGAGGAAGGATTGGGCAGCAAGGTCTTGGTCCAAGGAGAAGAAGAAGGCACCCGCAACCGACATCCTGAGGTAAGCCCCTAACCGACAACTTGGAATCCTTGCTTCTGCCCTATGGTGATTTTCGTGGAGTTGCTGTAGTATTTTGGTATCTTTGAGGTTTCCATTGAGTCCAGAAGGTTTTTTGTGTGGGGACATGTTGGATCACCTTTTTCCAAACCCTAAAAGCTTAAGTCTTTGTTATACGAAAATCTGTCGGTTCTTACGGTTTCTGGGCAGCGAAGATAGATCCATGGCTTTAAAATAGTAAATGAAGTCTAAATGATCTGATATTTTACATGGTAAAATTAGACATCCTAAGGATGATTTTGGTATAAGATTTTGTGTCATTTTGAGTTCCCAACCGAGAGATATTGCAAGTTTAAAATGACCTAAAAACCTGGACTCTGTTTCGGACCAGTGGCTAAGTTTTAAGAATCTGAGTAGGATTCGAACCCAGATGACTTTGGGGATTATATTTTTTGGTAAAATAGACATTCTAAGGGTTCAATGGCCACTGATTTTATGTCGATATGAGTTTTCTAGAATGTATTAAAAATCGGCAAAGTTGGGTCAGCGTTTCTGGAAAATTCTGAAGTTAGGTGAAATTATGGATCTTGAAGTTAAAGTTTGGATATATGACTAAAAGCATGATGTTTGGCTGTATCTAGGGTGTTTTAACACGGGGACCCTATTTTCAACGTCAAGGAAGAGTTTATTATTTCGAGGCTTTCCGTAGTAACCGTAAACTTGCATACTCTATGTGGCTCTTGTATGTTACGTGTTATCATGATTGTGGATGTAGGCTAGGTAGTAGCTATGAGACTCATGTCCTATGGTGGCTACCGAGGCCTGAGGTATGCCGGCTAGGTAGTAGCGATAGGGCACTACTGAGGCTGAGGCATGGTGGCTAGGAAGTATCCCGTTTAGGGTACTTTTGAGGCCCGTGGCATGTGGGCTAGGTGGATCCTGTGTGTGTGTTCACGGGTGAAGGTGAGGCCCAAGGTATGTGAGGCTAGGTGGAACCTATATGACCGTGTGTTTATAGGTATCCTCGAGGCCCTAGGCTAGGGGTTGGGGTCGCTCCCCGACTACGAGGCCTGTTCTTGCGCGTTTGATCCGGGGCTTGTCTTGACCAAAGGTCTGCGGAGTACATGCCATGTTTATGTTTGAGTTCCCGATTGTGATTTACATTACATGCATTGCATACATATTGTATATGAGTTTAACAGCTTACTCGGGGTTCAACCTTGAACTCCGCATTGGCTTGAAAGATACGTGTGTAAGGCGGTAAGCCGGTTGGACGGTGGAAAGGATACGGGTAAAGAGCAATAAAGATGAAGATTGAAGACTTATGGAAGTCCTTGTCTCATTGTAATTCTTATGACTGTATGAACTACTTATTGCCCAATATTTGTCTTGGACGATTGTACCCTTACCCTACGGGGATTATTTTATGTAACTGTTGTATCTTTACCGCATATTGTAAGTTGTCCAAACCGATCCAATGCTCTGCCGCGCATACTCTGATATATGTTTTTAAGGGTTTAGGGTTTAAAAAGGAAGAAAAAAAATCATAATAAGCAATGAGGATCCCTCTAACCCGCCACCCGAGAGGGCGAGACCGGTAGGGGTGTAACACGCATAGGGCTTCTCGCGGCAAATATGAAAAGGCTGAAAAAGAATTGATGGTGGCCAAGCAGAAGAGATTGGAAGATGAAGCTGAATCAAATCCTTCTACGATAGTTGATCAGCCATCTCCAATACGTCGCGAGGAGTTGTGGTTACATATTCGGCAAAAGTCAAGCGGCACCTACACGAGGGAACAAACTCGTTTAGTTGTTGAAAGAATTGTAAGTATCGATATTGTTATTTTTTGTTACTAAACATGTTTCATTACTAAGCTTCTCGTTATCTGTATCTTACAAGAAGATCTTAAAAAGAAAGAAATAGAGGGATCTTTTGTGTCGGACGGGAGGAATGATGTTCTGACCGTTGCGACCAGAAAACTGGATCACTCGGGGCGTGTAAGGGGGATTGGAGGACGGGTAGGCATAAAGCAATACTTTGGTAAATCCAAACGCCATAAACAAAGTATGGTTACCCAGGAGGAGATGGAACAGACGCTGGCCAAATTTAGTGAGGAAGCAGCGGCTAAAGAAGCAATGTTTCAATCCTAGATGAACCAGATGAAGGAGGAAATGAATCAGATGACGCTGCTTTTGAGCTCTCGTCCAAAGACCAGTATTCCCTTCACACATTCACCTACACCTATGCGCAGAGTATTAGAGGGAGGAGCTGCATTGTTGGACATCGAGAGCAACCTTGTGACTGTGTGTGGAGGATCGTGATAGTCATAGATGATTAGTTGCAAAAGGAACATCCACGACTTGGGATCAACCGTACACCACCAACAAATGGTGATGATGAAGTCGAGTGTCAGTTGAAAAAGTGATCATTGATGCACCTCTCCCTCTCCCATCTGATGAGTTGAAGGTTGTGAGTGGTGTCAAGGGAACCTTCATCTCTTGGCCAGTGAAGCTTGTACATGTCTCTACTCCTCCTGAAGCTTCATCCCCTCCTCCTCAAGTTCCATCCCCTCGTCAAGCTCCATCCCCTCCTCGAGCTCTATCCCCTACTGCTAAGTTGACTACCAAGGAAAAAATATCTGATATGGTGAAGAGTAGATATTTTAAAGATAAATTGTGGCCTGTCAATGAAGTAGTAGGCCTCCATAATCCTCAACCGGTTTACGTTGACACCGATGATGTAACGTCCCTGCTGCTTCCTAGATAGGAGCTTACTAATCCAATCCTTCAAATGTTTTTAAAGTAAGTAGCTGATTCTATGAGTACGTACATAATTTAAATGCATCATTTAGACAAACATACATATATACTAATTCCCTGATCGATGTTATTATTGTAGGTTCATGCATCAAGAATTGGTTCAAGAGGGCAGAATCAATGATTTTGGATTCTTGTGCCCGTTTATGCAAGTACAACACCCTTGGTGGAGAGACAAGAATACATATCAAAGAGGGTGTGTGAAGTGAAAAGAAAATTGTACGTGTTTCCATACTACCACGGGTACATATCACAATTCTTGTCTGCAATTCACTTAATTCTGCTACGTATATCACTGCGTACTTTACTGCTGTGAAATTTCAGCCACTACTGGCAGTTGGTCCTCATGTGCATGGAGGAGCATAAAGTTATCTTCTTATGCTCCACTCACAGCGATCCAGGGCCTACGTTGATGCAGACCATCAACGAGTAAGCATGTCATTTTGATTCTCTTGTCTGAAATCTCTACTGTGAATTTTCAATGAACATTATTGATGAATATTGTGATTTTGATGATAGTGCCATGAGGACCTTCCAAATCGAGGTAAACAAAAGGCGTGGGTATCAGGCCACTTCTCCTAAATGTCATACACCAAAGATTGGTACATATTTGGACACTGGCATACTGCCTTGTGAACTTGGTCAATAAGCTATATATGCTCTTATATATATTTCTTGTTCTTTTTTGACCCGTCGGCAACCAACGAAGTCCAACTTATGTGGTTCGTACGTCATGAAGCACATATATGATATTATCAAGCAAGGAAAGACTAAATTAACTGCAAATGTAAATGTATTTGATGTTATATATTATGGCTGAATTCAATTTCTGGCTTAATGTTACATATGAAATATGTACGCAAGTTAATTCAGTTTCTGTCTTTGATGTTACAGAGGTTTGCTTGTCCTGATCCCTTTCCTGATGATGAAGTGGAGCACATACGCAATGTTTTTTGTGAATATCTATATGACCTGATCTTAAAGTCGGATAATAATTAATGTCTTAAATTCATTTGTAAATATATGCTGTAGCAACAATAATCTTCTGTAAATTTGTTTATTTTTTCGAACAATTCCTTTATTTGTAAATATACATACGTAATGTGTAATTCAATAATAAATTTGTTTATTCTTTTCAAAGAATTCATTCATTCATTCTAGCTATTTAGTGCTTGAAATTTGGGGTACAAGATGTTGTAAATGAGCAATAAGAGACTCTAAAAAGTATTCGTGACTTTTAGGACCGCATATTTTATAAAGATCCGGTCCTAAAAGTCCTCGTTTAATTCTAAAAAATGTGGCTAGACTTTTAGGATTGTATATGTTTTAGAAGTCTCGGTCTTAAAGGTATTTGTTTATTTTAAAAATATGGTGAGACCTTTAGGACCGTATATTTATTAAAGGGTTAAAGGCCTAATTTACCCCGGAAGTTTTGCTAAGGGGGCGCCCATCACACTAAGTTTTTTGTACCAAATGTGCCCCCGAAGTATTAAAAGGTATCAAATTTACCCAAAAGTGACGGAAGTCCACGCAGATCGTTAAAATGTGCCACCTCATCATAGGTGGCATGCCACCTCAGCACACGTGGCATGCCACCTCATCAATCAAAAGTATCATTTTTGCCCCTGGAAGTTTTTATTAAAGAGCAATTTTGCCTCTAAGTTTTCACTAAGGAGTATTTTGCCCTTCTTTCTCCCAATATTAAATTTAACTATTAAATCAAAGACCACATTTCATGCCTCAAAAAGGTCAAACTTGGATTCGAGAAGGAGATCCTTGAGATGTTGAGCTCAAGACGGGCCAGATTTGTGAAGCCGAACCGGGTCACGTGGACCGAAAGGTCCGTCGCAATCCCGTGACTGGGCTTCGCTCACAAACCTTGAGATGTTGAGCTCAAGGCGGCGACTTTGTGAAGCCGAACCGGTCACACAGGACCGAAAGGTCCGTCGCAATCCCGTGACCGCCGGCTTCACAAACCTTGAGATGTTAAGCTCGGCGCGAATTTGTGAAGCCGAACCGGTCATAGGGACCGTAAGGTCTCGTCGCAATCCCGTGACCCGCCGGCTCACAAACCTTGAGATGTTGAGCTCAAGGAGGCCACAATTTGTGAAGCCGAACCGGGTCACGTGGACCGAAAGGTCCGCCGCAATCCCGTGACTAGTTCGGCCACAAATTTCGCCGCCTTGAGCTCAACATCTCAAGAATCTCCTTCTCTCGACTCCAAGTTCGACCTTTCAAGGCATGACATGTGTGGTCCTCGACGATTTAATAGTCAAATTTAATATTGGGAGAAAGAAGGGCAAAATTGCTACTTTTATAAACTTTTGGAGCAAAATTGCTCCTTAGTGAAAACTTCCTAGGGCAAAATTGCACCTTAATGAAAACTTCCAGGGCAAAAATAATACTTAATTCTTATTGGTTGATGAGGTGGCATGCATGTGTCATAAGGTGGCATGTTACGTGTAAACTCAGTTAAATTTAACGGTTAAAATTAACGGAGGGGCAAATTTGATACCTTTTGAATACTGCCATGGCAAATTTGGTACCAAAAAAACTTCCGTGTGATGGGCGCCGCCCCCTTAGCAAAACTTCCGGGGTAAATTAGGCATTTAACCCTTTTTTAAACATCTGGTCCTACAAGTCTTCGTTTAATTCTAAATAGACTTTTAGGACCATATGTTTTTTTAAAGTCCGCTCTTAAAAGTCCTCATTTAATTCTAAAAAATATGGCTAGACTTTTAGGACCGCATTTTTTTAAAATGTCTAGTCCTAAAAGTCTAAAAATATGTGTAAACTTTTAGGACCGTATGTTTGTTAAATGACCGTTCTTAAAAGTCTTCGTATATCTATAAGTGAGACTTTCAAGACCGTATATTTGTTTATTGTCCGCTCTTAAAAGTCATTTTTAAAAGTCATATTTTATTTTGAAAATATGGCTTAACCTTTAGGACTGTCTGATTGTTAAATCTTCGGTCTTAATAGTTTTCCATTAAATAGAAATGTTAATTCGCTTTTTAGACAAATCATTAGGGTTATCCTGATGTTGAGCAGGATTATCGGTTTCCCTTTTCTTTGTCTCTTTTCTTTTTGTCGGAAAAAGAAGGAAGATAATGAAAAGGACATTGAAAATATTCAAATCAGGGCGAGGTAAAACCGATGACAACGACGGTCCAACCTTGAGAAGAATAGTCACTTTGTTTGTTTTTATTCGAATAAGGTAAACGATCTTTTTTTGTTTTTTGTATGT
Source organism: Acacia acuminata (assembly GCA_019022655.1). Classification (NCBI taxonomy): domain Eukaryota; kingdom Viridiplantae; phylum Streptophyta; class Magnoliopsida; order Fabales; family Fabaceae; genus Acacia; species Acacia acuminata. The sequence goes on along the minus strand of JAFJYI010000056.1, from coordinate 886,826 downwards.
TTTTAACTCTATTCTCATAATTTTTAATGTTGACTTACATGAGGACAATGTTTTGTTTGTTTCCTTTTTGTCGGAAAAGGAAAAACGATAATGAAAAGGACAAGGCGATCGAATATGGAAACCAAAAAGTTATTTATTAAATTTTTTTAAATGCTGCCCTCAAGGGCAAAGAGCAAGACGTACAAAAAAACATAAAAGCATCTACTCCTCCCCATCGTTGTCAAATGGGAGGAGTCATCGAGAGGTCGGAGACGTTGTCATCTAAAGGATGGTACTCAACGTCCTGGGCGTCAAGTACCGCGTTCAGCTTGTTGTTGACGGTGTTGTAGACTTGAAAAAGTTGGCCCAATCGTCGGTCAATATGATCGAGCGGGCCAAGAGGTAGTGTATCATCTGTTTGAAGGTCGGGTCCGAGGCGGCGGAAGAGGAGGGTACGGAGGATGAAGAGGATGAAGAGGAAAAGGAGGACCTCGTGGTAGTGGAGCAGCCATTACGATGGAGGTTGTAGAAGTGATGAAGAAGAATGTAAAGAAAGTAAAGTAACAACGGGTTTAAATAGAGAACCCATCCTGAACAATGTGAAACGCCGGAAACTTTAATGAGGAGACTCATAGTTCATCGTAATACGAGGAGACGCCTAGTTGGGAAGTTTATCTCGGAAGCCAAAGAGACTCGAATCATTCATTTGAACAGTGTAAGGATACGACTGCTATTTGAAAAGAATGAACTTTTAATACCGGATATTGTAAAAGATCCGTTTAAAAGTAATATTTTTTAAGAAACAAATGCTTACTTTAAAAAACATTGAATTGAAAAAAATAAATGAATTTTAGGACCGGATACAAGATAAAAGGTCGGTCTTAAAAGTAATTGAATTGATTGAAAAAAATAAATAATACACTTTTAGGACCGGACATATTATAAAAGGTCGGTCTTAAAAGTAACTCACAAGCAAAAAAAAAAAAAAAAAAAAAAAACTCCTCATACCTCTCTCGTCCTTGTTAACTCTCCTCACTACCTCTTAACTCCACACTCGTGGCTCTCCTCGCCCCAACCGCTCAAACCATGGTTAGATACAAGAGAATCTCTCTTTTTAGCAAAAAAAAAAAAAAAAAAAAAAAAGAGTAATAATTAATATGATGTTAGAGTTTAGTGTAATTAATAAGGATAATATTGAAAATTACTTAAATTTTAGGACAAATTTAATGAATTTAACTATTTTTATTGACTTGTGAAAATTGTTAGTCGGCTCCTTAAATAAATACCGGAGGAGTATTTACTAAATAATATCAAATAACCGGAAAATACAAACAAATAATAACCGATAATTATAAATCAAAACAATATATAAAATGATACTAATCTTTTCTATCTCACACAAGAATTTTACTTTCCTCTCACAAGCCAATGAGTAATGAAACAAATATTATTCTTACAGAAGATAAAAAATTATCTCAAATAAATTTATGGCCAAATAAAATATCATATAGTAAATACATATATACTCTAATAAATTTTATAAGATCAAAGTCCAGGACCAGTGGGGTCCAAGGCCCCACTGCCATTGAATGCGTCCGCCACTACTCATTACCTTTTTTAATTATGGGTATACATGAAAAAAAATATTTAATGCTATTTGGAAACAAGCAAGTGTTTTATAAAAATGACTAAATATACTTGTTAGTTGGTGCCTTATAATAAGAATTAAAGGGAGTAATTCAATATATTTATTTTTTGGCTTGGTCTAAATTTTTTTCCTAGTTCCGCTACCGCAGGCAACGTGAGCATCTAATTACAGAACATGGGGCCGACTTCCTAGGTTTCGAAGGTAGCTACCAAGCATTAGGAAACGCCGCTGGTCAGCATATTGAAGAGATGACAGTTGGGTTCCGCACTCCGCAGGCTAGTAGTTGCTATAAATAAACTTGCTATAACACGAGTCGGGCAGTTGGAGCCACACACACACAAAAAAAGAAAAGTCGGGCAGTTGGAGCGAAAAAAAAAAAAAAAAAAAAAAAAAAAAGTCGGGCAGGATAGGGCACGTAGTCTAGTTGTTGTGATTATGATGATTTCTGAAGCAACCAGATTCATTCCAGTGTTTGACTATGTGGCCCAAAGTTTTGCCAACAACCCTGGTAGTCTAGTTGTCGATGGGATTCTTTGTCTGAAGCGTTGTTGCTTGATGATGATTTTCCAGGACAACCTTCTCAGTTTCTTGAAGAAAACATGTTAGAAATTCCACCTTTTAACGTTCCAATAAGAACTATTGAACAAGCTATACAAGTACTAGGTATCTTGTTGGGCCGTAGATTCACGTCCACTGTGTATTGTCTACCCATGGTCCGTAGGGCAACACTGTTGGAGATGGGAGTTGGAACTTGTTTTGTGGGGTTGCTGCTATATGGAAGCTTTGGGATTAGAGGAATAATTGTATTTTTTATTGTAATTTACCTTGTAATCCAGGTCAAGTGATATCCATGATTTGGTCTAGATTTATATTCAGCTCCGGTTGGAAGAGGCTCTCGGTTCCACAGGATTGTTCCCAGATGTTGGGTTGGGAAAAACCTCCCCAAAAGGTTGGTTAAAGTTGAATGTTGATGGGGCGATGGTTGTTCTATCTTCTCCGGCAGGATGTGGGTGGGGTGGTGCGATATTGCTTGGGTAACTGAAACGTGTTAAGCATGGGCCTAGTCCCTTCGATTTTCATACAAGTTCGTTCATGAAATCTAAATGTCGTGTATTTGAAGAGTTCTTACTGTAGGTAACAATTTTTATTTGAGGTTTTAAACCATGCACGTGGCTAGTTGTCGCAATTAGTTACATGGTTAGTTTCTTCAATGTACACGTGTCACTATAATAGAATGGATCTTCACCCTTTATATATACGATACACTGCAAGAATCGCTCCCCACCAGCACCAGTGCACCACCATTGTCTACTGCCACCTATGTAAACTAATAATACCCAAACTCCAAAATTTTTTATTACAATCAGTGCGGTTATGTAACTCATTCACCTACATTTTATTTCAACTATTATATTCAACAATTATATAAGCAGCTGTTTTTCACGCTATATTAATTATTAGGTAAAATATTCCTTCCAATCCTTTTTATAAGTAAAAAATTAAACAAAATTTCCAAATCACGCATATGAATATATTAGTTAAATTTATTTAAAAGCAATAAATGTGTATGGGATATATATTTTCTAATCATGCCCTTATTTATGAAGATGATGAGTTAGAGAGAGTAAGTAAAAAAGAAATGTAAGAGAAGAAGTAGGAAAACGATAAGATAACAGAGACATGCAATAAATCAGAAGTAAAAATAGAAAAAAATGAATTAAATTTTTAACCAAATGCAAAATGTTACTTATGTTTTTGACCAGCTCTATATATGAAATGTAATAAATGTAAGAAATGTAATGTTTTCCTTAGTTATACCCTTATTTGTGAAGTTAGAGAGAGAGAGAGAGATTGTGGAAAAAGAGAAGTAAGAGACTAAATAAGAAAAAAGATCAGAGACAGGCATGTATAATTAGTCAGGGTAAAAAAATAAAGAAGTGAATTAACTTTTTAGACAAATATAAACTAGTATTGGTTCCCATATGTGAGAATGTTACTTATAAATAGGGTTGGAAAGGGTAATTAACTATTCTTTTGTATAAAAAATTAATTATTCATTTTTAGGCCAAACATGTATATTCCAATTCACCCATATGAATTGATGTAATAAAATGCAATATGCTCTGGCTATATAATTTTGTTACTTAACAATTTAAATTAAATTTTTTTAAAAGAATAAATTTGATCTCTACAAGTAGATTTTAATGTGTCTTATATATTAGTTTCTTGAGTGTTACCGTTTTATTTTTCTATTTTTGTTTTTGAACTAAACAAAGTCAAATTTTGTGCAATGATAATAGCTAGGACCAAATGGTTAAAATATGAAAACGAGTAGTTGGTGAGGAGATTTGATCCGCTTTAATTCTATCTATAAGTCATTTTTAATATGTTTTGTACAAATTAAGAAAAACTTTGAACCTCTTATCTATACCTTAAAATTTAACAATATTCCAATTTTACCCCTCCTTATTATATATAAACCCATGAGAACAAATTCTATACAATAATAAATGAATGATATATAAAATTGTACATTTTACATGACAAATTTAATGAAATGACTTATAATTTCTCTACCTTGTAAATGAAACTGTAAGAGTAATTTGTCTCGCTTTTTATTATAAGACACCAACTATTAATTGTTATAAAAGTAAGGAGAGGCCATTAAGTCATTAAATTTGATCTAAATTGATAAATTTTTTCAATTTTATCCTATTTAAATGATACGACTTAATTTTTCCAACTTAGAACCTCAATTAACAAAAAAGGTGAAGAAGGAAAAAAATAATTAATGCAGAGGTTGGTACTTTATATTTGGGACAAAAATTATTTCTAGCTAGTGACTTATAATAAGGACTAGAAGGAGTAATCATTGAAAACAACTTGCAATGTAAAGATAACTTTCCTATCTTAACATCAAATCTGGAGAAGTATCATAATAGTTAATTATGAGATTCCAAAACAATAATAAACGAAAGGCCATGAAAATAATAAGGGAATATATAGACGAACTTATCTTTGTTTTATTTGGAATGCACTCGCACGTACCTTATCTGTTTCAAATGGGTTGCAGCTTCTGAGGATTGAGGAGGAGCTTGGTTCTGCAGTAGTCTATGCTGGGTCTAAATTCAGGGCCCCCGTGGAACCGTACTAAGTTTTGAAGAAGCATTTGAATAAGATTGGAGAGTTTTTGCCATCAGAGAATTAGTTTGTTTAATTTTGTGTAATTGGGGCATATCATAAATATGCTCTCTCGTGTGTAGAATTTTGATATCAGGCAATAGTAAGCTCTAGGTTTGTGCCTAAACTCTCTCTCTCTCTCTCTCTCTCTCTCTCTCTCTCTATATATATGATATGATCTTCGATGTTTGTGTTTCCCTTGAGGCCTTGAAACTTGTTCAAGATGCTTCTGATCTAAGTAATAATCTTAAACAGTAAGTCTTGCAAGTCATCGATCGGTACCTTTGAAATCCCTAGCGATCTGTGTTTGCATCTGAACTGAGCACTACCTTTGAAGGGATTGGTACTCCTCATCGAGCTTTCTTTGAAAATAAGGGCAAGCAGAAATTCCACCGACGAAACTAACGACGGCCTAAATAGGAGGAGGAGTAGAGGATCGGGGGAGGGAAGATGGAGGGAGGACGAGGTGCGAGATGAGATGAGTGGAAGAGGAGAGGAGTTTTAGTGTTCTGTGTGTGGGAGATCCATTGTGTAGTGTGCTGTGAGAGATCAAATAGCTAGGCGGATGAAAAATATATTTACGCTTTTTTGGTGTCCTGAAATTTGTTTCAGGACGCTGATTTTGGGGTCCTGAAATAATTTTGGGACACCAAAATTCTATTTTTGACATCCCAAAACTAATTTAGGACGTTAACAAATTTCCTTGTACCAAAAAAAATTATCTTAATTTGTGCTAAATATTAAATTTTAGGCGTCCTAAAATATATTTAGGACGTTAAAAAGAATTTTCGGTATCATAAATTAATATTTGGGTTGTTTAAAGTCTCGAAGTCAAGTAAATAATTACGACAATGCCATTGCCTTCACTTTTTACTTCCTTTTTTTAAAAGGGGACATTTTTTAGGGTAGTAGTATCCATATTTTGTAGTAGTGTATGTACTTATCTAATCTCTTAACAATGTCCGACCTTGATTCCCCTTCCACGTACTTCATTAGAATCATAATCATCCTTTTCTCTACGGTAATTGCCATTTTTCACTGTAAATGTCATTAAAGGTGGTAAACGGTATTGTCTCTGGAACGGGGATACCTACGGTGCCGGTATTGTCTCTGGAACTGGGATACCTACGGTGCCTTTTGCAATCACATCGTCATCAGTAGAGATTTTAATTTATACCTTGGTTTTGTTATACCATCTTGTATTATGACTCGGAAGTAATCAAGCTTAAACTCAACTAAAAATATTACATCAAGAACACTTCCATACAAGACACACACGCACACACATAAAACACAAGATATTTAAATCTCATTCACGAACATGACATGTTGAACGGACTAGGCACACTTAACACACTAAAACAACAAGCTTAAGAAACAACTCTAAAACAGAAGAAAACGTTTATAGAATAATGCGTTAATGGTCCAATGGCACGACCTAGAAACCGGAACTCCAAGAGACTGTCACTGTGACCCACTTGCCGTTTTCTCCGTTAATACGTTTAACTGTAGTAGAAGGGATGGTGTCTGGGACTGGGATCTCTACAGTGCCATTTGCAATCACACCACCAAAAGAATCTTTTAAACTTCCGGTAACTTTGAGAGAGCGGTCCAATGGCACAGCAACTACAGATCTCGACATTGGAATGCTCTCCAAACGTTTCACTTCAACATAGTTATCCGACGTTTTGTCGAACAACAAGCATGTCGTTTTAGGATCCTCCCATTTGTCATAACAAGCAGAAACACGCCCATAAACCTTAGTTGTTTCTTGAACCGTAACAGTAACCCGAGCCGCCGCAGTATTTCACAACACTGCATAATTGACGGTCACTGAACCTCGGCCGCTATCGTCAAGTTTCTGAGATATGAGCTCGTCATAGACATCAGCCATGTTAGCAGAATCCCATGAGATAACTTGATTGATGATCGCACTGTCCCCTGAGTGTGTGCCCTTATTAGTGAGAAGCAGCTTGATGATAACATTTCCAAAGGCAGAAACAGATTCAGAAGGTCCAATTAGGGAAGCATTTTGACCAGGCTTGATGGATTCATAGTTGTCACTTGTACGGTCGTATAGGGATTCAGTGTACAGTCCATTGTCAACTGTAATTGTGCCATAGAGTTGCCGAGGATCCTTATCATATATGTTGTTGATCTGCACTGTGAACACTTGCACCAGTGGTAGCCCTAAAAAGCATTGTCCATCACTGTTAGTTGCCATGCGTCTTTTGGGATAAAAGCAAAGTCCCAACAAGATACCGAGGATGGCTACAGCATCAGCAATAGTCCTGATTTCAGTGTCATTTGGTGGAATTCGTATGTTGTTCGGTCGAAGCTGAAACTTTTCATCTGGGTAAGCATCGGCACGCAACAATGCTGCAGACAAAGATGCCCAACATCGAACTAAGACCATAATCCAAAGTTGGATTAGGCTTTCTGTGTCAGGAGTAGTGTGAGACCTATTGTCGAAATTGTCGGCCACAAAGTTAAATACTGGAATGAGTCTTGTCGATTCAGAAATCATCATAATCACAACAACTAGACTACGTGCCCTAGTTGCCCGGTCTGTTGTTACAGCAATTTGATTTATGGCTTCTTCTAGGTTGTGGACCCCAACTCTGATACTCGTGATATTCCGATTAGCGACATTTTCTAGCGCACCGTAGCTACCATCGAAACCTAGGAAGGTGGTCCCAGGTTCTGTAATGAGATGCACAAGTTCCTTATTCTCGTTCCTGTTGTCAAACTCTAACCACTGGCCGTTTTCCATTCGACAGCCGAGCAAGTAGAGGTTATCCATTCGGAACCTGAACCACACGGCATGACGACTGGTCCTTAATGCCAAGTGGAAGAATTGCGTGGGAGGGTTCTGTTGAACAGCAAGTGCAGGAAGATTGTGGGAAGATCTCACTCCAAGTCGTGATCGCAGACGCTGAATGAAATCTCGGTAACCTCCCTTGGTGCTGCTCTCAACGTTGAACTCCTCTGTAAACTCCACCACCATTCTTCCTAGTTTGGAATAAATTCAGATGAAACTTGAACTTGCTCCAAGAAGAACAAGTAGAAACAAAAGAAAGAAAGCAAGACCTTGAGCTATTTGAAAAATGAAAACATCTAGCACACAAGTCAACACCCAAACCAATTAATTGATATGCTCTCCACGAGCTCATGCCAAGTTGCCGACAAAAAATATTGAATGCTAGCTATTGTCCAAAATTGATAGGGGCAATAAAAATTAATATTAAAAAAAAAAATCATTCCCAGGGAAAAATAAAATAATACGCAGAGCAAACACGATTTTAAGAATTTCCTCAGAAACAAATTTGTCTACCAAACTTGATCAGAGCACCATTTTTTTTTCCATACGCAGAGCAAACTCCCAGACAGTATTAGACAGTAAGAAAATTCATACGCAGAGGGAAGAGTAAACAACATCATACATTAACTTTTTTTTTCGAAAATCAAATATTTTGTCTACCAAACTTTGTACTTTCTTTCAAACTCCCAGAGAAACATATTTGGTGCAAGAGATTTGAGTACTGTCTACCAAAGAAACAAACCCTTATTTCGAACTCCCTTCTTGCGCAATCGAAGCAGAGAAAGCCAAGAAAAACGATTCATACAGAAGACGCAGAGCAAGAGATTGGAAACTCGCGGTGACACTAGAGGAAAACCGAATAGGAAAAGAACGAAAACTTACCTCAACATTGAAACTCGTGGTGACAGTCGACGGACTGAGACGTCCCCGGTGAGGAGAGGAGGAGAGGTGCTTGGAAGAGAAGAAGAGGACGACGAGGTCGAGCCGTCGAGGACGCGAGGAAGACGCCGAGACGGAGTGCCGGATGGTCAAGTGAGAGGCGAGACACTACAAGAAAAATCAAGTTTTGCTACGTAAAAATTCCGTAGCAAAACAGCTTTTTCCGTAGCAAAACGGATTTGCTACGGGAATTTTTCCGTAGCAAAAAACCGCGTAGCAATTGCGACGGAAACAAAAATCCGTCGCAATTTGCGACGGAAATCTATAAGCCGTAGCAATTTGCCACGGAAAAAAATTTCGTAGCAAATGCGAAATTTTGCTACGGAATTTTTTTTCGTAGCAAATTCGAAATTTTGCTACGGAATTTTGTTCCATAGCAAATCCGAAATTTTGCTACGGAAGTTTTTTCTATAGCAAAATCCCAAATTTGCGAAAATTTGCTACGGAAAAAATTCCGTAGCAAAACTAATAAATTAAAAAAATATAATTTTTTTAATTTTTTTTTCCAAAAGTGAATACAAAAAGTAGTGTATCATGTATATAATAACAATTATAAAGAGTTTACATAGAGAAAACAAAATATATATAATAATGTTCCAAAGAGCAAATACTAAAAAGTATCCTAAACAACAAAGATTATGATCATCATCATCACCAAAGATGGTCATCATCACCGTGAGCCGACCCCGAACCCTTGTCTTTCATTAGGGACTTGAGTTGAAGCCGCATCTGTATCATCATCTCTCGCTTGCCGAGTCATCTCGTTGCCGCATCATCTCTCGTTCTTGAATCATCTGCTGCTGCATCATCTCCGCTTGTTGGGTCATCTGCCGCGCATCATCTCTCGTTCCCGAATCATCTCGCGCCTCATTATCTCCTCGTTCCCGAGTCACCGCCTCATCATCTCCTCGCTCCTCGAGTCATCTGTTTGCTTGCTCCTCGCACCAAAGCCTTCATCTTCTTCACTCATCTCGCAAAAACATTATGAAGTACATTTATTATTTGAACTTCATTTGAATGGACAAGAGAATGGAAATTATCAATATCAAATGTATTACGTTTACCTGAAGAAACACCTTCAATGCCGGATAAGGAGAGCTTTGTTTGCTTCAGTCGGCTGGCAGAGGCACCGTATCCAAAGACTCTCCCTTTCTTGTTAAATCTGCCTGTAGCCTCAAAGAACAGACTCTCGTTATCGGACTGAGAGGATGCGGGGTCTCTCTCCTGTGACAACTTCTAAAAGGTTTCCTACAAGTACAAAAATACATAACAAATAAGACATGTAAAATGAAATAAATATGGTGGTGCATAAAACAAGTAATAAAGGCAATAAATGTCTAACCGCTACTTGCTGCACCTTTGGGTTAATCCACTGTCTCTCACTCCCTTCAGACTGCCGGGAATGGGTCCGTTCAAAGGTAGCCCACTCAAGCGATCCTATAGGAACTTCCCCAGACTCTAACTGCAAACACAAATGATAACATTAATTAATCACCTCAAAGTACAAAATATTGAATACCTAAATAGAAAATAACGTGTACTTACAACTTTTCGTCGATGCTCACTAATTGGAATGGAGCCGCCAACATATGATGGTCCTTCCATTTTAGCCCTATTTTCCTTATTTTTCGCACTTGTGTTATGAAACTTGTCATTGGTGGCCCAACTGTCAAATAATTTGTCTCCATGATCTTCCGTGGAATCCAATCTTTCTTGCCTCTTGACCGTCTCAATGAATAAAGCTTTTGAGACAACCACCGACCTGCCCCGCGGTTATAAGCTTTTTCGATCTTCACGATGTTCAGTGCAACGTCATATGCTTATCCTGAAAATCAATAACGAACAATTAATGCTCCAAATTTTAAAAGTACTTAATTAATAACCATAAAACAAATAACTTACCAAGAACTCATTGAACCAAGCATTTCGACTGTCCTTAGGAATCTGTGTCCACTTGGTCCTAGGTTGATTATAATTACGGAATAATTGGGCCGAGATGAAACCCCCCACCGGATTATGAGGCACAATGCTGAAGACAGAGGACATCATGCAAATATTAGCATACAAATCAATTAGAGAAGAAATTTGTAACATTATTGGTAACTTGGCATGACTTACTCATCGCCATTAGGACAGATCCAAAGCTTCCCTGTCGAAGGATTTGTTGTGCCCCATATTGGTGTACCAGAGGAACTACATTCTTCTCCGACGTGGCTATGAGGCGACGCAGTGTACTAAGGAAGGAATGTGAAATATTGAAGATGTTTGTACATAGATGATTTCAGAAACTAAACATACGTAAATCAATCGAAATGGCAAAGTAAACCCGTTGTCTCCCTTCTTTGTGGATCGGTGGGGTAGGGGTGACGACGACATATGAAGCGTCGACGGTGAAGATGAAAAATAACCCGACGGTGAAGATGACATATCAAATGGCACCTCTTGGGAAGCGCTGAGCCCTCTACCTCCAAAGGGAGCAGATGGCGTCGCCCTACCCCCTCTTATAGGAAGGGGTCGGGCTCGACCACTACCACGTCCACTACCTGAACGTCCTCCTGGATGCTCCATCTGTGAACACTTATAGACATAATGTCAAAAAATATAAATAAAAAAAGATATTTGGTTAATATTACGAGCGAAGTAACAATGTATGTAGTATAACAGATCGTCGAAACAAAGAACTAACACAAATCAACCGGATGATTCCCGTTCATCGACATCTCGCTTGCACGGCTTCCTCTCAAGTCTCATAGTCGTCGAACTCAGATTCACTATCAGATGAAATCTCTTCTGCCTCATCATCTCGATTCCTCATCGTCAATTTGTATAGGAATCAATTCTAAATCCACAAGAAAAATCAAAGAGATTCCTTGGTACTTCGTCGTCGAAGATGTTTATGGGCGCACATGTTCCACATCAGCTTGGAACGGTTCCTTCATGCCGTCATTTGCTTCCGACTCTTTCGACTTAGGTATAATATTCCGTGCTTTGGTTTTGATAACTCCCACCCACCCTTGGCAGGATGTGGGGTATGATATATAGTAAACTTGTTCTGCCTGTTGAGTAAGGGTGAATGGGTCATAACCAACCGTATATCTCCTTATCCAGTGGATCTCAATATTTCCATGTTTGTCCACTTTTGTCCCACGCGTACTGTTATCAAACCACTCACATTTGAAAAGGGTCACCACCTTGTCCCACGGGTAACTCAGCTGAATTATGTCAACTAACTTCCCATAGTAGTTAGTCTCCACCCCACCAACTTGGTCACCTCGACAACATACACCGTAATTGCAACATAGTGTACTCCGCGTCCGCGTCAACAGTTGAAAATCGATACCCATTGATTATATATTTGTTGCATCGGGTAACACTAATTGCAGCTCCATAAGATAAACTCCACGCAACTTCATTGGGATCTGGGTCGATTTTCACGAAATATTGACGAAACCATTTTGGAAACTCGAGTTTGTGTATTGATCAACTTGGGACACCGACATTGAAGGATTTTCCGATCAGATCCAATTAGAGAAGAAATCGTAACAAAGAACTGAAGTTAATACTTTAATACTTACGAAATAGTAAAAAGAACTAAAAATCTTACTTTAAGTAATCGGACGGCTTCTTCACAAATTGTTTAGAATGTACCACTCCGCTACTTGTTTAACTCTTCCGTCAATAGTTGACCTCCAACGTTTTCCCACAACTCACCCTGGAAAATTAAATATTTTAATTTTTGATCCCTCGTAACACCGGCACCATCGTTGTGAGGTACCCCTCTCCATCTTGTCATCATTTCAGGGGGATAATAGTATGACGCAAATTTTGCAGCCTCTTCGACTAGATATGCTTCAGCGATAGATCCTTCAGCGTACCTTGGATTTTTGATCGTGTGCAAGTGTGCGTAAAAACCTACAATGGAATATCAAGGGGTATTTATAAACTAAAGTACGATGACGGTCAATTAATAACAAAGACGAAAGAAATATATATATTACCTCTCAAACGGATACATCCACCTATATTGTTGAGGCCCTCCTACCCTTGCTTCGTAGGCCAAGTGAACAGTGTGTTCCATTGAGCCAAACATGCTAGAAGGAAACACCATCTCTAACTTGCATAGCATTATTGGCATGCTCGTCTCCAGGTGCCGTAACTTTTCAACATTAAGCTCAGAAGCACAGATTTCTCTAAAGAACATGGAAAATTCAAATGAATAGACCATATCCGATTCGGTAGTGCTTTGAAGGCCCATGGCAACAATCTCTGGAAAAAACATGACAATCATGACTCTTCATCTTGCTCAACTTCCCCTCGTACATGTCGACACATCTTTTCAAGTTTGACGCATAACCGTCTAGGAGTTTCAGATCTTTAACTCATTCCAACAATTTTAAATTCTGCTCTTTGTTGAATGTGTACGGCGCTCTAGGTTTGGAAATCCATCCCGTGCCATTCTCCACCAAATGCAAATCAGGCCTTTTGCAAATCGCTTCTATGTCCAGTCTTGCGTTGACTGTGTCCTTCATCTTGCCCTTGGTGTCCATCACGGTGTAAAGAATATTGCAAGATTAAAAAAATGAAAATCATTAAAACTCAATAATTAAAAAAATCATGAAATCTTCTACACACTATAAGTATAATCCAAATTAATAAACACATTGAGTATAGAGATCTTTATGTAATTAATAGATTTAGTCAAAGAAGATACTAAAACAAAACAAAAAACAATCTAAACTCATGTAATTGATAATCTTCTACCAACATACATATTTCCACTATGTAACAAAGCAAACCTAACATAGATATCATATAACTATAAGCAAAAAATATACTTCAAGCTAACTCCGCAAAATTATAAGTGCTAGGATTTGTTTGATAATTCCCTTGTGAAGATCTTAGTACTAAAACACAAAAATGTTCGCAATAGTTTTTTTATCTCAAAGAATAAAAGTATTTAGAAGTGTTAAAATAAAAAAAAATAAATAAAACCTGCAAAATTGGAGGTGAGGCCACCGGAGGAGGAGCTGAGGGTGGTGGACGTCCAGAGGAGCTGAGGGAAGGGGAGGAGCTGAGGGTGGTGGGCCGCCACGAGCCGGGGGCGGAGGAGCCGAAGGTCCTGACGCAAGGGGAAGGAGCAGGGGGCGCGGGCCGGGGGCGAGCCGAGGGCGTGGCTAGGGGGACGAGCCGAGGGCGCCGGGGAGGGGGGCGAGCCGAGGCGCCGGGGGCGAGCTCGGGATGCGGCCGGAGTTAGGGGGCGGGAAAGGGAATGGGAAGAGGGCGTCGGGGGAAAGACGAGTTCATTAATGAACTCGTCTTTTGCGACGGAACAGTGTTCCGTCGTAAAACAATTTTTGCGGTTCGTCGCAAAAGGCAAAAAAGGGCGGCCACGGATCCCGATCCGTCGTAAATTTGCGATGGATCCGGCATCCGTCGTAATTTCACCAAACAAAGGGCGGCCTTTTTTGGCCGCAAAATTTGCGACGGATATGTGTTTTTATAATCCGTCGCAAATTTTTTTATTTTGCAACGGAATAATTATTCCGTCGCAAAATGACATGAATTTGCTACTTTAAAATTCCTTTGCAAATTTCGTCACTATTTCCTCATTTTTTAGCAAAGGTGAGAGGCCAAGAGCTCTGTGAGTTGTCTTCTCGAGAATCTGAATTCGAGGGCGAGAGGGCTGCACGTGGGAACCAGTTTTGCTCGTCCAATGGACGAGCGGTATGGACGAGCACCTGTACCGTCGGATCTTAGATCTCGACGGCCCGCATTTTATTTTCTTTAGTTTTTCATTTTTAATAAAAAATAATTTTAATTGGTAGAGAATCTAAAATAAAGTTAATCTCTCAACTAACATTTTTTCAAAAAATGATTTTTTCATGTAGAAAAAAATAAAAACGAAAATAAAAAAAAAAATAAAATCTACGTGTCGATCTTAAGATCTGACGGGACTAGAGCTCGTCCGTACGGACAAGCAGGTAATCTGTTTCCACAGGGTGTGTGGGTGTCACTTGTCAGCGTGTGTGACTGTGTGGCCACGTGGGAATTGTGCGAGTTTGTGACTGTGTGGCTAGGGGATTAAAAGATTTTTTTAAAAAAAATATTAAAGTCAAACTAAATCAGTTCGAGCGGTCTAAGGTTTTCATCAAAAGTCCAGTCTGGTACGAGAAGACCAGTTTGGTCTGATTTGTCAATATTGTTTCAGACTAATTTTTTTTTCACTAGACCGGATCGGATTACCAGAACGACCAGATTTTTTAGTGATCCCCACGTCATAGTTACAATATTCGCTGAGACACATTGAATTGTAGAGTATAGAAAATAGATAAATTGTATTGAATTTTACGGATTATACAGCACTGAATGCTGTGTGAATGATTATAACTCCTTCATGTGGTGTATGTATACAGTGGCAGCGGACCCAGAATTTAAAGTTTGTGAGTGCACAATTAGTGGGGGGTTCGGGGGCTGCCCCCCAATTTTTTTTTTTTTTTTTTTTTTAAGGAAAGTTTTAAATGCATTAAGATTGTATCGTTGACATTTTTTAGAAGAAAAAAAGTTTGACAAGATTAGAGAACATGTTGCAACCTATGAGTTAGCTCATCTCAATGTTTCCTCTATCGAAACCTATAAGATTGTATCTTTTTTCATACAGGGACACTAAGCAACTGAAGCTATGATTTCCAATTCCAAAGCAACTAAACAATTCACACTCTAAAGCAACTAAACAATTCACACTCTAAAGCAACTAAACAGTTCAGAAACAAAAAATATGTAAAGTTAATGAACCAACCTACATTACCATTTTTTGCCTTCTAAGCAATTATAAATCATTAAAGTTGAAGATTAGGTACTGCAGAAGCTTCCTTTATACTAGTCAAGTTATATATGTCCAATAAATTATTCCAGCTAAGAACAGTCTTATTTTGGATAAACATCACAGAATTTAGAAAATAAACAAATTTGATAGCATATTCTTTTATGGCAGTAAACACAGGACCTGTTTGAAGTGAACACAAAAACATGGCATCTAAGGAGATTCAACATTGCTGTGATTGCAAGCAATCCAATGAGTTTCTATCATTTAGCACTCTTACTCACTCAAAGAAACAAAGAATAGCAATAAGTGGTTAGAAATATCAAAAGAAGTGATAAAAATTTTAGAAAAAATTTTGTCCACCGAGGTTTAGAC
Organism: Acacia acuminata; assembly: GCA_019022655.1. NCBI lineage: Eukaryota > Viridiplantae > Streptophyta > Magnoliopsida > Fabales > Fabaceae > Acacia > Acacia acuminata. The sequence goes on along the minus strand of JAFJYI010000056.1, from coordinate 871,064 downwards.
TGCACAACAAATAACAATGGCATAAAAAAATCAGTTCCAGAACAGAGCAATTTCACAACAGAAAACACAGCTAATCCTCACAACTGCACAATCTAAAAATTTAGCTTAAAGTTCAAATTTGAGTCCAAAATCCAGAAAGTTAGTTCTTAAATCGAGAAGCACATCTATGCACTGGCAGGAAGTAAGGACAATCGAAAATTACCTCAGACAGAATCGCAATGACGGAGGAGCTGGAAGCACTCAACGGTGGATTTGGAAGGGATAGTGACGCCGATGACGGAAAGTTTGGGAGCCTAGAGCGCCGTGGGTGAGAGATTTGGAGAGCAGCGGCAACGTGGCTGAATGATTTGGGGGCGGATCGATTTGAACGATTTGGGGGCGGATCGATTTGGTTTTGGCTGGACGGAGCGTGAGAGTTGAGACAATGAAATTGAACGATTTGATCGCGGATCGATTTGGGGGTGGAGCGTGAGAGTTGAGAGTGAGACAATGAAATTGACAAAAAAAAAAAAAAAAAAAGGGCTCAGCGAGGCGTTCGAACCCAGGACCTTTACATAGATGTGGAAAGCTTTAACCAATTAATCCAACCAGATCTATTGTGATAAAAGTCCTTCACAATATATATATTTTTTAAAATTTTTATGTGTGCACTTGCCCGGATAGGCACCAGTGTGCCTCCACCCCTGTATGTATACATAGACGAGTTATAATATGTACGAAGAGCCAAATCCACGGGCAGGTATGAAAATATCTAGATCATTAGTCAACATCCAGGCCAATAATGAATACTACCTCCTGTCCTAATTAATTTAATTACTTTCATTGCCACTCATTCTTGACAAATATATTTATTTAGATACACAGGAAAAATGATTTGTTAATGGACACTTTTGATCTTGAACATTTTCACTCAAATGGCTAATATCATATATATTTATTCTTTTTTTTTTTTTTTTTTGGTGTTTTGGGGGGGGGGGGGGCATGCAGAGAATTGTGGATAGTGTTACACTTCTAAACTAGTGGTATATGAAGAGTAATTAGTGGCAAGTTACTGTTGGCCGAAGAAATGGCGTTATGTATTCGTAGCTTTGAATGTTGCTACCTCCGGTCTTAATTATAGGAATATCTTTGTAGTGTAATTTACATTATAAAAGTGTTTCTATAATTAGGACCGAAGGGAGGATTAGACTATTTATTTTTAGACGCTAAAGAAGCTACAGTACACTTGTACAATGAACACACATTATAATACAATTTACATTACAAAAGTATTCTTATAATTAGGATCGAGGGAGTACTACCTCTAATCCTAAATATAACATAAAATTTGTAGTGGAATGTACACTACAAAATTTATTCTAATTTAGGACTGAAGGAGTATTAACATGCCCATCACCAATAGAAAAGAATGTGTTGAGGTTTCAGGGATGTCTCTATTAATATCTCTCTCCGACTATTTTTCTCTCCATTTAATATATCCACCATTAAATAAGATTTTAATGGTTTATATTTATTCCATTTACCATGGTAGACTTCTAGTATATTGTCTCTATTAATATCTCTCTCCGACTATTTTTCTCTCCATTTAATATATCCACCATTAAATAAGATTTTAATGGTTTATATTTATTCCATTTACCATGGTAGACTTCTAGTATATTTAATGATATAATAATTTTTTTTAATACAGTATTAAGTATGAACCATTAAATTTTAATTTAATGGTGGATACATTAAATGGAGAAGAAATGTGCGGAGAGAGATATTAATAAGGGTTCACATTATGTGCTTTTTTCTTAGGTGTTTTTTAGGTACTTTTCCTCTAATTGGAGGGATTATACATTTTTTTTATATATATATTCTATTTATTTAGATTAGATTATATGCTACATCCTGAATTTTTTTTTTTTTTTGCACCCAATATCTCAAATTAGTTAATTTTCAATCCTACATTTAGAAACATTTTTTCTATAACCCCAATATCATAGAAATTAATTAATTTAAAATATTGAGTGATTGATTGATGAATAGTACAACAAGAACTCACGCGCCCTTATCGCTGCTAGGAGGGGACCAGATTCTCTTGTCTCCGAAATACAAGCTCATATTTAAAACATGCTGTTAGATTTTTTTTTTTTTAAAAAAAAAAATCCAAATCCAATATGATATCCCTAGGTACAAGGTCATGATGTTTTTGGGTTCAAAGAGTACTCATAAAAGTATTTATAGATTGTCTACTAATAAGATTCTTACATTAGTAGTAGGGTTTTATCTTGCGACCTTATATGTTATGAGTCAATTCTTTTACAAACTAAACCAACCTTTATTGGTAATAAGTCATTTTCTCTTTTTTCCTTGTACAACGGCAAGTCATTTTCTAAAAGAGATGAATGGTGTTTATTATAAGTCACTTGATGCTGCATTAAGTTTATCCAATTTTTTTCCTTATTTAAAAGTCATTAACTCTAAGTTATAATGTAACCCAAAATTTGGAAGAAAAAAAAAAACTATTTAAATATGGGCAAAATAAGAAATTTATTCGATTTTGAAAGAAAATTAATAATTTAATCATCTCACTTTAGTTTTGGTGGGGTACTTAGAACCTGAAGAATTCACTTAAATCTATACTTTTTAAAATATTTATTTTATGGAACTTCTTTTGGATTTACACCCTTACACAGAATTTAACTCATACTTTTCATCAGTTATAGAATGCATGGGCTTTAACTGAGCCCTTTTTTCCTCCACAATCTTGACATTCTCTCTTTATCTGTTTTATGCAATTTGGGCCTGTATACAGACTATAGTTGTCCGTACCTTTTTGTTTTTTTTTTTTTGCCAACAGTAATGAACCATGAAGTGGGTTGTGATGACAACAGCTGAAAAGAATGGACCTACCAGAAGCCCACGATTAGATGGCCCACATGGAATCTGATTGACTGTGTTATTTTGGAATCTGATTCTTTAGAGCTGATTTCTGTGTTCAACCAACCGACGGAGGTGCATACTCAGAGTTTGGTTATGATGCAGATCAGGGATCTTTTGGCTCTTGATTGGACGGTCCAATGGAAACATGCGTATAGAGACCAAAACCAGGTAGCGGATTGGCTGGCGAAGGAAGGCATATCAGTTTCTTCCTTGTATGATTCTTGTCCCCCTTTCTTGAGGGCTTTGGTTCTGAGTGATTGTATGGGAGTCCATTCCCCATTTGCTGTTAACTTGTAATTATAGGCTTTGCCTTCTCTAATATCAAAAAAAAAATATATTCAGTTAAAGAGAGATCAACAAGGGTTGGATCCAACAGAAGGGGTTAACCTTTCGCTATATGACGAACTAAAGTTCAAATCCACGCTGGGAAAGAGATGTCTACATTTAATGACCTAACAAGATCTCAAAACAGGAGGTGTCATTCCTTGACGATGAGCACCTAAAATGTTTCCCTCTCATTGAGAGATGACAATGGCAGAAGGAAATTATTACTTGGGTGAAAATTATAAATGTAAGCAAATCAACTAACTAAATAACGATATTTTGAAATTAAGTGGTTGTTGGTGGGAAGACTAAGTGGCCATATGGAATTATGAATAGAATACAACCATCAAGTAGAATCAAACAAAGCAAGGACTACGAAAATTAATAAACACTTCCACATCCACATGTTTATGGCAAAAAATGTATGGAGCATTATATTGAAGCACAACTTATCAATCACGAGTCTTGCAGCTGGATTCACAGAGGCAATCAATATATTATATTCGTTCATATAACACAAACTCACTCTCCCTTCTGTTTTTAACTTATGACACATTCAATGAAAAAAATTAAATTATAAAGTGAATTTTACATTAAAAATCGGAGATAGTGTGTATATATATGTCACCATATTTGTCGTAAAAGACAATGATGAGATCGATAATAAACCAGCAAAGGGCCCGTTTGGGATAGCGGTGATAAAAGTGACTTCCGTTTCTGATGGACTTTTCCTGATAAACTTTTTTTCTGATGAACTTTTCTTAATGTGATTTGTGTTTGGCATAGTTTTGAAATCACTGTTAAACATGAGAAGCTCCAACAATGAGCTTAAAAAAAAAAAAAAACCACATCAGACTCAAAAGCCCATCAAACGCTGATGCTATCTCAAACACTCAATTATCAAGTTTTTCCTCTTGATGTGCTTTTTCCCCCCTCTGATGGACTTATTTTCCTCTCAAATACTATCCCAAACACACTCCAAATCTACATACATCCCACTTATTGATATTAGGTACTTAGAAGGCTAGTTAAGACACAGCACAGGACCCCTCCTATTCTTTCTCATCCTCTTCCTTGATCACCACCGTTAAATCTCACTTTGTTTGTTGTATAACCCCATGGATTTTCCGCCATGGCTTCCCCTTGGACCTATTCAAATGCTACGACTTCTCCTTTTGTCCCTTAGCATAATCATTCCAAATTACTCCTTCGGTCTTAAATATAGGATATAGTTTGTAGTAATTTATACTACAAACTATATACTATATTGAGGAGTGAAGGTATTATTTTCTAGTCCTAGGTATAGGTATATGTTAATGTTATCTCTCTATTAAAATAGCATAAGCTAATTGACATGATTTAACTCGTACTTCTTTTTAGTCCTAGAGGCCTCATGTGTAAAATCCTTATCTTAAAACTCAATTCTCTATATACTTAATCAAATCTTTTGATAGTGCACAATATTATAGCATAAAAGGGAAAACTTAAACCCGAAGGTCTACCATAGTAGAAAAGATTACAACTTATCTTTCAAAAGTTAGTCATGATAGAAAAAGATTTTAACTAGCTATTGAAAATACCATCATGGTAATAAAAGATTTAAATCACAGCAAATATTGGAAAAGAATAGACTAGTTATTTAAGATTTACCATGGACAATAAAAATTTTCTCATTGCTTCGCAAATCAAACCTAATTAATCAAAACCCTTGGGCCTTGGACTTGTCTAAGTTCACAACGTAATCATTCGACTACAAGTCCAATATCAAACTCAGTTATTAAAATACTTAAACAACAATTTTTTCAAATATCCACTTGAGTTATTTATCCATGATAGAAAGCAGTATAATCCAAACCATAATATCATATCGAGTATGCAACATGAGGCCTACAATGACAACACACAATAATTCACCACATAAATAAAAAGGAGGAGGCTTTTATAACGATTATCATAATAATCAAGCCTCATGAGCCTTTCCCAACTAACTAGTAGAAGAATTATTACATGAAAAATGTTAAATCAATAGGGTGAGACATAAGTCTCAGTAACCAGCTATCCGACTCGTTACACATGCTAGTAAGGTACCAATTAGAATAATTTCTATAACAAACTATTAGAAATATAATTCACAAACTTTCAAATCACAAATTCCATTTCGCATAGAGATATAATTCACAAAATTCTATATCACAAATTGCATATCACAAACTTCCATTTTGCAAACTCGATATCATAAATTGCATATCACAAACTTCATATCACAAATTCTTTATCACAATAGCTATATCACAACTTCCATGCGCAAATTCTATATCATAATTTCTATATCACTATTTTCATACCACAAATTCTATGTCACAGTAGCTATATCACAATTTCCATACACATATTCCATGTTACAATAGCTGCATCACAATTTTCATATTACAAATGCCTATCACCATTCCCAAGTTTCCTCCTAAACCGCCTTATTTCGGTCGACTAGACCCATGAGTTAAGTTACTATCCATGTTACTAGCCATTCAAAAGCTCATTGGTCATGTGATGAGGATCAGTCAAAATCAATAGAGCACATGCCTAGACCGTAGGTTTTTTCTCTGGTTGAACTAGAGGTGTGTCGCAACCCCTAGTTGAACCAGTGGGGCAGTTCCCTTATTGAACTAGGGGTGTCTCAAGATTTTCACATTGATACAATGCGATTCAAATAGTCTTCACATACACACACACACATACATACATAATATATGTATGTATGTGTGTGTGTCTATACATGTGCATACGTACGTACGTATGTATGTATAGACACACACACATACATACATACATACATTTATTATGTATGTATGTATGTATGTATGTATGTATGTATGTATGTATGTATGTATGTATGTATGCATGTGTGTGTGTGTGTTTCACAATTCAAATAATAAGGTTCCACAAGGCATTTTCTATCAAAATACTCATCCACATCATAATAGCTTTCTCAACTTCAATAAACACTTCAAAATACTTATTGATATATTTAATCAACATCAATATACCATTTTCATTTTTATAATCATTTCATAAAATACTCACAAACAACATACCAACACACACATAATAAGTGGAAAATGGGTACCTCTTGTCAAAGCTAAGTTTAGCACAAGTTACAAATCGATTTATACCAATCAATCATAACACCACAATTTAGTATTAAAATTAATTGAGTGGCCAAACAAAGCAATTATAGACTCTGATTTCAACTCTCACCTTTGATAGTTCTCAATCGACCCAACATCAAAATTGGTGCCATGAAAGCTTAAACAACTCAACCAACTCAATTACCAAGCTTTATTCCCATAATCATATTATCAATATCAACTCAAAATATAACCAAAAAAAAAAATCAATCTCTATTATAAATTTCATACAACCTTCAAGTTGTTCACTTTAATAAAAAATCCTAAAATTCTCAATTTACTATCGCTACTCAATTTCTCTATTTCAATATTATTTTTATCACCGAATAACTCTATTTTTTTTAATCAAAATTATTGATTATAATAATTTCCTCCGCTCATTCTAAAATTCCCCAAATTTTCTCACTTTATCTTTTAGGAAAAATATCCATAATTAACTATTTCTCAAAATCATTATTCCAATCTTATTTCTTCCTTTATCTAATTCTTTCTTACCTATTAGAATCATTAAAGCATAATTTTCTCATCAATTTATTCAAAAACACCCAATTTCTAATATTTAAAGTTTCACCCAAGAGTTTCAATATTCAAAATCCACCGTAAACCTTAGATATAAGCCATTCAATCATCAATATAACCTCTAATAAGTTATACTAAACCATTAAATTCGAATTTTTGACCCCTAGATCATAAATCACAATTTTTCTAACCAAACACTAACTTTAGCTTACCTCAAATCAACCACTCAAGTAAAAATTCAAACCGTAAAACTATTATTCTAACCTCAGGAGCTTTGAAAAATAAATAATCAATTAGGAAACTTAAATTTCCAAAAATTTTCAAACCCTATATATTCCATCAATAAAACCCAAAAAATCACAGAGAAGGAAAATAAAAGAAACAATCATAAAATAGGTAACTTATTGAGTATCCGACATCAAGTAGAATTTCGACCAATTTCCTTCTCCTACTCACTTACTCTCTCCCATGCTTACTCCTCAGGTCACAATAAAGGATGGGAAGCGAAAGAAATTTTTGTTTTTTGGCCCCGCCCCCGGGAGGGGGGGGAGGGGATGTGAACCAGTTTTCCTACTCATTTAGAGTGACAGTTCAGATTTTTTATTAATTACCGATTTTTTAAACAAAAAAATCATTTCAAACAAATATGTTAGTTGAGAGATTATCTTTATTTTAGATTCTCTACTTATTAAAATATTTTTTTAAAAATAAATAAATAAATATGGACTCTTCCTACCTATCTAAAGGATGAGTAGGGAACTGATTTGGAGAAAATGACATCTGGAGGAGGAGGAGCTGAGGGTATATATATCAATATGCCTCCCTCCTATTAAATGGGGGTTGTGTGGGCCCATATGCTGCCACCCACCATTTAATTTTTAATTCAATATCTTATATTTATATAGTTTTGTATCTCTTTATTTGTTTTAAAAAATTTCCTTCCCTCCCATTTTTCTTTTGTTATTATATTTTTATAAATTTCTCAACACTTTCTTAGCATATAAAGGGATGAGTTAATTTATGTATTTTACTCAAAGAATTATTTGATACATTTTAATTGCCACAGATAATTTCAATGATCTCAAATCAACATCAATAAATATTTAATTCCTTAAATTTTTATATTATATCTATATTAATTTAATGAGGATAATTTGACACCTTATAAAAGTATAATTCGACCTCATTTATCTAGATTAGGACTTTTCACTTCAATTTTTAATGATACTTCATTTTATTCTCAATTCTATAGTTCAAGGTTTCAAATATTTTGATCTTCCTTAAATATCATATTAGTTGATAATGAATATTCTAATATTATTTGAATCTTAGCAATAAAAATGGGGATGTTACATCAGGCCTACAATATCTTTTTTTTTTTTCAGTCTTATTTGTTTGTCCAAGATAGAATGGCTGTTGATGTATGTATAAGATTACCTTTCTATCAAAATATATCTCAAGTTATTTGATTGGACTCCCTTTTTGCCTATGTATACCTTTAACATCTTTAATTAATCAATATGAGACCTCTTTATTCTAATAAAACCTAAGTTTTGGTTTCAAAACATCTTCTTGGGGTTTAAAAATCTTTGGGTGCTTGGCTACTATGCTTCTAAACCTTGGTTTTGAAAGTTATCCTAAATAGGCACTTGTTTGTTTTCGTTCGGAGCATCAAGCAGCGCAACCCGATTCTACTTGACTAAGCCATGTGCGCGTCCAAGGATTATTAGAGGATGCTTCTTAGAGAATAACTCTCGTTATCTTTAAAGGTCCCAAAAACCTTCTCATAATAGTTTTTGATAATAACACTACTATCAAATTAGGCTAAATCGATGAATTTTTTCCTCCGGATATCACATAAAGGTTACTGTTCAGTAGTAGAACATAAGTGTCTAGCCCAATGAGGCTAGGCGATGTTAATATAGGATCGATGAGCTCCCCCAATATGCTTATGAGTATTACCCGATGATACCTAAGGAGAAGATACCAGCAAGCAATCTCAGATCATTGTGCTACACGGTGGTGGCGTTTCGCCAATGGGGTGATGTGTGCGCACAGTGATGCTGAATAGTAAATAATGTAATAGAGAATGTAGAGAATGCACCTGGTGGGTAACCTCCTATTTATAGGGATTACCTAGGGTTTCTCTCCTTGTCATAGTGAATCTGTTATTTAGGCTGGGTGCGTCTCCCACGTTCTGCAAATGCCTGCTCCACTACCTGTACGGTTCTGAATCACACACACGATGGGAGAATGACTCACCTTATACCTGGGTAGAAAGGATTCTGTAACAAATCCCCTCCTTGGGCCGCATATCCACTAGGCCCAATATATGGGTCCATAACAGTTGCCCCCAAGCTCGGTACTTCAAGTCTCTGCTGTACCGAGGTTCATAAGTTGACCAACCCCGACCTAATGACCAAGTTCTTTATCTTGACTCCTCTGATGTTTTCCTCTTTAACGATATCGCAAATTTGCATGGACAACCGTTACCACAGTCATAACCGACATAACAAGCCTTCCTTTATTTATGACCGGCTTTCATGATTTCCACGATTCATGCGAACAAATGGACTTTGGTCATAAGACCAGTGTTATGAGCTCTAGCCACGTGTACCTCGGTCATAACCGGACTTATGAACTCCAACCATGAGTTACCCCCAATCGAGGTCATCATGAAAGTCTTCCATCGTACGAACATGCACAGTTCTTCGAGGATAGCATGAGCTAATCGCCTACCCACCTTGGGAGCTGATCGCCTACCCACCTTAGGGTACGGAAACGCTTTCCCTCCCGGTTGTTCGCGTACATTTAATATTTACGTCTCAATCACCAAAGCATTTATTACTTCCGGCGTTCTCACTTCCCGATGACGGATAAGCACTAATTACTCCTGACGTTTCTATACACCATGCACACTTGAGATGCCAATAAAATCCCTTAACTCCTTCCTCTTTCCTTAACCCATTGCTTCAGACTTCTTTTCCTTTAACATCTCTGCTACTCTGAGGATGAACTACCATTGTTCTCGAGTTGCACAGAATATCTCAAGAAAATCGCGCTTGGTACACCCATTTCTGTTCTTCAGGGCAAAACTAAAATGCAGAAACCCGAAGAAAAAGAAAGGATCTGACAACGACGTCAAGGTTCTTAGAACCCATGACCATCTCCCCGATGTATTTTCCAGTCTTCATTTGTGTGTCCTAAAGGACATCCGAGAGTATCGATGTATTTGCTTGTCTTCACGTGCACATCCCCACATACATCTGGGCTCTCAAATGTGTTGAGCCAAACCTCCAAACTCTGGCTCAACTTTGTATGGGCTTTCAAAAGAACTTCTGGGGCCCTCTCCATAGTAGAACCATGTAAAGGACACTTAACCATAACCGGTTAATCTTGCAGACTGGTGTGACTTTGGGTGCCAACCATCTAGCGAGCCGAGATGTCCATGCTGACCACCGCAAACCTCAAGTATTTCTGGGTCTTGTCACCGTATATTTTTTTTTTGTGAAGTCTGTCATTGGGTTTATTTTCCTATAAGAACGTCATGTAAACCATTTTGGTGTTAAAAGAAATGAAAAACTGTCGCTATGAACTCATCTGCTTCAATGTATTCTTCTTGTTGCAAACGGACTAGACTTGAGGTAATACACATATCGTAATGCAATGTCATCCCTTCTTCGCTTTTAAATTAAAGCTAACTAATCACCCCCAAATCCGGGTTCAAAATTAAAATCAACCGCCCCTGAATCCGGGTTGACGTTGAAAGTAATCGCCCCTGAATCTGGCTTAAAAGTTAACATCAACTGCCCCTGAATCCGGGTTGAACTCAAAATGAATGGTCCCTTAATCCGGGTTGAAGTGAAAATGAATGGTCCCTCAATTCGGGTTAATAATGAAATGAATCGCCCCCCAATCCGGGTCGAAGATTCGCAGAACGATTCCATCAGACGCTTACCACTCCTGTTGACAGCTGTGTCCGTAGACTCCTTATGACATACAGTCGTGACTTTGCGTGGATTGGTAATTCCAACCGCCTGCGCTGCACAAGAGCATTTATTGCTCATATCACTACCTCCCATCGTCACGCCTTTTTAGGGTTTCAACCCTAATTGCCACAGCAAATTTACATCACAACCCTTGGCGTTTCAAATTCATAACGTATATAAATTTGGTCCAATGTTTTCCTCGTACCAGTTTACACTCGAATCATTTTGCCTTTCGGGAAGGACATCATCCTCTTACTAGAGCACCTCATCAATCCAACAACAAAGCTGCGCTTCTTCGAACTGACATAGGTATTTTCCCTTTGCCCCTTTGTTTATTCTTCAGACAGTTTTCCTCTACCCATGTTGCCTTCTTATGCCAACGTTGCTCGTCTTCTGTAAACGCGTCTGAGTGCATTTCTGGGTTCTTGGGTGGGTTTTCCTGGGTGGATTTTCTTTTTTAAAAAGAATGGCCCGCATCGTACCACACGTTTTCAACTCCAAAAACTCCTCGCCCCTTCCCCAAACGGAAACTCGCACCCATCAATCATCTGCAGGTATGCACGGCAGGCCCACCATTCCAAAGCATTTTGAAGCCCTTAAACGCACTTCAAAGACCCAAAAATTTTCATTCTGGGAAACATCTTCTCCCGAAGATGAGAGGAACGACACTTTATTTCGGCATCCATGAAGAAACAGGCATACCAGAGACAGCCGAACACCATCTTTCTCCCATGCTCCTTCACGAACCTTGTCGTCTCGAGGGCCAATGCCGTGTGATGAGTGTTGCTATAAGAGCATTGACCTTGCTATGTTAGAGCGCTATAAAGAAGCCGACTTACTATTGGCAAATTGCCGATGCAACACTCGTCCGTCAGGTAGCGAGCCTTTTCTAATTTCGGCCCTTTTTTTTTATTTTAGGTATAGATGGCTTCTTCTTCAGACCATCCTTACCTGTCCGAGATGGAGGAATCTAATGCGTCCGCCCCCACTAGGGACCCCACCGGTTGAACATTCGCCGTTAACATTTGTGTAACCCGCATCAGAAGCATTATGGAGTCAACGGACATCAGGCCCCTCGGGCTGTAGGGCGGAGAAGGGTTGATGATCCGGATACCCCTTGAGCGTTAATCAGTTACGTCCTGTCGTCCGTAAAACAAAGATCCTCATTTTTTCTTTCTCTACCGAGATGTTATCACCCTACTTGGCGTGAAATTTCCCTTTACTGAATTTCAAATAAATCTGTTAAACTACTTACATGTGGCACCTTCACAACTCCACCCCAACGGATGGGCCTTCGCCATCGCATTTGAAAATTTATGCAAGAAAATGAAGATTGTCTGCACTATTCCGGTGTTTATGTCTTTCTTTTCTCCATTAGAAACTAGTATGCTTACCAGAGGCACCACGACCTGGTTCGGATGGACTTCACTGCACAGCATTCACGACCACAGGCTCTTTAAACCTTTCATGGATTCATGGAAAAATTTCAAAAATGCTTTTGTAAAAGTTGTTGCCGACCCCCAGCGGGTGCCCTGGTTTGTTCAAAAGATTCGCTCAGGAGAAACCGAAGAAAAATTTCCCTTATACTGGTCTGCCCATCACCACACTCTTATGCCAAACGACTTGATCCCAAAACCAAAAAGTTTTTTAGACGCTGAAGTAACAGCCCAACTAAAACTTTTGGAACTTTCCAGTAAACTGAAGGATCCCATAGATCCAGCCGAGTACATCCCTACGCCATTAGTTAGGAGACGATCAACGACAAGTATGGAAATTTAACCACCTCCGCCTCTAAATTGGCATGCATTATTATTACTGATCATAACAATTGCTGTTTTTATCTTTGCAGACCGAGATATGGGTAAACTGGACTTCCTGACCGTATTTGCTGCACTTCCTGAAGGTGCCGAGAATGTCACCAACCCGGGTAATCAGACAGCCGTAGCTACTGGAACTTCTCGAAAACGCTCAGCACCCAAAGGCGGGCCAAAGCGCGAGGAGGGAGCGTCGAAGAAATCAAGGGGAAAACAGCCTCAAGAAGGGCCGACGGGCCTGCAACCCAACCTCGGTCCTCCAATAGAAACCATCTCAACCCCCTCCTTTGTGGACAACGCCCTTTCCTATGTCGAGCTACCAGAGGGAGAGCTGTGGAAAAGTGGGTGACGAAAGACCTTTTAGATGCTGTCCGGCCTCCTGCATGATTTCACAAATCCCTCGGTCTCACCGACACTGAAAAAGTCGAGATTGCCGATCTGGAAGTTAAGGATCACCGAGCCATCTCTCTCATCAGACCCTTCGCCATTCTCAAGGTCAAATACGCCAAGATGACATCCCACTTGCACCAGGTGGTTGCGGAATGAGAGAACCTAGTTCAGGAGCTCACCCCTCTGAAAAATAACGCTGACCTAGCCAAGGTTACCCAGGAAAGGAACCAGGCTCATGATGAGTTACGAGCTTCTCAAACTGAGAAGAACAAGTTGGAAGAAGAGATAAGGGCACTTAAAGCAAGCTTGTCTCAAATCGAGGACAAACTGACCATGGCCAACCTGGATATAAATTGCTTGGAAGACCTCCACACCAATGACATGTTGCTTGTAGAGAAAGCGCAATATGATGCAGACCATGTTAAAGGTGTGCTGAAGGTGAAGGATGAAGAACTCACTGCCGCTAAAGGTCAACTTGTCAAGTATGCCAGCGCCGCTGTGCAATCTTTTGACAATGCCGTGGCACAAGTCCGAGTTCTCAATCCCCACGTCACCTTGAATACCTCTGGGTTGCATTTTCAAGCATACATCAGCCAGAAAGGGAAGTTGATTCCCCCCGGGGGCTATCGAGGATGAAGATGACGAAGGAGATGATGAGGAAGGTGAAGAAGAGTCAATTCCTCCCCTAGACTCCGTACTCGCCTTTACGACACATCCCCTCTTTTTGTTTCTTTAAACTTGTTGATTAGCCTTCTGCTGCTGTGGTTATCACCTGGCGTTCAACTTTTGATGTATTATCTTGACTTCTGCCCTATCAACATACCTTTTGCTTCTCGTGTTTTCATAAGTTACTCTTTACTTGCATGCATTAACCGATTTATCTAACACTTGTCAATTTTATGCACTTACCAAGCTCATCCGCCCGTAATAGCAATAAACTCGTCAAATGTTTTAACTTTATGCTCTAAAGCTTTAACAACCCGACTTGATCAAGGTCAAGACGTTGGTCTATTCTATTATCCGGGCGCTTGCTCGCATTAAGCCTTATATGGCTTTACGCTTTATAACACCTGAATTTTCCAAACCGATTTGAAAATTCTTTCCTTTGGCTCCTATAGGCCTTCCGAAGACTGATTTCTTAACCATGACTTCATGCATGCTACGAAACCTAGGTGTGTATGCCCAAGATTCGTGCATGCTTACACGATTTTCGAAAGACTGGTGTTTACGCCACGAATTCCTACGTGTTTGTTTCGTACGTGGTTCTGAAAGCCGGTGTGCGCACCCAGAGTTCAGACCTTTATATTTTAGACATGATTTTCGAAAACCGGCTTCTTGGCCATGAATTCATACATGTTCCTTCTTACACATGATTTCGAAAACCGGTTGTTGTACCAGAATTCATACATGCCCTCTACCAACATGATTTTTGGAAACGGGTTTTTTGTACCTCAGAATCCTACACATTTAATTTGAACATGATTTCCGGAAATGGGTCTATGTACCTCAGATTCCCACATGCTTATAATGATGCCAATATGATAAATAAATTGTTCTGAAAATGGGCTCCTAGACCCAATATTCATTAATTTAACCAACATGATTCAACGATGTCGTCATCACATAACGCCCCATAGGAGTAAACCCCCTTTTTAATAGCTTCCTGATAACCCTATACAGTGGTATGGGCTAATCTTTAACTATAATATGCCTTTAGCTTGTCAGCATTCCAAGTTCGCTTAACGGGCTTCTTCTTCAATGTCTCAAGCTTGTAAGCTCCTTTGCCCAAGCTCTCCGTTACACGGTACGGGCCTTCCTAATTTGCCGCGAGCTTACCCTGACTGGAATTCTTGTTACCTATGTCGGCCCGGTGAAGGACGAGGTCGCCTTTGTCGAAACTCCAGGGTCTGACTTTCTTGTTATATCGATTAGCGATAAGTCGAGTAGCTGCCAACTCCCGACAATGTGCTGTAACCCGGGCTTCATCAATTAGGTCCAGCTCCACCGTGATGGCCTCACCGTTTTGGCCTTCCTTATTTAGAGCGTTGATCCTTCTCCATGAGGGTTCACCAATTTCGACCGGTATCATTGCCTCACAGCCGTAGGTAAGCCTAAATGGGGTTTCCTCGATTGCTGTATGCACAGAAGTCTGAAGTCCCCATAAGACGGAGTACAACTGCTCGACCCAGTCCGACTCAGCCTTCTCCATCCGCTTTTGCAACCCTTCAAGAATAACTTTGTTAGCCGCTTCAGCCTGCCCATTAGACTGCGGATGCTCGATGGAAGCAAAGTGTTGCTCAATGTGGTAGTCGGCCATCATCTCTTGGAAACCCTTGTCAGTGAACTGGGTTCCATTATCCATGATAACCTCAGCCGGGATCCTAAAAGAATAAATGATATTTCTCTTTACAAATTTCGGCACTCGAGCTGAGGTTATAGTTGCCAATGGTTCCGCCTCTATCCATTTCATGAAGTAATCCACGGCCACTATGAGCCACTGCAACTGCCCTGGCACCGGCTTAAGGGCCCTAGCAAATCCATGCCCCACTTGAAGAATGGCCATGGAGCTGAGATATAGGTTAATTCTGACCGGGAATCCGGATCACCTTACTGTGCTTTTGACAGCTGTCACACATGCGTACATGCTCTTTAGCGTCTGCTGCCATAGTCAGCCAAAAGAAACCGGCCTGAACCACTTTACGGGCTAAAGCCTTAGCGCCCATATGGTGTCCGTTGATCCCCTCGTGTATTTCAGATAGAACATACCCGGCCTCGGCCGTACTAAGACATTTCATCATTGGGGAATGAAAACCTTTCCGATACAGCTCATCCCCAATCATGGCATATGATGCTGCCGTTCTTACTAACTTCTTTGCCTCTGTTGCTTCCGTTGGGAGGATTCCTCTCTCAAGGTAATTAGCAATTGGCTTTCTCCAATCTGTCAGCTCCGAGATGACCATCACGCAACTCGGTTCTGTCAAGTTTTGTTGAATTATCGTGCGATTATTTCTGGGGCTCTTTGTACTTGCTAGTTTAGACAAGATATCTTCCCTAATATTCTCTCCTCCGGGAATATGTGCTACTACCACTTTGTCAAAATCAGCCATAATCTGCCGTACTTTCCCCAAATATTTAACCATTAGGGGTCCTTTAGCCTGGTAAGTTCCATCAATCTGTGAGGCTACCAATTGGGAATCAGTAGAAACATGAACTTTCCTGGCCCCATTCTCTTTACCTGAAGTAATCCAGCGATTAAAGCCTCATACTCCACCTGATTATTGGAGGTTTTGAAATTAAAATGAAGGGAATGCTCCAATGATATTCCTTCTGGACTTTCTATAATTATCCCAGCTCCGCTTCCCTTCTTGTTCAAGGATCCATCAACGAATATCCTCCAAGTCTCCGTGTCCTTTTCTTCCCCTCCTTCCGAAGGGGTTAGCTCCATCACAAAATCAGCTAATGCTTGTGATTTAATAGCATGTCGGGCCTCATAAGTTATGTCGAACTCGGATAATTCGATAGCCCAGCTAACCATTCGTCCCACCAAATCAGGCTTGTGAAGAATTTTCCTAATTGGTTGACCGGTGCGAACAATGATATGATGGTTCCGAAAGTACGGACGTAACCGTCTTGCTGTAATGAGTAAAGCAAAAGCCATCTTTTCTAGCTTTTGGTACCTTAACTCAGAGCCTTGTAATGCCCGACTTACGAAATACACTGGACTCTGGCCTTCTTCGACGTCTCTAACCAAAGCGGCACTCACTGCCTCTTCTCCAACAGACAAATATAGAATCAAACTCTCCCTGTGTTCTGGCCTCGACAACACCAGCGGAGCAGACAAGCACTGCTTGATCTTTGCAACGCCGTATCACATTCCTGGTTCCATCCACCCAGAGCTTCCTTCTTTAACAGTCTAAAAAATGGGAGAGAATTCTCTACCGACTTAGGTAGAAAACGAGTTAATGCAGCCAGCCTACCAGTTAGTTGCTAAACTTCTTTCTTAGTTTGCGGAACCTGCATGTCCAACACGGCTTGGCACTTGTCCAAGTTTATCTCGATTCCTCTATGCGTTAAAAGAAAGCCTAAGAACTTTCCCGCCGGGACCCCGAAACCACACTTTGCCTGGTTCAAACGAATTTGGTATTTCCTTAGCTTGTCAAATGTTTGTTGCAAATCACGCACATGGCTCGTTGCGTGCAAAGACTTGACGATCATATCATCTATGTAGACTTCGACATTCTTCCCGAGCTGATCTTCAAATATCCGATTCATCATTCTTTGATAAGTAGCCCCAACATTCTTCAGACCGAACGACATAACATTATAACAATAATTAGCCTTGTCCGTGATGAAAGCAGTTTTTTCCTGATCATCGGGTTGCATAGCTATTTGATTGTATCAGGAATAAGCATCAATAAAAGAAAGTAATTTAAACCCGGACGAATTATCCACTAGCTGGACTATATTCGGCATTGGGAAAGAGTCTTTTGGGCACACCTTATTTAAATCCTTATAATCAGTACATACTCTCCATTTACTGTTTGGCTTCCTAACCGTAACGACATTTGACAACCATGTAGTGTACTGTACCTCCCGGATGAAACCAGCTGCCAATAATTCATCCACATGAGCTTCCAAAGCTTTTCTTCGGTCATCGCCAATTTTTCGTTTCCTCCGGGAGACCGGGGTTGACCCAAGATAAATTGCCAGTTTATGATAGCAAAATTCGGGGTCGACCCCGGTAATGTCCGAAGGCTGCCAAGCAAAAACATCCTTGTTATTCCGCAAAAAATCCTCCAACTCCGCCCGAACCTCAGGGTCTAACATTTTACTGACTTTAGTAGCCTGGCTGGGCTCAAGGCCTAACACGAGGTCCACCAATTCACCACTCGGCTCTGACTTTTTCATCTTCTCTTCTTCACACAAATCCAACTTTACCGAATTGACCGACTTTCCTTCTACACCGGCTTTGAACGAAGCATTCTTATCTTTACGAGAAGTCATCTTCCAACCGCTCTTCGCGTTTCTAACCGTGTTGAAATAGCATTGCCGAGATTCCTTTTGGTCGCCCTTTACCGTGACGACTTGGTTCTTCTTATTGATCAACTTCAACTTCTAGTGCTTTGAACACACTAGCATGTCCCAATCATGAATGGTCGGTTGCCCCAAGATGATGTTATATGTCGAAGGAAAATCAGCCACTATAAACCTAACTCAGTCTGTTTTAAAAGCTTCTCTTGTTCCTAGAGTCAGCTTCAAATCTATGTAACCTTTTGGGCGAGTATCCTGCCCATTGAATCCGGTCAGAGTCGTCCGACATGGATTTAAGTTTTAAGGGTCGAGCCTCATCCGCTTGAATGCGTCCTATAGGATAATGTTGACCGCACTACCATTGTCAATAAAAATCTTCTTAACACAGCAATTCTCAACTGTTCCGGTGATTACCAAACCGTCATGATGACCTGGATGCACGTCCTCCAAGTCTTGCCTTGTAAAACTAAGCACTAGGGATTCCGACTTTGAAAAATCTTTCTTGAACTCCGGACGGTCTCTAATGGAAAGTACCTCCCTCAGGTACTTCTTTTGCTAGCTTATGGAATCTCCTCTTCCCCCAAAACCTCCGCTAATAACATTGTAATCAAACTTGGAGTCGGGGAATTCATCATCACTAACACCAGCCTTCTTATTCCGGCCCCGTCTCTTCTTTTCTGAGGATGGGCTTTTACTTCGATCCTCACGCCGCTTATGATTTCGCCATCCCTGCGTTTGAATCACGTACCTGCGGAGTTTTCCTTCGCGAACAAAATTTCCGATTGCATCCCTCAAATCCTAACAACTATCTGTGGTGTGACCATGCTGGTCATGAAATTCACAATACCGAGTTTTATCTAAAGTAGCCTCTCTCCTCATGGGCCGAGGTCATTCGACCTTCTTCATCTCGGTTGCCGAAACCTCCTTCTAGATTTGTGCCTGGGAGACCTTCAATGGGGTATACCAATCAAACCTTCCTCCTGGCTTCCCCCCATTATCCTGCTATCACCACCACGTTCGCGTGAATCTTGTCGACGCCCATTATGTTGTTCTTTGCCTCTAGGCGAAGGGCTTTTACCCCTCTCTCTGGCACTTGACTCAGCATCTCCATCTGCTCGAGCTCTAAGTAAGTTTTAGCCTTATCCCGGAACTTGGCCAGGGACTCAGGACAACGTTTTAGCACGGACTTTTTCAAATAAGAGGCACCACTAAGGTCTGCTATGACGCAATGGAGATGTACCTCCTCTTTTAAACCGGGTACCTGAAGAGCCGTATCTTTGAAACGTGCGATACTTTTTGTAGGTCTCCCCGTGTAGTCAAGCTTCACCGGTCCACTTGAAACTCGCTCTTTGGCTATTTCCTACTTGTGGCAAAGTTAAGCAAGAACTTCTGCTCCAGGGACTTCATATCATTGATAGATCGCAAAGGCAGAGAGTGGAACCAGTCCTGAGCTGACCCCCTTAGGGTTCCTACAAATAGTCGTGGAATAACATGCCCCACGATTCCCTTAACCCCGATTTCCAACTTGAAATTGTTCACGTGGTTAAGCGGGTCCTGGCTTCCATCATACTTCGGCAATTCCCTCGAATCCAAACCCTTGGGATAAACCGCGGCCATGATTTCATTTGAAAACTAGCTCAGGACATTCTCCCCACCGTGTCCCTCTCCGCCAGCCTTAGGCGTACCACTCAATGGGGGTGTCATTTTATGAACCAAGTCGGCTTTATCAACCCAGTGAACGTGTGTATTGACTTCTGTGGCCGTTGTATCACTAACCCGGCTAGGTCAGCTAACACCATAACCGACGTTCAGGACTGGATGTTCCAACATCCTAACCTGTTCCTCAAGCAGCAATATCTTCCTAGTTTCCCCTTCAAGACTCTTACCTCAGTCGTTGGCGACCAGATCTCTCTCCTCATGGTCTTCATTGGGTTCCTCTACGTCGGTGTTAACCGACGTTGTAACCACTACCCGGCTTGGGCCGGCTCCATCACGTTCCATATTCCGGGCTGGCTTTTCTCTATGCATGAAGCGTTCTTCCAGCTCCTGCCTCATCCGCCTCTGTTCCTCCTGGCACCAGATGGCGTTTTGACGTTCCATATCCTCCCGAATAAGCCGGGCGTCTTCTTCTCTTTGAAGTCACTGACGAGTCTCCATATTGTCCATCCGCTGAGCCAACGAACCGACCGTCTTATGCAACAACTTAGCATCGGGATGCTCAAGCTGAAACTCTAAAGATGGAGGAGGAAAATCTCGCAGTAACTCCTGCTGCTCCTGTAAGATACCTTGGCTAGGATGAGGGGAATTTGTCGTGTCCTCAGTCTCATCTTCTACTCCCACAACCTTATGGCGAGAGTCAGGAGCAACAGAATCTGAATATTGGACTGTTTGCTCCACACACTACTGCTGTGGTTGTTCCTCCAGTAATCTATCTTGTCGAAATGCCTGACTGCGAATTCGAGTACTTCTCGCCATCCTCAGTGGTTATTACTGGCCTTTTGTGGCTTGGAAGTCAAAATTTATGGTCCCTACAGTCGGCGCCAATGTTCAGTAGTAGAACATAAGTGTCTAGCCCCATGAGGCTAGGCGATGTTAATATAGGATTGATGAGCTCTCCCAAGATGCTTATGAGTAAAGCACCTGAGCAGAGAGGATTACCTGATGATACCTAAGGAGAAGATACCAGCAAGCAATCTCAGATCACTGTGCTACACGATGGTGGCGTTTCGCCAATGGGGTGATGTGTGTGCACAGTGAGGCTGAATAGTAAATAATGTAATAGAGAATGTAGAGAATGCACCTGGTGGGTAACCTCCTATTTATAGGGATTACCTAGGGTTTCTCTCCCTATCATAGTGAATCCATTATTCAGGCTGGGTGCGTCTCCCACGTTCTGCAAATGCCTGCTCCACTACCTATACGGTTCTGAATCACACACACGATGGGAGAATGACTCACCTCATACCTGGGTAGAAAGGATTCTGTAACAAATCCCCTCCTTGGCCGCATATCCGCTAGGCCCAATATATGGGTCCATAACGGTTACCATATGGATCGGAAGTGTTTTTGTTCACCGAATCGTAATTAAAGTCAATAAATCAAAACTTGCATTTTCATTCTTGAGTGACTGTTCATTTAGTATATTAGTTTAGTGTTCTAATTTTAAAATTTCATAACTAAATCTCAAAAAACTCGAGACGGAGTGGTTCAAGCTCTCTAAATGAAGATCTCGCACACCCTCTATTGGGAAAAAAGTATAGTTTGGTCCAGGTTCTTCATCAATTAGACCGATCGGTTCGGCCTAGAAACCGGTGAACTGTTCGATAAACAAATCCAATCCAGGCATCAACCTTATTTACTTTTTTAAAAAATTAAATTAAATTATTATTATTTTTAGAATTTCATATTAATAGTCCTGAAATTTTTAATATCTCACTAGTTTGGGTCCGGGTTAGTTCTGGTTTGACTTTGTCGACCCACTCACCCTTGACCAAGAATCCGGTCGATTTAGTGGCCGGTCCGAATTTAAGAATATTCATGTGGTAGAATGTTATGATGTGGACATTTTATTTTTTAAAAAAATAAATAAATAAAGCACCCCACAAGGGCAAAACGCACGTACGGTCAAGCCTGAAGGAAGCAAAAGAGAAAGAGGGAAAGGGTCAGGTCCGGAGAGGGAAAGGAGTGCGCCGACGAAGTGTGACATGGGAGTAGTCGTCGTTCGGCAATCGTCAAGTGCGGTCACAAGACGTCGGTTTTCTCTCCATTTGAAGAAGAAGGTTTGATGAAGAGGAACAAAAAGCCAAGTGCCATCTGGGAGAGAAATTTGGAGGCCGAATATTCAGCTCTTTCGCCAAGTTTAGAGCAAAAACCAAGGATTTTGTCATGGAATTGAAATCAAGATTCTAGGATTCATTTACCTGAAACTTTTTGGTTTTTCCTAGGTAACAGAGGAGAGTTTGAGGAATTGTAATTGACTGGTTAAAAACTCAAATGAAAATCAAAGGAAAGGGGATTGAGGCCACTGTATATCTGAATCCGAAAATAAAAAATAAAAAAAGATGGGAAAAGAGGTTGGTTAAGCAAACCCACACCTACAGTGGCGGAAGCTTGTTATGGGCCCAGTTACGCCCCGACCGATCTTATAAAATTTGTTAAGAAATATATGTATTTATTATATGATATTTTATTTGGCCACAAATTTGGCCCCACTAATTTTTAATCTTCTCTCGTAAGGATAACGTTTGTTTCATTACTCATTGGACTTTGGGAGGAAAGTAAAATTCTTGTTTGAGATACCGAAAATGTTGGTATCATCTTATATATTGTTTTGATTTATAATTATCAGTTATTATCTATTTGTATTTTTAAGGTTATTTGATACTATTTAGTAAATACTCTCACTGATCCTTATTTAAGGAACCAACTAACAATTCTTACAAGTCAATAAAAACAGTTAAAGTCATTAAATTTGTCCTAAAATTTAAATAATTTTCAATATTATCCCTATTAATTACACTAAACTCTAATATCATTTTAATTATATTACTATTTTTTTTGCTCGAAAAAAAGAGTGTTAATTAATTTTTATTAATTATTACTTGTCACTCACTACCTTTTTAATTATGGGTATACATGGAAAAAAAAATATTTAATGCTATTTGGAAACAAGCAAATATCTTATAAAAAAGACCAAATATATTTGTTAGTTGGTGTCTTATAATAAGAACTAAAAGGAGTAGTTCAATATGTTTATTTTTTGATCCGGCCGGGCTAAATTTTTTTTCTGGTTCCGCCACTGCACACCTATGTCGGAGATTGTCAAAGTGAAATTCTTAATCCTCACCTAAGAAGCTTAGCATGGCAAGCTGTAGTTGAATGATATTGCTGATTGGCTTTATACAACTGATCTTATATGACATTGTTTGGATCATGTCGCGTGAATGGGTTTCTTAGTTTCTTCAAATACTGAATCACTTTCTTCAACTTCTCACTCAGTTATTCTCTTCATTTTGTCCTATATCCTTCATACAATTACAGGTTTCTTATTTTCTAGGGCTTTTGTAATCACCGGGCCTGGCTTAATTTTTTGCAGAGAGAGCCGCTGCTTGTATGTCTCTCTGCTTTCCGAGTGAATTTCAATTAAAAATAAATTCATTCTTATTCTTATGAAATTAAATCATTATACAAGATGCCATCTCATTTTTTTTTTTTTTTTTTTTTATAAGAAACAATTAATCAAATCATATTCTTTGAAATTCTTTAAAATTAATTGGAGACTAACTTTGTTTGTCAAAATTGCCCTTTCAATGTGGAAGAGAGAATGTACAATCAAATCATATAATACAACCGCGTTATATTTACAAAAACCAGTTGATCAGGAAAGAAGCAGTTTCATACTCGGGCAAAATTTACATCTTCTATAAGCAGTACACAAGTTACATGCATCATGTGCTGCGAGTGTACATGTTCAAACAGTTTTGGTAATATTTACAAAAGCAAAAATTTAGAAGTACATAAAACTGCTAATTTCTAATCAAATGAAAGCTAAATTAGTACCTTTCCCAGGATATCAAGAAGGATTTTAGCTACTCTAGTTTTACAATATATGCATGGCGGATATGGGAGCAGAACTTCTCGCGCAAGCTCTTACCACATTCTTCACTATCTCGTTTAAACCCTCAAAACATGGTTCAATTTTTCGAGTTTCGACTCCAAGTGTAAATGGGTCCCGGGTCGAAAATATCTTTCTCTCCCTAAAGACAACTCATAAAAATCCAAAACCTCACAATTGCCCTTTGATTTGTAGTTCTTCACAAGAGTATGCTCCCCAGTAGTTCAGTTCAAGGGTGCACGTCACCATTCCCCAATGGTCCTCATTCCTCAAGACCCTGGATGCCTTTAAAAGATATGTACAGGCACTGTAGCAGCCTCTAACATGGATACTTCTGAAAGATCTTCAATTCTTGCCAAGTTCAAAGATTAGATGCTGTAGTTCAGCCTTAGAAGTTAGAATCACCAAGCCTGATCTGTTAGTTAAAGAAGTATGGTGACTCTAAAACGTCCTTAAGTCGAAATCTCCCCGTTCTGGCAATGGTGGGAATGATAATGAAGGGAAAGACCTCTCAAAGCCCTCCAGTAACTGTTCAAATGGTAAACAGATTAAAGAGATAGAAACAATGTCAAAAAATTGAGAATGTGACATCAGTTTGAAAGTTGATGCCAAAATGAAACAATGAAGGCCTCCTTTCAATATTTGTTTCCTTGGGCCAATTAATATGGTAAAATTGTTTATGATTGGGTGTTTTTTTAACTTGTCCTCATTTATGATTGGATGTTTTTAAATTGTTTCTTCTCTCTCTATCTTCATGGGTACAATTAATATGGTAAAATTGTCACAATCTCATTTATTACATGAAACTGAACTTATAAATAGGACTAAATTTTTTGGTCAAAGTGGACTTATAAATAAGACCAGAGTGGTACATAGATTAGTATGTATCATCAACAAAGGATACTCTTTTATAATCTACTCATTTGATCCTATTTATATAGTTGAGAAAATATTTTTTGATCATATTTCGAAGTCACGCTATTAAATTTTTTATATGAAATTTACAATTTTATCCTTCATTTATTATTGGGTATATTAATTCTCATAGGCTATAATGTATATTAAATAGAGATATAGTTGAAAAATTACTAAATTTTAAGCATATAATTAACGAGGTTTAAAACGTTTTTAGCTACCGTGAAACATGTTTGGAGTTATACTCCTCTGGTCTTATTCAAGACTCATTTTATTATAGTGCGCGTCTACATTGAAGAAACTAACAATGTGCCCAGACCATTGTTATTAAACTCACGAGTTGACTTTTTAAGTTTATTGTTTTTAAATTTCTAACTTACAAAAAACGAGTCGAAGTCAAGGTAAACTCATGCTAGTTGTAAACTCGGTTAAACTCGGAGTTTATACACCGAGTTTACCATTTTTACGTTTCTAGCATACAAAATCGTTTAACTTACTCTTAGACTTGTGTTAACTTTTTTTATTTGACCATGCTCGGCTTTATATGGAAATTTTATAGAATTTTTTTTATTAAATATGATAAATGATGAATGTTGATGGATTAATTTTAATTATTTGGATTTAAAATATATTTAAATCAAATTGTTATCATTTTAATATTTTAATTATTTCATTGTACACTAGTAATACCTATTTAATAAACAAAATAAACTCTTACGAGTTTACGTCATCGTATCCACGAGTTTGCTTAAACTCATGAGTTTAACAACCTTCCCCGCAACTAATTGCCACACCTAGCCACGTGCATAGTCTTTTTAATATTTATACCCTGATTATTTACATGCATCTCTCTTATGTTTTTCCGATTCATTCTCTTACATCTCTTTTTTCCACAATCCCTATCTCTCTCATCAACTTCACAAATAACGCTATAACTAAGGAAAAAATGATCTTACATATTTATTACTTTTAACTAATTTATACCAATTTTTGATATGTGTTATTTTAAAATTTTGGTTAATTCTCACTTATAAAAATAATTGGAAGGATTGTTTTATCTAATTAATATAGTGTTAAAAGTATGTGCATATACAATTGTTGAAATGAAATGTAGGTGGGTTAGTAATCATAATTGCACTGATTGTAATAAAAATTTGTGGGGTTTGTTATTAGCTTAATTGATGAGTTACTGCCCGAAAAATCTATTGCAAATAACACTAAACATCTCCATTATAAATTTCTTGAGTGTGGGATTGTAAGTTTGAACCTTCCGCTAAAAGTATATTAAGTACATCAGTACACGAGTCATAATTAAAAAAAAAAAAAAAAAAATTAATGAGATAGGAATCTAGTAAATTTTATAAAATTTACGTTTATAGATTGCAATAATTATTTTAAACAATTTAATTCAAATTCATAAATAAAAAATTAGATAGTAATAGGATATCACATTTTATTACAATAAGTGATGTGGGTGAATTGGAATATACATGTTTGACCCTCGAAAAGAATAATTAATTTTTGCGGTTTACACTTTTCATGTTGCATAAGAAGAAGAAGATTCCTACACACACATGAAATTGTGGGACCCACATTTTTTAAGAAAAAACAAAAAAAAACTCAAAAATGGAAATGGTGGGATCCACATCTTTTTGTATCTATGAAATGAGGATACATTACTTCTCCTACAACATGAAAAGTGTATTTCCTTAATTTTTATACAAAAGAATAATTGATTACTCTCTCGGACTTTCTCATAAGCATTGTTGTTAAAATCGTGATTTACCTCGCAAGATAGCAAGATCCAGTTGGCCACATAAATCGCAAATTGAACTGGAACAATAGGATTGACGGGTAAATCGGGTAAATCCAAAATGTATTCTTCCTCTTGTGCGATATTTCTCTACCTCTCAGCTTCAAACTCGATGATGACGACGACACCTTTGTGTAACAGTGCTCCATCTAACTGACAAAATTTATTCAAGAGCCAATAAAATAAATAGACCTTGCGAGTACATCCAAAGGAAAAGTAGAATCAAGTCTCACTTACTAGATCAATCTTTAGCTCAAAGTTGAAGAAAAAGTATATATGAGAACATGAATCAGAGACAAATCTTCGGAAAATTGACCCACAGAGCTTCAAACAGCAGCGAAACCCAGAAAAAAGAAAAAAAAGAAAAAAGAGAGAGAGAGAGAGAGAGCTGAGAAAGGAGAAGAGTTTTTTTTTTTTTTTTTTTTTTCTGAATTCTAACATAGTTTTACTAGAAATATGCTTAAACTCTTAGGCCCTGTTTGGTACGCGAAATTGGGCTGAGGGAAAGGAAGTTGGCCCAGTTCCAACTTAAAAATCCTGTTTGGTGAGCCACGGTTCGGTGAGACCCGGTTCCAACGGAGGCTCGGTTCAACGAATGTGGGAAGATGGGTTCCATTTGAAACTGGTGGGATCTGAAAATGTTCCCGGGAAAGCCAAAAATTCGGACGAAAAAACCCCTGAACAAATTATATTATAAACAGCTGCGAAGTGAGAAGGACGAGCTGCGAGAAGGAGAACGACGAGCTGCGAGAAGGAGAACGACGAGCTGATTGTCGGTGTTTGAACGACTCGAACGACAAGTCTAACTCAGGGGAGACCAGTGTCGAATCCAGGTAATTGGAAATGGGTGTTTAATTTCTGAGAAATTTTGGCCGATGGTGTGTTTTTTGGAATCCTTTTGTAATCCAAGTCCACCTGTTTGTAGGCAAATTCAGGGGATAACTGATGATGGCCATTGTAATTGCCCACTAAAGTTATAATGAAATGGATATTGCTAAGTTTGGTTTTTCCTTTCACTGTACCTGCTTCTTGTAACAAATACCCAGATCTGTTTGGCATTAGAAGTCTGTATTCCCTATTACTTACCTGCTTCTTGTAACAAACAAAAAAAGAGAGTAACTTCAACATTCCTTGAAATTTTTTACATTTGCAGAAGTTTGGTTGTTCATGTTTAGAGTAAGAAAAAAACATAGCACATGCTTCTCTGTGTCCAGGTATTTTCAATATATGACATGTACTGCGTTGGTGTGAAATCTTGAATTTTACGAGATACTTTGGTTTGCTTTGATTCGATATGACCAGGGACGGACCTTGAAAAAAATATTTGGGGGGGCTAAATATATACTTATTAACTAATTTTTAAGAAAAAATATTTAGGGGGGCCAAATGTATAAAATTTTTAGTCAAACGTATAAATTTTTGGGCCAAATGCATAAAAAAATCTACTTTACATGAGATACTTGGGATTAAAAAAAAAAATTGGGGGGGGGGGGGGGGGGGCATGGCCCCATTGTACCAACAAAGGTCCGTCATTGGATATGACCTTATGCAGAATTTTTGCGTCTGTCAACATTTGCGTTCGAACGTATTTAAGAGCATTGTTGGAATTTCACCTCATCTTCCCACTTAATCAACACCCAATTCTTCATACCAAACAGTTCATTTTCCTTCAACTTAAGTTTCATTCCTTACTTTACCAAACAGTTTTCTCTTTTAAGTTCCCTCTAATCTTCCATTCCTTTCCTTTCCCTTCCTTTCCTTTCTTTTCCCTCCTCAAAAGTTCCCTGTACCAAACAGGGCCTTAAATGGGTTGTGAGTCTACTCAAGTATGAATTCAAAGAAGACCCAGAAGGGAAAAAGAAAGGAGCCAATGAGGGTGAGTTGACCTGCAAGACAGAAAGAGAAGAAAATTCCGGGAATTGATGCTTTGAGGGTTTCCTCCTAGAAATGTCAGAAAAATACTGGGAAAATTATACTTATGTCCCAATCAAGACAAACGAAGGCTCAAATATCCCTTAAAATTTTAAATTTGCAAGGAAATCCCTTAACATTTATTTTATATGCATATATAGAGTCTAATATAACTTTATATCTTAAGTAATAGAATCTTACGATCCGTGTCGGTCCCACGATTTACGATCTTCACACCCCCTCCCGATTTTATATAAGATCTCGATTTTGACAACATTAATCATAAATAACATTCTCGATCATACATGGATCCGGTGCTAAACATAAGTAACAATTTCACATTTGTTTAAAAAATTAAGTCACTTTTTCCATTTTTAGCTCTGAATTTATTGCATGTCTCTGTTATCTTATCTTTTTCCTACTTCTTCTCTTACATTTCTTTTTCACTTACTCTCTCTAACTCATCATCTTCATAAATAAGGATATGATTAGAAAAAATATATCTCATACATATTTATTACTTTTAAATAATTTTAAGTTATATTTTCATTCACATGATTTGGAAATTTTGTTTAGTTTTTTACTTATAAAAAGGATTGGAAGGAATATTATACCTAATAATTAATATAGCGTGAAAGGTAGGTGCTTGTATGATTGTTGAAATAAATTGTGGGCGAATGAGTTATAACGTACTGATTGTAATAAAAATTTGTGAGGTTCGGGAATTATTAGTTTACATATAAGTGGCCGTAGACAATGGTGGCGCCGGTGGCCATAAAAATTTCTGAACAATGACTTAGAAACCAGAACTCCAATTGGTTGTCACTCGTACCCAATTACCGTATCTTCCTTTAATGTACTTGAAGCAATTAGCCGGAATTGTCTCCTGAACTGGGAACTCTACAGTACCATTTTCAATCTCAGCATTATTATTAGAGATATTATATATGTATACCACTTCTGGTCCATTTATAAGTGCCATTTTGACCAAATCACACATCTGCGATGAGAGGTAGGTAGCTCAATGATTATAGGGTAAAATTTCAACTTTACCCTCATTTATCATTGGGTACCTCTTAACTTTTTCTTCCTCTCTATTTTCATTGGTACAATAATATGGGCAAAATTCTCACAATCTCATTTATTTGGTCAAAAGGGACTTATAAATAGGACCAAATTTTTTTGATCAAAAGGGACTTATAAATAGGGCCAGAGTGGTATTAAATATTGATGGAGTTGGAATATTGTTGAATTTTATAATAGAATTAATGAGATTTAAAGTTTTTATTGGTATGTGTGAAAAAGTTGGAAGTTCCCTATGTACAGGACTAGAGCCGGGAAATCGGGCTGAGCTCGTTTAAGCCCTGGCCCGTCAAGAGCCGAACTTAAAAAATAGACAAGATATTTGAAATTGGCCCTGCATGGTCGACCCTGTAAGGCCTTGGGCTTAATTGGGCCGGCCAGTTAGACCCTTTTAATTGTAGCTTTTTTTTTAAATATGTATTTTTCTAATTTATATGTATTTTGTATTTGTTATACAGTTATTTATCCATTTAAGTACAAATATATAAATACATAATAACTATACTATGAGTTTACGATTTGGTTTATTATTTGTTGCAGATAAAGATTATGGATGCGTTCATGATGCTTGGGAGAAGAAATTCATGATATTCTTACTTATGAAGCGGAGCTTCTACTCCAAGTGAAGACAATCAAATATCTATAAAATTAATGATAGTGGCGAAGAATGTGACAATTGACAATGATAGTGATATCTTCTTTTATTTTATATGAGTTATCTAATATTGCTTAGTAGTATGCTTCTTATGTTTTATGTGAGTTATTTATAGACAATAGTTTTTTTATATATAATAAATTAGTAAATGTGTTTATTTTTTGGATGATTCGTATTATTTTGATATTAATATTGATCACATTTTTTTGATAAATTAGAACTTTAATTGTTGTAATTTAGTAATTATATTTCTTTGGAAAAAACTGGAGGAAAAATAGTTAAAATTTGGAATAGTAACTTCCAAGCCTTGTAGGGCCGGCCCTAGTCCCAGTGCTCTGGACTAGGCTTTGAAAAATAAATGTTTCCTTACCTCGGACCCCGCTGTAGGGCCGGCCCCATTAGGCCCTGGTCCTTCAAGAGCTAGGCCGCCCGATTCTCGCCCTATATAGGACCAGAAGAGTACATGCATATGTGTGTAAAAAATAATAGCAAAAAATACTCTTTCTAATATACTCCTCTAGTCCTATTTGAAAAGTTGAGAAACGATTTTTTATTATATTTAGAAGTCACGTGATTAATTTTTTTATATAAATTTACAAATTTATTCTTCATTTATTATAGTGTAAATTTATTCTCATAGGCTATAATATATGCTAAATAGAGGTATAGTTGGAAAGATATTAAATTTTAATTATATAATTAATGAGGTTTAAATTTTTTTTCCAGGTTTCATGAAACATGTTTGGAGTTGTACTTCTCTAGTCGTATTTATGAGGTACTCCTAATATTTTCACACAAAACAAGAAAAAAAAAATTAAACCTTTTAACTCAACCATGAATTAAACAATTTTTTAACTCTACCCCTACTTAATATGGATAATACTCCACAAAATGAAAATAAAGTCATCAAGTGAAAGGTTGAATTGTATATTAAAGTCAAAACTTTAATGGAGTGCCTTATAAATAGGAGAAAAGAAAGAAGAAAAAAACAAAACAAAACAAAAAAACCGTCTCTCTCTACCCTAGGTCGAGAGGAGTAAATGGTAAGAGACGAATATCTTTTTTAATATCATGCCAAGTTGCCGACACAAAATATTGAATGCTAGCTCTCGTCCAGAGTTGATAGTGGCTATAAACAGCGCGCAAATATGAAAATCTCCCCACCAACCACTCATTTTCATCTTTAACCCCTTGGTCCTAGCTATTATCATTGCACAAAATTTGACTTTAATTTGTTTAATGCCAAAAAAATAGAAAAATAAAATGATAACACTGAAGAAACTAATATATAAGACTCATTAAAAATGTACTTTTAGAACCCAATGCGGGTTGGCATGGTGGTAGATGGCTAGGCCCCAGGACGTTCCCCCCACCTAAGTGGGAAAGGTTCGAATCCTGGAGTCGCTCGTTTGGGGAGGGCTTTATTGTTAAAACATCTCTCGGCCGGAGTGGTTGCAAACTTTGCCACCATTTGGCCGGTCTTAGTAGCCTTGATGGCATGGGAGTTTAGCTCCCTTCCCATGTCAGGGTTCAACCCTACCCCTTCCCTACTATGTGTATCCAAAAAAAAAAAAAAAGTACTTTTAGAGATCATATTTATTCTCTTAAAAATTTTAATTTAAATTGTTCAATAAATTTTTTGATAGTCATAGCAAATTGCATTTTATTACATCGATTCATATGGATCAATCGGACCTAAAAATGAATAATTAATTTTTTATACAAAAGGACGGTTAATTACTCCTTCCGATCTTATTTATAAGTAACATTATCACATATGGGGCCGGTCTTAAATATCAATATTAGTTTATGTCTGTCTAAAAAGTTAATTCCCTTTTGTATATTTATGCCCTATTAATTACATGCCTCTCTCTTATCTTTTCCCTAATCATTCTCTTACATCTCATTTTTCTACAATTTCTCTCTCTCTCATCAACTTCCCAAATAAGAGTATAACTATATAAAAAATGCATCTCTCACATATTTATTACTTTTAACTAATTTTGACCAATATTTTGATACCTGTGATTTAAATATTTTAGTTAATTCTCACTTATAAAAAGAATTGGAAGGATTGTTTTATCTAATTAATATGGTGTTAAAAGTAGGTGCATATACAATTGTTGCAATGAAATGTAGGTGGGTTTGTAATTATAATTGCACCGATTGACATAATATTTGAGGGGTTTGGGCATTATTAGCTGAATTAATGAGTTACAGTCCGAAATATCTAGTGCAAATAACACTAATCACCTCCATTATAACCTTCTTTAGAGTGAGATTGCGAGTTTGAATGGTCCGTTAAAACTATATTAAGTACAACAATACATGAGTTATAGTAAAAATAGTAATTAATGAGATAGGAATCTAGTAAATTCTAGAAAATTTACGTTTAGAGATTACAATAATTATTTTAAACAATTTAATTAAAATTCATACATAAAAAATAAGATAGTCATAGGATATCACATTTTATTACACTGAGTTATATGGGTGAATTGGAATATACATGTTTGGCCCTAGAAAATAATAATTAATTTTTTATATAAAAGAATAATTGATTACTCTCTCTGAATTTTTTATAAGTAGAATTCCCGATCATATATGAATCTGATTCTAAACATAAGTAACATTTTGCATTTGTTTAAAAATTTAATTCACTTTTTCCATATATATTTACCTCTGATTTATTGCATGTCTCTATTATCTTATCTTTTTCCTACTTCCTCTCTCACATTTCTTTTTTACTTCCTCTATCTGGCTCATCATCTTCATAAAGTAGGGTATGAAATTATGAATAGAAAAAATATATCTCTTACATATTTATTGCTTTTAAATAATTTTAACTAATATTTCATATGCGTCATATTTAGTTTTTTCACTTACAAAAAGGATTAGAAGGAATACTTTACCTAATAATAAAGGGCAAATTATAATAAAGGACCAAAGAAAAATAATATTTATTAAGAAGGACCATAAAAATTGTAATTGTTTTGAAGGACCAGAAATTAAAAATTTAAAATAGAAAGACTAAATTGCCCTTACCTAGATTTTCTATATTATCTCTAACTAAATCGAGAATATGGAGTGATTGATAGATAATGACGATTAGAGACCAAATTAGAATCAATAAAGTTGGTGTCTCTATTGCACCGAAATCTCCTCTCAATTACGATCAAGGTGACTTCATTTTCCGTCTCTCTTAAATTCATATTATTTAGCAAAACAAAGCCACTTTTTTTTTTCCCAAATCAAAGATAATCTCCTCAATTTATAGATTGAACCGTCGCCATCATGAAATGAAATGCTCTAGCAATTAAACTTCAATGGCTATATATAATATAAAAGTCAAAGGAAACTGTTTCCTTCCTTCTCCAATCTAAGTTATATATTTCATATTATCAACAAAAAACTTATAAATGTCCAGGCATGAATATACTCAGTTCTTGATCATAAATTTTTTTCGGTTTTTCCATCATCTCTCCCCATGGTTTTCTCAGAATGAAGAAGATTTGGAGGATAATGAGTAATCACTCTAAATTTTGATTTAATTAGAAAGAATATAAGAAATCTGGCTAAGGGCAATTTAGTCTTTCTATTTTAATGTTTTAATTTAGGGTCCTTCAAAATAATTACTATTTTTATGGTCTTTCTTAATAAATATTATTTTTTTTAGGTCCTTTATTATAATTTTCTCAATTATTAATATAGCGTGAAAAGTAGCTAGCCGCTTATATAATTGTTCAGATAAAATCTAGGTGAATGAGTTATAACCGCACTGATTGTAATAAAAATTTGTGGGGTTCGGGCATTATTAGTTTACATAGGTGGCAGTAGACAATGGTGGTGCTGGTGGGGAGTGATTCTTGCAGTGTATAGTACGTAAAGTGTAACACTACGGTTTATAAAGCACTTACATGGGTTTAGACAG
Organism: Acacia acuminata; assembly: GCA_019022655.1. NCBI lineage: Eukaryota > Viridiplantae > Streptophyta > Magnoliopsida > Fabales > Fabaceae > Acacia > Acacia acuminata. The sequence continues at coordinate 836,962 of JAFJYI010000056.1, read as the reverse complement.
AAAATAAATTTAAAACCAGATGCTATAAATCTGTTATACTGAATTCCAGAAAATAGCTATAAAAACTATTTAAGCCAATTTTTTGTAATTAATTAATCATAATAAACAAAATAAAATCGAAGGGACTAGGCCCACTTAACACATTACATCAACTTAATTACTTAAGACATAAAAAACAAAATAATGATGAAATAAACCAATGTCATACCTCTCGGTATAGTGACATTCATCAGAGTATTTATATGCAGTTCAATAGCCAATTGTGTGGCAAAACATAAATAATACAATATACTGATATAAAACTCTTGAATACATAATAAGAATATCCATAGGGTTCGTAATGTTACAAAATAAAATTATACAACTATGAATATCATATTTATTCTCTTAAAAAATTTAATTTATATTGTTAAATAAAAAAGTTTGATAGTCATAGCATATTGCATTTTATTACATCAATTCATATGGATCAATTGGAATATACATGTTTGGCCTAAAAATGAATAATTAATTTTTTATACAAAAGGACAGTTAATTACTACTTCTGATCTTATTTATAAGTAATATTCTAACATATGGGGCTGGTCTTAAATATCAGTATTAGTTTATGTTTGTCTAAAAAGCTAATTCACTTTTTTTATATTTATTTCCTACTAATTACATGCCTCTCTTTTATTTTTTTCCTATTCATTCTCTTACATATCTTTTTTCCACAATTTCTCTCTCTCATTAACTTTCCAAATAAGGGTATAACTGAAAAAAAAAAAAAAAAAAAAAGCATCTCTTACGCATTTATTGCTTTTAACTAATATTATGATACATGGGATATAAATATTTTGGTTAATTCTCACTTATAAAAAGAATTGGAAGGATTGTTTAATCTGATTAATACGGTGTTAAAAGTAGGTGCATGTACAATTTTTGAAATCAAATGTTGGTGGGTTTGTAATTATAATTGCATTGGTTGTAATAAAAATTTGTTGGGTTTGGGCGTTATTAGTTGAATTAATTAATATAGTGTTAAAAGTAAGTGCATATACAATTGTGGCCGAAAAGTTACATCATGGGGAGTGAGGAAGCTCGCAATGAGAGAGGGGACTAGGTCCGAATTTGTTATTGTGGAACTGAGGAGGAGGGAAGGCATCCACCATCGCACATTAGTTCGTGAGTTTGCCCTATTGTGGTTGGCACATTATCTTATAATGTTGTGAATTTGAAAATCAATTAATAAAAAATTCCACAATATTTTCCAGTACCTTTATTTTAGATTGTCCACTTCATATAACCTATAACTGCAAAAGGATAATATAAATATAAATATAAGTATATATATAATAAAAATAAGCAAATATAAAAGCTTCAACAAATCTCAAAATGTAACTTTGAAAATAAGAATAAAGTAAAAATTGATAAATATAAAAACTTGAGCAAATCTCAGAACCTGATTCAACAAACCCGATTAAAACCTACAGTTTGGGTCGCTATAGTTTAGGAAAGTGAGGTGCTCAATAATAAAAAATTCAGCATTTTACCTCATCATTTTTTTCCTATTCTTTGCTTTCCCTTGTATTTTTCTCTTTTTTAATCTTCAAACCAACAACCATCATCAAACTTGATATCGTAATACCAACTGTAGACTTTGAGTATCAACTAGCGAGCTTTTGTTATATAAAAAGATTAAAATGAAACTAAAAATGCTAACTACAAAAAATGAAAGCTTACAAGAGAAAGAATCACAAGAGGAAGGAGCTGAAAGTGGAGCCCCATGTTAGTAGCTGAGGAAAAGACTTGTAACACCAGAATAAAACTTATGGAGAAGAAAAAAAAAAAAAAGAGTATGAGACCCACTAGGAAAGCCCAAAAAATGTTAGAGAATGAGTTTAATTAAAGAGTTATATCAAATATTTATTATTATTATTATTCAAAATCCCATCTCCTTATATTTGATATTTTTCAGAATCTCACTTTTTTATTAAAAAAGACTTAACGGTTCTTAGTAATTACCACAAGGTATTGTCCAATATATATATATATTTTTTTTCACATCCTGCCTTCTTAGGTTTAATATCTTTCATAATCCCACCTTTGTTTATATTTTATAATACTTAACAGTTCTTAGTGAAGAACTGTAATGTATTGTTAAATATATATTTCTTTAGATCCCACCTTCTTATATTTGATATCTTTCAGAATTTCACCTTTATTTATATTAAAGATTACTTAACAATTCTTTATAAAGAATTATAATATATTGTCAAATTATTTTTGGGATCGTGCATCCTTATATATGATATCTTTTATAATCTCACTTTTATTTATATTAAAGAATATTTAATGTTTCTTTGTGAAGAATAGTAATGTATTGTCAAATTATATTTTTAGGATCCTGCTCCCTTTTATATAATATCTTTCATAATCCTACATTTATTTATATTAAATAATATTTAACGGTTATTTGTGAAGAACCATATATATATATATATTGGTTACGTTTTCTTGAAGAATATATAACGATTCATTGTGAAAAATTGTCAAATGTTATTAAATAAAATGTTTTTGAAATCCCTCCATCTTATATATATGTCGGTTATCATTTTTAACCATTAAGTATAATAAAAAAAAAAGGATAAATATTTAGGAATACTTTAAAGTTAATTATTATAACCATTATATATTTGTTTTTACTGATATAAAGTTGTGAAGATAAACGTTTGAAAGTGCTACATGTCAATTATTTTGTAAGAACCGTCATCTTTGTTAGTAAATAATCACAACCGTTACATTTTTGCTTTTGCGAATTCTACCTCTCAATACATGATGGTGCACATATTTAACTTATATATTCTTGCGCGACCTTCGTCTCGACATTTATAATGTTTATTCACTGTAACCATTACTTATTAAACGTTATATATGAGTGAATATGTAGTAGTGTTTATTGCTTTTAACTAACATTTTGATCCACATGATTTGGAAATTTTGGTTTATTTTTGCTTAACAAAAGCATTGAAAGGAATATTTGACCTAATAATTAATATAGCTTGAAAAGTACCTGCACATATATATGTTTGTGTGTGTGTATACATATGTGTGTCGATACACACACATATGTATGTATGTATGTATGTATGTATGTATGTTTACAAGTAGCTGCATATGTAATCGTTGAAGAGAAATGTAGATGGGATGGTTATAAGTATTACTTTGCTTCCCTTCAGTAGGCATTAACATTATTATGCATAACAAATTAGTCAGCTACAATAAATTAAGTTTTTCGAACATTGCTTTCAAACAGCACAATCAAATTCCGCAAAATGCAATCACGAAAGACAAACAGTAAACAATTCACTTTCTTCTTAAATTGTCCAATTCTCAATCAATCTGCACCTTCAAAAAGAGAAAAGATACTCCATGGTCCCTAATATAGGACTTGGAGAGTTAACTTTTATCCTAAATATAAGATATATTTATCCTATTTTTCAATCTTTTCATGCTTTACCCCTATTGATATTCCCTTAACAATAATCAAGAAACTTGTGAAAGGAATTAAGGAAGATGATTTAAGTGATTTAGGAAAACACATATCATAATAACTAACATTAATTTAATCAAATTAGATAAATAAGTTCTTAACAGTAATTCACAACAAATCAATTCATTCAAAAAAACACAACAAACAAAAACCACTCTTGAGCAATGGAAAGGTTTCGATTTACCCCCCGAAGATACTGGGGACCATGGAAACTTCTTATTGTTGCTCACTAAATCCGCAATGGAAGTGTTTTTCAAGCCATATTCTATGGCTTGTTTGGCATTAGGGGGGCTGGGAAGTCAGGGGAAATTTGTTGTTTTTCACAATTTCAGCAAAATCACCCACATGTTTCCTTGGGACTTCAAATCAATTTGATAATTTTCATGGGACTTGATGGTAATAATTGGTCTCTCTTTAAACATCCGTATGATTCTCCACAAACAAATTTTTTTTTTTTTTTTTTTTTTTTTTGGTGGCACATGGACACAGGTCAGGATGTCAACAATTGATAGGTAAGGGTATGAGAAGTCAGTTTTACTAATGACAAGTTAAAACGCCTTAATTGAGAAGTTCATGTGCAACTAACGGACAAGTCAAAGTAAACTCATCTTTTTACTATTTTAGTAAACCTTTCACTGGTCTCTTGAGACTTCATAGTAATTTTATGATTTCATGGGACTTAGTTGTGTTAATTTGTCTTCCCCAAGACTTCAATATAATTCCCCATGTTTTTTTGTTTATTTTGAATTTAGAATATTAAATCTTTTAAAAATCATAAAAAATTTAAAGTTGTCCCTTTTTAACCTATAAGATATCAAAATGTCATCTACCTAGAATCTAATTATCAAAAGAAATAGAAAAGGCTTTTTTTTTTTTTTTTTTTTTTGGGGGGGGGGGGGGGGGGGGACTAGGGCACAACTGACACCCTCAACTCGGAAAAGAATCTTTGACATGGGAAAAAGGAAGAGAAGTATAGAGTGAAGAGAGTTGAAAACAGGGACTTGTAAATTTAAGGCAGCGTCTAGAAGAAAGGATGGTTTTGGTCTCCAAGTCGTTCATAACAAACTACTTTCATGATATATCCAGGTTATTGTTTTGCAAAACATTTTCTTTAGCGCCTTTTTAATCTCTAGTTTACCTTTCTTAAGTAATTCAGTTTATGTGTAATGTGTTATGAGGCCTTAGTCCCTTCGATGTGTCATGTTTGCTAATGAAATCTATCTTCTGCTATATATCTTGTAATGGAAGAATTCTAAATGTGGAATATTTTATTTTGACCTACTTAAGCTTTTTTACTTTCGATGGTGTGACTTCAAACTATAATATGGTACTACCTCCAGTCTTAATTATATGACATATTTAACCAATTTTGGAGAGATTAAGGATATGAGTAAAATTAGACAATTTTATTCATTTTTCTAAAATGTCCTTATATAAATTTTGCACTTCAATTACCTTGGTGATTTCACATGATCCCTCATTCATTTTGAACTGTGCTTTATATTATAAATAAATGACTTATGTTTCAACTTAAGCTTCCTAATTCCATATATCAATGTTCTATGACGTACTCCATAATTCATGTATCAAATCGAACCATCACCGCTAAAATTGGTTTTTTTTTTTTTTTAAATCACTACAAGAAAATACCAAAATAGCGACCAAATATAAGAGGGAAAAAAAAACCGTCGGAAAAAAAAAAAAAAAACCGTCGCAAAATTTACAAAAAATCCAAAAAAAAAAAAATCCCCACCTATCAAAACATCTCTCGCGTCTCATTACCGCAAAATCCCTAATTCCTCTATCCCCGCCTCCTTCGTTCATCCGGGTCCTCCGCCATTCCTTGCCACCACAGCTTCGTCCACCATTGTCTTTCCGTTCACCGGCGTCTCCTCTCCTCCATCACCATCGTCGCCATCCATTCCCTTCATCGAGGAAAATAAAGATCCCCCTTGATCTGTACCCAAGCTTAATCGATCTCCAAAACCCTAATTGATTTGCAAGGGTTTGAAAGTCGAAGAAGTGGAAGTATGAGCTCAATTGATTTGGGAGGAGTTGTTATTTCGTTTGCTGGAGGCATCATCGGATAGCATTCACACTAGTGCAAAAAAGGTTTTAAGACCGCCTCATTTAGACCGGAGTATCGACACCCCGGTCTTAAAGGTATGTCTGGTGGCAATTTTGTAAATATAAAGAACTTCTTGAACCAGATCATTTTTTCATAGTTCTTAAATATATTATTCAGATCGGCATAAAAAACAACCGGTCTTAAAAATGTTATTAAAAAAATTGAAATATCAATTACATTATTAGAGAAATCTCGTACAGCCCGACTTATATTTTCTGCGGTCTAAAAAAAAGGAAAAATTTAAATATATTGTCTAAAACTTTTAAGACTGGATATATCTAAAAAGACGGTCTTAAAGGTTATAATTTTAAGACCGGACATAAATGGTGCCGAGTACTAAATATTGGAAAAAATTTTAAGACAGGACATTAATAAAGGACGGTCTTAAATGGTAACCTTTAAGATCGTCATTTACTTCATCCGGTCTTAAAACTAAAGCGCCAAATACACTATTCTTCGCGCGAAACCTTACCTTACGACTTTAACGTTGTTCTCTCTGAACTCTAAAACCCCTGTTGTTGTTGCGAAACCCCTCTTCCTATTGCATTACCTCTCTTCCTCGCCCACCACCACCATCCTCTGTTACTCTCTCAGGCGTTCCTCTTTCGCACCACCACTCTCAACCTCTCTTCCTTTCTTGAAAATGAACGGAGAAAATGGTTCTTCTTCTGTTCATTCAACACCAGTTACTGGTGTGATTGGTGTGAATCAGAACGAACCCTCTTCATCTCACAATGAGCCTCGTAACCGTCCTGCACGCCGTGGTAGAAATGGCACACGAATGAAAGATGTATCCATAAGTCGGACCTCTGGGTTAAAGCTCGAGATTCAGTTTGATGAAAAGTTGGCTCCTTTCGGTCCTAATAAAGGTAAATATAATAGTTTTGTCGGCTATTTAGTACGCAGCAAGACTAGCATCTTGACGGATGAGTGGAGAAATGTGGACCTTCGCAATGTAAAGGAACCTATTTGAGACAATATCCAACTTACACACACTGTCCTTGACTACCAGAAGTTGAAAGACAAGACATTGTCTTATTGTGTTGATCAGTGGAGGAAGTTTAAGACCTTTCTAACTAACACATATATTTTTGTCAAGGTTAGGCCTGGCCATAATCCTTGGGACAAGTACACATTTATTGATGAACAAACTTGGCAACAATTTGTTCAGCTACGGACCACTCCTAAAGCTTTGGTGAGTTTATATTTAGTTTTGTTTGCCCTTTTTTGTTTGCTTATTAACTTGTGCGGATATGTGAATGTTATTGTACATGTTCATCTAATCTTGTTAGTTAGATGGTTTGGTGTGTGAATAGAAGTATATATTTCCATCCTTTGTCCTGCATAAGAGGAGCATGTCTTAGTTGTATGCAAGTCTAATATGAAACCGTGCAAAGGTAAAATACTAAGTAGGTAATTAGGGAAATAATAATGGCATAAGAGTCAAACCATTATTATAATCTTAGCTAGTTCTTTTATAGTAGGTAGTGGTTAGACATTGCTATTAGTTAGTTAGTATGTTAACTGTGTAAAGGTTTCGGTGCAGTTCTACAACTCCCTTTACTCTGGTTCTCCCAATTTCTTCTACAATTCTACATCTTCCTTAAATAAAATGTTGAAACTTGATGAAGTGAATTTGACTAGTGTTTGAGGTTCATATCAAGCGTAAGTTCTCTAATTTCTGTTAGTGAGATGGCTGGAATTCATAATTAATAGTTGTTTTCAATTCGATTCACGAAAAGAAGGGAACAAGCACGGAGATAGGGAGAAAGAATGATTGCCCGCATAGGGCTTCTCACGGCGGATATGAAAAGGCTGAAAAAGAATTGATGGCGGCCAAGCGGAAGAGATTGGAAGATGAAGCAGAATCCAATCCTTCTGCGATACATGATCCGCCATCTCCAATACGTCGCGATGAGTTATGGTTGTATATTCGGCAAAAGCCAAGCGGTGCCTACACGAGTGAATAGACTCATCTAGTTGCTGAAAGAATTGTAAGTATCGTTATTGTTAATTTTTATTTACTAAACATGTTTCATTACTAAGCTTCTCATTATCTCGTATCTTACGGAAGATCTAAAAAAGAAAGAAGCGAGAGGGATCTTTGTGTCGGACGGGAGGAATGATGTTCTAATTGCGAATGGAAAAAACCGGATCACTCAGGGCGTGTAAGGGGGATTGGAGGACGGGTAGGCCTGAAGGAATACTTTGGTAAATCCAAACGCTATAAACAAAGTATGGTTACCTGGGAGCAGATGGAACAAACGCTGGCCAAAATGAGTGAACAATTAGCGGCTAAAGAAGCTTCATTGACTGCAATGTTTCAATCCTAGCTAAGAGGGAGATGAAGGAGGAAATGAATCAAATGAAGCTGCTTGTGAGCTCTCGTGCAGAGACCAGTGTTCCCTTGCCACACTCACCTATAGCTATGCAGCAGAGCACTAGAGGGCGTTGCATTGTTGGATAGTCAGAGCAACCTTGTGACCTTTATATGGAAGATCCTGATCATCATGATAGATGATTATTGGTTGCAAAAGGGACTATCCACAACTTGGGATCAACTGTACACCACCAACAAATGGCTGATGATGAACTCAGAGTGTCAGTTGAAGAGGTCATCATTGATGCACCTGTCCCTCTCCCAATTGGTGAGGTGAAGGTTGTGAGTGATGTCATTGGAACCTTCATCTCATGGCCAGTGAAGCTTGTACATGTTTCTACTCCTCCTGAAGCTCCGCATCTCCCGAATTGGTTGGCATGGCTAAGTTGAGTGCCAAGGACAAGCTTGTCCTTATGGTATCCAATAAACAAGTTGAACTTAATCAATGGCCTATCAATACAGAAGTAGGTCTTAAAAACAAGTACCCGGTTTTGGTTGACCAAGATGATATAATTTCCCTGCTATTTGATAAACAATAGCTTACTGATGCAATTATTCTCATGTTTATAAAGTAAGTATCTTCTTCTATGAGTACATTACATAAATGTGAGACACTCACATACGTATGTACTAATTCCATGACGTCATTATTGTAGGTTCATGCATCGTGAATTGGAACAATAAGGCAGAAGCCAAGATATTGGATTCTTGTGCCCACAAGACATAAGTCAACCACCCTTAGTGGAGACAATCATACATAACATCAAGGTTGTCCACCAATAGGAGAAAGTGGTACTTGGCACCATAATACAATAGGTACATATCATAATTCTTTTTATGCAATTCCCTTAATACTTGCTACATATTTTTGAGTACTTGTCATTGTGAATTTTCAGTCGCCATTGGCAGTTGGTCCTGATTTGCCCGAATGAGAATAAAGTGGTCTTTTTATGCTCTCTTCACTATGATCCACCGCCTACATTGCAGCAGATGGTGAACAAGTAAGCATATGTCATCTTGATTGTCTAGTCTGAAATCTCTGCTGTGTAAATTTTCGGTGACCATTATTGAGTAAATTTGTGATTTTGACAATAGGCCCTTGAAATCATTCCAACAAAAGGTCAAGAAAAGGTTTGGGGCTGAGGTCAAAGAGCCTACATGGATCATACAAAAGGTTAGTACATATTTGGACTGGCACACTGGCTTGTGAACTTGGTCAGTAGCAATATATGCTCTTATATATTTCTTGTTCATTTTTAGACCCGTCGGCAACCAAAGGAGTCCAACTTATGTGGGCATTACGTCTTGACACACATGTATAATATTGTCATGCAACATTGCAACCAGTGACTACCATCACTGAAAAGATAAATGTATGTTACATAAAGTTGTCTGTGTGCTGACCCTTTTGATGCAAGGAAGGACGACTAATATATATTTCTTTCTTTAATGTAGCTACAGACGTTTGACTGTGCTGACCCCTTTCCTGATGGTGATATTGAGCGCACACGCAATGTGTTATGTGAATATCTGTATGATCTGATGATCTCGGAAAGTCGGAAAAATAATTGATTTGTGAATTCATTCGTAAATATATGTTGTATCCAATTTGTAAATGAACAATAATAATTGTCCAATTTGTGATAGTATACAATAATAATTTGTTAATTCATTTCAAACAATTTCCTTGTGTCCATTAGTGGTTGCTGAATGTATTGGATAGTCAATAAAACAATTTATTGCTTAATTTTAAAAAATATTTAGTGTTTTAGGACCGCAGATTTTATAAATGTCCGGTCCTAAAAGTCCTCGAATCATTTGAAAAATATGTTAGTGTTTTAGAACCGCCGATTTTATAAATGTCGGTCCTAAAAGTCTTCGGGAAAATATGTTAGTCTTTTTTGGACCGTAGATTTACTAAATCGCCGGTCCTAAAAGTCTTTGTTTCATTGGAAAATATGCCATTCTTTTTTGGACCGTAGATTTACTAAATCGCCGGTCCTAAAAGTCTTCGTTTATTATTGAAAAATATGCCGTCTTTTAGGACCGTAGATTTACTAAATGTCCTAGGTCCTAAAAGTCTCATTCGAAAAATGTCTTTTTAGGACCATAGATTTACTAAATCGCCGGTCCTAAAAGTCTTCGTTTAATTTGAAAAAAATGCCAGTGAATTTTAAGTCTTCGTTCAATTATTAATTTACAAAATACTGTGTAACTATATCATTCCATTATCCATATTTCATAATTGCCTTGCTTTTATTTTATTTTTTAATTTTAGTGTTTTGAGTTTGCCATTATCCATATTTCATAATTGCCTTGTTTATTGCTTTCCGTGTTCGATAATGCATAAACTAACTAATTAAAGTACTAAACTCCCACGAGAACAAAATTTAAAAATATTTTATTTAATGGTAGCAACTATTACAAAACCAAAAACAAAAAACAAAAAACAAAAAGCAAAAAAAAAGGAAAATATAAAACAACTAATCCTCCCCGTTGTCGGAGAGAGGAGGAGACGTCGGAGGCGTCTTCTTCAATAGGATCGTACTCCACGTCATTGGCGTGGAGTACCATGTTCAGCTTGTTGTTGACGGTATGAACAAGCTGAAACAATTGGCCCAAGCGTCGATCGATGTGATCGACACGGGCCACCACGTTCTGCACCAACTGCTTGACAGTTGGATTTGGAGGCAATGGCGGAGGGGGCAGAGGTTGAAGAGGAGGAGGAGGAAAAGGAGGACCTGGTGGAGCAGCCATTAAAGTGGAGGCTAGGCGGTGGAGGAGGCCGTGTAGAAGTTATGGAGAAGAATGTGAAGAAACTAAAGTAACAACGGGTTTAAATAGAGAACCCATCTTGAAGAATATGAAACGCCAGAAACTTTTTACGGGGAGACGCATAGTTCCTTAGAATATGAGGAGACGCATAGTTGGGCAGTTTACTTTAAAGCCGAAGAGACTCTAGATCATGTGAACAGAAGGATACGTGTAAGGATATCGTAATTTTGAAGTAACTGCATTTAAACGGATCGGTTCTTAAAAGTAATATTTTTTAAGGAAAAATTTTACTTTAGGAAAAATAAATAATTGATAATTTTGACTTTTAGGACCGGATATAAGATAAAAGGTCGGTATTAAAAGTAATTGAATTGTTTGAAAAAATAAATAGTAGACATTTAGGACCGGATATATAATAAAATGACGGTCTTAAAAGTAATTTAACTGAAAAAATAAATAATATACTTTTAGGACCAGAGATATGATAAAAGGACGGTCTTAAAGTAGAATCATAATCATTGCGTAATCAATTGTCCTCATTAACTCCTCACACTAGCTACTTTCCTGTCCTTATTAACTCCTCACTACCTCAGCTCCTAACTCCTCACTACCTAGCTCTCTGCCCCAACTACTCAAAGCCTCAAACCATGGTTAGATACAAGAGAACTCCTCGTAGGGCTCTTATGAAGCCATCTTATATCGTTATCTTGAAGCTCTTGCCTTCTTAGATTGTTATACGGTGCGCCTCCTCTAATGAGAGTGCGTTCTATTGTGACTGAAGAGTCTCGGGTTGTTGGACCTATTGTTGTTTCGGATGATGAAGATATTGCCCCACCCACTAGCCTTCAGACCATGAAGAGGTTCCCGCTCCCCCTCTCCAACTTCTTGGCCCTAGCACACCTACTACTGACCCCTCTCATCTTTCCTCTAATGATGCATTGTGGCTGATGCAAGTAAGATAGGAACTTGCTGATCTCCGGCAGGAAGTTAATGCTGCTCATGCCGATATCGCCAAGACATTGGAGGATTATAAGCTTTAGGATGTTTAGTTAGATTCTTGTCGTTGATAATGTTCAGTTATTGTTTTTCTTTCTTTTTTTCTTGTGTACGTGCATATTCTCTAGTTATGTATGGAAGCAGTAAGAACTAAGCTTGTGTCTTTCTAATATTCATATTCTCCAGTTTTCCTTTAATTTATTTTATTAATTCAGTTTCGCTTCGCTCTTGCCAAAGGCAAACCTCTTTTTTTTTTTAGTTTGGTTAAAATAAACGTAATATACTTTTAGGAAAAGTAGTATACTTTTTTTTTATAAAACTCCGGTCTTACAATTAAATGAATAGTAAAAGTTAGAACCGGAGTATTCTTAACCGCCAGTCTTAAAAATTAATTAATAAATATTTGACTTTTAGGACCGGATTTTTTTATAAAACTCCGGTCTTAAAATTAAATGAATAGTAAAATGTAGGACCGGAGTATTCTTAACCGCCGGTCTTAAAAATTAATTAATAAAATTATATATTTAGGACCGGATACTTTATAATTAACCGGTCTTAATAAAATAATAAATACTAAAACATGTCTCTATCACGGAAAATTAAATTTCCCTCTCTCGAACGTCTCTTGTCGCGCCAAAAGTGATTACTTAGGTTCTCTCCGGTGTTTGTGTGTTGCTTTGTCGTCGCCGCTTTCGCATTGCTCTCTCGACAATCACTTTCTAGTTCCTTAGCTAAACGTCTATAGACCAAGCTTGTTTCGGTTATATAACTTTATGATTTTCCCGCTTATGGTTGTGGGTTTTTCATGGGTTGAACGAAATCGATGAAATGTTATTGTGGGTTTCTCTGTTGTTAATGAATATTGTATTTTGAAGATTATATTTGCACTTTAGACCTACCGAACTGACCAACTAGTGTTTTTAGGTTACTCTTGCTATCTGCAACATCAACGTTCATGGCCGGAGAAGAAAGACTCAGCAAACGCATTTGAATTTATATGCTACAGGTGAGTCCACAAGACCTTCATGGGATGCATTTAATTTCCTCGTCATGCATTTATTTTGCTTCTTGGATTCACTGTGATACATTTATGACCAAAAGTGATTCTTCGTTCTGCATTTAATGGGCAAGTTTATCCGAAAAAAAAAAAAGACATAACCGACATTTGAGCATATATATGCATTTGGAGTTGTCTTATTTTATATGCAAGTTTCAATTTTTTCGGATTATGTATGTTAAATCTTTCCGTCTATATATAGGAATTCTACTATGGATCACAGTTGGATAAATAATGTTTTACGGATGAGTGTTGAATATCAAAATGGGGTGAGGGAATTTATAGAATTTGCTAAACAAAATGCCCATGATGATAGTGGGAAGTTTTATTGCCCTTGTGTAGAATGTTTGAATGAGAGGCGACTAAGTCCTAAAGTTATACACACACATTTAATTTGTGAAGGATTTTGTAAGACTTATATGGTATGGTCATGGCATGGTGAAAAAATGCCAAGTATGTCTCAACATGGGGAAGTGGCATTTGATGATAATGACACGGATATGGATGATCACATATAGAGGACATTATTCGATGATGTAGGAGAAGAGGCTTTTGACAATCACATGTATATGGTAATATGTGCAAATGATGCGAGACCCCGCTATACCCTGGGTGTGTTGAAATTGGTAAGCTTGAAGGCACATCATGGATGGAGCGACAAAAGAAATGCTTGAGGCTTTTAAGGACATGCTTCCGGAATCACATACTATGATGCTAAGAAAATACCGTCCACAAGTCAAAAAAGATTCATGCATGCCCAAATGATTGCAAATAGAAAAGAGTTTGAAGAGAAGCGAATTGTCCGATATGTGAAACCCCAAGGTACAAGTCAAATCCAATCATCTTTCAACCATACCAAGGTTCAAGCGGTTTTTGCTAATGAAAATGATGCAAAAAATTTGAGGTAGATGCTGATGAGAGGATTTCGATGGAAAGCTTCAACATCCGACCGATTCTTCTCAATGGAAGAAAATCGATCAATTATTTCCGAAACTTCGACGAAGAACCTAGGAACCTTAGGCTTGCCTTTAGCACGGATGGCATGAATCCCTATGGAAGCCTTAGCAAAGATACATAGTTCATGGCCTATACTCCTCATTATTTACAACTTATCTCCTATGTTATGCATGAAACGAAAGTACATCATGTTGTCTATGTTGATTTCGGGACCAAAACAACCCGGAAATGACATTGATGTTTACCTTGAGCCCTTGATCGAAGACTTGAAGGAGTTATGGGAAGAAGGTGTTGATGTTTTTGACTCTTTCAAGAAGGAGGTCTTTAAATTGTGAGCCATGATATTCTCGTACTATAAATGACTTCCCAAAGATATGGTAACTTGTCAGGGTATAATGTAAAGGGCCATAAAGCATGTCCGATTTGTGAAGAAGGCACATGCTACCATCAACTTCCAACATGGAAGAAAGACGGTTTATCTTGGACATAGGAGATTTCTTAGATGGGGCCACCCATATCGTCAATTAAAGAAAGCCTTTTTTGGTGGCCAAGAGTATGAAGATGCTCCGGTGCCATTGATTGGGGAGCAAGTTTATGAGAAAGTGAAAAATATCAGTGTCATCTTCGGTAAGATGGCTAAGAGTAGAAAAGAAACAAATATATGGAAAAAAAGATCTGTATTCTTCGATCTTCCATATTGGCGCTATCTTGATGTGAGACACTGTATTGATGTCATGCATGTGGAAAAAAGCGTATGTGATAGTATTGTTGGCATGCTTATCAACATACAAGGTAGTTCCAAAGATAGTGTGAAGGCAAGATTGGATTTGCAAGCAATGGGAATACTCGAAGACTTATATCCAAGGCCATATGGGAAGAGAACTTATTGTCCCCGGCTTCTCATACTTTGTCTAAGGATGAGAAAAGAAGTTTTTGTGAGTGTTTACATGGCACAAAAGTTCCCTCGGGTATTCTTCAAATTTTAAGAGGTTTGTATCGATGAAGGACTTGAAATTAGTAGGCCAAAAGTCTCATGATTGTCATGTCTTGATGCAACAACTACTCCCAGTAGCTATTCGAGGCATTGCCGAATATGATCTTCAACACATTTTGACTAGACTTTGTTTCTTCTTCAATGTGGTTTGTAGTAAAGTTTTCGAGATTGAAAAGTTGGATGAATTGAGAATGAAGGATATCTTATCTTGTGCCACCTTGAGAAGCTTTTTGTTCCTACATTTTTTGACATCATGGTTCATCTAATTGTTCATCTAGTGAGGGAGATAAAGTTGTGCGGCCCTATCCATTTACGATGGATGTACCCAATTGAAAGATCTATGAAATTCCTAAAAGGGTACGTGAAGAACGCATACCGGCCAAAAGCATCAATTGTTCAAAAATATGTTTCTGAAGAAGCCATGGAATTTTGTCAAAATTATTTGGCCAAAGTAAGACATATTGGCCTTCCTAAACATCAACATCTTTGAAGTGGGGTAGCGAGGGGGCTTCGGTAAAGAGTGTGGATCCTAATGAATTGTCACAAGTCCACTTATATATCTTGAATAATGTTGATGAAGTTCAAGACAACATAGAAGCACATAAAGAAGCTATAAGGAAAGAAAATCATAGAATGACTGAACAAAGGTTGATTAGGGAGCATAACGGAACTTTTGCAAATTGGTTCAAACAAAAGGTCGAGGGAGAGGAATGTGTTTCTGATACAATCAAATGGTTAGCACGTGGTCCGGAGGTTGATGTCATAAGTTGGAATTCGTATGTGATCAATGGTTATACATTTTACACGAAGTCCCTAGATGATAGGAGCACCATCTAGAATAGTGGTGTTATGTTAGAGGTTGAATCTATGCACTTCTCCAGTTTGAAAGACAAGAGGCCTAAATTGGCAGTCATGCCTTATTATGGGGTTATTGAAGAGATTTGGGAGGTGGACTATGTTCAAATTAGATTTCCCATTTTCAAATGCAAGTGGGTTAATGTCAATAATGGTGTTTGGATCGATCGGCTAGGATTTACATTAGTCGATATCAATGGTAGAAGTTTTGGAGGTGAACCTTTTATTATGGCAGACCAAGAGAAACAAGTGTTCTATATTACCGATCAGGAAAATAAAATGTGGTCTGTAGCTCTCTAAGGAAAAAGGGTCATTGATATTGATGATAAAATTCATTCAAATTACGGTCTTCCTCGTAGAGTACTCCTTTTTCAAGGGGTCTACCGGACATGAACGAAGAAGATGAAGCGGATAATGAACCCGAATAAGAAATGATCATCAAGAAGGGATATGGGAGGATATCCCTTTATAAAAGAGTCAATTTATAAGGTAATATTCATATGCAGAATTCTTTGAAAACTTTAAGGTTTTAACTATATTCCTTCTATGTTCTTAAAGAATAATGTCACTGATCGCTGAAGCTTTTGTTCTTGTTTTATTTTTGTGGCGGGATCCGATATATATGTTATAAAAGGGGATATCATGTTACGTTGTTGGGTGGGATCAGATGAAGGCATGGTGCTGTATTTGTAAGTCATCATTGTATTTGTAAGTTATCTTATTGTATATATTCATTAAGGTGTTGTACCATAGTATAAATTAAGAGGCCACATAACTCATGGTGAATAATATTTGTATTCTTTTCCCAATTCAATTTATTCATAATGGATTGTTCATAGCTTGTAGATTAAAGTATCAACTTTTTTGTCTTTGGGATTGGGTGGTGGATGTGTGTATATATATATGATTCGGAAGAATAAAACAGGGAAAAATTTCGGAAAATTTAGACTAGGAAATAATAGCGCTAGTCTTAAAAGTTCAAATGTTAAGACAGGATGAATTTATATGTCAGGTCTTAAAAGTCTATGCCAATCTTATCAGTTGGTCTTTTAAGACCGCTGTTTATTAACACCGGTCTAAAAAGTTGAATTTTTAAGACTGGATGTATTAAGTACCCGGTCTTAAATTTAATTAATTTTAGAACCGAATTAGTTAGTCATCTGGTCTTAGAAATAGGTATTTTTTTATACCTGAGTTTCTTTATCCGATCTTTAAAATGTCGATATTTTTAGACCGGTCTATGGTTTGGTTTGGTCTTAAAAGTTGAGTTTTAGGACCGAATAAAATACATATCAGGTCTATATAGTATGACTTTTAAGACCTAACTTTTAAAATGTCCGGTCTAAAAAAGTTTCTTTTAGACCGGTTCGAATTCGGTCTTAAAAGTTACGGATTTTTAATACCGGTTGGAACAAGACCGGTATCGGGTCCGGTCTTAAAGTACTTCTTTTGTCTGGTCTTAAAAGCCTTTTTTCCACCCGTGTCATATCTTCGATATTGAAAATGAAAATCTTATTTAAATCTCTCGTACTCAAATGGTATTGTGCGGCATACGAGAGATCTTCTCCTATTTGTGGAACAGAATAATGAACGTCGAGAAAGCAAGCGGGAAGAGAAGGTTCTGAATCGAATTTCTCTTAATTCCTTTATGTTTTTGGTTTTATTGTTGAATAGTTACCATTTCGAATAATAAAGTAATTACATTTCAACCCCAAGGTCCTCTTGGTTGTCGATGCATTGTTTTAACCATTTTGCACAAGAGGAGAAGCAAAATTCATCTATGAATGTATAAGTGTTTGTGAATCGATGCAGGAGCAAAAATATGAAACCGCATGTGATTGGATGTCCTAAAACTATCGATGGTGATTTGAAATGCAAAGAAATCCCTACAAGTTTTGGATTCGATACTGCCTGCAAGGTCAATGAAGCTATGCATTCTGCCTTCACTGTGTTTTTTAATTTATATAGTGAAAGAACACACACACACACACACACATATATATATCTTGTCACACATTTTGGGGATTTATTCATATTCTCTTTCCTGGAAATGCTTATTTTCCATGCATGCATGTAATTGTTGCTAAATTATGTATAATACACTTTTTAATAAATGTTGCATGGGCACGTAACGGACTTTTTTCACATTGAAATTGTAATGTTTGCAGATATATGCTGAAATGATTGGAAATGTCATGATTGATGCAAGATCAACCGGAAAATACTACCATTGTAAGTATATCCATGTAGACAAGTAATTAGAACTCAACAATTAGAGATTGGTTGCTTTACAGAGTTGCAATGATTAGTGAATCACCGTGGGCTTTTATTGTTTGGTGCCTTGGCCATGCTTTTCATTTCCATTAAAACATTTAACCTTCAAAGCATTTACACTCGAGTTCTATTCAAGCATCTGCAGAGATGAGATCATAGTTCAAATGCCATGTATTTCAAGGTCTTAATAATGTAATCACATCATTCAAGCCGACAACTATGTTTCAATTCTTAAAGGGACTTTAGGCATGAGATATGCCATTTTACTTTGTCACTAGTAACTCGTGCTATGAATCATGCATTGAAACCTACCTTTAATGTGAATAATTTTCATTATTTCAAAATAATGATCCTCCTTTAACCATGAAGCATTCATAGAATAACTCTTAACTTATAGGGGGAAAAAACTGCTAAAGCCCTATTCAGCTACAGTTCTTAGTTGTTGGATATTTAGTAACATGTTTATACATTTTTCTGTAGTTGTGCGACTCATAAGGCGTGCAGGTTCACACATTACACTAGAATGTGCTTTACAAAGTCATCCAAACAATACTGTTATTGGAGAAGAGGATTGTCATATATCCAATCCTTTTGTAGTATTTGTGTATGCCATGGATTGATAAAATGAAGTGAAGAAGCTTCTAACTTGATCTTGTGATTATAACCACTGGCACTGCACTGCATAATTACTGCGTTATAAATGTCAAATGTTTTTGGTTGCATCTGAGGAGTTGTAAGACTTTTTAGAGCAAATCATTGCTTTGTTACTTGCTTAAATTAACATAGGAAAACCAATTGAATAAAGACATAATGGCCATATCTCCCATCCTCTCGGGTGCAAATAATCATTTCCATCTATCTGTGGACAATGAAATAGCAATATGGAAAGATTGAGGAAATACCTGGAGCATGATTGAACCATATTTTATACGAATTTTCAGAATTAAATTGGGATTCTTAATGGATTTTATCATAGTTATTGAGTTTAAAATGCCTTTCTTGTAATAAATATTAAGAGTAAATACTTTAAATTAAGATTAAAAAGGGAAAAATTGTCAATAAATTGTAATTACTCTTAATCATTGCTTTTTATAAGAATATTTAATGTTAGATTAATTATTTTTTAATTGCAGGTGGTTGAAGAAATTAAATCAATTTGAAAATGGAAGTTGGAGCTTAAATTACAAAAGTTTCAATTTAGTCCTTCAACGAAACCTTTTACACTTTGTAGATTGGTCCCTGGTCAAAACTTGCGTTTTGACCAGGAACCAAAATTAGGTTCAGCTTCCAATTGATATATACAAGACCCGACATCCAGAGCAAGGGGGCGCCGCGAAACAAGACCTTCTTCTTCTTCCTTTCGATCTGGACCCTTGCCTTCCTCCGTCGCCGGTGACTTTCCACTCTCATTCCGTCGCGCAGGCGACGACACCTTCCCCCTCAACCATCAATAACCACCATGGGCGCCGTGATACACAAAGAGAGTCGAGAGCTTTGATCTCATCCACCATCACACCTACGACGCAACCTTCTTCCTTCGTCGCCGGAACCACACACCACCGTCTTCTCGGCCATCTTCAGTTATTCACTACCATAGTACCATGATCTCCTCTGCTTTTGTCACCTTCGACCCTCCATTGTATTCTTTAAGATTTCCAGCAACCTCCTTCGTCCAGACAGTGGTTCCGTCGTCCTGTTGCTTTTGGTTTTGATGTTAGGCAGTGGCTGATTCCCTGCTTCTTGGTGATGATGATTTGTCTTGAGCTGGACTACATAGGGGAGTTTTCCTATTATTCCATAGTCTAGAATTATATATTTAATTGTCTAGATTTAGGAATTATTGTGTATGATTCTGGACCTGAGATTAATGGTTATTGTCTCTATTGGTTTGATAGTTGTGATTGAGGTTGGATTTGTAGTATGAAGATTATATATATTTGAATTGCTTTGTGGTTGCAAAGAAACTATGTTGATTAGCTTGATATTGTCTAATTAATTTGGTTGATTTGTGCAATTGAGGGACTGATTAGTACTCAATTCTAAGAAGCCTCATGTTTACATTTTTCCAATCTTAATTACATATTAAATGGTTTTAAACAATTTTTGAAGAGGTAGTAGTTAGCTACGATTGTAGGAATTACTATTAATTGAGAATATTGGACTTAAATGATATCTTGAGGTTTTTCTAATCAAGACTTAATGTGTTTTAACTCCCATAATTTTTGAACAAGGATAGTCACTTCTTTATTACCAAGAGCATCCATCATCTATATTTTCATTTTAGTTAGCATTTAATTAAATTGCAATTTTTATTTTAGTTTGTTAATTTAAAAATCCAAAACCCAATCCCCTATTGTTTTCATTGCAATTGCATTACATTTAGATTACTTAGGATTCAATAAAAAGCTCCTCGAAAAGAGAGAACGCTCTTAGGTTTGCCTATACACAATCCTTGGTTAATTGTTGATTGTGGACCCCAAGGCTAATGACAAAAGGTCTTCATCAAATGCATCGACTATAGGAGACTCAACCAAGTCACTCGGAAGGATCATTACCCTTTACTTTTCATTGATCAGATGTTAGAGCGATTGGCTGGTAGTCTCATTACTGCTTCCTAGATGGCTACTCTGGATACTTCCAAATTCATATTGCTCCTGAGAATCAGGAGAAGACGACCTTCATATGTCCCTTTGGAACATATGCCTACCGAAGGATGCCTTTTGGCCTCTGCAACGCACCTGGCACCTTTCAACATTGTATGGTAAGCATTTTCTCTGAGTTTCTAGAGGACTACATGGAGGTTTTTATGGATGATTTCACTGTATATGGGTCTAATTTTGATGCATGCTTAGCTAATTTGTCTAGAGTCTTGCATAGGTGCATTGATTCTAATCTTGTGCTGAATTATGAGAAGTGTCACTTCATGGTTGAGTCGGGTATAGTTTTGGGACACATAGTGTCTAGAAAAGGGATTGAGGTAGACCCTGCTAAGATAGATTAAATCACTGCTTTTCCTTACCCCGCATCCGTGCGAAGTTCGCTCTTTTCTTGGTCATGCAGGTTTCTATCAGCGTTTCATTCGAGATTTCAGCAAGATTCTCGACCCTTGTCCAACCTTTTGCATAAGGACACTAACTTTGTATTTGATGAAGAGTGCAAGGCGGCCTTCGATCACTTGAAGCGTTGCATAACTACAACCCCAGTGATCCAGCCCCCTGATTGGTGCCTCCCCTTCGAGTTGATGTGTGATGCTTCCAACTATGCGATTGGTGCTATCTTGGCACAGCGGGTCGACAGAGCATCTCATGTCATTGCATTGCCTCCAAGACTTTGGATCCTACCCAGTCTAATTACACCACTAATGAAAAGGAGTTGTTGGCTATTGTATTTGCTTTTGATAAGTTTAGGTCATATCTACTAGCAAGTAGAGTAATTGTTTTCTTTGACTATGCTACTTTAAAGTTTCTTTTGAAAAAGGCAAATGCTAAGCCATGACTCATCCAGTGGATGTTACTACTCCAAGAGTTCGATATTGAGATTTGAAATCGAAGTGGAGAACAAAACTGGGTAGCTGACCACTTGAGTCGCATCACCTATTCTCTCTCTTACCCCTCTTCTATTCGGGATGATTTCCCTGATAAGCAGCTTCTACAGCTGCAAGGTAAGCTTCCATGGTATGCTGATCTAGTTAACTACTTAGTAGCTGATGTTTTTCCTGTAGATTCCACTAAGGCCCAAACCCTTAAATTAAAGAATGAGTCTAAATATTATGTTTGGGATAACCCTTATCTCGTGGAAATTTTGTAGTGACCAAGTAGTTAGGAGATGTGTGCCCGATCATGAATTTCACTCTATATTGCATTTTGCTCATGCTTCTGCTGTGGTGGTCACTTTGGACCCCAAAGAACTCCTAGGAAAGTGTTAGATAGTGGATTATTTTGGCCTTCCTTGTTTCATGATTCCCATTTGTTTTGTAAGTCATGTGATAACTGTCAGAGGGCAGGGAGTATTTCCTGTAGGCATGAGATGCCCAACCCCATATTGTTTTGTGAGATATTTGATGTATGGGGTATTGATTTTATGGGTCCATTTCCTGTTTCTCATGGTTATACTTACATACTACTGGCTGTTGATTATGTCTCGAAATGGGTTGAGGCGAAAGCCACCCGGACTAATGATTCTTCTGTGGTGGTGGATTTTGTTAAGTCTAACGTTTTCTGCAGGTTTGGTATTCCTAGAGCCATTATCAGTGACCAGGGTTCTCATTTTTGCAATCGAAGCATGGGTGCCTTGTTACGCAAGTATGGAGTGCTTCGCAAGGTCTCCACAACATACCATCCTCAGACCATCGGTCAAGCTGAAGTCTCAAATAGAGAGATTAAGCAAATCCTTCAGAAGATTGTTAACTCTACCCAAAAAGATTGGAGTAAGTGATTAGAGGATGCTTTGTTGGCATATCACACCGCCTACTCCGATTGGGATGTCTCCTTATCGGCTTGTCTTTGGTAAGGCATGTCATCTTCCGGTTGAGTTGGAGCATCAAGCCTATTGGGCCATTAAGCAGTGTAACATGGATTTGGCTAAGTCTAGGATGGAGCGAAAGCTACAATTGCAAGAGTTGGATGAGCTTAGATTGGATGCCTACGAGAGCTCGCAATTATACAAGGAAAAGACTAAGGCATTCCATGATAAGCATATTCTGAGGAAAGAATTTTATGTGGGCCAAAAAGTTCTTCTGCTTAACTCCTATCTGAAGTTTATGCCTGGTAAGCTTCTATGTAAATGGGATGGCCCTTTTGAGATCACTAACATATTTCCATTTGGTGCGTTGAGCTATGTGATCCACCTACAGGATGAACCTTTAAGGTAAATGGGCATCGCCTCAAGCAATTTCACAAGGGATCCCAAGAAGAAATTTAGGAGGAAGTAGAGATTCTTCTCATTGATGCCACTTATCCTCCATAAACCATTGGGGAGTATTCTTCTTTCTTCTCCCTCTTTTTATTTTATTTGTTTCCATTTTTCCACTTTTCTTTTCAAAAATAAATACAGTCTCTCTTTCTAGGATTGCTACATATTATGAACTAAGACATTTTGGTGTTAATGGATCATTCTGTTTGGTCTGCAATTCTTGACTCTTTGATTAGATGTCTTGGTAGTTGATTTGATGTTGTTGATTGCCTAAGTTGGTATTGACCTTGTGAGGTTTTGGGCCTGCATGAATAGAATTCATCTTTTGCCATTCTTTCTTTCATGTGTGCATCTGTTCATGATATGTGTTCTCTAGAACTTGCTCCTTTTCTTTTTGAAACTACATTTTTCACTTACGTGCATAAGTATGATGGAAGCTTGTTTTCTTTCTTTTATTTTCCCCACTTTAGCCAAATAGCCTTTCCCTTACATTATCATTCTTTTGCTAGCCTCGTTGTGCCTTTTTGACTCATTCTTTTCTGAGCCACATTACAAGCCTAAGAGTAAAACCATTGTATTCCGCACCTTGAAATTTATTTAGCATTGGTTTCACCTTGATTTTGTGTTTAAGTGTAGGGGTTACTCGGAGTGCAACAAGTTTAAGTGTGGGGGGAGATATTTGATTTTGCCATTGTGATTATGTATATGAGGTCTTCTCAAAAAAAAAAAAAAAGAAAGAAAGAAAGAAAAGCAGAATGAAGAAAAGAAAAGAGAAGTAAGAAAAGAAAGAAAAAAAAAATACATAGAAAGAAAGGAGATATATGAGTAAAATAAAAGTTTTCATACATAGAGAATGATTGTATTAATCAGTGCTCTTTTTAATTTCTTTGGTGCTTAGCCTCTCATTCCATACTATTACCTACCTTCACCCTAACCCCATTACAACCTTTAATAATAAGCTCTCTTGATTTGTGCATGCATTTGTTATGAGTAGTGGAGATGTAGAAATTGAGCAAGCTTATGGTAGAACAATTTTCTTGAGTAGAATTTGAGCGATACACTTATTTACCTTAAACACTTGAGAGATTGATTGATTGAGCGCATCATTTGAGACCATCTTTTGTGATTAGCAACATTGACGAGATTACCATGAATTGTAATTTGAGATGAAGGGATTTTGGTCTTGATTGATTGGTCTTTTGGAGCTTCGTGTCCCTTATTCAATTTTTGCATTGTTAACAATTGTTAGAAAAGAAGAGTTTCTCCTTTAGGTCTTTTTCTTTGAATTTTGCTCGTGATTGCAAAAAGATAAGTGTGGGGAATTTGATAATTGAATATTTTATACACTTCTTTTTATCTCTTGATTAATAATTTAGGACTTTTTAGTTAATAAATAATGGCTTTTATACTTATTTGTGCTTTGGGCCTTTGATTATATTTTAGCTATTTTTAATAATAAAATTTCAGTTTTACATTGCTTCACTATTTTTACCATAACTCTTGAACCGCATTAATCGGATTTGCCTCAATTGTGTTTATATTTCAGATGATTCAGAGAGCTACAATTGTTATGAAGACATGAAGGGCAAATTCGGACAAGAGGGCGGTCAATTTTGGAGCCGAAGTCATATGTATATTTCAAGATTTTATTTGGGCTCGAATTTTGTAATTAAAGCTCACTTTTATTTTATTTTCGTTTTGGGCTGAACCATTGGAGCCCATTTCCATTTTAGGTTAACTTTAAGTCAGATGGTGGCTACAACACTTTTTTCATTCACGTTTTTATTATTTTTTGGATTGAAATAGAAGTTTTGAAATTCTCTCAACTGTTCTTCATCTTTCTTCATGATCATGATGAACTTCTTCATTTCTATTCGATTTTCATTCTGCATAGCCATGATGGGCTAAGCTACTATGATTGGCCTATGGATTGAGGATTCCACTATCCGGAGGACTCGTTCTTAATAGTAACAAATTTTTTTCTATTTTGTAATTTCGGATTCGATTTACTTTCGGATTGGGTGTTAGATTTAACGCCCGTTTGAGATATCCCAAGGATCGAGTTTGAACTAGGTTTAAGTGCTTGTCAGTGATCACACACGGTGACACGCCACCGTTCAAATAAACGCCAGCGATCATCTAGTTGAGAGATTTTCTCGACGAACGTAGAGATTTCGGTTCGTCATCTTAATCAATCTCGAGTTCTTTCAAATCTGTTTTTGTCCGAGGAAGGAAAGTGGTGGAATTCGAAATCCTAGGTTGATCTTCTGTTTATCTGTTTAATCTGTGTTTATTTTGTTCTGTTTCTGTTATTTTGTTTTTATTCTATTCGAACCAAACCCCCCCATTTTTACTGTTCTGTTTCGCTGTTGCTACCAATCAAACCCACTGCGAGTTCGTTGGGGAAACAACCCAAGTTCCCTATTTCGCAAATCATTTTGAAACTTGGTTATTTTGGGAGACACGGCAAATCTCTTTTCGACCGATCGAATTTGCGACGGAAAAACAATTCCGTCGCAAGAAAAAAAAATTTGCAACGGAAAAATAAAATCCGTCATAAATTCCAGTGAGGAATAAAAAAAAATTGAATTTGAATTTTTTTTGCAACGAAAAAAAATTTCCGTCGCAAAATGCACGCATTTAGCAACGGAATAAGCATTCGTCACAACCTCGGTTGGGGTTGCACGGAATTAATATCCGTCGCAACCCCCAACTAGGGGTTGGGGTTGCAACACATTAAGCCTCGCCGCAACCCCCGCGACGGACTACGTATCCGTCGTAGATGGGAGGGATTTAATGTCCCGCCCAATCTGCTCCCCCTCCCTTTTTCAAAAAAAAAAAAAAAACCACCCGCCTTTCATTCATTTCGTCCCCCTCCCCCTTCCACAATT
Source organism: Acacia acuminata (assembly GCA_019022655.1). Lineage (NCBI taxonomy): Eukaryota > Viridiplantae > Streptophyta > Magnoliopsida > Fabales > Fabaceae > Acacia > Acacia acuminata. Next base: position 811,212 of record JAFJYI010000056.1, on the reverse strand, counting down.
CACCGTCCCCCTTCCTCTCATTCTCCCATCTTCCCCACCTCTTGCTCCGACACTCCTCCCCATTCCTCCAGTTCATGCTTGCGATCTCCTTGTCCTCACAACCTCCGATACTCCTTGCTTGTCGTCTCAACCTCCGTGTAAGCCCAATCTCAAACGAAAATGATATGGTTAGAATAAAACCGTTGCTGCAATCTAAATTTGGGTAGAAAAATTTCAAAACTTAAAATTGCAATTGCATGTATGAAATTTGATGTCGAAATGTTCTTGTTAAAATAATCATAATGCTCTTGTCTTTATTACGCATATGCCTCTTAATTATAAGGAAATTTTTTGTATGGTTCTATTGTGGTAAGAATTAAGGTGTACGTGTTCTATTTATTTTATGTACATGCATGGAATAATTAGAGATTAATTATAATATTAAAATTACTTAGGAATATATATAGACTAACAAGTTAATTTTTTGTTATATTAATAAGTTAACTTTAGTTGTAAACAAACATTATAGCTTATTATTATGAGGTCTAAAGTTAATTATTCTCAAATTTAATCTGATAATAGTAAAAAGATATTATTATTTTTCTTAGAATGGGTGAACATCTGATTCTCTTTTAACATTTTAAGTTACTACTATTATATTGCTTTTGTATATGTATCTTAATTAAACTACTCATGTACCAAGTTTGAGGAAGATGTCAGTTTAAGAAATATATTTTAATAATATCTAATATATCTAATATATTAATAAATATTTCTATTTCATTTTTCAATTTATTAGAATATTTAATTAATATTTTTTTTAAATAAGAATAAGAATATAATATTATTTATTTAATATATTTCTATTTTATATATTTCTATTAATATAGAATATATATTTATATTAATTTATATATTAGTATTAGAGTATTCTAATTTATATTTTTTTATTTTATTATAGAATTTCATATATATAATATAGAATTCTAAATATATAATTAGAATATGAATTTCATATTTTAAATTTCTTTCTTTTTTTTTTTTGTGAGAAATTCCTCAACAAGTTATACATATGCATGGATAATTTGAAAAATTAAATTATAAATATTATTTCAATTAAAAGGTAATTAAAAATAAATAAGGTAAAATGGATTTTGAAAATTATAAATATTGTTTTAATTAAAAGGTAATTTTAAATAAACAAGGTAAAATGGATTTTGTATATTATACAAACTTGATTAAGTCTTATATAGTATTAATTAATTTGATTTCATCATTTTTGTTATTTAAATACTTGATTTCATCATTTTTTTGGTATCATTTTTGCCCTATTTACAAAAAGAAGCAAATATGCCCCAAAAGTTTTTTTTTTTTTTATATAAGCATTTGCCCTGGAAGTAGGTTTACCTAAAAAAGAGAGCAACGATAATCAACAAGATTACAAGTTTTTAAACTTCCGGGGCAAAAATGATACCAAAAAAACTTCCAGTGTCTTTGACCCCGGGTAGGTTTCCTAAAATAATTTTTTTGTTGATTTTTTAAAAATTATAATTCATTAACCTTGAATTTTAGTAAAACTATAAAATTACATTATTAGTTCAATGCATGTGTTTGTTTCTCACTTCCTTGATTAAGTGGCAATTGGTTGGCGCCACTTATATATATTTGTGGCATGTTGAGATGTTAATTAGGTTAGTAACTGAACTAGTTAGGAAGTATGGAAGCCAATCATGATAGAAGTTGGATGTACAATCGTCTAACTGATAAAAGACAACTAACTCAAGCATTCTTGGCGGGTTTGGAAGAGTTCATCCAATTTGCTTTGGCACATTCAACTAATTCAAGTAGGGCGATCAGTTGTCCATGTGTCAAATGTAGGTGTTTAAGATTTAAAGATTCGGGCACGGTCAAAATCCATTTGTGTAAAAAGGGATTCATGAAGGATTATGAATGTTGGGAATGTCATAGCGAAGTCCGACAGACACTGAGTGGTTATTATGGGGACAGTAGTCATCGAGACAACCTTAATCAATATGTGCAGTTGGTTATGGATGCCGTGGGATCGTTGATCGGCCAATATTTTGATCCCGTTACTCATGCTGAACCATCATACATGGGAGAGAAGACTGATACACATACTCAACCATCATACATGGGAGAGGACCCTCATCCGCAAGCCGATAGGTTCTATAAAATGCTTCAAGAAGCGCAACGTCCGTTATGGGAAGGTTGCGAACACTTTGAAAATAGTGAATATTCACCGCTATCGGCTACCCTAGCAACACTAAGCTTGAAGACTAATCACCATATGAGTGAGAGAAATTACAACAAAATGATGGAGATCATGAGTAAGGTTGTTCCCAAAGACAATAATTTGCCGAAGGATTTTTACCAAGCAAAAAAAAGGTGAAAGAGCTTGGGCTTAGATGTGAAAAAATCCATTGCTGCCCCAAAGGATGTATGTTGTATTACAAGGATGATGCTGAGCTGACCAATTGTAAATTCTGTGGACATGACAGATATAAAGTTGTAAGGAATTGAAGCAAAATGACTCGTCAAGCATTAAGCAAGATGTGGCACTTTCCTTTTGTACCCAGACTTCAGAGATTGTATGCATCAGAACAAATAGCTGCTCACATGAGATGGCACCGGGAGCATCACAGGGATGAAAACTTTGTGACGCATCCATCCAATGCTGAAGCTTAACGTAAATTTGACGAGGTGAATCCTTTCTTTGCTATGGATCCCCATAATGTCCGTTTTGGTCTATGTTCAAATGGTTTGCTCCTTTCAACAATATGAGCAGGAATTATTCCTGTTGGCTTGTCATTGTGACTCCGTACAACCTCCCACCTTCTATGTGCATGAGAAGAGAGTTTTTGTTCCTTAACGCATTAATCCCTGGGCCATCCAACCCAAAAAAGAAGATAAATGTGTACCTCAAGCCTTTGATAGACAAGTTGAAGATGTTGTGGAGTGAAGGGGTTCTTACGTATGATATATCATTGAACCAGAATTTCACCATGCGGGCTACCTTAATGTGGACGATAAATGATTTCCCTACATATGGGATGTTGAGTGGCTCGCAAACGTCGAGGAATCTTGCATGCCCGATATGTCTTGAACAAAACATGGGTTTTACCTTGGATTACAATCGCAAGGTCTGTTGGTTTGACAGGCACCGACGATTCCTGCCCCCTAAGCATCCGTATAGGAAAAATAAAAAAGACTTCATGCGGAATGTGGTCGAACGTGCAGATCAACCTCGTTATTTAAGTGGCCAAGAAATATGGGACAGGGTCAAGTACATTCAAAGTGTCGAAGAGGGGGCTACTTCCAGCGAACCTGAGGGATACGGTGTTGATCATCATTAGAACAAACGCAGCATCTTCTGGGAACTACCATATTGGAAAGATCAATTGTTAAGACACAATTAAACAAACAAGGACACATCAACGCATGTAAGATGGGACATAGAAGCGATTTGCAAAAGGCTTGATTTTCATTTGGTGGAGAATGCCAATTGTTGCAATGGGTTAAAGATTTGAAACTCCCAAACAGTTATGCGTCAAACTTGAAAAGATGTGTCGACATGCACGAGACAAAGTTATTCGGATGAAGAGTCATGATTGTCATGTTTTTTTCCAAAGATTGTTGCCATGGGCCTTCAAAGCACTTCCGAAGCATATATGGTCTATTCTGACAGAATTTTCCATGTTCTTTAGAGAAATTTGCGCTTCTGAGCTGAATGTTGAAAAGTTACGGCACCTGGAGGGGAGCATGCCAATAATGCTATGCAAGTTAGAGATGGTGTTTCCTCCTAGCATGTTTGACTCAATGGAACATTTTCCTATTCACTTGGCCTACGAAGCAAAGGTAGGAGGTCCGTAACAATATAGGTGGATGTATCCGTTTAAGAGGTATATATATATATATATCTTTCACGCAGTTATTAATTGATGGATATGGTACTTTAGTTTATAAATACCCTCTAATTGTCCATTGTAGGTTTTTACGCACACTTAAGCACAAGATCAAAAATCCAAGGTACGTTGAAGGATCTACCGCTGAAGAGTATCTAGTCGAAGAGGCCACAAAGTTTGCTTCATACTATTATCCCCCTGAAATGATATCATCAAGATGGAGGGGTACCCCACAATGATAAGGTGATACGAGCGAACAAAAATCAATATTTAATTTTCTAGGCCAAGTCGTGGGAAAACATTGGAGGTCAACTCTGGAAGGAAGCAATAAGAAAGTAGAGGAGTGGTACATTCTAAACAACTTTGAAGAGGCTGCCTAGTATTTAAAGTAAGATTTCTTTTCTTTTTATTGTTACGGTAAGTATTAAAGTATTAACTTCATTTTTTTGTTACAGTTACTTCTGTAATTGGGTCCGAACGACAAATCCTTCAATGTCGGATTCCGAAGTTGATCAATTCACAAACTCTGAGTTTCCTAGATGGTTTCTATCTTACTTCGTGCAAAATCCAAAAGATCCCAATGAAGTTGCATGGAGTTTATCTTATGGAGCTGCAATATTTGTTACCTGGTGCAAAAAATATGTAATCAATGGGTATCAATTTTCAACTGTTGAAGCGAATGCAAGTATGAAATGTTGCAATTATGGTGTATGTTGTCGAGGTGGCTAAGGTGATGGGGTGGAGGGCGACTACTACGGGAAGATAATTGACATAATTTAGCTAAGTTACTCGTGGGACAAAGTAGTGACCCTTTTTAAATGTGAGTGCTTTGATAATAGTCCGCGTAGGACAAAGAAGGACAAATATGGAAATGTTGAGATCCACTGGATAAGGAGATATATGGTTAGTTATGACCCATTCATCCTTGCTCAACAGGCGGAACAAGTTTACTATACATTATACCCTACATCCCACCAAGGGTGGAGGGGAGTTATCAAAACCAAAGCACGAAATATTATACCCAAGTCGGAAGAGTCGGAAACAAATGACGGTATGACAGAACCGTTCTAAGCTAATGTGGAACATGTACTATCCGTAAACATTGTCGACGACGATGTACCAAGCAATTTGTTTGATTCTGCTGCGGAATTAGAGTTGATTCATATCCAAATTGACAATGAGGAATCAGACGATGAGGCAGACGAGATTTATTCTGATAGTGAATCTGAGTTCCATGACTATGAGACTCCAGAGGAAGGCATGCAAGCAGAGGCCGAAGAACAGGAATCGTCCGATTGATTTGTGTTAGTTCTTTATTTATGACGATATATTATACTAGATACATCCTACTTCGCCAGTGTCATATTAATTAAATTTCTTATATTTATATATATATTGACATAATGTTTATGAGTGTTCAGAGATGGAGCATACAAGAGGGCATTCAGGTAGTGGACGTAGTGGTGGTCGATCCCGGCCCCGTCGTATCAGAGGGTAGGGCAACGCCATCTGCCCCCTCTGTAGGCAAAGGGCTCAGTGCTTCCCCAGAGTTGCCGCCACTTGATCATATGTCATCTTCACCATCGATTTATTTGTCATCTTCACTATCACTTCATATGTCATCTTCTTCCGTCTACTACCGACTCTTTTATGGGCGGTACACGTGTGCCAGGAACTTCCATTAATCCATAACAAGGGGCAGAGCAGGTTTACTTTACGATTTCTGATTGATTTACATATGTTAATTTTTCTTTAACCATCTATGTATAAACATCTTCAATAGTTGACATTCCTTCCATCAGCACACTACGTCGCCTCAGAGCCAGGTCGGGAAAGAAGGTAGTTCCTCTGATACACCAATCTAGGAAACGGTAGATCCTGCAACAGGGAAGCTTTAGATCCGTCCTGTCCGCACCACCGAGAGAGTCACGTAAAGTTACCAGTAATGTTACGATTTTCTACCTTTGGTTTGTATGCTAATATTTGCATCATGTCTTCTCGTCTTCAGATTTGAGCCTTATAATCAGGTTTCAGATTGGATCTCGAACCAAATGTTCCATAATTTCAATAAGCCTTGGGGCTGTTGGACACAGATTCCTAAGGAGAATCGGGATGCTTGGTTCAATGAGTTCTTGGTAAGTTATGTGTTTTATGATTAAGTAGTTTTAAAATTTAGGGCACTACTTGTTTGTTATTGATTTGCAGCATGAGTATAGGACTTTGCTTGAAGATCGTGAAAACCTGAAAAAAGATTATAACCACAAGGGAGGCCGGTGGTTGTCTAAGAGGTGTTATAAATTGAGAAGGCATAGAGGCAAGCAAGATTGGATTCAACCTAACCCTGCAGATGAATTAATTCAAAAATGGGCCCACGATGAGAAGTTTCATATCAAAAGTGAGAAAAATAAGCAAAATAGGGCCAGAATGGAAGGACCGTCATATGCTAGCGGCTCCATTCCAATTAGTGAGCATCGACGAAAAATTGTGAGTACACGTTATTTTCTATTTAAGTATTCAATATTTTGTACTTTGAAAAAATTAATTAAGGTCATCATTTGTGTTTGCGGCTTGAGTCTGGGGAAGTTCCTGCGGGATCGGTTGAGTGGGCTACCTTTGAGCGGACTCATTCCCAACAGTCTGAAGGGAGTGAGAGGCGCTGGATTAATCCCAAGGCAAAGCAAATAGCGATGAGACATTTATTGCATTTATTATTTGTTTCATGCACCACCATATTTATTTCATTTTACATGCCTTATTTGTTATGTATTTTTATGCTTGTAGGAAACCTTTCATAAGTTGTCGTAGGATAGAGACTCGCAAAGTGGGACCGACCCCGCATCCTTTTAGTCCGATAACGAGAGTCTGTTCTTTGAGGCTGCAAGCGGATTTAACAAGAAAGGGAGAGTCTTCGAGTTTGGTGCCTCTTCTAGCCGACTAAAGAAAACGAAGCGCTCCTCATCCAGTAGTGAAGGTGTTCATTCCTTTGTCTATTTAAATGAAATACAAAAAATAAATGTACATCTTAATGTTTTTGCAAATGAGCTGAAGAAGATGAAGGCGTTGGTGGAGGAGCAAGCAGCGCAGATGAGTCAGCAAGCAGTTGAGCTGAGCCAGACAAAGAACCTCTGGAGTCAAACAGCAAATGAGCTTAGTGAGACATGGCAGCTGATGAGTCAGCAACAGGAGATGATTAAGACACAGATGAGTCAGGAGCAGGAAATGATGAGCCATCAGCTAATTAAGGAACAGGAGATGATGAGGCAGCAGATGAGTCAACAATAGGAGATGATGAAGCAAATGCAGCTTCAACTCCCGTGCCTAATGAAAGACAAGGATAAGGGGCCGATTTCAAAGGTGGTGGTGATGATGATGATGATGCTATTTAGACTATTTGTTAGTAGATTTTCTTCTTAACAATATTATTTATATTTTGTTTTCTCTATGTAAATTCTTTCGATTGTTATTATATATTTTTATGATATATAGGTTTATTATTATATTTTTAAATATCATTTTTAATTTTTTTGAAAAAAAAAATTAAAATCAAAATTTACGATAGGAATAAAAAAAATTATGTTTTTTTAAAATTGAAAATTAGCAACGGAATTGAGATTCCGTCACTAATCTTAAAAAAAATATTTTTAAAAAAAAAAAAAATTCAAAATTTTAAAAAATTAAAAAAACAATTATTATTTTTTTTAAAAATTCGAAATTTGCGTCCCGAGATTTGCGACATATTATGATTCCGTCGCAAATCCTAAGGATTTGCGAGGATTCTCATTCTGTAGCAAACCCTCAAGATTTGCGATGGATTCGATTCCGTCGCAAAATTCGAAATTTGTGACGGAATTTTCATTTTCCGTCGTAATTGCAACAAGGTTTTTTGCGACGTAGACTAAATCCGTCGCAAATTCTATCGCAAACATGTTTTGCGATGGAAAAATTCCGTCGCAAATTACAATTTTTTTGTAGTGTAGAAAGCTAAAGTAACTAGTATTTTCAAACACTCGCCACTTTCTTACACTCAGCACCCTTGTGGCCCACGCTCCTCTAGCAAAAGACATGGTTTCATGATTTCCTTTTAAGATTCAGCGTTTATGATTGTCCTCATGTCTCTATTAAATTGACCTGGAAATATCTTATTGCAGGTTGCTGCCAAGAAGTTGACACTGAAAAATGTTACAGATTACATCGTAGATGTTATTTGTAAATGAGCTCAAGTTAAATATAACTATGGTCTCATTTTAATCCCTGAAGGTCTAATTGACTTCATTCCTGAGGTATCTATCGCTTTGAATAAAACATCTGTTCAATCTGATTCCCCTTTTATTTCCTTATCTGTGGTCCTCTACAGTCAGTATAGACATGCATTGGCTGATAAGCATTTATGCATATAATTGTGCCTTATGCAGGTCCAACAGCTTATTGCAGAGTTAAATGAAATCTTGGCTCATAATTGTGCCTTTAGGTGTTTTTTTTTTTTTTTTTTTTTTCTGGGTTTGTTCTCTTTACAAAATAAGTTAAGATTTGGAATACAAATCATCGACCAAGCAAATTAAATATAGGGTTAATCACTTAATCTGGCGATATATCACTGTATCAGAAATTTTATCCATGCTTGATTAATTGGAATGGCTAGCAAGTCCTAAAATGGAATGCCGCGGTTTGCTCTTTGATCGCTCCGCTCGCAGCTCCCCGAACCTGAGGTTTGGGGTTTTTTTTTTTTTTTTAAAGTAATACAGCGTCCCCTACTTAGACGTCCTCTAGAAAAAGGACATTAAAAGGGTAAAAACAAAGACGTTATAAAGCTTTTTTGTAGTAGTGGGTTGTGCGAAATGAATATAATTCAATTATGATAAAATTTGAAGAATATTTTGTAACCCTTCCTCTACTTAATTTAAAAATCACATAAAGAAAGTGTGGTAGTCAAAGATATAAATATGATTACTTAATTAATGAATAATGAAATATAAAAAAGGAAATTAAGAAATAATCAATAATCAATAATATTATATTTATTGATCAATGGATCGAACCCAACCCATTTTCTTACTCCCTCCGGTCCTTATTATAAGGCACCAACTAACTTTTCTCACCAACCAATAAAAACAGTTAAAGTCAATAAAGTTACCCTAAAATTTAAGTAACTTCCAATATTACCCCTACTGGTTGCACTAAACTCTAATATTATATTATAATTACTCTCACACACTACCCTCATTAATTATGGGCGTGCATGGAAACAAATAATTAATGTTTATTGGGAACAAGAAATGTCTTATAAAAATGACTAAATAAACTTTATAATTGGTCTTATAATAAGGACCGAAGGGAGTATAAATTAAGGTATTACAAGTTTTTAAGAATAAAGTTAACTGATTGATTGATGGATGGATGATGATTGAAGTTGATGATTGATGATGATATTAAAATATTAATAATAAATTAAAATACTCAGTTTTTAAACATTCTCCCCCTCTTCAGGCCCTCCCTTACGCATTGGAAACCATTTTCTCTCGCCAATCCTCTTCGACCGGTCAATCAACCCAGTGGTTCCCTTTTCTTCCTCTCCTCAATTGGTCCTCTAACTATGAGTTTTATCTGATTCAACTGAATCTCACGCCACATCATTCTTAAATAATCCTCAGGATATTGTCGTTGTATATTAAGACTAGAAGACCTTTTAATTGTCCGTATTCTCATATTTTAGGGTGTTCTCAGATTTTGGGGGTGACCTGCATAAATTAATTAGGAGTGAGGGCTTGGCGATAGAAGACGGTTTCCTAAGGGAAGGGAGAGCACGGGGAAGGAAAAGAGGGGGATAGAGGAAGGAGAGGAAGGGTTCGGTGGAGATGAGGCGGCATTGGAGTGAGGAAGTGGCTTATGAATTAATTAGTCAACTTTGACAGTCAAAATTAACCCTTTATACGGTGAGAGCAACATTGCCCCCATTTTTTAGATTTTCAAACACCTAGTGCCCATTTGTGAAAACTTCTGAAACATTTTTATCCCTTAACCTTAAAATATTGGTTAGGAGAACCATAGGTCCAAGCAAATTAAATCTATGTGAGATATATAATACAATCATAGATCAAGAAGTCAAACAAAACATGAGCCATTTAATTAAACTCCAACAACACTGAAGGTCGACAACTAATTAACACTTCCACATCCACACATTATAGAGGAAATTTATGGGAGCACTTGAGTACAACAGAATACATAATACAACCATAGATGAAGGAATAAAACATGAGCCATGAAAACTTCAACAACACTGAAGGACAACAACTAATCAAAACCTCCACAACCACACATTATACAAGAAATTTATGGAGCATTGAGCACAACAGATCCATGGTGATCCCCCTACCGACCGACTCACATTAAATGCCAGAGACCATCATATTATTTGTTCATATATATAAGAAATTAATTTGTGATTGCTGGTTTAACAATGAGGCCAATGGAGTCAAGGAGGGAGCCAGCCCTTCCATGGAATCCAATCACAAGAGAACCTTGGATTGGTATGGTGAAAGAAGTGCCTGAAACAGTTCCAAAAGGTCCATATGTGTCAAGATTGGTTATGAATGACAGTGATCTGATCACTTGGTTTGTCCCATATGCTCCATATGTTCCCTTTATGGACTTCAGATACTCTGATGGCCCATTAATTGTAAACTGCACATCATGAAATGAACATGGATGCACAATTAGATCACACTAGAGAAACCAGATTGTGTAATTAAGAATGATCTATAAGAGATAAGTGATTAATTAATTTGATCTGTCGTCTCAAATATACAAACAATAAAATGACAAACTTACTCTTTTTTCCGCTCCGATGTCGTTTGGATCCTTGCCACCAAATTTTCCATAGTAGTGCCCATCAGCGTCTTTGAAAGCGATGGAGTTTATAGCATCACCTTGTTCAACAATTATCTCTTTTATCCAACTTCCCTGAACCGTAAAACTATAAGGATCTTCTCCACCTGGACCACCCCATGGTCCAAGTGAAATGGTTCCATTATGTGGATCTACCTACACCAAAACCAATAGTCATATATAGTTTATGATACTAAGTAGAAGAATCAAATTAGATGTGTTATTACTTACTGGTTCCACAAAAATGCCAAGTGCATCAAGATAATAACCGGCCCTCCCATGGAACCCAACAACGACACTATCGGCTATTGGGGTAGAGAAAGCCGTGTCAGCAGCAGAAGTTGTCCCAAACGGTCCATTACTTTTGAGATTCGTAATAAACGATAGGGACTTGATTACTGATTTTGTATTGTAATCTCCATAATTTCCACTAATAGATATCAAATACTCTGAGGGCCACTGAATTGGAATCTGCGAATGATACAATACAAAACAAGCTATATATAGGTACGTACGAGGAAAATGATAAAGTTGTGATAATAATATATTACTACCTCTGGTCCTAAATATAAGACTCAATTGACCTATTTTAGAGAAAAAAAACTACTTAAATTACTTAAAGTGTTTATATTCATCATTCTCTATCCAAATTATTTTATCTAACTTATAAGCCGATGTAAAATTTAATTATAAACAATATACATATATATATATATATATATATGATATAATTAAATAACTTATTTACCTATTGTAATCTCTCCAAAAAACAAAAAAGTCAATTGGTCTTATATTTAAAACAATAAGTAGTACTAATTAACCAACATTAAGTCACCTTTTTCTCAACACGCTTTGTAGCATTGAGGTCCCTGCCTCCAAATGTGCCAGAAATATTACCACTGGCATCTTTGAAAGAAATTGCCTGGATTTTGTTTTCCACAAGGGTGATTACTATCTCAGTTATTGCAAGGCTAGCCTTGAAACTCCAATGGTCACCACCTGGTCCTCCCCACGGTCCTAGAGATATCATTGCTTTCAAGGAGAATACAAACATAAGGATGTTAATGACGTGATTAATTAATACTCCCTCCAGTGCTTTTTATTATAAGCTACAAATAATAACAAAATACGTACACACATCAAGAAGTTGGTTAAAATTGATTAAATATAATTAATATGTAAAAAACGCAATCATTTTCCAAAAAAAACATGCTAATTTGTGGAGAAAAGAGACGAGAGAATTAGTGTGAAAAAGATATAAGAATATAATTAATTAAGGATAAAAATGAGAAGGAAAAAAAAAAGCCTTAAATGATCAAACATCTCGAAAACGAAGCATATAAAAATGATAAAAACTATTAAAAAGCATTGCAACTCATAAAAAAGAGGGCGTACGGAGGGAGTACCTTGGATAGATTTATAGTCCGTCGTAGTTCAGACCACCCGCCTAAACGTTGAGTGAATTGTAGTGTATAGGGTTGTAACTCTGAATGCTGTGGTGAATGATTGTAACTCTCTTTATGTGGTCTATGTATATATAGACGAATTATAATATGAAGGAAGGAAGGACGTTCGAAGAGCCAGATTCACGTGCAGATATGAAAATCTGCCCATCACGATTCACGAACCAACAATGATTGGATAGAATTTTAGTGGTTGAGGTTTCAGGGATGTCTTCATTGATCTCAGTTCGACTATTTCCTCTTTATTTATTTAATGTATCCACCATTAGATAATATTTTAATGGTTATATTTATTCCATTCATCATGGTAGACTTTCAAAACTTCAATGAGACGTCTTATAAATAAGGGGAAAAAAAAAAGCTTATCTCTCTACCTTATACATACAACCAGTAGAGTATTTATATATATAAATCTGATTGAAATTATAATTGTTAGCTCGTGGAGAGCGTATTAATTACTTCTCCAATTCTAAATATATAACATAGTTTTATAGTGTAAATTGTACTGCTGTAAAAACTATATCTTATATTGAGAATCGGAGGAAGTAATTGGTTTAGATGTTGACTTGTGAGCTACCACTATGATCCTATTTACACATCCATTTTCACTAAATGTTATATATCAATCAGATATAATTAACTCAATGATTATATAAAAAAATTTCTAACTTTACCTTCATGTTCTGAGAAAAGGTAAGAGAAAAAAGAAAAGGTAATAGAAAAAGTCATTCTAACAGGATTTATGCATGGCAAAAGAAAAAGTTTTTTTTTTTTTTTTAAAGGGTTGGGGGTGGAATAAATTATTGAATGAAAAAGTAGTGAAGTCATTGAAACAGGAAAGAGGAAAAGAGGCAAGAGACGTGTTCCTGGGAGTCAAGTACCATTATTACCCATATTAAATACGTTATTGATTCATGGGTTTGATTAACATAGATAAAATTATCATAATCTTATTTATTACTTGAAATTAGATTTATAAATATGAGATAAGATATTATCACTACGATTTTTTATCACTACTAATGTCACTACCACTTTTTCACCGTTAGATCAAAATCTTAATAGGAGAGAGATAATAAAAGTAAATGAGATTCGATCTAACTATGAAAAAGTGTAGTGACATTGGTAGTGACAAAAAATGGTGGTAACAATATCTTATCCTTATAAATATAATTAAATTTTTTAGTTAAAAGATACTTATAAATAGAATCAAAGTGGTAGCATTTTAAGCTTCTGAAGCTTTTGATGATATGAGATATATAATATTTATTATATAATTTAGTTTTATGGAGGGATTTTGCTTAATTGTATGCACAGTAAACGATAGGGAGAGTGGAAAAAAAAAAATCTTTGCACATCCAATTTGACAGAATTCCTAAAAAGCACGCCACCCTGATAAACGTGGGTCACGCTGATGCATGAATCTACCTCCTCTCTCCCCATTCTCTTACTTCACTTCACTTTCATCCTCCAATGGCCACACTGCTACTTAAATTAAACAAATTAATTAAATTATTTTAAAGTGGTGAGGCAGTGTTGTTTTTTTAAAAAAGAAATTAAGAAAACTAATTAAATTATTTTAAGAGTGTTTTTATTTTTATTTTTGCTACAATGTAATTAGTTTAAAGGGTTTACACTTCTCATGTTGCATGAGAAGAAGAAGATTCATACATATATATGAAATGGTGGGACCCACATCTTTTTTATAAAAAAAATTAAAAACAAAAAAACTTAAACATGAAAATGATGGGTAGATTTATAGTTTGTCATAGTTCAGACCACCCGCCTAAACCTTGAGTGAATTGTAGTGTATAGAATATTTTTGAGAATTTAGTAATTGCTACAACAATGTTCTAAACTTTAGGTTAAGAAGTTAATATGTTCTTTCTCTAATTTAATTATGCTTGGCTTTATTTACGTTAGAGCTAGAGAGATATGAGGGTTTGATTTTCTAAGTTTGAAAGAGAGATTAGAGGAAGGAAGATGCCAAAGAGAGGGAGGGATCGGAGGATTGGAGGAGCTAGAGTGACAGCAATAGGTTGAAAGAGAGGGAGAGAAAGGAATGAGGGGAAGGGTTAGGTGGAGATGGGGCGGCATTGGAGTGAGTAGTGGCTTGTGAATTAATTAGTCAACTTTGACTGTCAAAATTAAACCTTTGACTGTGAAAATTTCTGAAGCATTTTTGCCCCATAAGCGTTAAAATATTGGTTAGGAGAACTATAGGGCCAAGCAAATTAAATCTACGTGGGATATATAATACAATCATAGAACAAGAAATCAAATAAAAGAGCCATGAAAACTCCAACAACATTGAAGGACGACAACTAGTCAACACTTCCACACCCACATATTATAGACGAAATTTATGGAGCATTTGAGTACAACGGAATATATAATACAATCATAGATCCAGAAATCAAACAAAACATATGAAAACTCCAACAACACTTGAGGACAACAACTAATCAACCCTTCCAAGCCCACACATTATACAAGAAATTTATTGAGCATTTAAGGACAACAGACCCATGGTGATCCCCCTACCGGATTGACATTAAATGTCAGAGACCATCATTATATTATTTATTCATATATATGAGAAATTAATTCGTGATTGCTGGTTTAACGATGATGCCAATGGAATCAAGGTAATAGCCAGCCCTTCCAAAGAATCCGATCACGAGAGAACCTTGGATAGGTATGGTGAAAGAAGCGCTCGAAGCAGTTCCAAAAGGTCCATATGTGTTAAGATTGGTTATGAATGATAGTGATCTGACCACTTGGAATCTTTTATATTCTCCATATGTTCCACTTATGGACTTCAGATGCTCTGATGGCCCATTAATTGTAACCTACACATCATTAAATGAACATGTATGAACAATTAGATCACACTAGAGAAACCAGGTTGGGTAGTTAAGAATGATCTAGACATGAGAAGTGATTAATTAATTTGATTTGTGGTCTCAAATATACAAACAATGAATTAAATGACGAACTTACTGTTTTTTCCACACCGGGATCGTTTGGATCCTTGCCACCAAATTTTCCATAGTAGTTCCCATTAGCATCTTTGAAAGCGATGTAGTTTATAGCACCACCTTGTCCAACGATTATCTCTTTTATCCAACTTCCCTGAACCGTAAAACTAAAAGGATCATCTCCAGCTGGACCCCCCCATGGTCCAAGTGAAATGGTTCCATTATCTGGATCTACCTGCCAAAACCAATAGCCATAAATGGTTTATGATACTAAGTAGAAGAATCAAATTAAATGTGTGATTACTTACTGGTTTCACAAAAATGCCGAGTGCATCAACATAATAGGCGGCCCTCCAATGGAACCCAACAACGACACTATCGGCTATTGGGATAGAGAAAGGCGTGTCATCACCAGAAGTTGTCCCAAACGGTCCATAAGTTTTGAGATTCGTAATAAACGATAGGGACTTGATTACTAATCGTCCATTGTAATCTCCATGATTTCCTTTAATAGATGTCAAATACTCTGGTGGCCAATTAATTCCAATCTGCGAATGATACAATACAAAACAAGCTATATATAAGCACGCAATTAATTAATGTACGAGGAAAATGATTAAGTTGCAATATAAGACTCAATTGACTTTTTTAGATAAATAAATTAGGAAAAACTAATTAAATTACTTAAAATATTTATATTCATCATTTTCTCTCCAAACTACTTTATCTAACTTATAAACTGATATAAAATTTAATTATACACAATATATGATATGATTAAATAACTTATTTACCTATCGTAATTTCTCTCTAAGAAAAAGAAAGTCAATTGAGTTTTCTATTTAGGACAATAAATAGTACTAATTAACCAATACTAAGTCACCTTTTTCTCATCACGCTTAATTAGTAGCGTTGGGGTCCCTGCCTCCAAATGTGCCAGAAATATTACTACTGTCGTCTTTGAAAGAAATTGAGTTGATATTGTTTTCCACAAGGGTGATTACTATCTCAGTTATTCCTTTGCTAGCATTGAAACTCCAAGGGTCACCACCTGGGCCTCCCCACGGTCCGAGAGATATCATTCCTTTCAAGGATCCAACATAAGAATACATGCATAAGGATATGTTAATGACATGATTAATTAATACTCCCTCCAGTGCTTTTTTATATAAGCTACAAATAATAACAAAATACGTACACACATCAAGAAGTTGGTTAAAATTTATTAAATATAATTAATATGTTAAAAACACAATTATTTTCAAAAAAAAAAAAAAAAACATGCTAATTTGTGGAGAAAAGAGATGAGAGAATTAGTGTGTAAAAGGTATAAGAAAGAATATAATTAATTAAGGATAAAAATGAAAAAAAAAAAGAGCCTTAAAGCATCAAATATCTCGAAAGCGTACCATATAAAAATGATAAGAACTATTAATAAAAAAAAAATTGCAACTCATAAAAAAGAGGACGTACGGAGAGAGTACCTTGGATAGATTTATCGTCCGTCATAGTTCAGACCTATAGAAAACAAAGATGAACTGTGTTGAATGCTAAGTATCATACAGCTCTGAATGCTGTGGTGAATGATTGTAACTCTCTTTATGTATATATAGACAAATTATAATATGAAGGAAGGAAGGACGTTCGAAGAGCCAAATCCACGTGGAGATATGAAAATATGCCCATCACGAATCAACGTAAAAGAGTGTCTCCACTGACATTTATTGAATTAATTTCTTTATCATTGGATAGATTTTTAGCGGTTGAGGTTTAAGAAATGTTTCCATTGATCTCTCTTCCACTATTTCCACTCTATTTAATGTGTCCACCATTAGATAATATTTTAATGGTTATATTTATTTCATTCATCACGATAGACTTTTTGTATATTTAAATTGTACATTCAACTATAAATAAGAAATAAAAAATCTTATCTTTCTACCTTATATATAGAACGGGTAGAGTATTTATATAAATCTTATTAAAGTTGCAATTATTAGCTTGTGAGAGCATATCAATTACTTTCATCCGATCTTAAATATAAGCATAGTTTTATAATATAAATTGTATTACAAACTATGTTCTTTATTTAAAACCTAGAAAGTAAGTAATTGGTTTAGATGTTGACTTATGAGTTACTATTCTAGTCCTATTTATAAATCTATTTTCATTAAATCCCACATATCAATGACAAATAATTAACTTAATGATTATGAGGTAATAGAAAAAATCATTCTAACGGGATGAATGTATGGGAAATGAAAAAAGTTTTTTTTTTTTTTTTTTTTTGGGGGGGGGGGGGGGATTGAAACAGGAAAGGGAAAAGAGGAAAGGGACGTGTGTTCTTGGGAGTCAAGTACTATTATTACCCATATTAAAAACATTATTGATTCAGGGTTCAATTAATATAGATAAAATTACTACAATCTCATTTATTATTTGAAACTAGATTTATAAATATAATTAAATTTTTTAGTTAAAAGAGACTTATAAATAAGACCGTAGTGGTGACATTTTAAGCTTCAAACCTTTAATTCTATGAGATATAATATTTATTATATAATTTAGTTTTTATGGAGGGATTTTTTTTTTCAAATTGTCTGCACAGTAAACAATTTTTATTTATAATCAAATCAAGAGAGTGGAAAAACAAATCTGTGCACATCCAATTTGACAGAATTCCTAAAAAGCATGCCACGCTGATAAACGTGCGCTAGTGAGATAATAATGAATTTATCTAAAACTAGACTTATAAATATAATTAAATGTTTTAGTTAAAAACCACTGCAGAAGGAAGTTTTTTTTTTTTTTTTTTTTTTTTGGTTGTATGCACAGTAAACAATATTTATTTATAATCAAATAAAGAGAGTGTGGAAAAACAAATCTGTGCACATCCAATTTGACACAATTCCTAAAACGCCCGCCACCCTAATAAACGTGTGTCACGCTGATGCATGAACCTACGCTAATTAAATTAAAGAAAGTATTTAAATTACTTTAAAGTGACAAGATAGTAGTAATTTTTTTAAGGAGATTAAGGAAACTAATTAAATTATTTTAAAGTTTTTTATTTTTATTTTTTTATAAAGTAATTAGTTTAAATAATAAACTAATTATACATAACATATAATATGATTAAATAACTTATTTAGCTTCCCTAATCTCCCCACATATAATCAACTCTAAGTTTAGATGTTGACTTGGGAGCTAGATATTATTTTTAATTTTGCTTTAATTGTTATTGGCTTTTGATCTTGGTATTCTTACTTTACATTAAAGAAATTAGTTAAATTCATTATTTATCTACATTTTGATGAAAACTCCCTTAAAATATACAATCAATCAGAATATTTTACTGCTGAAAAAAAGGGATATTTTTTTGGGGGGGGGAATGATAAATGTGGAGAATAAATTGTTTGTATTAAACAGTATTTTATTTCAGTGAAATTTTTTTAAAAAATTTGGACTGTTATATTTATACTGGTGCCCTCTCCTTCTGTGCTTGTATTGTAGCTTTAATGGTCCGAGAATTCCTATCTGGATTTTAAAATGCACCTTTTTTTTAACAATTAGTGTGGATGACATTTAAATGAATAGTTCCCAGGTAATGCACATTTTTTTTTTTTTTTTTGTGTGGAAAAATCACATATAAAGTTACCTTAAATAGGAAATTTTCAAATCAAGTTAGGAAAATTCAATAAATCTATGATCGAGTTATTAGCTCAATTTGAGATTTTTAAAATATAGATAAAATAAATTTAATTGTTATTCACTTTTGATTTTATCATTTTTACATTAAGAAAATTAGTTAAGTTAGTTAATTTTTAAAAATGTTCGTTGGTTTTCCTAAAATACTCTCTTAAATCATTTGCAATGAAATTACACTTTGATGAAAAAATCCCTTAACATAAACAATCAATAAGGATATTTTAGAAGGATATTTTAGGAAAAAATGATAAATATGGAAAATAAATTGTTTTTAAAGAAAATCTCAATTAAATACAGCTAAAATACTAATACATAAATTTAGGCCTATACTTTCAACAAGTTCTTAATCATGCTAAGACGTCTAATTATGGATTTTTGAATATTGTTAAAAGATCATAATAACCCTTTGAAATTAAAAGAACTGATTGTTTTGCCCTTCGAGGGCTCTCATATGGAATGATTATTTTTTGAGGAAAAAACATATAAATAATTTCATAGTGTTTAAATATGACTAAAACCTTCAAAAATATTATAATAAAACATTTTAAATTACAATATAAGAATCCTTTAAATTATTTAAATATATATATTTTAGTTCAATAAAAATTCAATATTAATCTCTTATAATTTATGATTCCGGGTTGAATATATTTTTCACATTGCTCAAACACATACAAAAAACTCACCTATTTAAAATTTGTAATCATAACAAATATGTTAAAATATTTTTCAATAACTTTACCGTTCGTATTTTTATGTCATAAATTTAATTTTAAAAAATAAGCGTGGATTTTAAAATGTGGAAAAAAATCATAAAATCCCATATCATGTTACCTAAAATAAGAAAAATTCAAATCAAGTTAGTAAATTCAATAAATTCCTAATTAAGTCATTAACTTGATTTGGTATTTCAAAATGTAGATAAAATAATTTTAATGCCCTCTCATCTCTCAACTCTGGCCCTTCCCTCTTAACACATTTTTTGAGGAAAAAAATCATACAAAGCTATTTTTGGCAGCTTTGTGTAGAAATTTCCCATTTTTTAATCACTCATCACACGTAATTTCTCTTAATATCTAATAAATAATTTTCCTCGTCTGGCAAAACTAAAAAATAATAATTTGCCTGGTGTCATATACTCGAATTTGGGGTTGGAAGCTCAAGAATGAGCCTAAAAAGTAAAATGGTTCATAGAATATTTTTAAGATGAAGCTGTATGTTATTAAGACCCTCAAGTGATATTGAAGATGATCACATGAATGGCAAGTTATGCCAGGGTAATAAATGTAAATTCTGAAAGTTTCGGGTCTTAAGTTTGATTCTAAAAAAATTTATCTAGATGTTTAGGATAAATTATGAAAAAAAAATTTTTGAAGAGGAGGGGGGGGGGGGGGGGGGGAATGATTCCTAATGGATATTTAAGGAATATAAGGGGTAGTAAAGTGAAAGATACCTCAAGAACAAATATTTAAGTTACCATCAAAAGGCCTAAAATTGATACCATCCACAAGGAAGAAAGAGGAAGAGAAATTGCCAAAATTATATATTAAAGTATTTATAATTATAATTTAATTATGCTACCAACATAAAGTTAGTCTAATGATATAAGATCTCTTATATTTCTCTTGGTCTCAAATTTGAAACTGAACTGCTTAGATACTTGGCAACAATATGATTCAAAAGAAACACTCGATCCCATTTGAAAATATTTAAAAATAAAAAGAAATCAATTATGATAATTAGAAACTTTAGCCCGGTGAAAGGAGGTTAACTTTAGTAAGGTAACTAAGGTTAAGTTAACCTAGGTTAAAAAGGTAATCAAGATTACTAATAAAACTAACTATGGTTGGAGAGCAATAATTATAGTTAAAAGTAACTATAGTTGATAAAGTAACTAAGGTTAAAGAAAAGTAGCTAAAGGTTGCAAAACATAATCACAATTAAAGTGAATGAAAAACAATACTAGTAAATTGTATCACATCATCCAAGGCTAAAAGCCAAAATTCGAAACCTCAAACCTTAAAATTGATCAGCAAATTGGATGGCCGAGATTTAATCTTGAAAAGGGGGACTGATTACTACACACCATCGATGGCACCTCTAGTACTCTCTCGTCTCTTGTTAAATGAATGATTTGTTAAATGAATGATTGAATACTTCCAGAATGAATGATTGAATACTTCCAGTATAGCGGCATCACTTGATAGGCTTTCATTTGTCTTTAATTTATTTAGTGAAGAGCACGTGACAGATAAAGAACCTGGGGAAAAACAAAATTCTCGTGAGATGCTCACAATTTCTCAATATTCTTGAGATGTGAGTTTCAAAACATGGGATATTTCAAAATTTACAGAGGAGACGAAAGTGCCCTTACATTATATATATATATATATATATATATAACATTGCCAAACTCACAAATTTTAAACAAATTCATGATAATTATGAACTTGAATTGTAAACTCGTAGAGTTTTACTTGTATCAATAAATATGTATTAATAGAGTATAATTTAATAATTAAAATATAAAATGGCAACAATTTGATTTAAATATATTTTAAATTTAAATAACTAAAATTAAATCTATCAACATTTATAATTTATCATACTCAACAAAAATATTATTATAAAATTCATATATAAATCCAATGAGTATGATTAAATGGAAAAAGTTAGTACATGTGTAAGAGTAAATTAACATGATTTTGTAAGATAAAAATGTAAAAACGGTAAACTTCATATGTGAACTCACGAATTTGAGTGAGTTTACCGCTAACATGAGTTTATGAGTGATGCGATCCAATTTTGGAAGGTAAAAAAATTAAAAAAAAAAAAAAAAAAAATGTAAAATCTCAGAGTCAATTCATTAATTTAACAACAATGTATATTTATATATATTAGAAAGGTAACAACCCCTCATGAGTTTGACAATAATTTATCTCCAAGGCCTAGTCTACTTAGTACATATATTTAGATACTTTATTTAGTCCTTAATATAAGTCATATCTACCTAATTTAATTAGATTAAAGGGGTTAGTTGAGTTAGTTAAAATAACATGTATTTTCTAAAACATACAAGTTATCTTCTTTGATTCTCTCATTTCCTTTCATTCTTGATTATTGTTGAAAGAACATCAATAAAGGTAAATTAGAAAAAGATTAACAAGTATAAAAATTATCGCTTTATATTTACGACCAACATCAACTTTCTAAATATATCTTATATCAAGGACAAGAGAAGTAATAACCTACTCGTTTCCCTCACTTTTGACCTGACATCTTTACCGTCTCTCACATCCACTTGCGACCATCTTTACCGTTTCTCTAAGACCATTGGGGACTGTCAACCGCATGTGGCTGAGGAATGGGCGATTTTGGAGGGTCTCTAGTTGTCCTGTGATCTGGATTTAAGGTACATCCTGTTGGAAACTAATGCTGAGGAGGTTCCCAAGGTGATTGCGGATACTAATCAACTTGCGGTAAGCCTCGTGGTGCTAAGAATCAGAGAGTTATTAAGCAACAATTGGGAGGTCAGATTTAGAGCTATCCCACGTGATGCAAATGGAGGTGTTGACATATTAGCTAAAATGGGTATCTCTAGGACTAGTGTTTTGAGAGAATGTCCAGCTTAATTGAAGTCTTGTATTGATCAAGAGTGTTTGGGATTAATTTCTCCTTTGTGTAGTTTTTATTCCCCGTAATGTAGGCCATGGCCGGCCTTCTTCATTTATCAAAAAAAAAAAAAAGTCTTCAGGCGAAACCTCTTCCTGTTCTTCTCAGTCTCAGATTTCTTCACCGTCCCCAACCCATATGGTCACTCGTGCTCAGGCCCACTCTCAAGCCCAAAAAATTCACTGATGGGACCATTGATGGCCACAAGCTTTGAGATACCTAGGGTGGCGTATGGCCATGAGTGATGAACTCATTGATTCAATTGCTAACGAAACATGGAAGCTTATGTTGTTAATCTATCGAACAACAAATCTAGTAAATATAGGCGATGGAAATTTTGAGATTATAATGGAACTTTTACTTATGCTTTCAGTGTATGTGTGTATATAAGGGTTAAAGTGTGATTTTACAAACAAGGTTTTTTTTTTTTTTTTTTTTTTTTTTTTTTTTTTTTTTTTTTTTTTTTTTTTCGAGTCGTCGGCACAAAAAGGTTTTGGAATAAGTAAAAATACTCATAAACAATTTAAAATGGTGCAAATTCACCAAAACCATTAAATTTTACCAAACGACCATTGAATTATAAGAGAAGAAAACTCAAACAGTGTTTTATGAAATTTGACGGTTTTGGTGAATTTATACCCTTTTAATTTGTTATTGGTATGTTTGCCAATTCCAAAAATTATTTTTAACAGGTGCCCTTAACAAAAACTTTGTTGGTAGAACTGCACGTTAACCCTATATATACAGACGAACTGCACGTTAACCCTATATATACAGACAAACACACACATATCTCTGTGTGTGTGTGTGTAAGAGAGAGAGAGAGAGAGAGAGAGATTGAGATTATCATATTATAAAGTGGTCCCTTGAGAGCATATTGATTAATTAGCGTGTGTAAATGTTGACTAGTGAGCTAGATATTGTGCTTGTTTGGTATAACTTTTGGGATGGGTAATTGGGCTTATGAGCGTTTTTGTTTTTTGTTTTCCTTTTGGATGAAAAATGGTCCGAATCGGGTTTATAAAGTAAAAGTCAAGTATTTAAAAAAGCCAACTTTCCGGCTTTTAATATTTCAATCGGGCTTATGCTCTTCATTCACTCTTGGTTATGCAGAAGCAATAGCGTTGTTCTCGTCCCTGTGAGTAGAGCCGGGAAATGGGCCGGCCCTTTTAAGAAGGGCTAGGCTTGAAAATTAGAGGAGCTTAATGAAATAATCCATGCGGGGCCGGCTTTGTAGGGCCTCCGGGTTAAAAGAGCCCCGGTTCGAGGCCTTGCAGGCCCTTTTAATTTATTATTATTATTTTTGGATGTATAGATTCACATATGATAATAATTTGCTAATTTATATATATTTTGTATTTGTTATAGTTTAAGTACAAATACACAAATATATAACAACTATATTCTAATTTTATGATTTGGTTTATTATTTGTTGTAGATAAAGATTATAAATGTGTTTATGATGTGGAAGAAGAAATTCATGATATTCTTATTCATGAACCAGAGCCTACTCAAAGCGAAGCACAATCAAATGTCATTGAAATTGATGATAGTGGCGAAGATAACAACAATAATAGTCATCATACTAATGTCACTTAGTGGTATGCTTCTTATACTTTATGTGAGTTATTTGTGAATATAGTTTACTTTTGATTATGAATTAATGACTATGCTTATTTGTTGGATGATTCGTGTTGTTTTGATATTAATGTTGATAACATTTATTTGATAAATTAGAAATTTAATTGTTGTAATTTACTAATTATATTTCTTTGAAAAAATAAAATAAAAAAGAGGAGAAATAGTAAAAATTTGGAATAGAAACTTCCGGACTCTGGAAGGCCCTTGGCCCTAGTGCTCAGTAGAGCTTTAAAAAACAGATGTTTTTTTTACCCCAGGCCCCATATGTGACACCCTTCCTTAATACGCTTTTATTTATCGAGTTTAAGCACACAAGCATCAAAATAGTTTGGATGACTTAATTGCGGAATAAAACTTTCTTAAAATAACTTAGTTGCAAACATCATGATAAATTTTTCGCGATTCGAATCTATCCCATAGCAGGATGTTAATACATTAATCTAAAATAGACAAATGATAAACGAAATAAGCGGTCCATCTACTCAAATTTTTCCAAAAAGTTCCTTCTGCTGTAACCCTTACAGCTGTATCTTTCCTCTTGATCTAGATCTACTACATGTTTCTTTCATGCGGTCTGGAGTTCAAATGAATGAACCCTAGGGGGTAAGTTAATCTTATATGTAAGTAAGAAATATAAATGAGAACATATCACATGTTAAGTATAGAATAATTCACAATAAACAAGTTGCATTGTTATTACAAGTTGCATTGTTAATTGAGAACATATCACATGTTAATTAATTCACACTACTTCAGTGGGCGTGGCGTCTTACTTTGACGCATCAATGGCGTGAGTCAACGCACACCATTGACTGCCTTAATTTGATAATATGTTTCTGACATGCCCCAATTTGATAATTTTTTTAAAAAAAAAACTTTAGTTTGACAAATTTCCCTGGTGAGATCTGTCTTTTCCGTGATCGAAGCTGTTGTGATCTTTCCCTGCTGCGTTTCGGTGATGCTATGGCTGATAGGATGGGCTGGTTTGATATAAGATGATGGATTAATGAGTTGAAGGGAATATATGGGCTGGAAGCGTTTTAATGTTCTCACGTGTTGGGCCAAGAGATCAAATAAACTGGGTTAATGAATGATTAATAGAGGAATATGGATACTGCGTTTCGGGTAAGGCTGGGATTAAGAAGAGTAATAGGCTAGGAAAATAATAGGGAAAGAAATATATGTGTGGGCTGAAGTGGTTAATGCATCATAGGCTAGGGAAAATTGTTTCATTAGGCTTGTTTTGTTGCTCCTGACCCAATATTGAATAAGAGAGTTAGGCTTGCTCCAGAATATGTATGTATGTATATGTGTGTGTATTGTGAGACCACTAAAAATTGACCCACTTGATTCTCTTCAAGATTATTATTTACAATTAAGTCCTTTTGTTTATTTAATGACAAATATTGGATAAATACTAGAAATAAATCCTTAATTCCTTGTAGGGACTTTTCCTTCTCGATTAATTTTCCTCGGCTATAAAATATAATTTCTATAATTTTTAGGTCGAAATTATTCCTTATTTGAATTATTCTTTTCCCAAAATAAATTTAGAGAAAAATAAGCCTAAATTTCCAATAATTATTGTTATAATTATTTTAAGCCAAATTTCAAAAATCGATTTCCATATAATATTTCAGATTTTTAAATCCCAAAATTTAGGATGTTACACCGGAGGTCGGCCCTGTTAGGCCCGGCCCTTCACGAGCCAACCCTAATTCCCAGACTCTACCCTTGAGATGAGATGCCAACCATATCAAAATATATTATTATTGTTGTTGTTGTTGTTGTTATGATTATTATTATCATTAAAACACACACACACACACACACACACACACACATATATTAATCATCATAAATTAATTTATCCTAAAATTTTAATTCTAGAATAACCTTATAGAATTATAGATACCAAATTGTCCGAGGCCTAAGTTCCTAGTTACTTATGTAATATTTATTTAATCAAATTATGTATTTTAGCATTGCCAAATTTTGTAATTTAGCATTTTTCATATTTTTGATAATTTTAATTTTTCTCTTATAATTATCTTAAAAGTCACTTATCTTTGCCATTATTCCAAACAAGTTTCAATTTCATAAAAGTTTTTTATGCAACCACCAATCCAAACATAAATCATATTTCACAATCGACTTTTTACCTAATCGGACTTTTTCAAAAGTCATTTTGCCCTCGGGTATCCCAAACAAGCCCATTTTCACCATTGCATGTGCATTTGGCTCTTTATAGGCCAATCAATTTTTAAATCAATCTCTCATATCTTTTTCCTTCTTATTCTCTCACATTTCTTTTTCCATTCATCACTTATCATCTTCATAAATATAGGTATAATTAGGGGGGAAAAACAATCTCTTCCATATTTATTACTTTTAACTAATTTTAATCGATTTAAAAATTTTGGTTAACTTTTACTTATAAAAAAGATTGACACGCGAGTACTTTATCTAATAATTAATAAGAGTATAATCTTAAAATTAGCTGCATATATAAGTGTTGAAATAAAATATTGAATTGTAGGGTGGTTAGTTATAAGCACTGATTGTAATAAGTATTTTTGGGGTTTAGGCATTATAAGTCATATTCAACATCATTCCGATGAAGCATGTTATTCAACTTCATGTTCAAATTATTGGTGTATTCCGCGAGATGCCTTGTGTCGTGGTCAAGGCTTGCCAACATCTATATTAGAGCCTCCATTTCAAGAGGAGGCGGAGGAGGAGGAGGAGGTGGTGGAGGAGGAGGGGTGTTGGCGGTTGAGGAGCTCCCTAAACTTAACTTGATGAAGAAGGAGGAGGTGGCCGATAAAGAAAATTGGTAAAAATCACAAAAAATATGTGAGTTTAAATGAAGTTATAAAGGATTACGAAGGATTATGACTTATGACTTTTGAAGGCCTAACGTATTACAAAAGATTATGAGTTTTGACTTAGGTGGTGGGGGGGGGGGGGTGTTGGATGATGGTTGTTTCTCAAGATCTTTATGGTTCGTCTTTCTTGATAAGGGTTTCATGGAAGAAAAATCATTTGTAAGAGTTACAAAACAGTTGTTCAAAAGAATTGTTACTTTTATCACTAAATAAATGATGGTTATTAATTATAACTATTATTTTTTATTTTTCGCAAATTCCACCTTGCGATACATGATGGTGCTCATAATTAACCGTTATTTTTAAGTATTATATATCCTTGCGTGACCTCCGACTCAACATACATGACGTTTATTACCTCGTAATCATTATGAATTAAGCGTTACAAATGTGCAAAGTTGTAGTAGTGTGTGACTTTATTAAATTTGCCTTATCAAGATTGTACAATCATCACTTAAATTTGCTTTGTTAGCATTTTTTGTTGAACATTAACGATGCTAAGTTTTAAGGACTAAAAATAAACTTTATAAACTTAAAGGATTAAAATAAGCCCTCACGTAAATATATAGGACCAACAACATACTTTAGCCATATCAATTTATATTTAAGTTTCTATGATGAATATATTAAAAAAATTAATGTTAATTTCTTATTGTTCTTTGCCTATTTGTTACATCTATATATTATTATGGGAAAATCTCATATAAAGCTATTTAAAATATAAAATTTCCAAATTAGGTTTGTAAATTGAATAAATCTCTAATTATTTTTTGAGTGTAATTTGTGATCTCAAAATGTGGGCAAAATAATTTTAATACCCTCCCCTCTTTAAAGAGTTTTATTGCTCTCTAACTTATGTTTATCAAAATTCATCTATATCAACATTAATATTTAATAAAACAAGATATGATTCGCCTATAGTTTAAATATATTAACTATCATCATAAGAAAAAAAGTAAAATATTTTTGAGCAAGGAGTTCATTTTATTAGCATTAACACATTTTTTCAAATAAAAAATTAATACATGTCACTATAAAAAATAATTTTGAATAAATATATTAAATATAAAGTTTTTTAATAAAATGTTCTGTATTTCAATAAGTAAAGCTTTTTATAAAATTTTAAGTGCATTTCACATCTTTTTATTCAAAATATCTATAAGAGTATAAAAATTTCATTGAAAAAAGAAGGAAGTATATTGCCAACCTAGTTTAGCATTTCCCTATTTTAGTTAGTTTTACATGTGATTTTCTCTTATTACTCCATCCGTCCTTATATATAAGGTCCTTTCAACCGAATTATGGGATTCTAAGAAACAATTAAAATTAGTTAAAAGTAATAAATATGTAAGAAGTATAAGTTGTCTTTAAAAAATGCGACTATTTATGAATGAGTAATAGAGAGAGTAATAATAAAAAGTGATGAAAGAAAATGTATAAGGAATAAATGGTGAGAAAGTAATTGAGGACAAAATAGGTAAAATTTACTTATTATTGAGACAAATTTAAAAGGGACAAGCCCATTTAAAAAAAAGGATCTTATATATAAACTATAAAGATGGAGGGAATACTATATATATAATATTATTTTTAGTTTAATTATAATATCATCGGTGCGACCGAATTATTCAATTGTTTCATCTGTAACCTCCTGGCTTCTCTATTTCGATGTCCAGTTCAGCTTTTAAAATATGGATTAAGGGGCAAAAATGTCTCAGAAGTTTACATATAAGGGTACAGGGTGTTTGGAAGTTTCCGAGGGGACATAATTACCTTGAAAGTTTAAGAAATAGGGCAACGTTGCCATCGTTGTTTATAGGGTTAATTTAGATTACCGTAGTTACAGTATGTTGGATACGTATGAAAGAGTGAAATGAGGGAGATTGAGCTTCCAAAGCGGAACCCCCACTACTAGGAGCAAAGCCATCGACACAAGAAGGAAAAAATTGAAGAAGCACAAGCACAGCGACGCTATGGGCGACGGTGAAATCGACCCTTCGAACCTCGAGAACCATTCGGAGGCCTCTACTGCCGATGAAGGAGGAAGAGGGTCAGGAGAAGCCTACACGATTGACGCCGCAAAGAAAATGAAGCACGAGGAGTTGTTCTCGGTTCGTTGAGGCCAAGAAGTTTGACTTCCAATCCAAGGCCAACTTCAAGTCCATTGAATTGAGATTTCAGTAATAGCTACAAGGGTTTTCTGAAGTTGTTTAATTGAGAATTTAGTAATTGCTACAACGATTTTTTGAACTTTAGGTTAACAAGTTAAATTGTTCTTCTTCTTATTTAATTATGCTCGGCTTTATTTACATTAGGAGCTAGAGAGATATGAGGGTTTGATTTTCTGAGTTTGAAAGAGAGATTAGAGGAAGGAAGAAGCCGAAGAGAAGGAAGGAGGACTGGAGGAGCTAGAGTGACGGCGGCGGGTTTGAACAAAGGGGGAGAGATGAAGAAGAGGAAGGGTTAGGTGGAAATGAGGTGGCACATTTGGAGTGAGGAGGTGGCATGCTCGAACTGCCATGTGGATTAATTAGACAACTTTGATGCTCAAAGTTAACCCGTTAAACAATGAGGGCAACATTACCTCATTTTTTATTTTTTAAACTTCGGGCACAATTTTCACTTGTGTGTCATTTTCACTTACCTTTAAAATATTAGTTAAGAGAACTATAGAGCCAAACAAATTAAATCTACATGAGATATATAATACAATCATATAGATCAAGCAATCAAACAAAACATGAGCCATGAAAACCCGAAGATCACTGAAAGACGGCAACTAATCAACACTTCCACATCCACACATTATAGAAGAAATTTATGGAGCATTTGAGCACAGCAGATCCATGGCGATCCCCTTACCGGATTCACATTAAACGTCATAGACCATCATTATATTATTTGTTCATACATATAAGAAATTAATTTGTGATTGCTGGTTTATCGATGATGCCAATGGAATCAAGGAAGTAGGCAGCCCTTCCATAGAATCCAATCACGAGAGAACCTTGGATTGGTATGATGAATATATTTAAAAAAAATTAATGTTCCTTTCTTATTGTTCTTAGCCTATTTGTTATATATATATATATATATATGAAAATCCCATATAAAGCTACTTAAAATATAAAATTTCTAAATCAGGTTTGTAAATTCAATTAATAAATATCTAATTGTGTTATTAGCCCAATTTAGGATTTTAAAATGAGGGCAAAATAAAATGCCCTCTCCTTAACTTATGTTTATCAATTCATATATATTAACGTTAATATTTAATAAAACAAAATATGATTCGCCTATAGTTTAAATATATTAACTATCATCATAAAAAAAAAAAGTACAATATTTTTGAACAAGAAGTTCATTTTATTAGCATTAACACATGTTTTCAAAATAATAATAATAATAATAATAATACATGTAACTATAAAAAATATTTTTTAATAAATAGATTAAATATAAATTTTACTATATATGTTTTATATATAAAGTTTTATATGAAAAGTTCTATATTTCAATATGTAAAGCATTTTATAAAATTTTAAGTGCATTTCACATCTTTTAATCTAAAATATCTATAGAAGTATATGAATTTCATAAAAAAGAAGAAGAAGCATAGTACCAACCTAGTTTAGCATTTTCCTCTTTGAGGTAGTTTTACTTTTACATGGGATTTTGCCTATTTACTCCCTCCATCCCTATATATATAAGATCCTTTCAATTGAATGACGAGATTCTATGAAATAGTTAAATTAGTTAAAAGTAGGGTAAAAGTATAAAAATGTACATGTGTTTTGTCCTCAGGAGCGCCCAACACCAAGCGCTTTTTTTTAGGTGTAAAAATGCATATGTGGTTATAAAATAAGAGCAAAAGTCACACTCACTGTTAAATGCAAAATGTTGACCGTTAGTTTGACTAAGATTGCTGATGTGGAAGCTGACATCAGCACCAAACACAGCCTTCAGTGATCTTCTGCTCCACCTCGGCCTTGTGGGAAATCATGTAGTGATAATTAAGTGTTTTTTAAACTACCATACTCGTACTCGGAATTTGTTCTTTGTATCAGGAAACTCTTCTCTCAACTTTCTCACCCTATCTGATATTGTTATTTTATTGAAGTATGTGGGCCTTATGCATCGTTTGGAGTCTGAAAAATATGAACTGCAATCTTTACAGCTTGTGAATATGAATAGTGCAGCATGCTATAGATTTTATATATTTATATTAATATTGATTAATTTTCCTGAATTGTTACTAAAATGAAATAGAAAGTGTGGTAAGATGTATAGCTCTTTTGCACAAAGCATGTATCTTGTGGAACTCTAAACCTGGTGTACTATGTAATACCCGGATAATTATCTATCCGGAATGCTATATTTTAGCAAATAATACCTATTTGTAAATAGGTGAATATGTGATTTTAAAACCTTGTAGGATGCTTATTCTATTGTCTAGGAAAATTTCTAATGAAATTAGAGGGATTAAAGTGTCCAAATTCCTAAATGCAATTATGGGCCATGAAATGCCCTGAAAATATTATGATAAATCCCAAGAGGCAATAAAATATCTATTAAAAATTAGAAAGTATGTTGTCTCTAATTTTAGGAATTTTTGGGATTATTTCCCTTGAAAAATAATGAGGCAAAATTAAATATAATTTTGGGGAGCATAAATTGCCCTATGATTTTTAATATTTTACATGGAGCATAAAATACCAATATCAGTAAAATAGTTGTGAGATAATGATTAATCCTAATTAAGAAAATTATCAACAATTAGGAAGTGATTAGTTAAGTAATTAATGGCTAATTGTTTAAGCACGAACAAGAGAATATTTAAGGTAGATTATGGAAAATCCTTTAATTAAGTGTTTATGGCTAATATTAGCATAAAGTGTGCTTGCTAATCAATTAGAAAAGATTAAGAAAAATTGGTGAGATTAAGAACATGAAAACTCTAAATCCTAAAAGATTGCTAATCATGGGATTAAGGCTCTAATTAAGCTTCTAGCTAATTTAGATAAATTAAAGAAAAAAAATAATACTAAAGGGAAGAGAAAACCAAAATTTGAGTGTGAAAAGGGTTGTGGGTTTTTCAAAGATAATATCATGATATTTTGTTAATTAAATAATAATATAATTAAGATATTTGTGGAAGAAGCAGGTTGGATAAATGAGAACCGATAAAATTAAATCCTATCTAGAAAACCATGAACTAAGTTTCTTAAGTCGGACATATTACAAACAAGTGAATTTTTGTCCAAGTTGGTGTTAGCGGAAGTCATTTAAAGTAGAATGGGCGAATAAGGGATCGAGATGAAAAGATATTTTGTAAACAAAGGGCAGATAAGAAAAGTGAGAACCAATGGAAAATAAATCGTAACTTGAAATCCTTGAACTAAGTAGAAAACAACTGGACATATTATGAACCGGTGGATTTTTTGTCTCGAATTTGGCATTACCCGTAATTTACGTAGCAATCGGCGTACGTGCGAAAATGTTCAACGACAACGGAATACCCTTAATGGGATCAAAAATTTAGTTAACTCATATAATTCCAAAGAGGAAGAATAGAACTTCAAGGCTATGTTCCCGGATTTTTGAGATTTTCTAGGATTACGCGATTAGAACACCGAACGGGGGACTTTATCGGTAGAAGTTCATAAAGCACATGGATGACATCATGTTAGTGACATGGGGTGACATGTGGGGGCAAATTTGTGGTAGAGAAGAGGGAGAGTGTGTGGTTTGCAAGAAGCCACATCTTCGCCTTCTTAACCGTTGATGCAAAAGTTGATCCGAGGGTTGAGATCCACAAATTCTCTATAAATAGCCAACCCCTCTTCACTTCATTCCTCACCAATTCACAAAGGAATCCTAGAGAGGTTAGAGAGAAGTGAGAGCAAGGAGGAGCTCGGAAAAGAAGTAGCGAAGTCTTTGGTAAGTTCTTCGGTCCACAGTCTTAAGCTTTGGTAGTTCCTTCGGTAGTTATAGTAGAAATGCTAGATTAATCTTTAATCTTCCAAGTTAGTTTAGATATCATGTTTTAGGGATAAATATGATATTTATTTCAAAAATATATTGGAGATGGAGATATGTCAAAATTTTGGAAGATTAGAGTTAAAATAACGAAGTTCTGGCGAAATTCCGCCAATTAGGAGAGTTAGGGGCAAGATGGTAATTTGTACCTAAAATGCCTATTATGATGTTGGGCCTTGATAATATGATATTATCCTTATAGGATATCTGTAATCACGTACCTTTGTTGTTGTACACCGTGTCGTACCGGCTATCAAAAAGTATCGTTTTCCGTCAACGAAGGTACGTTCGCGTCTTTGTAACACTAACTCGATGCTTATTGTATGCTTATATGTGATAGACTATTTCATAGAGTCATGGACGGGACTTTGTCTTGGGTCATGCACCGTGTCTAAGACTTCTGTCTTAGTTCCTTTGTTTATACATTCGGCTTTGTTTATACGGGTTACGATCTTGGTAATGCCGTTGAGTTTTCCTAGCGCGAGGACACGAGGGCCATGTCGTGGCAATGGTTAGTGCAAACATGGTTATGCATGTCTTTGTGTGCTATGTCTTGTTGTTGTGATTGACATTACATCTGCTATGTGTGCTTATGTATTGTTGTAACCTTACATCTGTCCTGTGTGCTTTATGTATTGGTTAATCTTTGTAATGTTATGAATATACGTCATACATATTTTTGTCACACATAAGCATGAGGTTAACCGTTACACGAGGTTCAATGGGCATTGAACCTCGCTCTTAACATAACGTCGGGGTCGGGAGGGGCCAGAGGATCGAGGAGAAAGGCAAGCGGCACGATAGGGACTCATTTGAAGACTTTCTTCTTTTGTTATTTACTTTGAAAACACTCGGTATAACGTACCACTACGCTAATGTCAGACGGACTTACGGCATTTTGAATATAAATATCGATTACTCAATCGCTCGATGCTTACTACGATGAAAAAAAAAAATTTATACTGCTTTTGAAAATGGGATGTTACATACTACTACAGTGGGATACTTAAATGTACAATAAGTCAGTGTAATTTGCTCGGATGTTTAATGTTTAATGGAACAATGATTCTTGGTGAATTCTTGTTTGAGATTATTGCTTGTCTTAATATTTATTAGAATCTAAAGCTTTAGAATCTTTGGGACTTGCGGTGGACAAATTGTGTCGATTCGAATAATCTTCTCCAAATGTGATAATAGTGTGATATTTGGAATTGGATCGGGAAAAGTCAAGGCCAGTTTTTGTCTCTCATGACCCTTTCGTCATCTCTCTCTCTCTCTCATTCGGAACTTTAGGGATAAGGAGCGATTTTACACGTGTTTTCCCCTTAGGAGCGCCAAAGACCACGTGCTTTTTTACGACCAAAATACACACATGTTACGTTTTGGGAGCTCAAGCACACGGCGTCGATCAACCGTTAGTTGACCGTTAACTCGACGGAATGCTGACGTGGCACTCATGTGGACTGACACACTGACGTGGACGATGATGGGGACGCTGACGTGGAAAAAAATTCAAAAATTAGGAAAAAAAATTCAGAAATTAGGAAAAAAATTTGAAAAATTTAAAATAATTATTAAAAAAATTCAAAAAATTAGCAATAAATTAAAAAAATATAAAATAATTAGAAAAAAAAATTAAAATAATTAGAAAAAAATTCAAAAAATTAGGAAAAAATTCAAAAAAATTAGGAAATAATTGAAATAATTATAAAAAAAGTAAATATTCCCGCTAGTGGGCACGCAAACCGGGCACCCTACCATCGGCGCCACCTATTCGGTTCTTTGGTGGTGGGGGCCAACCGCAAAATTTTAAACTTTATTAATTCTATCACAAAATTTAACAATTTTTTAACTTTAAACCTATTTAACTATAGATTTTTTTCAAAAAAATAATTATCTACATAAAATAAATGAAGAGTAAAAATATTCATATGAAAATTTAATTAAAGTAAAAGACTAAAAATACATTCTTTTCTGTTTCTAAAAATAACCCATTTTGCCTCTGCTAAGTGGCGGCCCCGACAACCGACCGCACGTCGCCGCCAGCCGGCGGTGGCTAACATGAGATGGCGGTGGTATTTAATTTTTTTATCATTATTTTAATTTTTTTCCTAATTTTTTTTTCAAATTTGTTTTCTAATTATTTTAATTATTTTCTATTTTTTAGAATTTATTGCTAATTATTTTAAATTTTTTTCTAATTTTTTGAATTTTTGTACTAATTTTTTGAATTTATTTTTTTGAATTTTTTATAATTATTTTAATGTTTTCCTAATTTTTTGATTTTTTTCTAATTATTTTAATTATTTCCTATTTTTTTCTAATTATTTTATATAATTTTATATTTTTTTGAATTTATTTCAATTATTTAAATTTTTTTTCTAATTTTTTGAATTTTTTTATAGTTTTTTTTCTAATTTTTCCTAATTTTTAATTTTTTTCCACATCGCTTTGCCACGTCGGTGTGTCGGTCCACATAGCGCCACGTCGGCATTCCATCGAGTTAACGGTCAACTAACGGTTGGTACTAATCTTGAGTGCTCCCAAAACGTAACCACGTGTGTATTTTTTGGTCCCGGAAAAAAGCACGTGGTCTTTGGCAAATACGGGAAAAGCACATGTGTAAAATTGCTCCTTATCCCCGGAACTTTAAATTTGCTGGAGATAGTTGAGGCAAGATGTGATGTTTCTGCATATAAGTTAAGTATATGGAGAATTTGAAGTAATCTCTTGAATTTAATTAACATGAAATAAGGAGGGAGAAAGATGGAAAAAAAAGAGGGATCTATTTGGATATTTTTCGTTTTTTTCTCTACTTAATTAAGGTGAAGCTCATATTAAAAAAAATCTCAAGGATGCTTGTAAATTTAGGTTTTAGAGTTACCAATGTCGTTGAAAATTTATAGGCTACATTTTTTGTATATAGGATCAGCAAATACTTCGA
Source organism: Acacia acuminata (assembly GCA_019022655.1). Lineage (NCBI taxonomy): Eukaryota > Viridiplantae > Streptophyta > Magnoliopsida > Fabales > Fabaceae > Acacia > Acacia acuminata. The sequence continues at coordinate 775,088 of JAFJYI010000056.1, read as the reverse complement.
AGAAAGATTGGATAAGTATAGGTTTTGTTCCTTCCTCTTTTTCTTGCATTAATAAAAATGATTGTGATTCTTCTATTATGCCAATTTGGGTGTTTTTTTTTTTTTTTTTTTGTCTGTTAAATATCTTTGAACTTGAGTCTATGATTCCCAAACAAATCAAGAAATTTCAGGAGAAAAATGAGTTGAATCTTGCGCATGACTGTGGTGTTAGTCATTCCGTTGGTTATTTCTTGGAACCGCTGCTCGTTCTTGCTTTATTTGGGAAGAAGGCCCTCGAGATTAGACTCAAAGATAATTTCTTGTGTCTTTTAAAACATGATGCTTTTTACAGAATGACCTTGTAATGACAAAAACAGAACAGAATGGTGAGGTATACGCATAGCTTTGATTGGTAAACAGAAACTTTGGTCGATTGAGTTCAATTTTTATGTTAATTCATATGAGATAACTTTGGTCAATTATTCCCCCTGTTGTTATTTTGTGATATGATCTCTTGTGATCAGATATAGTTTTTGTGAAGTTTTCAGGAGGTTTTAGGATAACTGATGAAATTATGTTTGTTACTTTGATTGGCAAACTTTTTGGCAATTGAGTGCCAGTTGATGCTAATACATATTAGTTAAGTAGGTAATTTGATTTATATATGTAATATTGTGACATTATGTCCTGTGAGTGCATAATTGTTATCGGGCACTAGTCGGACTTATACTGGCAGCTATTAGTTACAATTCCTCTGGCTCTTGATGATGTTTGCATGATATGCTGTTATATTTGACACGAGTTTCTATCTTCCTATATTACAGGGACAAATATTAACTTGATTTTTTCTAAGCAAATATAATACATACATGAACTAAATATACAATATTCGATGCAACGACGATGGAATATAACCATATGATCTGTTAGTTATAACTGTTCATCATTATGTTATCAGGAATTACAAATGATTCTAAGGACCCATCCATTGATACTTTCCGCTCTACCACTTTGCACATATTGAAATGCTTTGGAGTCCCTTCTGAACGATTGGATCTTAAAATAGTCTCGTGGAGTTCCTCCAGATGGTGGTGGGGAAGTTGTTTTGTCTGTGCCTATTGTTCAGAGTCTAACTGTGAGTATCCAAATTTATTGCTAATTTATAACTATATAACTTTATTTGTGATCTTACATATTTGTCCTAGCAAGCGGTTTCCTGGACTGATGAGGGCATGGTTAAGAGGATTAGAGGAGTTACATATTCTGCTAGAGTGTCTTCTCTGTTTGAACATAGCATGATTCATGCTGCCCGTGGAATCTTCAATCGTCTACTCCCTGATGTACACATTTTTACAGATCACAAAGCTGGTCCACAGGCTGGAAAGTATGATTTCTTTCATTCAGTATATAATTAAACTTACATTTTGTTAATATATTTTATTTGTTAGGCATTTGAGAAATCCCAAGTTTTATTTGTTTTTGGGTGATTTGTCCTCTTAATAACACAGGTCACCTGGATATGGGATTTCGCTTGTTGCGGAAACTACTTCTGGTTGCTTCATTTCTGTCAACACTGCTGTTTCTCGTGATCATGCTGAAGAAACTGCTGACTTCACAGATGACGAGAAGAAAGGCCTGGTACCCCCAGAAGATGTTGGCCAGCAAACAGCTTATGCTTTACTTCGGGAGATCCAGCAGGGCGGAGTAGTGCACTCAACGCATCGGGTCTGATTTCTTAATTGAACTGGCCCTTTTTAATCTTTCTGGCCAATGTTTTTTGTTATTTGGCTTGAAGTTCTGAGAACAAAAACTAAAGGGGGAAAGATGAGGAAATAAAGCTTGATTAATTAAGCAGTAATGGCCATAATTAGCTAACAAGCCAATTCTACAATGACATTTGTAATAAAAGGGCATGTGAACTCTCGTTTAGAATGTTAATTACACTACTATAAAAAATGGTTATTACTTCCATAAAAGACATCCTTATTTTAAAAAAGGGAAGTAAAAGGTGTAAGCGGTGACATTCTCGTAATTATTTGCCTCAATTTTGAGACTTAGGCATCTAAAAAATATTTGGGACACCTTAAATATATTTTTGATGTCCCAAAACATGTTTAAGATGCCTAAAATTAATTGTTTAACAAATTTCAAGAAATTTTTTAGCTCCAGCAAATTTTTTGGCATCCTAAAAAATATTTAGGATGCCTTAGAAGTGATTTTTGGCGTCCCTAATATATTTTAGGATGCCAAAAACATTATATTTGGCATCGTGAAAAATATTTAAGACGCCAAACGCGACGCCAAAACAAATTATAACCCTTCTTTCATTTCATTCCCCCGCGTTCTTTGATTCCATTCCCTAAAAAAAATTCGTCGACCAGCATACCTCATCTCCAGCGTCCGCAGGTCCTCGTCGATCTCTTCCTCTGGCCACAACTCGTGTGTGCCAATAGCAAAACACGGCAAGAGGACGGCGAAGCACGGCGGGGTTGCAGATTGATAAATGCAGGTTCTTGCGTACGAGTCTCGCTTCTCGATTCTCACAACTTCTTCGGTAAACCAACAATCACGGCTCCAATTCTCATGGCTCCTCCCTCACAGGTGTTTTTGTATCTTCTCTTTGCAAGTAAGTTCCGATCTCCCTATTGCACCTCTCTCTTTTCAGTTTCATTCGGACCTAGGGAGCTTGAATGGGACAAGAAAGCGGCTCAAAAGGCCGTATGACAAAATTTGAGATGTTCATATATAATTTGAAGTGTCTCAATGTGTTGCATCTAATAAGAGTGTTCGATATGTGCTACACGTGTCTCATAGCTTTAGATTCTTTTTCAATCTATGTTTGAATTTTTTTCTCTCTCCAAATCTACGCTTTCGTAGCTAAGTGAATATTGAGGAGGTTTTTTCGGCCATATTAATTTATTCATGTTAGTGACCAAGAATTTGCTTTATGGTTCCTTTTTTTTTTTTTTTTTTTTGTGATACTTAATGGTTATTCTTTTCGTAGTTTTCTTTTAAGTATAGGTAAGAAATTGCTTCCTTCACGAATGGCATCCCAAAGGGGTCAAGGTGGAATCCAACAATTGCGGCGCGAGCAAGAGGCGCGAAATTGTGAATGCGACTAAAAAAGGTATTCTTGCTCTTATTTGTTCTCCCCCTTCCTCTGCTCTTGTTATTGGCATGATTAAAATCTATCTCTTTCTCAAAGTCACACTCCATTTCACACAACAAAGCCTCTCTCTCTCTCTCTCTCTATATATATATATATATATATTTTAAAGCATTATGAAAGGTTATATTAAAGGATAAACTGTTGGAATATTTAATTTAGTAATCAATATTACTGTTATTTCTATTTATGGCCCACATTATTGCTGGTTTGTAACCGTCCATTAATACTTTAACTGGCGTGTAATACGCAATAAGTGCGTATTGAATGCGCCATTAATACTTTATGTGACGACCAATTAATACGCACTTATTGCGTATTGAATGTTTCCTTTTTTAAGCTCACCGTGATGGCGGAGGGAAACACACGGTGTAATTCTGTCGGTCCCCAGACCTGCGACCTTGAGGAAAGCACACCATCTGCAGATTCGAGAGAGAAGGATCGAAGGACCAGGACTCGGAGTTCGTTCACCTTCGGCTTGGATTCGTTCTGTTTGGAGACTCGGAGTTCGTCCACCTTTTTGGAGACAAATCAATGGCGGGAGGTATTTGTGATCTCTACTTCATTTTCCGCATTGATCTTATGCTATTTAGTTGTTCGACATGATAAGATCGCCTATATTTCCAACATTTGGTATCGAGCTTGTTCATATACCTCTTGTCTTGATTTTTTCCGATTGGGTTTGAAAAAGAGATGGTTTCAATATGAGTTTTCTCTTGTTTGAAGGAGCATTTTGATTTTAATTGATTAAGGCATGAAATTACGATTGCAATTAAAATATGGGTTTTTCGGTTGAAATTTCAACGTTTGATTCATTGCCTTTTTTTTTGTCCTTTATGTCGGGAGAGAGAGCAGAAGGAAAATAATACATCCCTTGATGAAATTTCTTTCCAACGTGTGATTATTGAATCGATTCATGAATTGTGCTTTCAATATGAATTTCATTTGCTAACGCTCTACGTTATCGACGTTGGGAGCTGGAGATTTTGTTCGTTTAAGTTTAGACTTTGTTTTCCGTTGAAATTGTATGGATTTCATGATGGTTTGATGTGCTTTTGCAATTAATTAATGAATCATAAAGGATGGTTTTTTCATTAACAACGAGTTACATCGTTGCCGTAGAGCTTTCATCGTAAAAACCATCGGAGAAAAACCTGGATTTGATTTTTATTTCAAAATCATGTTTTAGCTTCGGTTTTTCATGTTCATCTGTCTAAATATGGCTCATAACTGTTTTTTCCGACATTAACGCCGTCAAAATCATCGGATTTTGAGCCCTCCGTCCTTGAAAATGTTGCTAAGGAATCGTGGGTCGCGGCAAGCTGGTTACTGGTTTTTTTATCCGGGTCTCGGGTCGGGTAGGACTTGAATCGGGTGAAGGAGAAGACCTAAACGCCGTCGTTACGGCCTTTAATGAAATCTTTGTTTTCATTAATAAAGAAGATGGGCCGGGCGCGTTGGGCGGCATTTCTTGGGCCAGCGTTTTTTTGGTTTTCAACAAAAAAAAAATCAAAGGGTTTTAAAACGAGAAAGGGGTTCGGCGGGATTCGAACCCATGACGCGTTGGCGCGTGAGCACCTTAAGGGCGCGCTTTGCCGCGAGCCACGCGGTCCTTTGTGTGGAGTTGTTAGCATTTATTGAAATTAAATGATTTTGTTTTTTTTTTTTGAAAATTAAATTTTCAAAAATTGTCAAGTATGGATTCGAACCCCGGAGACCCAGGCGCCTCGTAGGCTCTCCTTTTGCCCGGTGAGCCACGAGCTCCAATGTGCCATATGGTGAGCGTTTATTAAATTTAAATATTTTCCCAGCGAAAATAAAATTTTTTAAAGTGTTGCAAGTGGGATTAGAACCCACATTTCTTTGGTCCAGAGTCTTGAGGGGGCTTTCTGAACCACCCAATTGAGATGACATTTGTGTCATTTTGAAAGATTTTATATTTAGATATAATGACCTTTTGGGATTTAAATATAAATCTTAAATTTTATTTAAGATTGGGATTCATGTGATTATTATCTAAAATATATATTTTGTTGTTTGCATGCATTAATTATTATTTAATTATACATGCAATATAGAGTTAAATAATATGCCAACATGAATATCGAACTTTATGTTGATATTGCTTATGGTTTATTGCAATATTATTCAGAAAATCTTAATTGGCTACCTTGGACCATTGGGCCAATTGTTGAATGTGTTGAACATTTATTACGAGCCTTTAAATCTTTTATTGTGCTTCTAGAAAATTTCTTTATGGATCCTATTGCATTTTTAATCACCTGGCCATACTTGTTTATTTTCTTGGCAACTGTTTTGTGTGAAATTTATTTTCTTACATCAAGTTGAATTGTTTAAATTGAGAAAAGTTAATTTTGGCAACTTTCACATTTTGGAAAATTTTGAAAAATCATTACTATGATTTTTGAGTTATTTAATTGTCTAAATATCTGGAAAAATTAACTTTAGACAATTATATATCTTTTTCAAATTGTTGAAGCCAAATTTGGGTTGAATTATGCCAAAATTAATTCTTTAAACAATATTTGGATACATAAAACAGTGGGAGGATTTTTCTTTTAATTTGATTTTTTTAGTCATTTATTTTGATTAAATTAATCAATTAATCACTCCATTTAGATGTACATATATTAGATTTATTTTCAATGCACAAAATAGTGGGAGAATTTGTCTAAGATGATTATTTAGTCACTTATGTTGATTAAATTAATCAACTAAATTCTCATTAAAGATTTGTGCATATTTTGGAATCTAAATTGACAAGATTTTTGGTGATATTAATTTAATCAAAGTGGGAGGATTGTATTTAGTCACTTATGTTGATTAAATTAATTGGTTAAGCCCTCCATGAAGCTGTGCATATATAAAATTTTAAGTGCACATTATTAATATTTTTATTCACATAAATGATTTAGTTGATTAAATTAATTCAATTCAGATTTCTATTGACATTGTGTGTATGGTATTTAGATTGTACATATTTGATATTAGTGATTAGCATACATATTTTGCTTAAGGAATAGCTACAATATCCGTATGCACATGTTGTATGCATATTTAGTCATATAAGGTTATACCATATCAAAATTAATGTCATATGTACACCATTCGTATACGCGTGGTGTGATGTCTTTGTGATAAGTATGTAGAATCGAGGAGTAGCCAAAACAACCTCACTAGACACATACGCTCTTTTTTGTTCTAGCGAACAAAATACATCCCACAAAGGGTTTTAAAGACATCAATTGTAATTAAATGTCTTTGTTGTAATTAATCTTTGCCCACAGTGATAATTATAATCATAGTTTTAATTAGGGTGGAATGGAATGACATTATATTTTCTAAGTAGCCCACAGGTATTAGGGGATATAATTGCATTCTAGTTTCATCAATTCAAGATAAATTCATGCTATGCTAATGTCTTTGCCCACAGGTAGACTTTAGTGATACGGATTTATAATGTATGATTAATTGGAATAGAACATCAAATTATATTCTTAATTTACCCAAGAATTAAGAATAAGGAAATAATTTGATAGTTTTATGATAAAGGTATATATGGATCTAATTGAATTATAACTTTAGCCCACAGGCAAGTTATATGTCAAGTAGATTCATGTTTTTTTTAAAGCATGATTTACATTGGTAAATCATGATATGATTTATTAGTTTTAAATTTTAGTTATAAGCATGTATGTTCAATACTATGTAGTCATACAACCTGCGAATTTCTCGATATGAAATGTAACATTCCCGATTTGAGGGGTGATAACTATAAAGTATCATACATTTGGGGTGGATAGACATTAGTTATGCTATTAGGAAAGACGAACCACCTTCTATCATTTGAGACCAAAGCCTCCGAGATGAGATTGATCTGTATGCAAATGGGAGCGATCTAATCGCCTCAATTGTGTTCGTAAAGACCTCAATCTTTGTTGGCATTCATGGTTACGTCGAAACGGTATAACAAGATTAGGCCACTTACGAAGGCTATTGATGAACAATTTTGGACTTCATATAAGGCGATTCTTGACACCCTAATTACGAAGTTTTCATCCCCGAGACTTATCGATAAAAGATGTGTGTAAGCACATCATATAGATGAGGACATTGCAGCCCAATTGAAATCATTTGAGGTTGATATGTCGATTTTTCATTGTACACTATATTCTAAACACTCTTCCACAACCATATAAACCCTTTAGGATATCCTACAACACACATAAGGATCAATGGTCAATCAATGAACTTTTGACCATGTGTGCTTAGGAACAAGGAAGGTTGAAAATGCAAATGGGAGAATTTCTTGAATATGACTTGATTAGTGGGAGCGATTAATACAAAAAACCTTGTTTTGAAAAACATTATTCAAATACTCAATTTTCCACTTTGAGTTTAAGATTGGATGTTAACAATGTTCCTTCACCCAACCGAATATTGTACAATCAATCATTCAAGATTTTTGCAACAAATGGATGTGAAAATGGCCTTTCTCAACGGAGATCTAGAGGAAGAGTTTTACATGAAACAAACCATCAGGATTTTCTTCTAATAATGGTGATCATTTGGTGTGCAAACTCAATGGTATTTAAAATTTCATGATGTCATCTCTTCATTTGGTTGTGTAGAGAACATTGTGGATGAATGTAAATACCAGAAGGTTAGTAGGAGCAAGACTTGTTTCCTTATTCTATATGTGGATGATATTCAATTGCAACCAATGGTAATGGTTTACTATATGAGGTGAAACGATTTCTTTTTGAAAAACTTTGATTTGAGGGATATAGGAGATGCATCTTATGTCACTAGCATCAAGATACATAGAGACAAACATCAAGTATTCTAGGTTTGTCTCAAGAAACCTATATCAACAAAGCTTTGGAAAGATTTCTGATGAGGAATTGTTCACCAAGTATAGCTCCTATTGTGAAAGGTGATAGGTTCAATTTGAACCAATGCCCAAAGAATGACTTTGAGTAGGAACAAATGAAAAACATTCCTTGTGCTTTAATAGTAAGAAGCCTTATGTATACTCGGTGTGCACAAGACCCGACATTGCATTTGCTATTGGAATGCTAAGGAAATATCGAGTAATCCGGTATAAACCACTCGGAGAGCTACAAAGAAAGTATTGAGATACCCTTAAGAGACTAAAGAATACATGCTTAAGTACAAATGAATCGACAATTTGGAAGTGATTGGTTACTATGATTCAGATTATGTTGGTCGCATGGACTTAAGGAAATCCACTTTAGGATATATATTCATGCTAGCCGATAAAGGCGTATCATGGAGTAGTAAAAAGCAATCTTTAATTGCTACTTCCACTACGTAAGTTGAGTTTGTATCTTGTTTTGAGGCTAGCTCAAGTGGTGTATGAATGAATAGTTTCATTTCTTGGCTTAGAATTATGGATCCAATTTAAGGCTATTGAGATTATATTGTGACAATTAAATTTGTTGTTTTTATGGCTAAGAACAATAAAGGTGGTAATCGAATTAAGTATATCGACATTGAGTGTTTAGCCATAAAAAATGCGTGTTAAAAATAAAACAAGTGGTTGTTGAACACATGAGCACTTTGAATTGATCATTGTTGATCCTTTAACTAAAGGCATGCCTACATTGAAATTTCGGATCATGCGAAAGAATGGGACTTGGTTCCCTTATGTGATTTTCGTTGTAAGAACGATGTTATTTATGAAACTCTATTTGTGATATTTTCTCATTCGATTGCGCACATATTCATTTTGAGAAATATCACTAAAGTTTGGACCTAGAATAAACGTAGGGTTTATTCATTAAGTTACTTGGGCTTGGGAAACACGATGCACTGTGATACATGGAAGATATTACTCACTTTAAGAGGACCTATCGCTATGATCCATGCATTTTGTTTTTCAAAGGTATATCTTGAAGTATGTGGGCCAAGTGGGAGAATGTTGGAATATTTAATTTAGTAATCAATATTCCGTTATTTCTATTTATGGCCCACATTATTCTTGGTTTTGTAAATGCCATTAATACTTAATGTGCCCATTAATACGCAATAAGTGCGTATTGAATGCGCCATTAATATTGTAACGGCCCAATTAATACGCACTTATTGCATATTGAATGTGTTTCCTTTTTTAAGCTCGTGATGGCCGGAGGGGAAACACACGATGTAATCTGTCGGGTCCCCCGAACCCGCTCCGACCTTGAGGAAAGCACACCATCTGCGATTCGAGAGAGAAGGATCGGAAGGACGGACTCGAGTTCGTTCTTGCTTCTTTGGCTTGGATTCGTTCTGTTTGGAGACTCGGAGTTCGTCCAACGCTTGCTTACGGAGACAAATCAATGGCGGGAGGTATTTGTGATCTCTACTTCATTTTTCCGCATTGATCTTATGCTATTTAGTTGTTCAGCATGATAAGATCGCCTATATTTCCAACTTAAACATCCTAATGAAAATAAATGTTAGTTTATTTTATACGAATATAGGTTACATTTTTTACCAAAAAAAGATATAGGTTACATTATTTTATCTAATGGAATTTTCATTATTATTTTTAAACCAAAACCTAAATGAAATTTTAGAGATTATCTATTTTTTCATGAATAATCTAAAATATAAAATAATCAATACAAAAATAAGCTGGTCAAGTATGAAATCATTTCTTTGAAGATTTTAAGACTCTTATTTAATTCTTTTAAAAAACAATAAAACCTCGGTTCTTAATATAAGACATAGATAACTAATTTGAGGATATTAAGAACGCTAAATAAATCATTTAATTATAATATATGTTATATTTTCTTTCAAAATACTTATATATAATATTAGATTATATATTAGTTTATAAGTCATACAAATTAGTTTAAACAAACTAACCAAAAAAAAAAAAAAAAAAAGAAGAAGAAGAAGAAGAAGAAGAACCAACCTTTGAACCATGCGATAAAGTCCTAGTTATTGGATTGGATTTCAAAAGTTGAATTCTGTTGAGCTTCTCTTCATTTAATTCATTCAAGAATTGTGCATGTGTATGTGCTTTATATAATTGATCTTTCAACACCTTCCAGTTTTTTTAGCTAGGCATGGGTATCCTCTTATTGGAGGTAATCCAGTTTGAGGCACTAGTGTAGGCACTTTTCCCAGTCGAACCTTAGTTTGCCGCATTGTGAGAGACTAGATCCTTACCCTTAGGCCCCATTTGGTACGAGGAAGATTTGAGAAGGGAAAGGAAGGGAAGGGAAGGGAAGTTGATGAGGGAAGATGGCTTGAGGGAAGATGATTTGATTGGTAGGAAGAAAATAAAGGGGTAGCAATTGGTAAAAAATCATGAAATACTAATTTTACCCTTAAAAGTAATTAATTCAAAATGAAAAGGAAAAATATTTTTTTTGCTAAAATATATTTTAAAAAAAGAAATCATCTTATCAAGTTCAAATTTATCTAAAATATTCTCCCGCCAAGTTCGAATTTTGTCTAAAAAACAATTCCCGCTAGGTTTAAATTTGACTAAAATATTCTCCCGTCAAGTTCGAATTTATCGTATAAGTTTGAATTTATTGCCTAAGTTTGAACTTATTGCATAAATTTGAATTTTACGCTATTTTCTTACATTATAAAAAAATATTTTATGAGGGGTAAATATGTCCAAAAGTGTCACTGTTCACGTTGGAACTTAAGATCTCATCAATTTTGGTGGGATCTTATCTTCCCACATATAAGGGAAGATTGGTGGGCCTGGTGTGGGCCCGGGAACTTGTGTTCTGAGAAGATTTGACACAAAAAGTTTACCAAACAAGGGTACTTGCTAATTTTCCTTTCCATTCCCACCTAATCCGTGTATCAAACAAGGCGTTATTGGTAACACCTCTTATGTTGTTGTCTCTAGGATTTGTTTTTGGGTCCCTAGCTTCAGTGCTCCTCCTGGGTCCACCTCTCAGGTTATCCTGTCCAAGAATGTTTCTTAACTGGATCCACCCTACTGTAAATCAAGCTACCTAGCAGACTCTTTAGTAGAAAATCAATAATTACTATTGTTAATTTTAAGTCATTTAAATATTTTTTGGTGAACATTTTAAGTATTTTAATGATATGTGAGGAGTTGGAAGATTATCTCTCAACGAATAGCTTTATAATAATTAATTATTGCAATATAATATTTAACTTTTTGACAATAACTACATGTTCAAAATGAAAATAGCATAATAAACATCATTATTCTTATTGGGCAAAAAAGAAAGAAACATCATTATATACATAGGTGATTGGTTTGACGTAACCTTAGCTGTTAAATCACTAATTTTTATCATGAATTAAAATGTAATATATTACAAACAACTCAGGATCATTCTTTATCAAGGAGCCTTTTATTTTGAATTCTCTAGCTTAGACTAAGTGCTAAAAACATGGTTGGAAAAGGTTTTGAAATAGTTTTCTCTAAATTAAAATGCATGAAATTAAAGCTATTTGTAATCTTTTTGGTATTTTTGGAAAACAATAAACAAATACTTTGGATTAAAACAGATGATATGATCTTGGTCAAGGTTCTAAAACTTGGACCGGCCACTAAACTAGTTGGGGTATTGGGGCAAGAGCCAGTGGGTCAGACTATAATCAAATCGAAGCTAAATTGGGGCAACTGATTCTCCAACCCACTCAACTTAAATTAACTTTTCTTCACCTTCAATCGTGAATACCTCTCTCATCTCATCCTACTGTGCCTCCATTCTCTCTCTCTCTCTCTCTCCCTAGCTCTTGTTGGGATCCGTACACGCAGTGGAAGGAATTTAAAACATAAATTCTATGAATCCCATAGAGAGGATCTATCCACGGCGTTTAAATCAAGTTCATTAGAAACCGTACCTATGCGAACTCGTGAGCGTTTCATTTGGTTGGATCTCCTGTGCATCTCGAACATCGCGTGTCTCGGACGTCGTATGTCTCGAACGTGGTGCCATCTTGTTTGATCAAACAAGAGTTGACTTTTCGAGTCCACTCCCTCTACCGGTATCCACACGAACAGGCTCCAACTCCGACGGCAGCGTGCTAGCGCCTTCAGTATTCTCGCGTCTCCTCTTTTACTCTCTAGGGTTACTCGCGGCTTTTTCTAATACGTCTAACTAAATGTCCCGTAGGTTTTTCTAAACCTGATAGGCGTATTATATTCAAAATTAATCCTTATTAATTTTGAAATTTGAATTTGGATTAAAATAATGTATTAATTAAATCTATCTAATAGATCTAATCTAATCTATTTATTTAATCCGAATTAAAAACCTTCGATTTAATTTATCTCTATAAATTAAATCGGAGATTTGATATCTATCTATTTAATTAAATCGAGATACTATATCTCAATTTAAATTAAATCGATATATGATATCTTTATTTCAAAATTAAATATGAGATACAATATCTCTAGTTTCGGATATTTAATTTATCAAATAAATTAAATACAAAACAAATATTATATAATAATATTATAATCTCTATTAAATAATATTATAATATTATTTTCAAATTTAATCTATATATATATATATATATATATTCATCCTAGATTAAATACAGTATTCATTAAATCTTAGATATATCTAAGATTCAATGAATCTGGACACTTTTGCTCGTGTTGGGCTATTCTTGTGTGTGATCCTGCAGGCCCAAATGAGATTGGTAGCGGGCCAATCTTTGTACTAGCCCACAAGTCGCAAGCGGCCTCCTGCAATATTTTGTTGGATTACTGAGTTTCAGCTTAATTAAATAGATCATTAATGAACATTAATATTAAGAGATAAATTAGGGAATTGGTATAATCGGGGTAAGTTAGTAAACAACGTTTATTTTAATATGATTTTTTATTTAAAAATATACTTGAAGAATATTTTTTAACGATGTTAATGATTTGGACTAAAGTGTATATTTTCAAAATAGAGGGGAAGTCCGTGTAATAAAGGGAAAACGAAGGGTGGTTAGAGTATTTTACTCTAAATATTATTTTCTCTTGGTCCTTTATTTTAATTTTCCCAAAAATAAACATATTGAATTATTTACTAAATAATATCGCATAACATTAAAAGTACAAATAAATAATAACCGACAATTATAAATCAAAAGATAACATGATAAACAAAATTCTATGACGTTCGAAAGGAGACTCATTACAAGGTGCATCACTTTTAGAAATTATTTTCTTAGAAATATCACTTTTTGAAGTTATTTTCTTCTTAAAGAACACATCTATGTTTTTTTATTTGTCCTTATTCATCTTTTTCAACCTGCAACAAATTTGGTGACCAAGAATATATATTGTTGTCAGTGTTAATTAGTATCTTTTGTCATTAAACATTAATTCTTATAGTACTACTCAATCTACAAAAATCTTAATTTATGTTAATCCTATTTTGGATATGTTTTTTCTTCTGATTTGTTTTCATCTACTTATTTTTTGATCTGTCATGCTTCAAGAGTGCATATGCTGTACTTGCATCTTTTTGTGTTTTTTCTTGTCCTTGCTAGTTCTTCTGGAAGTATTTCTGGAATTTGAATGTCGATTTGTTGATCTGCTCTTCTTCTGTGGCCACCCCGAACGGGGGTTTTTTTTATAAAAAAAAAATGCAATGTGGCGTCCTGAATACATTTCAGGACGCCTTACATAAGGCGTCCGAATTTAGTTCAAGACGCCTTACGTGAGGCATTCAGGACGCCAAAAATCACAACAATAACTACCCCATTTGAGACGTCCCTCTGAAAAGGGACGTTAATTGGGTCTTATTTAGGTCTTATTTAGGTTTTTTGTAGTAGTGATTCGAATTAAAGCTAAATTTAAAGCAGAATATAAGAAAAAGAGATTAACATATTAGAGATAATCAACCAAGAATTGGGATTCCAAAAACTTCCATCTTCGGACCCCAACAAAAAATGACTAAACTCGTGATTGATTTTGGACAAATCGGAATCCTACATTTGTCCAGAAATTTGCTTGACTAAACGATAGCCTAGCATTTGTTTGAACACGTGGTGTGTTCATTGTGTGATCGCACAGTGCTCACTATAACCCTGTTCAAACTATGTCCTTGAGAACCCATAACTTTCATAAAGCTTCGAGATGAAGTTACGGTGTTCGAAGGGAATTTTTCACAGACGAGAGAAAGTTGTTGTCACATGGCCAACAAAGAGAGACTTTATGGTTTTGTTGAGAACCCAAAATTACCCACGTTATTCCGTGGATAATTCTTTCTTTATTTTTTAAAACAAACCTATAAATTACTCACTAAATTCCGTGGGTAATTTTTTTTTTTTTTAAAAAAAAAAAAACCCGTAAAATTAACCATGGATTCCATGGGTAATTGTTTCTTTATTTATTTAAAAATAACCCTTGAAATTACCCATGGAATTATCCATAAATTCCGTGGGTAACATTTTATTTTATTTTTAAAAAAACCCTGTAATATTGCCGACGGATTTTAATCTCTAATTACCGATGGCCTAAGTTCCGTCTCAAATTCCGTGGGTAATTAAAGGTTTTTTGTTGTGATATTTTTCTAACCCTTCGTTATTGATTTAATTGTTTGTTAAAATTGTTTTAAATTTTATAAATCACCCAATTCACCCTCTCTTAGATGATATCTTGTGACTAACAATTAATTGTTGCCAATTGAGATAGTGGGTTTGGTTGCTTTACGGGCAAAATGATGCACATTTTGCTGTGATTATTCTTTTAATTTGTGCCACATTAAGTTTGTTAGGAATTTTAACACTCATTAGGCTTCTTAGAGACTCGACCTAAGCTAGATTCCACTTTTACTGTAGTTTTGCTTATTTTTCTTTTATTGCCCTACGACAAGGTTTAATCAGCATGTTAAGAGTTATGTTATATGTTAGTTTCAACGCAAATAATATAAAAGGTATTTTAACGAACCAACGCACTTTTTTTTTTTTTTTTTGGGGGGGGGATAACTAATTAAGTTAGTTAAGTAATTCCTCTCCCATATTAAAGACATGACTCCCTCCGCCCTCCCTTTCCTTCTTAACATACCATTGTTTTTTTTTTGAACAATTTAACATACCGTTGTTTGAATGAACAGTTCTTGGATATGTCAAAACGTTTTCAACTCGGCTTGGAGTTCTTTTTTTTTTTTTTTTTTTTTTTTTTTTTGGGGGGGGGGAACTCGGCTTGAAGTTTGAACCAAGGTTAAAAACCGACCGTCACTAAACCTAGTCTTGAGTCTTTGGATTAAGGGTCGATTGGTCGATTGAATGGAGTTAAACCGATATTAATTAAAAAATATAATTTAATTAAAATATATAAAACTATTCATATTTTAACAATAAAAAATATTTTATGTAAATATGAGGGGATGTGTGATATTATATTAATTCTTTTAAAAACAAAAGAGATGACAAGAATGTCGAGAGATTTTTCTCATTATTTGTAACATCCCATTTTCACAAGCAAGTATATTTTTTTCATCGAGTAGAGCATCGGAGCGATTGAGTAACTCGATATTTATATTCAAAATGCCGTAAGTCCGGATGATTACGGTAGCGGTACATTATATCGGGTGTTTTCAAAGTAAATAACAAAAGAAAGTCTTCACCAGTCCTATGCGTGCCGCTTGCCTTTCTCCTCGATCCTCGGTCCTCCCGACCACGACGCTATGTTAAGAGCGAGGTTCAATGCCCATTGAACCTCGGGTAACGCTAACCTCATGCTCAAGTAATACAAGTATATGGATGACAGGTTATCTCATGACATTACAAGAGTAATCAATACATAAGCACACGAGATGCAAGATTAACATATCAACAAGTACATAGCACATAGCACATGTAAAAGTAATAACAACACAGCCACCGCATATGAATGTTATTACGGTGCACTATTCACCGGTGCCACGGTGTACATCCGTGTCCTCGGCGCTAGGAAAACTCAACGGCATTACCAAGACCGTAACCCGTATAAACAAAGCTGAATGTATAAACAGTGAACTAAGACGAGTCTTAGACACGGTGCATGACCCAAGACAAAGTCCTGTCCATGACTCTATGAAATAGTTTATCACATATAAGCATACAATAAGCATCGAGTTAGTGTTACGACGCGAACGTACCTTCCTTGACGGAAAACGATCCTTTTTGACAGTCGTACGACAATGGTACGTGATTACAGATATCCTATAAGGATAACATCATATTATCAAGGCCCAACATCATAATAGGCATTTTAGGTACAAATTACCATTTTGCCCCTAACTCTCCTAATTGGCGGAATTTCGCTAGAACTTCGTTATTTTAACTCTAATCTTCCAAAATTTTGACATATCTCCATCTCCAAATATATTTTTTGAAATAAATATCATATTTATCCCTAAAACATGATATCTAAACTAACTTGGAAGATTAAAGATTAATTTAGCATTTCTACTATAACTACCAAAGGAACTACCAAAGCTTAAGACTAGGGACCGAAGAACTTACCCAAAGACTTCGCTACTTCTTTTCCGGAGCTCCTCCTTGCTCTCACTTCTCTCTAACCTCTCTCTAGGATTCCTTTGTGAATTGGTGAGTTTGAAGAGAAATGTGAAAGACTATTTATAGCAAAAGCCAAAGGTTCTCATCCCTTGGATCAACCTTTGCATCAAGGGATAGGATGATGAGGATGTGGCCTTATGAGCATCACTCATTTTCCTCTTCTCTCCACCACAAAAATGTCCCCTTACTTTATGCATTTACCCGATAAAATCCCCCGATGATCGGTGTTCTAATCGCGTAATCTTAGAAAATCTCAAAAATCCGGGGAACACAGATCTTGAAGTTCTATTCTTCCTCTTTGGAAATATCTGACTTAACTAAATTTTTGATCCCATTAAGGGTATTCCGTTGTTCGTTGAACATTTTCGAACGTATGACGTCTGATTCTGAGAAATTACTTCGGGTAATGCTAATTTCGGGACAAAAATCCACGATTCATAATATGTCCAGTTGTTTTCTACTTAGTTCAAGGATTTCAAGTTATGATTTATTTTCCATTGGTTCTCACTTTTCTTATCTCGCCCTTTGTTTACAAAATATCTTTTCATCTGATCCCTTATTAAGCCCCCCGCCGTTTTAAAATGACTTCCGCTAACACCGACTTCTAGGCAAAAATTCACTTGTTTGTAATATGTCCGACCTAAGAAACTTAGTTCATGGTTTTCTAGATAGGATTTAATTTCTATCGGTTCTCATTTATCCAACCTGGTTCTTCCACAAATATCTTAATTATATTATTATTTAATTAACAAAA
Organism: Acacia acuminata; assembly: GCA_019022655.1. Lineage (NCBI taxonomy): Eukaryota > Viridiplantae > Streptophyta > Magnoliopsida > Fabales > Fabaceae > Acacia > Acacia acuminata. Next base: position 757,644 of record JAFJYI010000056.1, on the reverse strand, counting down.
TATCATGATATTATCTTTGAAAAACCCACAACCCTTTTTACACTCAAATTTTGGTTTTTTCTCTTCCCTTTATTATTATTATTTTTTCTTTAATTTATCTAAATTAGCTAGAAGCTTAATTAGAGCCTTAATCCCATGATTAGCAATCTTTTAGGATTTAGGGTTTTCATGTTCTTAATCTCACCAATTTTTCTTAATCTTTTCTAATTGATTAGCAAGCACACTTTATGCTAATATTAGCCATAAACACTTCATTAAAGGATTTTCCATAATCTATCTTAAATATTCTCTTGTTCAGGTTTAAACAATTAGCCATTAATTACTTAACTAATCACTTTCTAATTGTTGATAATTTTCTTAATTAGGATTAATCATTATCTCACAACTCTTTTACTGATATTGGTATTTTATGCTCCATGTAAAATATTAAAAATCATAGGGCAATTTATGGTCCCCAAAATTATATTTAATTTTGTCTCATTATTTTTCAAGGGAAATAATCCCAAAAATTCCTAAAATTAGAGACAACATACTTTCTAATTTTCAATAAATATTTTATTGCCTCTTGGGATTTATCATAATATTTTCGGGCATTTCATAGCCCATAATTGCATTTAGGGATTTTGACACTTTAATCTCTAATTTCATTAGAAATTTCCCTAGACAATAGAATAAGTATCCTACAAGGTTTTAAAATCACATATTCACCTATTTCCAAATAGGTATTATTTGCTAAAATATAGTATTCGAGATAGATAATTATCCTATTATTACATTATTCACGGGTTTATGATCGAAAAGCGTTGATAGATATGATACCATCACCTAGGTGCGTGACTTGTGGGTGCCAAAGATGAACGTGATGCAACATAAAGAATTTAAAATAACAAAAAGGTGCAGTCAGATGGAGGTAGTGATATCAAAATGGGAAAAATACCCAAAGCACTTTTTAAAGCCCAGCTTTTCCTTTCCTTTTTATCTCTCACTCAAAGACACGCTTACAAGGTCAAAGACATGAGCACATCAAAGAAGAAAGGGGTTTCAGCATCTTCATTCCGCTTGTGTGCCTATATTCTACCATACAACTTTAAGCCCTCCAACATTCGACATACACTTTGTCTCTGTCGCAATATTATCTTGCTGCTGCTTGTAGACACAGAGAAGAAGATCCATCCATGGCGGTGAGTGGAGGAAGGAAGCTGAATCGCAGATCCATCCTTATGCTTCATTCCCTCTTTCATTGGCAAATATGAGGCACCATCGTCACCTTCTTCACCTTTTTCAGCGAATTTGAGGCACCGCCGTAGACGAACACAAACGATACTCGCCACCATGGATGGATTTAAACCGCCATCCATCCTTTCTCTCCATCTCTCTTCCATCGATGTTTTTTATTTTTTAAAAAAAGAGATTGTGACTCGGCCAACTCGGCCGGGTTTGGCTGAGTTGACCCCAGTTCAACTCGGAACTTAGGGTCACCCCTTAACTCGGATCGGTCTTCTAGCCGGTTCGTCGGTTTCCGATCTGAACCGGCCGGTCCGGTCTGATTTTCAAAACATTGGTTTGAACGGTCTTTAATGTAATAAAGTTTGAAGATGGGACAAAACTATAAGGATTTAATAAAGGGGTTTAAACTTCTCATGTTGCATGAGAAGAAGAAGATTCTTACACACACATGAAATGGTGGGACCCACATATATATATATAATACTAATTATATATATATATGTCGGTCCCTACCATTTCATGTGTGTATATTAACATGAGAATACACTTCTCCTACAACATGAGAAGTGTTTTTCCCTTTAATAAATATGTATTAATACGATTAATATGAAATGTGAACAAGTACTTTTTTATTTTATTAGTTGGAACCGTCCTCAATGTAATAGAGTAGCACGTGAACGTACGTACACTAGAAGAAGCTCTGATAAAAAAATCACAGAAGCCAAATATTTTAGGGAAAATTACATATAGGTCCCAAGGAAGAGAGATATTTACATTTAGGTCCCTTAAAATTACGAAATTACTCGGAAGTCCCAAGGGACTTCGAGTAATTATTCAGTGTAAAATTACTTTGGTGCCCATAGTGCATATTTCACACGAAGCGATTAACAACACAAAATGCATAAATTAACCACAACACGAAAACCTTCAATTTGTCATGTCTCACTTTCGAAGTGATTAACAACACAAAATGCATAAATTAACCACAACTTCAAAAACATTCAATTTGTCATGTCTCACTTCCGGAGGCGATTAACAACACAAAATGCATAAATTAACAACACAAAATGCATAAATTAACCACAACTTCTCAAAACGTTCAATCTGTCATGTCTCACTTCCACAAGCGATTAACAACACAAAATGCATAAATTAACAACACAAAATGCATAAATTAACCACAACTTGGAAGTGAGACATGACAAATTGAAGGTTTTCGAAGTTGTGGTTACTTTATGCATTTTGTGTTGTTAATTTATGCATTTTGTGTTGTTAATCGCTTCTGTGTGAAATATGCACTATGGGCAACAAAGTAATTTTACATTCTGAAATAATTACTCAGAAGTCCCTTGGGACTTCTGAGTAATTTCGTAATTTCAAGGGACCTAAATGTAAATATCTCTCTTCCTTGGGACCTATATGTAATTTTCCCAAAAGTTAAAGGGTTAAGGAGCAATTTTACCAATGAACTATTAGTCTAGGAGCGCCCAACACAATATACTTTTAAGTGGACCTTAAATACCAAAAAATAATTAAAAATGTAAAATCATCACAAATCCATTAGATGCAATTAACGTCCGTTGGAAAAAAAAATTAAAAAATAATCTGTCTCTCTCTTGATTGATTCGATTCAATGGTACCGTCTATCTCCTTCCTCCTCCTCCTTCTTCCCCTCCCTCTCTCTCTCTCTCTCTATATCAAAGGTCAAACACAGTGGAAGAATAAGTGTAGGTGATAACAAAGTGAGCCAACGGTGGTGGTGCCATCAATTGTCTCTGATTCCTTCTCTTCTCAGTAATAATGTCTTCCTTCTCCTCCCGCCTTGAACTCTCCGCCTTCTCCTTATAGACTCATCGCTGCTTCTTCTTCTTCTCTTCTTCACATTATTATTCCTCTCACCCCCTTTTCCTTATTCTTCCTCTGCTTCATTTGCTCTACTTCCATGGTCGTTCAAGCTCAATACCCATCCAATATTCTCCTCCTCAACAGGTTTGTTTTTTTTTCTTATTCTTACATCCTGGTTCATACCTCTATGCCATTGATTCGGAAGATGATTAATATTTTTTTCCCTTATTCCAAGCTGGTGACATGGTTTTGGCTCTGGTCTTTTTCGTTTTAGCGGAAAATATTAGAATTCTTTTCCAACGGTGTTAATTAGATCTAACGGATTTGTGATGATTTTACATTTTTAATTGTTTTTTGGTATTTAAGGTCCACTTAAAAGTTTATTGTGTTGGGCGCTCCTGGACCAATAGTTCATTGGTAAAATTGCTCCTTAACCCTAAATTAAATGACAAACTTACTTTTTTTTTTCCTACAACGGTGTCGTTTGGATCCTTGCCACCAAATTTTCCATAGTAGTGCCCATTAGCGTCTTTGAAAGCAATGGAGTTTATGGTACCACCTTGTTTGACGATTATCTCTTTATCCAACTTCCCTGAACCCTAAAACTAAAAGGATCTCCACCTGGACCCCCCATGGTCCAAATGAAATGGTTCCATTATGTGAATCTACCGGCACCAAAACCAATAGTCATATATGGTTTATGAAACTAAGTGGAAGAATCAAATTAAATGTGTTATTACTTACTGGTTCCACAATAATGCCAAGTGCATCAACGAGATCACCGGCCCTTCCGTGGAACCCAACAACGACACTATCGGCTGTTGGGATAGAGAAAGGCGTGACAACACCAGAAGTTGTCCCAAAAGGTCCATAAGTTTTGAGATTTGTAATAAACGATAGGGACTTGATTACTAATAGGCCATAGTGGTCTCGATAATTTCCACTTATAGATCTCAAATACTCTGATCGGGCCAATGAATTTGGACCTACGAATGATATAATGATGCATACTCCCTTTGGTCCTTATTATAAGGCATCAACTATCAAGTTTATTTGATCCTTTTTATAAGGCACTTGATAGGGAAAAACTTTATAGCCTATAAACTCCGCAAGTGCACGGGCCGTATCAAGTAATAAAGTGATAAGAAAAGTATTGTTCCCACGAGGACTTAGTATCACAACTTTAGTTAAGCATTAATTTCACAATTTCATTTAAGTTGAGCAAAACAGATTGAATTTAATTAAGATGAAAGAAAAGGAAATCAAAACTAAAATAGAAATAAGAAAACTACCACAATAATCAAATGAGCAACCCAGAGTCACTAATTCCTTATTAGCTTCATAAACCTTGTTTTCACTAATTTAATTAGCTTTGATATCAATTTTGTTAATCTCGAGTATAAATAGCTATAAGTGCCATTGGTCCACTTACAACCCTCCCTTAAGTATAACTTGTTATGTCTAACACGTTACTCAAGAGGCAACAAAACTCGGACACACTCTTCAACAATTATATAGGGCCATTAGGTATATGTCTATCATAACCGCAAATTAAATCGTAATCTAATCCTATATTACTTAATCTCAGAGCCTAATTAAAATCCCCTTCGTTAAGGTAAATCCTAATGCTCAAAATCATATTCAATGATGGCCAATCACTAAATAGATAAAACTAACCAAGATTAAGTAACCAAAATTAATATCAAATTTAACTAAATAATGAAAATAAAATTCAATTCACCTACAAGTTCATAGGTCCTCTAGGTTGCAAACAGTCTTGATTCTAGTAGGCCCTGTCAACCGCTACTCATCCATTAGAAAGGCTGCTTGGATGTATTGCTACATGGATCACTGAGGAGTAGTTCCATTAGATCAACTCCGCCTTACTCAACAACTACCAGCTACCTACCTCTCCAATGGAGAGTTCTCCCAACCGGGGAGAATGATGAAATAATATCTATCTAGATTATTTAGGGTTTTCAATAAATTAGGGTTTCTAGGTTTTCTAAACAAATCGGGATATCTAGATTACTCTCTCAGTATCTTATTATCTTTTAAATTTCAAATTAGGATGTCTTATTATCTTTTGAATTTCAAACTGGGATTTAGATTCAAATTTGAATTTGAACAAGTATTTATTATTTATTATTTTTAAGCTCTATAAATAGAGCTAGGGTTCTCAATTGATAACCAAACTTGAGTATTGAATACTGAATTTCCTATTTCTCGGGTTCCTCCTTGTTCTTCCTTCTCTCTCCTCTCCCCTCCCAACCTGTTTCTCATCAAAGTCTGGTTAGGTGGACTCAACAATGCATTCCAAAGTATTACTAGTGAGCTTTAACAGAAAGTCATCTAAAATTAGAATCTCATCAATATCATCTCATCCTATTCTATTACAATATTTCTCTCACCGATTGCTATTATTCAGTTTGCATATTCTATCAGTTCTTCGTACCCAATAATTCATCACTCATCAAACTCATATTCTTCTTGAGAGTGAAGATTTTGCAATGTCTCTAAAGATTTATTAAATTTCCAGAAGCAAACACTATATATTAAAGGGGAATTTTTTTTTTTTTTTTTTTTTGGTAAGACAGGTAAAATTTATCTAATTAACCCCAAAAAAATTAACTCTTCGATCAAATGGCTTATATTTAGCATCTTGCTCATTGCATTTTAAAATATCTCGTAATGTTGTATCGGGCACCTCAAAAAAACAAAAATTATTAGCAATTGGCGTTTCATCCCATGTGCTAGTGTGAAGGATTCGAAAATAATTTAAATAAACAAGGGAGCTTAGTTAACATTTAGAATGAGTGATCATTTAATGACCACAACTCATTCAGTAGGGTCCATGGGTCTAAAACCAATTTATTAAATGAAATATGTAATACTGATCATATCATCTCCAAACTGAGAGACCTTGTACTTGGCACATACATCGGAAGTCAATATCATGAATTTCAAATGGCCATTCTGGTTCCCAACAGATTAAAAAAGTTCAACAAGACTTCCAACAAGCAAAAGCTTAAACACAAAAAATAAAATAAAAAAGATTATGTAATATCACTCAATGAAAATCAATACTCAATCTCATGACTTTGAAGCATCTTCACTACGTGACTCATTGAAGGTCTAGCGTCCCTGTCATCCTCAACACACTGTAATGCAATTGTCACTAAAACCTCCATAGTCTTCATCTCATAACTTCCCTTCACCGTAGAATCCATGATTTGTTCCAGCCATGATGATGTTATCTCGTGTTCTTTTTTGTTCTTTTCGTCTCTCACCCATTTCACTGGGCTCCGGTGATGTGAGTGATCTGAACCATCAACCCTCAAGCTTTTTCCTGTTATCATTTCCAATACCACAATGCCATAGCTATAAACATCAACCTTGGAAGTTATTGGTAAGTTAAAAACCCACTCCGGTGCCATATATCCTCTTGTTCCTCTGATCCTTGAGAAGCTTGGATTGTTGAGGTTATTTCTGTTCTGCAACTTTGACAATCCAAAATCTGCAACCTTCGGCTTATAATCTGAATCTAAAAGTATGTTTTGAGGTTTTATGTCGCAATGTAGAACCCACTCCAAGCATTCTTCATGAAGATATGCAAGTCCTCTTGCTGTTCCTAGAGCGATTTCGTACCTCTTTCTCCAATCAAGTGATTTCTTGGATTCCAAGTTTTCTGCCAAAGAACCGTTTTCCATGTACTCATATATCAGCATCCTGTACTTTCCTTCAGCACAGTACCCCCACATCTCGATCAAGTTCATGTGGTTAAGCCTTCCTATTAAGTTGACTTCTGCAAGAAACTCACTTTCTATTTGGTTTGCTTCGTGGAGTCTCTTGATTGCAGCTACTCGCCCATCTTTTAGCACACCCTTGTACACAGTTCCTCCAGCTCCTCTTCCAATCTCTTCACTGAAACCACTTGTTGCTTCTTTCAACTCTGAGTGGCTATACTTTCTAAACCCAGTTCCAGTAAGATGATCATAATTTTGTTGCTTACTGGACCTTTTCCAGGTCAGACACCAAAAGAGAAAGATGCATGCAAGTTCAAAGGTTCCAATTGCTAATACTAACCACAAAAACACCTTCACTAAAACACTATCTTGTCTTGAGACATAGACTCTATCAAGCTTTATAGACTTAACAAGCTCACACTTGGTATTGGGTTCTTGAAAAGTTAATGAGCTGGAATTAGGGATTCTCAAGTGAAAACCTCCCCTGAATGCAGGAGAAAGATTGCCATTGACCAAAAGGGTCTTTGGGTAACATAAATATTGAAAACCATCATGTGTATATTGAAAACCTTTGCAGTTAATAACGTCAAACATTGATTTTTACATTCATCAAATGTAATGTTAAGGTAAGTCCCTTGGTCATACCCGTAAAAATCACCATTAGGTATGTATAGAAAGTCAGAATCTTGTGGATTGCAAGACCAATTGAAGTCTGGTTCACAACCAAGTGACAAGTCGCTTTCATCCTTGAACCTATAACCTGGAAGACATGAGCATGTTGGACCAGTATAAGGTTCGTATTTGCAGAAACTATTTTCGCCACAAATGCCATGAATGTTACAACCTGCTGAAAAAACTTGCCATGAAACATACCATTTCTCTTCCCGATTTCTTCTACTATAAATCCTGACATTACCGTCAGTATCAATGGTTAATCGTCTCTGAAGCACAAGGGCACAGTCTGATGTCTTGCTAGTAAAATTATCAGTTGAGATGAAATCACCATACAAATCAAGAAATGCAAAGCGACTTGCATTGAAGGTAGACCTTCCATTTTGCTGTGGTAGATTCCATGGAGGTGGCCAATAAATACTCGATAGTTCAGGGCCATCGTAGACAAGACGAAGAACATTATCATTGTCAAAAAATAATTTGTGAAAACCAGGAGATGGGTTAGTCTGACTTTTGGAGGAGACAAGGCTAGCATGTCTAGTGAGTCTCTGTCCAGGAACAAGTGTATCGGTAGGAAAATCAAAGCTTTGCCACACCGTATGATTAGGAGGTTCAAGAAGAATGAGATTACCATCATCTTTAAGAATCAGATGTGGAGGTTTCAATGAAGTTGTGTTGGTGGCCCAAACATCGACCTGACCTGCATCGTTCAAGACCATATTTCCATTGCTACGAATGGTGAGCGTTGAGCCTTTTCCGTTCACCAGTACGTCACGATTTGCCATCCAAATGACAGTCAAGTTTTGGCCTTGAGGTTCAGTGAACCATACACCGAAAACGAAAGCATTCTCACCGACACCATAGAACCCAGCAATGAAATTGTCGTTTCTTGATTTGATAACATGTTCTGGGTTCTCCACCGATAGAGACAACAAGTTATCTGAAGAAGATAAACACAATAAAGGCAAAGCTGAGACGAAGAGTGTTACCAGCAGGGAAGAACTCAAAAACTTCATGCTGTTGGTTGATAGAGAGCTATACTGAGCGGTGCAGATCTTCATGTTTGTTTTATCCAGTTGATCAAGACCGAGTTGTCAGATTTTTGGCCTTTCTCGTTGGGGAGACCGACTATGAGTTCGCAAATTGTCAGAAATTTTGTATTATATTTGTAACGGGAAGGTGGACCTAGTGGTTATGATAATAATAAGGGAAAATTACACTCAGGTCCCAAGGAACAGAGATATTTACAATTAGGTCCCTTGAATTCATGAAATTACTCGAAGTCCCTAGGGACTTACGTAATTATTTGTGGAAGCAAAATTACTTTTTTGCCCAAAGGAGAAATAGCCTCGGGACCTCGAATAAAAAAATCCAAGTTTTCAAAAGTTGTTGTTAAAATAAGAATTGTCATTTGTAAATATAGAATTTCTTGTTGCAAATGGCCTTTGGACCTCGGAATTGAAAAAATCCAGGTTTTCAAAAGTTGTTGTTAAAATAAGAATTGGTCATTGTAAATATATAATTTCTTGTTGCAAATGGCCTCGGACCTCGGAATTGAAAAAATCCACCTTTTCAAAAGTTGTTGTTAAAATAGGAATTGGGTCGTTGTAAATATAGAATTTCTTGTTGAAAATGGCCTCTGGACCTCGAAATTGAAAAAATCCAGGCTTTCAAAACTTGTTGTTAAAATAAGAATTTGTTGTTGTAATTATAGAATTTGTTGTTGCAAACTTGGATTTTTTCAATTATGAGGTCCAGAGCGTTTTCTCCTTTGGGCAAAAAAGTAATTTTGCTTCCACAAATAATTACACAGAAGTCCCTAGGGACTTCTGAGTAATTTCATGAATTCAAGGGACCTAATTGTAAATATCTCTGTTCCTTGGGACCTGAGTGTAATTTTCCCTTAACTTATTATTGTTTGTATATTTGAGACCACAAATCAAATTAATTAATCACTTCTCTTCTCTAGATCATTTTGAATTACCCAACCTGGTTTCTCTAGTGTGATCTAATTGTGCATAAATGTTCATTTCATGATGTGTTAAAATTAATGGGCCATTAAAGCATCTGACGTCCATAAGTGGAACATATGGAGAATATAAAGGACTCCAAGTGATCAGATCACTATCATTCATAACCAATCTCAACACACGTGAACCTTTTGGAACTGCTTCAAGCGCTTCTTTCACCATACCAATCCAAGGTTCTCTCGTGATTGGATTCTATATATGGAAGGGCTGGCTACTACCTTGATTCCATTGGCATCATCTTTAAACCAGCACTCACAAATTAATTTCTTTTATATATGAACACATAATATAATGATGGTCTCTGACATTTAATGTGAATCTGGTAAGGGGATCGCCATGGATCTGTTGTAGTGCTCAAATGATCCATAATTTTCTTCTATAATGTGTGGATGTGGAAGTGTCGATTAGTTGTCGTCGTTGGAGTTTTCATGGCTCTTTTGTTTGATTTCTTGTTCTATGATTGTATTATATATCTCACGTAGATTTAATTTGCTTGGTCCTATAGTTCTCCTAACCAATATTTTAAGGCTTAAGGGGTAAAAATGCTTCAGAGATTTTCACAGATGGGCATTAGGTGTTTGGGAGTCTAAAAACTGGGGCAATCTTGCTCTCGCCATTTAAAGGTTTAATTTTGACGGTTAAAGTTGACTAATTAATTCACAAGCCACTCCTCACTCCAATGCCGCCTCATCTCCACCTAACCCTTCCTCTCTCTCCCTCTCTTCCAACCTATCGTCGTCACTCTAGCTCCTCCAGTCCTCCCTCCCTCTCTTCGGCTTCTTCCTTCCTCTAATCTTTCTTTCAAACCCAGAAAATCAAATCCTCATATCTCTCCAACTCCTAATGTAAATAAAGCCAAGCATAATTAAATTAGAGAAATAACATATTAACTTCTTAACCTGAAGTTTAGAACACCATTGTAGCAATTACTAAATTCTCAATAAACAACTTCAGAAAACCCTTGTAGCATTATTAAAATCTCAATTCAAAGGACTTGAAGTTGGTCTTGGCTTGGTAGCCAAACTTCTTGGCCTCAACCGGGAACATCTCCTCGTACTTCATTTTCTTTGCGGTGTTGATCGTGTAGGCTTCTCCAGACCCTCCTCCTCCTTCATTGGTGGCAGAGGCCTCCAAGTGATTCTCGAGAGTTGAAGGGGGTCGATTTCACCATCGGTCGGATGGTTGTTGTGCTTGTTCTTCTTCTTTTCTTCCTTCTTGTTGATGGTTATGCTCTTAGTGGCAAGGGTTCCGCTTTTGAAGCACAATCTCCCTCATTTCACTCTTTCGCACAGATCCAATATACTGTAACTACACTAATCTAAATAAACCCTTTAAGCCACGAGGGAATCATTGCTCCAATTTTTAAACTTCCGAGTAAAACTTTTAGACACCCCGTGCCCATATGTGAAAACTTCCTGAGCATTTTTGCCCCTTAACCAATATTTTTAAAGTTGGACTAGCATCGAAATAGAGAAGGTAAGGGGTTATGGATCAAAGTTTGAATAGTTCTGTCGCACCAGTGATATAATAATTAAATTGAAAATAATATTATATATATAGTATTCCCTTCGCCGTTATATATAATATCTTTTTTAAATGGGTTGTCCCTTTTTATAAGATCCCTTTTGAGTTTGTCTCAACAATAAACGCACTTTTACCTATTTTGCCCTCACTTACTCTCTCATCATTTATTCCCTATATGGCTATACATTCTCTTTTATCCTTTTTTCATTATTACTCTCTCTCTCTTACTCATTTATAAATAGTGGCATTTTTAGAAAACAACTTACATTTTTTTTTTTTTTTTTTTTTTTACATTTAAGGGTAAATGTGCAAAAATGCATATGTGTTTTGTCCTTAGGAGCGCCTGATGAAGACCTTTTGTCATTAGCCTTGGGGTCCACAATCAACAATTAACCAAGGATTGCGTACAGGCAAACTTAGGATCGTTCTCTCTTCTCGAGGAGCCTTTTATTGAATCCTAAGTAATCTAAATGTCATGCAAATGCAATGAAAACAAGGGGGGATTGGGTTTTGGATTTTTAAATTAATAAACTAAAATAGAAATGCAATTTAAATGAAGCAAAGATAAAATAGAATATAAGAAAACGAGAAGAAGCAGATTAAAATCAATCAACCCAACATTCGGATTCCGAGACTTCCATGATTGAACAAAATATAAATAACCCACGTTTGGCTCGGACGAACCAAGATCTCTGCATTCGCCCGTAAAATCCCTCGACTAGACGATCGCCTAGAATATGTCTGAACAGCGGCGTCCCACTATGCGATTGCACACAAAACTTAAAACCTAGTTCGCACTCGGTCCTTGGGATAAACCAAACCGAATATTAAATCTAATATTCGAACTATTTCAAATCGGATCCGATAAGATGAAAATAGAAACGAGTTAAATCATCGATAAAGCACAAGTTCTCTGGATGAATCATGGAATCCTCACGTTGGGTTAACCACGAAGCTTAGCCAAACATGGCTAAGCAAAACACGAAGAAAAGATGAAGAAGAAAACCCAAAAGAAATCCTATTCAACGTAATTGAGAATATCTTTTTAGCCATCTAATCTAACCTATAAATAGGAAACACTAGGGCTACAAGATTGGCCCAAAAATAGGAAACCTTTAAAAATAGGAAACTTCTAAGAATAGGAAACCTCTAATAAATGGTCTTTTATTACAAAATTCGAGCAAAATAAAAATCCAGAAAATTGGGTCTGTCTTTATCTCCAATTTCATCCATCTTCTTGTCTAAATCAGCCTTCCAAGTCTTCATAACAATTGTAGCTCTCTGAATCATCTAAAAAAGGAAAGAAGAATCAGGCTAATCGGATATCTAGATTAAAAGTTATGGCAAAAATACTAAATCACTGTAGATCTAGAATTTAGTCATAAAAATGAATCAAATCCAATTGAAAGCTCAAAGCTCGATTAAGTAATAAAATCCATTATTTATTAACTAAAAAATCCTAAATTTATTCACCAAGAGATACAAATAAGTGTAATAATATTCAATCATCAAATTCCCCCACACTTATCTTTTTGCACTCCAGCAAAATTCAAAGAAAAAAACTAAAATGAAAAACTCTTCTTTTCTAACAATTGCTAACAATGCAAAAATTTAACAAGGGACACAAAGCTTCAAAAGACCAATCAATCAAGACCAAAATTCTTTTGATCTCCAATTACAAATCCTGACAATCTCAATCAATAATGCTAATCACACAAGATGGTCTCTCAAGGATGCCCTCAATCAATCTCTCAAGTGTATAGGGTAAACAAGTGTATCACTCAAATTCTACTCAAGAAAATTGTTCTACCATAAGCTTGCTCAATTTCTACTTCTCCACTACTTATAACACATGCATGCAAAAATCAAGAGAGATTGTTATTGAAGGTTGTAATAGAGCTAGGGTATAGGTGTGAATAAGTATGGATATGATAGGCTAAGCACCCAAAAAATCCAAAGAACATCAGTTAATAATAGCAAATCACCTCAATATCATTTCTTTTTATTTCTCCTTCTTTACATTACTTCCTCTCTCTCTCTTTCTTTCTTTTTTTTTGTACTTTTTTTCTTTTTTTTTTTGGTACCCTTTTTTTTGGGTATAGAATCACAATGACCAACATTAATGCCAAATGATGAATGGCACAAAATCAAAATCAAATACTTCCCCCACACTTAAAATGTTGCACACTGGGCAACCCCACACCGAAACACAAAACCAATGTGAAACTAATGCTCAATAAATTTTCAAGGTGCGGAATAAAATGGTTTTACGCTTAGGCTTGTAATGTGGCTTAGAAAAGAATGAGTCAAGAAGGCACAAAGGGGCTAGCAAAGGGAATATAATGTAAGGGGAAGGCTATTTGGCCAAAGTGGGAAAATGAAAGAAAGAAAACAAGCTTCCATCATACTTATGCACGTAAGTGAAAAATTTAGCTTCAAAAAGAAAAGGAGCAAGTTCTAGAGAACACAAATCATGAGCAGATGCACACATGAAAGAAAGAATGGTAAAAGATGAATTCCATTCATGTAGGCCCAAAATCTCATAAAGGTGAATACCGAATCATGCAATCGGCATCCCAAAATTAACTACCAAGAAATATAATCCAAGAGTCCGAAATTCAGCCTCAAAACGAAGGATCCATCAAAACCAAGATGTCAAAGTTCACCGAGAGGTAGAGCAATCATAGAAAGAGAGTGTGTTATTCATAAAAACTCTTTTTTTAACCTACTAAACTACATTATTTCTACTTTTTCTACTGAATTGTGTCCCTCTCCACACTTATCTTCGTCATACAACAATTAAGCCCAAGTAATCATATGAATTAGGAAGAAAATAAGTAAGGAAAGAGACAACCTTTGTTAGAGTATCTTGAGTCGCTTGAAGGAGAAGTTCTCACTTTGATGAGAATCATGAAATTTTCCCTTGAGACATCTTCTCCCACATTGAATTTCCTTGGTGGAGGTGGCTCAGGATCGATTGGAAGAGGTCTAAGAATGTACGGTGGATGTTGGTTCCATCGACAACCTTTCCAAGAATGTTCCTGCAAATAAGACAAGCAAATAGCAGTATCCCATCAAAAAATAGAGACATGGAGAGATTTTGAGTGAATTAAGGGCATGTTAAGTTCCAAACTCTCCAAGTAAGTATCACATCCAAGGAAATCAATGATACTCCCATCGGTAGGAGTCAAGCAACCAATCATATTGTGAACATTCTCTTGTGCTTGCAAAATGGAAGGTGTGAATCCAACTTAGTGTTGGAGTACACCACATCATCGTTGCAATCACAAGAGATGGAAGGGAAAAGAGTGGAAGAATGAAGCGAATTTTTCAAATCATCACCACCTGGAATGTGTAAAGATTCAAAACAATTATCTTGTTTTTCTAAATCAGGTGGCAAATCACAAGAAAGTACTTGTTGGAAAGATTCATCAACATGCAGGATTTTATCAATAAAAATTTCAGAATCTTTGTCACCAACAAGACTACAGGGAGGTAATCCAATGAGAATTTTATGCATTTGGTATTCTAGGCTATGATCTTTCTTACTCACATTAACAACAGAATCACAAGTAAGGCAAAATCACTAAGCAAGTCAGAATCACCAAATAATGCAACATTAATCTCAGTGCAAATAGGGCACCATTCATTATCAGCACATGCACAATTGGCAGAATCACTCGTACATGCAAAATCGGGATAATCAAGCATACCATTGAGCAAGAACATCATCAACAACATTGGCATCCATGCTTGATTCAATCTTTTCAAAATTGACATGCTTACTATCATCAATAGTACAAGAGGGTGCATTATGATCAATGGTAGAATCAACCACTTCACTAAATGCTTTCTTTTGAAGCTCAACAAGTAAATGACATTTTCCCTGATAACAATCCACACACATTTGATATTCCTCTCAAGAGCATGAAAGTATGTCATTCAATTTATCGCATTCATCCATAGTACTATGAAGAGAAGCATTTTCACCAGTTAAAGCATCATATGAAGAAATAGGAACACACTCATCAACAAGTACAAATCGAATCACTACTACTAAAGCCAATTGGTTGAGCAATTACATGTCCAAACAATTGAGGGGATTCAACAATGATTTCCTCGTTCATCTCATTATCACTCAAATCATGAATTGCTTCATTAATCAAAGTAGTAGGAGAGTCTACTTCTATAAGGTTAAGATCATTACCAAATGGGAAGGAAGACTCTTCAATGTGCTTTTGCACTTGCTTCACTTCTTGTGCATGTGTGACCATGAGAGAAGGATTTTCTTGAAAATTCATTTTCAACACTTGTGTTTGCTACTCAATTTCCTTTACTAATCTCTCATACGATTTCGCTTGTTATTCCATCGTTCTAAAATGAAAGTCCATTTGTTGATGAAAGTCGTCCTTATGTGACCACTCCTCATTTACAGCCCAAGCCGTTTGATTTTGAAAATCTCCAATGACTTCACAAAGTGAAGGATCTTGGTTGGGCATACATGGTTGAGAATGAGGTTCATAAGGTGGGTCAAATGGGTATAGGGATTCATAAGATGGATGGCATGGTATGGAAGTGGGATGGAATAACGGCTGATATGGTAAGTGAGAGTGTTGATGATATTGTTAGAATGGAGGTTGTTGGTAAGGTTCATGGTATTGGTGGTGAAATGAGCCATCACATTCTTGAGTACCTACAAAAGAGTGAGAATTGAAAGGTAGATTATGATTACCGTGAAGCCAAGCCATGAAAGTTCAATGCAATTAATTCCCAGTGAATCACAAGATAATTATCTAACTATAAAAATTAAGAAAAGGAATCTAATAAAATATAAATGCAAGTGAAAAAGAAAAGAATATTTTTTTGTGTGCCAAAAATGATGAAATATGCAAGTATGCTATGAATTAACTTGGAGACATGGTGAAATCAAACAAATAAGCACAAAATCATATCGAATTTTATACAAACACACCACACGAAAGCTACCAAGTCAAGACAATGCAATAATGCAATGAGTGCTATGCAAGCTACTTAAATGTAAAAATCCTAAACTATATGTAATGAAAAATCAAAAATGCAAAACTAACAAGCTTCACACGAGAAACCCCTTGTCAAAAGTAAATTTGACAATTAAATCACCTAGGGAGCCAATTACTTAGCTCCCCAGCAACGGCGCCATTTGATGAAGACCTTTTGTCATTAGCCTTGGGGTCCACAATCAACAATTAACCAAGGATTGCGTACGGGCAAACTTAGGATCGTTCTCTCTTCTCGAGGAGCCTTTTATTGAATCCTAAGTAATCTAAATGTCATGCAAATGCAATGAAAACAAGGGGGGATTGGGTTTTGGATTTTTAAATTAATAAACTAAAATAGAAATGCAATTTAAATGAAGCAAAGATAAAATAGAATATAAGAAAATGAGAAGAAGCGATTAAAATCGATCAACCCAACATTCGGATTCCGAGAGACTTCCATGATTGAACAAAATATAAATAACCCACGTTTGGCTCGACGAACCCGGATCTCTGCATTCGCCCGAAAATCCCTCGACTAGACGATCGCCTAGAATATGTCGAAACAGCGGCGTCCCACTATGCGATTGCACAGCAAAACTTAAAACCTAGTTCGCACTCGATCCTTGGGATAAACCAAACCGAATATTAAATCTAATATTCGAACTATTTCAAATCGGATCCGATAAGATGAAAATAGAAACGAGTTAAATCATCGATAAAGCACAAGTTCTCTGGATGAATCATGGAATCCTCACGTTGGGTTAACCACAGAAGCTTAGCCAAACATGGCTAAGCAAAACACAGAAGAAAAGATGAAGAAGAAAACCCAAAAGAAATCCTATTCAACGTAATTGAGAATATCTTTTTAGCCATCTAATCTAACCTATAAATAGGAAACACTAGGGCTACAAGATTGGCCCAAAAATAGGAAACCTTTAAAAATAGGAAACTTCTAAGAATAGGAAACCTCTAATAAATAGTCTTTTATTACAAAATTCGAGCAAAATAAAAATCCAAAAAATTGGGTCTGTCTTTAGCTCCAATTTCGTCCATCTTCTTGTCCAAATCAGCCTTCCGAGTCTTCATAACAATTGTAGCTCTCTGAATCATCTAAAAAAAGGAAAGAAGAATCAGGCTAATCGGATATCTAGATTAAAATTTATGGCAAAAATACTAAATCACTGGAGATCTGGAATTTAGTCATAAAAATGAATCAAATCCAATTGAAAGCTCAAAGCTCGATTAAGTAATAAAATCCATTATTTATTAACTAAAAAATCCTAAATTTATTCACCAAGAGATACAAATAAGTGTAATAATATTCAATCATCGGCGCCAACATCAAGTGCTTTTTTTAAGTGCAAAAATCCACATGTGGTTATAAAACAGGAGCAAAAGTCACACTCACTGTTAAATGCAAAATGTTGGCCGTTAGCTTGACCAAGATTGCTGACATGGAAGCTGACATCAGCACCAAACACACAAACTTGGTGATCTTCTGCTCCACCTCGGCACGAGTTTCCTTCTTCATCGATTGAGAGCGGCGAGATCTCGGCCACGCGGCCTTCATGATGGCGGCGGCTGTTCCTCCATTTGCTTCAACTCCTTGGAGGTGTCCTTAACGGTGCTCAGCTTCTCACGGATGGCGGCGTCCCATTGGTCCATGAAGGAGCCGAGAGGTGTGAAGTATAGCTTGTTGAGGGCCACAATGAGGAAAAGGAACTCAGTTATAATGATAGGGAGGGTCAAATTGAAGTCGAAGAGAGCGGCCTTCTCAATTTCTACGGCGAGAGACAGCGGAGTGAAGGCCGGAGAGGAGGCGGCGAGGAAGGAAATGGATTTGAGGGTGGAGGGAACAAGGGATAAGAGTTGGGGCTTGGAGATTTTGAGGAGAGGGGTTTCGGGGAAAAACAAGAAACCCAATAGATTAACAGTATATGTCTGATCAGATTAACAGTAGTGGTGTTAATTAGTTGCATTTTCATTATCCTTCCTCAATTTGACCTATCAACCTTGACATGTTGAACTGCCTTGTTATGCAGAGGCACGGATTTGACTAGTCCTCATGGCAAGCCTGTTGATCTTTTGGATCGATTGGTGATAATTCGGACACAAACCTCTGGTCCTGCTGAAATGATACAGGTTGCTTTGCATTTAGATGGGCCATTTCTGCTTCTGCTTCTTTTTCAAGAACAAACCTGTAGTATTTGAAAGTCTGGTAGAATCTAGAGTTACACCAACGTATATGCTCCTTACATTTGACAGATTTTAGCTATTCGTGCTCTGGATTTATTAGAATTTTATGTCTTTGTCAATCAACCTTTACAGGACCTGATGGATCATTGTATTGATATTCTTAGGGCTCTCAGAAAATGGTTCAAAGTAGACCCAGCTGATTACATGATATCAATATGTGGCAATGATGCCCTTCGGGAACTCTCATCCCCAGGAAAAAGTGGAAGCTTCTTCTATTTGACGAATGATGAACGGTATATGATTAAGACCATGAAGGAACCAGAGTTTCAGAACTTGAAAGTCGAAGCTGAAACTCACGTAGGAAGCAGAGCTTTGCCTTTGTTCTTTAACTTCATGTTAATATCTTTGAGGCAAGTTTTCTGATCAACATTTAACTTTAATAAAGGAGCTTTCTGCGTCATTTCTGTTTGGCACTACTACAAAATACCTAAAAGACGACCTAAAAAGACCCAATTAATGTCCTTATTCTACGGGACGTCGGTGAGAGGGTAGTAGTATATTTAGCAACCTGAAATTGTTTCAGGTCACCTCATAATAGGCGACCTGAACACAAATCAGGTCGCCTCATATGATTCAATTTCAGGTCGCCTCATATTGGGCGACCTGATTTGTGTTCAGGTCACCTATTATGAGGCGACCTGATTCAATTTCAGGTCGCTTCTTATGGGGCCAGTTGTTCTTTTTATCATTTTAGGTGACCTGGTTACTAATCAGGTCGCCTCATCTTTGGTAATAGGCGACCTGATTACTACTAATCAGGTCGCCTCTTATGATCCAAAGACGCCTTGAATTGATTTTCGAGTCACCTTAAATTATTTTTTTTTTAAAAATATGCTTGCTTTGTTTTGTTTGGCCAATTTGCTGCAAATACTTCACAAAATAATTAAGCGCATATGCGATGAATGACAATAGATAACAATGAATGTGAAATATATTATGACCGTATGAATTATATGGATGTGCATTCCATCAAAAGAAGGTGAAATAACATTGAATACAGCAAGGTTCAATAAGAAAATTGTAAAAGTGACTTCAACAAAAGAATATTGGCTACACATACAAGATCATACAAGAGAATGATAATATAGATGTTAAGTATTCAAATCGGATCAGTTCAACAAAATCAATCAAATTCAAAACTTAGCTTCCAACATAACCATGAGGATGCAAGAATATCAACAACTCCAAAGAGAAAACTTCAACTACGAGCCTAAGAAGACAAGTTCGGGAAAGTCACACGATAATGAATTAAAGTGTAGCATCGAAACTTTCAAAGCAAATTCAACGAGAAAAAGAAAGAAGGTATGACCTAGATTTAGGTTACTAAAACTAGACCAAAACAACAAACAAAGCACCAATATGACAACAAATTTTTCTCACATTTGAAGGCAATTAATCTCCAAAATTTCACAACAGCTTTCACAATTTAATGCAGCAATTAGATAGCATCAACATTCCCTTCAATTGGCAATAACACTGATATGCGACAAGAGGCAAATATATATAGCGAATGACTTTTGCACACAAAGCTTAACAGAATTTCAAGGTTTCAAAGATACGAAATTTAGCTCAACTCTAATGCTAAAGTGAATGAGAGCCACCTAGTAATAATCACAGTACCACACAAGCAAATCAAACACCTCCCAAGCAAGAAGCACACATAAAACTTTCAGCAAATCAGTTATGATGGTATGATTCAACAAAATTCTCAAGTCTTGGTTATTGGAAAATCAAATGTAGTAGGTATAATGGCAAAATCAAACCTCATATGACAGTGATCTATTTCCAGAATTAAACAAGTGATCTAACCTCATATTCCAAAATCAAACCTCATATGACAGGTGATCTATTTCCAAAATCAAACCTCATATTCACGGTAATTAAAGTGGCAAATTCAAGAGCAGCACCAATAATTTACGAAACCGAAATCGGCCAACTTAATAAGTTTCACATTGACAATCACCCTAACAAGTAATGACTTGCCTATATATTCACATTGAGCCATGTTCAAGAAGATATCTAGCCATCATGTCTTGAACCGAATCGATGTCATCCTGTGAGTACAGATCCTCGTACCAAAAAGCATAAATTGGAAAACAAGGTATAATTAACAAGCGAAGTACCACAACGAAAAAATATCATCATTTGAGGATCACGAGCATTACGTGCGTTTTGCAAGCCCGATGTAGTACGTCCGGTGGAAACGATAGATTGCATCCAACCGATAACGTAGTATCCGCACTCGGTGTTCCCTGGTTGGTGATGGCACTATAAATAAAAAACAAATTGTTAAACGAAAGCTCCGTGTCTCGAAAAAACTTGAATTGAAACTACTTACCTTCGGATAAAACCATTTCGGTCCACACGCTCTCGTGCTCCGAAATCTGTCTATATGTCCTAAGACCCCTATCATTAAAATGGAAATTAAGACATGAAAACAATTCATTTAAAAAAAGAATCGATGATTTAGACAAAAATTTACTTACTCAGCAAACATGTTTTTGATATCCTCGGTTGGCTTGTCACCTATGGAATCGAACCAATAACATACATTCTTGGCAGGACAAACAACACACAGGGTCTAATGACCACTACAACATATACATATTAATATTAAACTAAGATAAAAAAGCATTTTATCCTTAAGAATCTTATATAGACAAAAAAAAAACGCACCTTTCATGTATTGGCGCTAGATAACAAGACGATTTTATGTCGCCCATTGTTAAACCAACATAAATGGCCCTCCTGGCTAAGATATTGCGGCGAAGGCGTGGATCCGGGACATAAGAATCCATACGAATCCAATCGGTCTCCTTTTTGCATATGTCATGGCGAGACACTATGATCGAAATAAAAAGATAAATGTTGTTGAATATATTAAACAAAAAAAGAGTATTGACATAATTAAAGGGTAAAAAAAAACTTACAAGATTGCAAGTTGAAGCCACTGTATATCTAAACAGTCCCTATGAATAAACTCTGTCAAATCTTTCTTGTCAATTGATATCGGATATGTCTTGTCTGCACCACAATGCCCGGAGGCATCTGCAAGCTTATAGAGATGATGTCCTTGTAGAGCTCTCGCAGCTGTGATAAGTATGGAAATCTGCCTGTAGCTTGTTCATGCTATGAAAACATAATAAACAGATTATGAGTGGGTTAGCAATGAAAATCAATCCTAAACCCTACTCATTGTCAATCAATAATGTATTTCCTACCATTGGAGGTGTCGTCCCCACCTCAATAAGATGATGCGGCCAAAGCATGAACGATGTGGTGGCGGCGTCTAGCGTGGGAACCTCCTCATCATCAATCGGGATCTTTGTCTTTTCTTCCCCTCTCGCGCACTTGTCGAGTCACCCATGTTGGTCTTGTGGAATTTGCATATTGTGGTGTGTGGTTTGTTCTGGGTGCAACAATACGGCGGTATGGGTCATCCAAATATAGAGTGCAGGGTTGTCCCCCCCTGTGGAGTGTGAGAAGGCTCGCCGGCTCACCAATAAGTACATCGGAGAGTGATGAGAAGGTTCGCCAATAGGTACATCTAGAGCGTGAAAACTTTCTTTCTTTGCTTGGGAAGGCCGGGGATTCTGGTTTGAAGGTTGCGTATTTACCTTCCCTTGTATCATCTCCCTCATTTCACCCCGTAGTTGTGCCATAACCTCATCTACGAGGGACGCTCGAATTTTGGCTACAAGGCGAGGACTAGGGTTGTCATCGTCATGCGAACAACTCGAACAACTCGAACACATCAAATCTCTTTTCTGCCAACTAAATTTATCAAAGTTATTCAATATGATATTTGCACTTGAAGAAGTCATTAATTACCCATGAATTTAAATCTAACATAGTTTTATGACATTTGCAATTGAAGAAGTCATTAATCAACTGTAAGTTTAAATCTAATGAAAGGCATCAGTTCTTGACAACATGAATTGTGCTTTAAGGATTGCCTTTAATAATTAAAAAATACTTATATTTAAAGCTATAAGGTCACATCGGTATCTCTGTTAATGACTTATAGGTAGAATTTGTCTCGGACAAAGCACAATGACATTAGGGAATTTATGCAGCCAGCCACCCATTCAATACTAGCATTTTTTTTTTTGCGCTCGATCCGGTAGTGACATTCAATATCATATCAAATGTGGTTAACTTTTAATTTATTTAGTTTAAGAACACTAAAAAAGGAGGAGGAATAATCCAAACGGGGCTATTGAAACCATCTAATGATTTAGTTTAAGTTAAATGCAGCGAGACAACTTGTTTATAATTTTATATCTTCCGACGTGGGTCTATAACCATAATACATTGATCTTTTGGTATCCCATCTAATCCTCAGTAGAGACTTTCTTTTATTTTCCATGTTTGAGTTGCTACCAGTAATCACTAAGTCTTCTGGGAAAATTAAAACTCAACAAAGACAAAAGAACCAATTCAGGCTGAATAGTTCAAGAATAAAGAAATGAGATGATCAACAATATGATAGGCTTTCCTCATAAAAAATAGCCAATACAAAAATAAAACTACTAGAATTTGATTCATTTTGAGAATTAGATTTTCGGGGATCCAATTTCAAGAACATTTAAATTCCATAAGATAAGACATTGAGTCAACTGACATCAAATTGAAATCATACTAAAGGCTTTCAAAAGAAGGTGAGCGAGTAAAAGCAAGATGAAGATTTTTTTTTGGAAATGGGCAACATTACAAGGCAGATCAAAATGTCGGACCAAAATCGGAGAAGCAACAACTGGAAGAATTTAACACAAAATCATAGAAGCCATGTTAAATTAACCTATTAGTACTAAATCAAGGCAGAAATGTGGCTAGATTTGAGCACAAAATCAGATCGGACAAACCACGATTTAATGAGTTCGAAACAACGAAGCCACGGATTGGAAATTTGGAATAATGGAAGCCGTGGGAAGATTAAACGACACAAAGCAACGGTTTGGAATAGCGGCGGAAGTCATGAAAAGGAAAAGCCAAGACCTCCCTTAGCTTCGGGTCCGACTCCGAGCTTGTGTGCGTCGAGCTTCGGAGTTACGGGTCGTCTTTGAATAGCCGAAGGACGACGGAGGTGGGTGGCGGCGATAATGGAAGGAGGAAGGAGCGAGTGAGCTTCGGGTCTGAGCGTGGGTGCGTCCGATTGTCCGAGCTTTTGTCTCGCTAGGTCGAGAAAAGAGGAACGAGAAGAGTTTACGGATTCGACTCCGAGCTTGTGTGCGTCGGAGCTTCTAGAGTTCGGGTTGTGCCGAACAGCCGAAAGACGACGGAGGTGGGTGGTGCCGATAATGGAAGGAGGAAGGAGCAAAGTGAGCTTTTGGGTCCGAGCCGTGGGTGCGTCCAATTGTCCGAGCTTCTGTCTCGCTAGGTCAGAAAAGAGGGAAGGAGAAGAGTGAGCCATGTATTGATTGAGGACGGATAATGGAGGGGCGCGAACTGGCGAAGGCATAGAAGGGAAAAATTAAAATAAAATTTAAAAAAAAGTAATAGGCGACCTGAAAATCGATTCGGGTCGCTACTTTACTACAACACCCAAATTAATTCATACAATAAGATAACTTACTTACAAATACAATAAGTTACAAATACAACACACACGCCCAAAATAATATTCACCATGCCTTCATCGATTCCCACCCAACAAAGTAACATCCTCTTTTATAACATGCCCCTTTGGATCGGATCCTGCCACAAAAATAAAACAAGAACAAACTTCATAGTCAGTGACATTGTTTATGAACATAGAAGGAATGTAATATAGGTAAAACCTTAAAGTTTTCAAAGAAATCTGCATATGAATATTACCTTATGAATTGACTCTTTTATAAAGTGATATCTTCCCATATCCCTTCTTGATGATCACTTCTTATCCGGGTTCATTATCCGCTTCATCTTCTTCGTTTATGTCCTGTAGACCCCTTGAAAAAGGAGTACTCTCGGGAATACCATAATTCGAATTCATTTCCTCATCAATATCAATGACCCTCTTTCCTTGGAGAGCTACGAGACCACATTTTATTTTCTTGATCGGTGATATAGAGCACTTGTTTTGCACAGTGTCTGCCATAATAAAAGGTTCATCTCCAAAACTTCTACCATGGACATCGACTAATGTAAATCCTAGCCGATCGATCCGAACACCATTATTGACATTGACCCACTTGCATTTGAAAATGGGAAATCTAATTTTCACATAGTCCACCTCCCAAATCTCTTCAATAACCCCATAATATGGCATGACCGCCAATAAAGGGCTCTTGTCTTCCGAACTGGAGAAGTGCATAGATTCACCTCTAACATAACACCACTTTGCTTTTGGGACCGTGCTCCTATCATCTAGGGACTTCGTGTAAAATGTATAACCATTGATCACATACGAATTCCAACTTATGACATCGACCTCGGGACCACGTGCTAACCATTTGATTGTATCGAAACACATTCCTCTCCCTCGACCTTTTGTTTGAACCGGTTTGCAAAATTTACATTATGCTCCCTAATCAACCTTTGTTCGGTCATTCGATGATTTTCTTTCCTTACAGACTTCTTTATGTTCAGCTATGCTTTGCTTGAACTTCATCAACATTATTCAAGATGTATAAGTGGACTTGTGACAATTCATCAGGATCCACACTCTTTACGGAAGCCTCTCGTCTACCCCCTTCAGAATGCTGACGTTTTGGAAGCCAAATATGTCTTACTTTGGCCAAATAATTTTGACAAAATTCCATGGCTTCTTCAGAAACATATTTCTGAACAATCGATGCTTCGGCCGGTATGCGTTCTTCACGTACCCTTTTAGGAATTTCATAGATCTTTCAATTAGGTACATCCATCATAAATGGATAGGGCCACACATCTTTATCTCCCTCATTAGATGAACAATTAGATGAACCATGATGTCAAAAAATGTAGGAACAAAAAGCTTCTCAAGGTGGCACAAGATAAGATATCCTTCATTCTCCAATTCATCCAACTTTTCAATTTTGAAAACTTTACTACAAAGCGCATTGAAGAAGACACAAAGTCTAGTCAAAACGACCCGAAGATCATATTCGACGATGCCTCGAATAGCTATTGGGAGTAGCCGTTGCATCAAGACATGACAATCATGAGACTTTTGGCCTACTAATTTCAAGTCCTTCATCGATACAAGCCTCTTCAAATTTGAAGAATACCTTGTGGGAACTTTTGTGCCATGTAAACACTCACAAAAACTTCATTTCTCATCCTTAGACAAAGTATGAGAAGCAGGGGGACAATAAGTTCTCTTCCCATCTGGCCTTGGATGTAAATCTTCGTGTATTTCCATTGCTATCAGATCCAATCTTGCCTTCACACCATCCTTGGAACTACCTTGTATGTTGAGAAGCGTGCCAACAATACTATCACATACGTTTTTCTCCACATGCATGACATCAATATTGTGTCTCACATCAAGATTGCGCCAATATGGAAGATCGAAGAATACGGATCTCTTTTTCCATATATTTGTTTCTTTTCTACTCTTTGCGGTCTTACCGAAGACGACATTGATATTTTTCACCTTTTCATAAACTTGCTCCCCAGTCAATGCCACCGGAGCATCTTCATACTCTTGGCCACCAAAAAAGGCTTTCTTTAATCGACGATATGGGTGGCCCCATCTAAGAAATCTCCTATGTCCAAGATAAATCGTCTTTCTTCCATGTTGCGGTTGATGGTAGCTTGTGCCTTCTTCACAAACCGGACATGCTTTATGACCTTTTACACTATACCACGACAAGTTCCCATATCTTTGGGAAGTCGTTTATAGTACAAAATATCATGGCTCACATTTTAAACACCTCCTTCTTGAAAGAGTCAAAAACATCGACACCTTACGCCCACAACTCCTTCAAGTCTTCAATCAAGGAAGGTAAACATCAATTTCATTTCCGGGTTGTTTCGGTCCCGAAATCAACATAGGCGACATGATGTACTTTCGTTTCATGCATAACATTGGAGATAAGTTGTAAATAATCGATAGTACAGGCCATGAACTATGTATCTTTGCTAAGGCTTCCATATGGATTCATGCCATCTGTGCTAAGGGCAAGCCTAAGGTTCCTAGGTTCTTCGCCGAAGTTCGGAAATAATTGATCGATTTTCTTCCATTGAGAAGAATCGGCCGGATGTCGAAGCTTTCCATCAGAAATCCTCTCATCTGCATGCCATCTCAAATTGTTTGCATCATTTTCATTCGCAAACAACCGCTTGAACCTTGGTATGATTGGAAGATACCACAACACTTTTGCAGGCCTCTTATTTGACTTGTACCTTGGGGTTTCACATATCGGACAATTCTGCTTCTCTTCAAACTCTTTTCTATACAATACGCAATCATTCGGGCATGCATGGATCTTTTTGTACTCCATCCCCAGTGGACAAAGTATTTTATTAGCATCATAGTATCGATGCGGCAACACATTATCATCCGGAAGCATGTCCTTAAAAGCCTCAAGCATTTCGGAAAAACTCTTGTCGCTCCATCCATGACGTGCCTTCAAGCTTACCAATTTCAATACGGCGTTCAACAATTGGTATTTTTACACCACGGTATAGAGGGTCTCGCATCACATGTACATATTACCATATGCATGTGATTGATGAAAAGCCTCTTCTCCTACATCACGGATAATGTCCTCTATGCGATCATCCATATCCGTGTCATTATCATCAAAGGCCACTTCCCCATGTTGAGACCCACTTGGTATTTTTTCACCATGCCGTACCCATCTTGTATAAGTCTTACAAAATCCTTCACAAATTAAATGTGTGTGTATAACTTCAACACTTAGTCGCCTCTCATTCAGACATTTTACACAAGGGCAATAAAACTTCCCACTATCATCATGGGCATTTTGTTTAGAAAATTCAATAAAGTCCCTCACCCCATTCTGATATTTAACACTCATCCGTAAAGCATTTATCCAACTGTGGTCCATAGTAGAATTTCTATAAACGGAAAGATTTAACATATATATAATCCAAAAAAGGCGAGAGACTTGTATATAAAATAAGCCAACTCCAAATGCATATTTATGCTCAATGTCGGTTATGCATGTCTTTTTTTTTTGGTTTTACTCAGAAACTTTCCCATTAAATGCATAACGAAGAATCACTTTTGGTCATAAATGTATCACAGTGAATCCAATAAGCAAAATAAATACATGACGAGGAAATTAAATGCATCGCATGAAGGTCTTGTGGACTCACCTATACCATATAAATTCAAATGCGTTTGCTGAGTCTTTCTTCTCCCGCCACGAACGTTGATGTTGCAGACAGCAAGAGTAACCTAAAAAAATTTCTTCGTCAGTTGGGTAGGTCTAAAGTGCAAATATAATCTTCGAATACAATATTCATTAACAACAGAGAAACCCACAATAACATTTCATCGATTTTGTTCAACCCATGAAAACCCCGAAACCATTAGAAGGAAAATCATAAAGTTATATAACCGAAACACCTCGTACGGCTTGGTCTATAGACGTTTAGCTAAGGAACCGAGAGTTAATCTCGAGAGAGGAACGTAAAGCGGCACGACGCAACACACACTTTGGAGACGGGAACTGTGTAATCACTTTCGGCGCGACAAGAGAAGTTACGAGAGGGAAATTTAATTTTCCCGCAACATAGACATGTCTTTATATTTTATATTTTAATAAGACCGGTTAATTATACGGTATACGGTCCTAAAGATATAATTCTATTAATAAATTTTTAAGACCGGAGGTTAACAATACTACAGTCCTAAATTTTAGTATTGAGTTAATTTTAAGGCCGGAGATTTATAAAGCGTCCGGTGCTAAAAGTCAAACATTTATTAACTAATTTTTAAGACCGGCGGTTAAGAATACTCCGGTCCTAAATTTCGAGTATTCATTTAATTTTAAGACCGGCGGTTATAAGAACTACGGTCCTAAAAGTATTTCGTTTATTAATTAAACAAAAAAAAAAAAGAGGTTTGCATTTGGCGAGCTCGTGCGAGTTAATAAAATAAATTAAAGGAAAAGCTGGAGAATATGAATATTAGAAAGACACAAGCTTAGTTTTACTTGCTTCCATACATAACTGGAGAATATGCACGTACACAAGAAAATTAAGAGAAAAAACAAGCGAGAAAATTATCAAAAACAAGAATCGACTAAACATCCTAAGGCTTATTATCCTCCAAAGCCTTGGTGATATCGGTGTGAACAAGATTAATTTCCTCCGGAGATCGGCAAGTTTATGTCTTACTCGTATCGACCACAATGCTTCATTAAAGGAAAGAGGAGGGGTTAGTAGTAGTCGCGGTGGGGCCAAGAGGTTGGAGAGGGGGAGCGGGAACCTCTTCATCATCCGAAGAAATAAAAATGGGTCTAACGACCTGACACTCTTTTGTCACAATAGGACGGACTCTCGATGGAGGAGGCGCCTTTGTATAACGATCAACGGAAGGCACGAGCATCGCGAGTAAGAGCACCCCTACAAGCGGTTCTCTTGTATCTAACCATGGTTTGAGCAGTTGGGGCAGAAAGGTATGAGGAGTTAATTAATACAGGCAGAGAGCTGTTCTCAGATAGCCACGTACGTAGTTTGGATTACGAGGTAGTGAGGAATTAATAAGGAGTTAAGGACAGAGAGGTATGAGGAGTTAATAAAGGCGAGCGGAGACGCAAGTGATGATAAATGATCTACTTTTAAGAGCGGGATTTATATGTACGCGGTATAAAATTCTATTATTTAATTTTTTATTTTAAGACCGACCTTTTATAATATGTCCGGTCCTAAAAGTCTATTTATTTTAAAAATCAATTCTATTACTTTTAAGACAGACCTTTCATCATTTACCGGTACTAAAATTCATTCTTTTCAAATTCGGATGGCGAGTCGTATCCTTACACTCTGTTCAAATGAATGATTCAGAGTCTCTTCGGCTTCTAGATAAACTTCCCAACTAGGTGTCTCCTCGTATTCTGATGAACTATGCGTCTTCTCATTAAAGTTTCCGGCGTTTCACATTGTTCAGGATGAGTTCTCTATTTAAACCCATTGTTACTTTGTACTTTCTTCACATTCTTCTCCATCACTTCTACACGGCCTCCTCCATCGCCTAGCCTCCATGTAATGGCTGCTCCCCCGGTCCTCCGTTTCCTCCTCCTCCTCTTCAACCTCGGCCCCTTCGCCATTGCCTCCTCCAAATCCGATTTGTGAAGTAGTTGGTGCGATCATTGGTGGCCCGCGTCGATCAAATCGATCGACGCTTGGGCCAATTGGTTCGACTTGTTCATACCGTGAACAACAAGCTAAACATGGTACTTCATGCCAATGACGTGGAGTACGATCCGGCGAAAGATGACTCCGACTTCGACGACTCGGGTCCCCCTCCCTCTCCGACTATGAAGAGGATTAGTTGGTTTTTTTGTTGATAAAAATTATTATATAAAATATTATGGACTCTTTTTGTTCTCGTGCGAGTTTAGTACTTTAATTAGTTAGTTTATCCATTATCTAAACACGGAAAGCAATAAACAAGGCAACTATGAAAGATGGATAATGGCGAGACTCAAAAAACTAAGATGAAAGAACGAAGACTTTTAGGACCGCACACTTAGTAAATCGAGGGTCCTAAAAACACTGCCTTTTTTTGTCAGCTTTGGTTTCCATATTCGATCGCCTTGTCCTTTTCATTATCATCTTTCTTTTTCCAACAAAAAGGAAACAAACAAAACATTGTCCTCGTGTAAATCAACAATAGAAATTCACGAAATACGATTAAGAACATACAAAAAACAAAAAACATCTTTTACCTTATTTGAATAAAAACAAACACAATGACAATTCTTCTCAAGGTTGGATTTGTCGTTGTCGTCGGTTTTACCTCCCCGATTTGAAACAAAGTACCTTTTCAATATCTTCATTCTTTTTCCGACAAAAAGAAAAGAGACAAAGAAAAGGGAAACCGATAATCTTTGCTCAAGATCGGGAGAGGTAATATCGACTACAATGAAGGACCTAGCTTGCCGAACGCATGAGAACCTCGGTTGTCTCGAACCATAATGATTTGTGCAGCGAGTGAACATTTCTATTTAAAGGAAGACTATTAAGACCGGACATTTAACAATTACATGGTCCTAAAGGTTAAG
Source organism: Acacia acuminata (assembly GCA_019022655.1). Classification (NCBI taxonomy): domain Eukaryota; kingdom Viridiplantae; phylum Streptophyta; class Magnoliopsida; order Fabales; family Fabaceae; genus Acacia; species Acacia acuminata. Next base: position 727,162 of record JAFJYI010000056.1, on the reverse strand, counting down.
CTAACTCTAAAATAATAATAAGAGGACTTTTAGGAGCGGACGGTAAAATAATATACGGTCTCATAAGACTTTTAGGCCGGATGTTTACAATGTGGACTTTTAAGATCGGACTTTTAATTAATATACGGTCCTAAAAATGTCATATTTTTTAAAACGAACACTTTTAGGACCGGATGTTTATTATGCGGACTTTTAAGACCGGACTTTTAATTAATATACGGTCTAAAAGTCGAGATTTTCTCAAATTTCAAGCACTAAATAGCTTTATCCACCATCCAATACATTCAAAAACCCAAAATGAACACAAGAAAATTATTCAAAAAATTAAACAAATTTATTTATTGAATTTTACATTGCCTCTGTATATTTACAAAGGAATATTGTTCAGAAAAATAAACAAATTTACAGAATATCATTGTTGTACGGGATATATTTACAAATGAATTTAAGACATTAATTATTGTCCCGACTTTATCGAGTCATACGAGATATTCACAAAACAAATTGCGTATGTGCTCCAGGTTCATCATCGGAAAAGGGATCGGGCGATCAAACATCGTAACATCAAAGACAAACTGAATTAACTTGCGTGCATATTTCATATGTAACATTAAGCCGGACACTTGAATTAACTTGCGTGCATAATATGTAACATCAAATACATTTACCTTTGCGGTTAATTTAGTCCTTCCTCGCGTGATAATATCATACATGTGTTTCATAACGTCTTTGGGCACATAAGTTGGACGCCTTGGTGGTTGCCGACGGGTCTAAAAAGAACAAGAAATATAAGAGCATATATAGCTTAATGACCAAGTTCACAAGGCAGTGTGCCAGTGTACAAATATTGTACCAACCTCTGGTGTGTCACAGTTGGGGTCTTTGGCCCGATTCCCACGCCTTTTCTTTACCTCGATTTGGAAGGTCTTCATGGCACTATCATCAAAATCACATATTTATCAATAATGTTCACTGAAAATTCACAAAGAGAGATTTCGACAAGAGAATCAAAATGACATGCTTACTCGTTGATGGTCTGCGTCAACGAAGGCAATGGCTCTCGTGAGTGGAGCATAAGAAGATAACTTTATGCTCCTCCATGCACATGAGGACCAAGCGCCCCGGTGGCGGCTGAAAATTCACGACGGTAAAGTATACTCAGTGATATATGTAGCATAATGAAGTGAATTGCAGACAAGATTTGTGATATGTACCTGTGGAAGAATGGCAACAAGTACACCTTTCTTCTCACTTCACACAACCTCTTTGATATGTACTCCTGTCTCTCCTCCATGGATGTTTGACTTGAATAGACAGGGCACAAGAATCCAAAATCGTTGCTCCTGCCCTTTTGAACCAATTCTTGATGCAATAACCTACAATAATGACATCGATCAGGGAATTAGTATATATGTATGTGTGTCTAAAGGATGCATTTAAATTATGTACTCATAGACATGAAGATACTTACTTCATAAAAATTTGAACAATTGCATCGAAGTAAGCTCCCGTCGAGGAAGCGACGGGACTCAACATCAACGGTGTCAACTTGAACGAGAAAAGGATGAGGACGCCTAATACTTCATTGACAGCCACGATTTATCTTTAAAATATCCACTCTTCACCCCGATCGAGATATTTTTTCCGTGCCGACCAACTTAGCGGTAGGGGATAGAGCTTGAGGACGGGATGGAACTTGACGAGGGGGTGGGACTTGAGGAGGAGGGTGGAACTTAAGGAGGAGGGATGAAGCTTCGGAGGAGTAGAGACATGTACAAGCTTCACCGGCCAAGAGATGAAGGTTCCCTTGACATCACTCACAAGCTTCGATTGATCGGTTGGGAGAGGGAGAGGTGCATCAATGATCACCTTTTAAACGACACTCGACTTCATCATCGGCCATTTTTTGGTGGTGTACGGTTGATCCCAATAAGTTGTGGACAGTCCCTTTTGCAACTAATCGTGCGGGACGATCACGATCCTCCACATATAGGTCACAAGGTTGCTCGACCGTCCAACAATGCAGCTCCATCTAGTGCTATACCGCACAGGTGCGAGTGAATGTGTGAAGGGAACACGGTCTCTCGGACGATTGCTCAAAAGCGAGCTTCATCGATTCAATTCCTCCCTCATCCGGCTCATCTCGGATTGATACCTTGCTTCTTTAGCTGCCATCCTCACTTAATTTGGCCACCGTTTGTTCCATCTCCTCCCGGTAACCATACTTTGTCTATGGCGTTTGGATTTACCAAAGTATTCCTTCAGCCTACCCGTCCTCCAATCCCCCTTACACGCCCACCATGATCTGGTTTTCCGGTCGCAATGGTCAGAACATCACTCTTCCCGTTCGACATAAAAGATCCCTCTGCTTCTTTCTTTTTAAGATCTTCCTGTAAGATACAGATAACGAGAAGCTTAGTAATGAAACATGTTTAGTAACTAAAAAATAACAATAACGATACTCACAATTCTTTCAGCAACTACACGAGTTTGTTCACTCGTGTAGGCGTCGCTTGGCTTTTGCCGAATATGCAACCACAACTCCTTAATGACGTATTGGAGATGGCGAGATCATGTCTTTGCGAAAGATTGGATTCGCTTCATCATCCAATCTCTTCTCGCTTGGCCGCCATCAATTCTTTTTCACCTTTTCATATCCGCGCGAGAAGCCTATGCGGGCAATCATTCTTTCTCCCTATCTCCCGTGCTCGTGCCCTTCTTTCCTGTGAATCAGAATTGATAACAATTATTAATTATGAACTCCAGCCATCTCACTAACGAAATTAGAGAACTTCGCTGATATGAACCTCAAACACTAGTCAAATTCACTTCATCAAGTTTCAACATTTTATGTAAGGAAGATGTAGAATTGTAGAAGAAATTGGAGCTATGTCTTGTACTTTGCTAGATAGATAGGTTAAGAAACAAAAGAGAATTATGCTTACGGAATAATACAAACTTGATCCTTTTTAAGGCATCTAGTGGGATCAGCATCCTCATTAGATAGTAATGTAACTAACAGCAATGTCTAACCACTACCTACTATAACAGAACTAAGACTATAATAATGGCTTGACTCTTATGCCATTATTATTTCCCTAATTACCTTCTTAGTATTTTACCTTTTCAAGGTTTACATATTAGACTTGCATAGACAAAGGCAGGAAATGTATACTTCTATTCACACACTAAACAATTTAACTAACAGGATTAGATTAACACAATAACATTCACATATCAGCACAGGTTAATAAGCAAACAAAAGGGAAAAAAAACTAAATGTAAACTTACCAGAGCTTCAGGAGTGGTCCGCAGCTGAACAAATTGTTAACAAGTTTGTTCATCAATAAATGTGTACTTGTCCCAAGGCTTTTGGTCAAGCGAACCTCGGCAAAAATATACTTGTTAGCGAGAGAGGTCTTAAACTTCCTCCACCGATCAGCACAATAAGACAATGTCTTGTCTTTCAACTTCTCAGAGTCAGGGACAGTGTATGTAAGCCGGATAGTGTCCCACATAGGTTGCTTTACTTTGCCGAAGTCCACATTTTTCCACTCATCGGTCAAGATGCTAACCTTGTGCGTGCAAGACAAGACCGACAAAACTAGTATATTTGCTTTTATTAGGACCGAAAGGTCGTAACTTTTCATCAAACCGAATCTCCAAATTTGACCCGAAGTTCGACTTAGGGTTACATCCATCATTCTTGTGCCTCTTCTACCACGGCGTCTTTGGGCGGTTCACGAGGCACATTGTCGATGAAGAGGGTTCGTTCGACTCACACCGATGAATCGGCATTCTCGAACACGAATGGAATTGTTTTCACCGTTCATTTTCGAGACGGGGAAGAGAGGAATGCTGAGCAAATGAGAGCGTAACGAGAGGCTAATGGTACGTGGGCAAGGAAGAGAGGTAATGCAACGGAAGAGTGGTTTCACAACAAGAAGAGGGGTTTCGAGTTCGGAGGGGACAACGTAAGTCATAAGGTAACGCTTCACGTGGGCGAGGAAGAGAGGTAATGCAAAAGGAAGAGTGGTTTCACAACAAGAAGAGGGTTTTGAGTTCGGAGGGACAACGTAAGTCGTAAGGAACGTTTCGGGAAGAAGAATATATTTGGCGCTTTATTTTTAAGATCGTATGAACTAAAAAGATGTTCTTAAATGTTAAGTTTTAAGACCATCGTTTATTAAACTCCGAACTTAAAAGTAATAAACTATTTAGTACCGGTCACAATTTATGTCCTGGTCTAAAAGTATAATATTTAAGACCGCCTGTTATATATATCCGGTCTTAAACGTTTATTTAATTTTTTCCTCATTATTTTGGACCGCAAAAAATATAAGTCAGCCCTTATTCGAGATTTCTCTATAAAGAAATTTGAACTTTCAGTTTTTTTCAATAACATTTTTAAGACCGTTTGTTTTGTTAAGCGGTCTAAATAATAAATTTAAGACTCATTGATAAAGGATGCGGTCCAAGAAGTTCTTTATATTTACAAAACTGCCACCGGTCATACTATTAAGACCGATGCTCATTAGGATGCGGTCCAAGAAGTTCTTTATATTTACAAAACTGCCACCAGTCATACTATTAAGACCGGTGCGTCATTACTCCGGTCTAAATGAGGCGGTCTTAAAGCCCTTTTTTCCACTAGTGACTCTTGTGAAGAACTACAAATCAAAGGGCAATTGTGAGGTTTTGGATTCTTAACGAGTTATCTATAGGGAGAGAGATATTTTCGACCCGGACCCATTTACACTTGGAGTTGATCTCTAGAGAAACACGAAAAATTGAACCATGTTTTGATGGTTTATACGAGATAATGAAGAATGTGGTAGAGCTTGTGCGAGAAGTTCTGCTCCCATATCCACCATGCATATATTGTAATACTAGCGTAGCTAAAATCCTTCTAGATATCCGGAGAGAGGTACTAATTTAGCTTTCATTTGATTAGAAATTAGCAGTTTTGTGTACTTCTTCAGTTTTGCTTTTGTAAATATTACCAAAACTGTTTGAACATGTACACTTGCAGCACATGATGCATGTAAATTGTGTACTGCTTATAGAAGATGTAAATTTTGTCTGAGTATGCAACTGCTTCTTTCCTGGTCAACTGGTTTTTGTCAATATAATGCGGTTGTATTATGTCTACTTAATGTGAAATTGTAATATAATAACTAGGCCTATGCATGATGGAGTGACATAACCTCATATAGTTTTATACTATACTCGCTTTTTATAACCGGTAATTTTTGGCATAAGAGACATTTTGAGGTTGTCTCAAATTTTTTGTTGATTTCCTCTTTTTACTCTTTTTTAATTACTCGTATTACCCATATCGTATTTAATTCCTACACATTTTCTCTCCATTGTACATTCTCTCTTCCACGTTAACAAGGGCAATTTTGGCTAACAAAGTTAGTCGTCGATTAATTTTAAAGAATTTTAAATAATGTGATTCGATTAATTGTTTCTTAAAAAAAAAGAAGTGAGAGAGCATCTTGTATAATGATTTATTTTCACAACGTTAATAATATTTAAGGTTTTTTTTTGTTTTTGTTTTTGTTTGGTTCTGTGTGAAAAATATAAGAAATAAGACTAAAAGAGTATAACTCCTGTTATGGACCTATATCAGACCCAGTAGTAAGACGGCCCAACAAGGAATATTCTGTATATCAGGATTTGCTTATAATGAAGGAGGATCCTAACCTATCGGTAATCAAGGAAGATCTTAACCTAGATTAGGCTGTTATGATACTTGGGCAATGGATCACTTAGGGCCCATAAATCGGTACACACTATAAATAAGGAGGTAAACCCTAAGGTACATACATTATAACCTTGAACTATTTACATACCGTCATCACTATGTACACTGTACACACATCACCCCCATTGGCGAAAGCCTTATCTGTGTATAGTGATCCCTCATTCATCTGGGTGTCTGCCTTATAGATACACAAATTGAACACTTTGATCTAGTATCAACCCATTAGCCCATCAAGCTAGACATCTGTGTTCTAATACAAAACATTGGTGCTGACTGTAGGGACCATAAACTTCGATCCCCGTGACCAACAATAGCTAACACAAGAAGTAGTAGTCGGATCCCTCAGCTTGGAAATCCAGCTTAGGCGGAGGCAAGCCAGCAATAACGAAATCAAGACCCACAGCTACCCGAAGATATCCCCGAAGGTGACGCTGTGAATGAGGGGAATGACGTAGCTGATATGGTATCCTCCCAAGTCGTAGCTAACCCCCAGGAGGCAGTGGCCCAAGAGGTCCATCAATAGGATCTCTTTCAAGAAATTCCAGTCCCGAACCCAGACATTCTCCTCTTACAGAATACGATGGACTCAATGTTCAGGCGAATGGAGAATATGGAGAAACGCAATAATCTCTAGTGCCAAGAGGATCTCAGAGTAGTACAACAGATGTTGGAGGATCGTTTCAAGCAATTTGAAACGGCGGCTCTGAAGGAAAACCGGGATGACATGCGTGGGAGGAAAGAAAGGGCGACACGAGATACCAGTAACCCTCCTTGTAGTGAGCAGCCGAGGTCCACGCAACGTAATACGGGCGCGGCTACTCAAGAGATGGATTCAGGACGAGCACGAGTCTAGAATCCTGTTTCAGACTTGAAAAAATTGTGCATTGAAAAGATCCTAGAAGATGAGGGCCGAGTGTTGAGAGGGCAACCCGACCGATGAGCTCTCTAAAAGAGTATAAGATGAAGTACACGATGGGACACAACAACGGTCCCCTCTTTGATGAAATTGCAAGTGCACCATATCCGGAAGATTTTGACTTGGTAGACCTACCAAAGTATGATGGAACTCAAGACCCGCGATCCCATCTCGATACATTCGAATTGCTTATGTTTGTATGACAGATTTTAGGGCCTATTGTTCCACGGCTCTTTGCTGCCATACTGATGAGAGCTGCCCAAAAGTGACTCCATACTTTACCAGCCAATTCAACCCAGAACTTTGAAGATCTTGGACGTAAGTTTGAGTTGAACTTAGCAACTAGTAAGAAGCCACCGAAGTCCCAATTCGCTCTTAGTAAAATTAAGCAGTAGCATGGAAAGACACTCCAAAAGTATCTGGATAGATTCAGGGACGTTGCTTTGCAAGTACATTCACTCCCAGAGAGTGTACACGTGCACTGTCTTATTGATGGCCTAGACCCATCATCTCGGTTGGTGAAGTCAATCTTCAAGAACTGGGTCGACACCCTCACCGAGTTCAACACTCGGTCAAAGCAATACTTAGAGGTGGAATAGATGGAAATAGCCAATGCGATCGGGAGTGAGAGGAGGAGGAACTCACCTCCAGGAGGTAAAGGGCAGTCTGAAAATCAAAAGGAAGATTCCCGTAGAAGAAACTCGGATAATAGATCTCGAGGTGAAAGATTTGAAGGGAAAGAGAAGTATGATAGATACACCCCTTTGAATGTTTCACGTTCCCAAGTTTGGAGGGAGGTGGCACTGATTGAGATGAAAAAATTCGAACAACCGCGGCCTCCCTGAAATCGAGCTAATATAGACTAGTCTAAGTTTTGTGCATTTCATGATGGACCGGGGCACACTACGAATCAATGTTATGAACTTTGTGACGCCATTGAGAAATTCGTCAGAGATGGCAAATTGCGCCAATATGTGATAAAAATTCAGGAGCGGAAAAACAACAAATGCAAACAAGGAGGCTGTAGTACAAGCCCGGCCCCCGACCAAAAGAAAGAAGATAAGTGGCGAAAACCAACTAGCGATGATGATGAATTCCCAAAAGTCGAGTTCAAATGTAATGTGATTAGTGGAGCCATGGGCGGATGGGGAGACACGGTAAGCCAGCGGAGGAAGTACTTGAGAGAGGTCCTCTTTGTAAGGGATCTCCTAAAATTTAAAGAAGATCGTAGCAAACCGGCACCTCCCCTATTACTCTTCATAACAAAAGATTCACTGCTGGGTAAAGAGGATTTTTGTGGATGCCGGCACATATTATTATCTGGGATGCCTTTAAAAGGATGAACCTGGATCAAGAAGACTTGAAGCCATGTAAAACGACCCTCATTGGATTTAATAGAGAACACTTTCCCCCCAAGGGGTACATCGATCTCAAACTAATTTTGGGAACAAAAGAAGCCTTCAAATCAGAACGAGTAAGGTTCATTGTGGCCGACTTCCCCTCCCCATATAATATCATATTGGGAAGGCCGACTATCCATAATTGGGACATGCTAGTTTCCATAAAGCATTAGAAGTTGAAGATGGTAAGCACTAAGAACAAGGTTATCACTATTATTGGAGACCAGAAGGAATCTCGGTAATGTTATTTCGAAATAGTTTGAGAGGGCGAAGGTGGGCCATCATCACTACCCCAGATTCGTAAAGGCAAAAGGAGCATGAATACGAGGAAAAGAAGGGAGTCAGGTCGGCCAGTGAACTTGGTGGAGTTAGATTTGTGACAAGAGCTTGAGATTCCACGACCCAAGCCAGAAGGCGAGTTGGAAGATATGATACTGGGAAATGAGCCTTCCCAGATCACGAAAATAAGTGGAACAATGAATCCAGAGCTGAAAGGCTGATTGAAGGAATTCCTGAAAAAGAACCGAGATATATTCGCTTGGAAGTCCTTAGAAATACCCGGGATCGACCCCAATAGTAAAGTCTGGGAACAATGTTCATTAAAAAAGGGATGTCATAAGAGACTTACGGCATCCCTTTTTTAAAAGGGACACAATAAAGTTTTTTTTTTTAATTTTTTTTTGGCACTGCCTAGCAATGAGGCCGACCAAGTGAGTGACTCTGCTTTCTTGCTTCCCCATGCATTTGTCTTTCCCATGCGTGTACGCTTCCCCTAGCGTTCACCGGCACTTGTAGCACAAAACGGAGCCATCTTCTCCATCGATGGAGTTCTCAGATTCAGGCCGTTTCTGATGATTGGTTTTTCCACTACTCTTTTCACTCAGATGGAGTGGTGTCCAAATATGGAGCTTCAGAGTTGAAACATAATTAGTACAAACACTCAAAGTTCCTCAATCTAGCTTCACCTCTCACTGTACTAATCTTCAAGCTCTTCCTAAATCTGCAATCAACACAAAAAAACATAACAAACAAAAAATTGCGTCAAACTAGAACACATATTTAACCCCAAACAATTTCCAAGATTTTCTCATAAACAAATAGAATCAACAATTGGAAAATGCAGTATTGTACTCACATGGGTGAATTATGGGCAATGGTGAGAAGGTGGAGGAGGAGAGTTGGACAAAGAAGATGAAGATGATGAAGAAGAAGAAGCGTGTTCTTGTGGATTCCCATAAAGGGAACAAGGGAGGAGGAATGTACGAATATTCGAGAAGGGATTAGTCTCGGAACTAATTTTTGCTTATGTTTCTCGGTTGGGCGTGGAAGGGAAAGAGATTTCATAGTTTTTTTTTTTTTGGTTTTGCAAATCTCACAAAACTCTGAAAAGGAGCCTGCCATTATTAAATGTAGCAAGAAAGGGAGGAGATCGGAGGATGGCGGAGGAAGGGGAGCGATCTGGGAGAGAAGGGGAGGAGGGGGAGGAGGAGGAGGAGGAGGAGAGGGAAAGGCATGAGGAGAGTGATTGGTAATGTTTTTTTATCTAAACCCAGATGAGTATGAATGGGCGAGAGGTAGCAAGGGAAAGGGAAGGTTTAATGGGATAGCTTTTAGTGTCCCTTTTCAAATTGGGATGCTAAAAGTAAGGCTTTGGTGTCTTAATTTTGAAAAGGGACCCCAAAAATCAACTTTTGGTCCCTTTTTTTGTTAAAAAGATGCCAAATATGTCAAAATTCTGGTAGATAATTATAAAAATGTCATCGCCTTTATTTTTGTACTTCTTTTTTAAAAAAAAATCATTTTTTTAGGAAAGAACAATATATTTCTTGAAGTAGTGACATCTCCATAACTTGTGCATGCCAAATATATTTCTTGTAGTAGTGACATTTTTAGTTTGTTTATAAACTTTGTCTTTTTTATTTTTTATTTTTATTTTACTTGTGAAAAAAGCTGGTTGCATAATCAACCACCAATTTTTTTTTTTTTGTTTCAAGTGTAATACATAACGTTATAATGGTTCGGATGTAACACCCCAAATTCCATACTTCAAAGTGTGTCGGTTGACACTTAGTTTTAGAAAAATCAACAGAGTTTGAGGTGCTAGTACTCGAGTAATGTTGAACGGAGAGCATGCGCTTACATTTGGACAATGAGTACGATATAAAATGTCCAGGCATATGCTTGATTGTTAGTTCTCTATGGGTTTTGATGATTACTAGCAATTGTAAACAAAGTGTGAAGTTTTTCCTTTGGTAAGTTGAAAAACTTATCTTGTCAAAAAAAAACTCGAGTTTTGGTTTCAAAACTCGAGTTTTGGCCTTACTGAGAGAAGAGCACAAGTTTTCGAACTAAGCAAAACGCGTTTTGGGAAAACTCAAGTTTTCATCACACGAGAGACCTCTCAACGTTTTTTGAAAAGGAAAAATTCAAGTTTGAGTTTGAAAACTCGAGTTTTAGCCAGATTTGAAAATTGCCGCTTCGAGAAAACCTCCGGTTTGACTTAGCACGGTTTTTCTCTTAGTTTTCATGATAAAATGAAAACTCAAGTTTTGATTTCAAAACTCAAGTTTTGTCCTGGCAAAGAGACTTCACATTTTACTCAAATTCTGAAAAATGCTAGTTTTCTGCAAAACCTCCGTTTTTGACTTGGCACGAATTCTTCAAGTTTTCATACTTAAATGAAAACTCGAGTTTTGATATGGAAACTCGAGTTTTGGCCAAGAGAGTTTGATGCTTTTCAACGTTTTGAAAACTGCCAATTTTGGAAGAAAACCTCTGGTTTTGATGTTTTGGACTAAAATCGTTTTTACACATCAAAGTTCAAAAATCGAGTTTTGAGAAACAAAACTCGAGTTTTCATCGCGGAGTTTGAAATTCGAATGTGACGAATTCATGAAACCTTCTTGTTTGTTCTTAATACTTTCCATTATCATTTTCATATATTCCTAGCTATGTTTAACCACTTTGTTAGTGAGTTTCAGATGTTTTAGAGAATGTTTATTGAAAGTTAAAAGCTAAAGCAAAAAGTGACGTCAGTGTTGGTCGATTTCCTTGATGGCAAGTGAACCAGTCGAACAAGTAATAAAGAGTAAGTAGAGTATCGTCCCACAGAGACTGAGATACCGAGGAGTGACGCGCAAATGCTATGATAGTTGTGTATAAAGTAAATATAATCAGATTGAGGGGTTGTGTGGTTATGCTACTAGCAAAAGTAAACAGAATAACGTCTAAACGTGAGAAGATATCAGTAAGAGGTTAGGCTGGACTCAGAATCACCCTTAAGTGCATCAATCACCCAGTTGCTCTACCCAATGCTATAGCATCTATACTGCACAGCTTCCGCAATGCTACAACATAGCTACTAACTACAAAGCTATTTGGTTAACCTACCACTATAATCTACCGAAGCTTCCACGTCCGATACATATGATGCTAACTATACTCCTTCCATATTCCTATGGAAACTTTCTAGTCAGGTCTGCTGTACGCTCAGGGTGTTATGGTTATGAGAGGTAAACCCATTCTTGAAGTCTACAATAATAGGTCAAGCCGCGCACGGGTTGCCTAGCAAACACAGTTTCTCAGAGGTCTAACCCCAACTCCTTGCCAGTAAGTGAGGCCACAAATCTAGCCCTTAACTTCCGTCAATCGACTGGTAATTAAAACACTGATAAGCAAACCAAATTTCTTGAATTAAGAACTTGCAACTGGGTTCATTCAACAACTTAAAGATTCATCCTCGTCCAGCCATATGGAAATTAGTTCATGACTGACGAGGGACACACAGAACAAACACTAATAGAATGACCCATGATCGAGAAAACAGAGATAAAAAGGGAAAACAGAAAGTCTCAGCGGAATGTCCAACGGCGTGATCGAGGTCTGTCACGTCACCGGTCCACATCTTCTTCGTTACGTCGTGCTATCAGGAAGAATCTTTGGGTTGTCCTGAAATCTCGTGCTCTTGTGAAATCTCTCACTCTTCTCTTGAGTCTGCCGAAAGATAGAATCTCGTTCTAGGGCTCTCCGACTCTCTTAGGGTTGGCTCTGCTGTTTCCTTTTATAATCAGACCTTTCTTGCAGCGTAAGTTACAGCGAGCTAATCCGTCAGGATCTTTTGTATCTCTTGACTCGAGTAGATTGCTTCTGCTGATCCTGCGGGATTCTTCAAATCTTTCGAGTTCCGATCCTTCACATCTTCTTTTCTATTATGTCAAGCAATCTATCTGTCAATATTGCCCTTTTTTTGTATTCCTAAAATCATCTGGGTAAAAAGGTCAGAAAACATGCCGCATAGCATTGCGTCCTCTACTTTGCTATAGCATTCGGGATGCCTTGTATTGCACTTCGCGATGCTGTTAGAAAATTGTATCGGCTCTGCTATACGTTCTTTTTTAAAAACCCTGTAAATTGTTCAGTTCTTAGCACATGCAAATGATTTATACTCTTTAGTCCCTATATCATGAATATATGCCTTTTTGCTTGGATTATCTGTAGTTACGCTTATAATTCTCATTCAACTCAGTTAATAAGTATAGGGAAAACATGGTATGATTTATGTTCATCAGTCAGCACATTAAATGAAAAACCTAGAAAGTTGCATACTTTTGGGTAATCCTTCTGCACACGTTTTGCAAAGAATTAAAGAATGTTTTCCACATCCAGTATCTGCTACTCCAACGGATTTATTTTCAAGAAGTCAACTCTGAACTTCTGTACAACTGGATTAAGTGAAGATTAGAGAGAGAGAGAAGAAGAAAGCTTAACCTAATCCTTGTCTAATGAAGGCAACGGTTATATTGAAGATTACAACGGTCACTTAATGCACTCTTAGTATAAATAGAGCTTGTATTCAAGTCTTCTCCACCAACCAATCTGCTGAAAACAAATTTCATTCAAAGTTTTTCAACTACTTTTAGTTTTCTCTTGTAAAAGTATCTTTTGATACATTGAGCTTCAGTGTTTATTCTTATATACTCTTAGAGAGAGTTATTTGATTGTAAATAATTTATTGTAAAGAATCACAAGTCAGGGGACTTGGTGATTGGGTTCATTGATTGCAACTTGTAAGGGGGAGTAAGTTCTAGTGAGAGAATTACTCTTGAGTACAAAGTGTGTAATCAATTGTGATAGTGAAAAACCCAGAGAGTTTGGGGACTGGACGTAGGTCAAGGAGTTGGACCGAACTAGTATAAATATCCTTGTGTCTTCCTCTTCCTCTTTACTCTCTGTTCATCTCTGTTTTTGTAGCTCTAAACAGAGTATTTTGAAAAAGTTTTAAAATCCCCAATTCACCCCTCTTGGTGATTAAGCTCCACTTTCACTGATGCCCCGACATATGCTGGTTATATTAAAAATAATCCCGAAGGAATATTCGTGTGATACAATAGTACAGAGCTGTAAAATTACAATTCTTCATGATAACTATACAATCTTAAACCAAGCCTTAGGTAGACTTGAGGCAACGAACCTAACTCAGTTAATCAAACAATTTGGCCAGGTAGGTGTCTCTAGTGGAAGTCTCCCCGAATTCACGGTGACTTAATTATTGAACCACATAGACTAGCCCTGCCTTCGGCATCAAATTGTTTGGAGTAACGTCGTTAAATCCGTGCCAGAAAGAATAATCTGTTGACGCTCTTCCGGCATTTGCTTTGACCGGTGCCCTCTTATCGGCTTCGTCCATCGGTGCCCCTTAACGGCTTCGTCTACTATTGCCTTTTCACGGCTCCGTCCACGTCGTCTTCTTAGATCCTGGTTCCTTTCCTGAACCTTTAGTCAAGACTGAGATTCAATACCCATTGAATCTCATGTAACAGTTAACCTCTATAGCAAATATAACAATATATGACAGATATTCATTACATATTAGCATCAACCATACATAGCACACAGCAGATGTAAGGTTACAACAATACCTAAGCACACAGGAGATGTAATGTCAATCGCACAACAGTACATAGAACACAGTACATGTAAAGGTTGCAACGTTTGCACTAACCAGTGCCACGATGGCCACTCATGTCCTCAGCACTAGGAAAATTCAACGGCATTATCAAGACTATAACCCGTATAAAGCTGAATGTATAAATAGTGACCTAAGATAGAGTCTTAGCCACGGTGCATGACCCAAGACTTAGTCTTGTCCATCACACTATGAATCAATCAATCATATATAATCATACAAGATATAGACGATTTAAGTTACTAGTACGTGAACATACCTTTCACCGCATAGTTACCAACACGCCCGACCTTCGAATCCGACTCCGGACTTCCCGGATATCCTATACATTATCGTCGGATTATCATATGATATTTTGATAAATATCATATTGCTTAGAATAACATCCTAAAGGTTTATTTTACCTTTCTACCCTTGGTAGATTTATTATCCCAATTTTGCCCTTTAATTTATTTAAAAACGCATTGCTGATTTTCTGGGCAGATTTTGCATCAACTTTGGAAAATCATAATTAATTCTAAAAAAATCATTTTGAGGTGCTGAAAAATTCATCATGACCCTTGACATTTATATTTTCAAGAAAAAATATTTCCAGAAGCTAGTACATCAAGAATCATTATCAGTTTAATATTTTCTCAATACTGCCCAGATTTAATCCCAGAAAAATAGCTTAACTTCAAAAATATGTTACTCCTTGTGCAGAACTCAAAATGCTTCATATTTTATATATTTGGAAATCCCTACATGTATACTTTATTCATGTGAAATTTCATGATTTAAATACTTCATTTGCTACATAAAATAATAGCATTTATTTTCACTGCCAACAAAGGATTTACACAGGCAGTTTTTTCAAACTTTTATCACATTGATCTATTAATTCTAAAAATTATTTCCCAACATGTTTTTACCTCGTCAGGCATCTTTCAATGCCATTTGAGGCCTAAAAACAAGAGTAGGAATTTATTTCCTAATTCTCTAGATTAAACTACATTTATACTTGAGAATTAAAAGCTAAAACTCAAGAACTAAGAAACTCACCCTCAAGAACCTTGCTCCTTGTCCCTTCTTGCTCCAAGAACTTCTCTCTACTCACTCTCTAATTCTAAAATTAGATGTGTTGTAGTTTGGTGTGAAGAATTGTGAAGAGAGGAGCATCCTATTTATAGGAGAATTCCAAGGGCTAGAATGGTAATTCACAAGGCAATCCAAATTCTCTTCTTTCTTTACAACCCTTAGATTCAATTTCACTTTATGACATTCAATCTCATCCTTTCATAAGGGCTGCCGACATGACTCCTTCACTTTAACCATTTCATGCGTTTTTAATTGCCAAATGTTGTATGATTATTTAATATTAACTATCATCCAAAACTCATTTATTGTGCATGCCGACATGCCAACACCATTTTGCCATTTGATTTTTTTTTTCTTTTTTCTTTAAACAAAATAACATCCCTTCACATGAATTAGACAAAATTTCAACTCCAAATCCTACCCATTAAAATGTTGGTCGACATCCACCTCACCTTTAGGCCTTTGGATTTTTAAATTAAGACATCCCTAATTGTTGCTCTTTAATTTTTCCTCTTGATTAATTTTGAAGAATTACTAAATCAATTTAATTAATGAAATATTAATTGCCCATTAATCGTTGTTAATTTCCTTTAATTTGTTTAAGTATTTTCATAACATTTTCTTGCTCATTTTAGTTAAATAAAAAAAAACCATGAATTAATATGATAATTATGTTGTATTTTATGATCCTTAGATGTAGCCTTAAAATTAGCCTTTGGTTGCTTTAATTCTACGAGAAATTGCTTAAAATTATAATCAACAAATTACAAAATTTTGAGATCACATATTCACCTTTATTTAATATGTTTTATTTATCAAAATATAGTATTCATGATAAATAAATTTTAGGGTATTACATCGAACTGTCAAATATTACAGGTTAATAAATATCATATATCGCGATTTCTATAGTAATGCATTATTTTAATCCTAATTGGCAATAGGTAGATATATCAACTCAATTTATTTATTTATTTTGAAAAAACAGAGTTAATTAAAATAATAATAGAAAAAGCTCATGTTTTAAACCTTTTTTCCTTCCCCATGATCTCCCTCTCCCTTCCCATAGGAAACTGTCTTCTATCACCAAGCCCTCTTTCCTCCATGAATCTTTGCTACTCAATGCTCAAGCAAAGTTTCCTCATGATCTGATCTCCTTTATATATAAAAATTGACTACAAACAAAGCTTCCTTAATGTTGATATTGTGGTCCATTATTAATTCTCTCTACTTACAGCCATTAATTGGAGTCCTTGTATAAAAGAAAAAGAAGTTTCTAGAGAATCCCTTGGAGAAAGATAAATGGCATTTCCATCGATGACGGCATCGTTGTCGTCGTAAGGATGATGGTTGCTGCCTTTACGCCATGAAGGTTGCGGATAGGGGTGGATCCAGAAAATTACTTTTTTTGGGGGGGGGACCATTGGATTCATATATATAATGGGAATAACAAATTCATAAGATTGAACATGAAGAGAAGAATTATATATGGGATTCATAAGATTGAACAAAATTTGAGCACTATGAACAAAATTTATAATGGGAATAACGAATGCATTAATAGGATACACAAGTTCAACAATGGGTTTAACAAGTTCATTCGTCAGGGTGAAAACATGTCAGTCTAAGTTCACCAACATTTGAGCACTATGAACAAAATTCGTAATGGGATTAAAAGGTTCATCAATGGTATTCACAACACTTATAATGGGATTTACAAGAGCGTTTCTTGATGGAAAAAATGTTAACAAGCATAGGTATATTTATGAATGCATATATATAACAAAGGAGCTAGGTGGCCAATGAAGGTGGGGTGGGTTCAAAGCCCACCCTCACAACGTCATTCAATCTTTTTTTTTGGTTAAAAAGAATTCATCTCCACCCAAAAAAAAAGAAAAAAAAGAAAAACCCTCGCCAAATCCCAAGCCGTCAATGGCGGCCGAGGTCGCCGCAGCGGTTCTGCAGTTGTTTGGCGCCTAGCCTGGTGGTCCTCCGATGAGGGTCATTTTTATTTTTTTATTTTATTTAAAAACTGAGGGTAAAATGGCAAATTCACCAACATTTTAAAATCTCAATTTGATCCTTGTCATCTTTAAGTCCTTTCAAAATTTTAACGAACAATTTGAGGTTCCGAATTTCAAATGGTATTTTAACGTCATTTTCCCTTGAAGATAGTTGAGGGGGTAATTTTACTCTCAAACTAATTTTATGGTGTCAGACAAGCTTTGTGAAATAATTTATTGTTAAATTTGCACCTTCATCTTTAATTATTTATGATCACATATTTTATTATTTAATACAGATTATATCTAGATGTTATCTTATCATTGTTTTGAATAAAATATCTCCTTATTGTGGCCCGCATGTGATTTGGATAAAGATTTGATTTATGGTTGACTGCCTGGCTAGTAAGCTATTACAAGTCTTGATGAGAAGTTATAAATAATGTAAATTGGGTCTTAGAAAAGTAATGTGGAAATACACTTACTCACTCCTTGAGGGTTTCTTGACGGGTGATGGTTATTCTCGGACCATTGTTGTGCCTCATTTTCCCGTTAGAAGAAGCCCGACCTATTATCTTCTAACCTTCTCTACAGTTTTCAGATTGTGACATTACGTGTAGAATCATTATGGCTAGAGGTACTTCAATTAAAATTTTCTGCTGCTGCTCTTTTGTGGAAGAATTATGCAATACATTTGGGATCATTATCATTGAATCCCCTCTTCCTAGTATTTTCTTTATGTTATTTTATTTTTCTACTTTAAAAAATAATATGATAATTAATTGTGGAGCATTGTCTTTTGCTGCGAGTTATCTGAGTTTCTCCTTCAATATAAATATTTGCTTCATTACTTGTTCCCTGTTGAATGATTCATGCTTTTCGGGTTATTGCCTTATTGGGACCAAAGCAAAATAACGAATTGAAGAAAGAACACGAGAAACCAAAGCAAAATAACAAATTGAACAAAGAACACGAGAAAACAAGGCCTTATACTCACTGGCGGATCTTAGAAGAGAAAGGGGGGCTACGACCTCCCCCCCCCCCCAAGAAATTCATAAATGAACAGAGGAGAGAGAGGACACTCGGTGGACCGTGACATATAGTGGTGGTAGAGAGAGAGAAAGAAGGAAGAAGAAGAAGGTAGAGATGAGAACGGAGGACCAATAGTGGAGTTCGCTAAACCGCTGGTGATCTGGTATTCTAGTTCGTGGCCTCAAGCTCGCAGTGCCCCTACCCCCTAGTGCTTTCAAACTCTATTTGGCCGGAAATGGAGGTTGGAGGACAGAGCTTGATGGTGGGTGTAACATCCCAATTTTCGAAAGCGTTTTCATGGTATCGTGATCAGAGTAAAGCATCGGAAGTAAATAGTATTTAAAAAGTAACTGATAAAATCCACCGTAATGTATGTGATCAGCCTTAATGGCGGGTACAAAAATTTCAAATATCATAAGTACAAACAAAAGGACTATCTCCAGCCGGCTCCTAGATCTCGTCGCTTACCCTTGTCTCCTGGGTCCCGTTTACTCCGGATCCCGAAGCTATGGTAAGAGCCGAGGTTCAATACCCATTGAACCTCGTAACGTTAACCTCATGTTTATGTACAAGTATGTATGACAGCTATCTCATGACATCACAGCTATGTTCACATATAAAAAAAGTAATAACAACACGACCACCGCATATGAATGTTATTACAATCCGCACTATTCACCGGTGCCACGATGTACGGTCGTGTCCTCAGCGCTAGGAAAACTCAACGGCGTTATCATGACTATAACCCGTATAAAGCTGTATGTGTATGAACAATTCTTTTTAAAAACAGTCACGGTTTATGAACATATCTATCACATATAGGTATACAGTAAACATCAGAGTTAGTGTTACAGTATGCGTCCGTACCTTCGTCGGCGATTTCGGTACATCGTTGGTCGGATGGTGATCACGTTTATCCTATAATGGTAATATCGCATTTATTAATTTACAAATAATATCCTAGAAGATATCCTAGTCCCTAATGACCTTTTTACCCTTGCTGTATTTATTTTTCACCTTATTTCCTCAAAATTCGTAGAACAACGTTGGTGCCAATTTGGCAGATTTCTGTCTAACTTTGAAAAATCATAACTAATTCTAGAAAAATCGAAACGAGGATCCGTAAAATTCTCTGGAATCCTCAGGATGTCTATTTGCAAGTAAAAATAATCACCTTTGCCCAGATTCTACGTATCATTCCCTATATGTCTACTTTAACCATGAATTTTCTCAGAATTATTTGATCATATTTTCGTTATGAAATTCGGTGTTTTCATCATTTACTCCGAAATTCAAACCGATGAAATTTCGCCGAACTTTGTTACTTTGATGATTTTCTTTCAGAAATTTTGCTATACAACCTCCCTCACCAATTTTTCAAGATAAAGCCAATTTTGACCATAAAAACTTGTAAATAAAATTACTCTAGCAAATTTTAAGATCTAAGATACTTCTATCTAAGAATTTAAAGACTAAAAACTAAAGAACTCAAAGCTAGAGCTAGGGAACTTACCAAGAACCTTGCTCCTCCTTATTCAAGACTCCTCACTCTCACTTTCACTCTCTATATCAGATTTACTAAGCTTGCTTTGGTGTGAAATTTGTGAAGAGGTTGGTGCTCTATTTATAGGAAAAAGCTATGGCACACTTGTAATTCTCTAACCTACACATCTTTCATTTGTGGCCATGGGTTTAAATCTGAATACCTCTTCCTACAAGGCCAAAAAACGTGGCCTACCTCCCCCATTCTTCCTCCTTTGATTTTTCACCAAAGCCTCTTGCCTTGGTGTCAAAATTGTCCCCATGTGTAAAAAGCTTTTGGCCCCAAGAGTGCTTTGGTGGCTCTTTCTCCTTCATGCACTCTCCAAGCATGCATTGGTGGCATCTCCATCTTCATGCATTTCCCAACTTGGTGTTCTAATTCCCTAGTTACTCTAAGTATACTTGTAACTAGATGACTTTGGTGATTGGTTAGCAATTAAGCAAAATACTCTTAGGGTTTAGTCTTTAATTAGCTTAATCTTTGGTCATTAATCCTAAAATGGTGTTTTAGGTGTTATTAAATTTATTTGATTGGTTGCTAATCATGATCATTAATAATCATCTTTATGCTAATCCTAACCCCTTATTGGTCCTTGACCTTTAATTATCCTAATACATCTTTAATTGGTGACTATTAACATTAATTGTAAAGAATTACCTAAATATTCCATTAGTGTAATTTTAATTGCTCTTTAATTGTTGGTAATTGCCCCTTAATTGTTTCAAGTGTTTTGATAGTTCTTTTTGGCTTTTATGACTTAAATATGAACTTGGTATTAATTTAATCTCTTGACAATTACAAAAATTGGTGTTTAAGCCCCCTTTGATTAATTGTGAAGTCTTGCACAATTTATTTAATTTGGTGAAGATTTAGTTGGTCTTTAATTGCCATTAATTTCTCTAAATTCACTTAAGTATTTTCATAACACTTTCTTGCTCTTTTAAATTCCACATGAACCATGGTTTAATATGGTATTTATTATATTTTATGATATCTTATGATGCCTAATAAAATTTAGAAGATTAAATTATTGGTCACCTTAATCCTAAAGAAAAATTATCTAGAAAATAGGATAAACTTATCACAAAATTTGAGACCACATATTCACCTATTTTAAATAGGTTTTAACTATCAAAATATTGTATTCAAGATAAATGAGAATTTTGGGTATTACGGTGGGTGTGAAAGATGGAGTATGGAAGTCCCTCAATGGTGGTGGCGGCTCTCTTTTCTTCCCTCTCCTCTCAAAACTCCGGTCAAGCTTTCTTCATGTTCGGTTTGAATTTGTGGTGCCTCTGTCTCTGGAAAATAGCATCCTCTCGAAGAAGAAGAAGGTCTTGGTCAAATAGGGATTTGACCAGGGACCTAGATGAAACTCTTAGAAGTTCTCAAGAAAAGACTAAAGTACAAATGTTTGAAAACTTTATAGAGAATACTATAATTTATGAAAACTATGGGTATTTTCTATAATTTTCCCTAGTCCCTTTTCTTCATTGATTGCAATTTCCAAAAATTTTGGGGGCTTCTCTATAACTTTTCCCAATCCTCGAACATTAATTTTGACTCTCCAAAACCTCAAATTTTCTTATTAAACACCTACAGTGCAAAATTAAGAACAAGTAGTATCAAAAGTTCAAGAAATCAATTATATGAATAATTAACAAATTATGATCATTTTATCCATAACATCAAAAGTCCAAGAAATCATGACAAACCTTAGAATTTGTTTTATAGAATTTAATATAATATTTTAAACATGTTATATAATCATAAAACATTTTAATTAGTTAGTAATTATATATTTGGCCCCCAAGCATTTTCTCCAAGATCCTCCACTTGTACTACTTTTTTTTCTTAGACAAAAATCACAGTGAGCTATTTCAGAGTTTGAAATTTATACTATCGATATGTGCTTAGTGGGATCTTGGGCGTCACTATGCCTGCATAGTATGGGTGCGTATATATGGACCGACTTTTTGGGGTGCGGCTTTGGTCCTTGACAAGGACCATCCGCCGCACCCCTTACAAGGCCAAACTCTTGGCCTTTTTTTTTTTTTTTTTTTTTTTTTTAAAAGTTTTGACTTTTTGCCAAAACTCATGAGTTTTGGCCTCCATAGGTGCGCGGATGGTCCTTGTCAAGGACCAAAGCCGCACCCGACTTTTTGAGCGTTCGTTCGGTGAATCTATAAATACGTGGCACCTACTACTTCTCCAATTAACTCATCTACTAATCAACTTTGAACTTTTCAAATTACATTTTGTCATTTTGAGTGCGGTACCCCTCCTTTACATCCCTATCCTCCGCCCCTCTTTTTACCCTTTCACCATGGATCAAAATCTAATAATCTAGATTTAATATTTTATAAAAATATTATTATAATTTTATAAATAAATAAATAAATAAATATATATATATATATAATTTAAATACTTTTATATAAATAAATATATAGTTTTATTATTATTATTATTATTATTATACTTTTTTATTTATCTCATTATTGTCGCGAATTGTTTATATCTAGAGGTAGAAATATGCTAGGCCCCTTTTAGGGGTCTATAACCTAACATACTTTAAGTATAGAATAGCATATTTAGTAAATAGATCGGGTTCAAGTTTTAGTCTATTATCATGCCTATTTAGGTAAAAATGTATGACAGGATCTATTTAGTTTTTTTTATATATAAAAAATGTATTATTGTGTATAATTATATCTAATTTAATCTATATTAATTTTGTAATTTTTTGTAAAATTAATAACTTAGTCTTAACCCTAAGTTTCATATTACATCATTTACTCATGAACTTAACCTTTTCATTCATCTACTTCTTCTTTTTGATCATCTGAAATGACAATGCTAGCTCACTACCTCTCCATTAATTTGTGTTATTTGATGCAATATAATAATTGCAGCAAGTTTATTTTAGTGAAGCTTAAATGAAAATAATTTCAATATGAGGAGTTTGTCTTGTTTTCAAAGAAGAAAAATAAGAGTAAAATCTAGTTTGACATGCCACTGGTCATACTTAGTTGATTTAAAAAATATATATCTTAGTCAATAAGTGATTGATTTTTCTTATTCAATTCTTACTTGCTCAAACAATTGTTGCCACTAGGTGTTCTTTTCTTTCTCTTAATTACTAACTCTTTTATTTCATTTAAAAATGAATTACTAAACTTTTAAGATGTAATATAGGCTTTTAAATAGGCTTGATAAATTATATATGAAACTTAGATACATAAGCTTTAAGCCTATTTAAAGGCCTATATTTTAAGTAGCCATTTAAATAGGCTTTAGGCCTTTTGAAGACTCAGGCGCAGGTCTAAAAAGAAGCCTACATACAGGCTCACCATGCTTAGGCTTTGGATCTCTGTCACGGGCTTCACCTTCTTAGATAAAGCCCATCCAGCCTATTTTCGCCTCTATTCATATCAAAATTTAATAGTTAAAATTTATTTCTATTTTATTATATAAAATTACAATAATATTTTTATCAAGTATTAAATCTATAATATTATATCTTCATCCAATGGTGATGAATGAGATAAAAAGTATTAGATATGATTAGTTTTGATGATGTCTAATATAGATGTCATTATTAAGAGTAAAAAGTTTACATAATATATTTATCTCCTACATTGACTAACTATTATATTTAATGTCGATTAGTTCAAGTTGAATTATAGAGATTAATCAAGAAGGAGAGAATGTCAAGGAAGCAAGAAGTTATCAAAGTATTTTGGGATTGATCAAGAGAAGAGAAGAAAGAAAGAAAGAGTTGAATTATGTAGAATGATCAAGAGGAGAGATTGAAGAAGGAAGAACTTGTTGAATGGAATGATTATATCATTATTCAAGTTCTTAGATTGATATTAGAAGTCTTCATGATCAAATGGAAGTTGGAAGGACTCAATTGAAGTCGCCCAAAGCAAATATAAGGTTCAAGATGAGAAAACTCGAGTCACAAAGTTTAAACTCGATTTTACTACCTTACGCAATGATTTGCTTTTCGGATAGGGAAAACTTCGAGTTAAGGATACTGATTGTACCATATTTTTATATGATTTTTAATAATAAAATTGGGATTCTTAATGCATTTTCTGGGACATTATTGCATGATTAGGCACTAATTTGAGTTAGGGACATTTGTATTGAATTAAGTGAAATTAGGGGCAAAATGGTCATAATTTGCTAATTTATTCATACAATTGATTCCTTGAACTTTTGATGTTACATTGTGCTTAATTTTGCTTCGCAGAATTTAAGAAGAAAAGTTGAAGAATTTGGAAAAAAAATGTCATTTGGGTCAAAATTAATATTTTTTTGAGTCTTGGAAAAAATTTCAAAAAGAGGCCTTACAATTTCTGAAAATTTGGAAATGAGGGAAGAAAAGGGTCCAGAGAAGAATTACAAAAGAGACCCAGTTGTTTTGGAAAATTTCATTTTTACCCAAAAATATTTTTGAATATTTACACTTAAGTCCCTTCTTCAGAACTTTTTAAAAGTTTCAATTAGGTCCCTGTGATGAAACACTGCGTTTTGATTATATGTGGATTAGGTCAGATTTTTTGAATGGAATGCTGAACCCGTGGAGCAGCTGAGAAACCCGATAGAATTAATGAACCAGCTGGGAGATTATTAATTGCACGAAACAAAGAATAGCCGCGTTCACACCGAGAGCTTCAATCCTTCACTTCCCCTCATCTCACCTTATCCCTTCACCCTCGCGCCGACGGACCTCCACCCTCACCATTTTTTTCCATCGATCTTCCACCCTCTCTCCACCATCGCTGAACCACCTGAACTTCAAACCCCACCATTTACTTCACCCAGCTTCACCTTCCACCACGCCACCTCCAGAGTTGATTCCACCACCCTTACCACAGATCCTTTTACCTCTATTTCCAGATTCGATTTGCAGCTCATGTGGGGTTCTTTGGTGGGAATGCTTGGCTGATTCCTTTTGCTTCTTGGTGGTGGACATTGGCTTGAGTTCCAAAGCTTCAAAGGGGAGTTATTTTATCATTCTATTAGTCTAGATTTATACATTTAGGTTGCCTAGTTTTAGGAATTATTGTGTATAAATTCTGGAACTGAGATTAATGTTTATTGTCTCTGTTGGTTTGATAATTGTGATTGATATTGGATTTTGCAATGTGAAGATTATATTTGTTTTAATTTCTTTTGTGGTTGCAATGAGATTATATTAATTAGCGTGTTATTGTCTAGTTAATGTAGTTGATTTGTGCCATTTGAGGACTTGTTATGTACTCAATTTTAAGAAGACTCATGTTGCATTATTCCTATTTTAATTGCACATCAAGTGGTTTTTAACAATTTCTCAAGAGGTAGTGGTTAGCTATGTTTGTAGGAGCTACTATTAATTGAGAATATTGAACCCAAGTGGTATCTTGGGGTTTTTCTTATAGACTTGATGAATTTTAACTTCCATAATCTTTTTGAACAAGGATAGTCATTTCTTAATCACCAAGAGCGCCATCATACATATTTTCATTTTAATTTCATTTAATTCTCTCATTCACCAATTTTATAAAAGTACCAAAAACAATAGTTTAGCATTTAATTTCATTGCTATTTTATTTTAGTTTATCAATTTAAAAATCCAAAACCAATTTCCCCCTGTTTTAATTGCATTTGCATATCATCTAGATTACTTAGGACTCAATAAAAAGCTCCTCGAAGAGAGAGAACGATCCTAGGTTTGCCTATACGCAATCCTTAGTTAATTTTTGATTGTGGACCCCAAGGCTAAAGACAAAAAGGCCCTCATCAGATACAAAACTCGAGTTTGGGATATTGTATGAACCTAAAGGATATACTTACTGGGATTATAACAATGCCTGGTATAATGTCTTTTGGGATCAAAACAGAATTTTTAAACATACTTGGTTTATTGAAGGATTAGGAGAAGAGAATGAAGATAAAGAAGAAGAAGAACGTCGAGAAAAAGAGCGAAAAATAGAAGACATAATGTAAATAGCTAAAAGTAACGTGCAGAAAGTAAAGAGTAAAAGTGCTGGTGACAAAAACGAACTGAAAAGCAAAGTAGCAACGAGATAAACAATAATGTAAATCTCCCTTCAATTAATATCATTACTATCGGGTTTCATAGGGGTATATTAATTAAAAATTTATTGGAATTTACCAATCAAAATGTTTAGTTGGACATTTAGCATAATTTTTAGATCTAGAGCTCATTAGGTAAATTAAGACAAGAAATGAAAATATCCTAAACCTTCCATCACTATGGTCTGGATCTTCTTGTTTTGAAGAACCAGCCCGGTTTGTTGCCTCAGTCTCATCTTGCTGGAGTTGTTTAAGCATGATATTGAGTTGCTTGATATATTCCTGTCTATCTGGGGCAGTAGCAAGGGTAAATTGAGCATGGCTCTTCTAGTTTAAGAACCTACTTTGCTCTGATGCACAAACTTGATCTGGATTTTGTTTGAACCATTCTTCTACTACTTTGGAGTCAACTTTAGACTGGTTGAATTTTGCCCACCAACATACATAAGGTAACCTTTGTAGGGCTGGCAAAAATGGGGAGTTTCTGTCATTGTGAGAAAATCTGTATTGCCAGAAGAATATCCAAGACACAGATAGTTTTGAAAAATAATGGAGATCAATTGGAAAAGGATCTCCACCATGATTGAATTTTTTCTGAAAAAGGCTCAATGCCATTTGAACATTGGGTGGAAGAATTTCAAGAATAGGTCCAAAGAAGGCCCACAAATGTTGAAACCATTGAGGTAAAGTGTACTTGGTTTTCTGTTTAAAATAAATAAACCAAGTATGTTTAAAAATTCTGTTTTGATCCCAAAAGACATTATACCAAGCATTGTTATAATCCCAGTAAGTATATCCTTTAGGTTCATACTCAATATCAAAAAATTTGGGTTTAGTCAATTCTTGTCCCCACTGAGAAGGTGTGAGAACTTTCAAAATCTGAAGAGTAGAATGGGTTGTTAGAGTTTCATCCTCTTTTGATGTATATCAAGATAGCTCAATTGATTGAGAATGAACCAATATCAACTCATAATATTCTCTTGTTTTTCAGAAATCGGTAGTAAGGAAATCAAATCTTGAAGGGAAAATTTTCAATGCTACCTGGTTAGGTGTTTCAAGGAAAATTCAGGCTCAATTTGTAGGAGATTTTTTACTTGCTCTGGGTTTGCAATGTAAGGAGTCTCCATTGGGTTTGATAGCTGGAAGAGCTAATAACGGTTTTGTAGCCTGAGGAGGTTTTTTCTGGGCTAATTGGAGAGTGAATTTAGCATTAGACGAGTCATACTCTTGTTCACTGATTGCCTATGATGAAGAGGCAATTAATGACAAAGCAAGTGCTCTATCATATTCAAGGGCTTGGGTTTTTTGATCCTTTTTGGCTAATACTTCCTCCCATGTATGGGTTGGAGGTTTCTTAGTATAGGACTCAGTGGTCTTTTTGGCAAATTTATTGGAAGTGAGCCTTTGGGTTTGAGACTCATTTTTAGGAGTAGATAAGTCTGGTTTGAGAGTAGATGACCCTAACATTGTTTGGGATCTTGTTTGCAGTCTAGATCCCTATATTTGGGGAATTGTTTGAGATCTTGTTTGCAGTTTGGATCCCTGTGTTTGGGGAACTATCTGACTGGTTGATCCCTATGGTGATGGGATTTGTTGCTAGAGCAATTGTTTAAGAATCTCTTTCAAGTCTTCTCCGGAGATTGGGCTTTGAGCATCCTGAAAGACAGAGTAGTGAAATGATTAAGCTGCTCTAGACAATTTTCAAAAGAAAGAAGTGAAGCTTGAGCTTCCACCCAGATGAGATCGAGTTTGTCTATTAACTTGACAACAATGGTGTTGTACTCGGCGTCAAGACCGTTGAGGGTATGAAGGATTAAATCAGAGGTTGAAATAGGAGATCCAGCGAGAACAAGCTGATCAGAGATGGACTTCATTTTAGCCAAGTACTCTTCCATACGCAAGGCATTCTTCCTTGTGCGATGGAGATTAGATTGAAACATCATCACACGAGAGTGAGAGAAAGCAGCAGTTAGGTCACGAGCATTCGTCCAAAGTTCAATGGCTGTGCGGCAATGGAGAAGTTGGGCATTGAGCTCCTGAGTCATGTTATTTCGGAGCCAACCGACAAGCATACGATCGATAGCATGCCATTCCTCAAAATCTGGATTGGACACTGGCTGAGTTGAACCAGGAACACAGCGAGTTTTTGACGGTGCAGATAGGGTGCTGTCGATGTGGTGTTGCAGCCGATTCCCTTCGATAAGGGGAAGAACCACCGACTCTCATACCAGATAGTTGGTCCTATCCAGCTTGATGGACGTTGTCTGGCTGGAAGAGTGAAACAGAGAGTATGAGCGGATGACGGACGAAGCTGAGAGCTCATTGGAAGTTTGGGAAGCAAAAGACGTCATTGTAGCGACGCTGAGCTCTGATACCAAGATAGATTTTAGGGTACCAGAGAGGATTGAAAATATGGAGTGAGTGAGCCTCAGTCCTTATCATTCTATATATAGCAAAAGAATCATAACAGAATTTGTTACAGACGCATATGGACCATCCATGTGGTGAGAGATGGATACAATACAGACAAAATACAATCTGTACAGAATATTAAGAGCTTACAATGATACAATGCTAAATTGCTAATCATAATTACAACAACTAGTTATTAGTCTTAATAAAGCTCCAACTCCCATCTTGATTAGCACTGAGAAAACCTCCAATGGTGAGGAAACCTCCAACGGTGAGGAAACCTCCAACGACGGTCTTACACGTGTCCATTCTTCAGTATGGGGCGTTAACTTAAGGCTCAATAAGGTACCTAGTACTTCTATAGCTTGTTCAATATCGTCAGATGATGGAATTTTTAACCTGTTGTCTTGACGAAACCGAGAAGGTCGTCCTCGAATAGCATCAGCACGCAACAATGCTTCGGACTTAGACTCCCAAGCATGAACTAATTCCATAATCCAAGGTTCGATTCGGCCTTCAGTGGCACGAGAAGTACCAGGGTTTTTGTCAAAACTTTGGGCCATATAGTCAAACACTGGAATGAATCTAGTTGCTTCAGAAATCATCATAATCACAACAACTAGACTACGAGCCCTAGTCTTCCTGACTTGTGTTACAGCAAGTTTATCTATAGCAACTACTAGCCTGTGGACCCCAACTGTCATCTCTTGGATTGACTGATCAGCGGCGTTTGCTAATGCACCGTAGCTACCTTCGAAACTTAGGAATTTGGTCCCACGTTCTGTAATTAGATGCTCAAGACGCCCTTTGTTGCAGTTGCGGAGCTCTAACCACTGGTTCAACGGGTTATTGGTTTTATCGAATGGGTCGTAGCCAAGCAAGTAGAGGTTGTCTGATCGAAACCTAAACCTCACGGAATGATGATTGGTCCGTAATATCAAGTCGAAGAATAAAGTGGGTGGATAATGTTGATCGGCAAGTACAGGACGATTGTGGGAAAATCTCACTCCCAATTGACTTCGCAGTTTCTCAATCAAATCTCGATAACCGGAATAGTCCATGGTCTCAACGTTCAACGGATACAAGTCACCCAACGTAAACTCCACATTCATTGTGCGTATAAGTTAATTTGCTGCAATAATTCAAAGCCAACAGAAAAGAGACGTCAATGATATTGAACTGCCCCAATCAAGAATTCGTATCAGAAAACAAGAAGAAATAGCAAGAAAATAAGACATTGTACTACTTTTAGACAAAAATCCCAAGGTGAGCTACTTCACGGTTTGGCCTGTGATTTTTGAGAGTGTATGGAATCTATAAATAATACCAGCTAAGTTAACTACTTCCCCAGTTAACTCATCTTCTAATCAACCTATTTTCAGTGAAATTTCTTAATTAAGTACATATTCTTAGCTATTAAAATATTTATATTATGTTGTATTTTTCTTGTGACACACATACGTACAATACATGCATCACTAATACTAATTTTAAAATACTTCATTCGAAAATAATTTTATTTTTTAGAAGTTTTTTATTTTAGTGAAATTTCTTTATTTATATTTTATTAGCTATTAAAGTTTTTCCAATATGATGTATTTTTTATCCCAGTGATTAAACTGAAAAAAGTGTTTTTGTATAATATACGTTGCTAATATTCCAAGTTCATAATCGTATCGTGCTCATCTACAAATCAATATTCACTATTCACGATAATGAAAATTCAATACCTATTATATTATATAGACCCAAATTATAGACATAGAAAAACAGAGAAGAAAGCAAGGGAAGTATTCGTTGGGAAAAGAAAAAGGCCAAATTAAAGCCTACACACACGCTAGCTGATGACAAATATGAGTTGAAGTGCATTAAATTACATTTTTTAAAGTGCATTTATTTTAATGAATCCTTTAAATTCTAGTTAAGTAGTTACTATCCATCCAGGTCAGATCAGATTCATACTGTTCTTTTCATTTAATTCTAAATAATATAGTGTTTTGTTTTTTAAGTTCTAGTGATTATCATCCAGTTCCGTTGGATTCAAAGTGTTGTTTTCATTTAACAGTACTTTATTATAGTAAATGTTTTTTAAATTTCTGGATTGTTTTATGTGATATTCCCTTCGGTCCTAATTATAAGAACACTTTTATAGTGTAAATTACACTACAAAAGTGTTCTTATAATTAGGATCGAAGGTAGTAAGACAATCTGGTCCCCTCCATATGGCAACAAAATTTCTCATTGACTTTTAATTTCAAATGCACATTTTTTTGGATTAGACATAATATAATGTACGTTTTTTAATCAATTAGTGCATTTAATTTGTCTTAATATATAATGAATAATTTGTCTCTGGTCTCTTGTTGAAGAAACTGTCAATCCATAGGGAAACATCACCACGAGGAAGTTGGACGTGGCTGGTGTGAATGCGATGAAGGGGTCACATGTCATAATTCTGTGGAAAGAGGCAATGGACCAGCCAATCGGGAATAGAGGTCATCTCTTCAACCGTACTACCTGAACAACTTGGGCAGGAATTGGTTGTGGTTCCCATCCACTTCCGGACTTGGATGCAAATTCCGAAGGATCCAAAGGACAAAGCATGGGAAGACATTGTTATGGTAATTAATTGCATTTAATTATATTATAGATGTAAATAGTTATAATTTATGATTTTTTTATTAATTAATTATTAACTCAAATGATATAGCATAAGTTTGCCATCCGCGACAACAGTGAGAGGTACTCACTGATCAAGAAACGGGACGGTTAGAAGAATCGGAAGAGTTGTCTCTTCCACATGATGAATAACGTTGCAAGGATTCCATCTTCCACATGATGAATAACGTTGCAAGGATTCCTCTACAACAGCTAATTGAGATCTCGCCAGAAGGTGTCCCGGTATTAGATTGAGCCAGTTTTGTCCATTATAGGAGGAGTCAAGAGGGACAGGTAAAGTTTTAAAGAATACTAAATTTTTTAATAATTAAAATTTTTTTAACATTTTTGTAACTTATTTTCATATTTGCGCGCAGATTTGGCTGTTCATAGCCCCTATCAGAATCTGATTTAAATTATAATAGTTAGCTCGTGGAGAGCATAACAATTAATTGGTTTAGATGTTGACTTGGGAGCTGGATATTTTGTCTTTTGTGTCAAAAATGCCAGCTCTTGGTCAGAATTGACTGGCCAACAAAGAGCCAAATGCACATGCAAAGATGAAAATATGTAGCTCACAAGTCCACATCTATACACGCCAATTAATCAATATGCTCTCAGGAGACGACCTTTTAATATGATAAATTCAATCCTAGGCACACACAGACACGGAAAACATATGTAAAAAGTTCCATTATAACCTCAAAAATTCCACCACGTATACTTACTGCATATGATGTTGGATAGATTAACCGGGTAAAAAAAATGTTTTTTAGTAATCATGCAAACCAAAGAGCCATCCGATGAAGAAGGAAGAACAAGCTTCCATGCATGTTTGATCCAAAGAGCCATCCAAACATATATTTGTAGCGGTCAGAACTACTACAAATCTCCCATTTTAACCGTCATAAATCAGCGCCTTTTTTAGTACACAGTTTTCCTATTAAACTAGGTGACCGTATATTATATATTACCCGGGTCTAATTATCTAACACTTTTGTAGTGCTTTCTATAAAAGTGTTCCTATAATTAGTGACCAAGAGAGTATTTCGAGATGTTAATATGATAAAAAGAATATATGTTTTGAACCCAACATGGATTACAAAGAGTATCCTTTGCTGATAATAATCACTAATATTTCTTTCACAAGAAAAATGACTATTCTTTCTACGTGATGAATGATATAAAGGAAAAGTCTTCTAGTTAGATTTGTTTCAAACGTAAGAGTTAGGAAAGGAAGCTCCAACTATTATTTTTACATATATACAATCCAGAATAAAAGTCTCTATTTAATATAGATTATAGCCTGTGAGAATAAATTTACAGAATAATAAATCAAGAATAAAATTGTAAATTCATATGAATATTTAATAATGTGACTTATAAATATGATTTAAAAAATCTTTTCTCAAATTATAAATGGGATCAGAAGAGTAGATTATAAAGAATATCATTTGCTATTATTTTTAACACACACATACATGTATTCCTCTTGTCCTGGACACAAGGTACTTCCAACTTTTTCACACATATTTTGGAAACCTTAAATCTTATTAGCCCTGTCATAAAATTCAATTTTTAAACTCTACCCCTATTTAATATATATAATACAAAATGAAAATAAAATCAACACAATAACAAATGAATTGTTAAATTGTACATTCACCTCAAAAGTTTAATGAGGTGCCTTATAAATAAGATAGCTATATA
Source organism: Acacia acuminata (assembly GCA_019022655.1). Classification (NCBI taxonomy): domain Eukaryota; kingdom Viridiplantae; phylum Streptophyta; class Magnoliopsida; order Fabales; family Fabaceae; genus Acacia; species Acacia acuminata. Next base: position 694,586 of record JAFJYI010000056.1, on the reverse strand, counting down.
AGACTAGCTGAGTATTTATATAAATCTGATTGAGATTATAATAGTTAGCTTGTTGAGAACATATCACTCTGGTCCTATTTATAAGTATTATTTACTTAAACCACACGTATCAATGAGAGGTAATTAACTCAATGATTATGGGGTAAATTTTCAACTTTGCCTCATTTATGAATAAGTATTTTTCAACTCTAAACTTTCTTCTCTATATTTTTTCATTTGTATAATTAATATGAAGCAAAATTGTTATAATCTCATTTACAACCCCGAAATTGGGTAATAAATAGGATCAAACTTTTTGATCCAAAAATACTTAAAGTAGGACCAGAATGTATTGGTTTAGACGTTGACTTGGGAGCGAGATATTTTCATATTTGCGCACAGATTTGGCTGTTTAGTCAGAATCTGATTTAAATTATAATAGTTAGCTCGTGGAGAGCATAACAATTAATTGTTTTAGATGTTGACTTGGGAGGTGGATATTTTGTCTTTTGTGTCACAAATGCCAGCTCTTGGTCAGAATTACTGGCCAACAAAGAGCCAAATAAATGCACATGCAAAGATGAAAATATGTAGCTCCCGAGTCAACATCTATACACGCCAATTAATCAATATCCGCTCAGGAGACGACTTTTTAATATGATAAATTCAATCATAGACACACACAAACGGAAAACATATGTAAAAAGTTCCATTATAACCTCAAAAATTCCACCACGTATATTTACTGCATATGATGTTGGATAGATTAACCGGGTAAAAAAATGTTTTTTAGTAATCATGCTAACCAAAGAGCCATCCGATGAAGAAGGAAGAACAGCCTTCCATGCATGTTTGATCCAAAGAGCCATCGACTACATGTATTTGTAGCGATCAGAACTACTACAAATCTCCCATTTTGACCGTCATAAATCAGCGCCTTTTTTAGTACACAGTTTTCCTATTAAACTAGGTGACCGTATATTATATATTACTAGGTCACAATTATAGGAACACTTTTGTAGTGCAATTCTACACTATAAAAGTGTTCCTATAATTAGTCCGAAGAGAGTATTTCGAGATGTTAATATGATAAAAAGAATATATGTTTTGAACCCAACATGTGGATTACAAAGAGTATCCTTTCCTGATAATAATCACTAATATTTCTTTCACAAGAAAAATGACTATTCTTTCTACGTGATGAATGATATAAAGGAAAAGTCTTCTAATTAGATTTGTTTCATACGTAAGAGTTAGGAAAGGAAGCTCCAACTATTATTTTTACATATATACAATCCAGAATAAAAGTCTCTATTTAATATAGATTAAAGCCTGAGAATAAATTTACAGAATAATAAATCAAGAATAAAATTGTAAATTCATATGAATATTTAATAATATGACTTATAAATATGATTAAAAAAAATCTTTTCTCAAATTATAACTAGGATTATAAGAGTAGATTATAAAGAATATCATTTGCTATTATTTTTAACACACACATACATGTACTCCTCTTGTCCTGGATACAGGGTACTTCCAACTTTTTCACACATACCAATGGAAACCTTAAATCTTATTAGCCCTGTCATAAGATTCAATTTTTAAACTCTACCCCTATTTAATATATATAATACAAAATGAAAATAAAATCAACACAATAACAAATGAATTGTTAAATTGTACATTCACCTCAAAAGTTTAATGAGGTGCCTTGTAAATAAGATAGCTATATAAGACTAGCTGAGTATTTATATAAATCTGATTGAGATTATAATAGTTAGCTCGTTGAGAGCATATCACTTCTGTCCCTATTTATAAGTATTATTTACTTAAATCACACGTATCAATCAGGTAGTTAACTTAATGATTATGGGGTAAATTTTCAACTTTGCTTCCGTTTTATGAATAAGTATTTTTCAACTCTAATCTTTCTTCTCTCTATTTTTTCATTTGTATAATTAATTTGAGCAAAATTGTTATAATCTCATTTACAAGCCTGAAATTGGACTAATAAATAGGATCAAACTTTTTGATCCAAAAAATACTTAAAAATAGGACCAGAATGTATTTGGTTTAGACTTTGACTTGGGAGCGAGAAATTTTCATATTTGCTCGCAGATTTGGCTGTTTAATCAGAATCTGATTTAAATTATAATAGTTAGCTCGTGTAGAGCATAACAATTAATTGTTTTAGATGTTGACCTGGGAGGTGGATATTTTGTCTTTTGTGTCACAAATGCCAGCTCGTGATCAGAATTACTGGCCAACAAAGAGCCAAATAAATGCACATGCAAAGATGAAAATATGTAGCTCCCGAGTCAACATCTATACACGCCAATTAATCAATATCCTCTAAGGAGACGACTTTTTAATATGATAAATTCAATCATAGACACACACACACGGAAAACATATGTAAAAAGTTCCATTATAATCTCAAAAATTCCATCGCCTATATTTACTGCATATGATGTTGGATAGATTAACCAGGTAAAAAAATGTTTTTTAGTGTTACGGAGCTATACAAGACCTACTTAATATATGGCCCAATAAGGGGCAATCCATATCAAAATCTACCTATAATGGAGGGAGATCCTAACTGACCTATAATCAAGGCTTTAATCAAGGCGCACAGGGCCGAAGGGTCCAAACACTAAGGTAATCTCTATAAATAAGAGGTAAACCCAAAAAGTACACACTTTCTATTTATTCTCATTTACTATTCAGCTGTCACTATGTACACACACCACCCCCTTTTGGCTAAACGCCATATACGTGCATAGTGATCCTACATTCTCCTTGATATCTGCCTCATAGATATCTTGGAGTAATCATATTCTATTTGGTATCTTCCTTATAGATATCGTGGAGTAGTAATATGATCCAATATAAACACACTAGTCCAGAAGGGCTAGACATCTGTTGTTCCTATATAGAACATTGGCGCCGACTGTGGGGAATCAGTAAATTTTGATTCCTGTGACCAAAGATGGTTGCCACCAAAAGCAGTAGTCAGATACCTTTGCACGAGCTGTTGCTAGAAGATCCACCGCAACAAAATCTGAAACGAACGTTTCAGCATCAGCTGCAACCAGAGGATACGATCGTTCCAGAATATAACCAAGTGCACGTTGATGATGCATCTGACACGGCGTCTTCCCCAGCATTTTCTTTAACCCTCAACACGCGATTGCCCAACAAGTCCACTCACAAGTTCCTCCAGTTGTTGATCCAGACGATCGTCTCATGCAGGCACTTTAAATACTGTATTGAGTCGAATGGAAGAGATGGAAAAGCGTAACCACCTTCAAAAGCAAGAGGATATCCGACTAATGCAAGAAGACATGGATCGTCGTAATGCTGTCCTGCGGCAAGAAGAGATGTAGAGGATGTAGTTGTTGGAGGAGCACCTAAGACGAATTGAGAACCCGGTACATAGGGAACTGGGATGAGAATGGCCTTAGCCGGGTTAATGGCTCGGCCTCTGCTCAAGTTAACGCTGAAGGCCCTCGAGTCAATAACAGGGAAAGTAACTTGGCCAATAAAGACGGGGTTCGCAACCTTGAAGTTCGAAGCACAGATCCTACACTCATGAAGGACAAATAGGCTGCGGACGTCCGGGATTCTGAAGATCAAAACTGAGATGTGGCACCTCGCACACAAAATGCTCAAGGAAAGTATAAGAGGAAGTACAATAGGGGGAGAATGATAGCAGTCCTTTCACCAACGAGATTGCAAATGCTCCTTACCTAAAGGATTTTGATTCAGCCAATTTGCCAAAATATGATGGAAGCTAGGATCCACAAGCCCATCTTAATCGTTCGTCATAGAGATGTTTGTCAGGGGGTTTGATGAACCCATCATTCCTCAATTATTTGCTACTACATTGCGAGGAGCTACCCAGGCATGGTTTCACACTTTGCTTGCAAAGTCAATCTTGAATTTTGATGATCTGGGATTATGCTGAATTTTGTGACAAGCGAAAAATAGCCGAAGTCTAAGTTTACTCTAGGCAAGGTGAAGCAACAACCAGGAGAAACGCTCAAGAAATATCTAGATCATTTTAAAGATGCTTTGCCTTACAAGTGCTTGGATTGCAGGAAAATGTGCATGTGCACTTGATCATAGCCGGCTTGGATGCCTCATCTCAGCTGGCAAAGTCAATTTTCAAGGAACCCGTTAAGACCCTGGTGGATTTTCGAACCCGGTCAAAGAAGTACTTGGAATTAGAGCAAATGGAGATCACTAATGCTGCAACAAAAGAAAGGAGGAAGAGTCCACCTCTGAAAGGGAAGGAATAGCCTGGAAGTCAAAGGCATGCTTTTTGGGGAAGGAACCTGGACAATAAGTCACAAGGTTGCCAAGAAGGAAAGTATGAAAGGTACACTCCTCTGAATGCTTCGCGATCTCAAGTGTGGAGGGAGGTAGCGCTAACCAAGATGAAAAAAGTTGACTGACTTCGACAATTTCAAAACAAGGCAGTCTTAGATCAATCCCGGTTCTGGGAATGTCATGATGGACCGGGACACACTACGAATCAATGTTGGGACCTAAGAGATGCAATAGAAAAATTTGTCAGAGACGCGATAGAAAAATTCGTCAGAGAAAGCAAACTACGACAGTATGTGATTAAAACTTAGGGGTGGAGGAATAATAAGCGGCAGCAAGGAGGTCACAGTAAAAGCCTGGTTCCTAGAAAAAAAAGAAAGGATGACAAACAGAAGAAGCCGGAGGGTCATGATGATGAATTTCCTAAAGCCGAGTTCGATTGTAATGTTATCAGCAGAGGTCTCGGAGGAAGGGGAAATACGGTGAACCAGAGGAAGAAGTATTTAAGGGAGGTCCTTTCGATAAGAGACCAGCTGAAGTTCAAAGAAGATCCTAGCAAGCCGGAACCTCCTCTGCTATGCTTCACTAAGGAGGATTTGAAGGACGTAGTCCTAGGATATCAAGACGGTTTGGTGATTACGGGCATCCTGGTGAATTTCCGAGTTAAGAAGATCTTCGTAGATGCTGGAAGCTTCGCAGACATTATCCTCTAGGACTCTTTCAAAAGGATGAATCTCGATCCGTAGGATTTGAAGCCGTGCAAAACAACCCTCATAGGTTTTAATGGAGAAGACACTCGTCTCATAGTAACACTGGGAATGAAGGAAGCCTTCAAGTCAGAATGGGTAAGGTTCATCATTGCCGACTTCCCATCTACGTACAACATAATTTTGGGAAGGCCGACAATTCACAATTGGGATATGTTGGTGTCTACTAAGCATCAAAAGTTGAAGATGGTGAGTAACAAGAATGAAGTTGTTACTATTAGAAGAGATCAAAAGGGAGCCCAGTAATGTTACTTTGAGATGGTCAAAGAAGGTGAAGGCGTCCCTTCTTCTCCGCCTCGGATCCAAAAAGGAGAGAGGAGTATGAGTAAGGGCAAATCAATGCAACAAGGCAAACCAGTAAATATGGTTGAGCTAGATATGCAAGAAGACACCGAGATCCTAAGATCGGAGTCAGATGGAGAGTTGGAAGATCTTGCGTTGTGTACCGAGCTGGGGCAAGTCACAAGAGTCGGTAAAATGTTGAATTCCAATGTTCAAACTGAGTTGGAAGAATTTTTGAAGAACTAGGATATGTTTGCTTAGAAGTCGTCTGAGATACCTGAAGTTGGCAATTCATCCATGGTCAGTTTTGATGGCTCAAAAGAAAAGGAAACTCAGCCCAGAGAGGAGATAAACCCTGGAAGAACATGTGAAGGAGTTACTCAATTCTGATTTCATTCAATAAGTGCAGTATATCATATGGTTATCCAACATGGTCATGGTGAAGAAGCTGAATGGGAAGTGGAGAGTCTATGCAGACTACATCGATTTGAATAAGGTGTGTCCTAAGGACGCGTATCTGATACCCAGTATTGACCAGTTGGTTGACAACTCCTCCGGCTTCCAATTGCTATCCTTCATGGACGTGTATTCGGATACAATCAAATAGCCATGTACCCAGAAGACCAAGAGAAGACGGCCTTCATCACTGAGGAGGCTAACTATTGTTACAATGTGATGTTGTTTAGCCTAAAGAATGCAGGGCCTACTTATCAAAGGATGATGAATCGAGTGTTCGAAGACTATCTTGGCAACAACGTAGATGTGTATATTGATGATACGATCATCAAGTCAACTAACCTTAAAAGTCATGTCCGAGATCTACAGCAAACGTTTGACAAGCTTAGAGCTCATCAAATCCGGTTAAACCCAGCCAAATGTGCGTTTGGAGTCCCGAATGAAAATTTCTTAGGTTTTCTCGCTAACGAACAGAAGGATTGAAGCTAACCCAGACAAATGCAAGGCCATGTTAGATATGAAGGCTCCAAGGAACAAGAAAGAGGTACAACAGTTAACAGGGAAGTTGGCTGCATTAACCAGATTTTTACTGAAGTCGGCAGAGAATGCTCTTCCTTTTTTCAAACTATCAAAAAAGAAGGCTCAGGGAGGCTGGAACCCGGACTGCGAAGTCACCTTCGAGAAAATAAAGAAGTACTTGCGGTCCCTCTAGTTTTGTCTAAGTCAGAACCAAGGGAAGTCTTGATCCTATACCTATCTATAGGGGAAGAGGCTGTAAGTGCGACACTAGTCAGGGAAATAGAGAGTGGCCAAGTACCAATTTACTTTGTTAGCTCGGCGGATTTCATAATGGAGCTAACCCCGTCAGATAAAGGGGAGGTTAGAGATCTTGAGACTTGGAAAGTGTTTATCGATGGCTCGTCCTACATTAAAGGAAGCAAAGCCAGAATTATCGTTGAAAGCCCAGAAGGGGTCTCCATGGAACATTCCCTTCGGCTCAACTTCCTAACATTGAATAACCAAGCAGAATATGAAGCGCTTCTAGCCGGTTTAATTTAAGCAAAAGTAAATGGAGCTAAGAAAGTTCATGTTTCAACTGACTCTCAACTCATCGCGGCACAAATAGAAGGGACGTACCAAGCTAAAGGTCCTTTGCTGGTGAAATACTTGAGTAAGGTGAAAGAAGTCATGGCCGACTTCAATGAGGTAACCGTCACCCACATTCCAAGAGGAGAAAACACTAGGGCTGATATCTTGTCCAAATTAGGAAGCACAAAGAGCCCGGGTAAACACTAGAGCATGAGTTGCATTATGGTTATCTTGGCAGCCAAGGACTAGAAAAAGCCAATCATAGACTACCTGGAAAAGGGAGTGCTCCCATATGACTCATTCAAAGCAAAGAAGTTAATACGAAAAGCGGCCATGCACACGGTTGTGGAAGATCAACTGTACCGCAAAGGCTTCCATTCTCTTATATTGAAATGTCTGAACTCGATGGAGGCCGAGTATGTTTTGGCCAAGATCCACGAAGTAATCAATAGCCAACACATGGGTGCCAAAGCGCTAGCCTGAAAAGCTTTGTGAGCCAGTTATTACTAGCCAACTATGAAGGCAGATTCAAAGGACCATGTCCAAAAATGTGCTAGCTGTCAGAAACACGCCAGAATAAAATGGTCTCTACCATCGGAATTAAAGTCTATCTCGGCTCGGTGACCATTTTTCAAATGGGGTATGGATTTGCTAGGTTCATTCAAAGCAGTTCCAAGACAGCTACAATGGCTCATAGTAGCTATAGATTATTTCACTAAGTGGCTCGGATGGAACGCTTGTTGCAAATTGGGAAGGCCCTTATCGAGTTAGAGAAATGCTCGACAAAGAAGCCTACATGTTGGAGACTCTCAGGAAGAAGTTAATAAAAAGAACATGGAACACAGATAAATTGAAAGTATATTACAGTTAAATCCCTAGTTCCTTGTTTAGCTGATTTTACTCAATACGAGGATAAACTGGAAGTATGACAGTTAAATATGTAAATGGAGCTATATACCCAAGAGGGGGGGGTGAATTGGGTATTTTAAAAACTTTTCTGAAAGTGCTCTGTTTTGCCAAGTAAAAACAGATTATAACAGAGGAGGAAGGGAAGGAAAGCTTGCACAAGAGAAATTATCCTGGTTCGGTCTTAGCCTTGACCTACATCCAAATCCCAAGCCACACTTGGGATTTTCAATCCACTATACTCACAAACGATTACAAACTCGTACTCAAGAATAGTTCTCTCTCTAGAACTCACTCCCCCTTACAAGTTGCAATCAATACACCCAACCACCAAGTCCCCTAACTTGTGGTTATCTCAATCAATAAATGATTTACAGATAGAAACTCTCTCTAAGAGTAGATGATAATAAACACTCGAAGCTTATAATGTCAAAAGACGAATACAAGTGAAAACCGAAAGGTAGTTAAGAAAATTGAATGCTTGTGCGTTTTCAGTTGTTGTGGTTGTTGAGAGGACTTGAATGCAGTCCTATTTATACTCAGAGATCATTAGATGACCGTTGCTATTTCAACAGATCCGTTAGAGACACTCTGCTAAGGTTAGGAAGTGAGTTTTGGCTTCTTCTCTCTCTAAACTCAGCTTAACCCAGCTGGCCAAGTAGACTGTGTTGACCTTCTGCAAATCAATCCGTTTGAAACACAGTTGCTTGTTGTAGAAAACATTCTTTAATGTTTTGCGGCCGTGTGCAGATGGAATAGCCAAAGTAGTGCAACTCTCTGTACATAGCATTTAATGTTCTGAATCACTTTTTGCTTTTTGCTTTATCACTCCAAAATCATTCTTTAAATCACCTGAGACTCACTAATAAGATCGTTAAACATAGCAAGGCATAGAGAGAATATTCCTGCAAAGTATTAGGATCAAACAAGGACACTTTGCAAAAAACGTAGAAATCGAATTTCAAAATCAGCGTTAGAAACTCGAGTTTGTGTATCAAAACTCGAGTTTTCAACTGTGCACTTAAGTCACAACTCGAGTTTCAAAACTTAAACTCGAGTTTTCATCTTCCAGAGAGCAAAGTCGTGTTTCGAGCTTTTGGACCAAAGTTTAAATGAATCTCAAAACTCGAGTTACCAAAACCAAACTCGAGTTTTGGATTGTTAGTGAAAATAGTATGTTGTAGTCCAAAACTCCAAAACTTGAGTTTCAAAACAAAACTTGAGTTTTCAAAGATTCAGTAAAGTGAGTTGTTCTCTGCTTGAACAAAACTCGAGTTTTGGAATCAAAACTCAAGTTTTCATGAAAACTTTGAAAACTTTGTAATGCTCTCGGGTTGGCCTAAACTCGAGTTTTAAAATCAAAACTCGAGTTTTCATTTTATCATGAAAACTTTGAAAACTTGTAATGCTCTCGGATTGGCCAAAACTCGAGTTTTTAAATCAAAACTCGAGTTTTCACTTTACTAAGTGAAAACAGAATAATTCAAATTTACGATGACAAGGCGCGAGACTCGAGTTTGAAAATTTAAAAGTCCTTGTTCTCGTCAAAACTCGAGTTTCGCATGCTAAACTTGAGTTTTGAGTTGAGTGGAAAACTAGGAGCTCTCTGTAGGTCTCAAAACTTGAGTTTTCTACTCAAAACTCAAGTTTTGCTCGAGATCATTGAAATCGACCATTTCTCCGCCAAGACCAAAACTCGAGTTTTAAAAACAAAACTCGAGTTTTGTCTTGTTAGTAAGTTTTTCAACTTCCTAAGACAAAACTCCTAGCTGGTTTACAATTGTCACTCATTATCAAAACACATAGAGAACTAACAAAATCCGAGTTCCATGTTGAGTTTGTCAGTTCAATTTTCCCTTGTTGGGATTGTTTAAAGTTGACTATATCGGCAAGCTCATTTGATTTAGTTGTAATCATTTGATTTCAAATAAATGAAGAAATTCTCGGTTGAGAATCATGTTTCAAATTGTTCCAGTTATGAATAAATGAATCCAGGGTAATGAAACCCATTTTCAAATAAAGCTCGGAGCAAGGAGTAAATAAATCCATGGCAATGAAACCCGTTTTCAAATAAAGCTCAGAGCAAGGAGTAAATGAATCCAAGGTAATGAAACCCGTTTTCAAATAAAGCGTGGAGCAAGGAGTAAATGAATCCAGGGTAATTAAACCCGATTCCGAATAAAGCATGGAGCAATGAGTAAATGAATCCAGGGTAGTTAAACCCGTCTTCAAATCAAGTACGAATAAATGAACAAATGAAGCTGAGATCTTTGGACCCGTTTTCAGAAAAAGTGAAGGTACAACATTGTGATTTCGTAGTTGTGATGTATCAAAGTTTTATTCTGGCATAAGGAGGAAAATCATCACGCAGACCCTAATCAGGTCGAAATGTTTAAAAATTTTGTTATCAAGCTAAATTTGAACATGTGATAGATTGCCTTACTTCGAATTAAATTCTAGTCTGATGAGCTGGAATGTAATGTGATGGATTAATTAAAATCTTCACAAATATGATACCTGGTTTTATTACTGGACGAATATCTAAGTAGACTCTACGTGAATATTTTTTACTTTGGCCCAGTCATTGAATAGAACTCAGAAATTATGTTTGAGTTCATACATTTAACCCATTGTAGTGATGGATATCAAGCATGAAAATATATTCAGAATGACCAAGAGGTAAAGAAAGAATAAATCTTCATTGAGGATCAAATTGTCAAATGGAGTTAAGTGAAGAAAGAATAAGCTGAGTTAGAAATTCAGCGAAAATTGTTATAAAAGCAAACAAGGGGCTTCAGTACCCCAATCAAGAATACAAGCAAAATTGGCATCCTGGCCCGTCAACTAGGGAAAGCTTCAGCCTTCGCTTGGGCCTCAGGTTAAGCTTCTCCATCAGTAGAGATGGCAGAGTTGACCTCTTCACCTCTGTCCTTATCTTGTCTGGGTGGGATTAGTTTCCTGTCCTCAACATAGGCCTCGTAGTGCATGTCAGAGGTGTTCAGCTGAATACCAGGATTCATAAACCGGATTTGTTCCACAGCATTCTTGAAGGAATCCTCCACAGTAGTTTCTATCGTGGCGGCATACTCTGAGGCGTTGGCTTTAGCAATCTCGAGTTCAACTTGGGTCCAGTTCAGCTCAACCTGTACCTCCTTGTGCAGTGTGTGAACATATTTCAGCGCCTCTACCTCCTTAACGAGAGTTTCTCGAAGCTGCAGCAACTCCGAGTTCGCCTTCTTGAGATCCGTTCTGACCGCGAGAAGCTCTTCGAGGTCTTCTCCTTCTCCACAGTGGCCACTCCCAGCTCTTCACAAGCTTTCACCTTCACAGCGCAAGCTTCATCCCTCTCCGCCTTGACATGCTGCAGCTCATTATCAACCTTGGTATATTTGTTCTTTAGTTGGATCTCCACGAGTTCATCTACCTCAGCGTGCGTTATGTGGGATGGCTCGAAGAAGCGCTTAGGGCAAAACAGGGCATCGCTGAGTTCCTTTGTCAACCCGGATTCCCAAAGTAATCCATTGGAAAGTCGGGAAGGCGGAGGAGGTGTAGGGGGAGTTGAAACAGCTGAAGGAGGAGTCGGCATGGTTTTTTGAGCAGAGGTTTGGGCAACAGAAGGCACGAAGTCTTTGTTGGTTTGGACGGGCCCTCTTTGGAGCCTCTGGATTTCTTCACCGGGGCTACTTGGGGGCTCTTCCCAGCTATAGTATATCTGGGCTAAGGAGCTTAACACTTCTTGCTTTGATCTGTATCTAAAGCAACCCTACTGCGTTTCATCATGGACACATAAGGAGGTTGCTTCCCCATACTAGAAGCTGCAGATCGAGAAAAAAAAGGTTAGCGATTCATTCAACAGAAAACAAAATAAGAATGGAAAGTACAAATACAAAGAGTCATACTCGTTGCAGAACCCAACCTGGCCTAAGGCTGTGAAATGTATTCGACCGAGCTAATAGGCCTGTGTTTCTTGATATATGCAAGAATAAAGGATACCACATTGGCTTTGGATTCAAAATGATTCTGGTCAGGAAAGCAGCAGGAGGAGGGACAAAAGTTATGATGGTCTAGAGTCCAATACAAGGGGAATTTCCCTTCCATATCTTCAAACTCAGGGGCATTAAGGAACCAAGGCTGCTGTCTGAGCTCGGCAACAACCTTGAAAAAACCAGTTTTAAAGTTTTTAAAGGAATCAATAAAAACTTTGAAAAGCTTCTGGCCAGGGGCACCCCGGAGTGAGGTCCAACTTTTCTATGTGACGGCTCTGTACCGGTACGGGCTAAATGGACGGTAAAAAAGTGAAAGAAAAGAGGAATTGTACAAACTAGTTTTGAAGATTTACAAAAATGCTTAAAGGCGATAACGAAAGCCCAACTATTGGGATGAAGTTAGGAAGGAACAAGATGTAGATGATTGAGAAGGTCAATTTAGAACTCGGTAAACGGAAGCGAATACCGAGCCGGGTAATCAAGTCCCTAGAAGAAGAAGAAGAAGAAGAAATGTGAATTATTCCCTTCCCGACAGCAGCGAATGGATTCATCATCCAGGGGTAGACGAAGGGTGTAGCGTTTTCCATCGCTAATGGGGAGCCTGGCAACCTTGGTTGTGGTCATCGTGGACTTAGTACGTAGCACCTCATCGGTAATCCATAGGTCCGCATTCGTTGAAGCTCTTGAGGGACTTGCGGAACTTGAGTCCCCCATATGTTAGTTCTACATGTGTTTTGATGATGTTTTAACAATTGTAAACAAAATGAGAAGTTTTCTCTTGCAAATCTGAAAAACTTTGTTGTCGAGGGAAAACTCCGAGTTTTGAAGTAAAACTCCGCTTTGAGTTTTCGAGAAAATCCCGAACAAAGCAAAACCGCCGGTTTTTCGTTAAAACCGCCAATTTTCGCCATGAAAAACATGAAAACTCGAGTTTTGAGAGAAAAACTCGAGTTTTGGTTTGGCCGAGAGCTTCGAATTTTCCAAGTCTCAAAACCTCCAGTTTTCAAAAAGCACCGCTTTTGAGCATTTCAAAGAAAACTTCATTTTTCCGAAATAGTTCAAAACTCGAGTTTTGGGGTCAAAACTCGAGTTTTGATTTGTTGGTCGTGCACCTGATTTTACAACATATGAAAACCGCCAGTTTTGGGTCAAAACCTCCGAGTTTTCATTTTACACGGAGTTTTCATTAAGTTTTCATTGAAATTATGAAAAACTCGAGTTTTGGAAGCAAAACTCGAGTTTCTATCGCAGAGCATCCAAGTTTTCACAATTGCAAAACCGCCGGTTTGATATGTTCACGGGTTTTCGAGTTTTCATGTTATAAGTGAAAACTCGAGTTTTGGAAGAAAAACTCGAGTTTTGGGCAACCCGAGAGCATCGGTATTTTCTTGACTTGAAAACCTCCAGTTTTGGATGAAAACCTCCAGTTTTGATGTTTTGGACTAAAACTACATTTTCATATGAATAGTCCAAAACTCGAGTTTTGGTCAAAACTCGAGTTTTGGTCAAAACTCGAGTTTTGAGTTTTTCATCGAAAACCCGTTTTGAAGCATAAATCGCGATGTTGCTCTCGGAAGAAGCAAACTCGAGTTTGGATCTTGAAACTCGAGTTTGGTCTTGTGCACGATTGAAACTCGAGTTTTGATGAACAAAACTCGAGTTTCCGTCATTTTTTTGAAATTTGATTTACACGATTTTTTAAGTCATTCTTGTTTTATCTTAATACTTTCCAGGATTATTCTCTACTATTCTTAGCTATGTTTAATGACTTTATTAGTGAGTTTCGGATGGTTTAGAAAATGATTTTGAAGTGTTAAAGCAAAAAGCAAAAAGTGGTTGAGAACATTAAATGCACTGATCAGAAAGTTGCACAACTTTGGCTAATCCACCTGCACACGGTTGCAAAAGCATTAAAGAATGTTTCCTACAACAAGCAACTGTATTTCCAACGGATTAATTCGCAGAAGGTCAACACCGATTACTTGGCCAAATGGATTAAGCTAAGGACGAGAGAGATGCCAAAACCACTTCCTAACCTTGGCACAACTTCTCCAACGGATCTATTTGGAAAGCAACGGTCATTTAATGATCTCTGGGTATAAATAGAGTTGCATTCAAGTCTTTCCAACAACTACACCTGCTGAAGACGAAAATCATTCAAGTCTCATATTTATTTCTCCAGTTTATCTCGTGTAGTATCTTGTGATACATTGAGCTTCAAAAGTGCTTATCATATCTACTCTTAGAGAGAGTTTATTTCTCAATATATCATTCATTGTAATAATCTCAAGTCGTGACTTGGAGATTGGGAAAATTAGAGTACAACTTGTAAGGGGGAGTGTGTCCTAGGTTGAGGAGCATCCCGTTGGAAATTATGCCCTAGGGGCAATTCATTGTACTTTGGATATTTAAGTTATTTAAAGTATTCTCTTTAGTTATCATTTTCGTTTGCATGTTCGTATTGATAACGCATCCCTGGATACATCTTATAGATTATCCTAAATGTCCACGGTCGGTCATCTACGCGGGAGCGAAGATGAGTTAAGACCGATATGACTTTGATGAAGTATGGAGATACGAATCAAAGTCATGGGCACTTGTAAGAGTACAAGGTCTTTGACCGACCCACTATGAGAAAGCCGCATGGATCTAGTCATAAGCTTATCTCATGTATAACCGCGTCACGACGCCACTATGACTTGAGATCATCATGGATTCCTACATGATGAATCACTGTCTTTGACCTAGTCAAAAGTCACCTTTGACCGGTGATGATAAAGGCCGGATCGGGATCGTGGTTTTCATGCGGAGGGACGTGAATGGTCAAGATGGAATTTGTCCCTCACATTTGTAGAGAGATATCTTGGGCCCCTCGATGAGTGAGTCTAAGAAATGTATGGCCATACTTGTGATGGAAAGGAGTTTCCATTTCACTTATTAGACGCTCGAGAATCGAGAAAGTAATGGTCAAGAAAAGGAAGTTGACATTATCCATGCCTCATCCTTGACCAAATTATCGCGTGACAAAAGGGATGTGACATGGTTGTATGATAGGTTGTATCGTGTCATCGATCCCCATGTGAATTGGGGAGTCGCAATGTCTTGCTAGAGGCCGCTTGCAATTTGTGGGTTGACACAGTGTTGGCCCACTGCCAATCTCACATGGGCCTGCAGGGTCGCACACAAGAATAATCCAACACGGGTAAAAGTGTCCAAGTTTATTGAATCTCGGATTAATCGAGATTAATGAATACTTGAATTTAATGCGGGGTAAATATATATATATATATATATATTTAAATTCGAAAATAATATAATGATATTATTTAATTGAGATTAAAATATTATTATTATATTATTTGTTTTATGTTTAATTTATTTGATAAATTAAATATCTAAAACAAACAGAGATATTGTATCTCATTTAATTTTCGAATAAAGATATTATTGTCTATTTAATTTAAATTGAGATATTAGTATCTCGATTTAAATAAATAGATAGATGTCATTTCTCGGATTTAATTTATTGAGATAAATTAAATCGAAGGCTTTTAAATTTGGATTAAATAAATAGGTTGGATTAAATCTATCGATAGATTTAATTAATTATTTTTTAATCTAGATTCGAATTCAAAATTTCGATCGGCTTTTAATTCGATTAAATAAATATTATTATATTAGATCTATCGGATAGATTTAATTAATATATATTTAATCCGATCTAAAGTTTGAATTCAAAAATTAATACGATTAATTTTGCATTAAATACGCCGAACGTGTTTTAGAAAACCTACGGGACTTTCGATCGAGCGTATTCGAAAAGCCGTGAGAAACCCTAGAGTGAATAATAGAGAGAGACGCAAAGAGGCGCTAGCACGCTGCGTAGCCGTGTTCGGGAATTGTTCGTGTGGATACGGTGGAGGAAGCCGATTCTACGAGTCGTCTTCTGCTGATCGAGGAGGTAGCCCACATGTTCAACGAAGAAGAAACCGCGAACGAGTTCTTAAAAGGTAATATCCGGATTCCTTAGCCTTGGTTTAAACGCACCTGAGTGATCCTCAGGACGGGATTCGTAGAAATTTTAATCCGCTGCGTTGTACGAATCCCAACACATCCTTCATTTACAGAGTGGGTATCTGATTGTAAACAGAGTACAGCTTGTAAGGGGGAGTGTGTCCTAGGTTGAGGAGCATCCTTCGTTTACAGAGTGTGTATCTGTTTGTAAGCAATTACAGCTTGTAAGGGGGAGTGAGTCCTAGGGAGAGGATCATCCTGAGTACAGAGTATGTAATTGCAATTGAGTGATAGTGGAAAATCCTAGAGTGTTTCTGGGGACTGGACGTAGGTCAAAGAGTTGGACCGAACCGATAAATCCTTGTGTCCAGCTTCTTCTTCCCTCACTCTCTTTACCTCTGTTTTTATAGCTTCAAAACAGAGCATTTACTGAAAAGTTTTAAAATACCCAATTCACCCCCCCTCTTGGGTATATAGCTCCACTTACAAGATATAGATCCTTCAGTATGCCGCGAAGAAAGTGAACCCATCTTATACCTATAACCAAAAAGTAGAAATCAGAAATGGAAGATATACCTGAATAAAAGGAGCTATTGCGTCATGAAGAAGAAGTCAATAGACCGGGATGATTCTGGCTGCCAGAAGTCAGGATGGATTCGGAGACTAAGTTATGACGACACGAGGCTAAAGTGAACTCGGTTAAAGAGTCACAGCCACTTGCAATAAGTTGGGAGCTCATATAGATACAGTCGTAACACAGACCGATATATCCCTTTGGGTGGGATCCCAGGTTAGTTTGATGAATATCCCGGCTCTTAGTTTGTGACAGTGGAGTAGGTATACCCTTATCCAGATTGATAGTTTCACCCCGGCTCCTATTTACTGGAGGCTGAGACCTTTCTATACTCCCCTTACTATGCCTTCCACGAAGCAAGGCTGCTCGACACTCTTGTTTAGTAGGGGAAATACCCCAGAACTAGAACTGGGCACCAGGAGGAACTGTGCAGCGCAACTCTTCCTCTTCTTCTGGAGTTATTTTATTCTTCTCTATCGACAACGGAGGACACACCCTGAGAAAATGTGTTCGGTAAAAAGGTGGGAAAAGGAGATATAGCAAATTGATGCTCCATAGATTTAAGGCATGACACTGGAAATGAAATACTAAGAATCAAGGTATAAAGGTGTTCGTACTCAAAGAGGGACACCAAGAAACCCAAAGGCCTCAGTCTACCCAGAAAACCCTACCAAAGCCTACCCAGAAACCAACTTCTCAAAAAACACAGGTGAAGAAGCAAGCATAAGGCAGTAGCGAATCAAAGAACAAAAGGAAAAGCAAAAGAAATAGGAAGAAACTATGAGAATACTTGGTGTTATGAAGGTGTGAGAAGCCTGAAATGTGTATACGGGTGGATCGCAAGAGGGCAGGTTTCAGAAGAAAGTGAGAGGTTTCTTGGAAGAAAGAGATAGCAGCGACGTGAGAAGTGGTGCGAATGGAGAGAGAAATGCTAATATAAACGTAACCATTGAGGGTATGAATCTAAAAAGTCGAGGGCAAAAAGAGGCAATTCACTCAAAAAGTGATGATGATGCGCGAGAAATGATGTGTGCATTTAATGCGTATAGTATGCGCATTTAATGTGCCCAAATGCCACAGGCAGCTAAGTATGGCGGTTCTACTTTTTGACAGTCAAAACTAGCCAGCTGTCAATTGGCCATGATGACGTAAGAGGAAACAGAAGCCCACTCGGGCAAATGAAGCTGATCAATACATGAAGAACAAACGAATTGAACCGGATTCTCTTCATGATAATCCGGATTAGGGGGAAACCCGTCGCTGAAGCAAATTAACCCAGGAACCTGGATGATTAATGAATATCCCGGTAACCATGAAAATAAATGAAGCAGAGTGATCTCGGATCCTCTTCACAAAGTGTAGAACGCGAGTGATTCCAGAGTTCGTTGAACCCAGACAAAAGCTGAACAGAAATCAAGTTGAAGTAACTCAGATATTATATCCGGCTTAAATACTAAATGCACCCCAGGAGCCTAGAGACTTGAACTACCGAGTTGGGGGTAATTGTTACAAACCTTTACAAGGCCCACTTAATATATGGCCTAACAAGGGGCAATCCATATCAGAATCTGCCTATAATGGAGAGAGATCCTAACTGATCTATAATCAACGAATATCCTAATTAGGGATGACAATTTGTAGGTGTGGCAACATAATATGTGGGCTGCAAGGCGCACAGGGCCCAATTGTCCAAACCCTAAGGAAATGTCTATAAATAAGAGGTAAACCTAAAAGGTACACACTTTCTATTCATTCTCATTTACTATTCAGCCGTCACTATGCATGTAACATCCCAATTTTCGAAAGCGTTTTCATGGTATCATGATCAGAGTAAAGCATCGGAAGTAAATAGTATTTAAAAAGTAACTGATAAAATCCACTGTAATGTATGTGATCAGCCTTAATGGCGGGTACAAAAATTTCAAATATCATAAGTACAAACAAAAGGACTATCTCCAGTAGGCTCCTAGATCTCTTCGCTTACCCTTGTCTCCTATCCTGTTTACTCCGGATCCACGAAGCTATGGTAAGAGCCGAGGTTCAATACCCATTGAACCTCGGGTAACTAGCATTAACCTCATGTTTATGTACAAGTATGTATGACAGTTATCTCATGACATCACAGCTATGTTCACATATAAAAAAAGTAATAACAACACAAATGCCACCGCATATGAATGTTATTACGATCCGCACTATTCACCCGGTGCCACGGTGTACATCCGTGTCCTCAACGCTAGGAAAACTCAACGGCGTTATCATGACTATAACCCGTATAAAGCTGTATGTGTATGAACAATTCTTTTTAAAAACAGAGTCACAGTTTATGAACATATCTATCACATATAGGTATACGGTAAACATCGAGTTAGTGTTACGACGCTTAGTACCTTCGTCGGCGATTTTGGTACGTCGTTGGTCGGATGGTGATCACGTTTATCCTATAATGGTAATATCGCATTTATTAATTTACAAATAATATCCTAGAAGATATCCTAGTCCCTAATGACCTTTTTACCCTTGCTGTATTTATTTTTCACCTTATTTCCTCAAAATTCGTAGAACAACGTTGGTGCCAATTTGGCAGATTTCTGTCTAACTTTGAAAAATCATAACTAATTCTAGAAAAATCAAAACGAGGATCCGTAAAATTCTATGGAATCCTCAGGATGTTATTTGCAAGTAAAAATAATCACCTTTGCCCAGATTCTACGTATCATTCCCAGGTTTAAAGTTTGGAGTCTCTGCCCAGAATTTTTCCAGAAATTCATAGCCTAACTTTGAGGATTTTTATCTCTCTGTACAGAAATCATTTTGACATGTTCTTGACATATTTAAAAATCCCTATATGTCTAATTTAACCATGAATTTTCTCAGAATGTTTTGATCATATTTTCGTTATGAAATTCTGGTGTTTTCATCACTGCGTCCAGAAATTCCGAGACCGATGAAATTTCGCCAGAACTTCGTTACTTTGATGATTTTCTTTCAGAAATTTTGCTATACAACCTCCCTCACCAATTTTTCAAGATAAAGCCAATTTTGACCATAAAAACTTGTAAATAAAATTACTCTAGCAAATTTTAAGATCTAAGATACTTCTATCTAAGAATTTAAAGACTAAAAACTAAAGAACTCAAAGCTAGAGCTAGGGAACTTACCAAGAACCTTGCTCCTCCTTATTCAAGACTCCTCACTCTCACTTTCACTCTCTATATCAGATTTACTAAGCTTGCTTTGGTGTGAAATTTGTGAAGAGGTTGGTGCTCTATTTATAGGAAAAAGCTATGGCACACTTGTAATTCTCTAACCTACACATCTTTCATTTGTGGCCATGGGTTTAAATCTGAATACATCTTCCTACAAGGCCAAAAAACGTGGCCTACCTCCCCCCATTCTTCCTCCTTTGATTTTTCACCAAAGCCTCTTGCCTTGGTGTCAAAATTGTCCCCATGTGTAAAGCTTTTGGCCCCAAGAGTGCTTTGGTGGCTCTTTCTCCTTCATGCACTCTCCAAGCATGCATTGGTGGCATCTCCATCTTCATTCATTTCCCAACTTGGTGTTCTAATTCCCTAGTTACTCTAAGTATACTTGTAACTAGATGACTTTGGTGATTGGTTAGCAATTAAGCAAAATACTCTTAGGGTTTAGTCTTTAATTAGCTTAATCTTTGGTCATTAATCCTAAAATGGTGTTTTAGGTGTTATTAAATTTATTTGATTGGTTGCTAATCATGATCATTAATAATCATCTTTATGCTAATCCTAACCCCTTATTGGTCCTTGACCTTTAATTATCCTAATACATCTTTAATTGGTGACTATTAACATTAATTGTAAAGAATTACCTAAATATTCCATTAGTGTAATTTTAATTGCTCTTTAATTGTTGGTAATTGCCCCTTAATTGTTTCAAGTGTTTTGATAATTCTTTTTGGCTTTTATGACTTAAATATGAACTTGGTATTAATTTAATCTCTTGACAATTACAAAAATTGGTGTTTAAGCCCCCTTTGATTAATTGTGAAGTCTTGCACAATTTATTTAATTTGGTGAAGATTTAGTTGGTCTTTAATTGCCATTAATTTCTCTAAATTCACTTAAGTATTTTCATAACACTTTCTTGCTCTTTTAAATTCCACATGAACCATGGT
Organism: Acacia acuminata; assembly: GCA_019022655.1. Classification (NCBI taxonomy): domain Eukaryota; kingdom Viridiplantae; phylum Streptophyta; class Magnoliopsida; order Fabales; family Fabaceae; genus Acacia; species Acacia acuminata. The sequence continues at coordinate 674,048 of JAFJYI010000056.1, read as the reverse complement.
TTAATATGGTATTTATTATATTTTATGATATCTTATGATGCCTAATAAAATTTAGAATATTAAATTATTGGTCACCTTAATCCTAAAGAAAAATTATCTAGAAAATAGGATAAACTTATCACAAAATTTGAGACCACATATTCACCTATTTTAAATAGGTTTTAACTATCAAAATATTGTATTCAAGGTAAATGAGAATTTTGGGTATTACATTTCTCCCCCCGTTAAATAAAATTTCGCCCTCGAAATTTGCCCTATACTAATTAGACCTTGAACTATAATTTCGAAACTTACTCTTATACTAATTAGACTTCGGACCATACACTCGGATATTTACTCGTCGATCACTTTTATGTTTAAGTCGTTTCTCTCGGTGATCAAGAATTCGCTCCGCTCGACTACAAAGGTATTGCCACGTCGTATTTTGACGTCCTACTACACAAATGTCTTCGTGGCGTCTACATACCGTGGCAACAAAAGATACTTCATATTTATATGACACGATTATGGTTTGGTTGGTGTATTGAGGAATACGAAATACGTTATAGAGGTTAATCAAGTCTGGGGGTAAGGCATATCTGACTGGTTCATGTTTAGTTAAAACTCCGAATGGCCCTACATATTGCGGTCCTAATTTTGCCTCTCTAGCGTTCTACCGACACCGGTTACTGGGGATAATATATGATCGTTGACTTCGAGCTTTAGAGATCTTCCCCTCTTGTCCACGTAGCTCCTCTGTCTGCTTTGTGCTGCTAGGGGTTGTCTCGTGCTCACCGTAATTTGTTTAGAGGTCTGGTCAATCAGATCTGGTCCAAGCGATTCCTGCTCAGATAACGGTGACTGACACGTTCTCCCTTGACGTTCAATCGTACAAACTCAGAAAGTTCTAGATATCTAGTCTATTCCCTTACTATGCATGCTTACTTAGCACGCACTCTAATATTCAATTAATAATCTCATTCATTTTGTACCCGGTATAGTATTCAAACATAAGACCTACTCGCCCATCCCCATCGTGCTTGGTTACGCAGCCTCACCGCTCGACCTATTCAGCCTCTCGGCTTAACACATATTGGCCTTCCAGCTCAATCCATTACCACAACACTAGGGATTTTAGCCTTAATACCTAGGAGATTATCCTCGAGCTTTAGGCATTTCAACTATTACAGGTACGGTAAATGTTTTGCCGACTCAAGATGTACTTGTAGACATACTAGTCTAAGGTCACTATAACAATTTGCATTTCACATAATGATAAGTACTACTGTCTTAAGGCCTAGGGACACTGCCCCGTGTACATTCGTGCACCTAGATTTCGAGCATCTGCTCGTCTATTTTATCTAAACCTCTCCCAAGTCTAACTCTTAGACTATATTAGAAGCTTGATACTAGTTTCTATACAAGAATTATTGATTACAACGACAAATCTTTTCTTTGCTAAGGTAATTACTACGCCAAATTCCTAATCATAAGATGAGGACTTCAATTTTTAACATTTTTATTAGGAGAAAAGTTAATGTACTATGCTCAAAGTAACCAAAAAAAAAAAAATCGTTTCAGCGAACTTCCAAAACAACTTTTAAGTACCATTTAGTTTCCATGAATTTCACATGATACTATAAATTCCATGTTCAATACTTATCAACAGATGCAAATAATAAGAAGACAAAAATTCAAATTCGCATTACTACGAACCTACACACTCCAATTTATGTTTTATATACCTGAAATCTAATGGTTTGGACAGGGAGTTCAATACAAACATATTAGTACGCGGTGTACTAAAGTAGGGTTGTAGGAGTATCAACAACAAACATACTCACTCTTCATTTAAATAGATGTTCAAGATTTACTCAAGTGCATACTCAAAACCTCATTTTAGAGTTTTATTTCTTAACGTCCGGATCTAATCCCTATGGTTTCCAAATGCAATAGATAGCCTTCAAAACTTTTGAGTCAAAAAGTTCGTGTTTAACAATTTCAAAATGAGACAAGGATATATAATGTATGGTTATCTCATTATGATAAAGTGATAAGAAATCTTAATTTCAATGGGTCAAGGGTACAATGTATTTCAAGATAGGGTTCCTATGTAATGCATGCCACCAAGTACCCTTTTATGACTAGTTTATTCATCAGGTTTCATTAAATTTTAACATGCATCATTTTAAAGCTAATCCCTTCTTAACACACCAATAACTAACAATCAAACTTACGACAGAAGAGATTACTAAAACAAAGTTAATGGATGGTCAAGTAATTTGAGAAAAATGATATCAACAATATTTATTGGTTCAGACCTTCACAAGTGTGATAACAAAAATTGGCAGAGTGGTAATGCACATACTTAAAATGGAACTTAATACGGTATACTCTAGGCCATTTTAATTCGTTAAAGATTTTCTGGTATAATGAAGTAAAATTTCCGAACTCGATTTGTCAATATAATTAAATGAAGCAAGTAATATCACAAGAATGTACAAATCATAGCATCATTAGACATGGAAACTCTTTTTAGAATAGGTTAACATAAAACACTTAGATTTTTAACTAACTATTCAAGTGTTACTTCCAACATATGACTATGCAAGCGTCACCATTTAGAGTTCTTACAAATAAATGGTTGGAATTAAAGTAATTACATACTCAAGATTTAATGAAACACCGCAACAATACGCATTTTAACAAGGAGAATCACTTTCAAAAGCATAGTTTCATACTAGCTTAGTTGGGAAAATTTAAGTGAAATGCTCAGGTTAGATTTCTAAGTGAATGAACAATTGGTGAACATGTTGTCTATGAGTTATATTTGGTTGGGAATTTTTTAGAAAATGAAGTAAGCGTCTAAACATATGTGTAACATACTTAATATATTAACTCCTACAAGTTTCAAGTCCTAACAACAACCTTAAAGCGCAATTATCCAATGCAATCTCATGTAAAACATGTTTAGCAGTAAGCATATGATCACAAAAGGTTTTTAATGTCAAATAGAGAACACCAGATTCTAATCATGCAAATGGTCCAAATGATAAAAGAGAGTTCATACAAGGCATTACTTGATTTATCATAAACTTCATGATGATGCTTAAATTCTATTCAATAAGATACATTTTTTTTTTCATAACAACATAAAGAAACGGATTTTTGAGTTTTGGCAAGATGTATGTAAAACTTTTAAAAACAAAATCAATCATGCATATAAGGAAAACCAAACTCAATATCATATACCACATAAACTTCACTTTCCCTCTTACGTACTTTCACGTTTTTATTCAAACACTAGTATGGATACCAACAGGTTAACAGAACTAACTGTTTTCTAGACTTGTCTCCTAACATACACTTAGGTATTAGTCCACTAATTCTTTTTCTTTCTTGAGTACATACTTCAAAATGAGTCTTTCAATACTAGCTAACCTGTCCTTTATCATTAAGATATCTCGTACTATCTATGAAAATAAACTGACTTAAAGGGGTAGAGCAAAATGGACCACCTATACGGCCCTCAATGATGCCTTGATTATGATTATGCCCAGGTTCATAACGATAATCAAGACCCCAATGAAAAACATTGCTCTAGGTACTGGAATTGGTTTTATTTGCGGTTGTCTAGTTCTACCTCTACACTTATTTCTATCTCCGCTTTGTAATTGTGAGAACAGTATCTTCTCATTGATCATTTGTATGGCTCGCCGTTAGTTAATCACAATCAAGAATGGCATCAATGTCATGAAAGGATAATCGAGATAAGGTCTATAATATACGTTCACGTTCATATACGTAATTTGGTTCGAGACATGTTTTAAAAGCAAAAGATTTCACACTTAGTGGTGTAGCTACTATAAGGTAATCTATAGGTATGTGCCCCTAAACGTCTTATACATAAATATGAAATAAACGAGTGATTAGCACTCGAATCACATAATGCCTAGAGTAGATTCCTATTGAGAGATAGTCCCTTGGACCTCCCCCGGGGATTTTCTGGCCTCTTACTTGTTCAGTGTTATTACCTGGCCTAAGTTTCGTGGCCTTATCACTCGTAGTTCTCTAACTCTATCTCTAACTCCACCTCGGCCTCTAGGAACTCCAGTTCCTTGCAAATTTGTCATCTTATCTTTCTATTAAGAATGACACACATTAAGGAATACTGTAATTTTCTAAACAAACATATACTCCACATAAGGTAATATACCCTTCATAACAAACTAACCGGCTTTAATACTTTGTCTCTCATATTTCCATATTGTCGTACTAATAACTATTTGTTTACATGTTGCCTAAAACTAGCATAGTTTGAACTATAATGTTCTGCCTTTAGAAAATTCATCCGTAGAGCGCTTATCAGCTCTTTGTGTGTACTCAAGACACGTTGCAGGGTATTTGGGTTTATAAAAAGATTCACTTCCAAAATCATCTTGGTAGCTTAACAGCTGGAAATACACACGTTGATCATTGACGGATGAATGATCTGATCCTATAGGTCTTTTCTGGCTCAGAGGGTCTACTCAGAGGGTATACTAGCCATTGGTTCTGGGTCCACTACATTCAGGGATACTGAATGAAAAAGGTGTTTGATCATATATGGTTTCGTAAGGATATTCCGGGTCGGGGTGGTATTCAGGTTCAGGGTTAATTATCGGAGCAATATCATATTCAGGAGCAGAAAGATGTATTAGCTCAAGGTTAAGTTCTAGAATGGGGTTCTAGAGTGGGGTGTAACTGATCAGGTTGAAGTACATGTTCAGGATTGTACACTAGCTTAGGATGGTATACTTCTGAGGGTTTATTGTTATGAATGGGTACAAGGGGTTTTTCAGGGTTTGGATGATCTACCGACTCAAGGTGATACACTGGTTCGGATTAATATACTAGTTCGAAATGATACACTGGTCTAGGGTTGTAGGATTCATCAAAATACTCTGGTTTGAAATGGTACTTGGGTTCCGGATCAGCTACAGGTTCGGGCTCATTATTGAGGTAGCATGCTGTTCTGGGTGGTATTCTGGCTCTGGTTCGCCATCGGGGTAGTTGGCATATACTCGTGGTCTAAATGGTATTTTGGAGCGGGGAAATATGGTTCTAGTTCGAGCATAGGCATAGGGGGTGGATTTGTTGGTTCCGGGTTCAGTCTTACTTTTACGTTTCCAGAGATTACTGATCGACGTGCTACACGTCTCCTTCTCCCATAATAATCTACGTAGGGAAACTCGTCTGTTTATCACTACAACAACACCAGGGTTTTATCAGTACTTGTTTTCAAAAGATGCTCTAAGATAATGGCTTAGAGCCCAACTTAGTTAATCAAACTGATTGGCCAGGTAGGTGTCTATCATGGGAGCCTCACCGTGCTAGGGTGACTGATTGGCTGATCCACATAGACTAGCCCCGCTTCGGCACCAATGGTTTACTATAACGAGCCAGGTTCTTGCCAGGCAAAATACTTTTGAAAACTCGAACCTAACTTCGTTACTCAAACGATCCGGCCGAGGTGTATTTGTGGAAGCCTCGCCGAGGTTAACAGCGACGATTGACAACCACAAAACCCTTTCTAGACACCAGATCAAGTTTTTGAAGTAGCATAGTTAAATTCGTGCCGGATGTCTCGCTCCGATACCAAAATGTAACATCCCAATTTTCGAAAGCGTTTTCATGGTATCATGATCGAGTAAAGCATCGGAAGTAAATAGTATTTAAAAAGTAACGATAAAATCCACTTGTAATGTATGTGATCAGCCTTAATGGCGGGTACAAAAATTTCAAATATCATAAGTACAAACAAAAGGACTATCTCCAAAGGCTCTAGATCTCGTCGCTTACCCTTGTCTCCATCCCCGTTTACTCCGGATCCCGAAGCTATGGTAAGAGCGAGGTTCAATACCCATTGAACCTCAGGTAACGGTTAACCTCATGTTTATGTACAAGTATGTATGACAGTTATCTCATGACATCACAGCTATGTTCACATATAAAAAAAGTAATAACAACACAGCCACCGCATATGAATGTTATTACAGTCTGCACTATTCACCAGTGCCACGGTGTACATCCGTGTCCTCAACGCTAGGAAAACTCAACGGCGTTATCATGACTATAACCCGTATAAAGCTGTATGTGTATGAACAATTCTTTTTAAAAATAGAGTCACGGTTTATGAACATATCTATCACATATAGGTATACAAAAACATCGAGTTAGTGTTACAAGACGCTTCCGTACCTTCGTCGGCGATTTCGGTACGTCGTTGGTCGGATGGTGATCACGTTTATCCTATAATGGTAATATCGCATTTATTAATTTACAAATAATATCCTAGAAGATATCCTAGTCCCTAATGACCTTTTTACCCTTGCTGTATTTATTTTTCACCTTATTTCCTCAAAATTCGTAGAACAACGTTGGTGCCAATTTGGCAGATTTCTGTCTAACTTTGAAAAATCATAACTAATTCTAGAAAAATCAAAACGAGGATCCGTAAAATTCTATGGAATCCTCAGGATGTTATTTGCAAGTAAAAATAATCACCTTTGCCCAGATTCTACGTATCATTCCCAGGTTTAAAGTTTGGAGTCTCTGCCCAGAATTTTTCCAGAAATTCATAGCCTAACTTTGAGGATTTTTATCTCTCTGTACAGAAATCATTTTGACATGTTCTTGACATATTTAAAAATCCCTATATGTCTAATTTAACCATGAATTTTCTCAGAATGTTTTGATCATATTTTCGTTATGAAATTCTGGTGTTTTCATCACTGCGTCCAGAAATTCCGAGACCGATGAAATTTCGCGTAACTTCGTTACTTTGATGATTTTCTTTCAGAAATTTTGCTATACAACCTCCCTCACCAATTTTTCAAGATAAAGCCAATTTTGACCATAAAAACTTGTAAATAAAATTACTCTAGCAAATTTTAAGATCTAAGATACTTCTATCTAAGAATTTAAAGACTAAAAACTAAAGAACTCAAAGCTAGAGCTAGGGAACTTACCAAGAACCTTGCTCCTCCTTATTCAAGACTCCTCACTCTCACTTTCACTCTCTATATCAGATTTACTAAGCTTGCTTTGGTGTGAAATTTGTGAAGAGGTTGGTGCTCTATTTATAGGAAAAAGCTATGGCACACTTGTAATTCTCTAACCTACACATCTTTCATTTGTGGCCATGGGTTTAAATCTGAATACATCTTCCTACAAGGCCAAAAACGTGGCCTACCTCCCCCCCATTCTTCCTCCTTTGATTTTTCACCAAAGCCTCTTGCCTTGGTGTCAAAATTGTCCCCATGTGTAAAGCTTTTGGCCCCAAGAGTGCTTTGGTGGCTCTTTCTCCTTCATGCACTCTCCAAGCATGCATTGGTGGCATCTCCATCTTCATTCATTTCCCAACTTGGTGTTCTAATTCCCTAGTTACTCTAAGTATACTTGTAACTAGATGACTTTGGTGATTGGTTAGCAATTAAGCAAAATACTCTTAGGGTTTAGTCTTTAATTAGCTTAATCTTTGGTCATTAATCCTAAAATGGTGTTTTAGGTGTTATTAAATTTATTTGATTGGTTGCTAATCATGATCATTAATAATCATCTTTATGCTAATCCTAACCCCTTATTGGTCCTTGACCTTTAATTATCCTAATACATCTTTAATTGGTGACTATTAACATTAATTGTAAAGAATTACCTAAATATTCCATTAGTGTAATTTTAATTGCTCTTTAATTGTTGGTAATTGCCCCTTAATTGTTTCAAGTGTTTTGATAATTCTTTTTGGCTTTTATGACTTAAATATGAACTTGGTATTAATTTAATCTCTTGACAATTACAAAAATTGGTGTTTAAGCCCCTTTGATTAATTGTGAAGTCTTGCACAATTTATTTAATTTGGTGAAGATTTAGTTGGTCTTTAATTGCCATTAATTTCTCTAAATTCACTTAAGTATTTTCATAACACTTTCTTGCTCTTTTAAATTCCACATGAACCATGGTTTAATAGGGTATTTATTATATTTTATGATATCTTATGATGCCTAATAAAATTTAGAAGATTAAATTATTGGTCACCTTAATCCTAAAGAAAAATTATCTAGAAAATAGGATAAACTTATCACAAAATTTGAGACCACATATTCACCTATTTTAAATAGGTTTTAACTATCAAAATATTGTATTCAAGATAAATGAGAATTTTGGGTATTACAATGCACACACACCACCCCTTTTTGGCTAAATGTCATATATGCGCACAATGATCCTACATTGTCCTCAATATCTACTTCATAGATATCTTGGAGTAATCATATTCTCTTTTGTATATATCTGCCTTATAGATATCTTGGAGTAGCAATCTGATCCAATATAAACACACTAGTCCAGAAGGGCTAGACATATGTTGTTATTATACAGAATATTGGCGTCCACTGTAGGGAATTGGTAAATTTTGATTCTTGTTACCAAAGATGGTTGCCACAGAAGTAGTAGTCAGATACCTTTGCACGAGCCATTGGTAGAAGATCCACCGCAACAAAATCCGAAACAAAAGTTTCAGCATCAACCGCAATCGGAGGATATGATCGTTCTAGAATATAACCAAGTGCATGTTGATGATGTATCTGACACAGCATCTTCCCCAGCATTCGCGTTAACCCCTCAGCACGTGATTTCCAACTAAAGTTTTACCCCGTTTCTTAACCCTTCTATCTAACGATAAAATGACCTCCTCAATATGTTGATTCTTCTCAAACGTTTGCATGTCTTGTGTTTATTGTGGAGGGAATCATTTATATGAGCAATGTCCATATAGTACAACTAGTCATTTTGTGAGGGATGATTTTGTTAGGAACCAAGTTTATTTTGATCATTTATTTTGTCCTAGTGAAAGTTTTGAGCAACAAAATTTTAGGGAACCACATGTCTATTGTTCTCATGAAAATGCCCTACTTTTTACTCTTATCCACATATTGAAAAACAAACCATTGAGTATAAGGAAAAATCTAATTTAGAAAGATTATTTGAGGAGTATGTGGAAGCATCAGAGAGATCTAGTAGAGAGCAAAAGGAGATTGTCACTAGCATTAAGTCAAGTGTTCAAAATATTGGGGTATATGCGAGTCAAATTATTTCAACCCTTGAGACTATGAGGCAAGATAATTCCTTAAGCTTAATGATCACTTCTTATGATGATAATGATTATTGCGAGCAAGTTGAAGGTGCGGAATTGCATGAGATTGTGGATAATGTAGAAAGTGATTATGAGCTTGAAATTGATTTAGATGAGAATAGTGGATGTCTTGAAGAGGTTTCAGTTATGAAGCCTAAGGATTGTGATTTTGGTGATCAAATTGATGTGGATATCCCAAAAGTTGTTGTTGTTCCTAGCTCTCCTATTGAAAAATTGACTCTTACTGATAAGAGTTAAGTGGATTTTGTGGGATGCTCTAAATTTCTGGAAGCTCATAAATCTGTTTGCAAGGATGTGCATGTTGTGCTTTATTTGAATTCAGTAAATGCTTGTAATCCACGATTGTCTATGATTGAGGAAGTACAAGTAATTAACTGGAATGATCAACTTTTGTGTGTAACATTTTGTTGCTTGAAAAGGAATGATGACAAGGTAATTGAGGTGTTTGATACTTATGATTAGTGGTTTGTTTTGAGAAGTCTAGATGAAGACTATAAATTTAGCGCTTCTTGGGAGGCAACCCAATGATTTTGTTCGCATGTTTTTATTATTATTTTTTTCTTTTTTTCTATTCGGGTTTAAAGATGATCAATCCTCTTATGGATGCAAAATCTTGCTTGTGCATTGTTCCATCCTCAAAATTTGAAACATCATGGATGGTACTAAAAGAAGAACGCTACATCGAGTTAGAAACCTAAACCAGGGAAGTACTAGTTCCTTTCCCTCTTTATTGATTTTTGCAACATTGAGGACAATGTTTGATTTAAGTGTGGGGGAGGATATGATTTCTTTAGTTCTTTAGGTGATGCTTGTCCTTATTCAATTGAAAAGAATTTTTTATTGAAATTTTTGCGTTGTTTAGGATTGACCTTAACTTTGAGTTTTCCCCATCTTAGAAAATTTTATCAAGTCAAAAATTAAAATAGAAAAGAATGTTTCAATTAAGTCTCTAAGCCTTGAAATTTTGTATCAATCTTGAGATTGACTATGAGAATAGGTATTAGTTTGTAATATGATCAACAGATTATTAGCTTAGGAATATTTTGCTACATGATTTATTTAGAAAATTAGATGATGACCTTTGCTAGCTAAGTAAAGCTTTTGTTTTAGGAAATGACTCTAAAACAAATGCCGCTGTTGAAAGTGGGGTATAACCAAAGCATATGGGCATAATTTCATTTTAGAAGCATTTAAACCCTTAGTCCAAACTGAATGCGATAATTAAGGCAAATGGATTTGAGATAAACACCTAAATTGATTTATATATATAACTAAAATCAATATAAATGAATCAAACAATGTGAGATTTTTATTTTAAGAATTTGAGGAGAAATGACACTCTGACACATGTCACAACCCATAATCCTTTTGGTCCAGGGAAATCCACCACATAGTGCCATGATTCAAATCCACAAGCTAATCTTTCTTTAAAACTTCTTTTTTACTTGTCAACTATCATGCTCACACATATATATAGCACATACATTTGAACGTGGGGATTCAATTGCGGAAACTGCAAATTAGAAACTATTGTGATCTAGGACTGAGAATTCATACGTAGAGCAAACACAACTTTAAGAATGTCCTCAGAAACAAATTTGTCTACCAAACTTGATCAGAACAACAATTTTTTTTCATACGCAGAGAAAACTCCCAGACATGATCAGACTGTAACAAAATTCATAAGCAGAGGGAAGAGTACACATAATCAAACAGTAACATTTTTTTTTTGTCCACCAAACTTTGTAATATCTTTCAAACTCCCAGAGAAACAAATTTGGTGCAAGATATTTGAACATTGTGTACCAAAGTAACAAACCCTTGTTTCGAACTCCCTTGTTGCGTAATTGATGCAGAGAAAGCCACGAAAAACAATTCATAGGCAGACGCAGAGCAAGACATTCAAAACTCGCGGTGAAACTAGAAGAAAACCAAATAGGAAAAGAAAGAAAACTCACCTCAACACTGAAACTCGCGGTGACCGTCGACGGACTGAGACGTCACCGGTGAGGAGAGGAGAGGTGCCAGGAAGAGAACAAGAGGACGCAAGGTCAAGCAGTCGGGCAGTCGAAGACAACAAAGACCAACCCTAATTATTTTAAGCTGTCCTACGATTAAATTCAACAAATTGCAACTAGAGCTAAAAAAAGGGAGAAAGACGCTGTACAAAGTCAACAAAGAAGCTACAGAAAAAAGTAGGAGTAAAAGAAAGAGAGTGGAAGCAAAAGACTACTCAAATGCCAGCCGGCATAGAGCAAAAGTAGACAATAGTCTTTTTGTGAGAAAAAAATACAAGATGGTAGATGTGCGTTTGACAAAAAACAGTGGTGTATTTTTATTTAAAATTATATTATAATATAAGTATTATTTTCATCTTTCTATATCTTCAATTTTCATCAGGGGAGTCCATGTTTCAGACTTCTCCCCAAAAGTGTGACTGATTCAAATGCACAGGTGTATATTACCTTGCCTTGCTGCTGGTGGAACGACCCTGGTTTCCATTGCTCTGGTAGGATTATCCATTTTAGAAGCCATAATGAATCACCATGTATGCTACTGATTCAACCATGGCTTCAATTACAAATTCAAGTTTGGTGTTTCAGCTTTAGAACCAAAGAAATCTCTGAACGTTATAATTGTACTTGTTCAGTTCAATCCCACTTCAAAAATTCGAGGACGGAGAGAAAATGCTACACGCTACTATGCGTTGATATTGTGCAAGTTTATGAGATTGATCATAACCAAAAAGCCCAAAGAGCGCTTTGAGTTGAGGTTTAAAAATCACGTTTACGTAAGTTGAGACAAAACTCCTCTCACATATTTACTTCGTATACTATAAATCACGACGGAAAAGTAGCTTCCGTCACTAATTCAAATAGACACTGAATTTGACTCCGCATAAGGCATCGCTGCTGTTAAGTGAGTTGGTTTTAGCCTTGGATGTAATTAGAGGTGGTGATCAAGGAAGAGGATTATAAGAGGATGGGAAAGAATAGGAGGGGTCCCGTGCCGCCTATTAACGGGCCTTCTGAGCACCTAATATCCATAAGTGGGACGTATAGAGATTTTTCCGGTTTATTTTCGATCATATCATTGCCTTTTACTACAAATATGGCGACATATATACACACAGTATCTCCGACCTTTAATGTAAAATCCACTTTATAATTTAATTTCTTCATTGGATGTGTCATAAGTTAAGATCAGGTGGGAGAGTGAGTTTGTGTTATATGAACGAATATAATATAGATTGCCTTTCTGAATCCAGGTGCAAGACTCGTGATTGATAAGTCGTGCTTCAATATAATGCTCCTTACATTTTAGGCCATAAACATGTGGATGTGGAAGTGTTTATTAGTTGTTTTCATAGTCCTTGATTTGTTTGATTCTACTTGATGTTGTATTCTATCCATAATTCCATATGGCCACTTGGTCTCCCCACCAACAACCACTTAATTTCAAAATATCGCTTTTTAGTTAGTTGATTTGTTTAAATTTACTATTTTCACCCAAGCAACAGTTTCCTTTTGCCATAACAAGCAGAAACACCACCGTAAATCCGAGCTGTGTCTTTACGTTCTCCTATAAGACTAACAGTGATCATAGCAGCCACAGCATTTCGCAGTACCGCATAATTGAGAGTCGCCGAACCTGGCGAACCTATCATACTGTCAATTTTTCGAGATATGAGTTCGTCATATACGTCTCCGATATTCGCAGCATGGTATTAGATATCTGGATCGATGCCTCTGTGGTCCCACGAGATTTTGTTCTTATCATCCGTGAGAAGCAACTTCACGGTAACATTTCCCAAGGCAGAGACGGACTCAGATGGCCCCGTCAACGTAATATTATGATCTGGCCTGACGGATTCATACGTGCACCTGGTACGGATGTAAATATATTGTGTATATAAACCATTGTCGGATGTAACTGTTCCATATAGTTTACCAGGAATCTCTACTATATTGTTGATTTGCCTGAGAAAACCTCCAACAGTTGTAACCCTATAAAACACTGTTCATTAAGGACCATGCGGGGAAATTGACCAAAATAAAGCCCAAAAAAAAAAAAAATTTTAAAGTACAAGATTACAGCACATTGGAAACTATTTCCCAAACTAAGGCAGTCAAATCCGTCAGTTGACTCACACCACTTGTGGCGTGAGCAAACTGACGCCACCTGTCAGTGTCGTGAGTCAACTTACGCCACTAGACTAGTGGCATCCTTCCAAGGACGTCACTCCAATTCAATATATATTGAATTGGACGCCAAGTAAAATGTGCGTCCACTAAAAAAAAAAATTATAATTATATTTAAATAATAATAATTCTAATTAATTATAAAAAATAAAAAATAAAAAATAATTTTAATTAATAATTAAGAGAATTAAAATATTTAACATTTATTATAAACCTTAGGATACAAGACTATGGGATATGATATTGTTACTACTATTTTTGTTATTACTAATGTTACTATCACTTTTCCACCGTTAGATCGAATCACATCTACCTTTATAATTTCTCTATACCGTTGGATCTAAATCTTAATAGGAGAGAGAAATTATAAAGGTAGATGAGATTCCGATCTAACTAAAAAAAAGTGATACTAACATTAGTAATAACAAAAAATAGTGGTAACAATATCATATCTCATAATCTTGTATCCTAAGGTTTATAATAAATATTAAATATTTTAATTCCCTTAATTATTAATTAAAATTATTATTTAATTTTTTTATTATTTAAAATTAATTAGAAGTATTATTATTTAAATATAATTATAAATTTTTGTTTTTAGTGGATATATTGAATTGGAGTGGCGTCCTTTAGTCTAGTGGCGTGAGTTAACTCACGCCACTGACAGTGGCGTCATTTGCTCACGCCACTAGTGGCGTGAGTGAGTCAACTGACGGATTTGATCGCTTTAGTTTGGTAAATAGGTTCCAATGTGCTTTAATCCGGTAATTTTTTTTTTTTTTTTGGCTTTATTTTGGTCAATTTCCCGGACCATGCGTCTACCTAACCTTTCTCCAGTGGGCGTGAACCTAAGACCCAACAAGGTAACTACTATATTGTAGATTTGCACTAAGAAAACCTCCAAAAGATCCAACAAGGTACCTACTATATTCTTGATTAGCACTAAGAAAACCTCCAACAGTGTTACCTATGGACCATGTGTATACGTAACCTTTATCCAGTGGGCGTGAACCTAAGGCCCAACAAGTTACCTAGTACTTCTGTAGCTTGTTCAATAGTTCTTATTGGAACGTTAGATGGTGGAAATTTTAACATGTCGTCTTGACGAAACTGAAAAGGTTGTCCTGGAAAAGCATCAGCACGCAACAAAGCTGCAGACATAGAATCCCAACCATGAACTAATTCCGCAATCCAAGGTTCGATTCGGCCTTCGGTGGCACGAGAAGTACCGGGCCTGTTGTCAAAGCTTTGGGCCATATAGTTAAACACTGGAATGAGTCTGGTTGCTTCAGAAATCATCATAATCACAACAACTAGACTACGTGCCCTATCCTGCCCGACTCGTGTTACAGCAAGTTCATCTATAGCATCTACTAGCCTGTGGACCCCAACTCTTATCTCTTCGAGTGACTCATTAGTGGCATTTGCTAATTCACCGTAGCTACCTCCGAAATTTAGGAAGTTGGTCCCATGTTCTGTAATTAGATGCACAAGTTGCCCGGCTCTGTTCCGGTGGTCGAACTCTAACCACTGGGTCAACGGGTTATTGTTTTCATCGACTGGGACGTAGCCAAGCAAGTAGAGGTTGTCCGATCGAAACCTGAACCTCACGAAATGATCATTTGTCCGTAATATCAAGTCGAAGAATAGAGTGGGTGGATTTTCTTGAACAGAAAGAACAGGACGACCGTGGGAATGACTCCCTCCCAATTCTTTTCGTAGTTTCTGAATCATATGTAGATAATCTTTATATTTCATGGTCTCAACGTTGAACGGACCCAACGTAAAATCCACTTTCATTGTGCGTATAAGTTAATTTACTGCGCAATAATTGAAAGCCAACAGAAGAGAGAAGTCAATGATATTGAACTGTCCTAATCAAGTATTCATATCAGAAAACAAGAAGAAATAGCAAGAAAATAAGACATTGTACCACTTTTAGACAAAAATCCCAAGGTGAGCTACTTCACGGTTTGGCCTGTGATATTTGAGAGTGCATGGAATCTATAAATAATACCTGCTAAGGTAACTACTTCCCCAGTTAACTCATCTCCTAATCAACGTTTTTTTAGTGAAATTCTTCACGTATATTTTCTTATCTATTGAAGTTTTTTATAATATATTTTCTCATCTTCAAATCAATATTCACTATTCACTATATATAATTAATGAAAATTCAATACCTATTATTTTATATAGACTCAAATTATAGAAGAACTAGGAAAACGGACAAGAAAGCAAGGGAAGTATTCGTTGGAAAAATAAAAAGGCCAAATTAAAGCCTACACACACACACACATATATATATATACACACACTAGTTGATGAAAAATGAGTCGAAGTGCATTAAATTTATAGAATTCTTTAAGACCTAGCTAAGTAGTTGCATACTATCCACATTACAAAAAAAAAAA
The DNA here is from genome assembly GCA_019022655.1 of Acacia acuminata. Taxonomy (NCBI): domain Eukaryota; kingdom Viridiplantae; phylum Streptophyta; class Magnoliopsida; order Fabales; family Fabaceae; genus Acacia; species Acacia acuminata. Next base: position 658,260 of record JAFJYI010000056.1, on the reverse strand, counting down.
AAAAAAAAAATCCCTTTTGTGATCGTTAAATTTATTTTAACTGCAACAAATGATATTTGTAGTGATTTTAACTGTGACAAATGATATTCGTAGTGATTGGTAAAACCACTATAAAATGCATCGTTACAAGTTATTTATAGCAGTTAATAAAAACCACTACTCATGTAAATAAACCGCTACTGTTACTGTAGCATTTTGATGTCACCACTATAAAATGATACTGAGATGATGTATTGTGTTAACAATTTGTAGTGGTTAACTAACCGCTACAAGATGAAAGTGGCCAATTTTGTAGCAGTTAATTAGCCGCTACCAAATACATCCATGAAATTTTTAAAATTGACGGCAACAATTTGTATTGGTTTTCAAATCATTACAGAACTGGATGAAATTTAGAAAATGGTGCCAAATATTTGAAATAAATTTGTAGTGGTTACAAAACCGCTACCAAATTTTGCCACCAATTTTTAAAAAAATTTTGCCGCCATTTTTGAAATTTCATCCAATATTATAGCGGTTTGAAAATTGCTACAAAATTTTGGTGAAATTTTAAATATTCCACCAAAAATTTATATCAAAATTTGTAAAGGTCCTAATACCTCTACAAAGTTTTAATATTTAAAATAAAACTTGAATTTGAGTCATTTTTAGATTATTTTATTATTTAAGTGAAAATTTAAATTTAAATGATAAAATTTAATATTAAAAAATTGATACTAGTAACAATATTTGATTATAGATATTATATAGGTATAATAATGAGAATATGTAGATAATATGAACTTATTATATTGTCCACTAAAAGATATTTGATTATGCAATTAATGTTGATGACTATAAAAGGAATGTTGAGGGAATGTTTTTAAAATTCTGGAGTAGTATAAAAAATCATAAGAAAGGGGAAAAAATTGAAATGAAATATATATAATTTTTTTTTTTTACCATATTTGATCCACTTAACCTCTACAGAAAACATGAAAATGAGAGAGGTGGGTTCAATGAAATGAAAGAGTATGTGAAATGAGGTGTGGTAAGGTTATTTATAGAGATATCTGTGTAACACTTGTAGCAATTGATATGACATTTTTAATTGGGAGAATTAGATAGAAGGACTTATAGAGAATAATATTTATTAGGAAGGACCATAAAAGTCGTAATTATTTAGAAGGACCAATTACCAAAATATAAATTTAAAAATACTAAATTATCCCCCGAAAGTGCTTTAATTTTCTTCCCCACCAAAATTGCTACCGCTAAATCATCATTTGTTAACCTTAACTAATATCTACATAATCATATTATTATATCATTTAATTATTACTCGTAAGGTAGATATTGGCCCTTTAACCCTTTAATATCATTCGACCAAAAACAAAACCCTTTAATATCATTAAGTTTTTCTTTTCTTGATTTACATAATTTTATATAAATCAGAAAAAGAAAAGCTCCATCAAAGGAACTTTATCAACCAAAATAAAAAATTAAATGCATTTTTTATCTTACTAGAACTAGTTGTGTAGGCTCAAATAACAAAAATAAAACATTACTATATTGTATCAAAAATTGAAATATTAAAAGGTGTTAATGTCTGTTGATACTAAAAGGCACGCTCGTGTTGAACAAGACCATATTAATTAATTAATTATATATAACATTTATTTAATGTTTATAATTAATTATAAAAAAATTGAGTTTTCCTAAAATTATATATTTTTTCAATTAAAGTTTGCGTCAATTTTAAAAATAAAATTATAATTTTGACAAAATTGAAAGATGTTTGTGTTATTTTTTCTATAAATATCTATGATGAGAGAGATTATGTTTAATTTAATTAAATTTAGAAATTCATATTATTTTCAAACATTGAATGTGAGAGAAAATGTTGGAGGTTTGATTACGGACAATTTCTTATTTTTAAATTATTTTTTTATTAATTGGTCCTTCTAAATAATTACAACTTTTATGGTCCTTCTCAATAAACATTATCTGCTATAGGTCCTTGATTTTAATTTTCTCTTTTTAATTTGTAGCGGCTGATGTGAATGTTTTTGTAGTGGTTGTTATATTTGTAGTGGTTGTATTTACTTTGTAGCAATTTTTAAACCACTACAAAAATTCCGTTGGTTTTTTTTTTTCAAAATAAAAAATAGAGGATTACAATAAGATAGGTATAATTTTTTAAAGCAATCTTCTTCGCCATCCCTACAAAAAAATATGTGGAGAAAATGCTAGTTATGGGTTTAATGTGTTTGACAACAAATTGAACTTAAATTAAGTGATAATTGTAACTCAAAAAATATACTGAACTATCGGTAAATTGTCATCGTTGTCAGGGAAGAAGTTTTCAAAATTGAGGGCTGGAACGGCTCACTCGTAGGTGATGCTATCACCATAGCCTATGTCGTAAAGGTCCTGAGGCTTTAAGTAAACCATCATATTCCAATCCCTGTGCCTCTCGTCCTCGATATAATAAATCTGGTGTGGCTTTGAGGCAAGAACATATGCTCGTCATCTTGAGATTGACCAGTGTGAATTGGTTAGGAGAAATTTGCTAATGTGATGCCTAAGTCATCAGTTGTGAGTCTCGGAATGTTGTCGTATTTTCCCTTAAACATTTGAACAATGTCACACTGAAATGGCCTTGGTAATTTATTTTGACGACATTAAGAAGCTTTCCATAATAAGGGACGTCTCCCAATTGCATGTTCCTGTCACTATTACTCGCATAACTCCTTGTCCAAAGGTGCCATTGTAACATCCCAATTTTCGGAAGCGTTTTTTTTTTTTTGGAAGTATTTGATCGAGTAGAGCATCGAAAGTAAATAGTATTAAAACAAAAGTAACTGATAACATCCACTGTATGTGTTAGCTTTTAACAGCGTTTACAAAAATCGAATGTCATTATTAAGTACAAAATAAAAGGGCTTCCTCCAGCCGGCTCCTATATCTGCTGCTTACCCTTGTCTCCGGTCCTGTTTACTCCGGATCTTGAAGCTATGGTAAGAGCTGAGGTTCAATGCACATTGAACCTCGTGCAACGTTAACCTCATGTTCATGTACAGTTATGTATGACAAATATTCATGATACCACAGCAATATTCTCATATGAAAAATAATAACAGAACACAGCCACTGCATATGTATGTTATTATAGTCTGCACTATTCACCAGTGCCATGATGTACGGTCGTGTCCTCAGCTCTAGGAAAACTCAACGGCGTTATCAATACCATAACCCGTGTACAGCTGTATATGAATGCTCAATAACTTTTTTAAAACAGAAGCTCAGTCTATGAATACAACCATCACATATAGGTATACAAGAAACATCGAGTTAGTGTTACGAAAGACGCGTCCGTACCTTCGTTGGTGTTGTCGGTACGTTGACGGTCGGACGGTGATCACGCGTATCCTATAATGGTAATATCGTATTTATTAATTTATAAATAATATCCTAAGAGATATTTTGGTCACTAATGACTATTTTGCCCTTGCAACATTTATTTTTCACTTTATTCCTTCAAAATTCGTAGAACAACGCTGGTACAAATCTGGGCAGCATTTCGTCTAACTTTGAAAAATCATAATTAATTCTAGAAAAATCAAAACGAGGATTCGTAAAATTCCTTGGAATCCTTAGGATGTCTATTTGCAAGTAAAAATAATCAAATTTTCCCAGATTATACGAATCACTCTCAGGGTTTAAGTTTTGAACCTCTACCCAGAATTTTTCCAGAAATTCGTAGCCTAACTTTGAGGATTTTTATCTCTCTATACAGAAATCATTTTGACATGTTCTTCACATATTTAAAAATCCATATATGTCTATTTTAAACATGACTTTTCTCAGAATTTTGTGACCATATTTTCAATATGAAATTCTGGCGTTTTCATCACTGCCTCTAGAAATTCTGAAACCGATGAAATTTCGCGAGTAACTTCGTTACTTTGATGATTTTCTTCCGAAAATTTTGCTATATGACCTCCCTCATCATTTTTTCGAAATAAAGCCAATTTTTACCATAAAAAAATGTAAATAAAATTATCCTAGCATATTTAAGATCTACACTACTTCTATCTAAAAATTTAAGAACTAGAACTTAAAGAACTTAAAGCTAAAGCTAGAGAACTTACCAAGAACTTTGCTACTTCTTCAAGAAGCTCCTCACTCTTACTCTCAACTCTCTATTTCAGATTTCTTTGCTTGTTTTGATGTGGAGAATATGAAGACTCAAGCCCCCTATTTATAGCAAAAGGCTATGGCAATCTTGTAATTCTCTAACTTACACATCTCTCATTTTTGGCCATGGGTTTAAGTCTGAATTCTCCCTCCAAATGAGCCAAAAAAACGTGGCCTACCTCCCCCCATTCTTCCTCCTTTGATTTTTCACCAAAGCCTCTTGCCTTGGTGTCAAAATTGTCCCCATGTGTAAAGCTTTTGGTCCCAAGAGTGCTTTGGTGGCTCTTCCTCCATCAAGCATTCTCCAAGCATGCATTGGTGGCATCTCCATCTTCATGCATTTCCCAACTTGGTGTTCTAATTTCCTAGTTACTCTAAGTATACTTGTAACTAGATGACTTTGGTGATTGGTTAGCAATTAAGCAAAATACTCTTAGGGTTTAGTCTTTAATTAGCTTAATCTTTGGTCATTAATCCTAAAATGGTGTTTTAGGTGTTATTAAATTTATTTGATTGGTTGCTAATCATGATCATTAATAATCATCTTTATGCTAATCCTAACCCCTCATTGGTCCTTGACCTTTAATTATCCTAATGTATCTTTAATTGGTGACTATTAACATTAATTGTAAAGAATTACCTAAATATTCCATTATTGTAATTTTAATTTCTCATTAATTGTTGGTAATTTCCCCTTAATTGTTTCAAGTGTTTTGATAATTCTTCACGGTCCTTTATGATTTAAATATGAGTTAGGTATTAAATATAGGGTATTAGAAAATTTAGTCTCTTAATAAATTATAATAATTGGTGTTTAAGGTTCCTTGATTAATTATGAAGCCTTGTGAAATTTATTTACTTTCATGAAGACTTAGTTGATTTAATTATCATTGATTTCACTAAATTTATTTAGGTATTTTTATAATACTTTCTTGCTCTTTTAAATTCCACATGAACCATAGCTCAATATGATATTTATTTGCATTTTATGGTATTTTATGATGCTTATTAAATCATTGGGTATTCTAATCCTAAGGAAAAATTACCTAGAAAATAGAATAAACACATCTCAAAATTTGAGACCACAAATTCACCTATTTTAAATAGGGTTTAACTATCAAAATATTGTATTCAAGATAAATGAGAATTTTGGGTATTACAGCCATAAACACCTAAGTTTAGGGTTGGCAGTGCTTGATCTAATGAAACCATGAAAAACTTGAAATTATTGACATTGTACACCATAAACCTGGTGGCATGGTCAAGAGGTCTGAGTGCGAGAGCTCTAAATTCTAGTAAGTGTCGGTTGTGGTGATTTAGTATTATGTGTGTAAACCAACCTAGGAATTCTCTATGAACCTTTTTATCAATTTCGGAGGACGTCTGTGTACGGATCCTGAGTTGACGCTTCACATGATTTATAAATTATCTGCAATTAATCATGAGATGGCAATCATGAAATGTACGTATAAAATGTAAAGAGATATATAGGATAACATATGAGTGAACAATCCATACTGAAGGAAGGGTTCAACTTTAGTGCAATTAATCAATACATGTCTATGTGCTTGGAATTTCTTAGTTGTCGTTAGTTTGAAGTTCTCACTTCCTCCAACTGGTTTACCAACACAAGGGATTAACAACTCTCTTGATGAAGGCTCAGGTTCAGGACAATCGTCTACACGAGGCGGTCGGTTGAAAGACGTCTCAATATTATCAAAATACCTTGAACAGAGAGGACCTCATCCCTATATAACCTTCAACTATAGAACCTTCTAGCCATGTCTTATTCTTTACGTAGATTTATATTTCCCAAGAAACCTATAAAGTAAAGAAGGAAAAATTTCCATAAATCCGGAAATGTGCGACTAGCAAATTCAGAAAGTAATGCTGATGCAATGTATCTTAAATGAGTACCTCTCAATAGAATACATCCATCGGTATTGAACTAAGCTGGCAAGCTTTGTTTCATGAATAAGGCGTACTATCAGGTGAACCATCACCGTTAAAAAGGATGGCAGAAAGATAATCTCCAAATGACATAGTATAAGAATGATTTTATGTTGCACTTGATCTGCAATTCTGTTGAATGAACCTTATATATAGGGATTAGATGGAGTAATAAAAGAAAATTCCATGTAAAACTACCTAAAATAGGAAATGCAAAACTAGGTTGGTAATATACTTTTTTTTTTTTTTTTATGAAATTCGTATACTTCTATGGATATTTTGGATAAAAAGATGTGAAATGCACTTAAAATTTTATAAAAATCTTTACATATTGAAATATAGAACTTTTCATTAAAAAAACTTTATATTTAATATATTTATTAAAAATTATTTTTTATGGTGACATGTATTAATTTTTTATTTGAAAAAATGTGTTAATGCTAATAAAATGAACTCATTGCTAATAATGTTGTACCTTTTTTTTTCCTTATGATGATAGTTAATATATTTAAACTATAGGCCAATCATATATTGTTTTATTAAATATTAAAGTTGATATAGATGAATTTTGATAAACATAAGTTAGAGACCAATAAAACTCTTTAAAGAGAAGAGGGCATTAAAGTTATTTGCCCACATTTTGAAATCACATATTAGGCTAATAACATAATTAGAGATTTATTCAATTTACAAACCTAATTTAAAAATTTTATATTATAAATAGCTTTATATGGGATTTTAGTAATATAGAGATATAACAAATAGGCAAAGAATAATAAGAAATTAACATTAATTTTTTTTCTAATATATTCATCATAGAAACTTAAATATAAATTGATGTCACTAAAGTATGTTTTTCATCCTATATATTTACATCAAGGCTTATTTTAATCCTTTAAGTTTATAAAGTTTATTTTTAGTCCTTAGAACTTAGTATCGTTAATATTACTAACAAGAAATGCTAACAAAGCAAATTTAAGTGATGACTGTACAATGCTGATGAGGCAAATTTAATCAAGTCACACACTACTACATATTTGCACATTTGTAACGCTTAATACATAACGATTATAGGTAATATACATCATGTATGTCGAATCGGAGGTTTTGCAAGGATATATAATGCTTAAAAATAACGGTTAGTTATGAGCACCGTCATGTATTGCGAGGTGGAATTTGCAAAAACTCTAAAATAATGGTTGTAGTTAATAACCATCATTTATTTAGTGACAAAAGTAATAATTCTTTTGAAACAACCATTTTGTAACTCTTACAAATGATTTGTCTTCCATGCAATCCTTATGTCAGCATAGACAAACCATAAAAATCTTCAGAAGCAACCATCATCTAACATCCCACCACCACCTAAGTCAAGACTCATAATCCTTCGTAATCCGTTAAGCCTTCATAAATCATAAGTCATAACCCTTCGTAATCCTTTATACTTTTATTTAAACTTACATATTCCTTGTGATTTTTACTAATTTTCTTTATCAGCCTCCTCCTTATCCTTCATCATGTTAAGTTTCCAGGGAGCTCTTCCACAACTAACACCCCTCCTCCACCACCACCTCCTTCTCCTCCTCCTCCTCCTCCTCCTAAAATGGAGGCTCGATGTAGATATTGGCAAGCCTTGACCACAACACAAGGCATCTCGTGGAATACGCCAATACACTAAACATGAAGTTGAACAACATACTTCATCAGAATGATGTTGAATATGACTTATAATAAACTTATAATGCCCGAACCCCAAAATTTTTTATTACAATCAGTGCAGTTATAACTAACCACCCTACATTTCAATATTTTATTTCAACACTTACGTATGCAGCTAAGTTTAAGATTATATTAATTATTAGATAAAATACTCCTTTCAATCTTTCTTATAAGTAAAAGTTAACCAAAATTTTTAAATCAATTAAAATTAGTTAAAAGTAATAAATGTGGAAGAGATTTTTTTCTTCTTCTAATTATACCAATATTTATGAAGATGATAAGTGATGAATGGAAAAATAGATGTGAGAGTAGGGGTAAGTATCAGAGTATGGGCAAGGCTGGATAGGGTGAAACACTTGCCTGAAGGATCATTGAGTGGTAAAATCCAACCTTACCGGCCTTACCCAATAGAAGCCCTAACATTTTTGGGCCGAGCATGGTGGGCTTCCTTGCCCAATGTGATACCCTATTGATAATTGAATATTATTTTACTTATTTGTATCTCTTGGTTAATAATTTAGGAATGTTTAATTAATAAATAATGGATTTTATTACTTAATTGGGCTTTGGGCTTTTAATTGGATTTAATTCATTTTTATGATTAAATTCTAGGTTTACGGTGCTTTGGTATTTTCGCCATAACTTTTGATCTAGATATCCGATTAGCCTGATTCTTCTTTCGTTTTTTAGATGATTCAGAGAGCTACAATTCTTATGAAGACTCAGAAGGCTGATTTAGACAAGAAGATGGAAGAAATTGGAGCTAAAGACAGACATATTTTTCTGGATTTTTGTTGAGCCTGAATTTTGTAATAAAATACCAGTTATTACTAGAAGTTTTCTATTATTAGAGGTTTCCTATTATTAAAAGTTTCCTATTATTAGGGGTTTCCTATTTTTAGTCATCTTTCCTATATAAGGAAATTTAGATGGTGGCTACAAACATATTCTCAATTACGTTGTATGAGATTTTTGGATTGAATTAGAAGCTTACTGTTTTCTCTGAATTGTTCATCATGTTTATATTCTTCTTCATCTTTTTTTCTGCGTTTTGCCCAGCCATACTTGGCTAAGCTTATGTGATTGACCTATGGATTGAGGATTCCACGAATCCGGAGGACCTGTGCTTCAATCGGTAACGTAATTCATTTCTATTCATTTTAATCGGATCCGATTATAATTGCAGATTAGGTATTAGATTTAATACCTAGATTGATATCCAAGGAATTAGGTCGGACTGGGTTACAAAGAGCGTTGTGCAATCGCACAGCGAGCTCGCCATGTGTTCGATCAAATGCTAGGCGATCGTCTAGTCGATGGAATATCTATACAAATGCAGAGATTTCGGTTCATCCCGAGAATCAATCACGAGTTTGGTTATTATCTTTTTGTCGATGAAGGGTATGGAAGCCCAATTCTGAGTTAATCGTTTTTAATCTAATTAATCTCGTTTTCTTGCTTTCTTTTTTAGTCTTTGCTTCAATTAAATCGCATTGAAAAACTCTCACATTCCGGTTACTGTGTTACTTGTTTACTATTGATTTTAGACCCATTGTGAATTCCTTGAGAAAAACAATATAGGTTTCCTATACTACAAATATTTAAATCCTGGTTATTTTGTGAGGGCTCGGCAACTCTTATCAAAATTTGGACCCTATGTGGAAAAAATAGTTTCAATGATACCTAATAAATAATATTGTAAACTTGAAATGTAATCCATAATTATACACTTTAGAATATTTCAAAATAAGTCTATAACTTGAGTCTTCAAATTAAAAAGACTACAACAAGTCTAAACAAATAGTCAAATACACATACGTGAAAAATCAAATAACATCCACAATCCATTAAATACAAGGCATCTTTAGTAATATAATAGACTAATGGTCAAATACTCAATGGATTTATTAAAGTATTAGTAAATATATAATATAATATAAGTATATTAACTATTATATAAAAAAAATATTTATATCAAATATAATAATATATATACTTACTAGGCAGGGCCAAATGGGCAGGCGGCATACCCTGCCGACCTGATGCTTGGCCTTGCCTGCAAAAATACCCGATTGTGTCCAATTTTTTTCGGGCTTCTTTTTTTTAGGCTGGGCAGAGTGATATTTTGCTTGGCTTGTGCGGGTACACCGGACTCCTAGGCTTTATGCACACCCTTATGTGAGAGATGAGGAGGAAAAAGATATGAGAGATTGGGAGAAATATGTAATTAATTAAAAAAAAATTTCAATTTGTTTTAATATGAAACACATGCATGAGCTTTTGTACATCATGCCAAAAATGCCAGCTCTTGCTTAGAATTGACTGGCCTATAAAGAGCCAAATGCACATGCAAAGGTGAAATATTTAGCTCCCTAGTCAACATCTACACAACCCAATTAATCAATATGCTCTCAAGGGACCACTTTATAATATGATCATTTCAATCATATTACATATATAAGGTTACTGGTAATTTTACCAACAAATTTTTTTAGGGTGAAAGTGCAGATTTGCCAATCAACTATTACCCGAGGAGCGTTTGGCACAAATAACAATTGAGAGGACCAAAATTACCAATCAACAATTAAAAAGTGAAAAAAAAAACACCAAATAACTATTTAAAAAAGAAAACAACAACTACCACAATTAACTATTAAAATATGAGGCACTGGCGTAGGGCGGTGGCGGAGACACTAGAGAAAATAGTGGTTAAGCCTTATTGTTGGATAAGGCAAACACCAATAGAGATGGGACCCATGGGAGCAGGCATTGTGGCTGCGGCGGTTGCTGCTTGTGGCATCGGAGGGATGGAATCAGGGTGCAAGGTGCGAGTCGATCGAAAGCTGTGGACTGTTGGATGAGTTCAAGAGGGTGAGTGGAACACCCAGCAACAATGGAAGCTTTGGAGACGTCAACGTCGCCGACACCGCGGTGATGATCAATGGAAGACGGAGACACCAAGACGAGAACGGGGTAATAGTTTGTTGGCAAATCTGCACCAAATTGTGTTTTTTTCACTTTTTAATTGTTGATTGGCAATTTTGGTCCCCTCAATTGTTATTTGTGCCAGACGCTCCTCGTAATAGTTTGTTGACAAATCTGCACCTTAACCCATTTTTTTAAGGGCGTCGATCAGAAATAATTTTTGAAATTGGTGAAAATAACACTAACAAATTAAAAGAGTACAAATTTAGTAAAACCGTTAAATTTCACAAGACACCCTTAAAGATTTTTTTCTCTTATAATTTAATAGTCGTTTGGTCAAATTTAACGGTTTTGGTGAATTTGCACCATTTTAAATTGTTTATTAGTATTTTTATTCATTCCAAATCTTATTTGTGCCAAACGCTCTATAGGACAACTGTGTTAGTAAAATTGCACTTTGACCCTTATACACACATTGAAAGCATATGTATAAAGTTCCATTATAATCTCAAAAATTCCATCACCTATATTCACTCATGGCCATACGCCACCCTAGCCCCTAGGGATCTCAAAGCTTATGGCCTTCAATGGTCCCATCAGTGAATTTTTTGGGCTTGAGAGTAGGCCTGAGCACGAGTGACCATATGGGTTGGGGACAATGAAGAAATCTGAGACTAAGAAGGACAGGAAGATGTTTCGGCCGCAGAATTGTCGGTGGATGTGAGAGTTTGTAAAGATGTCGGGTCAATAGTGAGGGAAACGAGTAGGTTATTACTCCCTTCGGTCATTCTTATAAGATATATTTAGGGAGTTGATTTTGGACGTAAATATATGAAATAGTTTTTATACTAGTTAATTTTTTTTTTCTAATTTACGCTATTGATGCTCTTTCAACAATAATCAAGGTTAAAAGGGAATGAGAAAATTAAAGAAGATAACTAGTGTGTTTTAGAAAAGGGTAAAGGAACAAAAATACACATGTGCTTTACCTTGGGGAGCGCCCAGCACCATAAGCTTTTTTTGGGAGCAAAAATGCACATGAACTTTTAAAATGAGAGCAAAAATACACATACCGTTAAAATGCTTTAACTGACGTTAGTTTTTGAGTGGGCCCCACACAATTTAAAAAAATAAAAAAACCTCACCTTTTGTAATTTACTCACTTACCCTTCCCTCTTTCTTTCTTTCATCGTGGCTCTCCTTCTCCATTCTTCTCGTCATTTTCGTTTCAGACGCCGCCGTCACCGCAGATCATCCTCCGGAGCGACGAACAACGGCAGCGGCATTTCTCCACTCTACTTTGCAGATCTGAATCATCGAAGTCATCCCCAACAAGGTCTCCTTTTAGATCCTCCGAATCATCCTCCGCCTCGCCATTGTCGACCCTCGTCTGTGCTGTGTCGGTTGCCGTCTTTGCTCACTCTGCGTCTTCAACTCACAAGCCACAAGTAATCACCCACCGTCCATTGTTCTTCGATTTGAGGATTTTCTTTTTAATATTCATTTTGCGGACAATTTTTCTAGGCGAATCTGGTTTATTTCTTTACTTATGTATTTTTCTAAGATTTCATCATTTAAACTCAGTAGGTTATAATTTGGGTGACCTTGTTTGTTTGAGTTGAACCTCTAGAAGTTGAGGATTTGTTAGCCAAGAGGATGAATTGTTGCGGAGTGGATAAAGCTTCTTCTTCTAGTCTGTAATGGATGGATCCACATCCTATAATCAAATTAAAGTTCCAACCATAGATAAAATTTCAAATACAGTTCCAGATCCGTATATTGAAGAAGAAAAGATTCCCAATGCTTGTTCTACTATTTTGGAGAATTTACAGCTGAAGCCATAAACCAGTGCCTTTACTCTTTGCAAAGTTTATAGGCTAAGGCGGAATCTAGGAAGACGCCTGGACTTTAGATTGATGAGAGAAAGATTGACCCACGCTTGGGCTTTTTCCGACTTCAATGGCGGACATGGAAAAGAACCATTTCCCGGTGAAGAAAAAAGATAAGGCGAGGTGGAAGAAGGGATCAGGCGATGGAAGAAAGGTCTCTATTATTCAGCCAAGAGGGTTTTTTTTTCAGGGGTATTTTGGTATTTTAAATTGTAACTAATAGTGTTAAGCCAATTTAACGGTGATGTGTATTTTTTCTCTCATTTTAAAAGTTCATGTGTATTTTTGCTCCCGAAAAAAGCTTATGGTGCTGGGCGCTCCCAGGGGTAAAGTATATATGTATTTTTGCTCCTTTACCCTTTAGAAAACACATGTTATATTAACTAACTCAACTAACTTTTTAAATCTAATTATATTAGGTAAATTGTCTTATATTAAGGACGGGATAAAGTATCTGACATGTATGTATTAACTAAACTAGGCATTGGAAATAAATTGTTGTCAAACTCGTGAGGGGTCGTTACATTTTTAATACACTCACACATTGTTATTAAATTCATGAGTAGGCTCTTTGATTTTATCGTTTTTATATTTCTACCATACAAAATTGTATTGAATCACTCTTAAACTTATGTTAGCTATAAACTTACTCAAATTCGTGAGTCTACACATCAAGTTTACCGTTTTTATATTTCTAACTTACAAAATCATATTAACTCACTCTTAAACACATGTTAACCTTTTCAATTTAATTATGCTTATTGACTTTATATATGAATTTTACAATAATATCTTTGGTAAGTACGATAAATTATAAATGTTGATAGATTTAATTTTATTTATTTAAAATATATTTAAATTAAATTGTTTCTATTTTTATAGTTTATTATTAAATTATATACTATTAATACATATTTATTGATATAAGTGATCTCTTACATGTTTAGATTCAAGTTTATAATTATCATGAGCTTGCTTAAAACTCGTGAGTTTGGCAACCTTTTATATATATACAAGGGCACTTGCATCTTTTCCATAAATTTTGAAATATCCCATTGTTTTGAAACTGACCTCTCTCAAGAATATTGAAATTGTGAGCATCTCTCGAGAATTTTGCTTTTTCCAGGTTCTTTTTCTGTCATTTTTTCTTCACTAAAAGACAAATGAAAGCCTATCAAGTGATTCCACTATATTGGAAGTATTCAATTATTCATTTAACAATAGACAATAGAGTACTAGAGGTGTCATCAATAGTAAAATGTGTGGTAATCAGTCCCCCTTTTCAAGATTAAATCTCGGCCATCCAATTTACTAATCAATTTTACGGCTTGAGGTTTTGAATTTTGGGTTTTAGCCTTGGATGATGTGATACAATCTCCTAGTATTGCTTTTTAGAGAAAAGAATCAATATAGGAACTTTTTGTAAAAATTATACTTAATTAGAACAGTTAAAAAAAGTTTTATTAAAGTAAAGCACTTAATGGCGTTGCGTCAAAGGACGCCACTAGTGGCTTAAGGGGGGGGTGTGACGCCACTGACACAAAGTCACAATTGGAGACACCACTCATATTATGAGTGGCGTCTCCTCCATTAATATATATATATATATATATATACACATATTAAATATAATAATAATAATAAATGATAAAATATTAATAATAATAAATGATAAAAAAATTTAAATCTCTACTTTATTTAATTTGGAGTTAAAAGAAAGAAAGTATGGAAATAAAATAACTCACTAAAAACGCCCTTTAAAAGATTACACAAGTCTGATTTGGTTATAACAACAGATCCCAAAATAGGGGAATCTATATATTTGTTATACATCAAATATTTGTATAACAACAACGATATTGATTTTGGAATCATAAAAAAGTGTACACGTAAAAGTGATTACACGGTACAATTTGATTATAACAACAGATCCCAAAATAGGGGAATCTATATATTTTTTATACACCAACTATTTGTATAACAACAATATGATTTTGGGATCTGTATAAAAAAAGTGTACCGCGTAAAAGCATTTGTATACACCAAATATTTTTATAATTGTTATACAAACACTTTTACGCGGTACACTTTTTTATACAGATCCCAAAATCAATACTGTTGTTATACAAATATTTGGTGTATAACAAATATATAGATCCCCCCGTTTTGGGATCTGTTGCTATAATCAAATTGTACCGCGTAATCTTTTAAAGGGCATTCTTAGTAAGTTATTTCAGCTCCATGCTTTCTTTCTTTTGACTCCAAATTAAATAAAGTAGAGTTTTAATATTTTTTTATCATTTATTATTATTATATTTAATATATATATATATATATATATATATTTAATGGAGGAGACGCAATATGAGTGGCGTCTCCAATTGTGACACTACTCATTTGAGTGGCATCATAATTTGTGACGCCACCCCCTGTGTCATTAGTGGCGTCGCCGATCACTAAGTACCTTACTTCGGTAAAACTTTTCCTAACTACTCTAATTGGGTACAATTTTTACAAAAAATTTATATATTGGTGCTTGTCCGTTGCCTTTCATCCACTTTAATTGTGATTATGTTTTGCAATCTTTAGTTACTTTTTTGCTAGGTCTAGTTGGTTTGAGGGGAGGTAAGACTAAATTTAAAAGTTAATATTCGCTTCTAAATTTAGTCTCCCCTCTCATCCCCTTCCCCGAAACTAAACACACTATCACTACTACAAAAATGGGATATTACTTCCCCAAAAAACATCCTTAATAAAATAAAAAAGGAAGTAAAAAGTGAACGTGGTGGCATTCTCGTAATTATTTGCTTTTTTTTAGCCTTAGGCATCCTAAAATATTATTTAGGACGCCTCAAATTTATTTCTAGCGTCCTAATCTTGTTTTAGGACGCCTAAAATTAATTATTTGATGCAATTTGGCACATTTTTAGAAATATTTTGGCACCTTAGGATTTTAGGCATCCTAAATAATAATATAGGACTTCAAAAGAAACTTTTTGATGTCCTAAACTTGTTTTAGGACATTTAAAATTAATTATTTGGTGCAATTTGATGCATTTTTAGAAATTTGTTGGCGCCTTAAGATTTTAGGCGCCCTAAATAATAATTTAGGACTCCAAAAGAAAATATTTGGTGTCCTAAATTTATATTTAGGACGCCAAAAAAACTCAATTTTAATCAGCGTTATTTTATTAAACGCCCATCTGTTTTTTATTTGATTTTATTTGGGTGTCAATTAAATTCAAATCACAGCCCCCTCAGTCTCATTCTCTCATTTTACCATCGCGCTTCTTCATCCTCCTACTCTCAACTTCACGCGTCTTCATCGTCGCTCTTTCTTACCGTCGTCGCGACTCACCGCCCCTACGTATCGCCATCACTCGGTTTGCCGTTGCTCACTCGCCTCCCAGCTCGCCGCCATTCACTCATCTCCCAGCTCGCCGCCGCTCACTCACCTCCCAGCTCGCCGTCGCTCACTCGTCATCCCAGCTTGAATCAAGCGCAGAATGAACCACCACTCACCATCCTTTCGGATCTCGATTCCTTCCTTCCCTCCTCGGAACCGCCACGTCCGACCAGCATCTCGATTGAGCCGTCGATCTGTACAGTGACGCCGTCTATCTTCAGGTTCGTCCGAATGGAATGGAATGGAATGGGATCTGGATTTTGTTTTTCTTTTGATTGTTAGATCTGAAATGTTGGATCTGTTGCTCTAATTTTAGATATGTTAGATCTGTATTTTTTGTTCTAGATTGTCGTCTCTGTTAGTCTGATTTTAGATCTATTAGTGTGAGAGTTAGATCTGTATTTTTGGTTCTAGATTGCCATCGATCTGTACTGTGATCTGTATTATCGCGTTTTTCATCAACATCTCTGATTGTTATTATCGCATTTTTGGTTCTAGATTGCCATCAATCACTGTGATCTGTCTAGGTTTTTTGGTTCTACATAAGGCGTCCCGAATTTTATTCGGATACCAAAAGTCGAGAATCTATAACAACCCACTGTTGAGACGTCCTCCGAAAAGGGACGTTAATTGGGTCTTATTTAGGTCGTTTTTTGTGTTTTTTGTAGTAGTGTATCAACCTTAGTTACTTTATTAACTTTAGTTATTTTTAACTATGATTATTGCTCTCCAACCATGTTTAGTTTTACTAATAACCATGGCTACCTTTTTAACCTAGGTTAACTAAATTTTTAGTTACCTTGCTAAAGTTAATATTCTTTTACCGTGCTAAAGTTTCTAATTATCCTAATTGATTTCTTTTTATTTTTAAATATTTTCAAATAGTATATGATGTTTTCTCTAAATCATAATATATACCAGGCACCTGAGTAGTTCGGTTTCAAACCTCAGACCAAGAGAAATAGCATACAATATTTTTGATGGTATTGGAGGTATGTCAGATTCAAACACGTGACATGTGGAAGGAATTTTCCATTCCAACACCAATATGACATTTAAATACTGACAAACGTATTACAATATTTTTAAATAAGGAATTCATTTTATTAACATGAACAATTTTTTTAATAAAATATAATATACATAACCATAAAAGTTTTTACATAAATACATTATGTATAAATTTTACTATATTTGTTTCGTTTATCATGATTTTCTGGAAAGTTCTGTAACGCATATTTTAAAAAACCTTGAGTGCATTTAATAAATCAATGTCTAAATCTAAACCCTACAGAAAGAGATGGCCATGTTTGGTGCTCGAAACTGTATTGAAAAACTTTACTCCCTCTATTTTTAAAATAAGACTTAATTAATTTTTTTATACAAAAGAACAGTTAATTACTCCTCCCAGTCCTATTTATAAGTAATATTCTCATATATGGGAACAAGTATCAGTTTATATTTGTCTAAAAAGTTAATTCACTTTTTTACTTTTTTTTTTTTACCCTGATTAATTAATTACATGCCTATGCCTGTCTTTGATCTTTTTCTTAGTCATTCTCTTACATCTCTTTTTCCACAATCTCTTTCTCTCTCATCAACTTCACAAATAAGGGTATAAATAAGGAAACAATTACATTTTTTACATTTATTGCTTTTAACTAATTTTAACCAATATTTTGATAGGTGTGATCTTAAAATTTTGGTTAATTCTTACTTATAAAAAGAATTGGAAGGAGTATTTTATCTCATTAATATAGTGTTAAAAGTAGGTGCATATACAATTGTTGAAAGGAAATGTAGGCGGGCTAGTAATTATAATTGCACTGATAGTAATAAAAATTTGTGGGGTTTGGGCATTATTATTAGCTGAATTAATGAGTTCCACTCCGAAAAATGTAGTGGAAATAACACTAAACATATAACTTTCTCGAGAGTGAGACTGTGAGTTTCAACCTTCTATTAAAAGTATTTTGAGTACATCAGTACATGAGTTATAATAATAATTAAAATAATAATAATGAGACAGGAATCTAGTAAATCTTATAAAATTTACGTTTAGAGATTACAATAATTATTTTAAAAAATTTAATTCAAATTCATAAATAAAAAATTAAATAGTCATAGGATATCACATTTTATTACAATGAGTCATATGGGTGAATTGGAATATACATTTTTGGCCAAGGATTACTCTCTTCGGCCGTTTTGTAAGTAACATTCTTGATCATGCATATATAGATCTGGTCAAAACATAAGTAACATTTTGCATTTGTTTAAAAATTTAATTCATTTTTTCTATTTTTACTTCTGATTTATTGCATGTCTCTGTTATCTTATCTTTTTCCTACTTCTTCTACATTTCTTTTTTTACTTACTTTCTCTAACTCATCATCTTCATAAATAATATGATTAGAAAAAATATATCTCTTACATATTTATTACTTTTAAATAAATTTAACTAATATTTTCATATGCGTGATTTGGAAATTTAGTTTAATTTTTACTTATAAAAAGGATTGAAAGGAACATTTTACCTAATAATTAATATAGCGTGAAAAACAGATGCTTATATAATTTTGTGGAGTTTGGGCATTATTAGTTTACATAGGTGGCAGTAGACAATGGTGGGGAGTGATTCTTGCCCTGAATGGTATATAAAGGGCTACGACCCATTCTATTATAGTGACACGTGTACATTGAAGAAACTAACCATGTAACTAATTGCAATAACTAGCCACGTGCATAGTTTAATAATCAGATGCACCATTGAAAGTAATTAAGCTCAACCTCAATTAAAAATTGTTACCTACAGTAAGAACTCCTCGAATACACGACATTTAGATTTCATGAACGAACTTGCATGAAAATCGAGGGGACTAGGCCCACACTTAACACATTACATCAAAGTAATTACGTAAGACATAAAAAACAAAATAATGACGCAGTAAAGAAACACCAAACATTGGAAAAATATAATGTTATCTTGGATGCACGAACGACTTAGAAACCAGAACTCCAATCGTTTGTCACTCGTACTCCATTACCGTCTCCTCCGATAATGTACTCCTTGTTGCATTCAGCCAGAATTGTCTCCTGAACTGGGAACTCTACACAGTGCCATTTGCAATCTCAACATGATGATCATACAAACGTGCTGTTACTCTGAGAGAGTCGTTCATTGGCACAGCAACTACACATCTCAACAATGGAATGTTCTCCCAACGGTTCACTTTAACACGGTTTTCTTCTGATGGTATGTTGAACAACAAACTTGTCGCTCCAGGACGATCAGCCGAATTGACATAACAAGCACAAACACGACCGTAAATCCGAGCTGTGTATTTACCTTCAGTAATCGTAGCAGCCACAGCATTTCGCAGCACCGCATAATTGACAGTCACCGAACCTATGATGCTGTCTATTTGTTGAGATATGAGTTCGTCATATACGTCTCCGATTTTGGCAGCGTGCCACGAGATATCTGGATTGATGCCTCTGTGGTCCCACGAGATTTTGTTCTTATAATCCGTGAGAAGCAACTTGATCATGATGGCAACATTTCCGAAGGCACAGACGGATTCAGATGGCCCAGTCAACGTAATATTATGATCTAGCCTGACGGATTCATACTTGCCCCTCGTACGGTAGTAAATATATTGTGTAGATAAACCATTGTCGATCTAATTGTTCCATATAGTTTCCCAGGAATCTCTACTACATTGTTGGTTTGCACTGCGAAAACCTCCAACAGCGGTATCCCTATAAAACACTGTTCATTAAGGATCATGCATCTACGTAACCTTTCCCTGGTGGGCGTGAACCAATTTCCCAACAAGGTACTTACTATATTGTTTGTATGTGTGTGTATATATATATATATATAAGATGGCTAAAAGCCTCAATAAAATAGAGAAATTAGATAAATGGGGAATTTAATCTCAAATACTCTTGGTCCTACTCCTTAGATTGGTAGGACGTACATCTAAAATTTTGGAATTGCAAATGCCCATTTTAGCTAAGGCGTCCAATTCAATTGAAATCTCTATGAATAACTCTTACATACACTTGCCAATTCAAACTCAACATATTTTTAGCCTTCAAAACAAGGTTACTACACATGCTACAAGCATTATCCAAAATAAGATTAACAACATCTTCACCATCAGATTGAAGAATTGTCTTCTTAAACCCTAAATCCCAAGCCAATTGTAACCCTTCGACTACAACCCACTCCTCCGCTGTATTGGATTGACAGGCACCAATCATCTTTGCAAACCCCACAATCCAGTTACCCAAGCAATCTCGCACCCCCCCCCATCATGCCCTACACAGGCACCAATCATCTTTGTAAACCCCACAATCCAGTTACCCAAGCAATCTCGCACCCCCCCCCCCCACATCCTGCCCTACAAGATAGAACAACCATCGCCCCGTCAACATTCAACTTTATCCAGCCTTGGGAGGTTTTTCCCAGGTCCTATTGAACCAAGAGCCTCTTCCAACCGGAGCTAACTATAAATCTAGACCAAATCATGGATATCACTTGACCTGGATTACAAGGTTTAATAAAATTACAATAAAAAAATACAATTTTTACTTTAATCCCAAAGTTTCCATATAGCAACCCCGAAAAACAAGCTCGAACTCCCTTCTTGATTTTCCCTGGGTAAACCTCCAACGATGTTGCCTTATAACTGACCACGTGTAGACGTAACTTTTGTCCAGTGGAATCGAACCTATGGCTCAACAAGATACCTAGTACGCTTTTAGCTTCTTCAATATTTCCTATTTGTAACATCATGGCATGATGAAACTGAAAAGGTTGTCCTAAAGCAGCAGCACGCAACAATGCTTCAGACAAAGAATCCCAAACACCAACATAGTCCATAATCGAAGGTTCGATTAGGTATTCAGTGGCACGAGAAGTAGTAAAACTTTGGGCCATATAGTTAAACACTGGCATGAGTCTGGTTGCTTCAGAAATCATCATAATCACAACAACTAGACTACTTGCCCTATTCTTCTTGACTTGTCTTACAGCTCTTACATCAGCAAGTCTTACAGCTCTTACATCAGCAAGTTTATCTATAGCAACTACTAGCCTGCGGACCCCAACTGTCATAAGTTGAATATGCTGACCCCCGGCGGCGTTTGTTATTGCATCGTAGCGACCTTCGAAACCTAGGAATTCGATCCCATCTTCTGTAATTAGATGCTCACGTTGCCCGTTTCTGTTCTGGTGGTCGAACTCTAACCACTGGTTCAACAGGTTTTTGTTTCCAACGACTGGGACATAGCCAAGCAAGTAGAGGTTGTCCGATCGAAACCTGAACCTCACGGAATGATTATTTGTCCGTAATATCAAGTCGAAGAATAAGGTGGGTGGATTATGTCGATCAGCAAGTACAGGACGAGTGTAGCAAAGTCTCACTTCCAATTGTTAACTATCATGCTCACACATAGTGCCACGATTCAAATCCACCAGCTAATCTTTCTTCAAAATTTCATTTTTACTTGTCAACTATCATGCTCACACATATATATAGCACATACAATTGAACGTGGGGATTCAATTGCAGAAACTGCAAATTAGAAACTATTTTGATCTAGGATTGAAAATTCATACACAGAGCAAACACGATTTTAAGAATTTCCTTAGAAATAAATTTGTCTCCCAAACTTGATCAGAGCAACAATTTTTTCATACGCTGAGCAAACTCCCAGACATGATCAGACAGTAACAAAATTCATAAGCAGAGGGAAGAGTAAATATAATCAGACAGTAACATTTTTTTTTTTTCCCGAAAAATGCAGATTTTGTCCACCAAACTTTGTAATTTCTTTCAAACTCCCAGATAAACAAATTTAGTGCAAGATATTCGAGGACTGTCTACCAAAGTAAAAAACCCTTATTTCAAACTCCCTTGTTGCGTAATTGAAGCAGAGAAAGCCATGAAAAATGATTCATACGCAGACGCGAGCAAGAGATTCGAAACTAGAGAAAAACCAAATAGAAAAAGGAAGAAAACTTACCTCAACACTGAAACTCGTGTTGACTGTCGACGGACTGAGACGTGCCCGGTGAGGAGAGGAGGAGAGGCGCCTGGAAGAGAAGAAGTAATGAATGGAAAAAGAGATGTGAGAGAATGAGTAGGAAAAAGATACGAGAGATTGAGAGGAACATGTAATTAATTAAAATATTTTTCAATTTCTTTCAATATGAAACACATGCGTGAGCTTTTTTGTATATCATGCCAAAAAAGCCAGCTCTTGCTCAGAATTGACTGACCTATAAAGAGCCAAATGCACATGCAAACTGCAAAGCTGAAAATATCTAGCTCCCTAGTCAACATCTACCCACACCAATTAATCAATATCTATGCTCTTTAGGAATATAATTTCAGCAATTTTACCAATAAAGTGTTTTTTAAGGGCGTCCGTCAGAAATAATTTTCAGAATCTACAAAAATACCAATAACAAATTAAAATGGTAAAAATTCACCAAAACCATTAAATATTATAAAACATTGTTAGAGTTTTCTTCTCTTCTAATTTAACTATCATTTGGTCAAATTAAATGGTTTTAGTGAGTTTACACCTTTTTAAATTGTTTATTAGTATTTTTACTCATTCCAAATCTTATTCTCAAGAAAAAATGTGTTAGGAAGATTGCACTTTAACCCTTATATACACACACTGAAAGCATATGTAAAAAGTTCCATTATAATGTCAAAAATTCCAACGCCTATTTTTACTACATTTGTTGTTGGATAGATTAACAGCATAAGCTTCCATGTTTGATTAGCAATATTTTTGATAAGATGTTAGATTAGCAATTAAATCAAAGAGTTCTTCACTCATGGCCATAAAAGCTTGTGGCCATCAATGGTCCCATCAGTGAATTTTTTGGGCTTGAGAGTGGGCCTGAGCGCGAGTGACCACATGGGTTGGGGACGGTGAAGAAATCTAAGACTTGGAAGAACAGGAAGAGGTTTCGGCCGAAGAATTGTCGGTGGATGTGAGAGACCGTAAAGATGTCCTGTCAGCCCAATATTGCTGAAGAATGGGCCATCCTTGAAGGCCTCCAATTGGCTTGGGACATGGGATTGAGAAAGCTTATAATTGAGACTGATGCAGAAGTGGTTCTGAATGGGATCATGGACAGCAGCTATAATTCTGGGAGTCTACAATTGATGAAGATCCGAGACTTCCTGAGTAAAAGCTGGCACGTTGAGCTGAAGTTTATTCAACGTCAGTATAACAGGGTGGCCGAAGCAAAAATGGGCATCTCCAAGTCTTCTCTTTTTTATGCTTGTCCTTTTTATTTAAGGTCTTGGGTGAACCAAGAATCTTTGGGATTAAATTCCCCTCTTATGTAACTTTCTTATTTTAATATAGGCCCCGGCCATCTTTGATATCAAAAAAAAAAAAAAAAAAGTGAGGGAAACGGGTAGGTTATTACTCTCTACTTGTAATACCCCAAAATTCCTATTTATCATAAATACTATATTTTGATAAATAATACATATTAATTAAAGGAGCATATGTGGTCTCAAGTGTTGTAACTTATTAATTATTATTTTAAGTAATTTTTCCTTGAAATTGAATAAACCAAAGGCTAAATTTAAGATCATATTTAAGGATCATAAAATACACTATAGTTGTCATATTAAAACATGATTCTTATATAACTGAAATAAGCAATAAAAGGTTATAAAAATGCTTAAACTGATTAAAGGAAATTAACAACAATCAGTGGGAATTAAATTTGCACTAATTAAACGTTTAAGTAATTCTTCAGAATTCATCAAGGGGCAAATTAGAAAGCATTAATTAGAGAGTATCTTAATTTAAGAATCAAGGGCCTAAAGAGATGGAATTAAGTTGCTAATAATGCTTTAATAGCTTTGATTAAATAGAAAATCAATTAACCTATGGCATTGGCAATAAAAGGACAATTAGGCATTTGATTAATGGAGTAAATTGAGTTTCTTATTCAGCCCATGAATGCTACGTCCAGCTGAATCGAAGAAAGAGAAGTGATGAGATTAATAAAGTATAAAGCAAGAGTTGAAAAGTCAAAACAACTAGCCAATGAGAACACTTGACTCATGGTATATTTAGTTGATAAAAAACACATTTAATGGCAATTAGAAAGGAGCATGTCGGCAGCCAAAGTAGAGGTGGGGATTTGTCTTCATAAAGTGGATTTAAATCTAAGGGCTAAGGTGAGATATGATCACAATTAATTTCCACTTGTGTCCTTGAGCTTTGCCTATAAATAGAGAGCTCCTCCCTTCACAATTCTTCACACCAAAAATCACAATCACCTCTAATCCTTTGATTAAGAGAGTGAGAGTGAGATTTCTTGAAGAAGGGAGAAGGAGTTCAAGATCCAAAGGTAAGTTCTTGAGCTTTAGTTTTTAGTTCTTGAGTTTAAGCTTTTAGTTTTTAGTAAAATAGTAGTTTAATCTAGTAAATTGTTAGAAATATTCCTTTTCATGTTTGGAAGTCTCCATTGCTTTTAAAACGCAAAATGGAGTGGAAAACATGTTAGGGAATAATTTTTTAGAATTAATAGATCATTGTGGAAAAAGTTTGGAAAAACTGCTGGTGTAAATCTTTTGCTGGCAGCGAAAATAGATGCTATTATTTTAGGTAGCAAATGAAGTATTTAAATCATGAAATTTTACATGAATAAATTAGACATGTAGGGCTTTCTAAATATATAAAATATGAAGCATTTTGAGTTCTGCACAAGGAGTAACATATTTTTAAAGTTAAGCTATTTTTCTGAACGAAAATATGGGCAGCGTTGAGAAAAATTAAACTGGGAATGATTCTTGGTGTTCTAGGTTTTTGGAATATTTTTAATTGAAAATAGACATGTCAAGGGTTATGAGGAATTTTACGGATCCTCGTTTCAATTTTTTTAGATTTAATTATGATTTTGCGAAGTTAACCAGGAAATCTGCCCAGAAAATTCAGTATTGCGTTTTTAAATAAATGTAAGGGCAAAATTGTAAATAACAAATCCACCAAGGGTAGAGAGGTAAATAGAGGTGGAAATATCTCTTAGGATATTATTCTAAGTGATATGGTGATATGTTAGGATATCCGGAAGTCCGGTCGGATCAAAGAGTCGAGACATATTGCTAACTACACGGTGAAAGATACGTTCGCGTACTAGTAACTTTAATCGTCTATAACTTGTATGATCATATATGATTTGATTGATTCATGAAGTGATGGACAAGACTAGGTCTTGGGTCATGCACTTGTGACTAAGTTTATGGGGCTTAGATCACCCGTTTATACATACACTTTATACGGGTTATAGTCTTGATAATGCCGTTGAGTTTTCCTAGCGGCGAGGACACGAGGAGGCATGCGTGGCACTTGGTTAGTGCAAACGTGGATGACTTTACATGTGTTGTGTGCTATGTACTATTGTGCTTACATCTCGCTGTGTGCTTATGTATTGTTGTAACCTTACATCTGTGTGCTATGTTTGGTTGATCTTGATATGTAATGAATATCTGTCATATATTGTTATATCTGCTATAGAGGTTAAGCATTACACGAGATTCAATCGATTGAATCTCGGCTTTGACTAAGGTTCGGGGAAGGAACCGGGGTCTAAGATGACGACAGAGATGGAGCCGTGAAACGGCAACGATAAACGGAGCGTGAGGAGACACCGATAGACGAGCCTTGTAGAGGCACCGGTCAAAGCAAATGCTTGGAAGAGCGTAATCGAGCAATTCATTCGGCATAGATCGACTAAGTTATCCCAAACCTTTTGGTGCCGGCGGGGGCTAGTCTATGTGGATCAGCCAATCGGTCACCCTAGCACGGTGAGGCTCCCATGATAGACACCTACACGGCCATTTGGTTTGGTTAACGGAGTTAGGTTCATTGCCCCAAGTCTAGCTACGACTTGGTTGAAGGCCGTATAGTTACCATGTAAGAATTGTAATTATACAAGCTCGTAATATTGTATCACATGAATATTCCTTCGGGATAATTTTTATATCAGTTTATATCGGGACATCATCATATGTCTGGGCATTTTATATCAGTCACTCATCGTCCAAATGTTAGCGCATGCTCTCCGTTTCCGCATTACTCTGAGTGGTAGCACCTCAAACTCTATTGTTTTTTTTCTAAAACCAAGTGTCAACCGACACATTTTGAAGTACGAAATTTGGGGTGTTACACTACTCCTTAATATAACATATATTTGAGAAGTTGTTTTTTTATCATAAATATAAAGTATAGTTTTTATCTTTTGTTAATCTTTTTCTAATTTACTTCTATTGATATTTTTTCAACAATAATTAAAGATAAAAGGTTACGAGATAATTAAAAAAAGATAAGTAGTGTGTTTTAGAAAATATATGTCATATTAGCTAATTCAACTAATTCTTTTAATCTAATTGAATCAAGTAAATATGTTTGGGAAAATGATGTTCGGGGCCCATATTATCCAAAAAATGCGAAAAAAGACCCAAACATTCGAAAATACAAAAAAAGGCCCAAGGATTGACAATACGGGAAAAGGCCACAGAACATTTTGACGAAGTTGTTAATGGGGCTGATCAAGTTGTTAGCGGGGATTTAGTTGTTAGATGAGGCCAGATTTAGTTGTTAAAATTTTTTATTTTTAACAACTAAATCAGCCCATCTAACAACTAAATCGGCTAACAACTTGATCGGCCCCTGTAACTTACCTTGGGCCTTTTTTGAAATTTCAGAAATCTTGGGCCTTTTTTTCGTATTTTCGAATGTTTGGGCCTTTTTTCACATTTTTGGGTAATATGGGCCACGATCATCATTTTCCCAATATGTTTTATATTAAGGACTGACTAAAGCATCTAACATGTATGTATTAACTAGACTAGGTCTTGGAGATAAATTGTTGTCAAACTTGTAAGGGGTTGTTACTTCTTTTAATATATCTACATACACATTGTTGTTACACTAGTGAGTTGACTTTCCAATTTTACTGTTTTTATGTTTCTACATTATAAATTGTATTGAATTACTCTTAAACTCATGTTACTTGTAAAACTAGCTCAAATTCGTGAGTTTACACATTAAGTTTACCGTTTTTACATTTCTACCTTACAAAATCGTGCTAACTCACTCTTAAACTTATACTAACTTTTTCGATTTAATCATGCTTATTAGCTTTATATATGAATTATATAATAATATCTTTGGTGAGTATGTTAAATTATAAATGTTAATAGATTGAATTTTTTTATTTAAATTCAAAATATATTTAAATCGAATGGTTGCCATTTTTATATTTTAATTATTAAATTATACATTATTAATACATATTTATTGATACAAGTGAACTTTACGAGTTTATATTTTAAGTTCATAAGTATTATCAATTTGCTTAAAACTTGTGAGTTTGATAACGTATATATATATATATATATATAGGGTGAACGATTTCTCCGATCAGAAGATAAAGTTATCTCCGGTGACCCCAAAACTACATTGTTTTGGATTAATAAAGGGTGTTTACGTAATTTTATTTATTTTTTATCATATGAATTTTTGAAACACTTTTCATTAATTCACCTAAAATTACAAATATACTTTTCATTAATCTAAAACGACGTAGTTTTGGGATCATTGGAGATAACTTTATCTCCGGTGACTTGAGAAATATTTTTTCCTTATGTATATATATATATATATATATATATATAAGGGTGCTTGCGGCTTTTCGGTAAATTTTGAAATATCCCATATTTTGAAACTCACATCTCTCAAGATTATTGAAATTGTGAGCATCTCTCGAGAATTTTGTTTTATTGCAGGTTCTTTTTTTCTTTTATACATAAATTTTAGGAAGGGTTGGGCTCACCCACGGTCCAAGGGCGGGCGCTTGGAGCCCGTCCACGGGGGATGCGGCGGAAGTACACATGCCTCCACCTCTATCGGTGTTACCACCGCTTCCTGACCCCTGGATGCCTCCCCGCGCCTTGACCAACGCAGGGATCGAACCCCCTCCCTTAAGGTGAGGAAGACCAACCTCCACGCCAGTTGAATTCAAGGACGAGGGGTTTTTTCCAGGTTCTTTATCTGTCATTTTTTCTTCCCTAAATAAAGACAAATGAAAGCCTATCCCGTGATGCCGCTATATTGAAGTATTCAATTATTCATTGAACAAGAGACAAGAGAATACTAGAAGTGTCATGAATAGTAAAGTTAATTTTTTATACAAAAGAACAGTTAATTAGTCCTTCAAGTCCTATTTATAAGAAACATTTTCACATATGGGAACCAGTATTAGTTTATGTTTGTCTTAAAGGTTAATTCATTTTTCAGTTTTTTACCCTGATTAATTACATGCCGGTCTTTTTCTTATTCATTCTGTTACATCTCTTTTTTCAGGCTCTTTTTGACCCTTTTGTCCTTAATTAATTACTTAATAATCATAACGTCCGAAACTATATCACCCTTCTGCCCTCTTTAGTAGATTATATACGATATGTAATCGACTAAACAGTGGCGAATTATTATTATTATTTTTTTATGTTTTCCCGTGTGTAATCGACTAAGCTATAGTACTTAGTCTGATTACACCATGCCAGATTATTTTTTAAAAAAGCCCCATTTGGGGCAAATCATTTGAATTTACTATTTTTTTTCACGTTTTTATCTTTAAAACGCATTTGAATTTATTGTTTTTGACTTTAATATTTTAAAATATTTTGTAACAACTTTCCTTTTATCTCTCCCTACATTTTGTATCTTTTTTGTCAATATTTTAATTATGCCTTTGTTTTATCCTCTACCTTTTGAATTACATATTTTAATTTTTTTAAAACTAACCATCATTCTCCCTCTTTATATATGAACTATTTTTTGAATAAATAAATTTTGATGTCTCTCCTAATTTCAAATATTAAATGCATCCTCTTAATATTTGAACTACTTTGTCAATAAAAACATCCGCAAAAGTAGAGCAGTAAGCATCTACATTAACAAAATGATAAGCTTTAAACACTAAATAAAAAAATAAAAAATAAAAAGCAAGGTGGTTGTGATAAGCTCAAAAGTCTAAATGTTTAATCCAGAATCCCAAAAGTCTGATTATTTCTAGACTCTAGATGATATTTTAATTTTAGTAACTTTAAAGGTAATCCAATATATACAAGAGAAAATATTATAAAAATATTGTGTTTCATATCCATATTTTTGAAATCAAAATATATATGAAAATATTATCAAGTTTGATAACTAACAGTCAAATAATTAAGATGGGCAGAAAAGGTTTTTAATAAGAAAACTCATATAAAATTTCAAAACATGAAAAAACAATAAACTCAAATGATTTGCTTCAAATTGTGTTTTAAAAAACATATTTGACTAAGTATTGTAGCTTAGTTGATTACATCACGGAAAACATAAAAAAAAAAATCCGCCATTGTTTAGTTGATTACATATCGTATGTAATTGACTAAATAGGAGCGAAAAAAGGTGATATAATTTCGAATGACGGGACATTTTAATCATTAATTAATTAAGGACAAAAGGGTCAAAAAGCCAAAATAATTTGTCATTGTTTAGTCGATTACATATCGTATGTAATCGACTAAACATGGGCAAAAAGATGATATAGTTTCGGACATGAGCATTTTAGTTATTAATTAAGGGCAAAAGGATCAAAAAGCCCTTTTTCCACAATCTCTCCCTCTCACCAACTTCACAAATAAGGGTATAACTAAAGAAAAATTACATTTCTTATATTTATTGCTTTTAACTAATTTTAACCAATACTTTGACACGTGCGATCTTAAAATTTTGGTTAACTAATTTGAATTCTGAGGTCTCGCGTCGGAATTAGGTCGCATGGTGTGTGAAGATTTTAATTTCAATAGACAAAAAGCATATTAGCCAATGTTTTTCTTCTGCACACAGCTAATTTTAGTGTAAATAAGTTTTGAAAAGCTAATCACAACCTCGTCCGAAATATTCATATATAATATAAAAATGTTAGTAAGTCACAACAAAGATCAACTCTAATTATTTTAATCTGTCCTAAGATTAAATAAAACAGCGTTTTCATCATATTCACAAGTTCTCAATATACACATACTTTAGTTATTAAATTCTTTTAAATTGTAAGATGTTTATCTATGATGTATTAAATTTTGAATCCTATAAATAAATTTTTTTATTTAATAATATAATTTTGTCATTATCATTGATTATATTGTGCCTTATATAATAAATATTAATAGTAAAATAAATAAGAACAAATAATAATAATAAATATATATAATAATAAATGCCAATACATTATGGTTATTAACAAAAAAATAAAAGGTTATATATGCCCTAACATAATGTGTTTCGGAACCATTATTTATTTGCACCGAGCATATGTAGCGTGCATGCGCGCGCGCACACACACACACACATATATATATATACGATGGGCGGAGCCACACTTGTGCCTATGGGTGCAAGTGCACCAACAAAATTTTAAAATATATATATTATTTAGCGGAAATGTGTTAGCAACAATGGACGCATGGCTCAGCGGTAGAGCATTTGATAATTGATAATGAGGTCATGGGTTCGAATCTGATTGGGCACCCCCATTTTTTTCCCTCACCAATCTCCTTCACAGCCTTTCTTCATTGATTAATGGGGATTGCGAGCCTGGTATTTATACTCCCTCATCTCTAAACCAAAAAAAAAAAAAAAAACCCTTTTTCATTTCTTATTATTTTTCCAAGTTTTTACTCCTTATGAAAAACACATGTAGTAATAGTTTTATCTGTGATTTCAAAATAGCAAAAAGATATATTTTTTATAACCAGCCACTATAAACAGTAGAAAGATTTTTGTGATTTGGTTAAACTGGCAATGATAGTTTCTTTAATTCATAAATCATTGAGTAGTCCAATTTCATTGATTAGCTTTATTTAAAATTGTAATGAGTTTGGTGGTTGAAACTTTGGTTTTATGTAAAATTCTCCAATTTTTGTCTTACAAAAGTGTGATGGATAGTTTATGCCTCTTAACATCGAATGAAATTTGTTAGCATTTAGAAAATTCATAGTTTATTGCTAATTTGATGGTAGATCTTGATCCTATTTTATGCACATATGATTTACTTAGAATCCATTGAAAGGAGTTTTCTTTTCTTTTCTTATCTATATTCATTTGATTTTTAATGCATTTAAAACTTTGTTTAAAAAAAAAAAAAAATATCGGGCGTTGCCCCCAAACCCCAAATCTATTCACAAATTGTGCACCCACAAATATAAATTCCTAACTCCGTCAACGTTATATATATATATATATATATGACGGTTCGAGACTATCATATATGATGATAATCACTGTCATAAAAAGTCTTTTATGTAGGAGCGAGGGCGGAGGCACACTTGTTTTTATGGGGGCAAGTGAACCCATAAAAAATTTAAAAAATATATAAAAAGTATAGGACTTTTAGGTCAACTTATGTGATTAGAGTAGTTGGTTAAGATTTTTAAGAACCGGCTAAAGGTCCCGGTTCGAACTAACATCCCGACCCTTCTTCTTTTTTTTCCCAATCGCCAAATCTCTCACCCTCATCCGTGTTCGTCACTTCGTGTCTCCGTCCCAACCCGTCGATCGGCCACTCCAAATCATTCCTTCCTCCAAATCCCTCCGTTTCAAATCGATCCCTCATCCAAATCTCTCACCCACTCCTAATCGATCCTTCCTCCAAATCCCTCGTCCAAATCTCTCACCGGAGTAATCGATCCCCAAATCGATCCGTCTCTCACCCATGGCGCTCTTGGCTCCCCCCTCCGTCGTCGGTGAACTCTGTGGCATAAGTCGGTGAGTATTTTTCTTCTTGCATCCCTTTTACGTGGCGTAAGTCGGTGAACCCTAAATTTTTCTTCTTGTTGTTTTTCGGTTTTTCCTGTTCGCGTGTCTCTCTTTTTTGCATCTCTTCACCCTCCACAAACCACTTCCCGATTGAATTTGCTTCTGCTCACCCTTTCGAAATTGATCGATTTCTAAAATTAGGGGTGCTATTATTGGAGCTCATTGCTGGACGACAAGCTTTGGATTGCTCATAGAAAATTTTAGTGAAGTGGGTATGTCTGCTTTGTTCTATTTCTACCGAGCTTGTTTATGTTGAAAATGTCTATGTCCGCTTAGTTTCTTTGTATTCTTGGTAACTTGTCTTCATAAATTCGGATATGTTTTGTGTTTTGAAGTAAATCCCCATCTCTTCTTGACTTACTCTCTCTAATTATGGAGAAACAGAAGATGTATATTGTTGTTTAGATATGATGGCTATTTTGTAAACTTTTGTATTAAATGATGTAGAATCAAAAGTTCATAGTATAGTGGACACAAATTTAACATGAGACATTCGGCTATTAGTGGAATTTCGTCACTGAAGTATTGAACCTATGCATCACTGATGAAAGGCTTGTTCACCTTTACGTGGGAAAAGCATTATCATGTATTCGAAGTGAATTTTCTGGGAAAGGATCTGTTTAAAATGTTAAACATAATGACATATAGAAAAGTCCAAACTAACATATTGGATTATATTGTAAGTATTTGTGACACCTTTGATTGAAACATGATACATATGATATTTAGCTTATCGAACTTGGAAAATTACATTACTTTCAGTTGTATATTATGCTTTTTATTGTCATCACCCTAGTTTTGTTCTTCAACTCATTTAAAACTTCATGGTCAATTTCTTTGGGTCCTAACAATGATTTACTTCAAGAAATAACTTTATCCCCTCGAATCTTTTTGGAGGTTGATGCAAAGACTCAAGGCTAAGCAGATGAAGGCTGATGTAAATGAATATCTGAAGGTAATACCCCACCTTGTGATTTTCGTTTATGATGAATTGAAGCTGAAGCTAGCATTTTGGTTTGCTTCCTTTTCTGCTTTCTTATAGGTTGTAACATGTTATTTAATCTCGTCAAACTTTTTTCCTTCTAGAAAATGCATTAATTTAAAACGTTCCCTAAAAAAAAAAAAATCGGGGGCACCCCCCAAACCCTTACACTAATTGTGCACCCATAAACTCCTAATCCTAGCTCCGCCACTTTGTGTAGGAGTGAAATGTGTAAAAGATGTATTTTTTTTTATTATATATTTATGAAGATGATAAGTGAGAGAGTGAGTGGAAAAACAAATATGAGAGAATATGTAGGAACGAGATAAGAAAGAGACAAGTAATAATTGGGGGTAAAAATGAAAAAGTGAACTAACACTTTACAGAAATACAAAATGTTACTTTAATTTTATTTACGACCAGACCTAATTATGAGAATGATGTTTATAAAAAGACCAAAGGGAGTAATTAATTATTCTAGTTTTACGGCCCAACATGTATATTCCAATTCACCCACATGAATTAGAGTAATAAAATGTGATATCCTATTACTATTTATTTTTTATTGGTCACTTTGAATTAGATTGTTTAAAAGAGTTACTGTAATCTCTAACAGTACAGTTTGAAAATTACTCTCTACGGTCCTAATTATAAGAGCTAGTTGACTTTTTTGGAGAGATTAAGGAAGCTAATTAAATTACTTTAAAGTATTTTTATTTTTATTTTTTTCTTCAACTTATTAGTTTGACTAATAAATAATATATAATTTAAGAATATTTAACATATAAAATGATTAAGTAACTTATTTAGCTTCCTTAATCTCTTCAAAAGAAAGTCAACTAGCTCTTATAATTAGACCTGGGAGGTAGTACTAGATTAGTATCTCTTTATTTTTTTAATTATAACTCATGTACCCAATATAGCTTCAGCAGAAGGGTTTTTTTTTTTTTTTTTTTTTTTTTTTTTTTTTTTTTTTTTTTTTTTTTTATAATAATAAAGACACCTCAACAAACACTCATGGGATTATCACTCTCATTACAATCCTTACTTAAAAACTCACTCAACTCATCCGGAGGCTGGTAAAACTCTTAAAGACCTAGTCCTGCATCAAGTCCCTTCTTTGCTAGAAAGTCTGCCACAAAATTACATTCCCTAGGTACGTACGTACACTTCATGGTCCATCCGGCTCTAGCGTGCTTTGTACTTCCTTGATGAGGGCTAAGTCATGGTGAGAACTTCCCTCTTCCCGATGAAGTATTAAATGTAGGCACTCTGTAGAATTCATCTCTAGCCATACTTTTCTAAAGCCCATCATCCATACCATTTTTAGACCTAGGAGGCACACCCAGGTTTCGGCACATAGATCATGCCCTTTCTCAACGGGGCACATGAAGCCTTTAAGGAACTCCCCTGATGCATTACGAACAACCCCCTGGGCCACAATTAGACAGGTTTGAAATTTAAGAGTATGCACCATCAACATTAACCTTCACCTACCCCCTCCTCCGGAGGCGCCAACTTTCTCGAGTAGGGGCTAAAGTAACCCCCTACAAGTTTAACCCAACAAGCCGGTTATTGGTCTTATGCATGGATTCCATCATTTTATTCGTACTTGCAAGAATATGGTCATTTGATGTGTATTTCTGTTCAAAAACAGCCAAATTCCTACGACGCCAAATCCACCAAGACATAATAGTGAATTTGGAGGCCCAATGTTTGGATGTTTCTCTTTGGCCTCTAGCATTCCACCATAACCAATCTAAGGTATACATATTACAGAATATGCGCCATCCGTCAGTAGGTACTACTTTCCTCCATAGTGATCTTGAGTGTGCGCAATCTCAGAAAACATGAATGGTATCCTCAAAAACCTCTCCACAAAAGATGCAGCTTGAATCCGTTGTCAGACCTCGTCGGGCTTAGAGGCATTGCGTGCTAACAACCAAAGAAGCATCCTGCATCTATGAGGCGCTCGGATTTTCCACAGGCTACTCTAGTCCCTACCTTGGTACGTCATGTCTCCTATAAGAGCCCTATAAGTAGACTTGATAGTGAATCTCGCATGCTTCTCCCATTTCCAGGAGACATTTCCTTCAACATTAGTTTCAATCCCTCCTTTAACTGCCTCCCATGGTTTTTTTGATCCCTGTCCACACATTTGAGCCCAAGCGTTGTGGATTAATTTGGGGAAGAAGATCATCCTCGCACCTATGTTTATCACGAACCACTTTAACCTAAATATCATCCCTGTGTGTTACAAGCCTCCAGCCGAGTTTCATAAGAAATGCTTGGTTATGATACTTCGCATGGCGCAAGCCCAATCCGCCTCTACTTTTAGCCCTGCATACCTCATCCCAGGCAACTAGAGGCATCTTTCTACTCTCCACTGTACTCCCCCACAAGAAGGACCTATTATGTTTATCCAGACTGTCACAAACATTCCCTGGAAGGTAAGAGGTTTGCATCGTATATGCTGGTATAGCCGAAGATACCAAGGAAATAAGTGTTGCCCTGCCAGCAAACGAGAATGAGCTAGCTTTCCATTTGGTTAGCCTATCTTTGACCTTATCTATTACCTCTTGAAATGACTCCTTCCTGACTCGCTCGTGGTGAAGTTAAACCCCAAGATGTTTGCCAAGATCCATTGTTCGAGAGAAGCCAAGGACCGCACTGAGTTCCGTGCTCCTGTTGTGATTTATATTTTTGGAGAAAAATATCCGAGTCTTCGATGCGTTGACCTTTAAACTCGAACACTCACAGAAATGAGACAAGCAGTCCCTAATCATCTCTGCCTGTTGAAGGGACGCTTCTGTAAATAAAATAATATCATATGCAAAGAATAAGTGCGATATTGGCGGACCTTTCTTCGTAAGACAAATAGGCTTCCATATTCCTATCTCCATTCTTTCTTGAATCATATGGGCCAGCTTCTCAATGCAAATGACAAATAGGTAAGAGGAAAGAGGATCCCCCTATCTCACCCCACGTGATGATGCAAAGCATTCGGCCTTATCTCCATTCTACAATAGCTGAAGATTTGTTGTGGTGATACACTGCTCAACCACCCAGATAATTGTGCTAGGGAGATTCACTTCCTGCAAACACTGGAGAAGGAACTTCCAGTTTACCCTATCATACACCTTCTCTAGGTCAAGTTTGATGGCCATAAATCCCTTCTTGCCTCCCATGGTTCTCATTGAATGAATCAGCTCTTAAGACACAATAATATTATCCAAACTATGCCTCCCTAGTACAAAGCTACACTGGTTGGGGGAGATAATGTGGGCCATGAAGCACTTCATTCTGTTCGCCACTATCTTGGTTACCAGCTTATATATGACATTACATAGACTAATCGGCCTGAGGTCTCGAAACGTCTCTGGGTTTTCCTTCTTGGGGATGAGAACAACCAGAGTCCCATTTACCTCACGAATCTGCTCTGGATAGAGGAATACTTGTTTCACAAAATTCACAATGGGGCTTTGAATCGTCTCCCATTGGTGTTGATAGAAAAAAGCATTAAAACCATCCGGGCCTGGCGACTTGAGCGCACCCATACTAAACAAAGCGTCTTTAATCTCAGCTTCATCAATCTCCCTTTGGCACATGCGAACATGGAACTCTGATAATCTTGGATATGAGGGACTGCATGAAAGTGTCAACTGCTCCCCAACCTCCTATCTAAACATGAGCGAAAAGTACTTAGTTGCGTGAGTCTTGGTTAGGTTCTCGTCAAAACACCACTTGCCTTCATTAATGCAAATAGCATCAATTCTATTTTGCTTCCTTTGACCATTTGCCCGAGCATGAAACAGTTTTGTATTCCGATCCCTGTCGAGAGCCCAATTAACTCATGCTTTTTGAGCCTATAACAAGGCTTCCTGTGTTAATGTTTCGTCTAGCTCCAGCCACACATTCCTCTAAAGTTGAAGTGCGATCTTGATGTATTTCATAGCAAAATGCTCTTTCCACGAGATGCGATTCTTTGCGGGCAAAGTTAATGCTAACTTTACAAGTAAATATAGCAAAGGATACACAATATATTTTTTCTTTTCAACCATCCTCTTGCAAGATCGGCTATTCCTTGCAAATTCAAAAAATCGGGTTCACATTGCACATCAACAATATACGTGTTGAGTGATATTCAAGCTTGATAAAATCATTCAAATCAAAATCGAAGGATAATAGCCCACAAATTCGCACAACTTATTCTTGTCAAATGCCGAAAGAGTTGCAGATGGAAGACATAGAAGGGCTTTTTTAAAAATATATATATATATATATAATTTTTTTAAAAAAAAAAAAAAAAAAAAGAAATTTCAAAGTGCCCCCTTCTTCAATACCTGCGTCCGCCTCTGACCATACTTGCTTTTGAGTATTTTCAATCCTCATGTGAATAAATTGTTTGTGTTGCTCCAATACCTCAATCTGGAGGGCTCTTCCTCCCAGAGACACCATATCCCTCCACTATACCCCTCTGCTGCAGTAAAAGTATACTTACTAAACCCCATATTACAGATTCTTCTCTTTGTCTTCTTCTCGTCTGATCGTGTTTCTATGATAGCCATAAAACTTAACTTATAATGTTTTTTAAGTTCACGTGCAAGACTTGGAAATGACTTCGATCCTATACCACACGAATTCCATAGCATAAAAATCATTAAAACGTTGGTTTTATACCCCCTTCCATTTTCCACATCCGACTGTGCAACACCTTTGTCCTCCAGCCCCATATCAGAGTCCTTCATTTCCACCAAGTTAATGCCTTTTTCTTTATCTGTAGAAGAGATTTGGTTATTAACGCCATGCATAAGTGAAGGCATTAATTCCATGGTATTATTATTCAGCAGAATCACGTCATTTAAGGGCCCCTCATTACTAGTAGCAAAATTTTTTAATTGAGAAAAAGGGTTTGTCATATGAATTGGGTGGACCCCATGATTAATTGCTTCCTTTACTTTTGCCTTGGACCATGCGTTGCCTTGATTTTCTTTCCCAAATAATTTAGTCTTCTCATCCTTCTTTCTTTTTGACCCAACTACCACCCACTCCCCCTTATTTTTCTCCATTTGTTTAATAGGCTTCTTTACTCCTCCCGTAGACTTCAGCGGAAGGTTTTAACTTACAATCTCACCCAGCTAGAAAGTTTTAAACTTTTATCATAACGGATCATTCGTCCTACGTAAGAGAGGCCAGAGACGGAGGCAACTACTGCCTATGGGGCCAAGTGCAGACATACACAATTTGAAATATATATATATATTGTGAAGAACCTTCAATAAAGCTTATCTAATTGGGATGGATGGTTAAAGCTTTTCACAATTTCCTAAATGTCCTGGGTTCGAAACATCCTTCTCCCTTGTGTGTTTTTTTCCTAATCCCCAAATCTCTCACCCACTTCTCCTCTTTTCTTTTTTTTTGGGTTGAACACTCCTTCTCAAGTACTGATTAATATGCTTTCTGGTCCAGGAGATGGGAATCTTCATAATTCTGTTTTTGCTCAGATTTTAGAGCTCATGCATGGTTGCTGGAATTGGAATTATCTCACATTTCCCGTTCCCAAAATCAAGTGGCTGACGCTCTAGCGAAGGAGTGTTCTTTTCTCCAATTTTATTGATGTTTGTCCTCTCTCTATGAGGTCTCTGTTATCAAGTGACTGTATGGGAGTTTATTCCCCTTCTTATTTTAATCTAAAGGCTATGCCTCCTTTTATAACAAAAACGGAAAAAAAAAAAAAAAAAAAAAAAAAACTTTCAAAGCTTTTCACTTGTTCTCCTTAGCTCTTCAGTGAAACCTTTGTCTGAGTGGGAGAGTTACCAGTATATTACTACCAAGTAAGGAGCTCTTTACTTTCTAAATTTTGTATTATACTGCAGGTGTTGATCAGAGCAAATGACCGATTGACTTTTATTCAACATAAAAACATGTAATTATTGGTTTTTATAAAACAGTATATTGTTGTATGTATTTAAAACTTTCTTTAAAAAAAAATTTCATGGGCAACCCTCGAACCCCACCACTATATTGTGCACCTACAAACTTAAAATCTTGGCTCCATCGAGTAAGAGAGGCCAACTGTTGTATCTCGATAATTAAACTTGGGTTAAGCGGCGAAAATACATACGAGCTTTTCCCCCGGAGCG
The DNA here is from genome assembly GCA_019022655.1 of Acacia acuminata. NCBI lineage: Eukaryota > Viridiplantae > Streptophyta > Magnoliopsida > Fabales > Fabaceae > Acacia > Acacia acuminata. The sequence continues at coordinate 619,149 of JAFJYI010000056.1, read as the reverse complement.
CCCTGCACCACGAGCTTTTTTTTGGACCAAAAATACACACGTGGTTACGTTTTAGGAGCAAAAATGCCACGGGCCGTTAGTTGACCGTTAACTTGGACGGAACGTTGATGTGGCGCTGATTGGGACCGACACGTGACGTGGACGATGAGGTGGATCTTGACGTGGAATAAAAAAATTCGAAAAAAATAATAAAAAGATTCAAATAATTAGAAAAAATTAGGAATAAAATAAAATAATAAGAAAAAAATTCAAATAATTAGAAAAAAATTCAAATAATTAGGAAAAATTAAAATAATTATAAAAAAATTAGGAAATAATTAAAATAATTAGAAAATGATACTATTTGTAATCCATGTTGGCTTCAAAACATATAATTCTTTTTATCATGTTATTCTATATTAACATCCCGAAATATATAATATACGCTCACCTAGCCTAATAGGAAATGGGTCATATATAATCAAAGTATGGAAGAGAATAGGAGGGCACGGTGGTTGGTGAAAGTATACAAAATGGAAATAATGAGAAGAGACAAAATGATTGAAACAATGGAATGTATCAAAAAAAAAAAAAAATGATTGAAACAATGGAGAGTGAGGGTGGTGCTGCTTCGCTGCTACTACCCCTAAATATCATTCCAAAGAAGTCACCATCGTCGCCTCCTCGGTTGGACCCCACCGTGCCGGTGCTGGTGGCTCCGGTCACTGTCCCACCCTCGCTGAACCTGGGAAACAGATCTCCATTATCCCTTCACAATAATTATAACAATTTCCAAAACAAATGCTCCGCAAAAATGTCAAGCCCTCGTGAGTCTTGACAATTCACCAACCAATCCGAAAGCTATTCATGAATGAAAATCCTTGAAAATCTCTCCCTTTTCCGGTTCAGGCCTTTTCACTCGCTCATTTTTCTTCCCTACTGATGTGCTTGGTGCATTCACATGTTCTATACACACTAACACTCACCCACTCTCTCTTGATTTGCTTATAAATAAATAATGTCTACTGTGCACACAATTTTTACTGTGCACACAATTAAAAAAAAAAAAATCCCTCCATAAAAACTAAATTATATAATAAATATTACATATCTCCTAGAATCAAAAGTTTCAGAAGCTTAAAATGCTACCATTCTAATAATATTTATAAGTCTCTTTTAATTAAAAAATTTGATTATATTTATAAATCCAGTTTGAAATAATAAATAAGATTTAATAATTAGAAAATGATACTATTTGTAATCCATGTTGGCTTCAAAACATATAATTCTTTTTATCATGTTATTCTATATTAACATCCCGAAATATATAATATACGCTCACCTAGCCTAATAGGAAATGGGTCATATATAATCAAAGTATTGAAGAGAATAGGAGGGCACGGTGGTTGGTGAAAGTATACAAAATGGAAATAATGAGAAGAGACAAAATGATTGAAACAATGGAATGTATCAAAAAAAAAAAAAAAAATGATTGAAACAATGGAGAGTGAGGGTGGTGCTGCTTCGCTGCTACTACCCCTAAATATCATTCCAAAGAAGTCACCATCGTCGCCTCCTCGGTTGGACCCCACCGTGCCGGTGCTGGTGGCTCCGGTCACTGTCCCACCCTCGCTGAACCTGGGAAACAGATCTCCATTATCCCTTCACAATAATTATAACAATTTCCAAAACAAATGCTCCGCAAAAATGTCAAGCGCTCGTGAGTCTTGACAATTCACCAACCAATCCGAAAGCTATTCATGAATGAAAATCCTTGAAAATCTCTCCCTTTTCCGGTTCAGGCCTTTTCACTCGCTCATTTTTCTTCCCTACTGATGTGCTTGGTGCATTCACATGTTCTATACACACTAACACTCACCCACTCTCTCTTGATTTGCTTATAAATAAATAATGTCTACTGTGCACACAATTTTTACTGTGCACACAATTAAAAAAAAAAAAAAAAAATCCCTCCATAAAAACTAAATTATATAATAAATATTACATATCTCCTAGAATCAAAAGTTTCAGAAGCTTAAAATGCTACCATTCTAATAATATTTATAAGTCTCTTTTAATTAAAAAATTTGATTATATTTATAAATCCAGTTTGAAATAATAAATAAGATTTAATAATTAGAAAATGATACTATTTGTAATCCATGTTGGCTTCAAAACATATAATTCTTTTTATCATGTTATTCTATATTAACATCCCGAAATATATAATATACGCTCACCTAGCCTAATAGGAAATGGGTCATATATAATCAAAGTATGGAAGAGAATAGGAGGGCACGGTGGTTGGTGAAAGTATACAAAATGGAAATAATGAGAAGAGACAAAATGATTGAAACAATGGAATGTATCAAAAAAAAAAAAAAAAAAAAAAAAAAAAATGATTGAAACAATGGAGAGTGAGGGTGGTGCTGCTTCGCTGCTACTACCCCTAAATATCATTCCAAAGAAGTCACCATCGTCGCCTCCTCGGTTGGACCCCACCGTGCCGGTGCTGGTGGCTCCGGTCACTGTCCCACCCTCGCTGAACCTGGGAAACAGATCTCCATTATCCCTTCACAATAATTATAACAATTTCCAAAACAAATGCTCCGCAAAAATGTCAAGCGCTCGTGAGTCTTGACAATTCACCAACCAATCCGAAAGCTATTCATGAATGAAAATCCTTGAAAATCTCTCCCTTTTCCGGTTCAGGCCTTTTCACTCGCTCATTTTTCTTCCCTAATGATGTGCTTGGTGCATTCTTTTTTTTGCTCAGAAATGCTGCATATATTAAACTGAAGGAATAAGAATTACAGAGCATGGCATCAACAGCCCAAACATAATCCTACAAAACCACTCAAGCAGGTCTCACACCGAGACAATCAAAACAAGACCAGTGAAAACTAAACAACAACAGGGCTATTACAACAGCCGAGATACAGTATAAAGGCATAACAGAAGGACATAAGCAGTAAGTATAATAAAAAGCAGTAAGCTTGGTGCATTCACATGTTCTATACACACACTCACAGATTTGTTTTTCCACTCTCTCTTGATTTGCTTTTAAATAAATAATGTTTACTGTGCACACAATTTTTTTTAAAAAATCCCTCCATAAAAACTAAATTATATAATAAATATTACATATATCGTAGAATCAAAAGTTTCATAAGCTTAAAATGCTACCATCCTAGTCTTATTTATCAATTTTTTTTAACTAAAAAATTTAATTATATTTATAAGTCTAGTTTCAAGTAATAAATAAGGTTGTAATTGAAGCCATGAATCAATAATGTATTCAATATGGGTAATAATGGTGCTACTTGACTCCCAGGAGCACGCCTCTTTACTCTTTCCTGCTTCAATGATCACACTGCTTTTTCATTCAATAATTTATTTCACCCCCGCCCAACTTTTTCATTTCCCATTCATGCATCCTGTTAGAATGACTTTTACTATTATCTCATTTTACTATTATTTCTTTTTAAATGAGGGTAAAATTAGAAATTTGTTCCATAATCATTAAGTTAATTATCTCTCATTGTCATTGATATATGAGATTTAATGAAAAGAGATTTATAAATAGACAGGAGTAGTAGCTCACAAGTCAACAACTAAACCAATTACTTCCTCCTGTTAAATATATGATATAGTTTATAGTGCGAATTTCACTATAAAATTATGTTCTATATTTAAGACTGGAGGAGTAATTGATATGCTCTCAATGAGGTAACTATTATAATTTCAATCAGATTTATATAAATACTCATAGGGTAGAGAGATAAGTTTTTTTCCCCTATTTATAAGGTGCCTCATTAAAATTTTGAGATGAATATACAATTTAAATATATTACAAGTCTACCAAGATGAATGGAATAAATATAACCATTAAAATATTATCTAATGGTTGATACATTAAATAGAGAAGAAATAGTCAAAGAGAGATCAATGGAGACATTCTTAAAACCTCAACCACTAAAAATCTATCCAATGATAGAGAAATTAAGTCAAAAAATGTTAGTGGAGACACTCTTTTACTTTGGTTCGTGATGGGCATATTAATTTATTGGCATGGATGTTGACTAATGATCTACATATTTTCATATCTGCCAGGGGCGGAGCTAGGAATGAAAATTTGGGGGACAAAAATTACAGAACAAAACCTAGGGGAGTCAGTATTGGAAATTAGGGGGAGAAAATTATAGAATTGGACCCAAAATTTTAGAAAATTATTCTTTAGCCTCATAAATATTTCATTATTTCATTGCAGTCCCTTCCCATAAGGCTTTGTATAGGGACTAAAGTGAAAATATTTAAACCTTTATAGGCTGAATCATAATTTCTGAAACATTTGGGTCAAATTGTATAATTTTAGGGGGCCACCCCTAAACCACACGTGGATTTGGCTCTTCGAACGTCCTTCCTTCCTTCATATTATAATTCGCCTATATATACATAGACCACATAAAGAGAGTTAGAATCATTCACCACAGCATTCAGAGCTGTATAATACTTAACATTGAACACAATTCACTCAACGTTTAGGCGGGTGTTCTGAACTATGACGGACTATAAATCTATCCAAGGTACTCCCTCCGTACGCCCTCTTTTTTTATGAGTTGCAATTTTTTTGAATAGTTTTTATCATTTATATATGCTACGCTTTGGAGATGTTTGATCATTTAAGACTTTTTTTCTTTTTCCATTTTTATCCTGAATTAATTATATTCTTTCTTGTATCTTTTACACGCTAATTCTCTCGTCTCTTTTCTCCACAAATTAGCATGTTTTTTTTTTTTTTTTAAAAAAATGATTGTGTTTTTTCAAATTAATTATATTTAATCAATTTTAACCAACTTCTTGATGTTTGTACGTATTTTGTTGTTATTTGTAGCTTATAATAAAAAGCACTGGAGGGAGTATTAATTAATCATGTCATTAACATCCTTATGCATGTATTCTCATGTTGGATCCTTGAAAGGAATGATATCTCTAGGACCGTGGGGAGGCCCAGGTGGTGACCGTTGGAGTTTCAATACTAGCCTTGCAATAATTGAGATAGTAATCAACCTTGTGGAAAACAATATCCACTCAATTTCTTTCAAAGATGCCAGTGGTAATATTTCTGGCACATTTGGAGGCAGGGACACCAATGCTATTAGGCGTCATGAGAAAAAGGTGACTTAATATTCGTTAATTTGTACTATTTATTGTGCTAAATATAAGTTATTTAATCATATCATATAATGTTTATGATTAAATTTTATATCGGTTTATAAGTTAGATAAACTAGTTTAGGGAGAGAATGATGAATATAAATACTTTAAAGTAATTTAATTAAGTTTTTCATAATTTCTCTACAAAAGTCAATTGAGTCTTTTATTTAGAACTGGAGATAGTAATATACTCACTCCGGTCCTAATTATAAGACAATATTTAAGAGTTAGTTTTGGTCCTAATTATAAGACAACATTCTAACTTTTGTCAACTTTTTCCTAAAATGACCCTATTTTATTTTTTCAAATATATGTTTGGTTTTTTGTGATTATATATGTGTATGTGTGTCTATATACAAATACATATACATATATATAGACACACACATATATAAATACACACACACACACACACATATATGTGAGTGTGTGTGTGTATACATATATGTATATGTGTGTGTGTGCGCGCCTATCAACATATATGTGTGTGTGTACATATATAAACACACATATATATATATATATATATATACATATATGTGTGTGTGTCTATATATATATATATTTGTGTGTGTGTGTGTGTTCATATATATGTGTGTAGATATATGTATGTGTATGTGTGTGTGTATCTATATCTATGATCTATATGTATACATATATACTCTGTGTGTGTGTATGTATACACACATATATGTGTATGTAGCAAAAACATTATTTCAATTAAAAAGCTTGTGGAAAGAAAAATTTTAAGTCGGAGAAATATGTGGTAGGGGTTGTTAATTCACTTTTACTTATGTCATTTTAAATTTATATAAGGGCATTTTAGGAAAATGAGTAAAATTAACTAATTTAACTTCTCTCCTTAATCTCCCCAAAATTGGTTAAATATGTCTTATAATTAGGACCGGAGGGAGTATTATTATCACAACTTAATCATTTTCCTCATACATTAATTAATTGCGTGCTTATATATAGCTTGTTTTGTATTGTATTATCGGCAGATTGGAATTCATTGGCCCTCAGAGTATTTGATATCTATTAGAGGAAATTATGGAGATTACAATCAACAATTAGTAATCAAGTCCCTATCGTTTATAACGAATCACAAAACTTATGGACCGTTTGGGACAACTTCTGGTGATGGCATGTCTTTCTCTATCCCAATAGCCGATAGTATCGTTGTTGGGTTCCATGGGAGGACCGGTTATTATGTTGATGCACTTGGCATTTTTGTGAAACCAGTAAGTAATAACACATTTAATTTGATTCTTCTACTTACTTTAATAAACTATATATGACTATTGGTTTTGATGCAGGTAGATCCACATCATGGAACCATTTCACTTGGACCATGGGGTGGTCTAGGTGGAGAAGATCCTTATAATTTTATGGTTCAGGGAAGTTGGATAAAAGAGATAATTGTAGAACAAGGTGATAATATAGACTCCATCGCTTTCAAAGACGCTGATGGGCACCGCTATGGAAAATTTGGTGGCAAGGGTCGAAACGACACTGGAGAGAAAAAAAGAGTAAGTTTGTCATTTTATTGTTTGTATATTTGAGACCACAAATCAAATTAATTAATCACTTCTCTTTTCTAGATCATTCTTAATTACCCAACCTGGTTTCTCTAGTGTGATCTAATTGTGCATACATATATGTTCATTTCATGATGTGTAGGTTACAATTAATGGGCCATCAGAGTATCTGACGTCCATAAGGGGAACATATGGAAAATCTAGGGGAAACCAAGTGATCAAATCACTGTCATTCATAACCAATCATAACACACATGGACCTTTTGGAACTGCTTCAGACGCTTCTTTCACCATACCAATCGAAGGTTGTCCTGTGATTGGATTCTATGGAAAGGCTGGCTACGTCCTTGACTCCATTGGCATCATCATTCAACCAAGTTTTGTGAGACCAGTAAGTAATAACACATTTAATTTGATTCTTCTACTTACTTTCATAAACTATATATGACTATTGGTTGTGGTGCAGGTAGATCCACATAATGGAACCATTTCACTTGGACCATGGGGTGGTCTAGGTGGAGAAGATCCTTATAGTTTTACGGTTAAGGGAAGTTGGATAAAAGAGATAATTGTTGAACAAGGTGATACTATAAACTCCATCACTTTCAAAGACGCTGATGGGCACCGCTATGGAAAATTTGGTGGCAAGGGTCGAAAAGACGCTGGAGAGAGAAAAAGAGTAAGTTTGTCATTTTATTGTTTGTATATTTGAGACCACAAATCAAATTAATTAATCACTTCTCTTTTCGAGATAATTCTTAATTACCCAACCTGGTTTCTCTAGTGTGATCTGATTGTGCATACATATATGTTCATTTCATGATGTGTAGTTTACAATTAATGGGCCATCAGAGTATCTGACGTCCATAAGGGGAACATATGGAAAATATGGGGGAAACCAAATGATCGGATCACTGTCATTTATAACCAATCATAACACACATGGACCTTTTGGAACTGCTTCAGACGCTTCTTTCACCATACCAATCCAAGGTTCTCTTGTGATTGGATTCTATGGAAAGGCTGGCTCTGTCCTTGACTCCATTGGCATCATCGTTCAACCAAGTTTTGTGAAACCAGTAAGTAATAACACATTTAATTTGATTCTTCTACTTACTTTCATAAACTATATATTACTATTGGTTGTGGTGCAGGTAGATACACATAATGGAACCATTTCACTTGGACCATGGGGTGGTCTAGGTGGAGAAGATCCTTATAGTTTTACGGTTCAGGGAAGTTGGATAAAAGAGATAACTGTTGAACAAGGTGATACTATAAACTCCATCACTTTCAAAGACGCTAATGGGCACCGCTATGGAAAATTTGGTGGCAAGGGTCGAAACGACGCTGGAGAGAGAAAAAAAGTTTGTCTTTTATTGTTTGTATATTTGAGACCACAAATCAAATTAATTAATCACTTCTCTTTTCTAGATCATTCTTAATTACCCAACCTGGTTTCTCTAGTGTGATCTGATTGTGCATACATATATGTGCATACATATATGTTCATTTCATGATGTGTAGGTTACAATTAATGGGCCATCAGAGTATCTGACGTCCATAAGGGGAGCATATGGAAAATCTGAGGGAAATCAAGTGATCGGATCACTGTCATTCATAACCAATCTTAAAACACATGGACCTTTTGGAACTGCTTCAGGCGCTTCTTTCACCATACCAATCCAAGGTTCTCGTGTGATTGGATTCTATGGAAAGGCTGGCTATGTCCTTTACTCCATTGGCATCATCGTTCAACCAAGTTTTGAGAAACCAGTAAGTAATAAGACATTTAATTTGATTCTTCTACTTACTTTCATAAACTATATATGAGTATATGACTATTGGTTTTGGTGCAGGTAGATCCACATGGAACCATTTCACTTGGACCATGGGGTGGTCCAGGTGGAGAAGATCCTTATAGTTTTACGGTTAAGGGAAGTTTGATAAAAGAGATAACTGTTGAACAAGGTGATACTATAAAATCCATCTCTTTCAAAGACGCTGATGGACACTTGTATGGAAAATTTGGTGGCAAGGATCGAAATGACGCCGGAGAGGAAAAAAAAGTAAGTTTGTCATTTTATTGTTTGTATATTTGAGACCACAAATCAAATTAATTAATCACTTCTCTTTTCTAGATCATTCTCAATTACCCAACCTGGTTTCTCTAGTGTGATCTAATTGTGCGTACATATATGTTCATTTCATGATGTGTAGGTTACAATTGATGGGCCATCAGAGTATCTGACGTCCATAGGGGGAGCATATGGAAAATCTGGGGGAAATCAAGTGATCGGATCACTGTCATTCATAACCAATCTTAAAACACATGGACCTTTTGGAACTGCTTCAGACGCTTCTTTCACCATACCAATCCAAGGTTCTCTTGTGATTGGATTCTATGGAAAGGCTGGCTACGTCCTTGACTCCATTGGCATCATCGTTAAACCAGCAATCCCAAATTAATTTCTTATATATATGAAAAAATAATTTGATGGTCTCTGACATTTAATGTGAATCTGATAGGGGGATCACCATGGATCTGTTGTTCTCAAACGCTCCATAAATTTCTTCTATAATGTGTGGTTGTGGAAGCGTTGATTAGTTATCGTGCTTCAGTGTTGTTGAAGTTTTCATGGCCCATGTTTTATTTCTTGATCTATGACTCTGTTATATATTCTGTTGTACTCAAGTGCTCCATAAATTTCTTCTATAATGTGTGGATGTGGAAGTGTTGATTAGTTGTCGTCCTTCAGCGTTGTTGGAGTTTAAATGGCTCATGTTTTGTTTGATTTTGTGATTTATGATTGTATCATATATCTGACGTAGATTTAATTTGCTCGGCCCTACAGTTCTCCTAACCAATATTTTAAGGTTAAGGGGTAAAAATGTTTCAGAAGTTGGTGTTTGGAAGCCTAAAAAATGGGGTAATGTTGCTCTCGTCGTTTAAAGGTTAATTTTAACCGTCAAAGTTGACTAATTAATTGACAAGGCACCTCCTCACTCCAATGCCACCTCATCTCCACCAAACCCTTCCTCTTTCTCCCTCGCTTCCAACCCACCGTTGTCACTCTAACTCCTCCAGTCCTCCTGGCTCTTCGGTTTCTTCATTCGTTTAATCTCTCTTTCAAACTCAAAAAATCAAACCCTCACATCTCTCCAACTCCTAACGTAAATAAAGCCAAGCATAATTAAATTAAAGAAAGAACAGATTTACTTCTTAACCTGAAGTTTAGAAAACCGTTGTAGCAATTACTAAATTCTCAATAAACAACTTCAGAAAACCCTTGTAGCTATTACTAAAATCTCAATTCAAAGGACTTGAAGTTGGTCTTGGCTTGGTAGTCAAACTTCTTGGCCTCAACTGGGAACATCTCCTCGTAGTTCATTTTCTTTGTGGCGTTGATCATGTAGGCTTCTCTAGACCCTCCTCCTCCTCCATTGGCGGCAGAAGCCTTCGAGTGGTTCTCAAGAATCAGAGGGGGTCGATTTCACTGTCGGCTGGATGGTTGTTGTGCTTGTTCTTCTTCTTTTCTTCCTTCTTATTGATGGTTATGCTCCTAATGCAGGGAGGGACCCAGGAATTTTGATGACGGGGCTAAAATAAAAAATACTATATCATAATTTGAAATACAATATAGACCTAATATATATATATATATATATATATATATATATATATAAAATGAAAGAAATCTAGCTATTACATAAATTATGATCATTTCACTTGAGTCTTGCTCTATTTATTTTCATATTGTTAAACTCATCTATAATTGACTCTATGCTAAAACTCAAAAAATTAAGGAAGCTACTTGTTTTTCATATTGTTAAACTCATCTATAATGGCTCTTACTCTAATTATTTTCATATATATACATGATGTGCTAAACATAATATTCAGTCCTAAATATAAGACTCAATTGATTTTTTTGGAAAGATTAAGGAAGCTAATTAAAATACTTTAAAGTATCTATATTTATCAGTTTTTCTTCGGACTAATTTTTCTGAGTAATTTAATCATACACAACATATTAATTAAGTAACCGGTTTAACTTCCTTAATCCCTCTAAAAAATTTAATTACGTCTTATATTTAGAATGAGGTGTGTATATATATATATATATATATACATATATAGGCATAATACAAAGTACATAGAGACTTCCAAACGTTCATCCATGACGTGGCTAGACCCTCATCTGCAACTAAACACACACACACACATATATCATTCAAGACACACACACACATATTTTCTTTTTTAAAAAAATAAAAATTTAGGGGGGGCGGGGGCCACCCCTAGCCCCCCCTTTGGGTCCGTCCTTGTCCTAATGGCGAGGGTTTCGCTTTTGAAGCTCAGTCTCCCTCATTTCACTCTTTCATACAAATCCAATATACTATAGCTATGCTAATCTAAGTTAACCCTTTAAACTGCAAGGAATCATTGCCCCAATTTTTAAACTTTTAAAACTTTCAGACACCCCCGTGTCCATATGTGAAAACTTCTAGGGCATTCTTATCCCTCAACCCATATTTTAAAAGCCAAACCGACATTGAAATAGAGAAGGTAGGGGGTTATGTATCAAATGATTGAATAGTTCGGTTGCACCAGTGATATAATAATTAAATTAAAAATAATATTATATATATAGTATTCCCTCCTTCTTTATATATAATATCATTTTTTTTTCAATGGGCTTGTCTCTTTTTTATAAGATTCTTTTTGAATTTATCTCAATAATAAATACATTTTTACCTATTTTCCCTCAATTACTCTCTCATCATTTATTCCTTATACTATATATTCTCTTTCATCCTTTTTTCCATTATTATTCTTTCTCTCTTACTCATTTATAAATAGTGGCATTTTTAGAAAACAACTTATGTTTCTTACATACATTTTTATTACTTTTAAGTAATTTTAACTGTTTCATAGAATCTCATAAGGATCTTATATATAGGGATGGAGGGAGTAATTGGCAAAATCACATGTAAAGCTACCTCAAAGAGGAAAATGCTAAACTAGGTTGGTAATATACTTCTTCATTTTTTATGAAATTCATATACTTCTATGGATATTTCGATTAAAAGATGTGAAATGCACTTAAAATTTTATAAAATGCTTTACATATTGAAATATAGACTTTTCACAAAAAAAACTTTATATATGAAACACATTCAGTAAAATTTATATTTAATATATTTATTAAAAAATATTCTTTATAGTGACATGTACTATTATATATATTTTTGAAAACATGTGTTAATGCTAATAAAATGAACTCCTTGTTCAAAAATATTGTACTTTTTTAATAATGGTCGTTAATATATTTAAACTGTAGGTGAATCATATTTTGTTTTATTAAATATTAATGTTAATATATATGAATTTTGATAAACATAAATTAAAGAACATTGAAACTCTTCGAGGAGGAGATGTCATTTTATTTTGCCCTCATTTTGAAACCCCAAATTAGGCTAATAACACAATTAGATATTTATTGAATTTACAAACTGATTTAGAAATTTTATAAGAAAGGAACATTATTATTATTTTTAATATATTCATCAGAGAAACTTAAATATAAATTGATGCGGCTTAAGTATGACTTTAGTCCTCTATATTGACATGAGGGCTTATTTTATTCCTTTAAGTTTATATAGTATATTTTTAATCTTTAAAACTTAATATTATTCATGTTACTAACGAAAAATGCAAACTCAACGAATTTAAGTTATGACACATTACAAAAAAAACTGTTTTTTGCGGTGGAAAAATTCCCTCGCAAAATGCGAGACATTTTTCGTCGCAAAAATCACCCTCGCAAACCAATTTTAACGCAAAAATGCATTTTTCCCTTGCAAATCACTGGAATTTGCGAGTGAAATTTTCTCCCTCGCAAAATTTGCGAGGAACCTTCTTCCCTTACAAAATTTTCAAATTTTGAGAGGGAAAAAAATTTTCCCACGCAAAATTTTTGGAGTTTGCGAGGGAAACCATTTCCTCGCAAAGTGCGGATTTTGCGGGGAAAACTTTTCCCTCACAAAATTGAGGATTTTGCGAGGGAAGGTGTTTCCCTCGCAAAATTGAGGAGTTTGCGAGGGAAACACTTTTCCCTCGCAAATTCCAATTAATTTTAAAAAATATAAAAAATAAAAAAATTACATAAAAAAATTAAAAATTAGAAAATAAAAATACTTGTATATCATAAAAATAAATTGTAACAATTATAAGAGTTACATAGCAAAAAAAAAATATATTATAAATTAAAATGTTTCGACCTAAATGAACTAAAAAAAAAAATCTAAAACCTGCAGCAGTCAGGTCAAATCCAAGACTCTCCCCCTCTTGTCAAATCACTGCTGCTGAATAAAGAGACTCGTTATCGGAATAAGAGGACGGCTGGGTCGTTCTCAATCTGCGAGTCTCTCTCCTGCGTCAGTTGCTGATAGGTCTCCTACAAGCACACAAAAATTTTAAATCACATATAAAATACACATATTTTAGTGGAAAATTCAGGGTTAGACATAACATACCAAAAACAGGCAATAGAACAAAACATATTTCACATTAGGAGAAAACTCAATTTAAATTAGCTGTTCAAACAAGGATCATAGGAGCATATGGATACATTTCAGAAGAATCTATATTTTCAAGAAAAGACATGGCATGATTGAAAAAATACAGATTGCAGGCCTGCTATGGAAAATATAGAATAACTATTCCATAATGTTCAAATATTTCCATATCCGTATATCATTGGCAAAGAGGATGAAATGAGCAAAACTGTAAAGTATTTATTGATAAGAATGCCTATTTTATAATGTGAAATAATTTATGTAAACTTAATTGACTTGAAATCCCATTAAACTTACCACACTAATTAATGTGAGAAGAAAAAAGAGAAGAGGTATTATGTGATAATCTTTATCAAATATCAGGCTATCTCATTCCATTGAATACGGCACAGTGAGCATTAAGAAAAACAAGCTCTAATCTCATCCACATGCACCAAAGAACAGAACATTAATAACCCACAATGCCATATTGTTTGATATTCTTCACATGTTAGTTGTTGCTTTTATAAGCATATAAAGAAGTTGTAATATAAATTTTTGTATCACATCTTATTGCCCTACATCATGTGGTTTCTATTGCCTCACAGAACAGCAGGAATTTGCAAGAGTACAGACTATAGAGTTAAGCATTTTATGTGAAATGCATATGTCAACAACAAAATTTGGTAGTTTACTCTTCCATCTCAGAGAAACTTGATTAGGTTCACAAACACCAGTAAATAAAAAAAAAAAAAGTTGGGATGAGAAGGAGCTAGATTTTTAACTAAACAAACTAAATCAGGTTCACAAACACCACTAAAACAAAAATAGAGGGGTGGTTTTTTTTTAGGAGTGTTGTTGTTTTTTTGTTGTTGTGGGTGGGGAGGGGGATGTACACCGACCACGACCAACTAGACACCGGATCCTTGCCGTTGCCAACTATTAGTCTAAAAAAAAAAATCAGAAGTAACTAATTGCCTCCAGATATACACTACAAAAAATTCAAAAAATAGGACACTGTCATACCTAGAAAGCATTTGCCTGTCCAGGTCCATGTTCAGCGGAAAAGCAGACCCATAAGTATTCATAATGCACTTCCTCTTCACCGTTTCCTTTGTTCTCCTGACCTAAAAATAAGGAGTGGAGAAACTTTATTACAGGGTAAACAATGATTAACAACAATACTTCTAAAATTTTTATCATAAAAACAGCCAAACGCAATTGACCATACCACACTTTGTAGTCTCTTTCAACCCTAATGGTTAATAATCATAAATTCCCAACTTTTCAGACCACCGAGTTCTTCATAACAATGATTGAAGAAACTTGCAGTGACAGAAAGCCTATTTGTGGAGAAAATCTCAATAATGAACAAATCAACGAAATTAAAAGTATATCCAACCAGCAAAAGCCCTAATAAAAGGGGAAAACTGCCAAATACTCAAACGAAATTCAGCTGTGACCCAAATGATACAGCTGAAAACCCTAGGAAAATTCATAATTGGAACTTCAAACACAGCATCCAATCAAAGAAATCCAGAGTAAGAGAAGACAAAAGGATTACAGATTCCTGAGCGGATTCAAGTGGATGAGCTCCAATGATGTCACTCTTTGTTACACACCTACCGGCCTCGCCCTTTCGGGTGACGGGTAGTGTGGTCCTTCACTTTTATTTAATTTTAGCTTATTTTCCCAGGTTAATTCACATCACACATCAGAGTTCAAACAACAGAGCACGCACCGGTTTGGACGAAAATATACTGATAAAAATATGGAAGGATAGATTCTTCCCCGGAGGGATCAAAATATACTGATCATCCCGCCCGCATGAGCCAAAATGATAATCTACAATCATCCAGTAACCAAAATAAATTCCCAAAAGCAAAACATCGGAAACCACCAACACACTAGCCCTGCTCCGGAGCCTTACCTCTATCTCCCTGCTCCGCTCTGGATGAATTGCCAGATGGCTTACAAGGGGCCTTTGGGATTCAAAATTGAATCCCGTAGTAACCGTAATTTCATATAAAATGTATAACAATGCATGTAAGAAAAACCATAAATAAACAAATACCACATGACATTCGAGTATCAAGGCACACAGCCAAATCCGAACTAACAGTCCTAATAGCACACAAGACCTGAGGCTAGTGGTCCTAATAGCACACAAAGACGAGACCACTTTGGGCACAAAGACACAAAGCCCTTAATGCACACAAAGATGTTTTGTTCCATAGCTAGGAAATAAATGATAACTAAATGTATGCAATTTCAAGGTAAAACATACATACACAAGTCACACAGAGTATATGAAGATTAAGGTTACTGCAGCGTTAACCACTACTATAAATAATTTTCCCCGACGCACAATATCACAATTAGCCCTAAAATTACAAAATATAAACAAAATCAAATCCTCCTCAATAAATATTTTCTTTGGTAAATTAAAATAAACCCAATCAATGTGTCCATATTCACTAAATTCCTTTTCTTATTAAGGAATTTAATTTGGGCCATATATTCTTAATTTTCGTCCTAAGTCTGAAATTTTTCTGAAATAGAAGCCCAACTTCAAAAATTCACAATTAAATCTAGAAAACTCATTTTGGATTCATTCCAAAGCCCAAATGACATTTAGTACGTCTATTTGCAACAAAAAATACTCATTTAGGCCAGACCAAGTCGAAAGTTCATCCATAGCCCAAAATACCCCTGCTGTCCGAAATAATGCCCTGTTTTCAGGGGCTATTTTGAAACATTTATTTATTTTAGCAAAAAATTCATAAAAATACACATTATATACCAAATTAATCCTTGAGATGTCTATTTCCTTCCTGTAAAATATCATAATTGTTAAAGTCCATTTACTATGTCAAATTTCATGAAGAATGTGACTGACTCCACAGGAAATTTCCAGAAACAGCACCCTAATGAATTTCGACTTCCATTTATGCTTCCAAAATTATGACCCAAGTTTAACCTCATACAAAATCTCATTTAAAACACTTTAAAACCACTAAAAACACCAAAATCCATTCCCAAAACACTAGTATATCCAGCTGAACGAAAATCGTTGTCTAACCCACAAAATGTCAAATTCCAATCTAGCACCGAATCTAGTCTATAATCATTTCTAATTTGTTATTTGAACCTTTAATCATACTCTAATCATATTTAAGAAATTGGGCAGCAACTCCCCATAAATTTAGGGTTTACAAAATTTCAAGATTGCAAGGGAATACCACCATGAATTAATTCACCAACTCAAATCCACCAAAGGAGGTTCAAGAATCACTAACCTTTGATGTTCTTGTAATTTCTTCTTCCTTGTTTACCCAAAATTTTCAGCCCCCTTCATGAACACCATGAGAAGACAGATTTTTGGCTCAAGAAGAGTTACAAAAGAAGCTTAGAAGAGATGGGAGAGGTTACCTAAAGCTTACCTATTAAATCCTTAAGTTCTTCCTTCTCCCTTTTCTCCTAGAAATTTTCCAGTCTTCCCTTTTTTTCCTTGCTTCTGCGTGCTGGCTCTTGTGTGGGAAGAAGAAGTGGTTTAATGTCAATTAAAGGATCCAAATCAGCTGAAATAATGAAGGGGAAAAATGACCCCCAACTAGCTCCATATTTACTAGTTTGCCATTATGCTAAAATCCAACTATTTTGTTGGAATGTAGTTGGCCTTTTTTTTTTTCCCCTCCTAGTTTGGCCAAAAATTTAAGCCTCTTCTAGGATGATTTTAACCCACTTTGTTAACTTATAACCCATGCTCATGTGCCCATAAATTCTAAATAATTATAAGACATATGGCACAATTTCATGGAAATTATAATTTTAACCTTGCTTCAATTTTTTTTTTTTCTTATTTCCTAAAAATACTCATGCAACTTCTTCTGATTCCTTTTTGGCCAAATTTATTACACATAACTTCATGAAAATTCGCATATGCAAATAATTTCACATTAATGCACATGAAAAATGAGGATGTTACATTTCTTCCCCTGTAAAAATAAATTTGGTCCTAGAAATTGCTTATACGTACCTCATACTCCTGGACATGAAGTCTGGATACTGTTCCTGCATATCCTCAACTGTCTCCCATGTAGCTTCTCTGGGAGATAATCCTCTCCAAACCACTTTTACAAATAGAATGCTTTTACGCTTGAGTTGCTTCTCTTGATGATCAATAATTCGCTCCGGCTCGATTGTAAAAGTATGATCCTCTTGAACATCAATATTTTCATACTCAAGAATATGTTTCGGATCCGGTTGATATTTCTTCAATTGAGAGACATGAAAAACATTATGTAATTTACTCGATTTGGTGGCAAAGCAAGCTCATAAGCCACTTTGGTCCCCGTTTTGCCAATATTTCAAAAGGACCAATATACCGAGGACTTAATTTCTTTCGTTTAATGGCTCTACCCACTCCAGTGACAGGAGATATTTTTAGGAATACATGATCACCCTCATTAAATTCTATAGGTCTCCTTCGTTTATCTGCATAACTTTTCTGCCTACTTTGAGCTGCAAGGAGCCTCTTCTTGATTAAACAGATTTGCTCAGAAGTCTCATCCACCATTTCTGGCCCGAACAATTCACGCTCAGCTAACTCTGTCCAACAGAGAGGGGATTGGCATTTTCGTCCGTATAGAGCCTCATAAGGAGCCATTTGGATGCTAGCATGATAACTATTATTATAGGCAAATTCGGCGAGAGGTAAATGTTGATCCCAATTTCCTTTGAAGTCCAGTACACATGCAAGTAACATATCTTCCAGTGTCTGGATTGTCCTCTCTGATTGTCCATCTGTTTGTGGATGGTAAGCAGTACTAAATCTCAACCTTGTTCCCATTGCTTGATGTAGAGCTTTCCAGAATCGCGAAGTAAAGCGAGGATCTTGGTCAGAGATAATACTCTTTGGTGTACCATGGAGTCTGATGATTTCATGTATATAAATCTCTGCCAATTTCTCAGGAGAATAATTAACACTGACAGGAAGAAAATGCGCGGACTTAGTAAGTCGATCAACGATTACCCGTTGCATCATGATGCACGATCTTGGGTAGACCCACAATCAAATCCATGGTCACGTTCTCCCATTTCCACTCTGGAATCTCCGAGACCCTTCAAGAGTCCTCCGTCGTTGATGCTCGCTTTGACCTTCGGCAAGTCGACATGTAGCCACATATAGAGTTATTTCCTTTTTCATACCAGGCCACCAAAATTGTAATGTCAGATCTCGATACATTTTGACCACACCAGGATGAATGGTGTATTTGCTTTTATGAGCCTCATTAAGAATTTTCTGTCTCAAATCATCGTTAGGTGGCACATAAATTCTTTTCTTATATCGGATCAATCCGCTCGATGAGATGTCATAATCTGTTGTTTTTCCTCGTTCGATCTTTTCTTGAATAGACTTAGCTAGATCATCTTGCATCTGTGCTTCTTTTATTTCAACACCCAGACTATTCTCCTCTTGGCTAGCAAAGAGACTAGCAATGTATGCCTCATGAGGTGCATTTTTATTTGCGAAGATCTGATTTGATAAATTCAAGTCACGAAAATCCTCTAGCAATTTCCGCTCTTTGATCATCATAAATGCAACCTCGCATGCTTTTACGCTCAACGCATCTCAACAACATTGGCTTTACCCGGATGGTATTTGATTTCCGGGTTGTAGTCTTTTAGCAACTCCATCCATCTACGCGCTCATATTAAGTTCCTTCGATTAAACAGATACTTCGGGCTTTTATGGTCGCAAAGATAGCTTAACAAGTAGTACCATACGGATAGTGTCGCCATATTTTCAAAGCAAAGACAATAGCTGCAAGCTCCAGATCATGTGTAGGATAATTTAATTCATGAGGCTTCAACTGACGAGAGGCATATGCTACAACTCTGCCCTGCTGCATCAGGACACATCCCAATCCCTGTAAACTAGCATCGCTGTAAACCATATAGGTATGGCTCGGATCTCGGGATAATCAACACGTGTTTGTCGCTTGACCTCTCCTTCAAAAGATTCTGAAGCTCTTCTTACAACGCTCATCCCACACAAATGCCTGGTTCTTTCTCAGGAGCTTCGTCAGTGGCAACGCAATCCGAGAAAAATTCCGTATGAACCGGTGATAATACCCTACTAGATGGAGAAAACTGCGTATTTACATGCATTGCAGTCTCAGGCCTTTTCCAGCTCAATACTGCTTCCACTTTACTAGGGTCCACGGATACACCATTTTCAGAAACTACGTGACCCAGGAATTTAACCTCAGAAAGCCAAAACTCACATTTACTCAGTTTAGCATAGAGTCGATTTTCCCTCGAATATTCAATACAAGCCGCAGAGATGATCCTCATGTTCCTCCCGACTCTTTGAATAGATCAAGATGTCATCAATGAATACCACCACAAACTGATCTAAATACGGTCAGAAAATTCTGTTCATGTAATCCATGAAGATAGCAGGAGCATTCGTCAGACCAAACGGCATCACAAGAAATTCATAGTGCCCATACCCGTCCTGAAAGCGTCTTGAGAATATCCTCGGCTCGACTCGCGGTGATGGTACCCCGAACGTAAATCAATCTTTGAAAAGATACAGAAACCGAGATAATTGATCTAGCAAGTCATCAATTCTAGGAAGAGGATATTTATTTTTCATGGTCCTCTTATTCGGTTCCGGTAGTCAACACGAGTCTCAAACTGCCGTCTTTCTTTTTCACAAATAAGACCGGGGCTCCCAAGGCGAAACACTAGGGCGAATAAACCCCTTTTCAAGTAATTCTTCTATCTCGCTTCTTTAACTCAATCATTTCATTTGGTGCCATGCGATAGGGCGCTTTAGAAATTGGTCCAAGTGCCGGCGCAATGTCAATAGCAAATTCCACCTCTCTCTCCAGTGGTAACCCGCCGATATCATCGAAACACGTCGGAAATTCACTCACCATTGGTATGTCATCTAGAGACGGTTCTCAAATCTTTGTATTGAAAAGAATACCACATATCCTTTGCACCCTTGCTTAATGCACTATTCTGCCTCAGTAGCAGTAAGAAAACCAAGGCTTGCTTTGGCACTAAGATTTTGTTGTTGATCAGGATAGATAACCTTTCTATTGCCGAAGTCTAGTACAACGCTATTAGCCGTCAATCAATTTAATCCCAAAATCACCTCAATATCATGCAACGGTAAACAAATCAGATCCACAGTGGACTCATATCCGTCCACAATCACAATCCAAGCTCGCATACATCAACGGTTTAGATTTGACTCCCAAATGAGTAGACACAATCAGATCATAAGGCAATTTGTGAACATTCAATTTCATACGTGTGACACAGTCATAAGCTATGAAAGAGTGACTAGCACCAGAATCAAATAATGCATGTAATAGACAATCATGAAGAGAAATCGTACCTTGCAACAATTCAGGGGATTTACGAGCATCCTCTCAAGTCAAAGCAAATGCCCGACCCTGACTCTGGGGTCTCCTCTCAGCAGTCTGCTGTGGACAGTCACGACTGATATGCCCTGGTTTGCGGCAAACATAACAAATGATCTGCCCATCGTAATTAGATCCAGGGTGCGATTTTCCACATCTATTACACACTTGAGACGCTGCAGGCCTCTTGAAATTTGACTGACTAGATTGGAAAGGCTTTTTAGAACTGCCACGATTCTTGTTTCATGGCCCTTTTCTTTTTTGTGAAGAATTACCGCGAGTAGATTCCCTGCGGTTCATAGTATTTCTAGAAGCATGCAATTCATTAAGATTTCTTTCAACGATACGACATTCATCAACTGCTTGATTAAGCTCATGGAATTGCCGAGCAACTAGTTTTTCTCTGATTTCAAATTTAGATCCACGAATCAATACGTCGGCCCAGGCTACCCTTAGCATTTGGATTCTTGTGATAAGCGAATATCGAGATAAACGAGTAAATCTCGCATAATAATCCTCAAAAGATTCATCGCTTCCTCGTGAATAGTTAAGAATTCGATTCTTTTGCAAGTTGAATTGAGCGAGGAAATATTGTTCATTGAATTTTTCTTTAAAAACCTCCCAAGTAATGGGGATATTACGAGCATGAAGAGTTGTTTCGTTCCTCCACCATTTGTCCGCATCACCCTCTAATTTATAAATAGCCAATAAAGGCCTTCACAATCGGGCATTCTAGAACCCGAAAGATTTTATCAAGGCGCAATAGCCAATCCTCGGCACTATCAAATCTTCCTCTAAATACCGGAGGTTGATGTTTACAGAACTGTTTAACCCAGTATTGAGGAGTCTCAACTTCTCTATTGTTCAATGGCCGTTGTGGTTGCTCATCATTATTATTACTATTATCATTAGTATTGTTTGTGCCATCAACAGTTCGTTCTTCTTCGTGATCACGAGCTCTTATTTCATTTATCTCACTTTGCATTTGCTGCATCCTATTCCCTTGTTCTCTTATTAGACCCATCATTTCTCGCATCAGATTATCATCTCGAGGATTAGGTATTTCTGGCTCACGTTCGCCCGACTTCTGCGGCTTGTCCTCCGCTTTTCCCTTGCCATTTTAAGAATTTAGCTTACCACAAGCAAGAGAAAATGTTATTTCCACAAAAATAATATTAAATGATAATCCATAAATTGATAAGCAACCATACTGAAAACTTACATAATACATCATTTCCCAACATATCATTGATTCAAATATCAAAACATTAACAGTTCATTAACTGTTCTACATAAGTACAATCAAGCTACTTCTTATAAGACTATCATAATATACTTCCATACACCGATAGCCAGATCAGGATACCAAAATAAATATGCAGCGACTGATACATATCATTTTAAAAGACCTGAAACTCCGAATTAGACCCTTGGTTCATAACACCATTCGTATATTCTCCTAACCGCGCTCCTTCTACCATAGTACTTCCCAAATCTTACACTTAACTTCTTTCGATTATAATTAACCACAAGTATGTCAGTCTCAATTTTATTTATCAGTATCGTCCAAACTGCGCTCTGATACCACAATTGTTACACACCTACTGCGGCCTCGCCCTTTCGGGTGTATGCAGGTAGTGTGGTCCTTCACTTTTATTTAATTTTAGCTTATTTTCCCAGGTTAATTCACATCACACATCGAGTTCAAACAACAAGAGCACGCACCGGTTTGGACGAAAATATATCGATAAAAATATGGAAGGATAGATTCTTCCCGAGGGATCAAAATATACTGATCATCCCGCCTAATAGACAGGCCAAAATAATAATCTACAATCATCCAAAGAAATCAAAATAAATTCCCAAAAGCAAAACATCGGAAACCACCAACACACTAGCCCCGCTCCGAGCCTTACCTCTATCTCCCCGCTCCGCCTCGGATGAACCGCCAGGATGGCTTACAAGGGCCGGGATTCAAAAATTGAATCCCGGAGTAACCGTTAATTTCATATAAAATGTATAACAATGTATGTAAGAAAAACCATAAATAAACAAATACCACATGACATTTAGTATCAAGGCACACAGCCAAATCCGAACTAACAGTCCTAATAGCACACAACCTGCATCAAGTGGTCCTAATAACACACAAAGACACGACCACTGGGCACAAGACACAAAGAAAGCCCTTAATGCACATAGCATGTTCCGGTTCCATAGCGCTAGGAAATAAATGATAACTAAATGTATGCAATTTCAAGGTAAAACATACATACACAAGTCACACAGTATATGAAGATTAAGGTTACTACCTGGCAGTCGACCACTACTATAAATAATTTTCCCTACGCATAATATCCCAATTAGCCCTAAAATTACAAAATATAAATAAAATCAAATCCTTCTCAATAAATATTTTCTTTGGTAAATTAAAATAAACCCAATCAATGTGTCCATATTCACTAAATTCCTTTTCTTATTAAGGAATTTAATTTGGGCCATATATTCTTAATTTTCGTCCTAAGTCTGAAATTTTTCTGAAATAGAAGCTCAACTTCAAAAATTCACAATTAAATCTAGAAAACTCCTTTTGGATTGATTCCAAAGCCCAAATGACATTTAGTATGTCTATTTTCAAAAAAAAAAAAAAAAAATACTCATTTAGGCCAGACCAAGTCGAAATTTCATCCATAGCCCAAAATATCCCTGCTGTCCGAAATAATGCCCTGTTTTCAGGGGCTATTTTGAAACATTTATTTCTCTTAGCAAAAAATTCATAAAAATACAAATTATATACCAAATTAATCCTTGAGATGTCTATTTCCTTCCTGTAAAATATCATAATTATTAAAGTCCATTTACTATGTCAAATTTCATGAAGAATGTGACTGACTCCACAGGAAATTTCCAGAAACAGCACCCTAATGAATTTTGACTTCCATTTATGCTTCCAAAATTATGACCCAAGTTTAACCTCATACAAAATCTCATTTAAAACACTTTAAAACCACTAAAAACACCAAAATCCATTCCCAAAACACTAGTATATCCATCTGAACGAAAATCGTTGTCTAACCCACAAAATGTCAAATTCCAATCTAGCACCGAATCTAGTCTATAATCATTTCTAATTTGTTATTTGAACCTTTAATCATACTCTAATCATATTTAAGAAATTGGGCAGCAACTCCCCATAAATTTAGGGTTTCCAAAATTTCAAGATTGCAAGGGAATACCACCATGAATTAATTCACCAACTCAAATCCACCAAAGGAGGTTCAAGAATCACTAACCTTTGATGTTCTTGTAATTTCTTCTTCCTTGTTTACCCAAAATTTTCAGCCCCCCTTCATGAACACCATGAGAAGACAGATTTTTGGGTCAAGAATAGTTACAAAAAGAAGCTTAGAAGAGATGAGAGAGGTTACCTAAAGCTTACCTATTGAATCCTTGAGTTCTTCCTTCTCCCTTTTCTCCTAGAAATTTTCCACTCTTCCCTTTTTTCCTTGCTTCTGCGTGCTGGCTCTTGTGTGGGAAGAAGAAGTGGTTTAATGCCAATTAATGGGTCCAAATCAGCTGAAATAATGAAGGGGAAAAATGACCCCAACTAGCTCCATATTTACTAGTTTGCCATTATGCTAAAATCCAACTATTTTGTTGGAATGTAGTTAGCCTTTTTTTTTCCTCCTAGTTTGGCCAAAAAATTAAGCCTATTTTAGGATGATTTTAACCCACTTTGTTAACTTATAACCCATGCTCATGTGCCCATAAATTCTAAATAATTATAAGATATATGGCACAATTTCATGGAAATTATAATTTTAACCTTGCTTCAATATTTTTTTTTCTTATTTCCTAAAAATACTCACGCAACTTTTCCTCATTCCTTTTTGGCCAAATTTATTACACATAACTTCATTTAAAATTCGCATATGCAAATAATTTCACATTAATGCACATGAAAAATGAGGATGTTACACTCTTGACACCCTGAAGTCCAAAACGAAGCACGTCGTTTTGGACCCTCCGATTTGGTGCGCGATAGCCTTTGGCACTTCCTCTATGGTTGCGTTTTCTTCCCCTGCGGCTAGTCCGCTCAGCTTGGACTCTATTATACTGCCCTCTTATTCCCCAGCAAAAGCAAGGGCTATCACCAAAGATCGGAACAGGATAGAGGCTTCTAGTTACATTTAATTGATTCGTCCGAAAAACTAAAGGAGTTCTAACAGCCATTTGAGGAATGAAAAACATCACAGGAAAGCTATATAAGAGGAATCATCGGAAGGAAATCAAATGGAAACCTTGAGGGATGAGAAACATCAAAGTCCCAGTAAAGGAGCAAGCGCCGCATCAGACGTTGCATTCTGAGCGTTCGTGTAAATGCGACTGAGAAGTGAGAACCCAGCGAAAAGGCGCGGAACTCTGCCACACACTTTCGAATTGGATAGGCCTTCAATAAAGGTAGATTGACACTAGCATCTCTGGGTCGTCGAAAGTATTGAAACTGGAACCCAGATTTGCAGAAGAGAAATTACAAAACCAAAGGAAGGGGGAGGCTAGAGGTGAGGGGCGACGGCGACCCACTGAGGTGAGGGAATGAGAGACGACCTATTCATGGGGCTCATGCTTCTCTCCACTAATGTTGCCCTCCACTGCGGTACTCGAAGGGGCTGATGGCTAATGCGTCGTCCTCTGAAATTTGAAACGCGAAGGAGTTGCACTTAGAGGAAGGTTTCTAGTTTGGTTCTGGATAGGAGGAGTGAATATAAGTTGACAATCATACCCTTACTATCATATTTAGATTTTTCCCTTTTTCTTTTATGATAATATTCATAAAAGAATTGTTATTTCTTAATCTATATATTTCAAAATTCTATTATTATCTTATCAATTTCTTTCAGATTCTCTATGATTTTTTTTTAAAATGTTACTTTTCACATAATTTTTATAATTCTGATAAATCTAATTTCATATGGATAGAAATTAATTTTACTAATTTAAGTAAATATTTGTTTACATTTTATAAATAATTTTATCCAATTATTTACAGATCTTGAAATTAGAAAAAAAATATGAAATCATATATGAAATCACTCGTTTTAAATCTAATTGAAAGGAACATAAGGGTGAGGGAGCACAACCAAAAAATAACCTTATAGAGCTCCTAAAAACATAAAATCATATATGAAATCATAAATGAAATCCTAATCATAATAAAAGATATATAATAGGGATGATTGCATAATATATTAAAAGGTAATGACTCAAATATTGAAATCCTAATCATAATAAAAGATAATAAAGAATGAGTGCATAATATATTAAAAGATAATAACTCAAATATTTCTAATTTTAATAGAGAAATATCTTATTAAGAGTTTTGAAAAATTATGAAGAAGGCATAACTAATTAATTAACGATGGTGAAGATTAAATATTTTTTTCAGATAAGATTAAATATTTTTCAATTAATAGGATTTAAAATATTAATTTATTAAATACTAACATATAAGCATACTTGATCAACATTTAATTGTATAGTCATCCCTTAAAATTGGATATTTTATACGGATTTAGATATTATATTTGAGGATTTAAATTAAATATTTAAATGATATGTATAGTATTGTAATCTATCACTCGTTTTTTTCCAACAAACATGATTACAAACCATATGAGCCACAAAACAATCACACTAATTTTTTCATAGCAAAAACGGTAAATCGTGTTATGGTGACTGGCTGACAATCATATAGAAGAGGCTACAGCAATAAGATAAATATAGACATCGGTTTGATTCCATGGATGCATCTCAAAAATGCCATGGTCATGAAAAATTGAAAATTGTAAAACTTTTGCGATTTATGGCAAACAATTGTGCAAACAAAGAATGGGGAAGAGGACAAAAAGGGAAAGGAAATTTTAAAAGAACGAACCAAAAAATAGTAAAGATTATTATTAAAAAAAATATCGTAAAGATTTTAAAAAAAAAAAAAAACTGAACTGTGTAGCAAAAAAGAAGGTAAAGAGATCGAGAGAATTTCTCATGCTCACAGGGCTTTATTAAACATTCAATTAAGTTTTTAAACAAACACGTGCTTGATCAAATGTATTTATAAATATTTATAAAAAAAGTATTAAATTATAAATTTAGATGAAACATACAATCTCAAACTTATATAGTTTATTATATTTGATAAAAAAATGTGTCTAATATAAATTTTAAGTCAAAATTAATTTATAATATCAAAACTAATAAATGTTTAATAAATTAGAAAGTTAGAGAGTCTGTTAGAATAAATTTTTGGTTATATAAATTTTTATGAGTCCATATATATATATGGGGGCTAATACTAAAGAGGGATATTTTGTTAAAAATGCCTTGGCTTTACTTTACAGAGATATTTAAAAAAAAAAACATAATTACATATATTTTTTTTTTGCGAGAGAACTTACTATTTTACGAGGGAACAATTTTTCCCTCGCAAAAAATGATCATTTTGCGGGGGAAACCTTTTTCCTCACAAAATGGGGGAAAATTCCCGCCAATTTCCCCCCAAGGTTTCCCTCGCAAAATGGTCATATTTTGCAAGAGAACAATTTTTCCCTCGCAAAAATCACCATTTTGCGAGGGAAACATAGTTCCTTCGCAAATTTACCCAAATTTACGACGAAATTTTTTCCCTCGCAAATTCCGTCGCAAATAGTGTATTTTCTAGTAGTATGACTGTATAATGCTCACATAGCAAATTTAGTAAAGTTACACACTACCACAAATTCACACATTTATAACGCTTAATATATAACGGTTACAGGTAATAAACATCATGTATGTTGAGGCGGAAGTTGTGCAAGGATATATAATGCTTAAAAATAATGGTCAATTATGTGCATCGTCATATATCACGATGTGGAATTCATGAAAACACAAAAATAACAGTTGCATGTAGTTCATAACAATAATTTATTTAGTGACAAAAGTAACGGTTGTTTTGAAACAACTATTATGTAATGGTTACAAATGATTCATTTTCTAACCTTTATATTAGTGAAGACAAATCATAACAGTCTTCAAAAACAACCATCATCTAACACCTAACTACCACCTAAGTCATAACTCATAACCCTTTGTCATTAGGCCTTCATAAGTCACAAGTCATAACCATTTGTAATCCTTTAGACCTCTATTTCAACTCACATATTCATTGTTATTTTCACTACTTTTATTTATATGCCTCCTCATTCTCCTTCGTCATGTCAAAATGCCAAGGAGCTCGTCCTCCACCAACACGCCCTCCTCCTCCACCACCACCACCCCACCTCCTCCTCTTCCTCCCTCTTTATAAAGTGTATCCTTTGCTATAATTTTTCACACACACATACATGTACTCCTCTGGTTCTAGTCCTATATATATGGAACTTTCAACTTTTCCATACGTATCAATGAAAACCTTAAATCTGAGTAACTATGCCATAAAAAATGTAACAACTTTCCAATTCTTTCCCTATTTAATATACATTATATCAAATGAAAACAAAGTCAACACAATAACAAATTAATTGTTAAATTGTACATTAACCTTAAAATCAACGAGGTGCCTTATAAATAGGAGAAAAAAGCTTATCTCTCTACCCTATATATAGAACCTAATTTGAGTATTTATATAAATTTAGCTCGTGGCACTTCAAAAAAAAAGTCATTTTTTATGCAGAAAAATTCTGTCACAAAAAACAAATTTTTCGTCGCAAAAACCGATTTGTGACGAAAAATTGTCCATCGCAAAAAAGGCCGTCGCAATTATGACGAGAAAAGCCTAATTCCATCACAAATTTCAAAATTTGAGATGGAATTACATTTCCGTCGCAAAAATTCGACATTTGCAATGGCATTGAATTCCGTTGCAAAATCCCGACATTTGCAAATGAATCGGATTCGGTGCAAACTTCTAACATTAGCGACGGAAACTTCTAACATTTGCGATGGAATTGGATTCAATCGCAAATCTCAGCTTTTTTAAAAAAATATATAATTTTTTAAAAATAAAAAATATATAAAAAAACCTGTATATCATAAAAATATATAATAACAATCATAAAGAGTTTACATAGAGAAAACAAAATATAAATAATAATGTTGCGAAGAATATGTACTAAAACATAGTCTAAACATCAGCATTATGATCATCATCACCTGCAGCATAGTCATCATCACCAGGAGCTAACCCTGTACCCCTGTCTTTCATTAGGGACAGGAGTGTAAGCTGCATATGCCTCATCATTTCTCGTGTCCGATGCAAATTAAAGCCTTGTTGACTCATCTGCGCTTTGTTTGGCTCAGCTTAACCGCTTGCTCCTACACTAACGCCTTCATCTTCTTCACCATCTCGCAAAAACAACATTAAGAAGTAAGTTTATTTTTTGTACTTCATTTAAATAGACGAGGGAATGAAACTGTAACAATCTATAGCAAATGTATTACGTTTATCTGCAGCAACACCTTCACTGCCGGATGAGGAGCACTTCATAGGCTTCAATTGGCTGGCAGAGGCACCCCCCGAAGAGTCTACCTTTCTTGTTAAATCCGCCTACAGCCTCAATGAATAGACTCTCGTTATTGGACTGAGAGGATACAGGGTCGGTCTCACTTTGCGAGTCTCTCTCCTGCATAAGCTTTTGATAGTTTTCCTACAAGCACAAAAATACATCGCAAATAAGCCATGTGAAATGAAATAAATATGTTGGTGCCTGAAACAAATAATAAATGCATTAAATGTCTCACCGCTACTTGCTGCGACTTGGTGTTGATCTAGCGCCTCCTACTACCTTCAAACTCCTGGGAATGGGTCTGCTTAAAGGTCCAATCAATCGATCTTGCAGGAACTTCCCCAAACTTTGCCTGCAAACACAAATGATGATAGTTAATTAATTACTTCAAAGTACAAAATATTGAATACTGAATGCAATGGACCCGCCAGTACATGATGGTCTATCCATTTGGGCCCTATTTGATTTATTTTTCTCACTTTTCTCCTTAAATTTGGGATTGACAGCCCATCTTTAAAATAATTGTCGCACCTCGTGTTGAATCCAATCTTGCTTGCCTTTATTCTTTCTCAATTTATAAAACTTCTTAGACAACCACCGACCTCCCTTATGGTTGTAAGCTTTTTTCAAAATTTTCCGATGCTCGTGCAACCACCTAAAATGACGCTGAAAATCAATAACGAACAATTAGTTCTCCAAATTCTAAAAGAACTTAATCGGTTTGTATTTGGATAAGAAATTAATAACCATAAAGCACATAACTTAACAAGAACTCATTGAACCAATCTTCTCCATCGTCCTTAGGAATCTCTCATCCAAGTGGCCCAAGGCTTATTGAAATTACGGAATATGTGGGCCGACATGAAATTTGTCACCAGATTATAAGGCTCAAATATGAAGATAGATGAAATGATGCAAATATTAGCATACAAACTTAAGGTACAAAAATTGTAACATTACTAGTAACATTACATGACTTACTCGGTGATGTCGATAGGACGGATCCACTTAAGCCCTGTCGTAGGATCAACTGATCCCCAGACTGGTGTATTGGTGGAACTAGCTTCCCTGACCTGGCTTCGAGGCGACGCAGTGTATTGAAGAAGAAATGTGAAGTATTGAAAATGTTAGTACATAGGTGCTTAAAGAAAACAAAATATATGTAAATAAATAAGAAATTGTAAATTAAACCTGCTCTACCCCTTGCTGTGGATGTGGATATGTGGGAGTGATAGGCATACATGTACCACCCATAATGGAGTCGGTAGTAGACAATGAAGGTGAAAAATTAAGTGGCGGTAGCTCTGGGGAAGAGCTAAGCCCTCTGCCTATAGATGGGGTAGATGATGTTGCCCTACCACCTCTGATAGGATGGGGCTGGGCTCTACCACTATTACCACCTCTATCCAAACGCCCCGCTGAATCATCCATCTCTCGTACACTTAAGAACATTATGTCAAATTATATATTCATATTATTTATATACTTAATATGTCACTATTGAAGTAACGAAGTATCTAGTATAATAGATCGTCATAAACAAAGAACTAGCACAAATAAATCGGACGATTCCTATTCTTCGTCCTCTACTTGCACACCTTCCTCCGCCGTCTCATAGTCGTCAAATTCAGATTCACTATCAGAGTAAATCTCTTGTGTCTCATCATCTGATTCCTCATCGTCAATTTGGATAGGGATCAACTGTAAATCGGCAGCGGAATCAAATAGATTGTTTGGTACATCGTCCTCGACAATATTTACAGGCAATACATGTTCCACATCAGCTTGGAACGGTTCAGTCCTACAGTCATTTGTTTCTGACTCTTTCGACATGGGTATAATATTTAGTGCTTTGGTTCTGATAACTCCCTTCCACCCTTGGCAGGATGTGAGGTATGATATATAATAAACTCGTTCCGCTTGTTGAGCAAGTATGAATGGATCACAACCAGCCATATATCTCCTTGAAAAGTTGATCTCAACATTTCCATATTTGTCCACTTTTATCCCACGAGGAGTGTTATCAAACCACTCACATTTAAACAGAGTTACTGACTTTTCCCATTTGTAATCCAACTAAATTATGTCAATTAACTTCTCGTAGTAGTCACCCTCGACCCCGTCAACTTGGCAACCTTGAAAACATACATTGTAATTGCAACTTAGTGTTTTTTCATTTGCTTCTACAGTTGCAAAGCGATACCCACTGGTTACATATTTTCTGAACCGGGTAACAACTATTGTAGCTCCATAAGATAAACTCCATGCCACATCTTGGGGAGCTGATTGGTTTTCCAAGAAGTAGGATCAGAACCAACGATGAAACTCAGTGTTCATGAATTGATCAACTTTGGAATCTGACATCAAAGGATTTGTCGATCGGCCCAATTAGAGAAGTAACTGTAACAAAAAAAGTGAAATTAATACTTTAATACTTACCATAACAGTAACAAAAGAGAAAATCTTACTTTAAGTACGAGGCAGCCTCTTCACAGTTGTTTAGAATGTATCACTCCGCTACTTGCTTATCTCTTCCTTCCATAGTTGACCTACATTGTTTTCCCACTACTCGGTTAGGAAAATTAAATATTGATATCTGAGCACTCGTATTACCACCATCATCGTTGCGAGGAACTCCTCTCCATCTTGATATAACCTTAGGGGGATAATAGTACGATGCACATATAGTGGACTCTTCGACTAGATACGCTTCAGCGATAGATCCTTTAACATACCTTGGATTTTTGATCTTGTACTTAAGTGTGCGTAAAAACCTACAATGGACGATCAGAGGGTATTTATAAACTATAGCACCATGTCGGTCAATTAATAACTAAGCGAAATAAATATCTATATTACCTCTCAAACGGATACATCTACCTATATTGTTCCGAACCTCCTACCTTTGCTTCGTAGGTCAAGTGAACAGGCAAATGTTCCATTGAGTCAAATAAGCTAGGAGGAAACGCCATCTTTAACTTGCATAGCGTTATCAGCTCGCTCGCCTTCAGCTGCCGTAACTTGTCAACATTAAGATCAAAAGCACAAATTTCTCTAAAGAACAAGGAAAATTTAGTCATAGTCCATATATGCTTTGGTAGTGCTTTGAACGTCTACGGCAACAATCTTTAGAAAAAACATGACAATCATGACTCTTCATCCTGAATAACTTCACCTCGTGCATGTTGACACATCTTGATCAGTTTGATGCATAATCGTCTGGGAGTTTCACATCTTTAACCCATCAAAACAATTCTAAATTTTGCTCTTCGTTGAATCTGTACGACGCTCTAGGTTTGGAAGTCTGTCTCGTGGCATACTCCACCAAATGCAAATCAGGCCTTCTGCAAATCACTTCTATGTCCCGTCTTGCATTGACTGTGTCCTTCGTCTTGCCCTTGGTGTTTATCATGGTGTACAGAATATTGCAAAACACATTCCTCTCTATATGCATGACATTGAGGTTGTGTCTTAACAATTGATCTTTTCAATATGGTAGTTCCGAAAAGATGTTGCGTTTGTTCCAATGATGATCAACACCATATCCCTCAGGTTTGCTAGAAGTAGCCCCCTCTTCAACACTTTGAATGTGCTTGACCCTGTCCCATATTTCTTGACCACTTAAATGACGAGGTTGATTTTCCCGTTCGACCACATTCTACCTGAAGTCTTTTTTATTTCTTCCAAACGGACGATTAGGGGGCAAGAATCACCGGTGCCTGTAAAACCAACAGACCTTGCCACTGTATTGCAAGCTAAAACCCACGTTTTATTCAAGACATACTGGACATGCAAGCTTCCCCAATGTTTGCCAACCACTCAACATCTCATATGCAGGGAAATCATTTATCGTCCACATTAAGGTAGCCTGCATGGTGAAATTCTAGCTCAATGATACATCGTATGTAAGAACCCCTTCACTCCACAACATCTTCAACTCGTCTATCAAAGGCCTGAGGTACACATCTAACTTCTTTTTTGGGTTGGATGGCCCAGGGATTGACGCATTACGGAATATGTAATACCCGAAAAATCCCTATTTGTATCGATACAATATTTTGGTAAATAATACCTATTTAAAATAGGTGAATAGGTGGTCTCAAATTTTGTAGTGTATTTATTTTATTTTCTAGGGCAATTTCTCTTAGAATTAAAATGAATAGAGGCCCAAAATTCCTAACTACTTTTATGGATCATAAAATACCCTAAAATACTCATAATTAAGCATAGTCTTATTTTATTCTTAAGAGTCAATTAAATAACATGAAACTACCTAAATCAACTAGAGAATACTATCAACAACTATTGGGCAATTAAATTTGCAATAATTAAGATAGTTATTTTAATTTTCGTAATTTATTAAATAATTAATTAAAAAGATATAATTAAGAAGTATATGAGATAAATTAGTGATCAAAGGCTAACAAAGACCCAAGATTAACATCAAGGGAATTTCTAATGATCATAATTGACTTAGTAACCAATCATACTTTGACAATTAGGCCTAATAACACCTAAAACATTTTGTTAGGGATAATAACCAAGATTAAAATAAGCTTTCCCTAGTACATATGAGAGGGGCGAAATTCACCTCTAATTAAGCTAGATACTTGCACAAATTATAAACTCCACATAAAATATCATCAATAGTGATTAGGATTTTTCAACATAAAGTAAAGGCCAAGATTTAATCTAATAAAGCTAAATCCCAAGGCTTCAAATAAAATTCATAAAGCATAATCCTTGTGGAATTAAAATCAACCAATAAGAGAGTTTTCCCATGGATTATGTGAGACAATGGAAACACAATTTGAGAAGCAAATTGAGGGAGTAATACACGGTTAGGTTTGGCTTGTGGAATTGACAAAGAATAATCAAACACTCATCAAAGCACATGCAAGTCTTAATCATAGAAGAAAAAATGTGTACTTCTCATAAATGCTCTTAATGACTTTTGAAGAGGATAGAGAGGAGAGAGAGGGAGCACTTTTTTGGGCCTAAATGGTGAAGATTTGAGCTTCCCAAATGGTCTAGATCCAATGGCCATAATGCAAGATGAGTTGGGTTTGAATTAATTGCCAAATTGCCACACCAATTTACTATAAATAGGGGTCCTTGCTCTTCATAATTCTTCACCAATTCACAAGGTATTAACCATATTGAGAGAGTAAGGAAGAGTGGGAAGAGCTTCTTGAAGGAGTGGCAAGGTTCTTGGTAAGTTCCCTAGCTCTAGCTTTGAGTTATTTAGTGTTTAGTCTTTAAATTCTTAGATAGAAGTAGCTTAGATCTTAAAATTGCTAGAGTAATTTTATTTACAAGTTTTTATGGTAAAAATTGGCTTTATCTTGAAAAATTGGTGAGGGAGGTTGTATAGCAAAATTTCGGAAGAAAATCATCAAAGTAACGAAGTTCGTGAAATTTCATCGGTTTCGAATTTCTGGGGGCAGTGATGAAAACGCCAGAATTTCATATTGAAAATATGGTCAAAAAATTTTGAGAAAATTCATGGTTAAAATATACATATAGGGATTTTTAAATATGTCAAGAACATGTCAAAATGATTTTTGTACAGTGAGATAAAAATCCTCAAAGTCAGGCTACGAATTTCTGGAAAATATCTTGGCAGAGGCTCAAAACTTTAAAAATGGGAGTGATTAGTGTAATCTGGGCAATATTGATTATTTTTAATTGAAAATAGACATCCTAAGGATTCCAAGGAATTTTACGGATCCTCGTTTCGATTTTTGTAGAATTAATTATGATTTTTCAAAGTTAGACAAAATGCTGCCCAGATTTGTACCAGCGTTGTTCTACGAATTTTGAGGAAACAAAGTGGAAAATAAAGGTTGCAAGGGCAAAATAGTCATTAGTGGCCAGGATATCTCATAGGATATTATTTGTAAATTAATAAATACGATATTACCATTATAGGATACGCGTGATCACCGCCCAGGCCGTCAACGTACCGATAACACCGACGAAGGTACGGACGCGTCTTTGTAACACTAACTCTGATGTTTACTGTATACCTATATGTGATAGATATGTTCATAGACTGTGACTCTATTTTTAAAAGAATTGTTCATACACATACAGCTTTATACGGGTTATAGTCATGATAACGCCGTTGAGTTTTCCTAGCACTGAGGACACGGATGTACACCGTGGCACGGTGAATAGTGCGACCTGTAATAACATTCATATGCGGTGGCAAATTGTTATTGCTTTTTATATGTGAATATAGCTGTGATGTCATGAGATAACATCATACATAAACTGTACATGAATATGAGGTTAACCGTTACGAGGTTCAATGGGTATTGAAACTCGCTCTTACCATAGCTTCGGGATCCTAGTAAACAGGATCGAAGACAAGGGTAAGCGGCGGATGTAGGAACCTGGAGAAAGTCCTATTGACATGTACTTTACGATATCGACATTTGAAAAAAAAATTGTAACGCTGTTAGAAGCACATACATTACAGTGGATATTTATCAGTTACTTTTCGATACTATTTACTTCCGATGCTCAACTCTGATCAAGATACCGTGAAAACGCTTTCGAAAAATGGGATGTTACAGAATAAAAACTCCCTTCTCATGCACATGGAAGGTGGGAGGTTTATGGAATCACAATCAAAGGCCAACAGGAATAATTCCTACCTGTCTTGTTGAAAGGAGCGAACCCATCTGAACATAAACTAAGACAGACATTACGGGGATCCGATGCAAACAAAGGACTCGCCTCATCAAGTTTATGCCAAGCTTTGACATTAGATGGATGTGTCACAAATTTTTCATCCCTGCGATGCTCCGGGTGCCATCTTATGTGAGCAGCTCTTTGTTCTGTTGAATACAATCTATGAAGTCTGGGCACGAGAGGAAAGTACCACATCTTGCGTAATGCTTGAAGGGTCATTTTCTTTCCATTCCTCACAACTTTGTATCTATCATGTTCACAGAATTTACAAGTGGTCAGCTCAGCATTATCCTTGTAATATAACATACATCCTCTGGGGCAGCAATAAATTTTTTCACATCTAAGCCCAAGCTCTTTCACCTTTTTTTTTTTGCTTAGTAAAAATATTTCGGCAAATTATTGTCCTTCGGAACAACCTTACTCATGATCTGCATCATTTCGTTGTAATTCCTCTCACTCATATGGTGATCAGTTTTCAAGCTTAGTGTTGCTAAGGTAGACGATAGCGATAAATGTTCACTATTTTCAATGTGTTCGCAACCTTCCCATAACAAACGTTGTGCGTCTTGAAGCATTTTAAAGAACCTATTGGCTTCTAGATTAGGATCCTCTCCCATGATGACGGTTGATTATGTGTATCGGTCTCCTCTTCCACGTATGATGGTTCAGCATGAGTAATGAGATCAAAATATTGGCCGATCGACGGTCCCGCGGCATCCATAACCAACTGCTCATATTGATTGAGGTTGTCTCGATGACTACTGTCCTCATAATAACCGCTCGGTGTCTGTCGGACTTTTCCATGACATTCCCAACATTCATAATCCTTCATGAATCCCTTTTTACACAAATGGATCCTAACCGTGCCTGGGTCTTGAAATTTTATACACCTACATTTCACACACAGACAACTGATCCAGATACTAGAATTAGTTGATTGCGCCAAAGCAAATTGGATGAACTCTTCCAAACGCTCCAAGAATGCTTGAGTTAGTTGTCTTTTCTCAGTAAGACGATTGTAAATCCAACTCCTATCACGATCGCCTTCCATACTTCATAGCTAGTTCAATTACTAACCTAATTAACATCTCAACATGCCACAAATATAAATGGCCAATACAATTGGCCACGTCTACCAACCAATTGCAACTTAATCAAGAGAGTGGCAAACAAACACATGCAAGAACATATCCCAGCAAGCAACCGGAGAATGAGGATAGTACACAAGAAGATAGAGACATGCATATGGAGGGGGCATCAGGGCTGAAATGTAGCATCTCTTAAACAAAATTGTGGATCTAAATATATAGTGTAGATAGAAAACTGGTAGTAAAAATCAACTCTTAGTAAGTCTTAACAATATGCTTAAGTTCAAATGAATCATTTAAAAATGTATATATATATATCAGATGATACTGTTGTACTAAACAAAATTATCACCAATTATTGTATAGCTAACAACACTTTCGTATTGGGTCAAACTAAAACAAGCATTTGAATTGATTGATTTTGCTTTTTTTCCCCACCTTTGTGCACTTATTTAATCAAAACTTCTATCATTAAAGAATCTCTCTCTTATATATTAAGTGTGAAAACTTCAATTGAAATTTAATTTATGATTTTTTTATAATACCTCCACATCCCACTGTGTCATTCTTATTAAAGTAAGCTCCATCAACATTGTTAATCATTCATTCGTCCATCCTCATTTTGGTATAATGCTCTTTTTAATTTATCATTGAAATACATCAAATTTTGGCTTGATTCATCTGAATTTTGACTATACTGAAACTAGATAAGATGGCTCTAGCTTTTGTTAGAATTCCATATATTATGGAGTTTATGTTCTGAAAAGAAAAATTCTTATTGTGTCTTTTTCAAATGAGCCTATAGATAGTGAGAAAATTTCCAAACTCCCTAGAATAAAAATGTAATGTGCTAAGTCTGCATTGCTTTATATATATAAACAAGGATCTTATCTCTATACTATTTTGCCTCTCATTGATATAAAATTTTTTATTTTAAATAATTGTAATGTTATTCTACTTACTACCCCGTGAATCAGAGGAAGCATTATTTTACATAGATATTTAAATGTCACATTCCTTTAAGTAATAACCTTGTAGATTATTCAATTGATAGTCTAAGTTGAAGCAATAAGAGTATACAGATAATTCCTAATACTAAAAAATATATATTCAAACCTACCTAGAAAATAAGCGGCGCCAGCGACCGAAAGGGGAAGGTGTCCGTAAGGGGAAGGTGACCGGAAGGGGGAGAAGATTAGAAGGCAGAAAGGCGGACCATATAAGGCGGCGCCGACGATCGGAAAGGGAGGGTGACCGGAAGGGGGAGGAGATGGGACGGCGGCAAGGTGGACCACGAAGGGCAGCGACCGGCGTCTGGAGAGGAAGAGCGATGATGATTAACCTGATTCACGAAGAAAGAAAGAAAATGCAGATCTAGATGCCATTTAACGAGACTTTGAGACAGATAACGGAATCTGTTGCAAAATAGCGTTGTTTTACGACGGATTCACACCCATCGCAAAACGGCGTGAGAAATCACGCTGTTTTGCGATGGCTTTATTAATCCATAGCAAAATTTTTCTATTTTGCGACGGAATTTGCTAATCTGTCGCAAAATATCTTTTTTTACGATAGATTTTTTTATTCGTTGCAAAATTTCCACTTTTTGTGACGAAAAAAATCTGTCGCCAATTCCGTCGCAATTTGGGTGTTTTCTAGTAGTGTGGAAAGTATATCAATTACTCCTCTAGTCCTAAATATAAAATATAGTTTTGTAATGCAAATTGCACTACATAATATGTCTTCTATTTAGAACCAAAGGAAGTAATTGGTCTAGATGTTAACTTGTGACTTACAACTTTGGTCCTATTTATAAGTCTCTTTCACTAAATCTCACATATTAATGAAAGATAATTAATTCAATGATAATAAAACAAATTTCCAACTTTACCCTCATCTTCTGAAAAGAGGTAATAGAAAAAGGCGTTCTAACAGGATGCATGCATGGGAAATGAAAAGGTTCCCCTGCGGGGATGAAATAAATTATTGAATGAAAAAAGAAGTGTGGTCATTGGAGCATGAAAGTGTTCCTGGGAGTCAAGTACCATTATTATCCATATTGAATACATTATTGATTCATGGGTTAATAAAATTGTCACAATCTCATTTATTACCTAAAATTAGACTTATAAATATAATCAAATTTTTTAGTCAAAAGAGACTTATAAATAGAGTAAGAGTGGTAGCATTTTTTTCCTTTTTGATACACCAGAGTAGCCTAACAATATCTAGCCCTTATCTCCTTCTATAATCCTTGTTAGCTCCTCATCAGGTTGCGAAACCACTTGAACCCCAGGCATAGCAGGCAAACTCGCTTTGGCTAGTTGATCAGCGGCAGAATTCTCCCATCGGCTAACAAGTTGGACTTCGACTACCCAATTTGGATCCACCACCCCTTTGATCTCATCTGCCAGTCATCAATCTTCATGCGCCTCGTTAATAGAGCTTCTTATCAGTGCCAATGCATCCGCAGAATCAGCTTCAAGGATAACTTTCTTAAACCCTATGTCCCATGCAAGCTTAAGGCCATAGAGATATCCTCAAAGCTCAATAGTCAGAAAGTCGTCATCCT
The DNA here is from genome assembly GCA_019022655.1 of Acacia acuminata. Classification (NCBI taxonomy): domain Eukaryota; kingdom Viridiplantae; phylum Streptophyta; class Magnoliopsida; order Fabales; family Fabaceae; genus Acacia; species Acacia acuminata. The sequence goes on along the minus strand of JAFJYI010000056.1, from coordinate 579,511 downwards.
CTCCTTTAAATAGGAATGCTCACAGAAAGCTGGTATGCTCATCTCTCAGAATGCCGCCACTAGCAACTCTGAGAGACAGGTGAGAGAATGCTTCGTCTGTGTTGATCTTGACCCACCCAGCCGGTGGAGGACGCCAATGGCCCCTAGATTCCTTCATCAGGTTCTTCCTACCATCCACGAGGTAAAATCTGTTTCGAGCTTCACTCAGACAACTCCTCATGGCATCTACACTTGAATATACAGTATTATTCGACACCCTTTTTCCTTAAAAAACGGTAGTGTTGCGATGGCGCCACAACCACCAGCAGGTGATGACAAAAACTTGCTGCCATTCATCAGTTTGCTTCAAGCGACCTCTATTCCCGAGATTCCATCGGATCCATTGGTCAAAGCTTAGGGAGCTGAAAGTATGCCATACTTGTGGAGGCACAACCTGACGCCATAACTCAAAGGTATCAGGGCAATCTCTAAGCATGTGTTGTAGGTTTTCCAGGTTTGCACCACACATCAAACCGTGCGCATCCATACTCTTAAACCAAGATGCATTGGTTAGTAGGCGATTATGCATCACAAGCCAAATAAGCACCTTACATCGTTCTAGGACCTTGATCTTCCAAATGCTGCCCTATAGAGGATCTGGCTGCGTCTCATCATGTGTTAGAGTGCCATATGCAGATTTCACGGTAAATGCCCCACTTTTATTCCACCTGCATCACAGAAGTTCGTTTGGCATTTCCTCGATCCCTTCTCTTACTTTATTCCATGTACTTTTGATCCCACTCCATAGGTTCGACCTAGGTTTGCCCATGTCAATCTTTGGTAACACATCTGATCTGCAGTTATACTTGTTGTGGATTACTTTCACCCAAAAGTCATCTCGTTTGCTTGATAATTGCCAGCCAATCTTCATAAGATAAGCTTGGTTACAAAAATTAGTGTGCCGGAGCCCCAGCCCACCTCTAGTTTTCGGCTTACAAACAACATCCCAAGCAACCATTGGTATTCACTTATGTTCCTCAGTGCTTCCCCATAGGAACTATCGGTTACTCTATTCTAGATTCGAACACGTGCTAGCTGAGAGAAGAGAGGTTTGCATGACATATCGAGGAGTTCCCATAGTCACCTGTGAAATGAGAGTGGATCTCCCAGCAGAGGATAGCGATTTTGCCTTCCATGTTGATAGCCTTGTCTTTACCTTGTCTAGTACATAATGAAAAGATTCCTTAGTTACCCGCTTGTGATGGAGTGGTACACCCAGATACTTGCCCAAGAGGGTGGTAGCATTTTGAGCTTCTGAAACTTTTGGTTCTGTGAGATACGTAAAATTTATTATAAAATTTATGGATGTGGATTTTTTTTTTTATTGTATGCACAGTAAATAATATTTATTTATAATCAAATCAAGAGTGGAAAAACATATCTGGGCACATCCAATTTGACAGAATTCCAAAAAAGCACGTCACCCTGGTAAACGTGCGTTAGTGAAATAATAATGAATTTAAATTAATATTGTGGCAAGAGTGAGTTGGAACTTGGAAGGCGGGAAGGAAGGACATGTGGGGCATGTGGGAGGGGTGACGCAATGGATGATTCCTTAGGAGAATGGACTGAACGCAAAATGACAAACGCATGAGGAGATGCAGACAAAGCCAGACGTCACAATCTCAATATATGGTTAGAAGTGGGACGGATTAAACGGTCTGTCAAAAGTCTGCATTGATGTTTACTTAGTATCTTCATTCATTTTCTGTGCCTTGTATTTAGTATGGTCTCTATTTTCTTTTTCTTTTGTTTGGACTGTGATGGTTACTCTGGAATTGCAGCAAGGTACATTGTTCATAATCTGGCCTTAGATTGTTCATGGTTTTGTTTTTTAATTTTGGATAAAAAAGTAGCATATGTTCTACGTAGCTTCTGATTTTTCTTTTTTGTTTTTGTTTTTGTTTTTTGTTTTTGTTTTTTGTTTTTTTGGGGTGGGGGTGTTTTGGTTGAAAAGAGCAGAGGCTCTGAGTCGTTGAGACTGGTTTGCTTATTACTATAACGTAACAGTCCCAAAGCTAGTGCAGCCTTTAGTACAGGCAATAAATGAGAAAACAAGCTTCGGCTAATGTATGAAAAGTAACGACATGTTGTAAATGGTAGATACTTATATTTATTTCCACATTCTTCCCAGTCCAGACAGTTTTAGGAACCACAGTTTTTTTTTTTTTTTTTTTTTTTTTTGTGTGGCCAAAACAATCAAATTTTATTACTATCAAAATAAGATCTACAATCACCAATAGCCGAAGCCAAACAAACGCTCCACAAAAACCTATCATTACAACCTAGCCCACATCTTACCAAAGAAAAGTCAACAAAGCAAGTATCCTACTATTACAACTAATCGACATCTTACCAAAAAATTCAATAAAGCAAGTATCCTACTATTACAACTAATCGACATCTTAACAAAAAATTCAATAAAGCAAGTAAAGCAAAGTCAACAAAGCAAGTAAAGCAACTACCTAACCATTGAAATTACCCCACACCAGTCTTTTCCTTTACCTCAGCAGGATTACTCATATCATCCCTTGCGTGCCTAGAGTCATGAAGGATAATATTGCTTAAAGGAAATGGAACTTGGTTCAACCATAGTGGCCGAAGCATCTCCTTTCTTTGCGCCTCCGCCATCCAATCTCCCACTTTGCCCTTTCTAGCGACCGGTGACAACGAAACCTCCTCTCGCAACTCCGAAGAAACTCGGGACTTCTATCAAAGCAAATCCTTACTTCTCCATTCACAGCCCTTTATTGTCTTTCCCTTGAGGAACCCGTACAACAATTCACAATCGGTCTCTATAACCAAGTGGTATATTCTGAAATTTGCAACTATACATCGGATCTTTTCACAACTAAACATTCTATCATAAACGGAGACCATGATTTCACAGGTTTCACCCAAGCCTCCTACAAATTCTCCCATCCCATTTCTACATACAATCCCTATGCCCGCCTTGCCACTAGCCTCATTGTAGGACCCATCCACGTTAGCTTTAATAATTCCCTCTGGAGGTGCTACCCAAGACTTATGCCTCACTACATTTTCCATGAACACCCGCTTAGGAGCACCTTCCTTACGCACACGTGAGTGCCAAAATTCATCCACTTGGGCATTCACCAACTCTTTGTCTTTCTTGCATCCGGAAGCTCACCCCTAAACACCCAATTCCATCTCTTCTTCCATATCCACCAAAGACATAGTGGCGAACCATGACTTCCCGTACTCATCTAGCGCCCTTTCACCATACAACATTTCACATAACACAGTCTCACTTCTAGTCATGTTCCACTTGCTAAATTTCAAACCTACCGGGCTACCAAACCAGCAGTAGCTCGTCCACTGGCATAAGAACAACATATGCTCCACTGTTTCTTTCTCCTTCAAGCATACCGGGCATAAGGAATCAGTAGCACATTTACGCCTATAAAGGGCCTCTCTTGTAGCAAGGGCTCCTGCGCCCAACTCTCCACAAAAAATCTTTGGATCTTGGGGGAACCATCCACTACTACAAAAAACGTCAAAAACGTCCTGAATTAGAGGCAATTAACGTCCTTTTTGCGAAGGACGTCTGACTAGGGGTAGTTAAAAAAATAGTCTATAAGGCGTCCTACGTTAAAAATAGGACGCCTTTTTTAGGGCGTCCTACAATAGATATAGGACGCCTTTTTTAGGGCTTCCTACAATAGATATAGGACGCCTTTTTTAGGGCGTCCTATGTTAAAAACAGGACGCCTTTTTTTAGGCGTCCTATGTTAAAAATAGGACGCCTTTTTTAGGGCGTCCTACAATCAAAACAGGGACGCCTTTTTGGCCAAAAAGGCGCCCGACTCTACACTTTGGACGTCCTGATTTGAAATCAGGACGCCTTATATTATAATTTTTTTTTTAAAAAAATGTCCCCTTTTGCATTGATATAAAACTGAAACTTGTGCAATAGAACAATGCAAATAAGACCAACAACAAGAATAAAGAACAACATCAAAAACCAACAACAAAACAAGGCACTTTGGCAACCAAAGAAGACCAACAACAAGAACAAGGCACTTGGCAACCGAAAAATGCATATATATGAGATGCAAAAACCAACAACAAGAACAAACAAACAATAGCAAGCTAAGTGACCAAAACTTTTAAGACCCAATAAGATAGATCGGTTTAGACCAAAACGCACTTGGCAACTAGCAAGACCAACAACAAAGAACAAGGCACTTGGCGGCCAAAGAAGACCAACAACAAGAACAAACAAACAAACAAGCAAGCTAAGTGACCAAAACTTTTAAGACTCAATAAGATAGATCAGTTTAGACCAAAAAGCACTTGGCAACCAAGAAGACCAACAACAAGCAACAATAGCAAGTGACCAACAACAACAACAACAAACTATTACTTAAACTGACCAAAAATTCAACTTTCACTCCGAGTTTCAATTCCAATACGTAACAAAGATCACAAAGAACAACAAAACTCTAAATGATTGATATGATTTAATTTTCGGGCTATTTACAAATCTGAGTTACCAATTCCACGAAAACCAAGACTATTAAAGGCGAACAAGGCAACACATGATGTACATATCTATATGCGTTGAAGAAAATTTGCAGCCAAAGCGTCTCGAATCAGATCAATCTCTTCCTCCGAGCATGGATCCGCACTATCAAAAAGCTATAAATTGGAAAACAACGTATAAGTTAAACCAATGAAGCGAATAAAATAATTAACTCAAGTAGAACAAAAAATATTATCATTTGAGAAACAGAGAGCGATCACGTACGTTTTGAAAACCTGTAGTACGTCCGCCCGTAATGATGGTATGCATATAAAACATAACGAAGTATCCACACTTAGAGTTCCCTGGTTGTTTTGGGCACTATAAATCAAAAGAAAATTGTTAAAACGGATAAAGGCATATCGAAAGCTACCATTGTGTCAATGAAATAACTTGAATTGAAACTACTTACTTTCGGATAAAACCACTTCGGTCCGCCCCCGCTTCCGTGTGCTCCAAAGAATCGATCTAGCCGCCCTGAATTCACTACATTAAAATGGAAATTAATAGACATGAAAACAGATCATATAAATGAAGAATCAATGATTTAGACAAAAATTTACTTACTTGGCAAACATAGATTTGATTTCATCGTTCGGCTTGCCACCTCTTAAGGGATCAAACCAATAACATGCGTTCTTGGAGGGACAAACAACACACAGGGTCCAATGACCACTACAACAAACACATTATAATATTAATTAAGATAAGAAAGGAATTTATTCTTAAAAATCTTAAATAGACAACTAAATTACGTACCCTTCAAGTATTGGGGCTAGATAACAACGATCATCTTGCTAGACAATTGTAGCACCAACATAAAGCGTCCTTTTGGTTAACACACTGCGAGCCGTGACCGTGTTTATTGGACTTAAGAATCCATACAAATCCTTTCGGCCTTTCTGGACGCATATGTCGTAGCAGACACTATGATCGAAATAAAATGATAAACGTTGTTAAGTATAGCAAACAAAAAAGATCAATGCAATAATCAAAGGGGGAAAAACTTACATTATCGCAGCTTCAAGAACGACTAAATCTAAATCCTCCATATGCAAAAATTCGACAAGATCTTTTTGGTCAACTGTAAACTCATAGGTCTTGTCTACGCCGACAATGCCAGGTTGTATCTTGAAGGAGAGATAGCTAATGTCCTTGTACATGGATCGCAGCAGTGCTAAGTGTGGAAATTTGCCCTCATCCACTTCATTCTATGAAAACATAAACAAACATATTATGAGTGAGTTACCAATGAAAAGCAAGTTCTAGTAATGTATTTCCTACCATTGGAGGTGTCGCCGCCGCCATCTGAATAAGATGATTCGGCCAAAGGATGAACGATCCTATGGCCCGGCCTAAATCGGAACCTCGTCATCTTGAATCGGGATGTCTGTTTTGTCTTCCCCTCTCGAACACATTTCACAAATCACCTACGTAGGTCTTTTGGAATTTCAATATTATGGTGGATGGTGTGATCCGTGTAAATAAGAGCATCGGCAACAATACGCCGGTGTGGGACATCCAAATAGAGAGTGCAAGGTTGTCCTCTCTGTGGCGTGTGAGAAGGTTCGCCGAGATCAACATCCGGAGGGTGAAAACTCTCTTTACTGCTGGGGAAGGCCGGGGATTCACGAGTTGTATGTTCCGTATTGTCCCTCGAATCCATCATGGTTTTCACTTCGGATCGTACTTGTTGCATGATTTCATCAAATAGTCCCGCCCGAATTTTGGCTACAAGCTGAGGACTAGGGTTGTTATCGTCATAGAACCGTGAACGCCGTCCAAAATATTTTGCGGCTGTAACTCCCCTAGGCTCCCCTCGAATGTTGTCGGGTAATCCGGCTTCCCAATCGCCGTTGACAAAATGTCCATCCGTGAACCCGGCGTAAATGAACCTTGGGAACTCGCTCCTCAAGTGCATCCCGTATCATAAGATGTTTCATAAATAACAACTAAACCCTATAATATGAAACAACTGAGGCTATTTAAAATGTCTAATTTAACTACTTACAATCTTTGAGGCAACCTCAGCAACATCTGCATTTATGTACTTGTCGCCCTTCATCCTTGCAGCTTTCCATTTCTTGTGACGAGGAGGACGTTCAGGGGGCTGGACAACAGTGGAAGGATTGGTTTCTGAAGCTTCCTTCATTCTCTCTACCTGCTCCTCCATCATTCTCCGTTCCAGCTTTCTGTACCCACCACGAGACATACAATGCGGATACTTATTTGCCGCTTGTCTCTCTTTATTGGCTTGACTCATTTCCTATGACACAAAAACAATTAAAACTAAGTTGTGAAATAAAAGAAATGATATGAAATGAAAGAAATTTTAATTTTACAATAAACTCGGATTTTGCCGTGACGCCACAAACTCCCTCCAGATCCTCCGAGAAATATAAGGATATTTCGACATGGATCCTCGTTCCTCCTTTGCCCTCGAACAAACTTTTTAGTCGGCTTATTCTTGAAGTCTTTCCAACGTATACGGACTTCCCCATCCAATGCTTTTCCATTTCCTTAGTGTTAGGACGTCGTACGTTTGCTTTGCAAGGTAAAAGGAAAGATAATTAAATTTCAAGTAACAAGCCAAATGATACAAATGCAAATATATTGAAAGTGACGAACCAAAAGTTGTGCCCAAATCAACGCTTCGTTTTCTCGGAACGAACTTCCAAACGAGATCACAATGCGAACTTTGCTTCGAGCCAAATAGCCTACATAGCTAATGAAATTGTCTTCCTCCGGCCAATTGGATTCAACTTGTCATCAAAGTCCACATGCAGCCTCTTTTTTTGATTGTCACGACGGGCCACTAGCGCACTCATCTCGTGTGCAACCTCTACCCCTTCTCACAACGGGCTCGCCACCTCTCTCACCTCCGACTCATCGAGCTAGAGCTAGACATGTTCCTGTTCATCAAGGACAAATCAATGTTAGATAGGTTATTAAATAGTAAAAGATTAATAAAATAAACTAAAATGTTAAACCATCTTAAGTTATGACATATTACTATTTCATAACTTAAGATCTTACTTTATATGGTTTCCCATATTCCTTCACAATGATCTTTTCTTGCAGCATCTTCTTCATCATCTACCAATTCCACATCACGCGTTGTAGGGGGATTTGTTGTGAAAGGGGGTGTATCTTCAAGGTCGAAGGATTCTTCACCATACTTCTGTTTTTTACTTTGAAGTACAATGGACATTTTTTTATTTGCAGGGTCTATAACATAAAACACTTGTTTCGCCTGGCTTGCTAGAATGAATGGCTCATCTCTATGACCAACTCGTGAAGATCAACCGAGACAACTCCAAATTGTGGATCTATTACAACAAAGATTATTGCTAACCCACTCACATTTCAATAGAGCAACTTTGAACTTGTTGTAACTCATCTCCCATATTTCTTCAATAACTCCATAATAAGCCATTGATGCTAATACCGGGTTTTTGTCTTTCGTACTCACAAAGTGCATGGATTCAAATCAACCATCACCCCACTATTTTGCACGAACTTCGCGTCTTGGCCTTTTGTGTAGAAGGTATACCCGTTTATTTCATAACCTTGCCAAGTGATGACCTGAAAAGAAGGCCCCCGGCCAACCACTCGATTGTATCCGACACTCCGGTCTCGTGCGATACCTTCTCCTCAAACCACTTTATGAACGTCTTCTTTTGCTCATGAGCTATTTGCATGTCATTCTTCCTTGGATTCTTATTCTTCAAACTCTTTCTTTGATCATCAATGTATGGTTGAACTTCTTCCATATTATTCAAGATGTAAAGGTGTGCTTGCAACACCTCTTCACGACCCTTATTCTTCAGTTTGATTCCTCGAGTTCCCTCGGTTATCCCCTTGTCATGCTGAGATCGTATCATCGTCCCTGATAGATAATCTTTACAAAAGTCCATAGCCTCTTCAACTACATATCTCTCAACTATTGAGGCTTCCGGCGATAAGGATTTTTAGAATACCCTTTTAAGATCTTCATGTATCGCTCGAAAGGGTACATCCACCTTAGGTAAACTGGACCGCAGCCTCGACCTCCTTACCAAGTGCACTATCGGTGCACCATTATATCGAAAAATGCGGGAGGAAAATGCATCTCTAGTTGAGACAAAATAATATAACCCTCATTTTCCAATTCATCCAACTTTTCAATGTCAATGACTTTGTTACGAGATAGCATTAAAGAAAATACACAATTTTGTTATAGTGGTTCGCACTTCATCTTTCATAATGCCCCTAATAGATACGGGCAATAGTTGTTGCATCGGCACATGATAATCATGGGACTTCATCCCCACTAACTTCGATCGTCCATTGAAACACACCTTCTCAAATTTGAAGAATATCCTTGTGGAACCTTAATGTCATATAAACACCCACACAAACTTTTTTCTCGGCTTTTGATAGTGTATGGGCTGCCGGCTCCATATATGCCTTCTTACCATCTTCTTTTACTTGTGGATGTAACCGTTCTCTTATTCCCATATCAACCATGTCTAGTCTCGCACTAATTCCATCCTTAGTCTTTCCCGGTATGTGCAAAAGAGTACCGACAAGACTATCACAAACGTTTTTCTCCACATGCATCACATCAAGATTGTGTCTCACATCAAGACTACGCCAATATGGAAGATCAAAGAAAATTGATCTCTTCTTCCATATATTCTTCTCACCCACAATCTTTCGCCGCTTACCCAATATGACATTGATATGTTTCACCCGACTATAAACATCCTCTCCGGTTAATGCCTTTGGAGCCGTTCTATGCTCCGGTAAGCCGTTGAAACGCTTTCTTAACTTACGATATGGGTGGAACCGATCAAGAAACCTCCTGTGACCGAGATAGACCGTTTTTTTTCCGTGCTTTAGTTGATGGAAGTTTGTGTCTGCTTCACATATTGGACATGCTTTATGACCCTTGACACTATACCCTGACAAATTTCCATATGCGGGAAAGTCATTTATCGTGGTAAAAATCATTGCACGCATCTTGAAGGACTCCTTCTTATATGCATCAAACACATCTACGCCTTCCTCCCACAATTTCTTCAAATCCTCAACCAAGGGCGCCAAGTACACATCGATATTGTTCCCAGGCTGTTTTGGTCCGAAAATCATCATAGAGAGCATCACATACTTGCGTTTCATACATAGCCGGGGAGGTAAGTTGTATATTACAAGGAGAACCGGCCATGCACTATGGGTGCTGCTAAGAGTCCGATACGGATTGAAGCCATCTGTACAAAGCCCCGTACGAAGATTTCTTGGCTCACCGCCAAATTGAGGGAACATTTCATCTATTTTCTTCCATTGCGAGAGTCGTACCGGTCTTAGGAGATATTTTCCATCGGATATTCTCTCATCGAATGCCATCTCAATCGCTTCACCGTGGTTTCACTAGTAAAGAGACGCTTAAACCGCGGTATTATTGGAAGATACCACAATGCCTTCACAAGTTGCCTTTTTGTTGTCTCATCATCTCCAGAACCACCACCTTTCTTCACTTTGTATCGTGAAGTTTTACACTTCGGACAATTACTCAGGCCTTCATACTCATTTCTGTACAATATGCAGTTATTAGGGCAACTGTGTATCTTTTTATACTCCATACCCATCGAAGACAAGATTTTCTTGGCCTCATACATACGATTTGGAAGTACATTATCGTCTGGCAACATATCACACAACAATTGAAGTAGGGACGTGAAACTACTATCGGTCCACCCACAAGTTGCCTTTAAGTTGATCAAATGTAAGGTCCCGATCAACCGTGTATACTTAGTACACCCAGGGAACAACGGTGTCTCTCGCATCACTCCGCACGCTATCATATTCATGCGGTTGTGCAAAAGATTCGACCTCAACATCATGAATCATTCTCTCCATTCCATCGTCATCTTCCTCAACTTCATTTTCGTCCGACACACCGGTACTTATTACCTCCTCACCATGCCATATCCACGTTGTGTATCGAAGGTTTATTCCATCACAAATTAGGTGATCCCTTATAGTAGGAATATCCCGTCGAACCCCATTTAAGCAATTAACACATGGACAATAATACATCCCTTTTTTTGTAGCCACATTCCTTCTAGCAAATTCAATAAACTCTTCCACCCCATTCTCATATTCTTCACTAGTTCTCAAAGCATTCATCCAACTATGCCCCATTTTAATACCACCTACGATATTTCCACCAACACTCAAGTTTATATAACAAAACAAACGACATGCTTTTTTCTCTATCTTTTAAAAAAATTTCGGACATTTCCCCTTAAAAGTAATGCATCCCAAATTTTCAACAACAAACAATTTCAGCTTAATTCAAGGTGATTCGAACAATATCATCCATTAAATGCATCAATTTCATCATTACAAAATAGAATTGATAGAGGGTTGAGTAACTACACTATAAAATGCAAAAAAGGGCTGAAATTGATAGACTATGCTCTTACGGCATTATGCTAATCAAAATAACATACAAAGAACCCTACCAATATGGGAAATTGTAAAAATTAAAATTACGAGTACAGATCGAAAACCAACAAAACATAAAGAAAGCAAAGCCGAGCACAACAATATTGAAAGAAAGAACATAAACATATAAATGTGGATTAATGATTCAAGTCTTGTGGATACATACCGATGATGCCTAAGAATATGAAGTCTCTCTAGTTGTGGAAAGTAACTACTTGTCTACCTTTAAATTCTGGATCTTGGGCAAAAACTGATTGTATTAACCTATCAAAGAAAATAATTGAAGAATTAAGAGTAGAAGGAAAGGTTCTAGTAAAAAAATAAGTACATACAAACTCACATTCACTTGCAAAAGAACAAAGGAAACCAAAGTTAAACATATAAACAAAAAATGGCGTTTTGGTTAAATTAGTCAACTATGTGTGTGTGTGTGTAATTCCAATGTTAAAGAAATGACGTATGTGTGCGTGTGTAATTCCAATGTTAAAGAAATGACGTGTGTGTGTGTGTGTAATTCCAATGCTAAAGAAATGGCATGTGTGTGTGTGTGTAATTCCAATGTTAAAGAAATGGCGTGTGTGTGTGTGTGTGTAATTCCAATGTTAAAGAAATGTGTGTGTGTGTGTGTGTGTGTAATTCCAATGTTAAAGAAATGGCGTGTGTGTGTGTGTGTAATTCCAATGTTAAAGAAATGGCGTGTGTGCGTGTGTGTGTGTGTAATTCCAATGTTAAAGAAATGTGTGTGTGTGTGTAATAAGTACATACAAACTCACATTCACTTGAGTGGATGAATTCCAATGTTAAAGATAACCACTATGTGTGTGTGTGTGTAATTCCAATGTTAAAGAAATGGCGTTTTGGTTAAATTAGTCAACTAATAGTTTGATGATTACTGAAAAAAATTTTGATGATTAATGAGATTTTTAAAGTCATACGGTCAATATGTTATGTAAAAAAACTTATTAAACTCTGCAATTTTTAATTAGAATCAAAATCTTCTTTCTTTCTGGAAGAATTAATGGGAATAATCAAAGGGAGGATAAAGGCTACAAATCATGCAAAATCAAGGACGATCTTTTCAGGACACAGTGCATGCTATATTTCACACCGAAAATGTAATTGTCACACTTAGCAAAAATCATACAGTCTTTAAGAAACCAAAACATCATTCATTCATTTTTGTAATTATGCCCCAAACATGTCAACTTTCTCAATAGAAAGGCATATACCAAACCAATATCTAATGACTCTCTCTATCTCTCTCAAAGAACCATCCTTGTCACTGAAATATGATGCTGGTTATTGAATTCTTATGGTGTAATTGAGTTCTATTATGGAGTCTTTTCACACTTTTTCCAGAAAAAAAAAAATAATGTTGAGTCAGAATATTTAGGATTCAAATATCACATAACCTCTTGTTATAGCAAAACAAATTTTTCAAAGGCAATTAAATAACATGAAACATATCTCGATATCTTTGAAAGGCAAAATGGACAGATCGATATTATAGACATAGGCAAAATAAAGCCAAAAACTTATGTTCTGCATGTATCTTTCTACTTTACATAACATCTCTAAAAGGCATAAAAAAGAATCTAAACTGATAAGGACATGTTTCCTTTGGTTTGATTGTCCATTGACTTTTGGGTGATGATTGGTCATAAAGGTTAGATTAAGGTTCCACTCTCATCTCAATGATGGACCACACAATGAGAAAGCATTACTTAAGAATTGAGATTAAAAAAAACAAAGACATAACATGGACTCCTTGGTCGGATATCCTAGATGCAAATTTCAAACTAACACTTTCCATTTTCTTGGTTATAAACATAAATCCTGAAAAGAGAGTCAATTTAGTAAATGATCAATTGTTCTCACAGAGTGTTACCAATTAACCCTTTTCCAAAACAACTAATATATCATATTTTATATTGTTGAATCCTTTCTTCCAACCGCTCTCGCAAATTATTTGTATCTTCCAAGGCCTTCAATATATAACATAGTTATTAATTTCAACAATATCCACCGGTTCAAGTAACAATCTTGCAAAGCACGAGACTCAATACCAATCAATCAAATATAAGCAGATAAGCAGATCAAATGTAAGCGAGACTCAATACCAATCAATCCCATATTCATTAAGAAGAACTGAAGAGTGCACTCAAATGTAAGGTTTTATAGGAATTCCTTTTCGGATAAGCATAAGCATATCATGACCATGGCATAACAACTTAATAGCTATAAATAATATCAATAACAAAGATGATAACTATAAACTAACCTTTTCTAGATCCCATGACGAGCTTCAAGTCCATTAATTTTAATTACAAAAGAACCCTACAAAAAAAACGATGCGAAAAGAAGAACCGAAGAGAGCACAAATGCAAATCCCATTATACTTGTACATTACACACGACGAAAAGGTTTTCCTATTTTTTCTCTAATCATCCTTTATTTTCTTTTCCTCTTTTCGTTCCATAAGAAAACTTTTCCCCGCATTTCCACTATTACCATGTTTTTTTCTCTTTTGTTCTCTTAACATTTCTTTGATATTTTCTCAACAAACAAATTCGAAAGATTCGAGCACATGGGTCTTTGTTGTTTTCGAAGATAACACAATATGCAAAGATCACAGGTCATGAACCATACATATACATACGCTAGACCTGGACCATACGTAAGGAACGAGTCACAACTAAAAAAAAAAAAAATGAACACGTTTCTCAACAGCAAATTATTATTCAGGTTTAATAAAATCAAATTATAAGTATATTTAATAAAATCAAAAACTAAGACTAGTCTTACTTGTTGATGTAGTAAATCTGCTTTAGTTTCTCTTCGTCAAAAACGAGACATGCATTTCTTCAATCCTCAGTCCTCCCGCCCGCCTTCAAATCATGAATAGGAATTCTGGGTCCGAGCTTGTGGGTCATGGGCGCCGATGGAGTATGGACGACGGAGTCACGGAGGTGAGTGGCGATGGACTTTCGACCTTCTCGGATCTCGCACTCTCGCTAGGTCATGAAAGATTGAAGGAATTGAAGAGAGGAATTGAAGGATGTGAGTAGTAGACGGCGGTTTGGGTGAGCGCAAGAGAGGAATTGAAGAGTCGCTGGGCTTTGATTTCCGTTCGATCCGATGAGAATGGAGAAGACGGTGAGTGGTGGAGAAGAGTGATGGAGGTGACGGTGGCTTGGGTTTGTGGGAGACGGTGGTGTGAGGGTGGTGGAGAAAGGATCGAGGGTCTGAGATGATGAAAGGCGCTGGAAGTGATGAAGGTTGAATATGTGGCCGCCGGATTGTGTGGAAGCTGCGCCAAAGCACGATACTGAATAGGGTTTTTTTTACTGCTCTGTCAAAACGCTGTGTTTTGGGAAATAAAGGCGTCCTGAATTACCTTTCAGGGTGCCTATTTTGAATCTTTGACGCCCTGATTAGTAATCAGGATGCCTTTATTTGGATCATTCAAATATTGGCGTCCCGATTAACATCTCGGGCGCCAATATTAAAACATTGGCGTCCCGATTAAAGGTTAGGGCGCCTAAACTAAAAAAAATTGGCGTCCCGATTCCTAATCGACGCCAATATTAAAAAGTTATTTTAATCCAATCAATAATAACACCCACGGCGCCAAACAAAAATTTCTCATATACCTTTCCCGCTCTTTGGGGTTGATTTTGAGGCGTCCTGATTTAAAATCAGGACGCCAATATTACCCAAAAACCAAATAAAAAATTCCCACATATCTTTCCCGCGTTTTTATGAATGATTTTTAGGCGTTCTGAAACAAATATAGGACGCCAAAAATTAATTATATTCCAAAAAAATTAAATCCCATGGCGCCAAACAAAAAATTCTCATATTTGCTATGGCGCGAGATGATAATTCTCACATATTAGGCGTCCCGGAAAAACATTAGGACACCAAAAATCAATTTAAGAAGTCCCGATCTCTAATTCGGAAGTTGAAGGCTCGCCTTCCTTGCAAAAAATTACAAGAATGCCACCACCTTCATTTTTTACTTCCTGTTTCTTAATTTGGAAGTCTTTTAGGGTAGTTATATCCAATTTTTGTAGTAGTGATCCTTTTGCCACCGAATATCCAGATCTTACCGAGTACATGCCATCTCTATTTGCTACCCAAACCGCACAATCATTCCTGTCAGAAATAGGAATTGGCATCTTCGAATCATACTTCTTTCCTCACTACTAATCCTTTCCTGGATTGCACTCAGATTCCAGACTCCATTAGATACAAGTTCTTCCACCTTTAATTTCTTGTCTTCCTTCGAAAGTTCCCCACCAGACAACTTGTATCCTTTTAAACCCTGGATCCATTGATCTTCCCATACACTGATTTTGCTTCCCATTTCCCACCTTCCAGCACAGCTCCTTAAGCAAAAGATCACGCCCTTCTAAGATGCTGGTCCATCCCCAAGACGCATGGCTTCCTTTAGTTGCAGACAGAAAGTTGCCTTTAGGATAATAAATGCCTTTTATCACTTTGCACCATAGATCATTTGGTTGTACCAGGAGCCTCCACGCCGTCTTTGCTAATAAGGCTTTGTTAAAACAAAGCAAATCTCGAAACCCCAATCCACCATCATACTTCCCATCAGTCAACTTTCTCCAACTCTTCCAATGGATCGCCCCTGAATTTTCCTTCTTTCCCCACCAGAACTGAGATATGAGCTGATCAATTTCCATACATGCCTTCTTTGGAAATAGAAAGCAAGTCATGGGGTATGTAGGAATGGCATTTGCTACTGACTTTTATCAATGTTTCCCTACCCGCAAAAGACGTGCTTCGTTTCCGCACTGTAGTTTCAAACCAATTTTATCTCTTACACACGCTAACGCTGCCACTTTTGATCGCCCCCACAACACCTAAGCAAACCCGATATTTCCCCGCTTGCTCGAGTGCTTGATCCCTAGACAATCCGAGATCTCATTTCTGACACTCAAAGGTGTGTTTGCTGAGAAGAAAACACTTGACTTTTCAAGATTTACCAACTGACCCGAGGCTTCACAATAGACATCCAAAATACGTCTAATGACTTTACAATTTATCGCATCAGCCCGTAGGAAGACAATAGCGTCATCAGCAAAGAAGCAATGAGAGAGTGTTGGTGCCTTACTAGCTAGTTTGATCCCCTGCAAATCTTTCCTTCTGATGTGTGACTGAATCATCAGTGATAATACCTCCGACACCAATATAAACATATATGGTGAAAGCGGTCCCCTTGACGCACTCCTCTCTCCTCGGTATAAACTCATTCACTTTCTCGCCCATCTACCTTCGAATATACCTTGCCGATGAGATGCACCTCATTATCCTTCTAACCCATCCGAGCGTAAGCCCATTTTTAACATAACGGCTTCCGGAAATTCCATTCAATTCTATCATAAGCCTTGTTCATGTCAATTTTTAAGGCGCACTCCCACTTCCTGCTGTTCTTCTTATTCTTCAGATAATGGAAAGCCTCATGAGTTACCATTATATTATCCTGAATCATTCTCCCCGCTATGAATGCACGCTGATTTGGGGATATAAGCCTATCCATCATCTCCTTCATCCTATTTGTCATTACTTTAGCAATGATCTTATAAGAAACATTGCAAAGTTCTATCGGTCACGAATTGATTCACCCCTTCCTGGCTTATCTACCTTCGGTATTAACACAATATTGGTGTCATTTATCAGCTGCAACTCTGTCTCGTCATTAAAGAAGCTCTGAACTGCACTACAAACCTCCATGTTCACTTCACTCCAAGCTGCCTGATAGAACAAAGCTGGAAAGCCATCTGGACCAGGAGCTTTAGTAGCCCCAAGTTGAAAGACAGCAGTCTCAATCTCCTGTTGTGTTACTTGAGACATCAGATGGCAATTGTCAGCTTCCGTTACAACCTCTTTTACATACGACAGAGCTTGTTCCAGTCCCCTTATCCCACCAGCTGTGAATAGCTTCACATAGAAATCACTAAATGCTTTATTAATATCCATGCGTTCCTCCATCCACACCCCATCGTCATTCTTAAGCCTTAGAATTTTATTTCTGAGTCTCCTTTGTATGACCATGTTGTGGAAAAATTTAGTGTTCTTATCCCTACAACAAAGCCATGATACTCTAGATCTTTGCCACCAATAGGACTCTTTTTTCCTCCATGTTTCCTCTATCTATCTTACTAGCTCCTCTGCTGCCAGCACAGTCTCCTCAGTCATTCTCCCCTTATAACATTCATCCAGTTTGTGTCTCAGTTGGGAGATAACTCTCCTAAAATGAGGAAATTCATGTTTACTCCATTCTACTCTTCTTTCCTCCATGTTTCCTCTATCTGTCTTACTAGCTCCTCTGCTGCCAGCACAGTCTCCTCAGTCATTCTCCCCTTATAACATTCATCCAGTTTGTGTCTCAGTTGGGAGATAACTCTCCTAAAATGAGGAAATTCATGTTTACTCCATTCTACTAATTTCTCCTGGCATGACTTCAGCCTTCGGGATAAGTCCACCACCTTGTCCTCTTCCCCTCCTTCCACAGCCCCCCCAGCCCTCCTTAACTACCAGTAGGAAGTTTTCATGTTCTGCCCATACAGCTTCAAATTTAAAAGACTTGTCTCCTTTCACATCATAATAACAGCAATCCACTACTAAGGCATGATGATCAGATCCTATTGGCTCAACATGAAATACCGATGCTCGATCAAACTCTTCTCTAAACTTTACATTACCGAGGGCCCTATCCAAACGTTCCCTCACCATACCTTGGGTCTTTTATTACTCCATGTAAATTTAGATCCCTTAAATTCCAAATCTAATAAATTGCAATCATATAATAGAGTTTGGAAGTTAATGATCTTACGTAAGGATCTCGGATTGCCTCCCTCCTTTTCTGCTTGTGACAGTAAATCGTTGAAGTCTCCCACCGCTAGCCAAGTCACATCTACATTTCTTGCCAACTTCCTCAATACATCCCAGATAACCCGACGTTCACCTTCCTTTGGGGGCCATAAATGAAGGAGACCAGTTGGGAGCACTAAGACTATTAGATTCCACCACTACATGAATGATGTTCTTGGATTTATACGGGATGAAATAGTAATTGAGTCTTTCCACCACAAAGCCGGGCCTCCGCTAAGCCTCTAGGTTCTACCAATATCTCTTCATCAAAACCACACTTCCTCCTAATTCTCTTCACTTCTCATTCTTCATTTTTGTTTCCATAAGGAAGATAATTGAGGGATTAAACTTTGATACCATTTCCCTCAAATTCTTGACTGTTAAGGCTCTTCCCAAACCCTAACAGTTCCATGATAGGAGCTTCATGTTGCCTTGGTGGCTGATAATGGCCAGCCACCAGAGCCTTCAGCTACACACCTTCTCCTTCTGTTTTCTCCTGCTTTGAATACAAAGCCCACTGTCTCCTCGACTACCTCTGTAGCTCCCAGTCTCATCTCTTCCAACTCCATGTCCTCCCCTTCAACATTTTCCTTAAACTGCTTTGCCTTGCGCTTGGCACTCCTTCGAACTTTAGCTCTAGTTTTCCTCAGATTTTCTGCATAAATCGAAATTGCAGGCTTTTCTGCGACCTCCACCATCCCAGTCTTCCTGCGTTTTGGTTTCGGGATTTCCCAATCCTCCTCAGCAGCCCTCTTCAATCCCAAAACTTCAATTTTGTTTATTACATTTCCTAAAATTGCACCATCGTACACCACCATAGCCATGAGACCCTCCTTTTGTTCATTTGCTTCTCCAAAAGTAGTTGGTTGCGGCCTTTCCTTCCTTGAGCCTTATCACTTTCTACAAATATGCTAGAAGGTGGTCCCCACCTTTCCACATCCTCGCATACCTCCTTTGTCTTTTCCTTCCATCTTCAACCTTATCAATTTGCTTACTCGTACTTGACAAACCATTAGGTCCCACACCACCTTTAGCTTTCCACTTACTATTATTGTTGGCCCCCGCATCCCTTCTTTGTGTAGAATTTTTATTTTCTCCAAGATTCTTGTGTATTCGAATGATAAACAGCTCCTCCTCCTGCCAATTAGAATTCGCTGACGACTTCTGGCTTTCTTCCTCTTTTTTACACCTTAACGCCTCCTCCTTTTTCTTTTGCACATGTCTCGATTCAGACCACTCGCTTTGGATTATCTCCACTATTTCATCACGATTGCGACTCATAGTGGTAGTAAGCCATGCTCCATATCGAGGCATACACGGATCAAAGGCAGACATTAATTGCTCAGACTTACAGCTTCGATTATCATGTCCTATTCTACCACAATTGTAGTAGAAATCCTGTAATTTTTCATACCTGATCGGAATCCATGCTTTCTCACCTTCCGGCCTATCCATCCAAAAACCATAAGCATAGCCGCAGGTTTTTTTAGATCTAACAACACTCTAGCTCTCATAAATCCACGAGCATACTTGCCATTACAGATTGGATCCTCAGCCATCATGACCTCTCCCACATATCCTCCAATCGTCACTGCATTTTCCAAACACAACGCCTCCATCGGAGCATTATGCAACTGTATCCACACTGGTCCATGACTAAAATCAAACTCCTCACATGTCTTAAATTTTGATCTCTCCATTAAATTCAACAGAAATCCATTAACAAACCATGGCTGACCTCTCAGTACTCTGTTATATTCCTCTTCATCTACAAAATTGAACATAAATGCATTACCATTTATTTCAATAACATCAAAGCCCTCCGGTAAACTCCACGCTTTCCTCAGGATCGACTCCATCGCCGCTCTCGTATATGTCTTCTTTGCTAAGACCTTCCCGATGAGCATCCTTTTTACATCGATTCACGTCATATTAGCGGATCGAAATCTTGTTCACCTCCATTTGAGAATGAACACCTTGGCGCCTAATCGCGAGCACCGATATCCTCTTCGTTCCTCCTAGATCCTTCTCTTACTACTCCCAATCTATAGTGTCTCACTCCGGCCACCCGCTGCTCCCTCAACCTTACCTCTCTCACGTCTGACGGAGAGAACTATGCTCCCACACGAGTGCGTGGGGAGAATTGGCTCAACTCCGGGACAAACCACTTGGAGAGTTTGCTTGTGCCCCTTTGGATGACGATTAGGAACCACAGTTGAATCGAGATATTACAGATGACCTTTTCTTCTAAAAGCATACAAGTGATAAGAAACATAAGAGGAGGTAATAGAAGGAGTGCAACGACATTATTTTTGTGAAGAGCAATAGGAGATCAAGAGTTAGATTCAGTGGAAAAGGAATTGGTATAGGTGGTAACTGATGACTATGTTGTTTGGTGGGTTCCCTAATGAGTTTCAACTAGCAAATTATACATAAACCTAGGTAATTGAAAGACGAGAAGGCTTGAAAACATGGTTAGGTTGAGGCGGAGGTACTGTGCACTCTTCCATCAGGCATTGCCAATTTAATAATCCTCCTTCTCAGCAGCCAAAATGCCTCTATAGATGATCACATATTCCAGAATCTTCGAATTCACTATAATAAGGATAAAGTGAACGCTACATGAAGATTAGAAGTAATTATGACCATGACCTTTTTGGCTTTCAAAAAACTTACCAAGTTTGAAGCTGCAGTAAGTCATAAACCCTTGTGATTTTCTAGTGGACACTTTTAAGTACAAATCATGTAAATTCGCACAAGCTAGTAATTTTAGATCTGAACTTTGAACATGTCCTGTATTTAACTCATAAGTCATAATTTGCCCTCTTTTACACAAGCAAGTAGTTCTATGCTAAATCAGAATCTGGGCTTGTTAATGTTTTGCATTCATAGTTTCCGTAATTGAAAATATTGTGCAGAGTTTTAGACATCATCCGAAGGGATGCCCAGAAAGATCCTGCAGTGTTTCCGTCTGCTTTGCAGGCAAAGACCTTAATTAATCAGGTTTTCTTCTTACTTTATGTCTGATGTGTTGTATTTTTGCTCAGGAAGATGAGTTGCTTATAGTTGCTTGTACTTGCATTAATTTTTTTCCTCTCTTTTTTGCATTAATTCTTCAATGACCTTGTGATTATTCTTGAAAAATCCTCTCTCCAAAGCAGATTCTGAGCAAATCTGGAACATCATCCAGGTGGATAGAAAAATGGTCAAGCAAACAGTGATGACATCAGTGTATGGTGTCACTTACCTTGGTGCTCGGGATCAGATAATGAGGAGGTTGAAAGATCGAGGTGCCATTTCAGATAATAAACAGCTATTTGTTGCGCTTGTTATGCTGCAAAGGTTAGAGGGAAGAAATTTTTTGTCTTTGCAGTCATAAATTTGGAGTTATTATTATGTGTACTGTGTAGTGCACTTGGATACAACAAAGGTTCTTAAATGCAATACCAGAAAGCAAAAGCCATTCTCTGTCCTTGCTTGCATTTCAAGCACTGCTGTGATGTAACCAATAACTATTTCACCGCCCTATCCAAACTCTATTATGATCCTACTGATGTAATATAATTGAATTATAATTTTATTTATAAGTTACGTTTAAAACTGGCATAATTGAAAACACGCAGATGAATTTTAGTTATTTTTCGAATTTTTATATGAATATCTTGGCCTATGATTCATGTTTTTAGTGTACACCATAAAACCTTTAAATAAAATCCAGTAAAAATAGAGGATTATTGCTACAATTTGTATGTAATTAAGTCACAATTTGCTTTTTGATACCTGGCGTTTGGTCAATAGTCTTGACCACCTAGTTCCAGGTATATTTATTGTGGCCAATTTAAGGTTGACTATTTATGTTACTGTGTCTTACATCTTCTCTATCAGGTAACCTTAACTGCTTTGGAGGAAATGTTTCAAGCTGCAAGAAGTATCATGAGCTGGCTTGGTGACTGTGCAAAAGTATGTTCTGGAGAATAAAATTTTATGCTCTTCATTTTGTTGTTGCATGATTTTATTATGGTATGACCAAGACGCTTGAAACAGATCATTGCAGCTGAAAATCAACCTGTGCGCTGGACCACTCCTCTTGGACTTCCTGTAGTGCAACCTTACCGTAAATTAGGGAGGCATGTGGTGAGTATTATAGAATTTTCCTAGAATTATTTATCTCATTAATACTCATACTTCTGTTCAGTTTTCAGTTTCAGAACAAGAGTTTGAACACGCTCATAAACCATTGTATTGGTTACAGGTCAAAACCTCGCTTCAGATTTTGTCATTGCAAGATGAAACAGATAAGGTGGGTAAAACAATGGGAACGACCCTTGTGAATTTCTTCTTAACAAAATTGCATCATAACCTTGCATCTTCATAAAAAAATTGTTTTAGGACGCAAATATTGATGCTGTTCTGTCCTCATTCCTTCATAATTATGACTATTGTAGGTCTTGGCCCAGCGACAGAGGACAGCATTTCCCCCAAATTTTGTTCACTCACTTGACGGTTCTCATATGATGATGACAGCAGTTGCCTGCAAGAGGGCAGGCTTGAATTTTGCAGGTTCTACCTACTACCTAGTTCATTTCCTTCCATCTGATTTGGTCGATATTAGTTTAATATTTTTGAGTAATCTTTTCTGTTACATCTGTAGGGGTTCATGATTCCTACTGTACCCATGCATGTGATGTGGATGAAATGAACAGAATACTCAGAGAGAAGTTTGTGGAACTCTACCAGACTCCAATCCTTGAAAATGTACGTTGAAGCTGCACATAATTTACCCAACTATCGTTTGTGAATGATCTAATTAAGATAATATTTGCAATACCAGATTTACTAGAGTTTCCATTTTCACTTGAATAAATAACCGTAGCCTGATATCAGATTATAGATTTTTCAGCGTAAGAGAATAGTAGGCATTTATTTTTGAAGTGGCGTTTGAACTCTACCTTCTTCTCAGTGGTAAACTTAATTGAGTAGGGGAAGAACCTAAGCGCAATTTGGCATGATGTAAATGATAGTAACATAAGTTAAATTGGCCCAAGGAAACAAATATTGAAAGGAGGCCTTCATTGTTTCATTTTGCATCAACTTTCAAACTGATGTCACATTCTCAATTTTTTGACATTGTTTCTATCTCTTTAACCTCTATTTACTATTTGAACAGTTACTGGAGGGCTTTGAGAGGTCTTTCCCTTCATTATCATTCCCACCATTACCAGAACGGGGAGATTTCGTGTAACATCCCATTTTCAAAAGCAGTATATATATTTTTTTTCATCAGAGTAGAGCATCGGAGCGATTGAGTAACTGATATTTATATTCAAAATGCCGTAAGTCTGGCTGATTACGATGTGATGCGTTATACCGAGTGTTTTCAAAGTAAATATCAAAAGAAGAAGGTCTTCAGCTGGGTCTTCAGCTGAGTCCCTATGCGTGCCGCTTGCCTTTCTCCTCGATCCTCGGTCCTCTTGACCCTGACGCTATGTTAAGAGCTGAGGTTCAATGCCCATTGAACCTCGGGTGCGGTTAACCTCATGCTCAAGTAATACGGTATATGGATGACGGTTATCTCATGACATTACGAAAGTAATCAATACATAAGCACCTGACAGATGCAAGATTAACATATCAACAAGTACATAGCACATAGCACATGTAAAAGTAATAACAACACAGCCACCGCATATGAATGTTATTACGGTCTGCACTATTCACCGGTGCCACGGTGTACATCCGTGTCCTCGGTAGCTAGGAAAACTCAACGGCATTACCAAGACCGTAACCCGTATAAACAAAGCTGAATGTATAAATGTGAACTAAGACAGTCTTAGACACGGTGCATGACCCAAGACAAAGTCCTGTCCATGACTCTATGAAATAGCCTATCACATATAAGCATACAATAAGCATCGAGTTAGTGTTACGATGACGCGAACGTACCTTTCACCGTGTAATGGCCACATGCGACCTTTGAACCCCCCGGACATCCGGATATCCTAACATATCACCATAGTACTTAGAATAATATCCTAAGGGATATTTTCACCACTATTTACCTCTCTACCCTTGGTGGATTTTTTATTTACAATTTTGCCCTTACATTTATTTAAAAACGCAAATACTGAATTTTCTGGGCAGATTCTGTATCAACTTTGGAAAATCATAATTAATTCTAGAAATATCGAAACGAGGATCCGTAAAATTCCCTGGAATTCTTAAGATGTCTATTTTCAAGAAAAAAATACTTTTATATACCCAGAATTTATGAAACATTCCCATTTTTCATCTTTCACAACGTTGCCCAGAATTTCGTCCAGAAAAATAGCCTAACTTCAACTGATTGTATTTCTTTGTACAGGAATCAAAACGCTACATATTATATATATTCGGAAAGCCCTACATACCTACTTTATTTCTGGAAAGTTTCGTGATTTATGGGCTTCATTTTCAACATAAAATATTATCATTTCTTTTGCTGTTTGCCCAGAATTTTCACCGAAAATTTTGCCGTGAGTTTCGCTACTTTGATCTATTGCTTCCCAAAAATTATTCCCTACTATGTTTTTACCTCGTCAAGCATCTTTCATTGCAATGAGGCCTAAAAACAAGTGTAAGAATTTATTTCCTAATTCTCTAGATTAAAACAACATTTCTACTAAGAACTATAAGAACTAAAAACTAGAAACTAAAACTTGCTTACCTCTTGAAGCCTCTTGCAACTCCTTCCTCCTCCTTGCTTCACACTATGATTTTCTCTCTACTCTTGCTTCTCTAAAACTCACCTATTTGGTTGAGTTTGGTGTGAAGAATGAAGTGAACCCAAGCCTCCTATTTATAGGTGGAGATTTAGGACACAAATGGAATTTAATTTGCCCATCTCTCACCCTAGCCATTGGATGCAATCTACTTTACAAGAGTTGATCCTATCCCTTCATGTGATTAAAAACCCTAACTTAACCAATAAGTTTTGCTTCATGAAGACTTTGGGGATGACTCATTGGTGATTCTAGTTAGCTCCTAAATGTCCTTTTGTAACTAGATGCAAATTGATTTAGTTACTCTAGAAGCTTTAGTTTACTTTAATGAAATCTATTTTTTGCTTGATCAATCACCAACACTTTTAAATTCTGTGTATGTATCTTGATTAGCAGTTGAATATCAAGATTTATGGTCTAATTAGATTTCCCTGGTTGTCTTAAGCTTATTCTTCAACGTTTGCAAAAATAGCCTTTATTAGGCTTACTTTCGAGGTTAAATTATGTGGATTCAAGATAAGTCCTTATATTTTCTCCAAGGGTTCCTACTTCTTCACAACTATTTAAATTTGTATAAATTCTCACCTTAGTTGTTGTTTTGAGTTTTTATCAAGTAGTACATCGGATATTTCTTGGATTTCAAATTAATATTGAATCAAGCCTATAATCTCTCTCTCTCATTATCCTCTTCCAACTCATTTAATTCCCTAATTAATAGTCATAAAAACCCTTGTCACAAGTACTTTACCTCTTTCCAATTTGTCCCCTCATTAAGTCTCCCATGTGGTTGCTTTAATTAGACTTAAATAATACAACAACTTCTTTCTCCTTCATCAAGCTAGGCAATCCGTTCCCTTACTTCTACATGGCCCAAGAATTGTGTTTCCTAATATGCCACATTAACAAGCATTCTAGCTTCCTATTGATTCATACCAACTCACATGGAATAATTGGAGAATTAATTAGAGCCTTTGGATAAACTTTATTAGATTAAATCTTGACCTTTTATTTGCTAATCTCTCATTGGCCCAATTAATTTCATGAGGATTAAGAATATCCTCTTGATTTATCATTGGTCAATTCAATTTCACAAGGATTTGGCTTTATGAGGCTTAAACAATTAGCCATTAATTACTTAACTAATCACTTTCTAATTGTTGATAATTTTCTTAATTAGGATTAATCATTTTCTCACAACTATTTCATTGACATTGGTATTTTATGTCCCAAATATCATATTAAAAATCACGGGCAACTTATGCTCCCCAAAATTATATTTAATTTTGCCTCATTATTTTTCAAGGGAAATAATCCCAAAAATTCCTAAAATTAGAGACAACATACTTTCTAATTTTCAATAAATATTTTATTGCCTCTTGGGATTTATCATAATATTTTCGGGCATTTCATGGTCCATAATTGCATTTAGGGATTTTGACACTTTAATCCCTCTAATTTCATTAGAAATTTCCCTAGACAATAGAATAAGTATCATACAAGGTTTTAAAACCACATATTCACCTATTTCCAAATAGGTATTATTTGCTAAAATATAGTATTTCGATAGATAATTATCCTGGTATTACATTTCGACTTAAGGGACGTTTTAGAGTCACCATACTTCTTTAACTAACGATCAGGGCTTGGTGATTCTAACTTCTAAGGCTTAACTACAACATCTAATCTTTGAACTTGGCAAGAAATGAAGATCTTTCCGAAGTATCCATGTTAGAGGTCGCTACGGTCTCGCACATATCTTTTAAAGGCATCCAGGGTCTTGAGGAATGAGGACCATAGGGGTATGGTGACATTCACCATTGAACTCGAACTATGCGAGTAGCATACTCTTGTGAAGAGCTACAAATCAAAGGACAATTGTGAGGTTTTGGATTCTTACGAGTTATCTTTAGGGAAAGAAAGATATTTTCCACCTGGGACCCATTTATACTTGGAGTCGATCTCTAGAGAAACTCGAAAAATTGAACCATGTTTTGATGGTTTCACTAGTGCAAAAAAGGCTTTTAAGACCGGATAAAAGAGGCATCGTAAGACCGGACCCATGACCGTCTTGTTCCAAATGGTATTAAAAGTCTACATTTAAGACCGGACTACGACCGGTGTTAAAAAAACTATTTTAAGACCGGACATTTAAAACATTGGGTCTTAAAAGTCGTACTAAAATAAACCGAAATACTTTTTTTGTTCGGTCCTAAAACTCAACTTTTAAGACCGGCTAATTATTAGGCCGCTCTTAAAAGATAGAATTTTAAGACCTAGGACAAAAATAAATACGGTCTTAAACTTAGCGGCTTCTAAGACCTGACTAATTATATGTGGTCTTAAAAGATTGACTTTCAAGACTAGATGATAAATAAATGCAGTCTTAAAGATTTTATTTTAGACCGCATGTATAAATTTACCGGTCTTAAAAAGACCGACTTTTAAGACTGGGCGCTTACGACCTTTAAGACCGCACATATAAATACATCCGGTCTTAAAAACTCACCATTTAAGACCGGCGCATTTATTTGCGGTGTAAATTTTCCTGAATTTTTCCCTGTTCTGTTCTTCCTAATTGTATTACACACAAATCCACCACCCAACCCAAAGACATAAAAGTCGATACTTTAAGCTACAAGCTATGAACAATTATTTGAATAAATTGAATTGGAAAAAGAATACAAATATTATTAACCATGAGTTATTTGGCTTCTTAATTAATGTTTATTCTATGACTACAACACCCAAATTAATTCATACAATAAGATAACTTACTTACAAATACAATAAGTTACAAATACAACACACATGCCCAAAATAATATTCACCATGCCTTCATCTGATTCCCACCCAACAAAGTAACATCCTCTTTTATAACATGCCCCTTTGGATCGGATCCTCGCCACAAAAATAAAATAAGAACAAACTTCATAGTCGGTGACATTGTTTATGAACATAGAAGGAATATAATATAGTTAAAACCTTAAAGTTTTCAAAGAAATCTGCATATGAATATTACCTTATGAATTGACTCTTTTATAAAGTGATATCTTCCCATATCCCTTCTTGATGATCACTTCTTATGCCGGGTTCATTATCCGCTTCATCTTCTTCGTTTATGTCCCACCCCTTGAAAAAGGAGTACTCTCGGAATACCATAATTCGAATTCATTTCCTCATTAATATCAATGACCCTCTTTCCTTGGAGAGCTACAGACCACATTTTATTTTCTTGATCGGTGATATAGAACACTTGTTTTGCTGGTCTCGCCATAATAAAAGGTTCATATCCAAAACTTCTACCATTGACATCGACTAATGTAAATCCTAGCCGATCGATCCGAACACCATTATTGACATTGACCCACTTGCATTTGAAAATGGGAAATCTAATTTTCACATAGTCCACCTCCCAAATCTCTTCAATAACCCCATAATATGGCATGACCGCCAATAAAGGGATCTTGTCTTTCGAACTGGAGAAGTGCATAGATTCAGCCTCTAACATAACACCACCGTTCGACCTGCTCCTATCATCTAGGGACTTCGTGTAAAATGTATAACCATTGATCACATACGAATTCCAACTTATGACATCGACCTCGGACCACGTGCTAACCATTTGATTGTATCAGAAACACATTCCTCTCCTTCGACCTTTTGTTTGAACCAGTTTGCAAAAGTTCTGTTATGCTCCCTAATCAACCTTTGTTCAGTCATTCGATGATTTTCTTTCTTTACAGCTTCTTTATGTTCAGCTATGCTGGCTTGAACTTCATCAACATTATTCAAGATGTATAAGTGGACTTGTGACAATTCATCAGGATCCACACTCTTTACTGAAGCCCCTCATCTACCCCATTCAAATGCGACGTTTTGGAAGCCCAATATGTCTTACTTTGGCCAAATAATTTTGACAAAATTCCATGGCTTCTTCAAACATATTTCCGAACAATCGATGCTTCCTCCGGTATGCGTTCTTCACGTACCCTTTTAGGAATTTCATAGATCTTTCAATTGGGTACATCCACTGTAAATGGATAGGGCCGCACATCTTCATCTCCCTCACTAGATGAACAATTAGATGAACCATGTGTCAAAAAATGTAGGAACAAAAAGCTTCTCAAGGTGGCACAAGATAAGATATCCTTCATTCTCCAATTCATCCAACTTTTCAATCTCGAAAACTTTACTACAAAGCGCATTGAAGAAGACACAAAGTCTAGTCAAAACGACCCGAAGATCATATTCGGCGATGCCTCGAATAGCTATTGGGAGTAGGCGTTGCATCAAGACATGACAATCATGAGACTTTTGGCCTACTAATTTCAAGTCCTTCATCGATACAAGCCTCTTCAAATTTGAAGAATACCCCGTGGGAACTTTTGTGCCATGTAAACACTCACAAAACTTCGTTTCTCATCCTTAGACAAAGTATGAGAAGCCGGGGACAATAAGTTCTCTTCCCATCTGGCCTTGGATGTAACTCGTCGCGTATTCCCATTGCTATCGATCCAATCTTGCCTTCACACCATCCTTGGAACTACCTTGTATGTTGAGAAGCGTGCCAACAATACTATCACATATGTTTTTCTCCACATGCATGACATCAATACTTGTGTCTCACATCAAGATTGCGCCAATATGGAAGATCAAAGAATACAGATCTCTTTTTCCATATATTTGTTTCTTTTCTACTCTTTGCGGTCTTACCAAAGATGACATTGATATTTTTCACCTTTTCATAAACTTGCTCCCGGTCAATGCCACCGGAGCATCTTCATACTCTTGGCCACCAAAAAGGCTTTCTTTAATCGACGATATGAGTGGCCCCGTCTAAGAAATGTCCTATGTCCAAGATAAACCGTCTTTCTTCCATGTTGAAGTTGATGGTAGCGTGTGCCTTCTTCACAAACCGGACATGCTTTATGGCCTTTTACACTATACCCTCGACAAGTTCCCATATCTTTGGGAAGTCGTTTATAGTACAAAATATCATGGCTCGCATTTTAAACACCTCCTTCTTGAAAGAGTCAAAAACATCAACACCTTCTTCCCACAACTCCTTCAAGTCTTCGATCAAGGGTCAAGGTAAACATCAATGTCATTTTCGAGTTGTTTCGGTCCCGAAATCAACATAGACATGATGTACTTTCGTTTCATGCATAACATTGGAGATAAGTTGTAAATAATCGTAGTACGTGCCATGAACTATGTATGCTGCTAAGGCTTCCATATGGATTCATGCCATCCGTGCTAAGGGCAAGCCTAAGGTTCCTAGGTTCTTCGCGAACATCGGAAATAATTGATCGATTTTCTTCCATTGAGAAGAATCGGCCGGATGTCGAAGCTTTCCATCATAAATCCTCTCATATGCATGCCACCTCAAATTTTTTGCATCATTTTCATTCGCAAACAACCGCTTGAACCTTGGTATGATTGGAAGATACCACAACACTTTTGCAGGCCCCTTATTTGACTTGTACCTTGGGGTTTCACATTTCGGAGAATTCTGCTTCTCTTCAAACTCTTTTCTATACAATAAGCAATCATTCGGGCGTGCATGGATCTTTTTGTACTCCATCCCCGTGGACAAAGTATTTTCTTAGCATCATAGTATCGATGCGGCAACACATTATCATCCGGAAGCATGTCCTTAAAAGCCTCAAGCATTTCAGAAAAACTCTTGTCGCTCCATCCATGACGTGCCTTCAAGCTTACCAATTTCAATACAGCGTTCAACAATTGGTATTTTTTACACCCACGATATAGAGGGGTCTTTGCATCACTGCACATATTACCATATGCATGTGATTGATGAAAAGCCTCTTCTCCTACATCACGGATAATGTCCTCTATGCGATCATCCATATCCGTGTCATTATCATCAAAGGCCACTTCCCCATGTTGAGACCCACTTGGTATTTTTTCACCATGCCATACCCATACTGTATAAGTCTTATAAAATCCTTCACAAATTAAATGTGTGTGTATAACTTCAACACTTAGTCGCCTCTCATTCAGACATTTTACACAAGGGCAATAAAACTTCCCACTATCATCATGAGCATTTTGTTTAGAAAATTCAATAAAGTCCCTCACCCCATTCTGATATTCAACACTCGTCCGTAAAGCATTTATCCAACGTGGTCCATAGTAGTATTCGTATAGACGGAAAGATTTAACATATACATAATCCGAAAAAAGGCGAGACTTGCATATAAAATAAGCCAACTCCAAATGATATTTATGCTCAATGTTGGTTATGCATGTCTTTTTTTTTTTTTTTTTTGGCTTTACGGAGAAACTTGCCTATTAAATGCATAACGAAGAATCACTTTTGGTCATAAATGTATCACGGTGAATCCAAGAAGCAAAATAAATAGATGATGAGGAAATTAAATGCATCACATGAAGGTCTTGTGGACTCACCCGTACCATATAAATTCAAATGCGTTTCTTGAGTCTTTCTTCTCCCGCCACAAACGTTGATGTTGCGAACGACAAGAGTAACCTAAAAACATTTCTTGGTCGTTGGCTAGGTCTAAAGTGCAAATATAATCTTCAAAATACAATATTCATTAACAACGAGAGAAACCCACAATAACATTTCATCGATTTCATTCAACCCATGAAAACCCTAGAACCATTAGAGGAAAATCATAAAGTTATATAACCGAAACACCTCGTGCGGCTTGGTCTATAGACGTTTAGCTAAGGAACTAGAGTTAATCTCGAGAGAGGAAAAACGCTGACGACGCAACACACAAAGTGGAGACGTAACTGTGTAATCACTTTCGGCGCGACAAGAGAAGTTACGAGAGGAAATTTAATTTTCCGTGACATAGACATGTCTTTATATTTTAGATTTTAATAAGACCGATTAATTATACGGTATACGGTCCTAAAGATATAATTCTATTAATTAATTTTTAAGACCGAAGGTTAACAATACTTGCGGTCTAAATTTTAGTATTCATTTAATTTTAAGGCTAGATATTTATAAAGCGTCCGGTCTAAAAGTCAAACATTTATTAACTAATTTTTAAGACCAGCGGTTAAGAATACTCCTATCCTAACTTTCGGTATTCATTTAATTTTAAGACCACAGTTATAAGAACTACGGTCCTAAAAGTATTTCGTTTATTAATTAACAAAAAAAAGAGGTTTGCATTTGGCGAGCGCAAGCAAAACCGAGTTAATAAAATAAATTAAAGGAAAACTGGAGAATATGAATATTAGAAAGACACAAGCTTAGTTTTACTGCTTCCATACATAACTGGAGAATATGCACGTACACAAGAAAATTAAGAGAAAAACAAGCAGAAAATTATCAAAAACAAGAATCTGACTAAACATCCTAAAGCTTATTATCCTCCAAAGCCTTAGTGATTTCGGCGTGAACAGAATTAATTTCCCACCGGAGATCAGCAAGTTTCTGTCTTACTCTCATCAGACACAATGCTTCATTAGAGGAAAGAGGAGAGGGGCCGTAGTAGTCGCGGTGGGGCCAAGAGGTTGGGGAGGGGGGTGTGGGAACCTCTTCATCATCCGAAGAAATAACAATGGGTCCAACGACCCGAGACTTTTCTCGCAAATGGAACGCACTATGGAGACTCTCGATGGAGGAGGTGCACCGTATAACGATCGACGGAAGGCACGAGCATCACGAGTAAGAGCACCCCTACGAGCGGTTCTCTTGTATCTAACCATGGTTTGAGCAAATTACTTTAAGACCGAGTGACATTAGATTTGCCGTAATCTCCCAAAATAACCAGATTAGAAAAGGATTTGTAGTATAATGTAACCTGGGTTGTTTCCCAATGAATTCGCAGTCGGTTCAATTCGCACAGCAATAAAAAAAAAACGATGAAATAAATGGGGGGTTTTTTTGATTCAGAATAATATTAAAAATGAAGTAACAGAGACAAAACGAAATAACGCGAATTGAACAAAAACGAGGATTAAAGGATCAATCCACGATTTGGGATTCACCCACTACCCTTCCTAGAACGAAATGTTATTTATAACCGAACTCGTAATCGACTCTAGACAAACCGAAATCTCGCATTTGTCTAGAAATTCCCTCAACCGAACAATCGTTCGAGAATTTGTTCGAATCGGTGGCGCACCTCGTACGATCACACGAAATACTTTAACCCGATCAGAACTTCGTCCTTGGGAAATATCGATTTGGGTTTTCAATCAAAAACCCAATCCGAACCAAAAATCAAATCGCGATTAAGGGATACGAAACGAGTTAGACGGTTACCGATTAGGCGCGAATCCTGTGGATAGTGGATGGAACCCTCATCGTGGATCAATCTCAGAAATTTAGCGGAACATAATTAAGAAAGGCGAAAAACGGATGAAGAACGCGAAGAACACGAAGAACACGAAGAACATTGCGAGCGTAGAATTTGAAAACTACTATTTTGATCCTCTGAATTCTAAAAACTTGAATGAATGTGTGTTTGTGGCTGCTGCCTCACTTAACCTAAAATGGCAAAACGAAATGGGGCTCCAATCCACAATTCAGGCCCAGAACGAAAATAAAATAAAATGGGCTTTAATTACAAAATTCGAGCCCAAAAATACATATGACTTCGGCTCCAAAATCGACTGCCCTCTTGTCCGAATTTGCTCTTCATGTCTTCATAACAATTGTAGCTCTCTGAATCATCTGAAATATGAGACAAAAATGAGGCAAATCCGATGTCTGGTTCAAGAGTTATAGTAAAAATGGTGAAGCAATGTAAAATTGGAATTTATTATTAAATAATGGCTAAAATATAATAAAAGGCCCAAAGCCCAAATAAGTATAAAAGCCATTTTTTATTAGCTAAAGAGTCCTAAATTATTAATCAAGAGACAAAAAGTAGTGTATGAAATATTCAATTATCAAATTCCCCCACACTTATCTTTTTGCACTCCTGAGCAAAATTCAAAGAAAAAGACCTAAAGGAGAAACTCTTCTTTTCTAACAATTGCTAACAATGCAAAAATTGAACAAGGGACACAAAGCTCCAAAAGATCAATCAATCAAGACCACAATCCCTTCATCTCAAATTACAATTCAGGGTAATCTCAATCAATGATGCTAATCACATAAGATGGTCTCTCAAATGATGCGCTCAATCAATCAATCAATCAATCTCTCAAGTGTTTAAGGTGAATAAGTTTATCGCTTAAATTCTACTCAAGAACTTTGCTCTACCATAAGCTTGCTCAATTTCTACGTCTCCACTACTTATAACACATGCATGCACAAATCAAGAGAGCTTGTTATGAAAGGTTGTAATGGGGTTAGGGTGAAGGTAGGTAATAGTATGGAATGAGAGGCTAAGCACCAAAGAAATTCAAAAGAGCACTAATTAACACAATCATTCTCTATGTAAGAAAATTTTTATTTTGCTTATATATCTCCTTTCTTTCCTATGTATTTTCTTTTTCTATTTCTTCTTCTTCTTCTTTTTCTCGCTTTTTTTTTTTTTTTTTTTTTTTTTTTGAGAAAAATGAAACTATACTATATACATAATCACAATGGCACAAAAGCAAACACCCCCCACACTTAAACTGTTGCACTCCTGAGCAACCCCCACACTTAAACACAAAACCAAGGTGAAAACAATGCTCAATAAATTTTCAAGGTGCAGAATAAAATGGTTTTTCATTTAGGCTTAGAAAAGAATGAGGCAAAAAGGCACAAAGGGCTAGCAAAGGAGTCATAATGCAAGGGAAAGGCTATTTGGCCAAAGTGAGGAAAATAAAAGAAAGAAAACAAACTTCCATCATACTTATGCACGTAAATGAAAAATGTAGTTTCAAAAAGAAAAGGAGCAAGTTCTAGAGAACACAAATCATGAGCAGATGCACACATGAAAGAAAGAATGGCAAAAGATGAATTCCATTCATGCAGCCCAAAACCTCACAAGGTCAATACCAACTTAGGCAATCAACAACATCAAATCAACTACCAAGACATGTAATCGAAGAGTCAAGAATGGCGAGACCAAACGAATGATCCATTAAAACCAAAATGTCCAAGTTCATAATATGTAGCAATCATAGAAAGAGACCGTATTTATTTCAAAAAGCAAAGTAGAAAAAGGAAAACAAATAGAAGAAAGAGGGAGAAAGAAAGAAGAATACTCCCCAAGGGGTTTATTGAGGATAAGTGGCATCAATGAGGAGAATCTCTACTTCCTCGAGTCACTTCTTTGGGATCCCTCATGAAATGGCTTAAGGCGATGCCCATTGACCTTAAAGGTTCGTCCGGGTGGATCACATAGCTCAACAAAGACCAAATGGAAAAATGTTATTGATCTCAAAAGGGCCATCCCATTTAGATCGAAGCTTACCAGTGCATAAACTTCAAACGAGAGTTAAACGGAAGAACTTTTCGGCCCACGAAAATTCTTTCCTCGAATATGCTTATCATGGAATGCCTTAGTCTTTTCCTTGTATAACCGCGAGCTTTCATAGGCATCCAATCTAAGCTCATCCAACTCTTGCAATTGTAGCTTCCGCTCCATCCCGCACTTGGCCAAATCCATGTTACACTCGTTTAATGGCCCAATAGGCTTGATGCTCCAACTCAACCGGAAGATGACATGCCTTACCAAAGACAAGCCGATAAGGAGACATCCCAATCGGAGTCTTGTAGGCGGTGCGATATGCCCACAAAGCATCCTCTAATCGCTTACTCCAATCTTTCCGGGTAGAGTTAACAGTCTTTTGAAGGATTTGCTTAATTTCTCTATTTGAGACTTCAGCTTGACCGTTGGTTTGAGGATGGTATGCTGTGGAGACCTTGTGAAGCACTCCATACTTGCGTAATAAGGCACCCATGCTTCGGTTGCAAAAATGGGAGCCCTGGTCACTGATAATAGCTCTAGGAATGCCAAACCTACAGAAGATGTTAGACCGAACAAAATCCACCACCACAGAAGAATCATTAGTCCGGGCGGCTTTCGCCTCAACTCATTTTGAGACATAATCAACACCCCGGCGGTATGTAAGTATAACCATATGAAGCGGGAAATGGACCCATAAAATCAATACCCAAAACATCAAAGATATCACAAAACAATATAGGGTTCTCAAGGCATCTCATGCCTACGGAAATACTCCCGCTCTCGACGGTTATCACATGACTTACAAAACAGATGAGAATCACGAAACAAGGAAGGCCAAAATAATCTACTGTCTAATACTTTCCTAGTAGTTCTTTGTGGTCCAAAGTGACCACCACAGATAGAAGCATGAGCAAAATGTAATACAGAGTGCAACTCATGATCAGGCACACATCTCCTAACTACTTGGTCACTACAAAATTTCCATAGATAAGGGTCATCCTAAACATAATATTTAGATTCACTCTTTAATTTAAGGGTTTGGGCCTTAGTGGAATCTACAGGCAAAACACCAGCTACCAAGTAGTTAACCAGATCACATACCATGGAAGCTTACCTTGCAGCTGTAGAAGCTGCTCATTAGGGAAATCATCCCGAATAAAAGAGGGGTGAGAGGGAGAATGAGTGATGCGACTCAAGTGGTCATTACCCGCTTTGTGCTCCACTTCGTCTCGAATCTCAACATCGAACTCTTGGAGCAATAACATCCACCGGATGAGTCGTGGCTTAAGATCTGTCTTTTTCAAAAGAAACTTCAAAGCAAAGATGGTCAGAGAAAACAATTACTCTACTTGCTAGCAGATATGACCTAAACTTATCAAAAGCAAATACAATAGCCAACAACTCTTTCTCAGTAGTGGTGTAATTAGACTGGGCAAGATCCAAAGTCTTGGAGGCATATGCAATCACATGAGATGCTCTATCAACTCGCTGTGCCAAGATAGCACCAACTGCATAGTTGGAAGCATCACACATCAACTTGAAGGGGAGCCACCAATCAGGGGCTTGGATCACTGGGGCTGTAGTCAGCCAACGCTTCAAATGATCGAAGGCCGCCTTACAAGCATCATCAAATACAAAGTCAGTGTCCTTATGCGAAGGTTGGACAAGGGTCCTGCGCCTTGCCTTGAAATCCCGAATGAAACGCCGATAGAAACCCGCATGACCAAGAAAAGAGCGAACTTCCCGCACGATACGGGTAAGGCAAAGAATTACATCTATCTTAGCAGATCTACCTCAATCCCTTTCCTAGACACTATGTGTCCCAAGACTATACCCGACTCAACCATAAAGTGACACTTCTCATAATTCAGCACAAGATTAGACTCAATACACCTATGCAAAACTCTAGATAAATTAGCTAAGCATGCATCAAAATCAGACCCATACAGTGAAATCATCCATAAAAACCTCTATGCAGTCCTTTAGAAATTCAGAGAAAATGCTTACCATACAACGCTGAAAGGTGCCAGGTGCGTTGCAAAGGCCAAAAGGCATCCTTCGGTAGGCATATGTTCCAAAGGGGCATGTGAAGGTTGCCTTCTCCCGATCCTCGGGAGCAATATGGATCTGAAGTATCCGGAGTAGCCATCCAAGAAGCAAGAATGGGACTTGCCACCAATCGCTCTAACATCTGATCAATGAAAGGTAGAGGGTAATGATCCTTGCGAGTGGCTTGGTTGAGTCTCCTATAATCGATGCAAACTCTCCAACTATTCTGGACTCGAGTAGAAATGAGCTCATTCTTCTGATTGGCTACCACAAGAATGGAAGCTTGTTTTCTTTCTTTTATTTTCCTCACTTTGGCCAAATAGCCTTTCCCTTGCATTATGACTCCTTTGCATAGCCCTTTGTGCCTTTTTGCCTCATTCTTTTCTAAGCCACATTACAAGCCTAAGCGAAAACCATTTTATTCGCACCTTGAAAATTTATTGAGCATTGGTTTCACCTTGGTTTTGTGTTTAAGTGTGGGGGTTGCTCAGGAGTGCAACAGTTTACATGTGGGGGGTATTTGCTTTTGTGCCATTGTGATTATGTATATAGTATAGTTTCATTTTTCTCAAAAAAAAGAGAGAAAAAAAAAGAAAAAAAAAGAAAAGCAGAAAAAAGAAGAAGAAGAAGAAGAAATAGAAAAAGAAAATACATAGGAAAGAAAGGAGATATATAAGCAAAATAAAATTTTCTTACATAGAGAATGATTGTGTTAATTAGTGCTCTTTTGAATTTCTTTGGTGCTTAGCCTCTCATTCCATACTATTACCTACCTTCACCCTAACCCCATTACAACCTTTCATAACAAGCTCTCTTGATTTGTGCATGCATGTGTTATAAGTAGTGGAGACGTAGAAATTGAGCAAGCTTATGGTAGAGCAAATTTCTTGAGTAGAATTTGAGCGATAAACTTATTCACCTTAAACACTTGAGAGATTGATTGATTGATTGAGCGCATCATTTGAGAGACCATCTTATGTGATTAGCATCATTGATTGAGATTACCCTGAATTGTAATTTGAGATGAAGGGATTGTGGTCTTGATTGATTGATCTTTTGGAGCTTTGTGTCCCTTGTTCAATTTTTGCATTGTTAGCAATTGTTAGAAAAGAAGAGTTTCTCCTTTAGGTCTTTTTCTTTGAATTTTGCTCGGGAGTGCAAAAAGATAAGTGTGGGGAATTTGATAATTGAATATTTCATACACTACTTTTTGTCTCTTGATTAATAATTTAGGACTCTTTAGCTAATAAAAATGGCTTTTATACTTATTTGGGCTTTGGGCCTTTTATTATATTTTAGCCATTATTTAATAATAAATTCCAGTTTTACATTGCTTCACCATTTTTACTATAACTCTTGAACCAGACATCGGATTTGCCTCATTTTTGTCTCATATTTCAGATGATTCAGAGAGCTACAATTGTTATGAAGACATGAAGATCAAATTCGGACAAGAGGGCAGTCGATTTTGGAGCCGAAGTTATATGTATTTTTGGGCTCGAATTTTGTAATTAAAGCCCATTTTATTTTATTTTCGTTCTGGGCCTGAATTGTGGATTGGAGCCCCATTTCGTTTTGCCATTTTAGGTTAAGTGAGGCAGCAGCCACAAACACACATTCATTCACGTTTTTAGAATTCGAGGATCAAAATAGTAGTTTTCAAATTCTCTGCAATGTTCTTCGTGTTCTTCGCGTTCTTCATCTGCAGCAATAGGAAACGACCCGAGATTTGCCGTAATCTCCCAAAATAACCAGATTAGAAAAGGATTTGTAGTATAATGTAACCTGGGTCGTTTCCCAATGAATTCGCATCGGTTCAATTCGCACGACAATAAAACAAATGATGATAAATGGGGGTTTTTTAATTATAATTTAGCCGAACATAATTAAGAAAGACGAAAAATGATGAAGAACGCGAAGAACACGAAGAACATTGCGAGAATTTGAAAACTACTATTTTGATCATCTGAATTCTAAAAACGTGAATGAATGTGTGTTTGTGGCTCTGCCTCACTTAACCTAAAATGGCAAAACGGAATGGGGCTCCAATCCACAATTCAGAATTCCGTAACGAAAATAAAATAAAATGGGCTTTAATTACAAAATTCGAGCCCAAAAATACATATGACTTCGACTCCAAAATCGGCTGCCCTCTTGTCCGAATTTGCTCTTCATGTCTTCATAACAATTGTAGCTCTCTGAATCATCTGAAATATGAGACAAAAATGAGGCAAATCCGATGTCTGGTTCAAGAGTTATAGTAAAAATGGTGAAGCAATGTAAAATTGGAATTTATTATTAAATAATGGCTAAAATATAATAAAAGGCCCAAAACCCAAATAAGTATAAAAGCCATTTTTTATTAGCTAAAGAGTCCTAAATTATTAATCAAGAGACAAAAAGTAGTGTATGAAATATTCAATTATCGAGAGGTATGAGGAGTTAATTAATAAAGGCGAGAGAGATGTTCCCCCGGTATCCTCCACCGCCTAGCCTCCACCGTAATGGCCGATCCCCCGTCCTCCGTTTCCTCCTCCTCCTCTTCAACCTCGCCCCCTCCGCCATTCCCTCCTCCAATTCCGACCGTGAAGCGGTTGGTGCAATCGTTGGGCCCGCGTCGATCACATGGATCGACGCTTGGGCCAATTGGTTCAGCTTGTTCATGCCGTGAACAACAAGTTTAACATGGTACTTCACGCCAATGACGTGGAGTACGATCCCGCGAAGAGGACTCCGACTCCGAAAACTCCGGCTCCCCTTCCCTCTCCGTCTATGAAGAGGATTAGTTGTTTTTTTTTTTTTTTTTGTACGGCGCGATAAAAATTATTATATAAAATATTATGCACTCTTTTTGTTCTCGTGCGAGTTTAGTACTTTAATTCGTTAGTTTATCCATTATCGAACCTGAAAAGCAATAAACAAGGCAACTATGAAAGATGGATAATGGCGAGACTCAAAAACTAAGATGAAAGAACGAAGACTTTTAGGACCGCACACTTAGTAAATCGAGGGTCCTAAAAACACCGCCTTTTTTGTCGGCTTTGGTTTCCATGTTCGATCGCCTTGTCCTTTTCATTATCGTCTTTCTTTTTCCGACAAAAAGGAAACAAACAAAACATTGTCCTCGTGTAAGTCCACAATAGAAATTCACGAATACATTAAGAACATAGAAAAAACAAAAAACATCTTTTACCTTATTTGAATAAAAACAAACACAGTGACAATTCTTCTCAAGGTTGGACCGTCGTTGTCGTCGGTCCTTCTTTTTCCGACAAAAAGAAAAGAGACAAAGAAAAGGGAAACCGATAATGCTGCTCAAGATCAGGAGAGGTAACATCGACTACAATGAAGGACCTAGCTTGAGCAGAACGCCAGAACCTCGGTTGTCTCGAACCATAATGATTTGTCTGAAAAGCGAGTGAACATTTCTATTTAAAGGAAGACTATTAAGACCGGACATTTAACAATTACATGGTCCTAAAGGTTAAGCCAACTTCTTAAATAAAAATAAGAGGACTTTTAGGAGCGGACAGTAAAATAATATACGGTCTCATAAGAGTTTTAGGACCGGATGTTCACAATATACGGTTCTAAAAGTCTAGTCTCATATTTTTTTAAAACGAACACTTTTAGGACCGGATGTTTATTATGTGGACTTTTAAGATCGCACTTTTAATTAATATACGGTCCTAAAAATGTAATATTTTTTAAAACGAACACTTTTAGGACCGTATGTTTATTATGCGGACTTTTAAGACCGGACTTTAAATTAATATATGGTCCTAAAGTCGAGATCTTTCTCAAATTTCAAGCACTAAATAGCTTTATCCACCATCCAATACATTCAGAAACCCAAAATGGACACAAGAAAATTGTTCGAAAAATTAAACAAATTTATTTATTAAATTTTACATTGCCTATGTATATTTACAAATGAATATTGTTCGGAAAAATAAACAAATTTACAGAATATTATTGTTGTACAGATATATTTACAAATGAATTTAGGACATTAATTATTGTCCCGACTTTATCGGAGTCATACGAGATATTCACAAAACAAATTGCGTATGTGCTCCAGTTCATCATCGAAAAAGGGATCGGGCAGTCAAACATCCGTAACATCAAAGAAAGAAATTGAATTAACTTGCGTGCATATTTCATATGTAACATTAAGCCGTTAATGAATTAACTTGTGTGCATAATATGTAACATCAAATACATTTACCTTTGCGCTAAATTAGTCCTTCCTCCTGGGATAATATCATACATGTGTTTCATGACGACGGGCACATAAGTTGGACCCCGGTGGTTGCCGACGTGGTCTAAAAAGAACAAGAAATATATATAAAAGCATATATAGCTTAATGACCAACTTCACAAGGCGGTGTGCCGGTGTACAAATATTGTACCAACCTGCGGGTGTGTCCCGATGGAGTCTTTGGCCCGACGCCTTTTCTTTACCTCGGCTTGGAAGGTCTTCATGGCACTATCATCAAAATCACAAATTTATCAATAATGTTCACTGAAAATTCACAGCAGAGATTTCAGACAAGAGAATCAAAATGACATGCTTACTCGTTGATGGTCTGTGTCAATGAAGGCAATGGAACTCCGTGAGTGGAGCATAAGAAGATAACTTTATGCTCCTCCATGCACATGAGGACCAATCGCCCGATGGGCTGCTAAAAATTCACAAAGATAAAGTATACTCAATGATATATGTAGCAGAATTAAGTGAATTGCAGACAAGATTTGTGATATGTACCTGTGGAAGAATGGCAACAAGTACACCTTTCTTCTCACTTCACACAACCTTTTTGATATGTACACTGTCTCTCCCGCATGGATGTTTGACTTGAATAGACAGGCACAAGAATCCAAAATCGTTGCTCCCGCCCTTTTGAACCAATTCTTGATGCAATAACCTACAATAATGACATCGATCGGGAATTAGTATATATGTATGTGTGTCTAAACGATGCATTTAAATTATGTACTCATAGACGGAAGATACTTACTTCATAAAAATTTGAACAATTGCATCGAAGCTCCCCGTCGAGGAAGCGGCGGGGACTCAACATCAACGGTGTCAACTTGAATAGGAAGAGGATGAGGGATGCCTAATACTTCATTGGCAGGCCACGATTTATCTTTAAAATATCCACTCTTCACCAGATTGGATATTTTTTCCGTGCCAGTCAACTTAGCAGTAGGGGATAGAGCTTGAGGAGGGGATGGAGCTTGACGAGGGTGTGGAACTTGAGGAGGAGGGGTGGAACTTGAGGAGGAGGGGATGAAGCTTCAGGAGGAGTAGAGACATGTACAAGCTTCACTGGCCAAGAGATGAAGGTTCCCTTGACATCACTCACAAGCTTCACCGATCGGTTGGGAGAGGGAGAGGTGCATCAATGATCACCTTTTCAACGACACTCGACTTCATCATCGCCATTTGTTGGTGGTGTACGGTTGATCCCAATAAGGCAGGGATGGTCCTTTTGCAACTAATCGTGCAGGACGATCACGATCCTCCACATATAGGTCACAAGGTTGCTCTGACTGTCCAACAATGCAGCTCCCTCTAGTGCTATGCTGCACAGGTGTAGGTGAATGTGTGAAGGGAACACTGGTCTCTGGATGTTTGCTCAAAAGCAGCTTCATCTGATTCAATTCCTCCCTCATCTGGCTCATCTTGGATTGATACCTTGCTTCTTTAGCCTCTGCATCCTCACTAAATTTGGCCACCGTCTGTTCCATCTCCTCCCGAGTAACCATACTTTGTCTATGGCGTTTGGATTTACTAAAGTATTCCTTCGGCCTACCCGTCCTCCAATCCCCCTTACACGCCCGAAGATGATCCGATTTTCCGGTCCGCAACGGTCGAACATCACTCCTCCCGTCCGACACAAAAGATCCTCTCGCTTCTTTCTTTTTAAGATCTTCCCCGTAAGATACGTATAACGAGAAGCTTAGTAATGAAACATGTTTAGTAACTAAAAATAACAATAACGATACTTACAATTCTTTCAAAGAACTACACGAGTTTGTTCACTCGTGTAGGCGCTTTTCTTTTTCCGAATGTGCAACCACAACCCCTCGCGACGTATTGGAGATGGGGGATCATGTCTGCATGAAGGATTGGATTCTCGCTTCATCATCCAATCCCTTCCGCTTGGCCGCCATCAATTCTTCTTCAGCCTTTTCATATCCGCCGCGAGAAGCCCTATGCGGGCAATCATTCTTTCTCCCTATCTCTTGTGCTCGTTCCCTTCTTTCCTGTGAATTAGCATTGAAAACAACTATTAATTATGAATTCCAGCCATCTCACTAGCGTAAATTAGAGAACTTACGCTTGATATGAACCTCAAACACTAGTCAAATTCACTTCATCAAGTTTCAACATTTTATATAAGGAAGATGTAGAATTGTAGAAGAAATTGGAGCTATGTCTTGTACTTGCTAGATAGATAGGTTAAGAAACAAAAGAGAATTATGCTTACCGAATAATACAAACTTGATCCTTTTTAAGGCATCCAGTGGGATCAACAAATCCTCATTAGATAGTAAATGAACTAACAAAGAATGTCTAACCACTACCTACTATAAGAGAACTAAAACTATAATAATGGCTTGACTCTTATGCCATTATTTCCCTAATTACCTTCTTTGTATTTTACCTTTTCAGGGTTTACATATCAGACTTGCATAGACAAAGGCAGGAAATGTATACTTCTATTCACACACCAAACAATTTAACTAACAGGATTAGATGAACACAATAACATTCACATATCAAAGACAAAGTTAATAAGCAAACAAAAGGGCAAAAAAACTAAATATAAACTCACTAGAGCTTCAGGAGTGGTTCGCAGCTGAACAAATTGTTGCCAAGTTTGTTCATCAATAAATGTGTACTTGTCCCAAGGATTTTGGTTAGGCTGAACCTCGGCAAAAATATACTTGTTAGCGAGAGAGGTATTAAACTTCCTCCACCGATCAGCACAATAAGACAATGTCTTGTCTTTCAACTTCTCAAAGTCAGGGACATTGTATGTAAGTTTGATAGTGTCCCAAATAGGTTGCTTTACTTTGCCGAAGTCCACATTTTTCCACTCATCAAAGATGCTAACCTTGTCAGTGCAAGACAACAACAAAACTAGTATATTTGCTTTTATTAGGACCGAAATGTCGCAACTTTTCATCAAACTGAATCTCCAAAGACCCAAAAGTCCGACTTAGGGTTACATC
Source organism: Acacia acuminata (assembly GCA_019022655.1). Lineage (NCBI taxonomy): Eukaryota > Viridiplantae > Streptophyta > Magnoliopsida > Fabales > Fabaceae > Acacia > Acacia acuminata. The sequence goes on along the minus strand of JAFJYI010000056.1, from coordinate 535,124 downwards.
CATCATTCTTGTGCCTCTTCTACCACGGCGTCTTTGGTGGTTACGAGGCACATTGTCGATGAAAGAGGGTTCGTTCTAACTCACACCGAATCAGCGTTCCCCGAACACGAATGGAATCGTTTTCACCGTTCATTTTCGAGACGGAAGAGAGGAATGCCCGAGCAAATGAGAGCGTAACGAGAGGCTAATGGTACGTGGGCAAGGAAGAGAGGTAATGCAACGGAAGAGTGGTTTCACAACAAGAAGAGGGGTTTCAGAGTTCAGAGGGACAACGTAAGTCGTAAGGTAACGTTTCGCGTGGGTGAGGAAGAGAGGTAATGCACAAGGAAGAGTGGTTTCCCAACAAGAAGAGGGGTTTCAGAGTTCAGAGGGACAACGTAAGTCGTAAGGAACGTTTCGTGCGGAGAAGAATATATTTGGCGCTTTATTTTTAAGACCGGATGAACTAAAAAGACATTCTTAAATGTTAAGTTTTAAGACCGTCGTTTATTAAACTCCGAACTTAAAAGTAATAAACTATTTAGTACCGGTCACAATTTATGTCCGGTCTAAAAAGTATAATATTTAAGACCGCCTTGTTATATATATCCGGTCTTAAACGTTTATTTAATTTTTTCCTCATTATTTTGGACCGCAGAAAATATAAGTCAGCCCCTGTTCGAGATTTCTCTATAAAGAAATTTGAACTTTCAGTTTTTCTCAATAACATTTTTAAGACCGTTTGTTTTGTTAAGCGGTCTAAATAATATATTTAAGACTCATTGATAAAGGATGCGGTCCAAGAAGTTCTTTATATTTACAAAACGCGCACCGGTCATACTATTAAGACCGATGCTCATTAGGATGCGGTCCAAGAAGTTCTTTATATTTACAAAACTGCCACCGGTCATACTATTAAGACCGGTGCGTCATTACTCCGGTCTAAATGAGGCGGTCTTAAAGCCCTTTTTTCCACCAGTGTTTATACGAGATAATGAAGAATGTGGTAGAGCTTGTGCGAGAAGTTCTGCTCCCATATCCGCCATGCATATATTGTAAAACTAGAGTAGCTAAAATCCTTCTTGATATCCTGGGGAAGGTACTAATTTAGCTTTCATTTGATTAGAAATTAGCAGTTTTATGTACTTCTACATTTTTGCTTTTGTAAATATTACCAAAACTGTTTGAACATGTACACTCGCAGCACATGATGCACGTAACTTGTGTACTGCTTATAGAAGATGTAAATTTTGCCGGAGTATGAAACTGCTTCCTTCCTGATCAACTGGTTTTTGTAAATATAACGCGGTTGTATTATATATGCTTAATGTGAAATTGTAATGTACTACCTCCGGTCAAACTGTGTATTATATTTAGGATTGAAGAAGTAATAATTAGGCCTATGCATGATGGATTGACTAAACTTGATATAGTTTTTTATATTATACTCGCTTTTTATAACAGACAATTTTTGGCATAAGAAACACATAGAGGTGTCTCAAACTTTTTGTTGATTTCCCCTTTTTACTCTCATTTAATTACTTGCATTGCCCATATCATTCTATTTTATTCCTACCCATTTTCTCTCCATTGTACATTCTCTCTTCCACATTTAAAGGGCAATTTTGACAAACAAAGTTAGTCTCCAATTAATTTTAAAGAATTTCAAATAATATGATTTGATTAATTGATTCTTATATATGAAAAAAATATGAGAGAGCATCTTGTATAATGATTTAATTTCATAAGAATAAGAATGAATTTATTTTTAATTGAAATTCACTCAGAAAGCAGAGAGACATACAACCAGCGGCTCTCTCTGCAAAAAATTAAGCCAGGCCCGGTGATTACAAAAGCCCTAGAAACTAAGAAACCTGTAATTGTAGGAGGGATATAGGACAAAATGAAGAGAATAACTGAGAGTGAGAAGTTGAAGAAAGTGATTCAGCATTTGAAGAAACTAAGAAACCCATTCACGTGACATGATCCAAACAATGTCATATAAGATCAGTTGTATAAAGCCAATCAGCAATATCATTCAGCTACAGCTTGCCATGCTAAGCTTCTTAGGTGAGGATTAAGAATTTCACTTTGACAATCTCCGACATAGGTGTGGGTTTACTTAACCAACCTCTTTTCCCATCTTTTTTTATTTTCAGATTCAGATATACAGTGGACCTCTTTTCCCATCTTTTTTTATTTTCAGATTCAGATATACAGTGGCCTCAATCCCCTTTCCTTTGATTTTCATTTGAGTTTTTAACCAGTCAATTACAATTCCTCAAACTCTCCTCTGTTACCTAGGAGAGACCAAAAAGTTTCAGGTAAATGAATCCTAGAATCTTGATTTCAATTCCATGACAAAATCCTTGGTTTTTGCTCTAAACTTGGTGAAAGAGCTCAATATTCGGCGTCCAAATTTCTCTCCCAGATGGCACTTGGCTTTTTGTTCCTCTTCATCAAACCTCTTCTTCTTCAAATGGAGAGAAAACCGACTTACTGTGACCTGCACTTCACGATTGCCAGTAACGACGACTACTCCCACGTCACACTTCGTCGGCCCACTCCTTTCCCTCTCCGGACCTGACCCTTTCCCTCCTTCTCTTTTGCTTCCTTCAGGCTTCACCGTACGTGCGTTTTGCCCTTGTGGGGGTGCTTTATTTATTATTATTTTTTTAAAAATAAAATGTCCACATCATAACATTCTACCACATGAGCGTTCTTAAATTCGGACCGGCCATTAAATCGGCGGATTGACATCGGGTCAAGGGTCGATGGGTCGATAAAGTCAAATCAAAACTAATCCGGATCCAAACCCGTTGAGATACTAAAAATTTCAAGACTATTAATATGAAATTCTAAAAAAAAAAATTAATTAATTTTTTTTTTTAAAAAAAGTGAATAAGGTTGGTACCGGGTTGATTTGTTTACCGAACAGTTCGCCGGTTTCTAGGCCGAACTGACCGATCTGAGTTTCAAAACCCTTTGAGCTACCCAATCAGCGTGCCATAAGCAATTTAAATGGAATTAATGACACATGTGCAAAGCTAACATCATTAGTGTAAGTTCTAAGTTATTTTCAAACTATAAGGAGTAACATTTTTAAACGGAGTAAACTTGAGAGACCAAAACCATCTATTAAAGACTTTATGGACCAAAATCATAATGAGGGTAAATTATAAGGACTAGAAGTATGTTTAACCCTTAATTTTATATTCTGCTATTTTAAATCAAATATTTATTTTCACTTTAAACTATATATTAAAGGTGGCTATAGTAGATTGTTTTTGGAATCTTTTAGGTATATTAAAGTATGTTATTGTTGCAGTCTTACTTTCTAAAGCCTATAAGGCAGAATTATGTGATCATAGTATAGCCAATTTTTTACTTTTTGAAAAAAATATGATCTACATGGCTAGTTGAATATGCTCTTTAGTATAAAGTCTAGTTTGTAATTTAATATCTTCATTTCTATTGCACATGAGTGGTTCACCCATTTGACTTGCCGGTTCGGTTTAGTCTTTAATATAATGGGCAAAAGGCCACTTGTTGTATAGCTAAAATTTGGGTTAAGGTGCGATTTGGCCAATAAACTATTAGCTGAGGAGCGTCCAACACAATTAACTATTAGTTGAACCAAAATTACCAAAAAACAATTAAAAAGGTTAAATTAGCACAAATCCGTTAGCACATGGTTAACGTCCGTTGGGGGAAAAAAAGCTGGGGAAAGATTTTTATCTAAAATATTGACGTGGCGCATGGGAAACAAGGATGAAATTGATGTCCTTGTCGTGTTGTGCACAACCTGCAACTTTATTTTCCTTTCACAACTACATGTCTTCTTCCTTCTTCTTCCATGGCCGAATCGTCTCCTTTCAACACGCACGAGGGTTCTAGCTCGTAATCTCAACCATTTGCTTCTTTCTCCCCTCTTTTTTCTTCTTTTTAATTCTTAAAATTATACCTTTCTTTGTCCGAAAATTACCTGAATTTGATCAACTAATTAAGATTTTAATTCCTTTTCCCTAGGGTTCTAGCTCGTAATCTCAACCATTTGCTTCTTTCTCCCCTCTTTTTTCTTCTTTTCAATTCTTAAAATTATACCTTTTCTTTGTCTGAAAATTACCTGAATTTGATCAACTAATTAAGATTTTAATTCCTTTTCCCTCTTCCCCTTCCTCAAAGGTTTAATGGGTCCATAATGGCCGCTTCAACTCTTTTCTTCTCAGTCTGATACTTGCTTGCACTTCCTTATTCGTCTATCTTGAGGTGAGCTTGTGTATTTCATATGCTTTTTTTCCCCCTTCCTCCGTCTCCCCTTTGAATTTTGGTTGCTTTAATTTTAGTTGATGTATGTGGCGATGGGAATTTTTCTCTTAGTTGAGGGTAAGAACGAACGCTTGATAGCTGCTCCAACTAATGGCATAAGTAAAGGTAAAAAATCTCATCTGACGAAGTGGAATTTCCCCTTCTGCTGCGGCGGAAGCCACTCTTTATGCAAGATTTGGATATCCCCTCTCTTTAAAAGTAACAGGATAGCTTTACCTCCTATGCAATCTATGGCAGGACCACCCGTTTTGGTTATGTTTCATTCTTGAAGAATTGATTTTCCAAGTTCCGTCTTCTACCTTACTTCATAATTTCCACTTTATGTTTTTGCAGCTTCGGATTAGTAACCTCTGTATCTCTTTAACGAGCCACCTGTACATCTTCAGTTTTTTCCCCCAACGGACGTTAAATATGTGCTAACGGATTTGTGCTAATTTAACCTTTTTAAATGTTTTTTGGTAATTTTGGTCCAACTAATAGATAATTGTGTTGGACGCTCCTCAGCTAATAATTTATTGGCCAAATCGCACCTTTAGCCCTAAAATTTCAGTCTGAAACGCTTAATGCACATTTCTGTGTTGTTGTTATAGATAGGAGCCTTGACGTACTTGTTGGTTTCTTCGGTTCCTCACTTTCATATATTTCTTTGTTTTTCCTTTTGTCTTTTTCTTTTTTTTGGTTGAAAAAAATATAAGAAAATACTATTTGAATTTTAAAATCCTAAACTAGTCATGTTGCTTAGAAGAGTATATATTGACTAGGGGCGGAACTAAGGAGTGGTTAGGGGTGGCCTCCCAATATTACATAATAAAACCCAGATGTTTTGGAAATTATATTTCAGCCTCACAAAAATTTTAATATTTTCATTTAGTTCCCACTAAAGGTTTTGTGTTGAGACTAAAATGAAAATATTGAAATGTTTATAGAGCAGAAATATAATTTCAAGAACATATGGGTTTTATTCCATAATTTTCACCTCCTAATTACAATTCTTAACTCCCCTTCTACACTTGAATAGTAATTAATAACTTATTTTACTTATTTTAGGAGGAAAAATTCAAAATTTTGAAATTCAAATTTGTTGTTGTTGTTGTTGTTGATTTATTTATTTTTATTTTTATTTTTATTTTCCATTTACTAGTTTCTGTTGGTATCAACCTTTTTCAATATCACATCGCAACGCTCGACGAATCGAACAAGTTAGTGTTCTGAATAATGCATTGTTCATAGCCATGTACGCGGATGGTATTTACTTTTGAAATAGTTGACTTGTATGGACTACTATTGAGCCCTTGTTTGTTTGTTTGTTTTTTTTTTTTTTTGGGACATCATATTTAAGAAGTAAAAGTATACTTTGGAAAAAGTAAATAAATATTTAAATTTAAAAATAAACATCATATGTATTTCTTGATCATTTACTCATTAGTCTTCGTTTCTCAATGTTTATTAGGTATAGGCTAGCTTGCACAAATCATGCATTGGAAAGAAGTAATGACAAGTGATGATTAAAGTTTGAACTAATTTCTTGATTTTGACTGATTTCGCTGGTCCCTAATTTGTTTTTAATATAGTATTTCCTTTGCCATCTCTTGTAGTATGACATCACTCCATTTAAGGTAATGCTCAAATAAAAATATTACTTCTTCTAGTCCTAAATATAAGACAACATTAACTTTTTAAGGAGATGTTAAAGAAACTAAATAAGTTACTTATTCATATCACATATTATATATCCCTAGATTATATAGGAGTCTATAAATTAAACAAAATAATTTGGAAAAAAAAAAAAAAGACAAATATACATATTTTAAAGTAATTTAATTCTCAAAAATAGAGAAATACATTAAACACTCTTCCATTACAAGATACATATTAAAATCTCTTTAACGAACATTACATATTGAAGGAACTAGGTCCACTGAACACATTATATGGTAAAGTAAGACCAAGTATTTGCAACATACTCGAATAATTAAGGGAGAATAACATAAAAATAACTTTAAAATTATATTATCCCAAATTAGTATTGTTCACCAGAATTGATCAACAACTCATTTGAGAAATACTTTTAAGTTATTTTTAAATCATTTTCCTAATAATTATTTAACTTGCTGATTGACATGGAAGCCATTATTTCTCATTCACTTAAACCAGAACTCCAATGGATTGACACTGCCACCCGATTCCCGTCTTCTCCGTAGATGTTCTGGGTCCTAATAGCCGGTAATGACTCAGGGACTGGGAAATCTACAGTGCCATTTGCAATCAAATAATCAGCACAGATAGAGTCAGAATCATACAAACTTGCGGTAACTATGAGAGAGTGGTTCAATGGCACAGCAACTGAAGATCTCAACAATGGAATGTTTTGCCAACGGTTCACTTGAACATAGTCATCAGATGTTCTATTGAACAACAAGCATGTCGCTGTAGGTTCCATACCCCAATCTTTGTCATAACGAGCCGAAACATGTCCACAAACCTCAGTTGTCGCTTCACCTCCTTCTTCAAGAGTAACAACGACTCTAGCAGCCACAGCATTTTCAAACACTGCATATGTGATGGTCACCGAACCTATGCTGCTAAATATTTCTGAAGTTATGAGCTTGTCGTACTCATTCTTTATGTTAGCAGCATTCCATGGAATAACTGTTGAGATTTGAAGGATTATATAGAATAAGAACCTCTGAAATAGTTTTGAATCCTTTAATAAAAAAGATGCAAAACTAAAACTAACCCTAAAATCTAATCTAATCAAATAAAAATAACTAAAATATAATCTAATATAGTAATATTCATATTTAATTCTAATATATAATAAATATTAAATAATCAAATCTAATAATAAAATAATAATTAATCTAAATAATCCAACAATACCTTCGTCGATAATTTCATCATCCGATGAAATTGTGTCATAATCAGTGAGAAGCACCTTGATTGTAAAGCTCCCGAAGGCAGGGACAGAATAAGATGGTCCAGTTAACGTAACTTGTTGACCTGGGCTGATGGATTCATAGTTGTCGCTCGTGCGGTTGTAGATATATTCTGTGTCAAACCCATTGTTGATTGTAATTGTTCCATAGAGTTGCCCAGGATCCTCACCATCTAAGTCGTTGATTTGTGCTGAGAACACATGCACCAGTGGTATCCCCGAAAAACACTGTCCATCATCATCAGAGGCCGTGCGTGAAACCAATCTTTGTCCTCTTGGACTGAAGCAAAGTCCCGACAAGATACCAAGTACTCCTATAGCGGCGGGAATAGAAGTTATCGCCGTATCATTTGGTGGGATTCGTATGTTGTTTCGTCGAATGATTCCCAAGTCATGAATAGTTTCATGTGGGTAAGCATCAGCACGCAACAATAGTGCACTAGTGCAGACAAATTTTCCCAACTTGTAACTAAGCTCATAATCCAAGGACGGATTGCACTTGTGTCCCATGGAGTAGTAGTGTAAGGGTTGTACTGGAAACTGCTTGCCATATATTCAAATACAGGAACGAATCTTGCTGATTCACAAATCATCATAATCACAAATTCACAACAACTAGACTACGTTCCCTGGCCTGCCGGTTTACTGTTTCAGCAAGTTGATTTATAGCGGATACGAGGCTGTGGAAGCCAACTCTTGTACGGTCGACTGGCAGACAATCATAATTACCCCCGAAACCAAGGAAGGCAGTACCAGGTTCTGTAATTAGATGCTGATCCCCAAGACGGCCGAACTCAAACCACCGGTCGTCTTCCATCCGATAGCCAATCAAGTAGAGGTTGTCCATTCGCAACCTGAACCTGACTGCATGATTATTGGTCTCTAATACCAAATCGAAGAATCGAATATGGCTAGGATCATTCGTATAAATAGCAAGAGCAGGAAGATTGTGGGAAGTTCCTCTCCCAATCGTCTCCGAAGATTCCGAATGAAATCTCGATAATCGACATAGTGGCTGGTCTCAACGTTGAACGGATCTAATGGAAACTCTACCCCCATTGTACGTATAGGGAGGGATCGATCAATTAGATGTTGAATACAAGAAAACAAGGCTTTGTAAGCTACTTCACAGTTTGGCCTCCTGATATTTGCTTTGTGGGATCTTGGGTGTTGAGATCTGTGTGATGACATTGGTTCGTGTGTACGTATATATAGACCGACTTTTTTTAGTGTGCAAGGAATCTATAAATGACGACATTATTTTTTTTTTTGTTCTATTGGATTGCATTGGAGAAGCTTACGGTGAAAGTTGTTTTCAGTTAATAGATTGTTTTGCTGTAACTTTAGACGTATGGAAGACAAAGATGAGAGAGAAAAAAGAAAGAAAAGAGCAAGAAAGAGAGGAAAGATAAAAAGAGAAAGAAGGCTTCCAATTTTATTGGATGTTGCTGAGAAGATAAGCAGAGAAGCAGTCAGAAAAAAATTTTAGCCCGGACCAAAAAATAAACATATTAAACTTCTCTCTTTAATTTTATTATAAAGCATCAACTAACAAGTATATTTGGTTCTTTTTATAAAACACTTGCTTATTTCCAAATAGCATTAAATATTTTTTCCATGTATACCCATAATAAAAAATGTAGTGAGTGAGAGTAATAATTAATAAAAATTAATTATTACTCTTTTTTTCGAGGAAAAAAGGAGTAATAATTAATATGATATTAGAGTTTAGTGTAATTAATAGGGATAATATTACTTAAATTTTAGGACAAATTTAATTACTTTAACTGTTTTTATTGACTTGTGAGAATTGTTAGTTGGTTTCTTAAATAAAGACCGAGGGAGTATTTCCTAAATAGTATCAAATAACCTGGAAAATACAAACAAATAATAACAGATAATTATAAATTAAAACAATATATAAGATGATACTAATCTTTTCGGGTTTTCAAACAAAAATTTTACTTTCCTCTCATAGCTTAATGAGTAATGAAACAAACATTATCCTTACAGAGAAGATAAAAAATTAGTCAAAGGGCCAAATTTGTGGCCAAATAAAATATCATATAATAAATACATATATATTCTAACAAATTTTATAAGATCGCCTTGGCCCCACTGCCATAAAGGTGTTCCGCCGTTGCAGAGAAGGGTTGGAAGAAGAAAAAGAAAGAAAGAGGAAAGAAAAAAAAGAGAGAGACCGACGTGTTTTGAACGGGTCAGATCTCTCATCATCATTTTCTTATTATCCCTCATGATCTCTAAATTATATCCGTCCAATCAATTTGAAAAGTCACAATACTACTTTAATTTTTCTCTCATCTTCCAAATCAACGGTCTAGATTGGATGATGAGGGATGAAGAGAAAGAAAGCTTATGAGAGGACCCCTTCCGTTTTACGCGGCTGAATAAAGAGGGAGAAGAGAAAAGAAAAAGAAACTGGGGTGAAGTGTGTAGCAAGAGAGAATAAATGGAAACAAAAGAATGGATAAGAACTTTTTTTTAAAAAAAAAAAAAAACTTTAATTAAGGGAATCCCAAACCACTTTGAATTTTGGAAAAATCTCATTTAGTTCCCAAGGACAAAAATATATATATAAAAAAAAGTATCATTGCAAATTCTTTTATCAAAAAAGTCTCTAGGGATCTCATTGATATAGATTTTAAATTTGAGCTTACTTTATTGACAAGTCAAAGAAAGAGGCCGCCATCGACAAGCTCATATATGTTAACTAAAGCATCTCCCATTGACAAGTTTATGTGACTATATTAACAAGTCATAAAATGGCCATTGACAAGCCCATCTATGTCATTAAGATAACCAGGAACTTTTTTATAAAGCAATCTACAATAAGAGCTTTTTGATATTTTTTCTGATTCGTGGGACTTGAGTGAGATTTTTACTTAAACTCTTGGGACTAATGCCAATGGTTTTTACTTTCGAGACAAGAAGAGGAGTGATGGCCTTGGCCAAAGGGAAGACATAAAAGAATTGGCTCCAACCAGATGTAGCTAGCTACGGCCAACAAATTCCTTGGCTCCACCCAAAGACAAAACAGAGATCTGTTGGTCGCAGCCAAACGAAAGCCTTGGCTTTAGTCAACAAAGGATAAATGAATGAAGCAATGTGGTTTGATGATAGAGTTTATGTTAGGGCCTCATATCATATGCTGCAAAACTCGAACAATAGTGTCATTCGTCACTTTGGGGGAGACTTGGTGGTGATTTTGGAGCTTTTCTCTTTTAGGGTTTGAGGCCGTCGGAGAAGATATAAGGGGATATTGAAAATTTGAAAAGATTCAAGTATTTCTCTTGGTTTGGTTTTGATGATTCTTTCCTATTTCATTCTCTCTCATTTTCTGATATGACTATATTTATGAGATTTGTTTGTGTTTATTTTCATGAGTAGCTGAACTTTTCATTCTAGAATAACTTGCTATTTATATAATATGCATTCATATTAAAAATATATATTTAATAATGTTATCTTTTATATTTATTATAGAAGAATAATATTATAATTTTGGGAAAATCCCATATAAAGACTATTAAAAATAGTAAAAGACTAAGAGGTGATTCTATTATTCATAATATTAAAAAGTGTCACAGCCTGATTTGATGATTTTTTTTTTAATCAAAAGAAAACGACAAAATTATGTCACTAAAGACAAAAAGATAAGAATCAATAAGAGAGAGAAAGCTGGCCCGCAAGAGCAAAAGAGAGACGGAGAAGAGAGTATTCTTTCAATTTTATCAGTTGTTACTGAGAATACATGGAGAGAAGGATTGGAAGAAGAAAAGGAGACAAAGAAAGAGAGGAAAGAAAAAGAAAAAGAAGAAGAAGAGAGATTGTCATGTTGAGCGGGTAAATACAACTACGAGATAAAAGAGAAAAAGAATAAGGAAAAAAAAAAAAAAAAAAGAAGTGGCGTGAAGTGTATGTCGCAAGAGAACAAATGAAAATAAAAGTAAGGATAACAATTTTTTTTCATTTAATTAACGGTATCCAAGACACTTTGAACTTTTGAGACTAATGCAAATTAAATGGAACTTTCGAAACTAATACATATATTATTTATACTTTGATGATTTTTTTAATAAATTTGAAATACATTTATCTTAAAATTTATCCAAATATTAATATATAATTAGATATAATTAAAGAGAAAATCCCTTTAAGGTCCCAAGGGACCAAAAAAGGTTAAAAAAGTCCAACAAAAAATTGTGATGTCAAAAAAGTTCTATTGATATTGGGGGAAAGAAGGGCAAAATTGCTACGTTTTTGTAAATTTTCGGGCTAAATTGCTCCTCGAAAACTTCCAGGGCAAAAATAATACTTAACTCTTATTTGATTGATGAGGTGGCATGCCATGTGTGATGAGGTGGCATGCCACTTGTACACTCAGTTAAACTTAACAGTCAAAATTAACGGAGGGGCAAAATTGCTATGTTTTGTAAACTTCCGTGGCATTTTTGGTCCAAAAAAAAACTTCCGTCTTACCGGTCCCGAGTGAAAAATTCCATGGCATTTAAGACTCTTATCCCAATTAACAAATTACCAAATTATATCAAGAGAAGTATTAATTTTAAACTCGTTCATTTTTAAAAACTTACTTAGGATTCAAAGCATGAGCAAAAAATGTAGAGGAGTTGAATTTTTTTGTCCAACGATTCACAAGAATTTGATGCACCACATCATAAAAAGAAGACCTCTCTTCTTTCCTCTTCCCCTCTTTATGGTAGATAGCTTTCTTTACTTTGTCAATCATCTTATCCACATATCATATATTAGGTGAAGACAAGGTTTATCGTGTCACACGCTCTAATCATATCATAAATAAGAGCAGTCAAAGCAAGTATGTAATTAATTGAATCCCAGAAAACATCGTCCAATATTTTTTCCTTCACAAATTTGGCCCTCCCAAGATTATCATCTTTATAAATACTCCATTTTTCACTTATCACCATATTTAGGAGACCACCCTTTATTAACTTGAACCTCTTCAACATCACAATCATTGAAGTAAAACGAGTATCAAGAAATAGAAAGCAACTTCAAACTCAAAAACTCATTATTGATGGACAATCTCATAGAATGATTCATAATGACACTACAACAAAAAAGGCTTTAAGACTACCTCATTCATACTGGAGTATTGAGGTTCTGGTCTTAAAAGTATGACCGTTGACAGTTTCGTAAATATCGAGAACTTTTTGGACCGGATCCTTTAGTCATAGGTCTAAAATATATTATTTAGACAAGTTCCCTAAACAACCAGTTTAAAACCTTAAAAAGATTTGAAATCTCAATTACTTGTGCAGAAAACTTGTACGACTGGACTTAAATAGTATCCGGTCCAAAATATAAGAAAAAAATTAAATGAAAATTTTATTACTTTTAAGACTGGATTTGAAAACGTAACGGTCTAAATATTTAACTTTTAAGAACGAATTTTAAGAAAAAACTGGTCTAAAAAGTTTTAAAAAATTAAATCTCTATTACGTTTTAGAGTAAACTTCTAAGACCGAACGTAAATAGTTGCTAGTCCAAAGGATAGGAAAAAAAGTAAATAAAAAATTAATTACTTTTAAGATCAGAGTTTAATATAGACCAATTTTAAAGTTTAACTTTTAACACCGGATTTTAAACATATCTCGGTCTTAAAAGTACCAACGCAAAAAAGTCACTATATCCCTCTCTTCTTTGCGCCGAAACCCGAAGTTGCTCTTTCTGAACCTCTCTTCCTGTTGTAAAACCTCTTTTCCTGTCCCATTACCTCTCCTCCTCGCCCACTACCACCGCCTATGTTACTCTCTCATTTGTTCAGCATTTGTCCTGCGCACCACCACTCTCAAGCTCTCTTTTTGTCTCAAAAATGAACGAAGAAAGCGAATCTAGTCTTGTTCGAGGAACGCCAGTTACTAGTGTGAATCAAAGCGAATCGGTACTTCTCAAAGTGAGCCTCGTAATCGGCCTTTACGTTGTGGTAGAAGAGGCACACGTTTGAAAGAACTTGCCCTAAGCTCTGACCGGCGGCAAAATATTGAGATTCAGTTTGATGAACATTGGAATCCTATTGCCCTAAGTCGGACCGCCTAGCATGCAACAAGCCTAACATCTAGATAGATGAGTGGAAAAATGTCGACGAGGAGAAAGTAAAGGATCTTATTTTGGACTTTATCCAGTTGACATACGATGTTCTTGAAAATCAAAGTTGAAAAAGAAGATATTGTCGTATTGTGCTGATCAATGGAGGAAGTTTAAGACCTCCCTGTCAAATAATTATGCGCATGTCAAGGTTGCTGCTGGTCAGTCTTACCCTAATCCTTCCATAAGTATACATATCTTGATGAAAATACTTGGCAACAATTTTTTCAGATATGAACTACTCTAGAAGCTTTGGTGAGTTTATATTTAGTTTTGGGTTAAATACCATTTTTGCCACAGAAGTATTGGCTAGAGGGCATTCAATACCCAGAAGTTTCTTAGGTATCATTTTTGCCCTGGAAGTTTACAAAAAGGAGCAAATATGCCCTGGAAGTTTTTTTAGGAGCAAATTTTCCCTAGAAGTTTTTTTAGGAGCAAATTTTTGCAAACTTCTGGGCAAAGATGATACAAAAAATGATCAACCCAATGGTCAAGATCAACCGATGGGCAAGATTGCTATGTTTGTAAACTTCCGGGGCAAAAATGATACCAAAAAAACTTTCGGGTGCTAGGTGCTCCAAAGCCAAAACTTTTGTGGCAAAAATGATATGTAGCATGCGGTGCTCATTGCATCAACCCAAAAGACTTGAGATGTTTGATTCTCATTTAGCATGGCTCTTACCATCTCGGTGTAGACACGATTTTTTCTCTCCACAACACCATTTTGTTGAGGGGTCCTTGGGGCAGAGAAGTTGTGGTCTATCCCATGTACATCACAGAATTCTTCGAAGGCATGATTCTCGAATTCTCTTCCATGATAAGTTCTTATACCTGAAATAGAGATACCTTTCTTGTTTTGGACCTTCTTGGAAAATACAACAAACTGATCAAAGTTTTCATCTTTCGATGATAAGAATATAACCCAACAAAATCTTGAGAAGTCATCAACAATGACCAGAGTATAAAGATTGCCACCAAGGCTTCTTACTCTTGCTGGTCCAGCCAAATCCATATGGAGTAGTTGGAGAGGTCTGTTAGATGAAATCTCATTTTTAGATTTAAAAGATGATTTAGTCTGTTTACCTTTCTGACAAGCATCACAAACCATGTCATTTTTGAAATTGAGTTTTGGTAAACCAATGACTAAATCCTTTCTTAGCAACTTATCAAGTTAAAACATATTGACATGAGCTAAACGCTTGTGCCATAGCCAACTTTCTTCCAAGTTACCAATAAAGCAATTTTCAGAAACAATCTTATTGCAATTACTAGAGAGGTTTAGGGAATAATAGTTACCTACTCTAGGAGCCCTAAATAAGGCTTTGGACTTGATATTGTCCAAGGGCAAATCATTCTTGCTCACAATCAAGCATTCCCTAGAGTCGAAGATAACCAAGTTACCTTTGTCTGTGCTTTGACTCACACTGAGGAGGTTGTGACAAAGGCCTTCCACAAGGTAGACATGTTTGATTTGAGGTCCATCGTTGTTGCCAACTTCACCAATTCCAGCAATCCTTTCGATTGATTTCCACCGAAAGTGACCTTGCCACCACCCTTGGGCTTGAGAATAGCAAATTTGGTATGATCTCCCGTCATGTGTTTAGAGCATCCACTGTCAATATACCACTTGTTAGATTTTGATACTCTTAGAAAAACCTGCAAATCACAGACGATCAAGTCTTAGGTACCCATCTTTTCTTGGGTTTTTTTGGGTTAGTTTATGTCGTAGGAACTCGTAAGATCCCTTAGGCACCCATTAGTAATTACCAACAGGTTTAGTTTTTCTTTCTTCCTTATGAAAACAAGAAGAACTATTATTCTCTTTACGATTACAATAATTGCAATGGGTAAAAAGATATGAAGAATGAATTGTTTTTCGAAAATAGTTCAAGTAACCCTTTTCTCCAAATTTCTTCTTACCTTTCTTTTTATCAAAATCATGTTTGTAACCAATTCCTGATATATCATTTATAAATCTTTGTTGTTTCAAAATCACGTTGAGCATTTCACGCCTTGAGTGAATTTCTCAAGCGTTTTAGTAAGACAGATTTTTCTACGAAAGTGAGCTATATACCCAAGAGGGGGTGAATTGGGTATTTTAAAAACTATTGTAAGTTGCTCGTTTTTAGACAAAGAAAAACAAGAGATGAACAGAGTAAAGGGAAGAACAAATGGACACGAGATTTATACCGGTTCGGTCCTAACAACTTGACCTACATCCAAATTCCCGCACTCTCTCGGGATTTTCCACTATCACAAAGATTACACACTCGTACTCAAAGAGTAGTTCTCTCTCTAGAACTCACTCCCTCTTACAAGTTGTAATCAATAAACTCCCAAATCACCAAGTCCCCCGACTTGTGATTCTTTACAATGAATGTTTACCAAGTAGAAACTCTCTCTAAGAGTAGATAAGAATAATCACTCGAAGTACAAAGTATCAAAAGATACAATACGGTTGAAAACCGAAAGAATAAATGCTAGACTTGAATGTATTTAGTTTTCAGTTGTTGTAGTTGTTGGAAAGACTTGAATGCAGCTCTATTTATACTCGAGATCGGTAAATGACTCGTTGCTTTCCTAATAGATCCGTTGGAGAAGTTCACCAAGGTTAAGGAAGTGGTTTAGGCATCTTCTCTCTCTAATTTCCTCTTAATCCAAATTGGGCGAGATGTTCGTAGTTGACTCTCTCGTGAATTAATCCGTTGGAGCAGTAGTTGCTTGTTGTAGAAATCATTCTTTAATGCTTTGCAACCATGTGCAGGTGGATTACCCAAAAGAATGCAACTTTCTGGGTTTGCATTTAATGTGCTGACATCACTTTTGCTTTTGCTTTAAACCTTCAATGTACATTCTCTAATCTATTTGAAACTCACCAATAAAGTGGTTAAACATATCTAGAAACATTAGAGATTAATCATAGGAAGTATTAAGATCAAACAAGAAGGTTTCACAAATTCGCCGATTTGATTTTCAAACTTAGCGCCCATACTTGAGTATGTTCATCAATACTTGAGTTTGTCACTTTGTGCACTTAAGTCAATACTTGAGTATTCATTTTGATACTTGAGTATTCTTCTTCCAGAGAGGAATCATCAAGATTTGACTTTGGACCTTATCATTGAAATAAGGTCAATACTCGAGTATCCAAATCCATACTCGAGTTTTGAACTTTTGATATGAAAATAAGTTTAAGTTCAAAACCTCAATACTTGAGTATTGTTTTCAATACTTGAGTGTTCAAATCATTGATAAAGAGCAAAGCTCTCTGTATGCCTAATACTTGAGTTTCCAACTCAATACTGGAGTATGCATTCATTTTGAAAAACTTTGTGAAGACTTTCCCAAGTCAATACTTGAGTATTGAAATGAATACTTGAGTATTCAATATATGCATAAAACTTGTAGTCTTTCTCGTCAGTCCAATACTTGAGTTTTCAAATGGATACTTGAGTATTCATAAACAAGTATGAAAACTTTATGGAAATCCAATACTCGAGTATGCAAAACCAATACTCGAGTTTTCAAAAGATGAGAAACTTGATGACTCTCTGTTTGACCAATACTTGAGTATTCAATTGAATACTTGAGTATTGAGATCTTAAGTCAATGTTGAAATTGTCTCTGTGTGTTCCATACTCGAGTATTCATATCAATACTCGAGTTTGGCTCAAGGTGAAAAACTTGGAGTGCTCTCTGTAAGTCCAATACTTGAGTATTGTGCCCAATACTTGAGTATTCAATACTCGAGTATTGTGTTCAATACTTGAGTATTGCTTTGTGTAATGGATTTGAGTAACTCTCAAATCAAGTCAATACTCAAGTATTGAGACCAATACTTGAGTTTGGCTTTGACAAGTTTTTCAACTTACCAAAGACAAACTTCAATGTGTGTTTACAATTGTTAATTATCATCAAAACACATAGAGAACTAACAATTTCTTTTATCTAAAACACAACAATTTTCACAAATCTTTTCAAACTATTTTCACAATCAGAAGTTGGAGAAGAAGAGGTATTTTAAACTTGTTCTTCAAGAGTTTTGACTTTTCTTTTTAAAGCAAGAAGTTCCTTTGCTAATTTTTGAAATTCTGAGTAAAGAGAATTATACTCAGTGAGTAGTTCATTAAAAGAGGGTTCAGAATCATTTACCTCTTCATTCTTAGATTCTTCTTCTTGAGCCACGAGACAAATGTTGGCTCTTTCTTCTTCATCAAGTTCAGATGAGCTATCTCCCCAAATAGCCGAGACATAAGCCTTCTTTCTGAACTTGTTGAATCTTTTCTTTTCTTTCTCCTTGTTCTTCAGCCAGGGTCATTCTGACTTGATGTGGCTAGGCTTTTCACATTCATAGCAGATGATTAGCTTCTTAGCCTCAGTGCTGGAGCTACCCTTGTGAAACTTTCTCAATCCTTAGTCCTTCTTATAAAACTTTTTGAATCTTCGGACCATCATGCCTAGTTCTTCATCATCTTCATCATCATCTGATTCCTTATTTTCCTTGATAGTTTTAAGGGCAATTCCCTTATTCTTGCTGCCAATTTCATCAAATCCTTTTCTGAATTTGATTTTTCCTTCATATTCAAACAAGCTTCCAAATAAAGTTGCCACTCATGCCATTGACTCTCCACGAGCCTCTTCAATTGTAGTGACTTTAGCTTCCCATTCCTTGTTAAGGATGTTTAGAATTTCCTCACTTGGACAAAGTTGATCATACTCTTTTCCTAGAGCAAAGAAGTTGATTGATCCATGAGTGAATCTGAGCTGGAATTTGCCAATGGATTCACCAGACTTTATACGAAGTAAATCGTATTTAGTCATCAAGGTGTTTACACGATTCTCCTTGATTCCAATCTTCCCTTCATGAGAAATCTCAAGAGCATTCCACATAGCTTTAGCAGATGACAAAGTGCAGATACGGAAATACTCTTTTTGACTTAGAGCACTTTGAGGCATGATGATTGCTTTGCTGTTGAGAGTGACTTGCCTTCTGTCATTCTCATCATATTCTTCTTTTAGCTTTGGAGTTCTAACACTGTCTTCAACAGTAGTTGGAGCATAGTCTCCTCTCTCGAATACTCTCCATAAGTCATATTCAGTGGCTATTACGAAGACTCTGAACTTAGCCTTCCAGAAGGAGTAATGCCCACCATTGAAACCCAGTGGTTTGTTAATCGAAGCTCCATAAGGTAATATTCCTTCCATTGGATCTCTTATCTAGGATGTTAATCCTAAACTAGATAACCAATGGTCTGATACCAAATGAAAGATGGAATATCACCTAAGAGGGGGTGAATTAGGTGATTTAAAATTTTATCGAGATACTCTGGAGCACACAAGAAAAACAGAGTTAAAAAGATATGAAGAGAGAAAGATTGGACACAAGAAATTTATATTGGTTCGGTCCAAATCCTTGAGCTATGTCCAGTCCTTAGACACTATAGGATTTCACTATCTCAGAACTTGATTACACACTCTGTAACTCTCGAGTAATTCTCTCACTAGAACTTACTTCCCCTTACAGGTTGTAATAAAATAAACCCAATCTCAAAGGTTCCAGAACCTTGAGATTCTTACAAGAAAGAATAAGTTTAAAACTCTCCAAAAGAGAAAATGGATAAACACTGAAGATTATAAATATCCAAAGATATTGCTTTAGAGTATGAAATAGTAAATGTTAAAACTTCCAATTGAATGCATAGCGTTTTGGTAGATGGAGAATTAAATGCTTCTAGCTTTTATAGATGTCTTCATTAATGACCGTTGAAGTCCTTGAAAGAGCGATTGTTAGTAATGAATATAGCTGTTGAAGAATGTTACTCGGACTCTTCTGATTCTCTAGATGTTCACCGTTATCCTCCGTTGACATTCCTTATTCCATTTGTCTCGTTGAGACTCATCAATGAATGTGGAATGGGAATGGTCGCATGGCTTTATCTTTGCTCGAGAGTTAATTGCCAAATTGGGGTTTCGTCTCGCTTTTCATTAAATGCTCGATACATAACTGCGTTATTCAATTTGGTGTTAATCCTTATCAAAATCATCTCGAAACTCATTAACAAACTCATTAAACGTAGTTAGGAATAATAATGAGTGATGATATGAAGTAAATAAATCATACTTAGAGATTTAAGAAGTTCAGACACGGTGATTTGTAAAAAGAGATTAGACTGACTTGAGTTAAGCTGATATGGCTCAAGTCAAGAGTTCTTCTATTTTCAAAAAGACGATTTGGAAAATTGAAAGATGAAGCATAGACTCAAGTTAGCTAAGGTCTGCTCGAGTTTAGGTCCAAACTCGAGTCACCAAAACCAGGCTCGAGTTCATCTTCTTTTGAAAAGATAACTTAGGAAAATATCAAAGATGACTCTGTGAAGTTTTAACTCGAGTCTCTGAAGCTTTGCTCGAGTTTATGTCTAAACTCGAGTCATGTAAGACTGGCTTGAGTCAAGAACCATTTTCACAAAAGGCTATCGAGAGGCTTTTTGAAAATCATTTGAAAACCTCTCCTAACTCGAGTCATTAAATGATGACTCGAGTTGACAAGGTATATTTGAATATAACGATCAAAACCCAGGCTTGAGTCACTGATCACTAACTCGAGTCCTTTAACCTCGTATTTTGAAAGGACTTTTAAGTTCACAAAGATTGACTAGAGTCTGAAAGCAGGAATATCACCAAGAGGGGGTGAATTGGGTGATCTAAAATTTTCTTCGAAAACCTCTGAAATTGATTAACAAAAACAGAGTATAACAGAGAGGGATAGAGAAAGATTGGACACACGAGATTTATACTGGTTCGGTTCAAATCCTTGGTCTACATCCAATCCCCAGACTCTCTAGGATTTTACTAACTCAAATGATTAATTTTGTAACTCTCGGAGTAATTCTCTTACTAGAACTTACTCCTCCTTATAAGTTGTAATCAAATGTCTCAATCTCAAAGTCCCAATACTTTGAGATTCTTATAAAGATTGATAATCAACGATAAACTCTCTAAAAGAGCATATGTATAAGCAATGAAGATTTAAATATCCGAAGGTATTATCTAATTGAGTAGAAACAATAAATGCTTATATTGCTAATTGAATGCGTAGAGTTTTGGTAGGTGAAGAATTGAATGCTTCTGGCTTTCGTAGTTGATGGATTTGATGACCATTGGAGAGAGATTAATGAGCCGTTGAGTGTAATAGATATATCCGTTGAAGTTAAACGTTACTCCGTCTCTTCGTATTCTTCTGATGTTAGCCGTTTTTTGTTGTTGACATTCTTTATTCCATTTGTTCGTTGAGACTCGCTTAGAATGTTAAATGGAAATGGCCAGAATGATTTATGGTTGCTCAGAAGATCAATTTCCACTTTCATGCTTTATCTCTGCTAAGCATTTAATGCATCTTTGACACAGATTTTCTTTAGACTAATTTGATGACTAAACCATGTTAAACTTATTTGAAACTCATTTGCAAAATGATTAAACTTTGTTAGGAATAGCAATATTCAATAATATGAAGTACCCAAAGTATAATCAAAGAATTACAGATTACGAGAACGAGGATTTCAAAAGCTGTGAACACTGACTCAATTCATCCATTGTTTACTCGAGTCATAAATAATTGACTCGAGCTACTAATCACTCTTCAAATCATAGAAGAATTATAATAACAACTTGACTCGAGTCATTCTTTTTAAAAATTCATTTGGAGCTTTACGTAACTCGCATGACTCGAGTTAAATTATATATGACTCGAGTCATATCAATTTCTCAAAAAGCTGCTATTAGGTTTTGGACTTGGAGAAACTTCTAAAATAGGTCATAACTCGAGTCATTAAATGATTGACTCGAGTCATCTTTGAACAATGGATATTCATTGAAAAGCAGAGACATATGACTTGAGTCACACATGCTTGACTCGAGTCAAAAGTTTTTCATAAATGGATTTTACAAAACTGCAACTCGAGTCATATGACCTTGACTCGAGTCACTTTGTTCAAAGATCATTTGCCTTTTGACATAGGGAGGTATGACTCGAGTTATAAGACTCTGACTCAAGTCATATCAGTACAGAGAGATGCATTGTTATTGAACCAAGTTATCTTTCAAAATAAAAACACCTTGGCTTGAATCAATAACAATCTTTTGGATTTACAGTTGTCAGTTATAATCAAAACACAGAGAACTAACAGAGTCACTAGGCATCAGTCAAATTTACATCGTGACTCAAGTCACTAATGTATGGCTCGAGTCAAGAAAGCATTCTGGCTCAAGTCACATAAGGCATGGCTCAAGTTTGACAACTCAAACTCGAGTCAATCTGACAGCAAATGTGACAGTATGTTCTGATTCAATTTCGATCAAATTAAAAACATTTTGGCTTGAATTAGAGACCATACTAAGTTTACAATTGCCAGTTATCATCAAAACACATAGAGAACTAACATGTTGAAGTGAATCACCAACATCTGACTAGGGTATGCAAGTATGTATCGACCTCTAAAACTATGACATCATGTTATGGAATAAGAGAATGAGCCATCCCAATTTTCATTACCTATCTCATATGTTCCCTTCTCTCTGCTCATATACTAGTATTAATATGAGATGTGAAATATGTGAATTAGCCGATGTGAAATATGTGAATTAGCCAAACACCACTACTCATCGTACCCTAGAGCTCCATACTAGTATTAATAGTGATTTGTGGAGACCTTCTCGCATTCTGAACCATTCGGAAAAAAAAATTGTTAATCTCTTTCATAGATGACCATACTCACCTTTGTTGGGTCTATATCTTAAAAGACAAGTCTGAAGCTCCCTCAACATTCATGAAATTCTTCATTATGGTTAAGAATCAATTTGATACAAACACCAAAGTATTGTATAGTGACAATGGCACGGAGTAGATCACTATGGTGTATGATAGTGATAAGAAATTTTCACATCACTCAAGTGGTCACAATAGCGATCTTTTCTTCGTAACATTTTTGGAAAACTTATTACTATGTAGTATCACTATAATGAAGTGATAGTGATAAGAATTTTATCACATCACTCGAGTGGTCACCATAGTGATATTCTCTTAGAAGTACTTTTGAAAATTGAACTCCAAGAAGTATCACTTTAGTGAAGTGACAGTGATGAGAATTTCATCACATCATCGGGACTTCATCATAATGATCTTCTCTTTGAAATATTTTTTGAAAACTAATCACTATGAAGTTATGGTGATGAGAATTTCATCACATCACTCGAGTGGTCACCATAGTAATATTATCTTAGAAAATCTTTAGGAAATCTGATCACTAGATGATTCATTGTGGTGATTTGATAATGATGCATTTTGTAGCTTATCACTCAAGTGGTAACCATAGTGATTTTTGAGAAAGAATGTTTCATAAATAAGATTGCTATCTTGGCCACCAGGTGAAGTGATAGTGATGCTCATATCATTAGAGTGGTCATTATAGTGATCATGGTTTATCATTACAAGTGATCACTGCGGTGATGAGTTAATTTTTAAAGATTACTTCATCACTATTGTAGAAATGAGTTCACAGGCTTTTGTCACATCACTTGAGTGGTAATTATAGTGACCATTGCTTATTAGTGATCATTATGGTAATGGTGGTTTTCATAGTAAAAATGTTTTTTGTACAATAACTCTCACTTTCTTAACTATTCTTAATCTTTGCTATCATCAAAACGTAGGCTAACTATTTTATTATAGCTGAAGAAATACTTGATAAAGAAGTTGACAAAGCTTGTACTTTCCATCTCCTTAAGCAAGATCTCGGAAACAAGCTCTTGGCTTACATATTCATTTTACTCTAGTATGTCGAAGACCTCTATCTCCAATTGAATCATTTGGAAACAGGTTAAAATTCGAAGTAAGGAACTTGTTAGTGAGCTCCTTGAGGGACTTCCGAACATATTGACCAATGGGCTTATTTTGCAAGAATGACTTCTACCCGAATTGATCATTCTTCCTCTTCTTGGACTAAGTGGGGTCTTAGATTGTGTGGGGGCTTGCACTAATGAGGGCGGGTTTGGCCTTGGTGGGCATTTTCTTTTAAGTGGTGGACATCTTATGCATCTTGCATACCCAAATTAGACGGCCATGCCACGTAACAAAGTTGTGCATAGCCTCTCCCACTGCTTTTTGCTTCTCTGGTGGATATAGGGAGCTGATAGATGGGGTTCATGTTGGTCTTGAGTTCTACTTTCACTTGTACATCACCCTTAGGCTCATTAAGAATCATGTTATCCTCCAAGCATTTGTACATGTGGCTTATTACAACTATATGGCATCAAGGGCTATCGGAAAAACATTCAACATCCGTCAATCCCTGAGGTAGATCATGAGGGGGAATGTGCAGCTGCCTTTAGTACTTGGATTAACATCCCCCCTTACTGCTTGGCACTATGCTCCTTCATCAACTCTTGTGTGAGAAACTGTATTTGTTTTTGCATTTCATCATACTATTTCTTGAGCTTTTAATATATTTTGTCTTTCTTATTTCTTTGAGGTTGCACGGTGACCATAATATTTTGTCTTGGTTAATCCAAAGTGGCACCCCTAAGAAGACTGGGATGGTCAAGCTCTAATGTATTGGCTAATATATTCTCATTCATATAAAGGAAGCCCTATATAGTAACTTCCTAGAACATGGCTTATTGTGCATTTAACAATAATGTTAATATTGGTAGTTAATTGAAGACATTGCTTCCATAAATTGGAGACTAATATTAATACTTATCATTTTATCGAAGACCTCCTACACTTAAACATCTTCACAAGAGCCATCTTTATTTTACCTTGCCACCGGCCAAACTTCATAATAGGGAGGTCTAATACCATCTCCACTCTTAGCAGACAACTCTTGAGCAATGTGAGCATACCCCTTTCACCCTGCTATGTAAGAATACCTATTATTCTTCACTCTCTCCTTATTCTCCTGGCTTATTTTCTATGTAAATCCACTACACTTTAGTTAATATTAAATAGATATATGTATGCCTTATGAATTGTTAATATATAACTATTACCTCAAATTGACTCCTCGCGACGTAAGATAACAAATTCTCTCAATTCATGTTGTTTGAGCATGGATTAAAGTTCCTTGGGAACTTTTGTCTCATCGACCTCTTTTGGATTATGTAAATATGACATCATCAATACATGATGGAATGTGCATAGTGCTTGTCCAGTCTTCTCGAGGACAAATTTTTTTCGACCATCGCTTATATCATATATAGACTACAAAACACACAATCCAAGTTATCATTTTTTATTAGTAGATAGAAAGTAATTAACAGTGCATATATATCTTGCCCCGAGATTGTCCAAAATAACATTTGTGTACTCTTTCTTTACCCTACCTCAATGCCCCAATGTGATAAGATGTTGGATCTTACCACTACATTGATGTAGATGATAAGTGTGATGGCTCAAGAACTGTAGAGCCCAATAGTTTTTGGAATCCAATACTTTCATTCATTCAATAAGGTTCGATATATACAAGTATAACAGAATCCTAGAGAATTAGGGATGAATTGGAACAATGAAAATACGATCAATCTTCATAACTACCTAATAATATGCCTAATATTCTCTCTCTAATGATTTCCTAATAATCTGCCTATAATTATTATTATCTATATTTACATATTGGCAACACTCCCTTCAACTTGGATCATAGATGCTAATAATGTCCAATTTGCTTATGAAACTAGTGAAGAGTTCTTTAGATAGCCCTTTCGTAAAGATATCAACAAGTTACTGCCTTTTAGGTGTTAGAATAAGACTTTCACACAATAGGGTGAATTGGGTGAAAAAAATACAAATCTAATGCAAGTTTCAATGAAAGAAAGTTGGCCACAGATGTCACCAAGGATAAGCACATTAGATTTATACTGGTTCAGTCCAAACTCCTTGAGCTACATCCAGTCTTCAGAAGCCTTCTAAGATTTTCACTGTTCTCTAAAATTCATCAGGCTCTTGGTGCCTCAGGACAAGCTAGTTCTCTTTTAAGAACAATCGCACTCCCTTACACTTTGAAATTTAATACCTACTCAAGATCCCACAATCTTAAGTCTATCAGACAATAAATGAATCAGTAAATTTCTCTTACAAGAGTAGATATATGATTATTGAATTACAGACTCAAATTTTTGCAATGAATATAAGAGGAGTTTTTTTTTTTTTTTTTTTTTTTTTTTTTTTTTTTTTTTTTTTGCACAGAAGTTAGTTGCTTCGTCTTCAATGCTTTGGCTATTTATAGGTAGAGTGAATTTATTACTATTGTCGTATTGAATGTATCCGTTGGAGTTTCCTTAGTCTTTGATAGATATCCGTTGAAGTCACTGAACATTCATTGTGTCTAAGGATTAACTGTTGGACCAGAGAGAATGTTCGACGTTTGAATGTCCGACGCACTTAATGCTTCTAACACAAAAGTGATCTTGTTTTTTATTTTTCAGAAAAGCATATCACTTGATCACATAATTTGGGTATTATGCTAGTGATGTTGTTCTAACATATCACTTGAGTGATTTTATACTTAAATTTTTTTTTTTAATTTCAAAATACTTTCTAAGATCACTGCAGTGTTGTACTAGTAATGTTCTTTGTCTTATTACTCAAGTGGTCACTTGATTGATCTCAAGTCATCACTTGAGTGGTTAGTTGAGTTACTTTTTCTTTAAAGTGCTACAATGTAGTATCACTAAAACAAATCACTTGAGTAGTGTGGTAGTGATGAATTTTAACTCATCACTCGAGTGGTCACTCATGTGAACTTGGAACATCACTTGAGTGGTCACTCAAGTAATTTCCCCTTGAAGATTTTGAAGGCCTAATCATTAGATGAATCACTATGGTGATTTGTTTTGATGGATTTTAATACATCACTCGAGTAATTACTTGAGTGATTTTTTTTTTTTGTGAAACTATTTCATCGAGAGATCACCATCATGATTTGTCTAAGATTGATCATATCACTCGAGTGGTCACTTGAGTGATATTTTTTCACAAAAAAGTCCCTAGGGACTTTTTTGTGAGGGGATTGGGTATGACACTTTTTTGTGATTAATTCCCTACCTTGGGACCCGACAATGATTTTCCCCAAAAAAAAAAAAAAAAAAAAAAAAATCATTACCACCGGATGTGAGAAGAACCCCAAGAGAAAAGAAGATAAAAATGTGGTCCCCTTTTCACGATATATACTTATGGTATTTAATAGTTTATGTATTTTTTAGTCATTTTTTCATATTTAAACTTACTTTTAAATAATCATCCAAACAAGTTTCAGTTTTTTTTTTTTAAAATCACTTTTATCATCGTTAATCCAAACATAAATTACATTTATAATATGACTTTTATTCTATGTCAAGTTTGCAAAAGCCGATTAAGGGCCTATTTGGGTTAGCAATGGGAGAAGTGACTTATTTTTAATTTGTCTTTTACAAAAGTAAGATAGGATAAAAGTCGATCGTAAATGTGATTTATGTTTAAATTAGCGGTGACAGTAAGTGACTATTTTCCAAATTCAAACATGTTTGGATTATTATTTGAAAAAGTCAATTGAGATGAAATAGACTGAAAAGTGCATGAATCTTATTAAACAATACATATATATATTGGTTGTATATCTTGTGATAATTAAAGATAAAAACTTAAATTTAAATTTGAAAAAAAGTTAAATTATTATTAAAAAATTAATAAACAATAAAGTCCTTAATTAAATATATTGAATGGATAAAATTGAATATAAATTAAAATGAATACATTTTTTTTACGGGTTGATACTAAATAATAGTATATTGGTAATTGGATCACATATCCCTAACAAGTTAATCTCTGACTCTATCACGAACAAGATTCATTTGTGTTGAAGATAATATATGAATATTTGATGAGGATGCTATATTAGGTGGATCATTATTATCTTCATCACCTATACTTAGCAAAACGCCCATTGTTAAAAAAAAAAAGGGAACACCCAAATACTGATCTAGCAACTTTACTACGCCCCTGTGACACCATCATCTCACCCACCATCATTTGTTCTCTCTCATCAATGATGACGTTCCTTCTTTATTCCTAATCCTTACAAGATATATCTCTACGGCATTTCCCAGCTGGAAAAATTAGACCGTTGGTCAATCAGTTCGGATGTCCCTCAAGAAGTTTGCTAAAAAGTTACTTACTTTGAATTTTAATCCATTACCAATGATCCAATTGGAGACAGAGATCTTTGACATACTAGAGAAAAATGAATCTATAAGCTAAGAGCTTGTTTCTGAGGTCCTACATAAGGAGATGGCAAGTACAAGCTTTGTCAACTTCTTTATCAAGTATTTCTTCAGCTGTAATTAAATAGTTAGCTACATAGAACTTTGATTATATTTTAATATGTTGGTTTGGCATTTCAGTCACCTGTACTAAACTTACTGTTGGAAATTATGCCATAGGAGCAAGTCATTGTACTTTAAACGTTTATGTTATTTAAAGTATTCTCCTTTAGTTATCATTTCATTTGCATGTTTATAGTGATAACTGTATCCTTGGATATATCTTATAGATTATCCTAAATGTCCCTAGTCAGTCATCTACACGGGAGTGAAGATGAAATAAGACTAGTATGACTTTGATGAGCTATGGAGATGCGAATCAAAGTCATAGGCACTTGTAAGAGTACAAGGTGCTGGACCGACCCACTATGAGAAAGTTGCATGGATTTAGTCATAAGCTTATCTCATGTATAACCGCGTCACAATTCCCTTTGACCTGAGATCATCATGGATTCCTACATGATAAGTCGCTAATCTTTGACCTAGTCAAAAGTCACCTTTGACTAGGTGATGATAAAGGCTATGATCGGGATCAGTGGTTTTCATGTAGAGGAATGTGAATGGTCAAGATGGAATTTGTCCCTCACATTTGTAGAGAGATAATACTGGGCCCCTCGATGAGAGAGTCAGAGAAACGTATGGCCATACTACGATGGAAAAGAGTTTCCATTTCAATTAGACTACTCAAGAATCGAGAAAGTAATGGTCAAGAATAGGAAGTTGACACTATCCATGCCTCATCCTTGACCAAATTATAGCGTGACAAAAGGGACGTGACATGGTTGTACGATAGGTTGTATCGTATCATCGATCCCCATATGAATTGGGTAGTCGCAATGTCTTGCTAGAAGCTGCTTGCGACTTGTGGGTCTGGTACGGATTAGCCCGTCACAATCTCATGTGGCCCCGCAAGGTCGCACATAAGAATAGCTCAACACGAGCAATAGTCTCCAGATTCATTGAATCTTAGATATATCTAAGATTTAATGAATACTGTTAATCTAGGGTTGATATATATATATATATATATATATAATATAATATAAATTCAAAAATAATAATGATATTATTTATACATAATAATATTATTATATATAGTATTTAATTTATTTGATAAATTAAATAACTATAATAAATAGAGATATTGTATCTCGATTTAATTAAATAGGAAGATATCATATCTCATATTTAATTTATAAAGATAAATTAAATCTGTAGGCTCATAATTCAGATTAAATAAATATATTAGATTAGATCTCATTGGACAAATTTAATTAATATATTATTTTAATTCATATTTGAATTTCAAGATTAATTAGATTAATTTTGAATATTTTAATACGGATCATTAGGGTTTTAGAAACTCTTTAAATAGATATTGATCTAGTCGTATTGAGAGTACGAATGAAGCCGCAAGAAACCCTAGAGAGAAAAAGAGAGAAGCAAGAATACTGAAGGCGCTAGCACGCTGCCGTCGGTGTTGGAGGTCGTTCGTGTGGATACCGGCAAAGGGAGGAGATTCATAGAGTTGACTCCTGATGATTGAGAAGGTAGCCCACGTGAGTTCAAATAGAACGAGACGCACACCATTCGATATAGGTATGGTTCCTTTCTTACGAACTTGATTTAAACGCCATTGATGGATCCTTGGATGGGATTCATGAAAGTTTTTTTAATTCCGCTGCCTGTACGAATCCTGACACTTACATCCTCCCCCGTGGCCTCTGTGACAAGATCAAGTTTCATGTGCCTTGACAATTTCAATAACCAAGGTGAGGGCATGAAGGAAGATGTGAAGCAATCTCTAAAGGTGGAATATCACCTAGAGGGGGGGTGAATAGGTGATCTCAAAAATTCTTTTGACGTATGATGGATAAACGATGAAAGCAAGAAGAAGGAAAAGAGAAATGACACGAGGAATTATATTGGTTCGGTTGAACTCTTGACCTACGTCCGCACCCGGACACTGGGATTTTCACTATCTCACAAATACAATTACACACTCGCAACTTAGAATGATCCTTTCTCACTAGGACTCACTCCCCCTTACAAGTTGTAATCGTATACCCACACTCAAGATACCACTACCTTGAGATTTGAACAAATGTAAATACAAATGATGAACCTCTCTTATAGAGTAAAATAATGAATACTGAAGCTCAGAGGTATTCAAAGATATGATCAGACTAGAGATTGATCGCTTTGAGCACTTTTCTTTGTGTATGCGCTGATTCGTACTGATGAATTTAGTCCTTCGTGTATTTATAGTAGTTGGAGAGAAAGAGCCGTTTGTAGGATCTGAATTTGTTTGTTTGAATATGACCGTTGTTAGCAATTAACCATTCGCGCCAATCTCGCCTTAATTGAATTCAATCCGTTGTCTCTCGGTCGTCTTCTCGTTTTACTTGAGCTATTGCCGACCGTTGCTAAATCATCTGAAAATCACTCAACATTATGATTAATGATATCACAATAAATGTTGAATGATGTTTAGAAGTAGTATAAGATCTTTTGGGATTCATTTGGATGTTCTTCAAGAGAATCATAATTGCAAATATGAATTCTTTAAAACAGAGGAAGAGATAACTCGAGGTAGCATACTAACAGACTCGAGTTAATGAATCTTTAATATCCAAAATGCACAAACGAGGAGGCTTTTTAATTCGAGGTGAACTTATGAAAACTCGAGGTAGGCTTTTGACTGGAGGCAGACTGACTTGACTCGAGTTTCTGTAATGAAAATGTATTTCGCAAAATGACCGAGACTCGAGGTGGAAGGAGTGATGACTCGAGGTTTGTCTCGTGACTCGAGGCAGGAGACGAGAGACTTCGAGGTGGAGAATGAATATTGACTTGAAATTCAAGAGCATGGACTCGAGGTGCAGAGACTTGAGACTCGAGGTGATCGTGACTCGAGGCTACCATATGGATGACTTGAGTTAAACCGACACTCGAGGCAGAAATATTAACTCCGCTTGCTTTGTAACGAGAATCCATTTGGAGTTGGTTGTAAGTGATTGAGACTCGAGGTTGGGGAAACTTGACTCGAGTTAATCCATCGTTGAAATTGATTTCTACATTATCTGACTCGAGGCAACACTTCTGACTCGAGTTAAAAACTGCTCTCCATTGTTCAAACTCTCGGGAAGGCCATTTGGCTCGAGGTGGAGCTTCTGACTCGAGGTAAAAACCTTTCTCCATTGTTCAATCTTTCTGTCTGCTCTAAAAACTCGAGGTAGACTCTTTAACTCGAGGTAAAAAGTGCTCTCTAAAGTGAGATATAGAAGAAACCCGAGGCTATGCTGGATTGACTCTAGAATCACGTGTGTCAACTTTTGAGGACCATATCGCCCTGGTCTGAGATCCTTTTTGGTTGATTCAACTCTTGATGGAAATCTCTGTGTGTCAGCTTTTCAATGGCACCGATTGTAGCTCAATTGAATTTGTAGTTTGTGAGATACACTCAAAACATTGAAGCTTGGTTCTGACTGTGACGGTGATGTTTGTGTCAACTTGTAAAACTCATATCTCTCTTATCTGAGATCAGTTTGACTTATATTATATATAAAAATGACGTGTTGGATGTCTAGTTTCATATGCCACTGGTTTCGTATCAATCCGATACCTGGTTTGAGAGATATCATCAAATTACCAAAGGTCGCCCAAGCTGAACGTGGAACAGAGTGCACCGGAGTTGCTGAAAATGCACTTTAACTCTAGGCAGAAGAGATTCTGACTCGAGGTAGGCCCTGACTCGAGGCAGTAAGTTGGTTGCCTCGAGTTAAGTTGTTCCAGATGCGAAAATCACTCAAAAATCACCCTGACTCGAGGTGGTGAGTTGTGTGACTCGAGGTAAATATCCTAGATGCCCAAAACACTGTAGCTAGATGTTCTAACTCGAGGTAAATTGCTTGGCTCGAGTTAGCTCATTGAAATTGCTTATTTTCACTCCGATTTGAGCCGTTCCAACTTCCATAGCATCGTGGGGACTTCTAGAATCAATCTAGGAACTTGTATGATGATTTTCTCATTCTATAGAGCAAGTTCTTCCTTCTTCAATCTCTCATCTTGATTAATCTCCATAATTCATTTTGGACTAATCTACATCAAATATATTGTAGTTAGTCAATATACAAGATAAGTATGATATACAATCTTTTTGCTCTTAATGACATCTATATAAGACATCATCAAAACTAATCATAACCAACAATCTCAATCGATGTTTGGGAGATGAATTCATTAGGAGGGCGTCGACAAAATAGGTGCTTACTTCTTGGTGCCTTACATTCAAGGGTGAGTACGCCATTAATTTTTATTAAATTATTTTTTATTTATTTTGTAATTGTACTGGTGGTGTGATCTATTAATATACTTAGTGGACACTGGATGCATATAGTGCTAAATGCATTGCGCAAAAAGATTTGGTACTATACCTTCTTAGCGAGGTTTTTGACAAGAGACCACTGGGGGCGGACCCACGTATAAGAGAAGGGGCAATTGCCCCTTGAATTGCGGGATTTTTTTATTAAAAAAATTAATACATGTTTGAATTATTGCACACCCTTAAATTAAGTGCCTACCCTTAATACATCAAGACTGCACTTCGAAATCGAATGGGGATGAATGGTTGAATGATTGTTTACTACTTTATATTGAAAAAGATGTGTTTGATAACATTGATAATAAGGCAATTATGATGGAATTCCAAACAATAAGGCCTAGAAGGATGGCATTGTAATTATTTTTATTGTAATATACTTTTGTTATTAAAATATATGTACTTGAAATTAAGTCATGACCACAAAATCACTTGTAGTGATAAACCATGATCACTATAATGACCACCCTAATGATGTGAGCATCACTACCACTTCACCAAGATGACCAAGATAGTGATCTTATTTCCGAAAACATTCTTTCTAAGAGATCACTATGTTGACTACTCGAGTGATGAGCTACAAAGTTCATCATTATCAAATCACCACAATGAATCATCTACTCGATCAGATTTCCTAAAGATTTTCTAAGAGAATATTACTATGGTGACTACTCGAGTGATGTGATGAAATTCTCGTCACCATCACTTCACTTCAGTGATACTTCATGGTGATTAGTTTTCAAAAAATATTTCAAAGAGAAGATCACTATGGTGACCACCGGATGATGTAATGAAATTCTAATTACTATCACTTCACTAAAGTGATATTTCTTGGAGTTCAATTTTCAAAAATACTTCTAAGAGAATATCACTATGGTGACCACTCGAGTGATGTGATAAAATTCTTATCACTATCACTTCACCACAGTGATTAGTTTTCAAAAAATATTTCAAAGAGAAGATTACTATGATGACCACCCGATGATGTGATGAAATTCTCATCACTATCACTTCACCACAGTGATACTTCATGGTGATAAATTTTCAAAAACATTTCTAAGAGAAGATCACAATGGTGACCTCTCGAGTGATGTGATAAAATTCTCATCATTATCACTTCACTATAGTAATACTACATAGTGATAAGTTTTCCAAAAATATTACAAAGAAAATATCATTATGGTGACCACTTGAGTGATGTGAAAATTTGTCATCACTATCAAACATCACGGTGATCTGTCCTAATGATCAATTTCCTAAAATTTTTCTAATAGAAGATCACTCAAGTGATGGATGAAAGAGAGTACCACTAGCACAACACTACAATGACTCAGGTAGTGCTCATATTTTCTAGAAAACATTCTAAGATTGGATCATTTGAGTGACTTCTTGAGTGATGTGTAAAAAGAGCATCACTACCACATTATCATGATGAACCATCCAGTGATCTGTTTTACTTTCAAACACTTAAGAAAAGATCACTCGAATGACCACTCTGTAAGCACTGGCTGAACACCTAAGAGGGGGGTGAATTGGGTGTATGATAAAAACTTAGGAACTCTGAAAAACTTTTCACATCTTAGTAAAAGCAGTTTGTATGATAGTAATGAGTTATAAATCGATAGTCAGTCATTCAAACATATATACTGAAAACAAAGGAGTTTAGGGGACAGAATATGCAAACTGAGATATATACTGGTTCGGCCCACTCCTTGACCTACGTCCAGTCCCCAAGCTCTACTTGAGATTTTTAATCCACTATCCTCTTGTTTAATCCAGGCACAAGAAAAGCCTCTACAATCCCACAAGTTCACCCGCACACTTGTGAAGCCGAATCTCTCATCGAGAAACTCCCCTTACACACTGTAAGGATACAATCAGTTTCCCACTCAAGATCACCCAATCTTGAGTAACTCTCAAATAAATAGATAAAATAATTACGATGAATCTTCTCTCTCTCAGAAGTGAATGAATAAACACCGAAGTACAATACAAATAATTTCACTTTCTATGACAAGCTATGTAAGCATTGAGGACGAGAGAGTGTATGAGATAAATGTTGGATTTGGAATTTTGGCATTTCGACAGAGCAAGCTCATGTCTCTTTTTCTATTTTTGAATCCTTCTCCTTTTGTAGTTAACGGAGAGCATTCGACCGTTGAGCAATTCTTCCCGTTTAGAATATGATCATTGGATATCCGTTGGAAGTTGTAACATCCTTCCAAAATTACCATTTAAAATAATTATTTAATACCTAAACATATTTAAGTCTAGCCAAAAGCTAACTTTTCACATTAAACATCATATCAACAGACTTTGTTCATAATATAACTTCTAGTATGCCATGGAATAATCAAAATATGCAACGTATCAAAGAGGCCTTAAAGTTTGGCAATATACATTAAATTATGCTCATGTATCAAAAAGAGACATACAAGATTAATAACTTAGATCAAATCTCGGATTCCTTTTTCCCCTTAGAATTTGCACCTAAATTCTCGCCTCGAAAAATAAATAAAGACGGGGTGAGTCATGAAGACTCGAAACCACATATCCAATTTAACAAGTATACGAGAGAATGATTACAAGATAATTAAGCGGCCCAACTTTGTCTTCGTATATCAATAAGTCTAAATAGTTTACCAAACCAATTAATAATTCAAAATTATTCAATATGCATGTAACTCCCTCAACCATCCTTATAACCTCCTTATTACCACTGTCAAAACCCATGTACACTATAATAGGTTTAATCTCTTTGACGAGATTAGACCAAGCTCACCAGTGATTAGGTGTAGTCCGGCTAAAGGCAATAAAACTCATATCGGACCATGGGTTCCCTTTCTTCTGAATATAGAAAGGTGTCATTGTCCCAAGGGCTGACCCTTATCTCGGCCAAAGGATAAGGATGATACCAAGGACCCTGAAAATGTCAAAGCCATCCACTACGCGCTCAGTGGTGGCTATACCACGTGGTATAGAATAAATCTCCTGCCATCATATCTCATCACAATCCAGTACACCTCAATATGCAATGCAATGTTACAAATTTTAACATCAACAATTTATACTCACATTCAATATCCAGCACCATGCATAATCTTATCATAAAAACAGTATAAGCAGTTTAATCATAACAATATAAATAATTTATGCCCACTTAACTAAAAGCTTACCCAAGCAAATATCTCACACATAATTACATTTTCATAGATAACATATAACATATGCATATCATTTAAATATACGAGCATACGCTTATAATCACCTCAACACCTCTACAAGATAAATTGGAAAGTGGTTACCTCAAGTTCTTGACACAACACTAAGCGTGAGAGAAATCAGTCCCTTTTAAAAATAATTATATAATTATATATTAATAGAATTAACAAAAATAACCACTAATACCATAATAAATAAATAATTAAACTATTATCTCACTAGTTTTCCTAAAAAATGACAATTTATCTATTCCTCAATTTTTAACCTAATACTAACTTTTAAATATAACCCAATTTATTAAACAATCTCCAACCTCCACATACTCAAAAATCATATCAACTCTAATTTAAAATCTCAAATCCCAATTCATAATTTCAAAGATTTCAAGATTTAGCAAAACTAACCGATTAAACCTTAAATAATACCTTTAGTACCAACTAAATGCTTAAATTCTCATTTAATCGGAAGAATATCCTATATGACACAAATTCTAAATTATTTTAGATAGAAAATAACTTTAATTCCCACAGCACAAACTAACAAATTTAAACCGATTAAAGTTATTTATTAATTATGCTCTTTATATATACGGTCTTCTATTATCAAAATTCAAAACTTTACCAATATTCTAATCCAAAAATTTTCAATAATCAATAATATTTTACCTTCATTAGAAGGAGAAAAATACGTAGAACAACTTTCATGAAGAAATTTTATTGAAAAGAAATTAATTTAACTACCTAAATAATCTTATAAAATAAATAACGTACCTTAAAACCCTTAGCATCTCTCTTTCTTCCTTCTCTCGCCTTTCTCTCTCTTTCTCTCTTTTTTCTCTGCTCTTCCAGACTCCCCTCTCACACGCTATCACACACACACGTTCTCTAATGAACTAAACACATACACAACTATATATAGAGACAATTAAGGAGGTGGATTTACACTAATTTGTTTTTTTAAATAATGATACTCCCTCCGACACATTGTGGCAGGACACTGCCACACCCAAATGGTGGTAGCGTACCTGCCACACAATATATATGTATAATTTTAATTTTTTTTTGGGTTTATCTTAATTAGTTAATTTAATTTTTTAAAAATATTATTTTAAGAATGTTACAGAAGTAGCCGTTAGACTTGTTTAAACTTTCCTTTAAGCAGATGAAGTGATTCAGTCGTTTTCGGTTTCCTTCATACGATATACTTATCACATTGGTCACTTTCGGTGTTTTGCCGAAATGGTTATTTGCCACAGTGGTCATTTTGTCTGCTCTGATTTTCATTTCGTGCGTGGCTCTATTCTTTGCAACTCATTAATGTTCTGACATCAAAATTTCGCTTTATGATTATTAGCAGGTAAGACATTCATTAATGATCTGAAACTCACTCAATAGGATGATTAGTAACAATGTAAATAATATTGAAAAGTGTTTAAATAGAATCAAATTCTTAACCAAAACATTTGAATTTACAATTATGTTACAGCGAAGACAGTAAGGTTGCTGATGAATGTTGGTCGATTTCCTTGATGGCAAGTGAACTAGTCGAACAAGTAATAAAGTGTAAGTAGAGTATCGTCCCACTGAGACTGAGATAACAAGAAGTGACGCTCAAATGCTATAATAGTCGTGTGAAACAGAAAGTAAATCTGATTGGTTTGAGAGGTTTTAATGGTTACGCTAAATAACAAGCAAAGTAAATAGAGTATCGTAGTCGTAAGAAGATTTCAGTAAGAAGTTAGGCTGAACTCGGAATCATCCTTAAGCATATCAATCCCCCAGTTGCTCTACTTCGTTGCTATAGCATCTACACTGCACAGCTTCCGTAATGCAACAACATAGCTACTAACTACAACGCTATTTAGTTAACCCACCACTATAATCTATCGAAGCTTCTGCATCCGATACATATGACACTAACTTTACGCCTTCCATATGCATATGGTAATTTTCTAGTTAGATCTGCGTTACAAAATAGGGTGTAATGGTTATGAGCGGTAGACCCATTCCTGAAGCCTACAATAATAGGTCAGGCCTTGCACCAGCCTGCCTAGCAATCACTGTTTCTCAGGGGTCTAACCTCGACTCCTTGCTAGTAAGCCGAGGCCACAAATCTAGCCCTTAGCTTACGCTAATTGACTAGTAATTAAATCACTGATAAGCAAACTGAATTTATTGAATTAAGAACTTGCAACTGGGTTCATTTAACACTTAAGAAATCATCCTCGTTCAGCCATAGGAAAATCAGTTCATGACTGACAAGGGAAACACAAAACAGATAGTAACAGAATGACCCATGATCAAAAGATTAAACAAAAATAGAAAGCTTGACGAAGTTCCGACGGCATGTAAGAAGCTCTGTCACATCACCACTCTATGTCTTCTTCTCTCCGTCTTACTGCAGGGAAGGATGCTGGGTTATCCTGGAGTTCTCATGCCTTGGGAATTCTCTCTCTCTTCTTTCGAGTCTGGCCGAATGTGAATTTCGAGTGGACTCTCTACAACTCGACCTCCTTTAGGGTTGGCTTGCTGTTTCCTTATATAATCAGACTTTCTTGTGGCGTAAGTTCCAACGAGCTGGGCCTTTCCTAATCTGTCGAGATCCATCATATATCTCTTTCCAATCTTGGTAGATTGATTCTCGCGATCCCGCGGATTCTTCATATCTTTCGCTTTCGATCCTCCGCATCTTCTATTCCGTTACGTCGGAATCTACCCGTCATTCTCGACCTTCACTATTATTTCTAAAATCATCTAGATAAAAGATCAAAAAATATGCCGCATAGCATTGCGTACTTTACTTTGCTATAGCTTTTGTGATGCCTTGTATTGCACTTCGAAATGTTGTCAGAATGCTATAGCATAGTATCAGCTTTGCTACACGTTCTTCCTTCAAAACCTTGTAACTTGCTCCTTTCTTAACACATGTTTAGGATGTAAATGGTTTCTATCCTTCAGTTCCTTATATCATGAATTAATGCCTTTTTTGCTTAGATTGATTGCAGTTAAGCTTATATTTACCAAACAATTCAGTCATAAAATATAGGGAACACAAGGCATAAATTGTGCTCATCAATGAACAATACTTGAGTATCATTCTTACCATACTCGAGAAATCCTTCAAATGTTCTTTTGTAGATCCTTAACGATCACTTGTACTCGAGTATCAAACTTTTCTTACTCGAGTAAGATATCTTCTATGCTTGAGTAACATTTCAGCACAATCATATCGAGGCTTCAATAAATGCTTTTCTATCTGACAGTTTGGCTCACGTTTGCTTCGGATGGCATTGGACTTTAAGCCGAGCTTTTAATCATCCGAAACTTGCTCACAAATGTCATTAGTAGCATTGGGAAGTATAATAAGCAAATCAATTGTTAACATCAAATTCTCAATTCTCGAGATACTCCGTAAAAAACCGACGATAGTACTCGAGTACAAATTTTCTCTGCTCGAGTACCATACTCGAGTATGGTTGTTCTGTACTCAAGTATGACCACATCTTTTCCTTATTGCATAGACTTTATTCAATATTCCTCGAGTATGGTGTGGAGGTTACTCGAGTATGGTTTGATTTGCTTCCTTACTATTGGTCTGTCTTGACATTACTCGAGTACATAGTGTCCTCTACTCGAGTACGCTACTCGAGTAAGCTCATTCTTGCTTGAGTAACTATCTTCAAGTGTCAAGCTGTCGGTTACCATGATCTTGTGCATATATCAAACTATATTGACTTTCGAAATGCAATAGCATTGGCAAGGGTCAATTTCTAGTGAACATATTGACTTCAATATAGCTCCAAATTTGGAAAATGATACATTCCCAAAAATCTCTTTAAGTCTTCTTTCCAATGCAAAAAGAATCAACTCAAACTCATTGTATTTTGACCATTATATTAATGACAACTATTTTGGACCAACGTTTTTGCAACATCCTGAACTGACTGTCAACTTCAAAACATCACATCTCCTTCACTTGATCTTTTTTTTTTCATGATCTTGATATTTTGAAACAATATTTGAGTCTAGTTTTAAATGGCACCAGTTTCAACTCAATTGGATGTGTAGTTTGTAAGATACACCCAAAATACCAAATCTTGGTCTACTGTAAGATGTTAACTGATATGGTAACTTCCAAAATTCATAGCTCTTTTATTTGAACTCCTTTGGGCTTAGATTTGGTGTCAAAATGACGCATTGGGAGTCTAGTTTCATACAAATTTGGTTTCACCTCAATCAGACCTTTGGTTGAAGATATCATTGAATAACTAGAGCTCGCCTAAGTGAAACGTGAAACGAGTCGTTGAAACACGCATCTACTCGAGTACAAATTTTCACATACTACTCAAGTATGTTTGTTTTATACTCGAGTATGATTGGATTTTATGCATGAGAAGGAGCTGTTTATACACGGATTGTAGCAATTGAACTATAGCAAACTCCTATTCATCAAGAAGCTTGAACTTGCTTATTTTAACTCCGAATGGAATCATTCCAACTTCCATTTGATCATAGAGACTTGAATATTGGTCTTCTCAAATATTTAACAAGTTCTTCTTTCTTCAATCTCCTTTTCTTGATCATTCTCCATAAATCAACTTGTATTGATGTACATTTAACATAGTAGTTAGTCAATGTATGGGATAAATATATTATACAAGCTTTTAAAGCTTTTAATATTGGACAACTATATTTGACATCATCAAAACTAATCATATCCAACATTCTTCCCCTTTTTGATGATCGCAAATATTTAAGAAAAATATGTATGAGATGAAAACCTATTAGGTGCAACATATTTTTCTTGTCATTCTCTCCCCTATTTGACATTAACAAAAAGTGAAGTATAAAGAAAAGGAAAAAAAAAAGGACTTTTCTTAAGAGGGGTAAATATGAAAACAAATTAGAAACGTTCCTCCTTCAATAATTTGAGACTTTAATGTAAAAGTATTTTCATGTTGAATGTGATGTAATGTGGAATGTTTTTATGAAAACACGTTTGAGACAATTTTGAGAGATTTTCAAGGAAACTTTCATGATTAAAGCAACTTGATACAAAAATGTCCAAAATATTCACGGAGAATATAAAGAGATAAAGTTTAGAAATGCTCATTTATATTTGGCAAATTGATGAGTGATCTCGTGAAGTCCATTTGTTTGTTTCATGATGTTGTAGTTTCAAGTGTGCTCATAAAGGATCAATGGTATCCTTTGAAATGTGAATAATGAAAGGATCCTTTCTTAGATTATCTCATTTGAATAAGTATGTCCTTTATTATCTTAGCTTCCATCCTTTGCCTTTTCTTCATAGAACTCTTCATAGAGCATATTTCAGCTGGCTTCAAGAGGTTTTCCTCTTCCTTTATGGAGCATAGCTCAGCTTCAATGTATGCTTGAACATCAAAGCATCTTTCCTCGATGTAATAGTTTCTCCTTGTAGTGCATTAAGTAAGGTTTTTGCATAGACCAAATTCTCCTACCACAATTGTAAAACTTTCTTGCAAGAGAGAATTATTAGTGCAATCTAAAATCAAATATTCCTTTTTATATGATATTTTCAAATTAAGATAAAAATGACAATATAAGATTAACTCATCATCAAAACTAATAAAACATAGTGAATATAGATGAGTGTGCTCAAAGGATTTTCTTCAAATAAAGGAGATAAACTTTTAAGATATAAAACACATGTGAATATGAAGCTCCCCCTTAATGATACCATGACTAAAGAACTTGTTAATGTGATATCAAAAGTTATGAGGTCATAACGTAAATTAAGATCTTTCCAATTCACATGAGTGGACTTGAAATTGTTATGAAGAAATCACTTATGCTTTCTATGATGATAAAATTATTTAAAGCATAAGGATCATTTTAAAATGAGTTCACTCGGGCTAAACTTCATAAAAAAATGAAATCAAGTTAGCCTAGCATGATTATGATATATGCATATTATTTCAAAATACAATACCTCACTTAAATAATATCGTAATTACTTGAGTCATAATCCTTTGTTGTTCATTGATACATCTAATCAATGTAATATGTACTAAGGATCTCTGAAGATGGGTGACGAGAACCTTCAGAAGGATGAGTCCTTCAAGTGTCTTCTGTAAACACTTGAACCCTTTTGAGAGAGAATTTTGATCCTTGAAGTTTGGTTTGAGGGCCTAAAACTTTGCTTGTCTCAGCTTGCAAGAGTATAGCTTGGATTTGAGCTTTCAGTGTTGTGGATGCCTTGACGATATTCGAGTACCTTGGATCTTTACTCAACTATTCTCTATTAGTTTTCCAACATCAGTGAGCTTTCACGACATTACTTGAGTAATAACTTCTGTTATATTTGAGTAATAACCGCAGCTTTGCCTCATCACAGTGCTTTTCTCTATTGTTACTTGAGTACAATACATCATGTGCTCGAGTACATTATGATCAAATTCCTTAACACTTGTGATTTTGCGATGTTACTCAAGTACTAATTCTCATTTACTCGAGTATGGTTCTTTCCCCGAAACACTAGCAAACTTATTAACCCCAACATTACTCGAGTATGTCATCTTTACTCAAGTACATTTCATTAAATGCTATTATCATAGGTGAATTCGTTTAACATTGCTCGAGTATAGCTTTGAAATACTCGAATACTACTTATCCTTTGCTCAACACAGATGAAGAAATAGAGCACCTTGCAAACTCAAATATATATATATATATATATATATATATGCTTTTGGAAACCATGTTTCTTTGGTCCACACAAGATTAGACCTAGCAACTCTTAAGCTTGCTCTTACATAATTGAAACATATTATATTTGAGTAAGGAATATATCAAAATCAGTTAATGGTATCCAATTAATTAAACATGTCAATGAACATATAGGTCAACGAATAAATGATACCAAGAAAGTTATTTCTCAATGACAATTTGTAAATACACTTTACATAGGAAAGTATGTCATTGATATGAATCTCATGTAATCCATGGATGAGATTAAATTTTTAAAAATGATAATGAAACATGCAAATTGTTTCAAATCTTGATTGTTCTTTCAAACCATGATAATGAATTATGAAATTGAGATTTTTGAGTGTAAGACAAATTCATTTTTGAAATAAGTTCAAAATTCAAGCTCACGCCAATCATGATGGAAGTCAACTTGTTAAAGGATATATCATAATGCTTCATTTTTCAAAAACATGTCGAACATTGAAGTCAACATGTTGAAGAATTTTCCCAAAAGCAAAAGTCATAAAAGTAAAGCATTATCGAAACATGCTTCCCACAAAATATATGAACACGATGACTTTGTTATTGACCAAGAGATAATCTTGCCTCTTAAAATTGAATCTTGAAACATACAAATATTCAAGACAAGAATGTCAATACATGGCTATAGTTACTCAAACTCGGATGAAGACAAATGTTATATATTTGAGTAAAAGTATTGGGATTCATGGATGATGAAGTACATACTCATTAGTTCAAATAACTAGAGTTTCAGAATATCATCCTAATAAGTTATTCTACTAATGGTTAATGCATTAACATTCAATACACTAAAGATCATTCATAATGCTTGGAATAACTTGGCCAATAAGGATTCATGCATTAGGCATGACATTCTCACAAATTGAATCCTTTTAGGAGATCAACTTAAAACTCATAGATGATCAACTTGTTAGACATGAGGTCCAACCAGTTAGAAAATGATATCACATTGAATTCAAAAGATCAATATGTGAATGATAAGGAAAAAACTCTAGTGGACAAATTTAAAGCATATCGACATTCAATAA
The DNA here is from genome assembly GCA_019022655.1 of Acacia acuminata. Taxonomy (NCBI): domain Eukaryota; kingdom Viridiplantae; phylum Streptophyta; class Magnoliopsida; order Fabales; family Fabaceae; genus Acacia; species Acacia acuminata. The sequence continues at coordinate 491,984 of JAFJYI010000056.1, read as the reverse complement.
TATTAACTTCCAATTTTGAAACACCACTTGAATACAATCAAAGTATGAATATTTTTCAAAACATTTGTATGTATTTCTATAAAACAGAGTGAATTGAAATCCGAACAAACTTTAGAATCGTGCATTTCAAAAACATAAACTCAGAAGGTTATGCACAAATTCACTTACGATCCATTTAGCAATCTGAAAACATTTTGAAAAATATAAATGATTGATTGCTAATGGAATGCAATAATGAACAAGTATTCATTACTCAAATACGAATTTCATATAAGCACAATATAGGCTAAGGTTAAATAATATCACCGTAATTCCTCTTGTTCTTGTAGAGGCTTGCTTGATTTTGTTAGAATAATGTCACCAAATTCAATATCCATTTATTCAGCTTCCTCAAGATTAGAATTCATGTAGCCACAGTCTTGACATGAAGCTTTCTCTATATAGTGGCATTCTTGCTAAGCTTTCTCTTATCCTACAACACCACATAAATCTTTTTCTTCCAAGGTATCCAACCTTACTTGGATCCAATCATTGTTAGCTTGTAGGAACAAAAATTAACAGACTCTTAAGAATATAATCAATTCAGAACAATTGAGCACAGTGAATTAATCATGACTTAATATAAAAAAATAATAATATCTTTTCAAATATTATGTATGCATAAATAATTAAACTTTTGAACATTGTAGTCCCTTTCTAACTTTATTAAGTGGATTTCTTAAGTGAAATGAAAAATCAATATCAAAGTAGTTTACAATGCTCATTCCTAACCACAGAATGTAAAACCTCAATGAATATTTCAAATAATAGTATAGGAGGTTTTACCATTGCTTACCTTTACCTTAGGTACTTGGAGTATTGACTTTGCTTACCCATTGATTCTTCATATATTTTCTTAAGGGTGTCGTCAAAGCTCTCTCAAAGGATATAGACTTCCAGAGTCTTCTATTTGATATTTGAGAGAATCTCTTTTTCTTGTTCTCCTCAAAATAGTTGAACAGTACTCTATGGTAGTTTGTTCTTGAGGTGGAATATGCTCCTCTTGCTTGTATCAATTGCTTCTTTTGATTTGAGGATATATAAGGTTGTAGCAATGGCTTCTCCACGAGTTCTCCTAACTAATGTGAATCTCCTTTTAGGTTCATGAGAAACTTTTTGACTCTTCTTCTTCTGTATACCTTTATGTTCATTCTTTTTGGAATCAATCTACACAACAAAGCACTAGATGGACATTTTGGTACCCACTTATACTTGGGTCCTTGACCATCAGTATTGGACCTTGCTTGTCCTCTCGAAACCCAAACCTATTTATTTCTCACATTAGAGTTTCTTCTAATATAGCATGTATGAGAAATGTGACCCGATTTACCACAATAATTGCAAATTATATAATGATGTGCATTATGGGATTTGATACAAGTATTGTGTCAGTCATAAGAGTAAATATTAAAATAAACCTCATTTGAACATTTTCTCTTCCCAATAAATTTTCCAAAGAATATTATTGAAAACATTTTTTGCTTTTCAAACTAGAATCAATGATTGGTTGAGAAACAATTTTATGTAAGCTTTCAAATTCTTTTTTCTTAAACACACAAGAAGAATTGGAAATGTTTACCACATGTGCATCTTGAGCTCTAGATAATTATTCATCATAATCATCCATGACGGGCTCTTCTTGGGAATTTTCTCTCTTGTTCTTTTCGGTTGACTAGATCATGAAAGCATTCTCTCGATTTCACCTTCTTCCATTTGTTCATCACCCACGATATGCAGTTTATATTTTCTCGATGAACTATCAACATTTTGAACTTCAACACAATTGTTAGAAACATAAATAGAATCAAGAGTATCCCAAATATTTTTAGCACTCGAGCAAAATTTGATTTTCTCAAAATCATTTTTTTTGTCAATGCATTGTGTAAGATTTTCTTTGCTTTAATGTTCAATGAAAATATTTTCCTTTCCTTTTCAGTCCAATCCTTTCTCGGTTTGAAACCAAAAGCATTTGTGAAAACATTCCATATGTCAAAATCAGATGCTTTAATAAAACAAATCATTCTAGCTTTCTAGAATCAAAAATCAATATCTTTTGAAAATGGTGAAATGGTATAATCAAAACCTTCGAAACGCGGAGTACCGAAAATCAGCCATTGATAACTCTTGAGGCGCTTAAGTCCTTTAAACAAGAGCCCCGCTCGATACTAAATGTAAGCATTGGCTAAACACCCAAGAGGGAGGTGAATTGGATGTATGATAAAAACTTAGGAACTTTGAAAAACTTTTTGCATCTTAGTAAAAGCGCTTTGTATGACAAAGAATGAGTTATAAATTGATAGTCAGTCATTCAAACATATATACTAAAAATATAGGAGTTTAGGGAAGAGATTTTGCAAATTGAGATTTATACTGGTTCGGCCCACTCCTTGACCTACATCTAGTCCCCAAGTTCAACTTGAGATTTTCAATCTACTTTCCTCTTATTTAATTCGGGCACAAAAAAGCCTCTACAATCCCACAAGTTCACCCGGTACTTGTGAAGCTGAATCTCTCATTGAGAAACTCCCCCTTAAACACCGTAAGGATACAATCGGTTTCCCACTCAATAACTCTCAGATAAACCGATAAAATGATTACAATGAATCTTCTCTCTCTCAGAAGTGAATGAATAAACACTGAAGTACAATACAAATCATTTCACTCTCTATGATGAGCTATATAAGCATTGAGAACAAAAAGCGTATGAGATAAGCATTGGATACTGAGAATTTTGGCATTTCGACAATGCAATTTCATGTCTCTTTTCTATTTTTGAATCCTTCTCCTTTTATAGTTAATGGAGAGCATTTGACCGTTGAGCAATTCTTTCTATTTAGAATATGATCATTGGATGTCCCTTGGAAGTAACTTAGACTTGTTTAAACTTTCCGTTAGTAGATGAAGTGATTTAGTCGTCTTCGGTTTCCTACATACGACATACTTCGACATTGGTCGCTTTCACTCTTCCGCTGGAATGGGTATCTGCCGTAGTGGTTATTTTGTCTCGCTTTGATTTTCATTCCGTGCATGGCTCTGTTCTCTGTAACTCATTAATGCTCATTAATGTTCTAAACCAAAATTTCGCTTTATGATGATTTGCAGGTAAGCCATTCATTAATGATCTGAAACTCACTCAATAAGATTATTAATAACAATGTAAACAATATTGAGTAGTGTTTAAATAGAATCAAATGCTTAACCAAAACATTTGAATTTACAATTTTGTTACAAATAAGACAAGATGGTTGTTCTTGATGAACGATACTCGAGTATCATTCTTACCATACTCGAGTAATCCTTCAAATGTTCTTTTGTAAATCCTTAACGATCACTTGTACTCGAGTATCAAACTTCTCTTACTCGAGTACACTACTCGAGTAAGATATCTTCTACGCTCGAGTAACATTTCAGCACGATCATATCAGAGGTTTCAATAAATGTTTTGTCTGTCCGATGCCCGCTCGCGTTGCTTCGATGTCATTGAACTTTAATCTGAGCTTTTGATCATCTGAAACTTGCTCACAAATGTCATTAGTAGCATTAAGAAGTATACTAAGTAGTAATCAATTGTTAACATTAAATTCTCAATTCTCGGGAGATACTCGGTAAAAATGACGACGGTACTCGAGTATAAATTTTCTTCGCTGAGTACCATACTCGAGTATGGTTGTTCTGTACTCGAGTATGACCACATATTTTCCTTATTGCATAGACTTCATTTAATATTACTCGAGTATAGTGTGGAGGTTACTCGAGTATGGTTTGATTTGCTTCCTCACTATTGGTATGTCTCGACATTACTCGAGTACATAGTGTCCTCTACTCGAGTAAGCTCATTCTTGCTCGAGTAACTATCTTCGAGTGTCAAGCTGTTGGCTACATTGATCTTGTGTAGATATGAAACTCCATTGACTTTCAAAACGCAATAGCATTGGTAGTACAAGAGTCAATTTCTAGTGAACATATCATCTTCAATATAGCTCCAAATTTGGCAAATGACATATTCCCAGAAAGCTCTTTAAGTCTTCTTTCCAATGCAAAAAGAATCAGCTCCAAACTTATTGTATTATGACAGTTATGATCATATAAATGATAACTGTTCTGGACCAGCGCTTTTGTAACATCCTAAACTGACTGTTAACTTCAAAACATCATATCTCCTTCACTTCATCTTTGTTTTTCATGATCTTGATGTTTTTGAAAATATGTTTGAGTCTAGTTTAAAATGGCACTAGTTTTAGTGCAATTGGATGTGTGGTTTGTGAGATACGTCCAAAATACCAAAGCTTGGTCTGCTATAAGACGTTAATTGATATGGCAACTTCCAAAATTCATAGCGCTTTCGTCTGAACTCCTTCAAACTTGGATTTGGTGTCAAAATGACGCATTAGGAGTCTAGTTTCATACAAAATTGGTTTCACCTCAATCAAACCTCTGGTTGGGAAGATATCATCGAATAACCAGACCTCAGTCAAGTAAAACGTGAAACAGAGTCGCTGAAACACACATCTACTCGAGTACAAATTTTCTCGGCTTGAGTACCATACTCAATATGGTTGTTTTATACTTGAGTATGACTGGATTTTATGCACGAGAAGGAGCTGTTTATGCATGGGACTGTAGCAATTGAACTATAGCAAACTTCTATTCATCGGGAAGCTTGAACTTACTTATTTTAACTCCGAATTGAGTCATTACAACTTCCATTTGATCATAAAGACTTGAATATTGATATTCTCATAATATTTAACAATTTCTTCTTTCTTCAATCTCCCTTCTTGATTATTCTCCATAAATCAACTTGTACTGATCTACATTAAATATAATAGTTTGTCAATGTATGGGATAAATATATTATACAAGCTTTTTGCTCTTAATATTGGGCAACTATATTTGACATCATCAAAACTAATCATATCCAACACAATCAAGTGATGCAGTCATAGAAAATAGAGCAATGTATCATAAATATTGATACTCATTCAAATCTATCCTAAACGTGTTCTATTTGCTTCCAGTTGATCTAATACTTCATTATACTAGTGCTTAACCATATTGCAAGTGATTAATTATGGATTAAACAAAGATTAACAAAAAGCACTTTTGTGTTAAAGCATTAAACGTACTGAAGTTCAAACGCTTCACATTCTCTTTGCTCTCAACGGCTAATCCAAAGAACAAAGAACAATATGATATTCTCAACAAATAGAAGCAAGACTATATACTCTAATGGCTATAATCAAATTGAAGTCACTTCCTTTGAAGTCACTTCTAAAATTATTCCTTGGTCCATAATATACCACTCCCACTAGTCCTTATTAGAAGCAATGTTTTGGAACCCGGGCCTGATCAACTGGTTTGGACCGAAAACCGGAGAACAGTAGGAAAACCGGTCCGAGTTAATGGGAAACCTGGGTTTCCGAGTTGACCCGGGTCAACTCGGTCAACTCAGCCTAACCCGACGAGTTGACCAAGTCACAAAATCTTTTTTTTTTTTGAAAAAAGGTCGACTAAAGAGAGGAGGATGGGTGTCAACATTTAGAGAGAGATGGAGAGAGAGAATAGACAGCTATGTCGATGGAGTTGTAGATCCATCCATGGCGGCGAGTTTCGTCAGTGTTCGTCAACAGCGGTGCCTCAAATTCGCTGAAAAAGATGAACGTGAGCAAATGAGATTTGTTAGGGTTTCGTCTATTTGTAAAAGAAATCTTTTACTGGTGGTGTAAAGATTTGTTTGGCTTGCCATTGTCACCTTTTAGCATATCAAAGAAGAAGAAGAAGCGAGATCAAGCATTTGGTATGATTTCTTTGGGTTATGGTGGAGGAGGGACAAAGCGACGGGGGGGAGAGAGAGAGTGAAGAAGAAGAAATGAGGCAAAAATGTGATTGGAATGGGAGAGATACGAGACTGTGCCTTGTATTGTAAAGTGGGTGGAGTTAGCCATTAATGAGATGTGAGAGGAGTCGTACGATTGCTTTAATTGGCACACTTTCCTTAGCTCTGTGAGCATGAACCCGTGAACCACAAATAAATTGAGAGACATTTTGCAAGCCAAGAAGAACTGATCTCTTTTTTCAAAATCATCAATATAATATTAAACATCCTCTTATTTTTTATATAAAATATTTTATATTATTAAAATATAAATATTTTTCCTATTTTAATGAAATTATATTTTTTAATTAATACCGGTCTGACCCATTGGCCCTTGACCCGACCCCAACCGATTCGACCGGTCCGGTTTTGAACTTTGATTAGAAGTCCATTTTAAATATTTTTCACATTCTAAGGAATGATAGTCAAGTTTACCCATGTTAAGATTTTCCCTCTTTCTACATTTACAAATCATTCTTATGTCTCTCTCATCTTTTTTTGAACAAGAATTAAATTAGAATACAATTGAAAAATAATCATTAATAAACCTGCAAGTAGACTTCTATTTACGCCTGAAAATTTCTTCCACTGTGGACTTATAATAAGAAAGACCAAATTGGTAAGTCTCATAGAGTAATTAATGCTTGGTTCTCAATTTGTCCATATAATTAATGCTTAAATGTGGTTTCTTGTATTTCTTTCTCTCCTTCAAAACTTTATTTAATATGGTTAAAGATGAAAAAAATTAAGAAATATTTAATGAGTTAATATCATTTTTTGATTCTGGTGAATTAGGACCTGAATGAGATTTTCCGAATGTTCAAAGTGGTTTGGGATACCCTTAATTAAATTTAAAAAAATGTTCTTATCCATTCTTTTATTTCCATTCATTCTCGATCTCTTGCTTCAGTTCACCCCACTTTCTTTTTCTTTTTCTCTTCTCTCTCTTTATTAGCCGCGCAAAACACTCTGGTTTCTCTTTTCTCTCTTTCTTTTCTTTTATTCCAATCCTTCTCTTTTTCTTTTTCTTAATTGGAAGAATACTCTCCTCTCCTTCTTTCTCTTTTTCTCTTTCCTCTCTTTCTTTCTCTTTTCTTTCTTTCTTCTCTCCTTTGTCTTCCATACATCTGATTTAGGAAGTCTTGTGCTAAAACGTAATTTCTATACTCAACTAATATTCAATTTTACTATGGAACATTTTGATCGATGTACTATATTTTATGTGTTTACATATATAATATTTAGATTAGGGAATTCAAGAATTTTATGAAATCAGGGAGTTCAACGTATAATCCACTAGATACCAAGAGATTTAAAGGAGGAATTGAGTTCTAGATATTAGCTTCAGAACGTTAAATTAGTTTAGAGTAACTTTAAAATAACTTCATAATAGTTTTTGAGTAACACTCCCTCTAGTCCCTATATATAATAGGACGTCTCTCCTCTTCTTCTATTCTTCAGAATAGGTCGTCCTCTTCTCTTCCAGGCACCTCTCCTCCTCTCCTCACCGGTGACGTCTCAGTCCGTCAACGGTCACCATGAGTTTCAGTGTTAAGGTAAGTTTTCTTCCTTTTCCTATTCTGTTTTCCTCTAGTTTCACCGCGAGTTTCAAATCTCTTACTCTACGTATGAATCGTTTTTCTTGGCTTTCTCTGCTTCTATTACACAACATGAGAGTTCAAAAATAAGGATTTGTTTCTTTGGTAAACAGTGCTCGAATCTCTTGCACCAAATTTGTTTCTCTGGGAGTTTGAAAGAAACTACAAAGTTTGGGAGACAAAATCTGTGATTCTCAGGTAAAAAAATGTACTGTCTGATCATGTTTACTTTATCCTCTGCGTATGAATTTTGTTACTTGTTTGATCACGTCTGGGGAGTTTGCTTTGCGTATGAAAAAAACATTGTTGCTCTAATCAAGTTTGGTAGACACATTTTTTTCTAAGGAAATTCTTAAAATCGTGTTTGCTCTGCACATGAATTTTTTTCCTTGTGAATGATTTTTTTTTTTTTTATAACATTAATGTCTTAGTCTAATCATATACCAAATAGGTCCTAGACTCCTTGGATTAGTCCAACGAGTCCTCTCGGACCAGGTTTGGTCCACTGAGCTTCAGTTAGTGTCGGACCAGACCAACCTCGAGTTGTCTTATACAGCCCAAGGTACTAACCAGACTAGACCTCGGGTTGATGCCAAACCTAATCTAATCTAATCCATGCTCAACCCTACTATGACAGACTATAAATCTATCCAACGTTCTCCCTCCGTACGTCCTCCTTTTTATGAGATGCAATTTTTTTTTTTTAATGAATGGTTTTATCATTTTTATATGCTACGCTTTGGAGATGTTTGATCATTTAAGGCATTTTTTTCATTTTTATTCTTAATTAATTATATGTCTCTCTTATATCTTTTACTTACTAATTCTATCTCGTCTCTTTTCTCCACAAATAAGCATGTTTCTTTTTTTTTTTTTTTTTTTTTTTTTTTGGAAAATAAGTTGTGTTTTTTTACATATTATCTTTAATCAATTTTTACCAACTTCTTCATCTGTATACATATTTAGTTATTTGTAGCTTATAATAAAAGTACTGAAGGGAGTATAACTAATCATGTCATCAACATCCTTATGCATGCATTCTCATGTTGGATCCTGGAAAAGAATGTTATCTTTAGGACCGTGGGGAGGCCCAAGTGGTGACCATTGGAGTTTCAATGCTAGCCTTCCAATAATTGAAATAGTAATCACCCTTGTGAGAAACAATATCCACTCAATTTCTTTCCAAGATGCCAGTGGTTATATTTCTGGTACATTTGGAGACAGGGACCCCATTGCTATTAAGCGTTGTGAGAAAAAGGTGACTTAATATTGGTTAATTAATACTACCAACTGTTTTAAATATAAGACCTAGTTGATTTTTTTTTCCTGGAGAGATTAAGGTAGGCAAATAAGTTATTTAATCATATCATATATTGTATATGATTAAATTTTATATCAGTTTATAAGTTAAATAAAGAAGTTTGGAGAGAAAATGATGAATATAAATACTTTAAACAAATTTAATTAGTTTCATTAATCTCTCTAAAAAAAAGTCAATTGAGTCCTATATTTATGACCAAAGGTAGTAATATATTATTATCGCCACTTAATCATTTTCCTCATAAATTAATTAATTGCGTACTTATATATAGCTTGCTTTGTATTGTATCATTCGCAGATTGGAATTGATTGGCCCTCAGAGTATTTGATATCTGTTGGTGGAAATTATGGAGACCACTATGGACTACTAGTAATCAAGTCCCTCTCGTTCATTACAAATCTCAAAACTTATGGACCTTTTGGGACAACTGCTGGTGATGACACGCCTTTCTCTATCCCAACATCCGATAATGTTGTTGTTGGGTTCCATGGAAGGGCCGGTTATTATGTTGATGCACTTGGCATTTTTGTGAAACCAGTTAGTAATAACGTAACACATTTTATTTGATTATTCTACCTGGTTTCATAAACTATATATGACTATTGGTTTTGGTGCAGGTAGATTCACATAATGGAACCATTTCACTTGGACCATGGGGGGCTCCAGGTGGAGAAGATCCTTTTAGTTTTAGGGTTCATGGAAGTTGGATAAAAGAGATAATTGTTGAACAAGGTGATACTATAAACTCCATCGCTTTCAAAGACGCTGATGGGCACTACTATGGAAAGTTTGGTGGCAAGGATCCAAACAACATCGGAGCGGAAAAAACAGTAAGTTTGTCATTTAATTTAATCACTTATGTTTTCTAGATCATTCTTAATTACCCAACCTGGTTTCTCTAGTGTGATCTAATTGTGCATACATGTTCATTTCATGATGTGTAGGTTACAATTAATGGGCCATCAGAGTATCTGACGTCCACAAGTGGAACATATAGAGTATATAAAGGACTCCAAGTGATAAAATCACTATCATTCATAACCAATCTTAACACACATGAACCTTTTGGAACTGCTCCAGGTGCTTCTTTCACCATACCAATCCAAGGTTCTCTTGTGATTGGATTCTATGGAAGGGCTGGCTACGTCCTTGATTCCATTGGCATCATCGTTAAACCAGCATTCACAAATTAATTTCTTTTATACATGAACAAATAATATAATGATGGTCTCTGACATTTAATGTGAATACGGTAAGGAGATCGCCACCGATCTGTTATGCTCAAATGCTCCAAAAATTTCTTCTATAATGTGTGGATGTAGAAGTGTTGATTAGTTGTCGTCCTTCAATGTTGTTGGTTTTTCATGGCTCATGTTTTGTTTGATTTCTTGATCGATGATTGTATTACATATCTCTCATAAATTTAATTTGTTTGGACCTATAGTTCTCCTAACCAATATTTTAAGGGCTAAGGGGCAAAAATGTCTCAAAAGTTTTCACAAAAAAGACTTTAAGTGTATGGAAGTTTTTGAGGGAGCAAAATTATGCTAAGAAATAGTGCAATGTTGCTCTCCCGTTTAAATGATTAATTTGGATCGTCAAAGTTGACTAATTAATTCACATATAATTAATCCACATTGTACATTCTATATGGGGAAATTTACACACAAGTCCCAAGGAACAAAAAATTTACAAAAAAGTCCCTTGAAATCACCAAATTACACAGAAGTCCCAGATGCTTTTTTGATATTATTTGTATTAACAACAGGAAATGTCATATTTATAACAGAAAATGCCATATTTACAACAACATTTAAACACTTGACCATTTACAACAGAAAAAGCCGTATTTACTACAGGAAATACCCATATTTACAACAACATTTAAACAACTAGATTTTGAACGTAGAAAGGTCATTTACAATAGAAAAAGGTTATATTTACAATAGGAAGTCTTGTATTTACAACACAAATTAAAATCGACCATTTACAACAGAAAAGTCATATTTACAATAATTAATGCTTATATTTACAACAAAATTTAAACACCTAGATTTTGAACGTAGAGATTATTTACAACAAAAAAGACTAGATTTACAATAGGAAGTGTTGTATCTACAACAAAATTTAAAATCTGGCCATTTACAATAGAAAAAGCCATATTTACAATAGGAAATGCCTATATTTACAACAACATTTAAAAACCTGGATTTTATTTCTATACAAATAATATCAAAAAAATTCATTGGCACTTCCGCGTAATTTGGTGATTTCAGGGACTTTTTGTAATTCTTTTTGTTCCTTGGGACCTGCGCGTAATTTTCCTTCTATATGCTTCCTTCTCACTCCAAATGTGCCACCTCATCTCTACCTAACCCTTTCCTTGGGACCTGTGCGTAATTTTCCCTTCTATATGCTTCCTTCTCACTCCAACTGTGCCACCTCATCTCTACCTAACCCTTTCTCTCCTTCCTCTTTCTCCCTTTCTTCCAACCCTCTGTCGTTACTCTAGCTCCTCCAGTCCTCTCTCCCTCTCTTCGGCTTGATCCTTCCTCTAATCTCTCTTTCAAACTTAGAAAATCAAACTCTCATATCTCTCCAGCTCCTAACGTAAATAAAGCCAAGCATAATTAAATTAGAGGAAGAATAGATTAACTTCTTAACTTGAAGTTCAGAAAACCGTTGTAGTAATTATTAAATTCTCGATTAAACAGCTTCAGAAAACCCTTGTAGCTATTACTAAAATCTCAATTCAATGGAATTGAAGTTGGTCTTGGCTTCGTAGCCAAACTTCTTGGCTTCAACCGCGAACAGCTCCTTGTACTTCATTTTTTTACGGCGTCGATGGCGTTGATTGTGTAGGTTTCTTCTGACCCTCCTCCTCCTTCATCGGCGGTAGAGGCCTCCGAATGGTTCTCGAGGTTTGAAGGGTCGATTTCACCGTCGGCCGGAGCATTGCTGTGCTTACTTTTCTTCTTCTTTTCCTTCTTGTCGATGGCTTTGGTCCTAGTGCTGAGGGTTCTGCTTTTGAAGCTCAATCTCCCTCATTTCACTCTTTCATACGGATCTGATTATTGCAACCACGCTAATCTAAATTAACCCTTTAAAAGGAGAGGGAAACATTTCCCCATTTTTTAAACTTCTAGGGCAATTATGCCCCCTTGAAAACTTCTGACACCCTGTCCCCGTATGTGAAAACTTTCAAGCATTTTTGCCCTTTAACCCATATTTTAAATGCTAGACTGGACATCGAAATAAAGAAGCCAGGGTTATGAAACAAACGATTGAATAGTTCGATCACACCAGTAATATAATAATTAAATTAAAAATAATATTTTATATAGTATTCCCTCTATTTTTATATACAAGATCCTTTTTTTTAATGAGCTTGTCCCTTTTTATAAGATTTTTTTGAGTTTGTCTCAATAATAAATGCATTTTTACCTATTTTTTCCTCTATTACTCCCTCATCATTTATTCTCTATACATTCTCTTTCATCCTTTTTTATTATTACACATACACACTCTCTCTCTCTCTTATTTATTCATAAATAGTGCAATTTTTGAAAAATAACTTATATTTCTTACATATTTATTACTTAAAGGAAGGGAACGTATAGTAGAGAAGCTCTTCCCCTCCTGTTGAATCTATAAATGGTGACATTTTTCTTTTGTTCTTATTTTTGCTCGAATTTCTTTTGTTCTTATTGGATTGCATTATTGAAGCTTATATTGCAAGTTGATTTCAATGATTACTCCTTCTAGTCCTTATTATAAGTCACTAGCTAGAAATAATTTTTGTCCCAAATATAAAGTACCAACCTCTGCATTAATTATTTTTTCCTTCTTCACCTTTTTTATTAATTGAGGTTCAAAGTTGGAAAAATTAAGTCATATCATTTAAATAGGGTAAAGTTGGAAAAATTTATCAATTTAGATCAAATTTAATGACTTAATGGCCTCTCCTTACTTTTATAAGAATTAATAGTTAGTGTTTTATAATAAAGACGAGACAAATTACTCCTACGTTACTCCTACAGTTTCATTTACAAGGTAGAGAAATTATAAGTCATTTCATTAAATTTGTCATGTAAAATGTACAATTTTATATATCATTCATTTATTATTGTATATGAATTTGTTCTCATGGGTTTATATATATTAAGGAGGGGTAAAATTGGAATATTGTTAAATTTTAAGGTATAGTTAACGAGGTTCAAGGTTTTTCTTAATTTGTACAAAACATATTCAAAATTACTTATTGATAGAATTAAAGCGGATCAAATCTCCTCACCAACTACTCGTTTTCATATTTTAACCATTTGGTCCTAGCTATTATCATTGCACAAAATTTGACTTTGTTTAATTCAAAAACAAAAATAGAAAAATAAAACAGTAACACTCAAGAAACTAATATATAAGACTCATTAAAATCTACTTGTAGAGATCAAATTTATTCTTTTAAAAAATTTAATTTAAATTGTTAAGTAACAAAATTATATAGCCAGAGCATATTGCAGTTTATTACATCAATTCATATGGGTGAATTGGAATATACATGTTTGGCCTAAAAGTGAATAATTAATTTTTTATACAAAAGAACAGTTAATTACTCTTTCCAATCCTATTTATAAGTAACATTCTCACATATGGGAACCAGTATTAGTTTATATTTGTCTAAAAACTTAATTCACTTTTTTATTTTTTTACCCTGACTAATTATACATGCCTGTCGTCTCTGATCTTTTTCTTATTTAGTCTCTTACATCTCTTTTTCCACAATCAATCTCTCTCTCTCTCTCTCTCTCTCTCTCTCACATCAACTTCACAAATAAGGGTATAACTAAGGAAAACATTACATTTCTTACATTTATTACATTTCATATATAGATCTGGTCAAAAACATAAGTAACATTTTGCATTTGTTTAAAAAAATTAATTCATTTTTTTTTCTATTTTTACTTCTGATTTATTGCATGTTTCTGTTATCTTATCTTTTTCCTACTTCTTCTCTTACATTTCTTTTTACTTACTCTCTCTAACTCATCATCTTCATAAATAAGGGTATGATTAGAAAATATATATCTCATACATATTTATTGCTTTTAAATAAATTTAGCTAATATTTTTATATGCGTGATTTGGAAATTTTGTTTAATTCTTTACTTATAAAAAGGATTGGAAGTAATATTTTACCTAATAATTAATATAGCGTGAAAAGCAGCTGCTTATATAATTGTTGAATATAATAGTTGAAATAAAATGTAGGTGAATGAGTTATAATTGCACTGATTGTAATAAAAATTTGTGGGGTTTGGGCATTATTATTTTACATAGGTGGCAGGAGACAATAGTGGTGCTGGTGGGGAGTGATTCTTGCAGTGTATCGTATATAAAGGGTTAAGACCCATTCTATTATAGTGACACGAGTACATTGAAGAAACTAACCATGTAACTAATTGCCACAACTAGCCACGTGCATAGTTTAATAATCGCATGCACCATTGAATGTAATTAAGCTCAACCTCAAATAAAAATTGTTACCTACAGTAAGAACTCTACGAATACTGAGGGTACCCGCAACGGCATAATCACAGAACTCTACGAATACACGACATTTAGATTTCACGAACGAACTTGCCTGAAAATCGAAGGGACTAGGCCCACTTAACACATTACATCACCTTAATTACATAACACGTAAAAAACAAAATAATGACGCAGTAAAGCAACACCAAATATTGGAAAAATATAATTTTATCTTGGATGCACACGGAAGCCATTTCTCAACGACGACTTAGAAACCAGAACTCCAATCGATTGTCACTCGTACCCCATTACCGTCTCTTCCGTTATTGTACCACTCGTAGCATTCAACGAGATATGTCTCCTGAACTGGGAACTCTTCAGTGCCATATGCAATCTCAACATTATTATGAGAGATCAACCCATGCGCCATAACAAGCAGAAACACCACCGTAAATCCGAGCTGTGTCTTTACCTTCTCCTATAAGACTAACAGTAATCATAGCAGCCACAGCATTTTGCAGCACCGCATAATTCAGAGTCACCGAACCTGGCGAACCTATGATGCTGTCTATTTTTCGAGATATGAGTTCGTCATCTACGTCTCCGATGTTGGCAGCATGCCATGAGATATCTGGATCGATGCCTTTGTGGTCGCACGAGATTTTGTTCTTATCATCCGTGAGAAGCAACTTGATGGTAACATTTCCGAAGGCAGAGACGGATTCAGATGGCCCAGTCAACGTAATATTATGATCTGGCCTGGCGGATTCATACTTGCCCCACGTACGGATGTAAATATATTGTGTATATAAACCATTGTCGAATGTAATTGTTCCATATAGTTTCCCAGGAATCTCTACTATATTGTTGATTTGCACTGAGAAAACCTCCAACAGTGGTACCCCTATAAAACACTGTTCATTAAGGACCATGCATCTACCTAACCTTTCTCCAGTGGGCGTGAACCTAAGACCCAACAAGGTACCTACTATATTGTAGATTTGCACTGAGAAAACCTCCAAAAGATCCAACAAGGTACCTACTATATTGTTGATTAGCACTAAGAAAACCTCGAACGGTGATACCGTGGGGACCATGTATGCAGGTAACCTTTCTCCAGTGGGCGCGAACCTAAGGCCCAACAAGATACCTAGTACTTCTGTAGCTTGTTCAATATTTTTTATTGGAACGTCAGATGGTGGAATTTTTAACCTGCTGTCTTGACGAAACTGAAAAGGTTGTCCTGTAAAAGCATCAGCACGCAACAATGCTGCAGACATAGTATCCCAAACATGAACTAAATCCGTAATCCACGGTTGGATTCGGCCTTCAGCGGCACGAGAAGTACCAGGCCTGTTGTCAAAACTTCGGCCTTCAGTGGCACGAGTTTCCAAAACTTCGGGCCATATAGTTAAACACTGGGATGAGTCTGGTTGCTTCAGCAATCATCATAATCACAACAACTAGACTACGTGCCCTATCCTGCCCAACTTGTGTTACAGCAAGTTCATCTATAGCATCTCCTAGCCTGTGGACCCCAACTCTCACCTGTTCGATTGACTGACGAGCAGCTTTTGCTAATGCACCGTAGCCATGTCCGAAATTTAGGAAGTTGGTCCCATGTTCTGTAATTAGATGCACAAGTTGCCCGTTTTTGTTCCGGTGGTCGAACTCTAACCACTGGTATAACACCCCACTGTTCTGAGCCCAGAACAGAGTGGCATCTTCACCTATTATGTAAAGATGTAATATTTAATAAAAAATTTAAACCACTGAGTCAGGTTTGTTCTTGAAAATAAAAGCCCTTTTCATAAAGAGAGTTCAAAATAATATTAAAGTTCAAATGGGCTTTTCTAATACATTTAAGATTTTTGAAAACATTTTATCAGTGGTTCAAACTTGTCATTAAAAATTGCATCATACTTAAAGCCTTGTCAAAATTCATCAGAGTTTCTCCTTATTTCTCCAATTAATCTAGTGCTCTACTAAATCGTTTACCAAAATTTGGGCTTGTTACATACGTGCCCGAACCTGCAGCAATTGTTAGCAACGTGTATATATATATATATATAAGTCTTAACTACTTCTACGATAGTATGTATCTATTTAATATATACATCCCCAGTAGCCACATATGGCTATCACAAAATAACATTGAAGTCATGAGGAAACAATAAATTCCAAAGACAAAAGTGAAACTAAATGTTTCATCTCGCTTCCTCTTCACCACCTTCTTTTCAAAATCAAGCAATTATAATGCCCTTGCCTCTTCCTCCTTTGTTTACTAGCTTGCACACGTCCCGGATTTAAGGAAGGCTCGGGATTCAAGTGAATGAATCCCAGAGTAACAAAGTTAATCTCAAATTCTAGCATATGCAATATATGTAAATCAACCAAGCGAGTAGTCCACACAAAGATATAAAGCATTCAAGTTCAAGTTCAAATTCAACGACAAGTATTACATACCAAATGCGAATTGTAATACAAGTAAATCATAAAATGATTTCAAATACCTTAGTTGTCACATCCCAATTTCGGAAGCGATTTTTTTTTTTTTTTTTAAAACGGTATCATGATCGAGTAGAGCACCTAAGTAAAAATAGTATTTCCAAAAAGATATGTATCGATAACATCAACCGTATGTTTTGCTACTAACAATGGTACAATAGTTCAAATGGTTCTACGTTCAAAGTACATTTCAAAAGGGGTCCGACCAGTCCGTCCTAAGCTGCTTTGCTTACCCTTGTATCCGCTCCGTTCACTCCGAACCCGAAGCTATGGTAAGAGCCGAGGTTCAATCCACATTTGAACCTCGGGTAACGGTTAACCTCATGTTCAAGTACAACCATGTATGACAGATATTCATGATACCACAAAGTAAAATTCACATATACCAAGTAATAACACACCATATACACCTGCATATGATTGTTATTACGATCGCACTATTCACCGGTGCCACGATGTACCTGGTCGTGTCCTCAGCGCTAGGAAAACTCAAACGGCGTTATCATGACTATAACCCGTATAACTGTATGTGCACAAGCACTAACTTTTGAAAACAGAATTTCAGTTCAAAAAAACACATCTCATCACATATAGGTATACAATAAACATCGAGTTAGTGTTACGAAGACGCGTCCGTACCTTCGTCGGCGTTTGTCGGTACGCTTGACGTCTGAACTGTGATCGCGTTGATCCTATAATGGTAATACCGTATTTATTAATTTGTAAGTAATATCCTAAGAGATATTTTGGCCCCTAATGACCATTTTGCCCTTACAATTTTTATTTTTCACTTTATTCCCTCAAAATTCGTACAACAACGCTGGTATAAATCTGGGCAGCATTTTGTCTAACTTTGAAAAATCATAATTAATTCTACAAAAATCGAAATGAGGATCCGTAAAATTCCTTGGAATCCTTAGGATGTCTAGTTTCATTTAAAAATAACCACTTCTGCCCAGATCACACGGATCATTCCCAGTCTTAAAGTTTTGAACCTCTGCCCAGAATTTTTCCAGAATTTCGTAGCCTAACTTTGAGGAATTTTAACTCTCTGTACAAAAATCATTTTGACATGTTCTTGACATATTTAAAAAGCCCTATATGTCTAATTTAACCATGAATTTTATCAGAATTTTGGGATCGTCATTTCAACATGAAATCCTGGCGTTTTCATGGCTGACTTCAGAATTCCCGAAACGATGAAATTTCGCCGTAACTTCGTTACTTTCATGATCTCTCCCAGAAATTTTGCCATAACCTCTACTTCATCAATTTTTCGAGATAAAGGCAATTTTAACTATAAAACATCTATATAAACTCATCCTAGCATATTTAAGATCTAAGCTATCTCTATCTAAGAATTTAAGAACTAAAACCAAAAGAACTTCAAGCTAGAACTAGAAAACTTACCAAGAACTTTGCTCCTCCTTCTTGCTTCTCTAAACTCAGCTACTTTGGGTGAGTTTTGGTGTGAGAATTATGGAGAGCAAAGGCCCCTATTTATAGGAAAACTCTATGGCAACTTGGTAATTAAATGGAACTCCTTCTCCTTCATTCCTAACCCTTGGATTTAGGTTAAATTAGAGCACCAATCCTAGCCCTTCATGTTCTCAAATCTGATCCCCCACTCTCTCTCCTCATCCTCTTCCATTCTATCCAATAGTACCTTACCCCATGTGCTCATTCAAGTTGCCTCTTCAATTTTTGAGTTGATAACCACTAGATAAAAATTCATTTGAGTGTCTTAATGAAGTTGGATTCAAATTTTCTTTTTGGTTTTGAACTCTTGGGATTTTTAGCTTTAATTAGAGACCAAGATCACTATCTTTCTCCATTGGCAAACTTTTAAAAGTGGAGAAAATAGCTTTGGTTACCATCATCTTGTAGCTTGAATTTTGCTTGTTCATAACCACTTTGTATCTTTGATTTATGATTAGTAGATTTCAAGATACAATTTATTTTGTATAGATTTCCCTTTGATTAACTCTTGAATTAATCCTCTTGATTATCCTAATTATCCTATGTGTAAACACCTCATTGGCTAAAGGTTGGATATTTCCTCTTGATATTTCATCTCACCACCTTATCCTATACATGCAAGTGGACAACTTGAATTTTCAAGCAACTCTTTCTCTCTCTTTTCTTAGCCAAAACCGAAATTCCTCCCATTGGCTCTTCTAATTTCACATGGATTAAGCTTCTTAATTATTCAAGCCCTTAGATTAACTTTATGAGATCAAACCTTGGCCTTTAGATCATAGTTTGAAATTGTTGACTTTTCAACTCTTGATTAATATTTGATTAATCATCTTAATCATAAGCTTAATTATCTCTTGGTTGTTGTATTAGTGGTTTCTTAGAGTAATTGATGAGTGCTAATAATTCATTTAGTGCTAATCTTAACTTCTCATTGGTTCTTGGTTTTTAATTAGCTTAACATATCTTTGGTTGATAACAATTAGTATTAATTGTAGAGAATTAACTAAATATCCCATTAGTGTAAATTTTAATTTCTCATTAATTGTTGGTAATTGCCCCTTAATTGGTTTAAATGTTTTGATAATTCTTTATGGCCTTTTATAAACTAAACATGAGCTATTTATAGATTATAAGGTGTTAGAAGATTTAATCTCTTAATAAATTATGAGAATGGGTATTTAAGGCTCTTTAACTAATTGTGAAACCTAGGACAATTTACTTAATTTAGTGAAGGTTTAGTTGTTAATTTAATGGACATTGTTTTCTCTAAATTTGTCTAAGTATTTTCATCTCCATATGAATCATAATTTAAAGATAGTATTTATTTCATTTATGGTATTTTATGATGCCAAATATAATTTATTACCCTATTGGCTACTCTAATTCTAGGGAAAAATTGCCTAGAACATAAGATAAACTTATCTCAAGATTTAGAGACTACATACTCTCCTATCTCAAAATAGGCAATTCTACCAAAATATGATATTTATCATAAGTGAGAACTTAGGGTTTTACATTTCTCCCCCCGTTAAATAAAATTTCGTCCTCGAAATTTGCTCTATACTAACTAGACTTTGAACCATAAATTCTATGAATGTACCATATTAGAATGTTTTCACATCTAAGCCGCTTTTCTCGGTGTTTGAGAATCCGCTTCAGCTTAAATTACGAAGGTATTTGTTATGTCGTATTTTGACACAACAAAAATGTTTCCGTGGCGCCTACATACGGTGGCCACTTAAAACACCTCATACTCTATGTCACGATTGCGGTCGATTGGTATAATTGAGAAAGACAGGAAATGTTATGGAGATTAATCGGGTTCGGGGTAAGGTTATCGGTAAACGACCGTTTCACGTTTAGCTAAAATTTCGAATGGTCTTACGTAATGCGGACTAAATTTTGGCTCTAAAGCGTTCTACGACACCGATTACTAGGGATACATTTAGAAACATGTGATCGTCGACTTGAACTCTAGCGGTCTTCTCCCCTTTGTCATCGTAGCTCTTCTGTCCGCTTTGTGCTGCTAGAAGTTGTCTTTTGAATAAAACGATTTGTTCGGAGGTCTAGTCAATCAGATCTGGTCCAAGCGATTACTACTCAAATCACGGGTGATCGACACGTTTGCCCTTGACATTCGATCGTATAAACTCATAAAACTCTAGACATCTAGTCTATTTCCTTACTATGCATGCTTGCTTAGCATGCACTCTAATATTCAAATAATAATCTTATTCATTTCTGTACTTAGGTACAGTATTCAAACATAGGACCTTCTCGTCCTTCCTCATCGTGCTTGGTTACGCAGGCCTTACCGCCTGACTCATTCAGCCTCTCGGCTTAACACATATTGGCCTTCCGGCTCAATTCATTATCACAACACAAGGGACCTTAGCCCAACCGCCTGGTATAGTAAATATTTTGCTAGACTCGGGACGTACTTGTAGACATACTAGTCTAAGGTCACTATAACAATTCACATTTCACACGGTGATAAGTACTATTGTCTTAAGGCTTAGGGATATTGCCCGTGTACATTCGTACACCTAGATTTCGAGCATCCGCTTGTCTTTCTATCTAAATCTCTCCCAAGTCTAACTCTTAGACCATATTAAAGGCTTGATACTAGTTTCTATACAAGAATTATTGACTACAAGGACAAATCTTTTCTTTGCTAAGGTAGTTACTACGCCAAATTCCTATCATAAAATGAGGATTTTATGTTCCATATTTTTATCAGGAGTGAGGAGAAGTCAACATACAAAGTAATCGAAAGCTAGTTTCAATGAAATCCTGAACAACCTTTTAAGTTCCACTTAGGTTCCATGAATTCCACATGCTACTACAAATTTCATGTCCAATATTTATCAATAGATGCAAATAACAAGAAGACAAAAATTCAACTTCAATTACTACAAGAACCCACACATTCCAATTTATGTTTTATATATCTGAAACCTAATGGTTTGGATGAGTTCAACACAACATATTCGTATGGTGGTGTACTAAAGTAGAATTTCAGGAGTATTAACAACAATACTAAATCTTAATTAATCCAGATTTACTAGAGTGTACACTCAAAATTTTATATTTAGAGCTTTATGTCTTTAAAATCCAGGAATCTAATCTTTATGGTTTCTCGTTCTTACCAAGCACCAAAGATAAATTCAAATTTGTCAAGCTAAATAGTTCATGTATGTTAACTTGAAGACGTTCATCAAAATTTCGAAATGAAACAAGGATATATAATGCATGGTTATCTCATTATGATATAGTGATAAGAAATCTTAAGTTCAATTGATCAAAAGTACAATGTATTTCAAAACAGGGTTCCAATGCAAAGTATGCCACAAAATTTCACCAAGTGTCATTTCAATAATCAAAACCAGTTTATCCCTCAGGTTTCATCTAATTCCAACATACGCCATTTGAAGCTTATCTTGTTTAGCATACCAATGACTAACAATCAAGTTTACAACAACGAGAGATTACCAAAAACAATAGTCGATCGGGAGTTCGAGAAAAATGATATCAACCCCATCCATTCGTCCAAGTTTCATGCGGTGTGATAGTAGAAATTCAAAGAGTGATAATGCACATACAAAATGGAACTTAATATAGTATACTCCAAGCCACTTTCATAAATTTAGTTTGTTAAAGATTTTCTTGTATAATGAAGTAAAATTTCTAAACTCAGATTTTCCAATATAATTAAATGAAGCAAGTAATATCACAAGGATGTACAAGTCATAGCATCATTAGACATGCAAACTCTTTTTAGAGTAGGTTAACACAAAACACCTAGACTTTCAACTAACTATTTAAATGTTACTTCCCACATATGACTAACACCCTATGCAAGCGTCACCATTTAGAGTTCTTACGGCTAGGGGTTGGACTACAATAATTACATACATAAACTTTAATGAAATACCGTAACAATTTGCTCTTTAACAATATTTAACAAATTTAAAGAAGGATCACTTTCAAAAACATAGTTTCAAACTAGCTTAATTTGGAAAATTTAAGTGAAATGCTCGGTTAGATTTCTAAGTGAACAAACAATTGGTCAACATGCTTTGTCTATGAGTTATATTTGGTTGGAAATTTTTCAGAAATAAAGTAAGCATTTAAACATATGTGTAACATACTTAATATACTAAATCATACAAGTTTCAAGTCTTAACAACAACCTTAAAGCGCAAATATCTAATGCAATCTCATATCGTACAAAACATGTTCAGCGGTAAGCATATGATCACAAAAGGTTTTCAATGTCGAACTAGAGAACACTAGATTCTAATCATGCAAATGGTCTAAATGATAAGAGAGAGTTCATACAAAGCATTGCTTGATTTATCATAAACTTCATGATGATGCTTAAATTCTATTCATTAAGACATATCTCTTCATAACAACATAAAGAAAGAGATTTTTGAGTTTTGGCAAGATATATCTAAAACATTTAAAAACAAAATCAATCATGCATACAAGGAAAAAGCGGAACTCAATATCATATACCACATAAACTTCACTTCTCCTCTTATGTATTTTCAAGTTTTTATTCAAACACCGCATGGATGCCAACGGTTAACAGTAACTAACAATCTGTTTTCTAGATTGTCTCTTAGTGTATACTTAGGCATTAGCCCACTAATATTTTTTTCTTCCTTGAGTACATACTCTATAAAGAGTCTTTCACTACCAGCTAACCTGTTTCTTACTGTTTAAGATATCTCATACTGTCTACGGAGTCAAACTGGCCTAAAGGGGTAGAGCAAGATGGACCACCTATACGGCCCTCAATGATGCCTTGATTATGATTATGCCCGGGTTCATAATGATGATCAAGACCCCAATGAAAAAGTATTGCTCTAGGTACTAGAATTGGTTTTATGTGTGGTTGTCTATTTCTACCTCTGCACCTATTTCTATCTCTTCCTCTCCCTCTGCCTCGGCCTCGGCCTCGGCCTCGGCCTCGGGGAGCACCGGCACCTCTTAAGGTTGCCATATTCTAATTTCGGAGGTTAATAGATGAAAACATCGAAAAACACAGATTCAAACATTGCACACATATGTACACAACACATATCTATATTGATCACAAATATTTTACATAAGTCTCATAATTCAACCACAAGTCATACATCATAACCCTTTTATCTAACAAGTATTTCATATCTCCTCCAGGTATTTAGAGGAGTGATCACACACATTACATTTAGTACTACTACTACTACTCCTTCCACGGCATTCTTGGGCTGGTACGGGATTGCCCTCGTTAAACTACATGTTCCGGATACGAGACGTTTGAGGTAAAAGAGACATGAGCATACATCCTCGAGGTTGCCCTCGTCTAACATCTCATTGGTTTTAGCTATCCAAAAACGAGTGCGGGGAAAATGGTGGAGAGTGGATCTAACCCAATCTCCGGGGGTCTGAGGGTGATAAAAAGAGGAATTCATCCGGTAGTAGTCTTTCACTCGTCTTAGGTAAATCAGGTATTTTTCTTGTTCGGTATCTGCAATTTGCTCAGCATGGGCGTAGTCTAATCCTAATGCTTGGGTCAAAAGGGTGTTGTCATTTAGGACATAGTCTAAGTCATCGGAGTTGGCATCAGAATTGTTTTCAAGAGTTTGGATATCAGGGAAATCAAAGTTGTCTCCTACTGAGGAGTGGTGTGGGTACTCGGGATTTGCGGGTACGGGAGGATATACTATATTTATGGGTTCCGCGTATATGGGGTCATATAGATTGTCGGGGTATTCGTGTCTTTGGGTGGTACTGCGCTCTTCGGGTGCTAGGAAAAAGATGGGATCGGGGCGGGATAATAGGGTTCATTCATAGGTAAGGGATCAAAAGGTAAGTACTCGGTCCAGGGTGGTATTCGTTCTGTTCATCATCGGGATAGTTAGGCATATAATCGGGGTCTAGATGATGTTCCGAAAAATTTGGCTCGGGTATAATCATCGAAGGTGAATTACTTGGTTCAGGATTCAGTTTGACTCTAAGGTTTCCAGGAGCAGCTGTCCTATGCGCTACGCGCCTCCGCATCCCGTAGTAATCTACGTAGGGTTCGTTGTCCATCACTACAACAATATCAGGATTTATCAGTACTTGTTTTCAAGATTTTCTTTGAGACAATGGCTTAGAGCCTAACTTAGCTAATCAACCGATTGGCCGGGTAAGTGTCTATCATGGGAGCCTCACCCCGCTAGGGTGACTCAATGGCGATCCACATAGACTAGCCTTGCCTTCGGCACCAATGGTTTCTCATAACGAGTCGGGTTCATACCGGATAAAATGGTTTTCGAAGGCTCGAACCTAACTCCGCTACTCAAACAATCGCGGCGTCGTAATTATGGAAGGCTCGCCGAGTTCACGGGGACCGATTGCCAACCACAATACTTCTTTCTAGACACCGACCGTTCGGAGTAACTTAGTTAACTCGTGCCGGGATGTCTCTGCTCCGATACCAAAAATGTCACATCCCAATTTCGGAAGCGATTTTTTTTTTTTAAAACGGTATCATGATCGAGTAGAGCACCTAAGTAAAAATAGTATTTCCAAAAAGATATGTATCTCGATAACATCAACTCGTATGTTTTGCTACTAACAGCGGTACAATAGTTCAAATGGTTCTACGTTCAAAGTACATTTCAAAAGGGGTCCGACCAGTCCGTCCTAAGCCTCTTGCTTACCCTTGTATCCGCTCCCGTTCACTCCGGAACTCCGAAGCTATGGTAAGAGCCGAGGTTCAATCCACATTTGAACCTCGGGTAACGGTTAACCTCATGTTCAAGTACAACCATGTATGACAGATATTCATGATACCACAGTAAAATTCACATATACCAAGTAATAACACACCATATACACCTGCATATGATTGTTATTACAATCCGCACTATTCACCGGTGCCACGATGTACGGTCGTGTCCTCGCTAGGAAAACTCAAACGGCGTTATCATGACTATAACCCGTATAACTGTATGTGCACAAGCACTAACTTTTGAAAACAGAATTTCAGTTCAAAAAAACACATCTCATCACATATAGGTATACAATAAACATCAGAGTTAGTGTTACAGTACGCGTCCGTACCTTCGTCGGCGTTTGTCGGTACGCTTGACGTCTGAACTGTGATCGCGTTGATCCTATAATGGTAATACCGTATTTATTAATTTGTAAGTAATATCCTAAGAGATATTTTGGCCCCTAATGACCATTTTGCCCTTACAATTTTTATTTTTCACTTTATTCCCTCAAAATTCGTACAACAACGCTGGTATAAATCTGGGCAGCATTTTGTCTAACTTTGAAAAATCATAATTAATTCTACAAAAATCGAAATGAGGATCCGTAAAATTCCTTGGAATCCTTAGGATGTCTAGTTTCATTTAAAAATAACCACTTCTGCCCAGATCACACGGATCATTCCCAGTCTTAAAGTTTTGAACCTCTACCCAGAATTTTTTCCAGAATTTCGTAGCCTAACTTTGAGGAATTTTAACTCTCTGTACAAAAATCATTTTGACATGTTCTTGACATATTTAAAAATCCCTATATGTCTACTTTAACCATGAATTTTATCAGAATTTTGGGATCGTCATTTCAACATGAAATCCTGGCGTTTTCATGGCTGACTTCAGAATTCCCGAAACGATGAAATTTCGCCGAACTTCGTTACTTTCATGATCTCTCCCAGAAATTTTGCCATAACCTCTACTTCATCAATTTTTCGAGATAAAGGCAATTTTAACTATAAAACATCTATATAAACTCATCCTAGCATATTTAAGATCTAAGCTATCTCTATCTAAGAATTTAAGAACTAAAACCAAAAGAACTTCAAGCTAGAACTAGAAAACTTACCAAGAACTTTGCTCCTCCTTCTTGCTTCTCTAAACTCAGCTACTTTGGGTGAGTTTTGGTGTGAGAATTATGGAGAGCAAAGGCCCCTATTTATAGGAAAACTCTATGGCAACTTGGTAATTAAATGGAACTCCTTCTCCTTCATTCCTAACCCTTGGATTTAGGTTAAATTAGAGCACCAATCCTAGCCCTTCATGTTCTCAAATCTGATCCCCCACTCTCTCTCCTCATCCTCTTCCATTCTATCCAATAGTACCTTACCCCATGTGCTCATTCAAGTTGCCTCTTCAATTTTTGAGTTGATAACCACTAGATAAAAATTCATTTGAGTGTCTTAATGAAGTTGGATTCAAATTTTCTTTTTGGTTTTGAACTCTTGGGATTTTTAGCTTTAATTAGAGACCAAGATCACTATCTTTCTCCATTGGCAAACTTTTAAAAGTGGAGAAAATAGCTTTGGTTACCATCATCTTGTAGCTTGAATTTTGCTTGTTCATAACCACTTTGTATCTTTGATTTATGATTAGTAGATTTCAAGATACAATTTATTTTGTATAGATTTCCCTTTGATTAACTCTTGAATTAATCCTCTTGATTATCCTAATTATCCTATGTGTAAACACCTCATTGGCTAAAGGTTGGATATTTCCTCTTGATATTTCATCTCACCACCTTATCCTATACATGCAAGTGACAACTTGAATTTTCAGCAACTCTTTCTCTCTCTTTTCTTAGCCAAAACCGAAATTCCTCCCATTGGCTCTTCTAATTTCACATGGATTAAGCTTCTTAATTATTCAAGCCCTTAGATTAACTTTATGAGATCAAACCTTGGCCTTTAGATCATAGTTTGAAATTGTTGACTTTTCAACTCTTGATTAATATTTGATTAATCATCTTAATCATAAGCTTAATTATCTCTTGGTTGTTGTATTAGTGGTTTCTTAGAGTAATTGATGAGTGCTAATAATTCATTTAGTGCTAATCTTAACTTCTCATTGGTTCTTGGTTTTTAATTAGCTTAACATATCTTTGGTTGATAACAATTAGTATTAATTGTAGAGAATTAACTAAATATCCCATTAGTGTAAATTTTAATTTCTCATTAATTGTTGGTAATTGCCCCTTAATTGGTTTAAATGTTTTGATAATTCTTTATGGCCTTTTATAAACTAAACATGAGCTATTTATAGATTATAAGGTGTTAGAAGATTTAATCTCTTAATAAATTATGAGAATGGGTATTTAAGGCTCTTTAACTAATTGTGAAACCTAGGACAATTTACTTAATTTAGTGAAGGTTTAGTTGTTAATTTAATGGACATTGTTTTCTCTAAATTTGTCTAAGTATTTTCATCTCCATATGAATCATAATTTAAAGATAGTATTTATTTCATTTATGGTATTTTATGATGCCAAATATAATTTATTACCCTATTGGCTACTCTAATTCTAGGGAAAAATTGCCTAGAACATAAGATAAACTTATCTCAAGATTTAGAGACTACATACTCTCCTATCTCAAAATAGGCAATTCTACCAAAATATGATATTTATCATAAGTGAGAACTTAGGGTTTTACATTAGCGCTAGGAAATTCATTTGGCAATTCAATACCAATTCAATGAATGCACTAGGCTCGCCTAGCCACCGGAAGTTGGCCCCATGGTCGGCTCTTCTGCTCAATCAAGCCATGAGTGGTGCTGGCCCCATACAAGCGGACATACAATATGGTTTACAAAAACATATATAACTATGCAAAGAATGTGAGATTATAGTTACTACCATGTTGGTCTTACCGACAAAACCCCTTCCACCAGATTCTTAACACTACACTTGTCCTTCGTGCACGGGCGATTCTCGGTCCTATAATTAACATTTATACAAAGTGATGGGTCATTAACCAATCTAAAAATAACTATAAATTCCACTTCTCTAGACCCACCCCAAAAATACTTGTCTCTTTATATCCTTAAGACTAGGGATGTATACTCTCCGAGTCTTATTTAATTAGACACTATACATTATGAATAATTATAATCTCAGCCATTTCATCTTGCATTTTATCCAAAGGAACCTTTACTTTAAAGGTTTAACACAATTAACAACTTATGTGACTTTTTAAAGACTTATCAAAAATTCAGGCTTCTTTTTCCGAGAATTTGGAAAATTCATAACTCGACCGATATAACTCCAAATGGAGTGATTCCAATTTCTATTTAAACCTTGATAAGTCTATTTTCATAAATTAAAGTCACCAAGTTGATTTATGGCTAAGAAAAATTTCCAAAATTCCAAAAATAAACAATGTCCAGAAATTCTTCAGATTTTCTGACCAAACTTTGAGAAACCATAACTCCTTCAATACTTATCGGATTTCGACGAATTACCTATCGAATTAAACCTCTATGAGTCTACTATTTAACTGGAAAATTTCACATTTAAAAGATTTTTTTAATCAGTCCGAAGTCCAACGCCATTTTGTTGTTCCTAAAGCTTACCAGAAATTTCCAGTTTTTAGCTCAACTTCGAAAAATCATAACTGGAGTTGTAGAGCTCCGTTTTAGGTGAACCAAAGCTTATTTTAAACGTTAAGAAGTTTAATTTCTCCTGCAAAAATTTCAGAGAAAAAATCAACCTATAACTTTCGAAAACATCAGGCATAAGAGACTCTGTTTCCAGACTACTGTGCAGAGGTGAAAACAAAACATGCAACTTCTTTTTATGGTCCTTAACTTTCAGAAATCAGTCACCATGCTCTTAGATCAGACATGCATGGTTGAAAAAGTTATTTACAGAACCAAAGAAGACTCACCTAGCCCCAAGTCAGTGTTGCATGTGAGTTTGTCTAACCCAAATAACATGTATGGAAGGAACCATTCAAAATCTCAAACTAGAGTTCAAGGTCTTACTATGAACTTTGTTGTTCTTCCTCTTTCTAATCCAGCCGTGGAGATGAGTGGATTTGTTGGAGGTTGTTGATGTTGGGAGAGGGAGGAGGATGATCAGATTTTAGTTTTTGTGTGTGTGTGTGTGATCGTGAATTGAGGGGAAGAGAAGAAATTGTTGGCGTTTGAGGAAAGGAGGGAGGACGGATGGAGTTGAGGAAGAGAGGAGAGAAGTGAAATCTGAATTGAGGAGGAAAAGTGACGCTGAAATGAAAGAGGGAGAAGGTGTATAATCAGATTTTTAGAGTGTGTGATGTGTTGTCATATAAAGAAGGATGGGGGAGGTTACGTGGCTGTATGCATGAAGGAAGAGAGGGATATGTGAGTTGGTGTGTTGTGGTGTGAGGTGGCGGAAGGTTGCAGAGTAAAGAATTAGCTGTCATGCATTTAAAATCAGCAAATGGCGTGTGAGTATTACATGGGTCCGGAGGAGTATGTTTATGTAAAAGGGGTGTGTTGTGTATATTGGGCTATCTAAAGAGGAATGGGCTTTTGCTTTATTGTTTGGAGGCATGGTGTGTATTGTATGTGCGTGTATGTACTGGAGGAAAAATTGAAATGGGAAAACGATGTGGGTTAGCTTTTGGGCTGATGATCAATGAATGAGCGTGTTATGTACATGGGGCCAAATAAATTAATGAATGGCGTGTTATGTATGTTGGTGAATTTGCTTGAATGACCCAACACAAAATGCTACAAATTCCTACATCTTTCTTTTCTAATTAATATTAGGCCATAATAAATCCCTTGTAATAAGTCATTGGATTTGTTCTTTTCTCTAATAATCTTTTTTTTTTTCAGGCCTTAACATATTAATCTAAACTCATGAAAAATATGCCTCTCTAAAATAAATTCTAAACTTCAATAAAGGCTAAAATTTTCCATGATCACTCCTAAATCATATTTAATTCTCAATTTTCAAATTTTGGGATGTTACAACTGGTTCAACGGGTTATTGTTTTCATCGACTGGGACGTAGCCAAGCAAGTAGAGGTTGTCCGA
This sequence comes from Acacia acuminata, assembly GCA_019022655.1. Classification (NCBI taxonomy): domain Eukaryota; kingdom Viridiplantae; phylum Streptophyta; class Magnoliopsida; order Fabales; family Fabaceae; genus Acacia; species Acacia acuminata. Next base: position 461,810 of record JAFJYI010000056.1, on the reverse strand, counting down.
TCGAAACCTGAACCTCACGGAATGATCATTTGTCCGTAATATCAAGTCGAAGAATAGAATGGGTGGATTATGTTGATCAGCAAGTACAGGACGATTCTGGGAAAATCTCACTCCCAATTGTCTTCGCAGTTGGTCAATCAAATCTCGATAACCGAAATAGTCCATGGTCCCAACGTTCAACGGACCCAACGTAAACTCCACATTCATTGTGCGTATAAGTTAATTTGCTGCAATAATTCAAAGCCAACAGAAAAGAGACGTCAATAATATTGAACTGTCCCAATCAAGTATTCATATCAGAAAACAAGAAGAAATAGTAAGAAATAAGCATGAGAAAATAAGACATTGTACTACTTTCAGACAAAAATCACAAGGTGAGCTACTTCACGGTTTGGCCTTTGATATTTGAATCTGCATGGAATCTATAAATAATACCAGCTAAGGTACCTATTTCCCCAGTTAACTCATCTCCTAATCAACTTATTTTTAGTGAAATTTCTTAAATATATATCTTAGCTATTAAATTTTTTTATATTATGTTGTATTTCTTATCCAAGTGATTAAACTAAAAAAGGTTTTTTGTATAATATACGTTGCTAATATTCCAAGTTCATGATCGTCTCGTACTCATCTTCAAATCAATATTCACTATTCACAATATATAAATAATGAAAATTCAATACCTATTATATTATATAGACTCAAATTATAGAACTAGGAAAACAGAGAAGAAAGTAGTCGTTGGAATAAGAAAAAGGCCAAATTAAAGCCTATATATATACTAGTTGATGAAATATATGAGTTGAAGTGCATTAAATTAAGTTTTTCAAGCGTATTTATCTTTTTGAATTCTTTAAGTTCTAGTTAAGTAGTTACCATCCATCCTGCTCAGATCAGATTCATACTGTCCATTTTCATTTAATTCTAAATGATATAGTGTTTTGTTTTTTAAGTTCTAGTTATTATCATCCAGTTCACTTGGATTCAAACTGTTGATTTTATGTAACATATTTTTGTAATTTTTTTTTCAAGTTCTGGATTGTTTTATGTGACAAGACAATCTGGTCCCCTCCATGTGGCAACAAAATTTCTCATTGATTTCTAATTTCAAATGCACTTTTTTTTTTGGATTGCACATAATATAATGTGCATTTTTTATTCAGTTTGCGCATTTAACTTGTCTTACACTAAAAATAAAACGACTTTTAGCAACGACTATCCAAGTCGCCATTGAAGGGTTTTCAGTGGGGACAAGCTATCGCTGCAAATACAACTATCACTTATAGTTTTGGTAGCCACATTTCTATGGCGTCAAAACGAATGCTGCAGCTAAAAGTGGGGTATAACCAAAACATATGGGCAGGATTTCATTTTAGAAATATTTGAACCCTTTGTCCAAACTAAATGCGATAATTAACAATCTAACATTGATACAAATGAATCAAATAATGTGAGATTTTTATTTTATGAATTTGAGGAGAAATGACACTCTGACACATGTCACAAACCATAATCCTCTTGGTCCAGGGAAATCCACCACATAGTGCCACGATTCCAATCCACCAGCTAACCTTTTTTCAAAACTTCATTTTTACTTGTCAACTATCATGCTCACACATATATATAGCACATACATTTGAACGTGGGGATTCAATTCCAGAAACTGCAAATTAGAAACTATTGTGATCTAGGATTGAAAATTCATACGCAGAGCAATCACGATTTTAAGAATTTCCTCAAACAAATTTGTCTATCAAACTTGATCAGAGCAACACATTTTTTTTTCATACGCAGAGCAAACTCCCAGACATGATCAGGCAGTAACAAAATTCATACGCAGAGGGCAGAGTAAACATGATCAGACAGTAACATTTTTTTTTTCCCGAAAATCTCGGATTTTGTCTACCAAACTTTGTAATTTCTTTCAAACTCCCAGAGAAACAAATGGGAAAAGGAAGAAAACTTACCTCAACACTGAAACTTGCGGTGAGGCGCCTTGAAGAGAACAAGAGGACGAAGAGGTCGAGCAATGGAGGAAGCAAGGTCGAGAGGGAGACGCCGAGACGGGAGTGTCGAATGGTCAAGTGAGAGGCGGCCAGCATAGAGCAAAAGTAGACAATAGTCTTTGTGAGAAAAAATATAAGATAGTTGATGTGCGTTTGACAAAAAAACAGTGGTGTATTTTTATTTAAAATTATATTATAATATAAGTATTATTTTCATCTTTCTATATCTTCAATTTTCACCAGGGGAGTCCATGTTTCAGACTTCTTGATGACTTCCTATTTTTAGCAAATTTACGATATATTTTGATATATTTAGGAAGTCATCAATGCTAAATTGAAGAGATTTTGTTGAGATTTTAAGGGATATCAATCTAGATGCATTGTTAGTAGGTTTCAATTTAAAATAAATTTTGAGCTTAGGAAATAAGTAATAATAATGAGAAGCTTTCTAAAAAAGAAAAGAAGAAATAAAAATTTATTTTTTCATTATTATTATTATTATATAATTCCTTTTCTTGTTCAATCAGAGGAAGCACGAGACAATCAATATAATTGATTTATTCCCAATTCATTGTTTTGGCAACTTTGGGAATTAAATAGACGTGATCTCCAAGCAATTAAGAGGATATGCAATCAACCAAACTCGGTGGCCCCACGCAAGAAAAATAGAAACAAAATCAATTGCCTGATCTAGTGGAATTGATTACAAGATATGAGATATCTTTTTAATAAGAAAAGGAGAATCAGTGACCAAAGACCTAAATTATAAATAGGGAGGCAAAGACAAGCAAGAAGAGGAGGAGATCGAGAGGCGCAGAATAAGAAGGAACAAAGAAGCAGAGGAAGAGGAGGAGGAGGAGATCGAGAGGCGCAGAATAAGAAGGAACAAAGAAGCAGAGGAGTAGCAGTTGAACGTTTTGGTTCTCTTCATCATCTCCACGGAAGGACTGTGGAGGCGACGGAGAAGCTTTCTTTCCGCTTTCTCTTTATTCTTTGAACCTGGATTTTATCTCTTTGTTATTGGTTTTATTAGAGCCATGTGTGGCTAGTAGGTTTTACAACATAGAGAATCTATGAACTTGTGGCTAGTAGGTTTCACAACATAGAGAATCTATGAACTTGTTTGGGTTTTAGAGATTATTCCCATGGATTGATTTTGCTTAATTTTATTTCAGTTTATTTAATCCTGTGTTCATTGTTATTGCTTATTGATTGATCACCATTGAGCATGTTTTGGGGATTTAAGGTTGAACTTGGAAGAGGGAATCCTAAATTGACCTTGGGATTAAATAATGTGGAATTAGGTTTAAATCTAATGTGAAATTAGGTTTTAATCTAATTTGTGTCTAGGATAGGAATATACCTAGAAGCTCCACATAATCAAATTAGAGTGAGCCCGATCTAAAATGCATCTTATTTAGTTGTGTGAGGCATTACATAATTAATTAAGATAGGTATATAAATGAACCGGAGGCATTTATAGACATTAATACTCTAGATTAGCTGATTGGGATAAAATCTAAGAAACAAATAAGGGATTAGTGACTCTAGGTTGCTCGTTCATTAGTGTGGTAGTTTCTTTGTTTTAATTTTAATTTCTTTTCTCTTAATTAAATTTAATTTGGTTGCTCAACTTAAACGAAATTATGCTTAACTGAAGTTGTAGGTACTAAGTCCTCGTGGGAACGATACTTTTCTTATCTTTTTATTACTTGATACGGCCCGTGCACTTGTGGAGTTTTTAAGCTATAAAGTTTTGCCCTTTCAAATTAGGTTTTAATCTAATTCCACATTATTTAATCCCAAGGTCAATTTAGGATTCCCTCTTCCAAGTTCAACCCTAAATCCCCAAAACATCCCCAAAACATGCTCAGTGGTGATCAATCAATAAGCAATAACAATGAACACAGAATTAAATAAACTGAAATAAAATTAAGCAAAATCAATCCATGGGAATAATCTCTAAAACCCAAACAAATTCATAGATTCTCTATGTTGCAAAACCTACTAGCCACAGTGGTGATCAATCAATAAGCAATAACAATGAACACAGGATTAAATAAACTGAAATAAAATTAAGCAAAATCAATCCATGGGAATAATCTCTAAAACCCAAACAAATTCATAGATTCTCTATGTTGCAAAACCTACTAGCCACACATGGCTCTAATAAAACCAATAACAAAGAGATAAAAATCTAGGTTCAAAGAATAAAGAGAAAGCGGAAAGAAAGCTTCTCTATCGCCTCCATAGTCCTCCCGTGGAGATGATGAAGAGAACCAAAACGCCTTCCGTGGAGATGATGAAGAGAACCAAAACGCTTAGCCGCTACTCCTCTGCTTCTTTGTTCCTTCTTATTCTGCGCCTCTCAATCTCCTCCTCCTCCTCTTGCTTGTCTTTGCCTCCCTATTTATAATTTAGGTCTTTGGTCACTGATTCTCCTCTTTTCTTATTAAAAAGATATCTCATATCTTGTAATCAACTCCACCAGATCAGGCAATTGATTTTGTTTCTATTTTTCTTGCGTGGGACCACTGAGTTTGGTTGATTGCATATCCTCTTAATTGCTTGGAGATCACGTCTATTTAATTCCCAAAGTTGCCAAAACAATGATTGGGAATAAATCAATTATATTGATTGTCTCGTGCTTCCTCGATTGAACAAGAAAAGGAATTATATAATAATAATAATAATAATAATAATAATAATGAAAAAATAAATTTTTATTTCTTCTTTTCTTTTTTAGAAAACGTCTCATTATTATTACTTATTTCCTAAGCTCAAACTTTATTTTAAATTGAAACCTACTAATAATGCATCTAGATTGATATCCCTTAAAATCTCAACAAAATCTCTTCAATTTAGCATTGATGACTTCCTAAATAAATCAAAATATATCTTAAATATGTTAAAAATAGGAAGTCATCACTTCTCCTCCAAAAGTGTGACTGATTCAAATGCACACGTGTGTACTACCTTGCCTTGCTGCTGGTGGAACGACCGTGGATTCCATTGCTCTCGTAGGATTATGCATTTTAGAAGCCATAATTAATCACCATGTATGCTACTGATTCAACCATGGCTTCAATTACAAATTCAAGTTTGGTGTTTCAGCTTTAGAACCAAAGAAAGTTGCATCTCTGAACGTTATAATTGTACACAGCAACTACACATCTCAACAATGGAATGTTCTCCGAACATTTTACTTTAATTCAAGTTTTTTCTGATGGTATGTTGAACAACAAACTTGTCGCTCCAGGACGATCAGCCCAATTGCCATAACATGCAGAAACGCAACCGTAAATCCGAGCTGTGTGTTTACCTTCTCCTATAAAACTAACAGTAATGGTAGCAGCTAGAGCATTTCGTAGCACCGCATAATTAACAGTCACCGAACCTATGATGCTGCCTATTTTTCGAGATATGACTTCGTCATATACGTCTCCGATGTTGGCAGCGTGCCATGAGATATCTGGATTGATGCCTCTGTGGTCCCGAGAGATTTTGTTCTTATCATCCGTGAGAAGCAACTTGATGGTAACATTTCCGAAGGCAGAGACGGATTTAGATGGCCCAGTCATAGTAATATTATGACCTGGCCTGACGGATTCATACTTGGCCTCGTACGGTTGTAAATATATTCTGTAGATAAACCATTGTCGATTGTAATTGCTGCAAATAGTTTCCCAGGAATCTCTACTATATTGTTGATTTGCACTGAGAAAACCTCCAACTGTGGTACCCCTATAAAATACTGTTCATTAAGGACCATGCGTCTAAGGCCAGTGGGCGTGAACCTAGGACGGAAAAAGGTACCTACTATATTTTTTATTTTCGCTGAGAAAACCTCCAACGGTGTTGCCCTACGGGCCATGGGTATATGTAACCTTTCTCCAATGGGCGTGAACCTAAGGCCCAACAAGATGCCTAGTACTCCTGTAGCTTGTTCAATAGTTCTTATATTGACCAACGGGGGTTGGTACAAGTGGTAAGCAGCTTGTGTCGCATAAGCAAGATCTCGAGTTCGAGCCTTGTGAATGCAAAAAAGCCCCGCTGGGAGATTCACCCACCATAGCCAGGCGTGCAATCCGGTCGGTCGGATTAGTCGGAGCGAAGCTCCTGATACGGATGGGCAACCAAAAAAAAAAAAAAAAAAAAAAAAAAAGTTCTTATATTGGAACGACAGATGGTGGAATTTTTAACCTGTTGTCTTGACGAAACTGAAAAGGTTGTCCTGGAAAAGCATCAGCACGCAACAATGCTGCAGACATAGATTCCCAAGCACGAACTAAGCCCGTCATCCAAGGTTCGATTCGGTCTTCAGTTGTAATACCCGGATAATTATCTATCTGGAATACTATACTTTAGCAAATGTTATCTATTGGAAATAGGTGAATATGTGGTTTTAAAACCTTGTAGGATACTTATTTTATTGTGTAGGGAAATTTCTAATGAAATTAGAGGGATTAAAGTGTGAAAATCCCTAAATGCAATTATGGGCCATGAAATGCCCTGAAAATATTATGATAAATCCCAAGAGGCAATAAAATATTTATTGAAAATTAGGAAGTATGTCGTCTCTAATTTTAGGAATTTTTGGGATTATTTCCTTTGAAAAATAATGAGGCAAAATTAAATATAATTTTGGGGAACATAAATTGCCCTATGATTTTTAATATTTTACATGGAGCATAAAATACCAATGTAAGTAAAATAGTTGTGAGATAATGATTAATCTTAATTAAGAAAATTATCAACAATTAGAAAGTGATTAGTTAGGTAATTAATGGCTAATTATCTAAGCTTGGACAAAAGAACCAATAGGGAGAATTTTTAAAGATAATTAAAGTAAAAAAAAAAGGGGAGGAATGATATTTTCAAGAAAAAGAAAGGGAAAAAAAAGAGGAAAAAGGAAAAAAAAGAAATAAAAAAAATAAAAAAAATAAAAAAAGAGAAAGGAAAAAAATAATAATAAAAATAATAATAAAAAATAAAATAATAATAATAAAATAAATAATAAATATCATGATATTTGTATTATTATAATAATATAAAAGAGATATTTGTGGAAGAACCGGTTGGATAAATGAACCGATAAATTAAATCCTATCTAAAACCATGAACTAAGTTTCTTAGGTCGGACAAATTACAAACAAGTGAATTTTTGTCCGAGAAGTCGGTGTTAGCGGAAGTCATTTCCTAGAATCGGGCGAATAAGGGACCGATGAGAAGATATTTTTGTAAATAAAGGCGAGATAAGAAAAGTGAGAACCGATGGAAAATAAATCATAACTCAAAATCCTTGAACTAAGTAATAAACAATTGGACATATTATGAACCAGTGAATTTTTGTCTCGAAGTTAGTGTCACCAAGTAATTTCCGTAATCAGAAGCGGCGTTCGGCTTAGAATCTTCGGGTTACGGAATGCCCTTAATGGGATCAAAAATTTAGTTAACTCAAATATTTCCGAAGAGGAAGAATAAAGCTTCAGGGCTGTGTTCCCGGATTTTTGAGATTTTGCGGAATTACACCGAACAGGGAACTTTATCGGTAGAAGTTCATAAAGCACATGGGTGACATCACCTTGATGACATCATGATGAGGTAAGGAGATGTGTTGTATGGTGGAGATGATGCCTTGTGTCCAAGCTAGATCCAACGGTTGAGATTCGGTATGATAAAGCATGAATAGTGCACCAAAATCTTCTATAAATAGGTCTTCCCATTTCACTTCATTCCTCACCAATTCACAATTTCCTAGAGAGAGGTTAGAGAGAAGTGAGAGCAAGGAGGAGCTCGGAAAAGGAGTAGCGAAGTCTTTGGGTAAGTTCTTCTGGTCCCTGGTCTTAAGCTTTGGTAGTTCCTTCGGTAGTTATAGTAGAAATGCTAGATTAATCTTTAATCTTCCAAGTTAGTTTAGATATCATGTTTTAGGGATAAATATGATATTTATTATTGGAGATAGAGATATGTCAAAATTTTGGAAGATTAGAGTTAAAGTAATGAAGTTACGCGAAATTACCCGATTAGAGTCGGGGTAAAATGGTAATTTGGGACTAGAATGTCCGGTATAATGTTGACCATTGATTAGAAACGTTATCATCCTTATAGGATATCTGTAATCACTTACCATCGTTGTACCGTTGTCGTCTCATTGTCCAACGTCTTCGAAGTTCCGTCAACGAAGGTACGTTCGCGTCTTTATAACACTAACTCGATGTTTATTGTATGCGTACATGTGCTATGTGTATGGTATATATATATGATTGTTGTGTTCATCGACTAAGACTTACATACGTGGTTATGTATTGTAGCATACGTGGTTATGTTACATACGCGTTATTATCTTACATACGTGGTTATGTATTCTTTGTAGCATACGTGGTTATGTTACATACGCTGTTATTATCTTACATACGTGGTTATATATTTCTAATCATACATCTGTTATTGTTATTATGCTTGCTGGGTGTTGGGATACGTTTGCTTGGTGCGAGGTGCTAGGTGCGAAACGATTGTTAAGTGCGAAACGTATGCTAAGTGCGACATATCCACCGGGGGGCGTGTGTGCTATTGGGATAAGTTTGTTTGTATGCTCATATACTTGTCTATGTTGTATATGTAAACATGAGGTTAACCGTTACACGAGGTTCATGGGTATTGAACCTCGGCTCATAGCGTCGGTCGGGAGGACCGAGGATCGAGGAGAAAGGCAAGCGGCACGCACGGGACTCACCAAGACTTTCCACTTTTGTTATTTACTTTTGAAAACACTCGGTATAACTTACCGCTACGTAATCAGCCGGACTTACGGCATTTTGAATACAAATATCGATTACTCAATCGCTCCGATGCTCTACTCTGATGAAAAAAAAAATTTATACTGCTTTTGAAAATGGGATGTTACATCAGTGGCACGAGAAGTACCAGGCCTGTTGTCAAAACCTTGGGATATAGTTAAACACTGGAATGAGCCTGGTTGCTTCAGAAATCATCATAATCACAACAACTAGACTACGTGCCCTATTCTTCCTGACTTGTGTTACAGCAAGTTCATCTATAGCATCTACTAGACTGTGGACCCCAACGCTCATCTCTTCGATTGACTGACCAGCAGCGTTTGCTAATCACAGGAGCGACCTCTGAAATTTAGGAAGTTGGTCCCATGCATGTTCGGTAATTAGATGCACAAGTTGCCCGTTTTCGTTCCGGTGGTCGAACTCTTACCACTGGTTCAACGGGTTAATGTTTTCATCGACTGGGACGTAGCCAAGCAAGTAGAGGTTGTCCGATCGAAACCTGAACCTCACGGAATGATCATTGGTCCGTAATATCAAGTCAAAGAATCGAGTGGGTGGATTCTGTCGAACAGCAAGAACAGGACGATCGTGGGAAACTCTCTCTCGCAATCGTCTTCGCAGTTCCTCAATCAAACCTAGATAACCGAAATAGTCCATGGTCTCAACGTTCAACGGATCCAAGTCACCCAACGTAGAATCCACCTTCGTTGTGCGTATAAGTTAATTTGCTGCAATAATTCAAAGCCAACAGAAAAGAGACGTCAGTGATATTGAACTGTCCTAATCAAGTATTCATATCAGAAAACAAGAAGAAATAGCAAGAAAATAAGACATTGTACTACTTTTAGACAAAAATCCCGAGGTGAGCTACTTCACGGTTTCTCCTGGCCGCCTCCTGGGAATGGGATTCCCAGCCTATCCAAAGGGGGAGCTCTTCCGCGATTTGGACGGTCCCGATCTTATTTTTTTTACTTTCTATTTTTTTTTAAAAAAATATTTTAATGAGTATTTAATCTAAAATAAAGACAATTTCTCAACTAAAGTTTTTCCAGATTTTTTTATGCAAAATGCAGCAGTTAAAAAAAATAAAATGCGACCGTCCCGATTACATCCGACAAACCTAGATGTGCCAAGCACCAAAACCAGTTCCTCCGGCCTGTGATATTACTTGAGAGTGCATGGAATCTATAAATAATACCAGCTAAGGTAACTACTTCCCAAGTTAACTCATCTCCTAATCAACTTATTTTTAGTGAAATTTCTTAATTAAGTCATATTCTTAGCTATTAAAATAATTATATTATGTTGTATTTTTCCTGTGACTCACATACGTACAATACATCCATCACTCATACTAATTTTAAAATACTTCATTCGAAAACGATGTTATTTTTTAGAAGTTTTTTATTTTAGTGAAATTTCTTATTTATATTTTCTTAGCTATTAAAGTTTTTTATGATATGATGTCTTTTTTATCGAAGTGGTTAAACTGAAAAAAGCGTTTTTGTATAATAAACGTTGCTAATATTCCAAGTTCATGATCGTCTCGTGCTCATCTTCAAATCAATATTCACTATTCACATTAATGAAAATTCAATACCTATTATATTATATAGACTCAAATTATAGACATAGGAAAAAACAGAGAAGAAAGCAAGGGAAGTATTCGTTGGGAAAAGAAAAAGGCCAAATTAAAGCCTACACACACACACTAGCTGATGAAAAATATGAGTTGAAGTGCATTAAATTACATTTTTTAAAGTGTATTTATTTTAATGAATCCTTTAAGTTCTACTACTCCTAAATTATAGAACACTTTTGTAGTAGTTAAGTAGTTACTACCCATCCAGGTCAGATCAGATTCATACTGTTCCTTTTCATTTAATTCTAAATAGTTTAGTGTTTAGTTTTTTAAGTTCTAGTTATTATCGTCCAGTTCAGTTGGATTTAAACTGTTGTTTTTATTTAACAGTACTTCATATTAGTAATTTTTTTTTAATAAAAAAAAAAAAACTTCTGGATTGTTTTATCGGTTAAGATAATCTGGTCCCCTCCATATGGCAACAAAATTTCTCATTGACTTTTAATTTCAAATGCACATTTATTTGGATTACACATAATATAATGTACGTTTTTTAATCAATTAGCTCATTTAATTTGTCTTAATATATAATGAATAATTTGTCTCTGGTCTCTTGTTCAAAGAAACTGAATATACTTCCAAAATATAGCGGCATCACTTGACAGGCTTTCATTTAATTTGTCTTTGTTTAATGCAAACTTGCAGTTAAATCTAGTGGCGGAATCCATCTGTGAATTAACTACTAGAATAATATTAAAGCTAGTTTTTCATGAACAAAATGAAAGTATACAATTCGGCATTTTCTTCCTCCCGCAATTCATCATTCGTAATCTGTCTATATATAGACAACTCATCTTGCAAGTTGTTTTCATTACGTATATGAAGTTTTTTCCCCCGTGACGTACGTACATTACATCCGTCACTAATACTAATTCTAAAATACTTCATTAGAAAATGATGTTATTTTTTACAAGTATTTTATTTTAGTGAAATTTTTCACGTGTATTTTCTTAGCTATTAGATATTTGTATAATATTATTGATAATTGAGTTTGATATTGGGTTTGTAATCGAATGATTGTGTTTTGGATTTAGAAGAAGTCCAAGGGTCAAGGGGTTTGATTAATTATGGTTTGATTTGTAAAGTAATGAAAACAGTTCTATTATCCATGATAAATTTTAAACGACTAGTCTATTTTTTTCTGTCATGGATTGATATTTGCAGTGATTTAAATCATTTATTACTATGGTAGTATTTTTAAATGGTTAGTTAAACTCTTTTTCTACCATGGTTAACTTTTAAAAGATAAGTTGTAACCTTTTATACTATAGTAGACCTTCGGATTATATCATAATATTGTTTATTATCAAAAGATTTGATTAACTGTACGGAGAATCAAATTTTAAGGGTAAGATTATACACCTAAGGCCTTTGAGACTAAAAAGAAGTACAAACCCAGTCCTGTCAAATAGCTTATGTTATTGTAATAGAGAGATAACATTTACATATACCTATACCCAGGACTATAAATTGATTTGGAATGATTATGCTGAGGGACAAAGGAAGAAGTAGTGTTTCAATAGGTCCATGGGTAGGCCAAGGCGGGAAATCCATGGAGTGATACAGCAAGCAAAGGTATAAGCCAAATAAGCATCAAAGGAGAATCAAACATCAAGTCCATATCTTTCCAAGACACAAGTGGTCTTGATTCAGCAAAATTTGGTGGCAACAGCCCCAATGACACTCATGAAAGGAAACTGTAAGCCATCAGTACTTCTTTAATCACGTTCAGACCCTAAAAGTGTTTATTTTTACAAATTGAAACAAAATTTGTCTCACATGCTTACCTCATATAACGTAAATCATAATTGAAAAGTTACTTATAAATGCTTCAACCACTATTCCAAACAAACACTTGACTTATTTTGTTTTAATTTGTGTGTGTTTATTACTCCCTCCGGTCTTAATTATAAAAACACTTTTGTAATGCAAGTTGCACTACAAAAGTGTTTCAATAATTAAACTAAAGGTAGTATATGATTTGCAGGTTCGTATTGACCAGCGTCGAACCCCTCCTATTCTTTCCCAATCCCTCATCACCACCGTCGACGTTGACTTCATCTAAGGGCTGAAACGAACTAATATCCATAAGTGGGACGTATGGGGATTTTGCCGCTTTATTATCGATCGCAAGTTAAGAACAGGAGGGAGAGTGAGTTTGTGTTATATGAACGAATATAAAATATTGATTGCCTCTTTGAATCCAGCTGCAAGACTCGTGATTGATAAGTTGTGCTTCAATATAATGCTTCATACATTTTAGGCCATAAACATCTGGATGTGGAAGTGTTCATTAGTTTTCATAGTCCTTGCTTTAATTTGATTCTACTTGATGGTTGTATTCTATTCATAATTCCGTATGGCCACTTTGTCTTCCCACCAACAGCCGCTTAATTTCAAAATATCGCTATCTAGTTAGTTAATTTGTTTAAATTTATAATTTTCATCCAAGCAACACTTTCCTTTTGCCATTGACATCTCTCAACGAGAGGGAACCGTTTTGGATGCTCATCAATAGAATATCACACCTCTTTTTTGAGGCATTATCCTGCAAAAATGTCGGCACTTCTCTTCCAGCATATAATTCAAACTTTGATTTTTCATATTGTGAGGGGCTAACCCCTTCCATTAGACGCTAACTCCTTCCGTTAGACCCAACCCCATTGGTTTTGCTTTCCTCTAACTGAATATATCATCTAAGTCACCTCTAAATTTTCATGTGAGCCATTTCATCATGGGCTTCTGGGAGGCCCATTATTTTCCGCTATTGCCATCACTGCAGTTGCCTCGACATGGCCCATGTCATCACGACCCACCTCATGGTTCATTATCGTCGTCCGAAAAAGGTGCAAATAACTATATTCTGTACATAGGCCCAAATTGCATAAAACAGAGGGACTCGGCTTTCGTCCGATTCATTTTCCATCCGCTGCGCTTCGCTGCAGTAAAAACGCCACCGTTTTGTGGCAAAAACACACTGTTCCTTTTTCTTTTTCTTTGAAAAATAGTATTTACCATCCTGTAGTGTTTTTTAAGTACCAGTTAATATCCTGAAATATTTTTAAGATCCTAAGATACTTTAAGATACTTGAAAAAAATTTTAGGGTATTGACTGGTACTAAAAAGATATTTCAGGATATTGACTAGTATTGAAAAAATATTTTAAGGTACTGACTAGTATTTCAAAATACTTCATGATCTTTAAAAATTATTTTACGATCTTAAAAAAAATAGTATTCACCATCTTGTAGTATTTTTTAAATACCAGTCAGTGTCCTGAAATATTTTTTAGTACCATTCATTATCTTGTAGTATCTTCTTAGTATCAACAAGATTGATTGATACTACGAAGATACTACAAGATAATGAATAAGTACTAAAAAAATATTTAAATCGACCGACTTAAAAAAAATACTATAAGATGGTGAATACTATTTTTCCAAAAAAAAAAAAAAAAAAAAAAAAAAAAAAAAGGAACATTGTGTTTTTGCCACAAAACGATGGCGTTTTTACTGCAGCGGAGCACAGCGGATAAATAATGAATCGGACGAAAGCTGAGTCCAAAACAGATACAGAAAGAATGTCATGGGGAAAATGGGCTAAGTTGCATTATGAAAAGTTTGCATTAAATTCTGTGTAAGTGTAAATCCAAAAGAAGTTCCATAAAATAAATATTTTTAAAAGTATATTTTCAAGTGAATTCTTTATGTTCTAAGTACCCCACCAAAACTAAAGTGAGATGGTTAAATCATTAATTTTCTTTAAAAATCAAATAAATTTCTTATTTTTCCCAATTTATATATATATATATATATATATATATTTTTTTTTTCAAATTTTGCATTACATTATACCTGATAGTTAATGACTTTAACCAAGTGACCTATAATAAACATCATTCATCTCTTTTGGAAAATAACTTATCCTTGATAGACAATCTATAAATACTTTTATAAGTATTCTTTAAACCTAAAAACATTATGGCCTTGTTACCCAGGGATATCATTTGGATTCGGATTTTTTTTTTAAAAAAATAATAATAATAAATCTAACAGCATGTTTTAAATGAGACTCTTGTATTTCGGTGACGAGAATCTGATCCCCTCCTCGCAGCAATAAGTGCGCGTGAGTTCCTGTTCCATTCATCAATCAATCAACGCGGATGATATTAAATTGAATACCTCTAATACGGACTGGCAGTTTCACACACCTGATCCCTTTATTTTCAGGTCAAAGAATCGAGTCGGTGGATTCTGTCGAACAGAAAGAACAGGACGATCGTGGGAAACTCTCTCTCGCAATCGTCTTCGCAGTTCCTCAATCAAACCTAGATAACCGAAATAGTCCATGGTCTCAACGTTCAACGGATCCAAGTCACCCAGCGTAGAATCCACCTTCGTTGTGCGTATAAGTTAATTTGCTGCAATAATTCAAAGCCAACAGAAAAGAGACGTCAATGATATTGAACTGCCCCAATCAAGTATTCATATCAGAAAGCAAGAAGAAATAGCAAGAAAATAAGACATTGTACTACTTTTAGACAAAAATCCCGAGGTGAGCTACTTCACGGTTTGGCCTGTGATATTTGAGAGTGCATGGAATCTATAAATAATACTCCCTATAGGAGCACTTTACCAGAATTTGGAGAGATTAAGGAAGGGAGTTAAATTAGTTAATTATGATTATTTTCCTAAAATACCCTTTCTTAAAATTTAAAATGACATCATAGAAAAATTTGTTGAATAGGAAGGCCCGCTTAACACAGTACCCTGCGAAGTTATACGTCTTCTATCTTCTCGTATCATCATCAGCGTATTTGCAAATTGCCATTTCAAACGATAAAAGCAGCTTTTCAACCTGATCTTTTTTAATGACTTTTTAGGTTTTGTGTGTATATTATACCTCCGAAATGGTATAAAAAGCTTATATATATATATATATATATATATATATATATATATATATTATACCAAGTGATATTGAAGTTGTCTTTAGCAATTCAATTGTAAAAGTATATTTTTCAAAATCAATCACTTTACGTATAGTTACGAAAATATTTTTAAAAAATATTAAATTTATTTTATTTAAAAATAAAAAAGAAAGTATAATCTCTCACTTGATACAATATAAAAAAATGTTGTTAAATTAATTATTGTGGAGGAAGTATTAGTAAGGGTGATATGGAAAAAATATGACCAAAATTGCTCAAAATTATTTTATTAAAAACAGTATAATTGAGGTGTATATGACATTAATGAGTTGCAAGTATTACTTACTTTATAAAATATATAGGTATATTATTAAATTATTATTGTCTTTAATTATTATTGAGAAAGTATAGATAGGGGTATTATAGGAAAAAATTGACAAAAGTTAAAATTTGCTCTTATAATTAGGACCAAAACCAACTCCAAAATTTGCTCTTATAATTAGGACCGGAGGGAGTATCAAATAAGATAACTACTTCCCAAGTTGACTCATCTCCTAATCAACTTATTTTTAGTAAAATTTCTTAATGAAGTACATGTTCTTAGCTATTAAAATATTAATATTAAAGATCTTGTAGCCTAGTGGTATGGGTGCTCTCCAACTAGTAGGAGGTTGTGGATTCGATCCCACTCGTTGTAATTCAGCGTCATTAGTGCCTCACCGCCTTTGTAATTCAAAAAATTATTTATATTATGTTGTATTCACATACGTACATTACATCCATCACTAATACTAATTCTAAAATACTTCATGCGAAAATGATGTTATTTTTTAGAAGTATTTTATTTTTGTGAAATTTCTAACGTATATTTTCTTAGCTATTAAAGTTTTTTTTTTATAATATGATGTATTTTTTATCCAGGTGATTAAACTGAAAAATGCGTTTTTGTATAATATACGTTGCTAATATTCCAAATTCATGATCGTCTCGTGCTCATCTTCAAATACACTCAAATTATAGAACTAGGAAAACAGAGAAGAAAGCAAGGAAAGTATAGAAAAAGGCCATATTAAAGCCTATATATATATATATATATATTGTCCTAATTATAGGAACACTTTTGTAGTGCAATTTACACTACAAAAATGTTCCTATAATTAGAACTGGAGGGAGTATATATATATAGACACACACACATACTAATTGATGAAAAATGAGTTGAAGTGCATTAAATTAAATTTTTTAACCGTATTTATTTTATTGAATTCTTTAAGTTCTAGTTAAGTAATTACTATCCATCCAGGTCAGATCAGATTCATACTGTTCTTTTTCATTTAATTCTAAATAATATAGTGTTTTTGTTTTTTAAGTTCTAGTTATTATATCATCCAGTTCAGTTGGATTCAGACTGTTGTTTTTATTTAACAATACTCTATTTTAGCAAATTTTTTAAAAGTTCTGGATTGTTTTATCTGATAAGACAATCTGGTCCGCCCTCCATATGGCAACAAATTTCTCATTGACTTTTAATCTCAAAATGCTCAATTTTTTGGATTACATGTCTTATAATGTACGTTTTTTAATCACTTAGCGCATTTCATTTGTCTGAATATATAATGAATAATTTGTTTCTTGTCCCTTGTTCCAAGAAACTGAATACTTCCAAAATTACACACACAAAATTGTCAATTCGTAGTAAATATGTAGCCCGGTTGAAAAAACCGTTGCAAATATGAGACTTCAGACCGAAAACCACTACAAATTTATCACAAAACAACTCACACCAAGATGTGCCCTAGTTAGGAACGAACTTTGTAGCGGTTATCACTAAATAACCGCAATAAAATATGGCGCCACGCTCGCTCAATTTTGTATTGGATATTTTGTAGCGGTTTCATTTGATAAACCACTACAAATGTGGTGCCAGCTAGCCACGTTATGGAGTGAAAGAGGTGGCAGATTAAAAAAAGAAAAGAAAAAACACTACAGAAATCAAAGAGTGAATTTTTGTAGTGATTGTACATACAAACTGCTACAAAATACAAAGAGTCTTGTACATTTGTAGCAGTTAAAATTAATAACTGTTATAAAATGCAAATAGCACTACTACAAAAAGGGGTTATGATGTCCCTTTTTTTCACTTTTTAACGTCTTTTTTCAGTGGGTCACCTATCTGGGAGGCATAGTCTTGTATATTTTTTCACTAATGAAGGCAAAAATTGGGTTTGTGTGGCTTCTTTATAAAAGTCTCTCCATCCATTTTGAGTGTCTGGTTGTTTGAAATTGAGCTTTGTCCTAATATATTGTTAGAAGTGGGACGGATTGAAAGATATGTTTATTTTTCACTTAACAGAACTTTTGAATCCTAATGAAAGGGTCTGTCAAAAGTCTGCATTAATGTTTACTTAGTATCTTCATTCATTTTCTGTGCCTTGTATTTAGTATGGTCTCTGTTTTCTTTTTCTTTTTTTTCTTTTTTTTCTTTTTTTGGTACTGTGATGTATTATTGACTAGAGGTTCCTGTATATAGTTACTTATTTGAATTTTCATTTTCCCGAGTTAGGGCGATTCTCCGTCAATTTAGTCGTAGGAGAGAAGCGGATGTTTACTCGAATTGCAAAAGGTACATCACTACAATGTTCATTACATCTAGCACTACTACAAAATACTTAAAAGACGACCTAAAAAAGACCCAATTAACGTCCTTATTCTTAGGGACGTTGGGGAGAGTGTAGTAGTAAATTTCCATATGAGGAGACTGAAATGGGTTCGGGTCGCCTCATATTTGGCGACTGAAAGGTGTTCTGTGTCGCCTCATACTGTCATATGAGGCGACTGAAATGGTTTCGTCGCCTCATATTTGGCGACTGAAAGGTGTTCGGTCGCCTCATACCCGAAACCATTTCATGTCGCCTCATATGAGGCGACCCGAAATGGTTTCGTCGCCTCATATGAGGCGACTGAAATGGTTTCGTGTCGCCTCATTGCTCATATGAGGCGACTGAAATGGTTTCAGTCGCCTCATTCCTCATATTAGGCGACTGAAATGGTTTCGGTCGCCTCATATGAGGCGATGAGGCGACTGAAACCATTTCAGTCGCCTCATATGAGCAATGAGGCGACGTGAAACCATTTCGTCGCCTTAATGTATTTTTTTTTTTTAAATGTGCTTGCTGTTTTGTTTGGCCAATTTGCTGCAAATGCTTCACAAAATAATTAAGCGCATATCTGACTATATATTATGTATGTGCATTCCATCAAGAATACCACGGTTCAATAAGAAAATTGTAAAAGTGACTTCAACAAAAGAATTGGCTACACATACAAGAGAAGGACAATATATATGTTCTAATCATGTCAACAAAATCAATCAAATTCACAACTTAGCTTCCAACATAACCATGAGGATGCAAGAATGTAAGAAGGCAAGTTCGAAAGTCACTTAAGAAGGCGATCGAAACTTTCAAAGAACTTCAACAACAAAAAAAAAGAATGTATGACCTAGATTTTGGTTACTAAAACTAGACCAAAAACAACAAACAAAGCACCACCATGACAACAAATTTTTCTCACATTTGGAGGCAATTAATCTCCAAAATTTCACAACAGCTTTCACAATTTAATGCAGCAATTAGATAGCATCAACATTCCCTTCAATTGGCAAATAACACTGATATGCGACAAGAGGCAAATATATATAGCGAAATGACTTTTGAACACGAAGCTTAACAGAATTTCAAGGTTTCGGCTAAAGTGAATGAGAGCCACCTAGTAATAATCACAAGTACCACACAAGCAAATCAAACACCTCCCAAGCAAAAAGCACACATAAAACTTTCAAAAATCGCTTATGATGGTATGATTCAACAAAATTCTCAAGTCTTGGTTATTGGAAAATCAAATGCGGTAAAGGTGTAATGGCAAAATCAAACCTCATATGACAATGATCTATTTCCAGAATTAAACAAGTGATCTAACCTCATATTCACAGCAATTAAAGTGGCAAATTCAAGAGCAAAGACAAATAATTTACGTAAAACCGATGTCATCACGGCTTAATAAGTTTCACAATGACAATCACCCTAACAAGTAATGACTTGCCTATATATTCACATTGAGCCATGTTCAAGAAGATATCTAGCCATCATGTCTCGAATCGAATCGATGTCATCCCGTGAGTACGGATCCTCGCATTTAAAAACCGTAAATTGGAAAACAAGGTATAATTAACAACCGAAGTACCACAACAAAAAATATCATCATTTGAGGATAACGGAGCATTACGTACGTTTTGCAAGCCGGTAGTACGTCCGGCGAAACGATAGATTGCATCCAATTGATAACGTAGTATCCGCACTCGGTGTTCCCTGGTTGGTGGTGGCACTATAAATAAAAAACAAATTGTTAAACGTAAAGCTACGTGTCTCGTAAAAAACTTGAATTGAAACTACTTACCTTCGGATAAAACCACTTCGGTCCACCCCGCTCCCGTGCTCCGACAATCTGCTATATGTCCTAAGACCACTATCATTAAAATGGAAATTAAGACATGAAAACAATTCATTTAAAAAAAGAATCGATGATTTAGACAAAAATTTACTTACTCAAAGAAACATGGTTTTGATATCCTCGGTTGGCCACCTATGGAATCGAACCAATAACATGCGTTCTTGGCGGGACAAACAACGCACAGGTCCAATGAGCACTACAACATATACATATTAATATTAAACTAAGATAAAAAAGCATTTTTTCCTTAAAAATCTTATATAGGCAAAAAAAAAAAATACGCACCCTTCATGTATTGGCGCTAGATAACAAGACGATTTTATGTCGCCCATTGTTAAACCAACATAAATGGCCCTCCCGGCTAAGATATTGCGAGCGAAGCCGTGGATCCGTGACATAAGAATCCATACGAATCCAATAGGTCTCCCTTTTTGCGAGATGTCGTGGCGTACACTACGATCGAAATAAAATGATAAGTGTTGTTGAATATATTAAACAAAAAAAGAGTATTGACATAATTAAAGGGTAAAAAAAAAAAAAACTTACAAGATTGCAAGTTGAAGCCACTTTGTATATCTAAACAGTCCATATGCATAAACTCGTCAAATCTTTCCCGTCAATTGATATCGGATATGTCTTGTCCGCACCGACAATGCCGGGAGGCATCTCGCAAGCCGATAGAGACGATGTCCCGGTAGAGCTCTCGCAGCGTTGATAAGTATGGAAATCTGCCCAGCTTGTTCATGCTATGAAAACATAATAAACAAATTATGAGTGGGTTAGCAATGAAAATCAATCTTAAACCCTACTCATCGTCAATCGCAATGTATTTGTTACCATTGGAGGTGTCGTCCCCACCTCAATAAGATGATGCGGCCAAAGGATGAACGATGTGGTGGCAGCGTCTAGCGTGCGAACCTCCTCATCAACAATCGGGATGGCGGTCTTTTCTTCCCCCTCTCGCACACTTGTCAGAGTCACCCTACGTTGGTCTTGTGGAATTTGCATATGGTGCGGTGTGTGGTTTGTTACGGGTAAACAAGACCATCTCGCAACAATCCGCCGGTGTGGGTCATCCAAATATAGGCGGCGGGGTTGTCCCCCGTGGAGTGTGAGAAGGCTCGCCGGGCTCGTCAATAAGTACATCCGGAGAGTGATGAGAAGGTTCGCCAATAGGTACATCGGAGCGTGAAAACTTTCCTTCTTTGCTTGGGAAGGCCGGGGATTCCTCGTTTGAAGGTTGCGTATTTACCTTCCCTTGTATCATCTCCCTCATTTCACCCCGTAGTTGTGCCATAACCTCATCTACGAGGACGCTCGAATTTTGGCTACAAGCCGAGGACTAGGGTTGTCATCGTCATGCGAACAACTCGAACGCCGTCCAAAGTATTTCGCGACACTAACTCCCTCGGCTCCCCACGAACAAAGCATCAAGGTAATCGGGCTTCCCAATCGCCGTGGACAAAATGTCCATCCGTGTACCGGCGTGAATGAACCTTGGCCTTTCTTGCTCAAGCACATCTTGTATCATAGGATTTTTCATAAATATTAACTAATTAAACTCTAAAAATATGAAACAATTGAAGCTATTTAATACTTCTAATTTAACTACTTACAATCTTTGAAGCAACCTCGGCCACATCTTCATTTATGTATTTCTCGCCCTTCATCCTCGCGGCTATCCATTTTTTGTGGCGAGGAGGACGCTCGAGGGCTGGATAACGGTGGAGGGATCGGATTGAGCAGCTTCCTTCATTTTCTCGCAACTCTTCTTCCATCGACCTCCGTTCAAGCTTCTTATAGCCACCCCTAGACATGCAATGCGGATACTTATTTCTCGCTTGCCTCTCCCTATTGGCTCGACTTTTTCCCCGTGACACGAAAACAAATAAAACGAGCCTTCGATGTCAAATAGATTCAAATAAAAGATAAGATATGAAAGAAATTTTACAAGAAATTCAGGATTCTGGCGTGACGCCACAAACTCCCTCCAGTCCTTTGGACTAATGTAATCATAGTCCTGACATGGGTCCTTGTCCCTCTTTGCCCCTCGAATATACTTTCTAGTGAGCTTGTTCTTAAAGTCTTTCCAACGTATACGAACCTCGCCCATCCAATGCTTGTTCATGGCCTTATTGTTAGGCACATCATACGTTTTTCAAGGTAAAAGAGAAGATATGAAAGAAATCAAGTGATAAAACTAAAGATACAAATGCATAAGATATCGAAAGTGAGATACCAAAAGTTGTGCCCAGATCAACTCCATCGTTTTAGCGGAACCAACTTCCAATGAGAGAATACAATGCGAACTTTGCTTCGAGCCAGATAGCCTACGTAGCTAATGAAATTGTCTTCCTCTGGACCAATTGGTTTCATATTGGCATCGAACTCCACATGCAGCCTCTTTTTCTGACCGCCACGACGTGCAATTAACGCACCCATATGTGTGCTACCTCTACCCCTTCTCACCACCGGTACATCATTCCCACCATCACCCGATGACTCGTCGAGCTAGACATATTCCCTGTTCATCAAAGACAAATGAATAATGTTAGATAGGGTTATCATTAAATAATAAACGAATGAATAAAATGAACTAACATGTTAAACCCGTACAAAAATAACATAGGACTTTCTCATAACTTAAGATCTTACTTTATATGGTTTCCCATATTCCTTCGAATGATCCTTCCTTGGAGCATATTCTTCATCATCTACCAATTCTACTTCACGTGTTGTCGGTGGATTTGTTGTGAAAGGGAGTGTATCGTCCGGTTCAAGGATTCTTCACCATACGTCTGTTTTTTACTTTGAAGTACAATGGACATTTTGTTATTTGCGGGGGTCTGTAACATAAAACACTTGTTTCGCCTTGGCTTGCTAGAATGAATGGCTCGTCTCTATGACCAAGTCTTTGAAGATCAACCGAGACAAATCCAAATTTAGGATCTATTACAACAAAGATTATTGTTAACCCACTTGCATTTAAATAAAGCAACTTTGAACTTGGTGTAGCTCATCTCCCATATTTCTTCAATAACTCCATAATAGGCCATAGATGCTAACACCGGGTTTTTGTCTTTCGAACTCGAAAAGTGCATGGATTCAAATCTTCAACCATCACCCCACCGTTTTGCATAGAACTCCCGTCATCTTGGTCTTTTGTGTAGAAAGAATATCCGTTGATATCATAACTTTGTCCAAGTGATGACCCGATAAGAAGGCCCCCGTGCTAACCACTCGATTGTAGCCGACACACCGGTCTCGTGCAATACCTTCTCCTCGAACCACTTTATAAATGTCTTCTTTTGCTCATTAGCTATCTCGCATGTCATTCTTCCTTGGATTCATATTCTTCAAACTCTTTACGTGTTCATCAATGTATGGTTGAACTTCTTCCGTATTATTCAAGATGTACAGGTGTGCTTGCAACACCTCTGCACGAAGCATATTCTTCAGTTTGATTCCTCGAGTTCCCTCACTTATCCCCTTATCATGCTGAGATTGTAACGTCGCCCCTGATAGATAATCTTTACAGAACTCCATAGCCTCTTCCACTACATATCTCTCAACGATTGAGGCTTCCGGCCGATAAGGATTTTTAGAATACCCTTTTAAGATCTTCATGTATCGCTCGAAAGGGTACATCCACCTTAGGTAAAGCGGACCGCGAGCCTTACCTCCCTTACCAAGTGCGCTATCAGGTGCACCATTACATCGAAAAATGCAGGAGGAAAATGCATCTCTAGTTGTGACAAAATAATATAACCCTCGTTTTCCAATTCATCCAACTTTTCAATGTCAATGACTTTGTTACATATAGCATTAAAGAAAATACACAATTTTGTTATAGTGGTCCGCACTTCATCTTTCATAATGCCCCTAATAGCTACTGGTAATAGTTGTTGCATCAACACATGATAATCATGAGACTTCATTCCCACTAACTTCAAATCGTCCATTGAAACACACCTTCTCAAATTTGAAGAATATCCTTGTGGAACCTTAATGTCATATAGACACCCACACAAACTTTTTTCTCCGCTTTTGATAGTGTATGAGCTGCCGGCTCCATGTATGCCCTCTTACCATCTTCCGTTACTCGTGGATGTAACCGTTCTCTTATTCCCATATCAACCAGGTCTAGTCTCGCACTAATTCCATCCTTAGTCTTCCCTGGTATGTGCAAAAGAGTACTGACAAGGCTATCACAAACATTTTTTTCCACATGCATCACATCAAGACTGTGTCTCACATCAAGACTACGCCAATATGGAAGATCAAAGAAAATTGATCTCTTCTTCCATATATTCTTCTCACCCGCAATCCTTTTCGTTTACCCAATGTGACATTGATATGCATCACCCGACTATAGACTTCCTCTCCTAAGTTAATGCCTTTGGAGCCGTTCTATGCTCCGTAAGCCGTTAAAACGCTTTCTTAACTTACGATATGGGTGGAACCGATCAAGAAACCTCTTGTGACCGAGGTAGACCGTTTTTTTTCCATGCTTTAATTGCTTTGGAAGTTTGTGTCGCTTCACATATTGGACATGCTTTATGCCCCTTCACACTTGTACCCGAGACAAATTTCCGTATGCGGGAAAGTCGTTTATCGTGGTAAAAATCATTGCACGCAACTTGAAGGACTCCTTCTTATATGCATCAAACACATCTACGCCTTCCTCCCACAATTTCTTCAAATCCTCAACCAAGGGCGCCAAGTACACATCGATATTGTTCCCGGGCTGTTTTGGTCCAAATCATCATAGAGAGCATCACATACTTGCGTTTCATACATAGCCGGGGAGGTAAGTTGTATATTACAAGGAGAACCGGCCATGCACTATGGGTGCTGCTAAGAGTCCGATACGGATTGAAGCCATCTGTACAAAGCCCCGCATTTAAGATTTCTTGGCTCATCGCCAAATTGAGGGAACATTTCGTCTATTTTCTTCCATTGCGAGAGTCACCGGTGCCGTAGATATTTTCCATCGGATATTCTCTCATCGAATGCCATCTCAACTTCTTTGCGTTGCTTCACTAGTAAACGTACGCTTAAACCGAGGAATTATGGGAAGATACCACAAGGCCTTCAAAGGTTGCCTTTTTTTTGTGTGATCTCCAACCACCACCTTTCTTCACTTTGTATCGTGAAGTTTTACACTTCGGACAATTACTAAGGCCTTCATACTCATTTCTCGTACAATATGCGCTCATTAGGGCAACTGTGTATCTTTTTATACTCCATACCCATCGTAGATAAGATTTTCTTGGCCTCATACATACGATTTGGAAGTACATTATTATCTGGCAACATATCACACAACAATTCAAGCAACGACGTGAAACTGCTATCGGTCCACCCACATGTTGCCTTTAAGTTGACCAAATGTAAGGTCCCGATCCAACCGTGTATACTTAGTACACCCAGGGAACAAAGGTGTCTCTGCATCACTCCGCACGTTATCATATTCATGCGGTTGTGCAAAGGATTCGACCTCAACATCATGAATCATTCTCTCCATTCCATCATCATCTACCTCAACTTCATTTTTGTAGGATGCACTGGGAGTTACCTCCTCACCATGCCATATCCACGTTGTGTATCGAAGGTTTATTCCATCACAAATTAGGTGGTCCCTTATATCAAGAAATATCCCTTCGAACCCCATTTAAACAATTAACACATGGACAATAGTACATCCCATTTTTTGTAGCCACATTCCTTCTAGCAAATTCAATAAACTCTTCCACCCCATTCTCATATTCTTCACTAGTTCTCAAAGCATTCATCCAACTATGACCCATTTTCTTATCACCTAAGACATTTCCAATAACAGTCAAGTTCATAACAATTTCAATAACGACATGGTTTTTTCTCAATCTTGTAAAATAAAATTCTGCAGCATTTCCCCTCAACAAAGGTGAGACATCCCAAAATTTCAACAACAAACCATTTCAACTTAATTCAACAAAACTTACTAACTAAGGCAATTTAGAAAATATCAGCTATTAAATCCAATAATTTCATCAATACAAAAAACTAAAATATATCTAAGTTGTCTAAGTCATAAACTATAAATTATGGACATCTAAGCATCATTATCCATACTACAAAGATTACCTAGTTCAATGCACATCAACAACAAAACAATATTTAACTATAATTACCTCAACTTTAAATTCCTCTCCTTGAAATTTATTTGCTCTAGTCAACCTAAAGACAACAACAATAAAGACAACATTAGAATTATTCAAACTAACATTGAACTTAGGATATAACATATGAGAGGGAATAATTGTATGACAAAAGCAACATGATTAAAAATACCTACCCTAGGACCCCTCAAGCTCTTGTGGGTTGTTGTCGTGGCCAAGTCACAAACAAGTAGTCGGTATAAGATCAATATTTATCAACTAAATCCCCCAACACCGATTTGTTCCATTTCCTAGCAATAAAACAACCATTACAAAAGCATGAGAAGAAAGCATGGATATGGCATGGTGAGGAAGTAACAAGTCTATTATTGAAGTAACAAGTCTACCAAATTAAAGTGGTGTGTTTTGAAACTAAAAGCAACATGAACACAAATAAAACTAAATACTATGTAGACTTACCCTAATTTTGCAAGACTCATAGACCCTTTTTATTTTTAAGAAAAATTGGTGTGTTTTGAAAAAGAGGGAAGATTTAATGTAATTGCAACAATACAAGAATGCACCATCAAAATCCTCTTTTCTTCAGCGCTATAGCTTCTCCGCCATGTGATATACGTAATCTCTGCGAGGGGGCTTTCTAGTAAATAATAGTAGGGAATTGCTCGAGTTAGTTAGAAGAAAGAGAAATTAGTAGTGACGTGGCATAGGCGGGAATTATACATACGTAATGTGACCATTGCATGTTTTTCGTGAATGAATTCAGTCCTTTTTCCTCTTCAGTACTATCACAATGTGAGATTTTTATTCTAAGAATTTGTGGAGAATGACACACTTGACACATGTCAAAAAACATAATCCTCTTGGTCCGGGAAATCCACGACATAGAGCCACAATTCAAATCTTCCAAAGAACAAAGATTGGTTTGACTATCATGCATTAATCATACACACCACATATAGAAAGTGAATAAATGAAATAAGTTTAGTGTCAATTTACTTGAATAAGTACTTTTGGGGATCTTAACTTAATTCCAAATAAGCACAAACTTGAAAGACGAAAACATGGGAAGTCTCTCGCAAACACGCATTCCCTATCTACAACCAGATCTAGATTTTAGTTTCGATTCCCTAAGAAGGTCCGAGTTCGAAAGTCGACAAAACACTTAACTAAGCATATCAAATAGTGAGGAATACGATTTTGTTTGTCCATCTACATTATTACCAAGAGCTATAGTCATAGTGATCATCCTTATCCCATGTTTTAGATGTTCAACAAAGAAAAAAATAAAAAAAGAAAAGAAAAGCATTACGAGCGTACCGTAGAGATCGTCGTGAGAAGGTGGGGTGGACGCGGCGGAGACAGAGGTCGACAATACGGACGCCGAGAAGAGAGAAGACGGAGGAAACGACGGACGATCCGACCGAGTCGATAGGGTTCGCCGGCGATGAGGGAAGATGACGGAAATAGCCTAGATATCAACTGGGTTTTTGACGGCGACGAGGGAACCAGAGGAGTCGAAACTTCGAAAATAAAAGAGAATACCTTCGCGGGTTGGAAAAATAGGGTTATGGGAGATTTTAGGCGACTTTGATTGGGCTTCAAGTCGCCTATATTTGAATATAGGCGACTTGATTCAATTTCAGTCGCCTATTTTGCACTAATAGGCGACACAAAATGGATCGTCGCTTTTTTCAAATATAGGCGACACGAAACCCATTCGGTCGCCTATTTTTGACAATTTTTAAATTTTTTTTTTTTTAAAAAAACAACATGGCCCTTTAATTCTCGGTCTTAGTTGTCCAATATAGGCGACTGAATGGTCTTCGTCGCCTATATTTGAAAAAAAGCGACCTAATCCATTTTCAGGTCGCCTATTAGGGAAAAATAGGCGACCTGAAATTGGATCAAGTCGCCTATTTTGAAATATAAGCGACTTGAAGCCCATTCAGGTCGCCTATTTTTGACAATATTTAAATTTTTTTTTTAAAAAAACAACAATGTCCCTTCAATGCTCGGTTTTGGTTTATGGCAAATTTTTTTTTTAATTGGCAAATATATAGGCGACCTGAAAATGTATCAGGTCGTTTGTTTTTGGAAAATGGCGACCTGATTATTGTTCAGGTTGCCTATTTTTTTCAATGCTTGGTAATTTTCCGCGCGCAAACAAAATATCCCTCTGGCGCCAAATTTTTTGGCATATTTCAGTCG
This sequence comes from Acacia acuminata, assembly GCA_019022655.1. Classification (NCBI taxonomy): domain Eukaryota; kingdom Viridiplantae; phylum Streptophyta; class Magnoliopsida; order Fabales; family Fabaceae; genus Acacia; species Acacia acuminata. Next base: position 433,554 of record JAFJYI010000056.1, on the reverse strand, counting down.
TCTTGAAACATTATCAGGTCGCCTATTTTAGACAATTTTTTAACAATTTTTTTTATAAAAAAAACCCTATGTCCCTTCAATGCTCCGTCTCTGGTTTAAGGCAATTTCCTTCTTTGTAATAGATATATAGGCGACTGAAACATGTTTCAGTCGCCTATTATCCTACTTTTTACACATATGGCGCGCAAACAAAATATTCTTCCATATTTCCTGGCGCCAAATTTTTTTAGATTTCGAGCGTCTTGAAAAATTATCGAATCGCCAAAATTGATTTTTTTTTCAAAAAAAAAAACATACCATGGCTCCAAAGGCAATTAAAGCGTCCTTAAAAAAATTTAGGATGTCAAAAATTAATTTTAGAAGTCCTGAACAATTATTCAGGATGTTGAAGGCTCATTTTCCTTGTATATAATTACAAGATTGCCATTGGCCTCATTTGTTACTACCTATTTCTTATTTAGGACGTCTCTGGGGGAAGTAATATCACATTTTTGTAGTAGTGTAGCCTTAAATTGTTTATGGTTTTCCTTTTTGTTTTTTGTTTTTTTTTTACTTTTTATTTTGGATCGAAAAGTAGCATAATGTTCTACGTAGCTTCTGATCTTTCTTTTTGTGTTTTTTTTTTTGGGGTGGGGGGGTTTTGGTTGAAAAGAGCAGAGGCTGAGTTCTTGTGACTGGGTTTGCGTACTAATATAACAGTCCCGAAGCGAAGCTAGTGCAGCCTTTAGTACCGGCAATAAATGAGAAAACAAGCTTCGGCTAATGTATTAAAAGTAATGACATGTTGTAAATGACAGATACTTATATTTATTTCCACATTCTTTCCAGTCCAGACAGATTTAGGAACCACTGCTGAATCGAGATATTACAGATGACCTTTTTTTAAAAGAATATAAGTGATAAGAAACATAAGAGGAGGTAACAGAAGGAGGGCAAGGACATTATTTTTTTGAAGAGCAATAGGAGAGATCAAGAGTTAGATTCAGTGGAAAAGGAATTGGTATAGGTGGTAACTGATGAAGACTATGTTGTTTGGTGGGTTCCCTAACGAGTTTCAACTTGCAAATTATACATAAACCTAGGTAATTGAAAGACGAGAAGGCTTGAAAACATGGTTAGGTTGAGGCGGAGGTACTATGCACTCTTTCTTCAGGCATTGCCAATTTAATAATCTTCCTTTTCAGCAGCCAAAGTGCCTCTATAGATGATCACATATTCCAGAATCTTCGAATTGACTATAATAAGGACAAAGTGAACCCTGCGTGAAGATCAGCAGTAATTATGACCATGAACTTTTTGGCTTTAAAAAAACTTACCGAGTTTGAAGCTGCAGTAAGTCAAAACCTCTTGTGATTTTCTAGTGGACACTTTCAAGTACACATCATGTGAAGTCGCACAAGCTAGTAATTTTAGATCTATACTTTGAACATGTCCTGTATTTAACTCATAACTTGCCCTCTCTCTACACATACACAAGCAAGTAGTTCTATGCTAAATCAGAATCTGGGCTTGTTAAATGTTTTTCATTCATAGTTTCCATATTTGAAGATATTGTGCAGAGTTTTAGACATCATCCGAAGCGATGCTCAGAAAGATCCTGCAGTTTTTCCTGATGCTTTGCAGGCAAAGACCTTAATTAATCAGGTTTCCTTCTTTGGTTTATCTCTGATGTGTTGTATTTTCGCTCAAGGAGATGAGTTGCTTACAGTTGCTTAGCTTGTACTTGCATTAATTTTTCTCCTCTCTTTTTTGCATTAATTCTTCAATGACCTTGTGATTATTCTTGAGAAATCCTCTCTCCAAAGCAGATTGAGCTATTCTGGAACATCATCCAGGTGGATAGAAAATTGGTCAAGCAAACAGTGATGACATCAGTGTATGGTGTCACTTACGTTGGTGCTCGCGATCAGATAATGAGGTTGAAAGATCGAGGTGCCATTTCAGATAATCAACAGCTATTTGTTGCTGCTTGTTATGCTGCAAAGGTTGGAGGGAAGGAATTATTTGTGTTGGCAGTCATAAATTTGGAGTTATTATTATGTGTAGTGCACTTGGATAAACAAAGGTTCTTAAATGCAATACTAGAAAGCAAAAGCCATATCCCTTTCCTTGCTTGCATTTCAAGCACTGCTTGTGATGTAACCAGTAACTATTTAACCGCCCTATCCAAACTCTATTATGATCCTACTGATGTAATATAATTGAATTATAATTTTATTAGTTACATTTAAAACTGGCAAAATTGAAAACACACAGATGAATTTTAGTTATTTTTCGAATTTGTATATGAATATCTTGGCCTATGATTTATGTTTTTAGTGTATACCATAAAACCTTTAAATAAAATCCAGTAAGAATAGAGGATTATTGCTGCAATATGTATGTAATCAAGTCACAATTTGCTTTTTGATACCTGGCGTTTGGTCAATAGTCTTGACCACCTAGTTCCAGGTATATTTATTTTGGCCAATTTAAGGTTGACTATTGAAAAATATCTCATCTTCACTTTAACCTTTTTACTATTTGAACAGTTACTGGAGGGCTTTGAGAGGTCTTTCCCTTCATTATCATTCCCACCCTTGCCAGAACGGGGAGATTTCGACTTAAGGGACGTTTTAGAGTCACCATACTTCTTTTTTCTTGGTGATTCTAACTTCTAAGGCTTAACTACATCATCTAATCTTTGAACTTGGCAAGAATTGAAGATCTTTCAGAATTATCCATGTTAGAGGCTGCTACAGTGCCTGTACATATCTTTCAAAGGCATCCAGGGTCTTGAGGAACGAGGACCATTGGGGTATGGTGACATTCACCATTGAACTGAACTACTAAGTAGCATACTCACTAGTGTAAAAAAGGCTTTTAAGACCGGACAAAAGAGGCATCGTAGGACCGGACTCGCGACCGGTCTTGTTCCAAATTTCGGTATTAAAAGTCTACATTTAAGACCGGACTACGACCGGTCTTAAAGAAAATATTTTAGACCGGACATTTAAAATATTGGGTCTTAACAGTCGTACTAAAATAAACCTGAAATACTTTTTGTTTAGTCCTAAAACTCAACTTTTAAGACCGGCTAATTATTAGGCCGCTATTAAAAGATAGAATTTTAAGACCGGACAAAAATAAATACGGTCTTAAACTTAGCGGCTTCTAAGACCTGACTAATTATACGCGGTCTTAAAAGATTGACTTTCAAGACTGGATGATAAATAAATGCGGTCTTAAAAATTTTATTTTAGACCGCATGTATAAATTTACCGGTCTTAAAAAGACCGACTTTTAAGACCGGCACTTATTATGAAATGTTTCGACCTTTAAGACCGACATATGAATACACCCGGTCTTAAAACTCACCATTTAAGACCGGCGCATTTATTTGCGGTGTAAATTTTCCGAATTTTTCCCTGCTCGCTCTTCCCGATTGTATTACACACAAATCCACCACCCAATCCAAAGACATAAAAGTCGATACTTTAAGCCGTAAGCTATGAACAATTATTTGAATAAATTGAATTGGAAAAAGAATACAAATATTATTCACCATGAGTTATTTGGCTTCTTAATTAATGATTATACTATGCGAAAATAGGCGACTAAACACAATCGTCGCCAATTTTAACAATATAGGCGACTAACTATAATCGTCGCCCCTTTCAAAATAGGCGACCCGGAACACAATCAGTCGCCAATTTTAAAATATAGGCGACCCGTAAAATCGTCGCCCCTTTTAAAAAAAACAAAGCGACCTAAAATATAATCGTCGCTAATTTTTACAAAATAGGCGACTTGAAATACAATCGTCACCAATTTTCAACACACGAGGACGAGATAATGGAGGGGCGCGAACTGGCGAAGGAATAGAAGGGAAAATTTAAAATTAAATTAAATTAAATTAAAAAAAAGTAATGCAAATAGGCGACCTGAAATACAATCAGGTCGCCAATTTTCAAAACATTGGCAACTTGAATATAGTTCAGGTCGCCTATTTTCGATAAACTTCTGCCGCCAAACAAATATTTTCCATATTTTTCCTTGGCGTCAAGTAATTAGTCAGATTTTAGGCGTCTTGAAATATATTCAGGATGCCAAAAATAAATTTTATTCCAAAAAAAATTAAATACCATGGCGCCAAACAAAAAATTCTCATATTTCTTATGGTGGGAAGCAATTAAAGCGTCCTTAAAAAATGTTAGATCGCAAAAAATACAATTTTAGAAGTCTTAAACTCTTATTCAGACGTTGAAGGCTCACTTTCCTTATATATAATTACAAGAATGCCACTGCCTTCATTTTTTAGTACCTGTTTTTTAATTAGGACGTTTTTTAAGGTAGTAATATCCAATTTTTGTAGTAGTGTGGGTCCGCCTATTTTTTTTTTTAAAACAATAAAATAAAATAAGGGGGGCAAGTGCCCCCAAGTCATACACCTCAGTCCGCCTCTGCCTATAAATAGATGTCCTAGTTAATATATATGTTAAGTGTGTTGGATGTAGAGATCGGGGATAACTTGGTTCTCGCCCCCAAGATCTCTAAAGTGAGGGATGATCATTATGAAACGATATAGGTTGATTTTGTATAAGCTTATGACTCAATGAATAATGAAGGCTTTATCTCTTTGTTCTTGTTCTTATCTAATCTCTTAACAATGTCCAACCTTGATTCCCCTTCTACGTACTTCCATTAGAATCAGAACCATCCTCAGTCACGTAATTGCCATTTTCTTTGTAAATGTTATTAAAGGTGGTAAACGGTATTGTCTCTACGGTGCCTTTTCCAATCACATTGTCATCAGTAGAGATCTTGATTTGTTTTTAATTAATACCTTGGTTTTGTTTTACCATGTTGTATCATGACTGGGAAGCAATCAAGCTTAAACTCAACTAAAAATATTACATTAAGAACACTTCCATACAGGGCACACACATAAAACACAAGATATTTAGATTTCATTAACGAACATGACATGTTGAACGGACTCGGCCCACTAAACATAATACAACAACAAACATAAGAAACAACTCTAAAACAGAAACCAACAACCATTGGGAGTAAATGGTAAGAGATTTGCTTTCCCACCACCATGTCTTTGGTTCGAGGTGTGAAAATGGTGTTAGGAGCTCTTCTTCCACAACTGTGGGCTCGATGCGGGGCGAAATCCGGATTAATTGAAGCCGAAAGTTTTGGTGAAGCGGGTGGGATAAAATAAAATAAAAAGAACTCAAAAACAGAAGAAAACGTTTATAGAATAATAATATCTTGGATATATCATCAGACAAGTAGTTTATTAGTCCGACTTAGATACCGGAACTCCAATAGACTGTCACTGTGACCCACTTGCCGTTTTCTCCGTTAATACGTTTAACTGTAGTAGAAGGGATGGTGTCTGGGACTGGGATCTCTACAGTGCCATTTGCAATTACACCAACAGAATCTTTTAAACTTCCGGTAACTTTGAGAGAGCGGTCCAATGGCACAAGAACTACAGATCTCGACATTGGAATGGTCTCCAAACGTTTCACTTCAACATAGTTATCCGACGTTTTGTCGAACAACAAGCATGTCGTTTTAGGATCCTCCCATTTGTCATAACAAGCGAAACATGTCCATAAACCTTAGTTGTTTCTTGAACAAGATACTTGATAACCCGAGCCGCCGCAAAGATTTCGCAACACCGCATAATTGACGGTCATCGAACCTCGGCCGCTATCGTCAAGTTTCGAGATATGAGCTCGTCATACACATCAGCCATGTTAGCGTAATCCCATGAGATAACTTGATTGATGCTCGCACCGTCCCCGAGAGTGTGCCCTTCGGTGAGAAGCTGACTTGACGATAACATTCCCAAAGGCGTAAAACAGATTCAAGGTCCAATTAGGGAAGCATTTTGACCAGGCTTGATGGATTCATAGTTGTCACTTGTGCGGTCAGTATAGGGATTCATTAATGCAGTCCATTGTCAAATGTAATTGTGCCATAGAGTTGCCGAGGATTCTTATCATATACGTTGTTGATCTGCACTGTGAACACTTGCACAAGTGGTATGTTAGAAATTCAAACTAGATTTCGTCTCCTCTCACCGCCAATCAGGAAATATGTGGAAATATCATGATAAGAGTAGAATACTTGTTGAAGCCTCGGTAAGTATTTTCAGTCACGTGAAAACAGAAGTTACAAGAGAAGTTTAGAAGGAGATATTGCAAACTTAGCTATGAAGAAAAAGAAGCATAAACGAAGAATAGAAGAAAGAAGAATTAATTATTAAATAAAGGAAGACCAAGTCAAAATTGGTGGCTATACGTGTGAAAGAATGAAGCTGGAAATGGAAGTTGTAGATTAAATGAATAAAAAATGAGATGAATTACTTAACTACGAAGGATACAAAGAAGTCGAGCAAAGAAGTCAAAAAGGTAGTTTGACAAGAAAATTGTGGAGATATCCGAAGGTACAAGATGCAACGAAGGCGGTATAGGAAAATAATATTTTATTTATATTAGGCGGTTTTGTGATGTCTATATATAGACCTTAGATGTTAGAATGAAATTTGTATGCATCCGAAGTGTGTATGTATCTGAGTGAAAGAAAATAAAATAAGAGATTGAGAGAATAGTGTGCCGTAGCACTTTGAGAGAGAAAAAAGAGTCTTGATTGTGTGAGACAAAAAATAGTGTGTGAGAAATATAGTTGTGTATTTGTGTATTGAGTTTTTCCTTATAATAGAAATATTGTTCTTCATCCGTCTATACCTCCGCTTGTCCAAATAAGTGGAAACAAAGCGATTTTTTCCCAACAAATGGTATCGAGCAGATAGGAGAGAGAATACACTTCCAAATTATTTGAAGCATTTTGCCAGAACATGGAATAATTCATCACCGACAACCGCCACACGCCACAACAAAATGGAATTGCGTAAAGAAAGAACCGTACAATTCTTGATATGGCAAGAAGCATGCTTAAAGGAAAACATATGCCGAGAACGTTTTGGGTCAAGTCATTGATGTGCAAGGCTCGCTATTTATTAAATCGGTGTCCAACAAAAAGTGTTAGATTCAAAACCCCGATGAAGCATGGAGTGGAAGGAAGCCGAGGTGAGCCATCTAAGAATCTTTGGTTGCATAGCATACGCTCATGTTCCGCATCAAGAGGAAGAAGTTAGATGACAAAGGAGAAAATGCATTTTTATTGGCTACGAGCATCGAAGCAAAGCCTACAGATTGTATAATCCCCAACCAAAAAGATAATCATCTCGAGAGATGTAGAGTTTGACGAAGCAGACTACTGGAGATGGAGCGATAAAGAAAAAGGGGTGGAAGGCTTATTCTTTAAAGATGATGTTGATCAAACGGTCGAGCTAGACAATGATCAAACTCCTCCACCAAGTCCTAATCCAACAACTCCTGCATCTACATCATCAACATCAGGTAGAGGTTGCAGTAGCAGTAGTAGCAATTCAGGGGGAGCAGGAGCAAAAATGAGAAGTTTAAGTGATATATATGATGCTACGCACTCCAATACAAACTACACTTGATTATTCATTATTTTGCTTGGTAGCCGAGTGTGATCCAAAGAGCATATGAAGAAGCAAGAAATGATGAAACATGGAAGAAAGCTATGAATGATGAAATCTCAGCAATTAAAAAAAAGACACATGGGAACTCACAACAATACCTAAGGAGCATAAGCCCATTGGCGTAAAATGGGTATACAAGACAAAGACCAACAAAGAAGGAAAGGTGGAGAAGCATAAGGCGAGATTAGTGGCTAAAGGCTACAAACAAATACGAATTGATTATGAAGAGGTCTTTGCACCAGCTTGCAAGGATTGACACTATCAGGCTTCTTACAAGAATTTCAGCTCAAAACAAATGGAAGATATACCGATGGATGTGAAGTCACTTTCCTTAACGGCTACCTAGAAGAAGTCTATATTGAACAACCACCAGATACGTCATAGAAGGAAAAGAGGACAAAGTTTACCTGGACAAAGAAGGCACTTTATGGATTGAAGCAAGCTCCAAGAGCATGGAACACGAGAATAGATGAATACTTTCGGAGAATGGATTTGTGAAGAGTCCGTATGAGCATGCTTTATACACAAAGAGAAATGGAGATGGAGATATAATGATCATATGTCTGTATGTGGATGACATGATTTTTACAGGAAATAATCCAGGTATGTTTGCTGAGTTTAAGAAAGCTATGACTAGAGAATTTGAAATGACAGATATTGGAGAGATGTCTTATTTTCTTGGAATTGAAGTGAAACAAATGGAGGAAGGAACATTTATGTTACAAAAGAAATATACACAAGAAATATTGAGCAGGTTTAGAATGAAAGATTGCAAGCCCGTTTCAACACCGATAGCAGCAGGAATGAAGTTGACAGCTCATTCAGATAGAAGACCATTCAACCCAACACTATTTAAGAGCCTAGTCTAAGCCCGAGGTACTTAACTTTCACTAGACCGTATATTATGTATGCGCTTGGCTTAATTAGCGATATATGGAGCAACCAAAGCAAGATCATTTTCGTGGCAAAGAAAGAGAATTTTGAGATATATCAAAGGAACAATCAATCATGGATTGTTCTATACACATTCCCAAGATTCAAAGTTGATTGGCTATTCGATAGTGATTATCTTGGAGATTTAGATGATCGAAAAAGCACATCGATATGCATTTCATATTGGCTCAAGAATATTTTCATGGTCGCCAAAGAAACAATGCATTAACGCCCTTTCATCATGTGAAGCTGAATACATAGCCGCTACAAAGATGTACAAGTCAAGCAATTTGGTTGAAGAATATTCTCAAGGAATTACATCATGAGCAAGAAGGTTCAATTCCCATATATGTGGACAACAAGTCAACAATATCACTAGCAAAGAATCCAAGATTTCACAACAGAGCGCACATTGACACCGTATATCATTTTATTCGGGAGCATGTCAAAAATAAAGTTGTGGAGTTAGTTTATTGCGAACCAAGACCAACTAGCAGATATCCTTACAAAGCCACTCGAAGGCTGATGTGTTCAACAAGTTGAAATATATGATTGGTATGGAAAATCGAGTTTGAGGGGGAGTGTTAGAAATTCAAACTCGATTTCGCCTCCTCTCACCGCCAATCAGAAATATGTGGAAATATCATGATAAGAGTAGAATACTGTTGAAGCCTCCGGTAAGTATTTTCAGTCACGTGAAAACAGAAGTTACAAGAGAAGTTTAGAAGGAGATATTGCAAACTTAGCTATGAAGAAAAAGAAGCATAAACGAAGAATAGAAGAAAGAAGAATTAATTATTAAATAAAGGAAGACCAAGTCAAAATTGGTGGCTATACGTGTGAAAGAATGAAGCTGGAAATGGAAGTTGTAGATTAAATGAATAAAAAATGAGATGAATTACTTAACTACGAAGGATACAAAGAAGCTGAGCAAAGAAGTCAAAAAGGTAGTTTGACAAGAAAATTGTGGAGATATCCTGAAGGTACAAGATGCAACGAAGGCGGTATAGGAAAATAATATTTTATTTATATTAGGCGGTTTTGTGATGTCTATATATAGACCTTAGATGTTAGAATGAAATTTGTATGCATCCGAAGTGTGTATGTATCTGAGTGAAAGAAAATAAAATAAGAGATTGAGAGAATAGTGTGCCGTAGCACTTTGAGAGAAAAAAGAGTCTTGATTGTGTGAGACAAAAAATAGTGTGTGAGAAATATAGTTGTGTATTTGTGTATTGAGTTTTCCCTTATAATAGAAATATTGTTCTTCATCTGTCTATACCTCCAGTTGTCCAAATAAGTGGAAACAAAGCGATTTTTTCCCAACATGGTACCCCTAAAAAGCATTGTCCATCATTGTTAGTTGCCACGCGTCTTTTGGGATAAAAGCAAAGTCCCAACAAGATACCGAGGATGGCTACAGCATCAGCAATAGTTCTGATTTCAGTGTTATTTGGTGGAATTCGTATGTTGTTCGGTCGAAGCTGAAACTTTTCATCTGGGTAAGCATCGGCACGCAACAATGCTGCAGACAAAGGGTCCCAACTTCGAACTAAGTCCATAATCCAATCTTCGATTTCCTTTTCTGTGTCAGGAGTAGTGTGAGGCCTATTGTCGAAACTGTCGGCCACAAAGTTAAATACTGGAATGAGTCTGGTTGATTCAGAAATCATCATAATCACAACAACTAGTTTATGTGCCCTAGTTACCCCGTCTGTTGTTACAGCAAGTTGATTTATGGCTTCTTCTAGGTTGTGGACCCCAACTCTGATCTTCGTGATATTCCGATCAGCGGCATTTGCTAGCTTACCGTAGCTACCATCGAAACCAAGGAAGTTGGTCCCAGGTTCTGTAATGAGATGCACAAGTTCCTTTTTCTTGTTCCTGTTGTCAAACTCTAACCACTGGCTGTTTGCCATTCGATAGCCGAGCAAGTAGAGGTTGTCCATTCGGAACCTGAACCTCACGGCATGACCTCTGGTGCTTAATGCCAAGTCAAAGAATCGAGTGGGAGGGTCCTGTTGAACAGCAAGTGCAGGAAGATTGTGGGAAGATCTCACTCCAAGTCGTGATCGCAGACGCTGAATGAAATCTCGGTAACCTCCCTTGGTGCTGCTCTGAACGTTGAACTCCTCTGTAAACTCCACCACCATTCTTCCTAGTTTGGAATAAATTCAGATGAAACTTGAACTTGCTCCAAGAAGAACAAGTAGAAATAAAAGAGAGAAAGCAAGACGTTGAGCTATTTGTTCAGTGAAATGGGTTGGGACTTGGGTGTTGATGTATCAATAATGGTGTAAAGGTGAGTATATATAGACACGGATTGCAAAGCTAGGAACATAAAAGAAGGCATTGGATTGGATAGGATTTTACAGAAGTTTTATTGTATTCCACGTTTTTTCTTCTTCAACATATATAATATAATATATGCATGGTATCATTCCAAATTATATATAGTGCCCATAATATTTAGAAATCCCTAAATAAGTCATTTAAAATTTGAAGATAATCTAGTTCTGCCAGCTTCTAAATTTTGTGCTGATTATATTCGGACTCGATTTCAATGGTAAGCACTGTGTTTAGCTCTCCCTACTCATAAGATCTGGAACTGTTATATTTGATTTGGACGGCCTAGATCTTTAAAAGTTTTTTTTAAATAAAAATTAGTTTAATGGTATAAAATCTAAAATAAAGATAATTTCTTAACTACTATTCTTTACTAAAATATCTTTAAAAAAACTAAATTCTGAACCGTCCAAAACCAGATTTAAATGGTCCAGGTCTCATGCGTTGGGAGAGGAAAACAGATTATTTAGCACTTAAACCAAATTCAATATATTCTATGCCTATCCGTCCACATCAATGCACGTTTTTCATCATACTGGCACTTTGTCACAAGCCGACATTATTGGGAATTCACGGGTCTTATTTGGGAGTTTAAATTTTGGAGGGAAAGTTTTAATAGTCTCAAGGGAAGGGACTACCAAAAACGCTTCTCTTCCCTTCCCTCCAAAATGGAACTTTATCTTTTATCTTTGTATGTATGTATGATGTACATAATGAAAAATCAATATCTATAATATCATAGGTACGTACACAGAACCGAAATTGCATATAACTAGGAAAGAGAGAAAGCATATATTTTCATTATATATTTTATTTTGATTAATATAATCTGCAGCCTTTTTTAAATAAAAAATGCCCGCTGCACGATACACGCGAGACGCGAGGGCACACATTGCCATTTATCAATCATCCAAGAGTAATTAATTAAAAAAAAAATTAATCATCCAAGAGTAATCACTTTTTGGGCGCCAAAAACAAATTTCTTTTTGCCAAACAAAAAGAAATAATTTGATATTTAATTAGTTTAACGCTTTAAACATGACACTAACGCTCTAAACAAGACACCCATTTCTTTTTTTTCTGTCTTTTATTTTTGGGGTGATATTATCACTAGATGTGGTTTGAGTTTGTGGCTACCTATTTCAATACAAGTGTCTCCTTTAAGATTAAAACTTGAGATCTAAAAGGATTTAACAGGCCCTTATACGACTAGACTAACTCTCTGTTAGTACAACTACAAGACACTCACCCCTCATCCTTGGGTTCAACTGACAAAGACGGTTGACACTCATCAAAGGGAGAGTTGGTAAAGGCACTAAGAGAGACATCCTAACTCCTGGGTGTCTAGGTAAACGTATGAGAGTAATAGATAGCTCGTCCTGCTTAACATTAGTATACTTGGGAGGAAGTAAGATTTCGCTATGCCCTTAGATCGTCAAATGAGCCTAACCTTTTCTTAAAATTTATGTAACCAAAAAAAAAAAAAAAAAAAAAAAAAAAACTACAAGACACCCAATTCTGACATATATTATTCTTACTTTTATTCGTGATAAAAAAAACATATCTTATTTTAATTTGGAGACAATACAGTATTTTATTCTGAAGGAAAAAATAGCATGGTCCCACTTTTAAATTTAAAATATTTATATTAATAATCTCAAATTATAATACCAAGAAAAAATTTATAATTGAGGATTCAAGAAAAATAGCATGGTCATTTTAAAAATGAAAAAATCATTTTTAAAAAATATGTTAGTTGAAAAATTATCTTTATTCTAGATTCTTTACCCATTAAAATAATTATTTTTAAAAAATAAAAAGTAAAAAAATAAATCTGACCGTCCGGATCCCATTTGGACGGTCCCCGATGGGAAGAGCTCTCCCTACCTATCCCAACGATAAATAGAGAAAAACTGATTCCGGAAGTATATTAGTTGGAAAGAAAAAAGATGATAGCTAGGATGTGGGTTGTGGGTAGGGGTGAGCTGGGGCTACCCCGGGGTAACCCGGGAAATTACATGGGTTGTGACCGGATGAAACGGTTAATTAAGATTTTTTTGCGGGGCATATCTCCAATATTGTGTTTTTTATATATCTCCAATATTGTGTTACCTAAAATAGGAAATTTTCAAATCAAGTTAGGAAAATTCCATAAATTCATGATTGAGTCATTAGCTCAACTTGGGATTTCAAAATATAGATAAAATAAATTTAATTGTTATCGGCTTTTGATTTTAGCATTTTTATATTAAGAAAATTAGTTAAGTTAGTTATTTTAAAAAATGTTTGTTGGTTTTCCTAAAATACTTTCTTAGATCATTTGTAATGAAACTACAGTTGGATGAAAAATCCCTTAACATATATAATCAATAAGGATATTTTTTAAAAATGATAAACGTGGAAATTAAATTAGAGAAAATCGTAATTAAATCCAGTTGAAATACTAATATACAAATTCAGACCTACACTTTCAACAAATTCTTAATCAGTTCAAGAGGTCTAATTATGAATTTTTGAATATTGTTAAAAGATCATAATACCCCTCTGAAATTAAAAAATTGATTATTTTGCCCCTCCAGGTCTCACATATGGAATGATTATTTTTTGAGAAATAATTTTATAGTAAATAACCTTCAAAAATATTATAATAAAACCTTTTAAATTACAATATAAGCAGCCTTTAAATTATTTAAATATATATCTTGGTTCAATAAAAATTCAATATTAAGTTCCTATAATTTACGTTTCCGGGTTGAATATATTTTTCACATTGCTCAAACACATACTCACCTATTTAAAATTTGCAATCATAAAAAATTTATTAAAATATGTTAAATAACTTTAGTGTTGATATTTTTATGTCATAAATTAAAATGTTTTTATTTCGATTCATTCACGCATAATAATATCAATTTTGATTATACAAGTTATTATTTTATATTTACTTATATAACAGTTTTCATTGCTATGAAATTTTTTCTGTATTGCTATATGAAAATATGGGCCTCGCCTTAAAAATTATACGGAGTATTAAGGAACATAGTTATTCATTTTAAATCAGTCATTCATTGACTAACCTGCGAAGCGAATTCGTTCTTTTTTCTTTAAACAACGTTTGGAAATCCCTAATTAGGCCTCACGCCTTATTGGGAATTTATTGAAAGTATAGGCCTAAATTTAGATATTAGTATTTCAACTGGATTTAATAGAGAGTTTTCCTTGTTTTTATTGAACAGTATTTTATTTTAGTGAATGTAAAGTTTTGGACTGTTATATTTATATTTTATATGATAAGAGAATCTGGTCCCCTACTTGAGTCCTTGTAGCAATAATAGTCTGAGAATTCCTCTTTGATTTTAGAATGCACGTTTTAAAATCATGTCCATCCCTGAAGGTCTAGTTTGAGTTGATGATATTAGAACTGTACTCGATAGGTATCTTTATGATGATTAATACTTATTGCAATACCCTATATTTTAGAAATTAAATCCCTCATTATTATAATTAAATTCAGTTGAAATAATCAAAATAGAAATTAGGCATACACTCACCGTCAATTATTCGTTTAAATCATAGAGGCGTATTTTGATGTTTTAACAACATTTAGAAATCCCTAATCAGGCCTCACAGCCTAATTAGGAATTTGTTGGAAGTATATGCCTAAATTTAGCTATTAGTATATCAGCTGGATTTAATTGAGACTTTTTCTTGGTTTTATTAAACAGTATTTTATTTGAGTGAATTTTTAAAGTTTTGGACTGTTATATTTATATTTTTTATGATAAGAGAATCTGGTCCCCTACTTGAGTCCTTGTAGCAATAATGGTCTTAGAATTCCTCTTGGATTTTAAAATGCACGTTTTTTTTTTTTAAATTAAAATTAGTGTGGATGATATTTAATTGAGTCGTTAACCCCATTTGGGATTTTAAAAAGTGAAAATTTTTCATAAAATCCCATGGCATGTTACCTAAAATAAGAAAATTTCAAACCAGGTTAGTAAATTCAATAAATTTCTAATTGAGTCAATAATATAATTTTATATTTTAAAATGTAGATAAAATAACTTTAATGCCTCCTCCTCTCTCCACTCCGGCACTCCGATCTTAAAAGATTTTTTTTATTTTTTTTGTAAGTGATGTTTTTCAACATACTTACACACACACACACACATATATATATATATATATATATATATTGTAAGTGATGTTTTTTAACATACATACATCAACATTAATATGTAATAAAATAAAATGTAAGAAAAATTAATATTTTGGTTATTCAACTATTAACTCACTTATAAAAGAGACTGAGTTATAAGTTAGTTAATAGTTTTTGAGATTAAGTTATAAGTAAGTTAATAGTTGAAGAACCAAAAGATTAATTTTTCCTAAAATATGATTTGCCAAATCAAAAGAATTTTTATTACCTAAGAGGATTATAAAAAATAATATAAGGGAAAAAGGGAAAGCATAACACATGTCATGACTCATAATAGTATCATTAATTAATATCAATTAAATGATTTCTTAGTTGAAAAGTCAATTAATAGATATTAGTGATAAAAAAAATAAATATGGATGTGAATTTTTAAAAGAATAAGTATTGGTGCCCGTCTCTTGTATGGGGAAGTACATATATAGTATTTTGTGCTTTCTAAGCTTTTACAAACACTAAAGGATAATTTATTAATTTAAATCAATGTTTTATGAGGTATATAACATTTTATTATATAATTTAATTATGGATGTGTATTTTTTTATTGTACGCACAGTAAACAATATTTATGTATAAGTAAATCAAGAGAGAGTGGAAAACAAATCTGTGCACCTCCAATTTGACAGAACTCCTAATAAGCACGCCACCCTGATAAACGTGCGGGAGAGGGGCGACGCACCTGATGATTCCTTGGGAATGGACTGAACGCAAAATGACAGACACGAGGAGATCTATAAACTGGCTTTTATATTTAAGAATGGAGGTATATATAGGGTTTTATGTTTCTCATGCAACATGAGAGAAATCCTCTTATGCAACAGCTGTAACCATTCCCTCACCACCACCCTCCACCACCACCACCACCCACAAGACTTCATCATCATCAGAACCAGAAGCCGTCCTCTTCGTCGAAGGTTGATCAACAAAAGACCACCACAACCACCAACAGAACAATCTCTACCTGCCATGAAAAAGAATTATTCAACTCAGAAAAAAAATTATAACAATAGCTGTAAAACCCTAAGTTCTCACTTATGATAAATATCATATTTTGGTAGAATTGCCTATTTTGAGATAGGAGAGTATGTAGTCTCTAAATCTTGAGATAAGTTTATCTTATGTTCTAGGCAATTTTTCCCTAGAATTAGAGTAGCCAATAGGGTAATAAATTATATTTGGCATCATAAAATACCATAAATGAAATAAATACTATATTTAAATTATGATTCATATGGAGATGAAAATACTTAGACAAATTTAGAGAAAACAATGTCCATTAAATTAACAACTAAACCTTCACTAAATTAAGTAAATTGTCCTAGGTTTCACAATTAGTTAAAGAGCCTTAAATACCCATTCTCATAATTTATTAAGAGATTAAATCTTCTAACACCTTATAATCTATAAATAGCTCATGTTTAGTTTATAAAAGGCCATAAAGAATTATCAAAACATTTAAACCAATTAAGGGGCAATTACCAACAATTAATGAGCAATTAAAATTACACTAATGGGATATTTAGTTAATTCTCTACAATTAATACTAATTGTTATCAACCAAAGATATGTTAAGCTAATTAAAAACCAAGAACCAATGAGAAGTTAAGATTAGCACTAAATGAATTATTAGCACTCATCAATTACTCTAAGAAACCACTAATACAACAACCAAGAGATAATTAAGCTTATGATTAAGATGATTAATCAAATATTAATCAAGAGTTGAAAAGTCAACAATTTCAAACTATGATCTAAAGGCCAAGGTTTGATCTCATAAAGTTAATCTAGGGGCTTGAATAATTAAGAAGCTTAATCCATGTGAAATTGGAAGAGCCAATGGGAGGAATTTCGGTTTTGGCTAAGAAAAGAGAGAGAAAGAGTTGCTGAAAATTCAAGTTGTCCACTTGCATGTATAGGATAAGGTGGTGAGATGAAATATCAAGAGGAAATATCCAACCTTTAGCCAATGAGGTGTTTACACATAGGATAATTAGGATAATCAAGAGGATTAATTCAAGAGTTAATCAAAGGGAAATCTATACAAAATAAATTGTATCTTGAAATCTACTAATCATAAATCAAAGATACAAAGTGGTTATGAACAAGCAAAATTCAAGCTACAAGATGATGGTAACCAAAGCTATTTTCTCCACTTTTAAAAGTTTGCCAATGGAGAAAGATAGTGATCTTGGTCTCTAATTAAAGCTAAAAATCCCAAGAGTTCAAAACCAAAAAGAAAATTTGAATCCAACTTCATTAAGACACTCAAATGAATTTTTATCTAGTGGTTATCAACTCAAAAATTGAAGAGGCAACTTGAATGAGCACATGGGGTAAGGTACTATTGGATAGAATGGAAGAGGATGAGGAGAGAGAGTGGGGGATCAGATTTGAGAACATGAAGGGCTAGGATTGGTGCTCTAATTTAACCAAAATCCAAGGGTTAGGAATGAAGGAGAAGGAGTTCCATTTAATTACCAAGTTGCCATAGAGTTTTCCTATAAATAGGGGCCTTTGCTCTCCATAATTCTCACACCAAAACTCACCCAAAGTAGCTGAGTTTAGAGAAGCAAGAAGGAGGAGCAAAGTTCTTGGTAAGTTTTCTAGTTCTAGCTTGAAGTTCTTTTGGTTTTAGTTCTTAAATTCTTAGATAGAGATAGCTTAGATCTTAAATATGCTAGGATGAGTTTATATAGATGTTTTTATAGTTAAAATTGCCTTTATCTCGAAAAATTGATGAAGTAGAGGTTATGGAAAAATTTCTGGGAGAGATCATGAAAGTAACGAAGTTCGCGAAATTTCATCGGTTTCGAAATTCTGAAGTCAGCCATGAAAACGCCAGGATTTCATGTTGAAATGACGATCCCAAAATCCTGAGAAAATTCATGGTTAAAGTAGACATATAGGGCTTTTTAAATATGTCAAGAACATGTCAAAATGATTTTTGTACAGAGAGTTAAAATTCCTCAAAGTTAGGCTACGAAATTCTGGAAAATTCTGGGCAGAGGTTCAAAACTTTAAGACTGGGAATGATCCGTGTGATCTGGGCAGAATTGGTTATTTTTAAATGAAACTAGACATCCCAGGGATTCCAAGGAATTTTACGGATCCTCATTTTGAATTTTGTAGAATTAATTATGATTTTTCAAAGTTAGACAAAATGCTGCCCAGATTTATACCAGCGTTGTTGTACGAATTTTGAGGGAATAAAGTGAAAAATAAAAATTGTAAGGGCAAAATGGTCATTAGGGGCCAAAATATCTCTTAGGATATTACTTACAAATTAATAAATACGGTATTACCATTATAGGATCAACGCGATCACAGTCGTACGCGTCAAGCGTACCGACAAACGCCGACGAAGGTACGGACGCGCGTATCGTAACACTAACTCGATGTTTATTGTATACCTATATGTGATGAGATGTGTTCTTTTGAACTGAAATTCTGTTTTCAAAAGTTAGTGCTTGTGCACATACAGTTATACGGGTTATAGTCATGATAACGCCGTTTGAGTTTTCCTAGCGCGAGGACACGACCGTACATCGTGGCACCGGTGAATAGTGCGACCGTAATAACAATCATATGCAGGTGTATATGGTGTGTTATTACTTGGTATATGTGAATTTTACCGTGGTATCATGAATATCTGTCATACATGGTTGTACTTGAACATGAGGTTAACCGTTACTCCGAGGTTCAAATGTGGATTGAACCTCGCCTCTTACCATAGCTTCAGTTTCCGGAGTGAACAGAGCGGATACAAGGGTAAGCAAGGCTTAGGACGGACTGGTCGGACCCCTTTTGAAATGTACTTTGAACTTAGAACCATTTGAACTATTGTACCGCTTAGTAGCAAAACATACAATTGATGTTATCGATACATATCTTTTTGGAAATACTATTTTTACTTCCTAAGGTGCTCTACTCGATCATGATACCGTTTTAAAAAAAAAAAATCGCTCCGAAATTGGGATGTGACATTTTTGGTATCGAAAGCGTACATCCCGGCACGAGTTAACTAAGTTACTCCGAATACCGGTGTCTAGAAAGAAGTATTGTGGTTGGCAATCGGTCCCCGTGAACTCGGCGAGCCTTCCATAATTACGACGCCTCGCCGCGATTGTTTGAGTAGCGGAGTTAGGTTCGAGCCTTCGAAAACCATTTTATCCGGTATGAACCCGACTCGCTTATGAGAAACCATTGGTGCCGAAGGCAAGGCTAGTCTATGTGGATCGCCATTGAGTCACCCTAGCAGGAGGCTCCCATGATAGACACTTACCTGGCCAATCGGTTGATTAGCTAAGTTAGGCTCTAAGCCATTGTCTCAAAGAAAATCTTGAAAACAAGTACTGATAAATCCTGATATTGTTGTAGTGATGGACAACGAACCCTACGTAGATTACTACGGATGCGGAGGCGCGTAGCGCATAGGACAAACCGCTCCCGGAAACCTTAGAGTCAAACCGAATCCCGAACCAAGTAATTCACCTTCGATGATTATACCCGAGCCAAATTTTTCGGAACATCATCTAGACCCCGATTATATGCCTAACTATCCCGATGATGAACCAGAACCGAATACCACCCCGACCGAGTACTTACCTTTTGATCCCTTACCTATGAATGAAACCCATTATCCCGCCCCCGATCCTATCTTTGTCCCAAAGACTCAAGAGCGTAGTATCACCCAAGACTCGAATACCCCGACAATCAGATGACCCCATATACGCGGAACCCATAAATATAGTATATCCTCCCGTACCGCAAATCCCGACACCCACACCACTCCTCGGGGGTGACAACTTCGATTTCCCTGATATCCAAACACTTGAAAACAATTCTGATGCCAACTCCGATGACTTAGACTATGTCCTAAATGACAACACCCTTTTGACCCAAGCATTAGGATTAGACTACGCTCATGCCAAGCAAATTGCAGATACCGAACGAGAAAATACCCGATTTACCTAAGACGAGTGAAAGACTACTACTTGATGAATTCCTCTTTTTATAACCCTTAGACCCCCGGAGATTGGGTTAGATCCACTCTCCACCATTTTCCCGTACCCATTTTTGGATAGCTAAAACCAATGAGATGTTAGCCGAGGGCAACCTCGAGGATATATGCTCATGTCTCTCTTACCTCAAACACCTAGTATACCGAACATGTAGTTTGACAAGGGCAATCCCGTACCGCCCAAGAATGACGTGGAAAGAGTAGTAGTAGTAGCTAGTAGTACTAAAAGGGTTATGATGTATGACTTGTTGTTGAATTATGAGACTTGTGTAAAATATTTGTGATCAATATAGATATGTGTTGTGTACATATGTGTGCAATGGTTGAAAACTCGTGTTTTCGATGTTTTCATCTATTAACCTCCGAAATTAGAATATGGCAACCTTAAGAGGTGCCGGTGCTCCCGAGGCCGAGGCCGAGGCCGAGGCCGAGGGGAGAGGAAGAGATAGAAATAGGTGCGAGGTAGAAATAGACAACCACACATAAAACCAATTCTAGTACCTAGAGCAATACTTTTTCATTGGGGTCTTGATCATCATTATGAACCCGGCATAATCATAATCAAGGCATCATTGAGGGCCGTATAGGTGGTCCATCTTGCTCTACCCCTTTAGGCCGCTTGACTCCGTAGACAAGACGAGATATCTTAAACAAGAAGAAACAAAGTTAGCTGGTAGTGAAAGACTCTTTATAGAGTATGTACTCAAGGAAGAAAAAATATTAGTGGGCTAATGCCTAAGTATACACTAAGAGACAATCTAGAAAACAGCTTAGTTCTCGTTAACCCGTTGGCATCCATACCGGTGTTTGAATAAAAACTTGAAAATACATAAGAGGAGAAGTGAAGTTTATGTGGTATATGATATTGAGTTCCGCTTTTTCCTTGTATGCATGATTGATTTTGTTTTTAAATGTTTTAGATATATCTTGCCAAAACTCAAAAAAAAAAAAAAAAAAATCTCTTTCTTTATGTTGTTATAAAGAGATATGTCTTATTGAATAGAATTTAAGCATCATCATGAAGTTTATGATAAATCAAGCAATGCTTTGTATGAACTCTCTCTTATCATTTAGACCATTTGCATGATTAGAATCTAGTGTTCTCTAGTTCGACATTGAAAACCTTTTGTGATCATATGCTTACCGCTGAACATGTTTTGTACGATATGAGATTGCATTAGATATTTGCGCTTTAAGGTTGTTGTTAAGACTTGAAACTTGTATGATTTAGTATATTAAGTATGTTACACATATGTTTAAATGCTTACTTTATTTCTGAAAATTTCCAACCAAATATAACTCATAGACAAAGATGTTGACCAATTGTTTGTTCACTTAGAAATCTAACTCGAGCATTTCACTTAAATTTTCCAAATTAAGCTAGTTTGAAACTATGTTTTTGAAAGTGATCCTTCTTTAAATTTGTTAAATATTGTTAAAGAGCAAATTGTTACGGTATTTCATTAAAGTTTATGTATGTAATTATTGTAGTCCAACCAAATAGCCAAAGAACTCTAAATGGTGACGCTTGCATAGGGTGTTAGTCATATGTTGGAAGTAACACTTAAATAGTTAGTTGAAAGTCTAGGTGTTTTGTGTTAACCTACTCTAAAAAGAGTTTGCATGTCTAATGATGCTATGACTTGTACATCCTTGTGATATTACTTGCTTCATTTAATTATATTGGAAAATCTGAGTTTAGAAATTTTACTTCATTATACAAGAAAATCTTTAACAAACTAAATTTATGAAAGTGGCTTGGAGTATACTATATTAAGTTCCATTTTGTATGTGCATTATCACTCTTTGAATTTCTACTATCACACCGTATGAAACTTGGACGAATGGATGGGGTTGATATCATTTTTCTCGAACTCCCGATCGACTATTGTTTTTGGTAATCTCTCGTTGTTGTAAACTTGATTGTTAGTCATTGGTATGCTAAACAAGATAAGCTTCAAATGGCGTATGTTGGAATTAGATGAAACCCGAGGGATAAACTGGTTTTGATTATTGAAATGACACTTGGTGAAATTTTGTGGCATACTTTGCATTGGAACCCTGTTTTGAAATACATTGTACTTTTGATCAATTGAACTTAAGATTTCTTATCACTATATCATAATGAGATAACCATGCATTATATATCCTTGTTTCATTTCGAAATTTTGATGAACGTCTTCAAGTTAACATACATGAACTATTTAGCTTGACAAATTTGAATTTATCTTTGGTGCTTGGTAAGAACAGAAACCATAAGGATTAGATTCCTGGATTTTTAAGACATAAAGCTCTAAATATAAAATTTTGAGTGTACACTCTAGTAACTGGATTAATTAAGAGTTAGTATTGTTGTTGTTAATACTCCTGAAATTCTACTTTAGTACACCACCGCACGAATATGTTGTGTTGAACTCCCGTCCAAACCATTAGGTTTCGATATATAAAACATAAATTGGAATGTGTGGGTTACCGTAGTAATTGAAGTTGAATTTTTGTCTTCTTGTTATTTGCATCTATTGATAAATATTGGACATGAAATTTGTAGTAGCATGTGGAATTCATGGAACCTAAGTGGAACTTAAAAGGTTGTTCAGATTTCATTGAAACTATCTTTCGATTACTTTGTATGTTGACTTCTCCTCACTCCGATAAAAATATGGAACATAAAATCCTCATTTTATGATAGGAATTTGGCGTAGTAACTACCTTAGCAAAGAAAAGATTTGTCCTTGTAGTCAATAATTCTTGTATAGAAACTAGTATCAAGCCTTTAATATGGTCTAAGAGTTAGACTTGGGAGAGATTTAGATAGAACAGACGAAAGCAGATGCTCAAATCTAGGTGTACGAATGTACACGGGGCATCCCTAAGCCTTAAGACAATAGTACTTATCACCGTGTGAAATGTGAATTGTTATAGTGACCTTAGACTAGTATGTCTACAAGTACGTCCCGAGTCTAGCAAAATATTTACTATACCAGCAGTTGGGCTAAGGTCCCTTGTGTTGTGATAATGAATTGAGCCGGAAGGCCAATATGTGTTAAGCCGAGAGGCTTGAATGAGTCGCGGTAAGGCCATGCGTAACCAAGCACGATGAGGAAGGACGAGAAGGTCCTATGTTTGAATACTGTACCTAAGTACGTAAATGAATAAGATTATTATTTGAATATTAGAGTGCATGCTAAGCAAGCATGCATAGTAAGGAAATAGACTAGATGTCTAGAGTTTTCTCGAGTTTATACGATCGAATGTCAAGGGCAAACGTGTCGGGCGCACCCTTATCTAAGCGTAAAATCGCTTGGGTCGATCTGGTTGACTAGACCTCCGAACAAATCGTTTTATTCAAAAGACAACTTCTAGCAAAGACAAAGCGGACGTAAGAGCTACGATGACAAAGGGGAGAAGACCGCTAGAGTTCGAAGTCGACGATCACATGTTTCTAAATGTATCCCTAGTAATCGGTGTCGCAGAACGCTTTAGAGCCAAAATTTAGTCTGCATTACGTAAGACCATTCGAAATTTTAGCTAAACGTGAAACGGTCGTTTACCGATAACCTTACCCCCCGAACCCGATTAACCTCCATAACATTTCCGTCTTTCTCAATTATACCAATCGACCGCAATCGTGACATAGAGTATGAGGTGTTTTAAGTGGCCACCATATGTAGGCGCCACGGAAACATTTTTGTTGTGTCAAAATACGACATGACAAATACCTTCGTAATTTAAGGCAAGCGATTCTCAAACACCGAGAAAAGCGGCTTAGATGTGAAAACATTCTAATATGGTACATTCATAGAATTTATGGTTCAAAGTCTAGTTAGTATAGAGCAAATTTCGAGGACGAAATTTTATTTAACTGGGAGAAATGTAAAACCCTAAGTTCTCACTTATGATAAATATCATATTTTGGTAGAATTGCCTATTTTGAGATAGGAGAGTATGTAGTCTCTAAATCTTGAGATAAGTTTATCTTATGTTCTAGGCAATTTTTCCCTAGAATTAGAGTAGCCAATAGGGTAATAAATTATATTTGGCATCATAAAATACCATAAATGAAATAAATACTATATTTAAATTATGATTCATATGGAGATGAAAATACTTAGACAAATTTAGAGAAAACAATGTCCATTAAATTAACAACTAAACCTTCACTAAATTAAGTAAATTGTCCTAGGTTTCACAATTAGTTAAAGAGCCTTAAATACCCATTCTCATAATTTATTAAGAGATTAAATCTTCTAACACCTTATAATCTATAAATAGCTCATGTTTAGTTTATAAAAGGCCATAAAGAATTATCAAAACATTTAAACCAATTAAGGGGCAATTACCAACAATTAATGAGCAATTAAAATTACACTAATGGGATATTTAGTTAATTCTCTACAATTAATACTAATTGTTATCAACCAAAGATATGTTAAGCTAATTAAAAACCAAGAACCAATGAGAAGTTAAGATTAGCACTAAATGAATTATTAGCACTCATCAATTACTCTAAGAAACCACTAATACAACAACCAAGAGATAATTAAGCTTATGATTAAGATGATTAATCAAATATTAATCAAGAGTTGAAAAGTCAACAATTTCAAACTATGATCTAAAGGCCAAGGTTTGATCTCATAAAGTTAATCTAGGGGCTTGAATAATTAAGAAGCTTAATCCATGTGAAATTGGAAGAGCCAATGGGAGGAATTTCGGTTTTGGCTAAGAAAAGAGAGAGAAAGAGTTGCTGAAAATTCAAGTTGTCCACTTGCATGTATAGGATAAGGTGGTGAGATGAAATATCAAGAGGAAATATCCAACCTTTAGCCAATGAGGTGTTTACACATAGGATAATTAGGATAATCAAGAGGATTAATTCAAGAGTTAATCAAAGGGAAATCTATACAAAATAAATTGTATCTTGAAATCTACTAATCATAAATCAAAGATACAAAGTGGTTATGAACAAGCAAAATTCAAGCTACAAGATGATGGTAACCAAAGCTATTTTCTCCACTTTTAAAAGTTTGCCAATGGAGAAAGATAGTGATCTTGGTCTCTAATTAAAGCTAAAAATCCCAAGAGTTCAAAACCAAAAAGAAAATTTGAATCCAACTTCATTAAGACACTCAAATGAATTTTTATCTAGTGGTTATCAACTCAAAAATTGAAGAGGCAACTTGAATGAGCACATGGGGTAAGGTACTATTGGATAGAATGGAAGAGGATGAGGAGAGAGAGTGGGGGATCAGATTTGAGAACATGAAGGGCTAGGATTGGTGCTCTAATTTAACCAAAATCCAAGGGTTAGGAATGAAGGAGAAGGAGTTCCATTTAATTACCAAGTTGCCATAGAGTTTTCCTATAAATAGGGGCCTTTGCTCTCCATAATTCTCACACCAAAACTCACCCAAAGTAGCTGAGTTTAGAGAAGCAAGAAGGAGGAGCAAAGTTCTTGGTAAGTTTTCTAGTTCTAGCTTGAAGTTCTTTTGGTTTTAGTTCTTAAATTCTTAGATAGAGATAGCTTAGATCTTAAATATGCTAGGATGAGTTTATATAGATGTTTTTATAGTTAAAATTGCCTTTATCTCGAAAAATTGATGAAGTAGAGGTTATGGCAAAATTTCTGGGAGAGATCATGAAAGTAACGAAGTTCTCGCGAAATTTCATCGGTTTCGAAATTCTGAAGTCAGCCATGAAAACGCCAGGATTTCATGTTGAAATGACGATCCCAAAATCCTGAGAAAATTCATGGTTAAAGTAGACATATAGGGCTTTTTAAATATGTCAAGAACATGTCAAAATGATTTTTGTACAGAGAGTTAAAATTCCTCAAAGTTAGGCTACGAAATTCTGGAAAATTCTGGGCAGAGGTTCAAAAATTTAAGACTGGGAATGATCCGTGTGATCTGGGCAGAAGTGGTTATTTTTAAATGAAACTAGACATCCCAGGGATTCCAAGGAATTTTACGGATCCTCATTTTGAATTTTGTAGAATTAATTATGATTTTTCAAAGTTAGACAAAATGCTGCCCAGATTTATACCAGCGTTGTTGTACGAATTTTGAGGGAATAAAGTGAAAAATAAAAATTGTAAGGGAAAAATGGTCATTAGGGGCCAAAATATCTCTTAGGATATTACTTACAAATTAATAAATACGGTATTACCATTATAGGATCAACGCGATCACGGTTCGAGGGTCAAGCGTGCCGACAAACGCCGACGAAGGTACGGACGCGTCTTTGTAACACTAACTCGATGTTTATTGTATACCTATATGTGATGAGATGTGTTCTTTTGAACTGAAATTCTGTTTTCAAAAGTTAGTGCTTGTGCACATACAGTTATACGGGTTATAGTCATGATAACGCCGTTTGAGTTTTCCTAGCGCGGGACACGACCGTACATCGTGGCACCGGTGAATAGTGCGCATCGTAATAACAATCATATGCAGGTGTATATGGTGTGTTATTACTTGGTATATGTGAATTTTACTTTGTGGTATCATGAATATCTGTCATACATGGTTGTACTTGAACATGAGGTTAACCGTTACCCGAGGTTCAAATGTGGATTGAACCTCGCTCTTACCATAGCTTCGGGTTCCGGAGTGAACAGGAGCGGATACAAGGGTAAGCGCGGGCTTAGGACGGACTGTCGGACCCCTTTTGAAATGTACTTTGAACTTAGAACCATTTGAACTATTGTACCGTCATTGTTAGTAGCAAAACATACGATTGATGTTATCGATACATATCTTTTTGGAAATACTATTTTTACTTCCGGTGCTCTACTCTGATCATGATACCGTTTTAAAAAAAAAAAATCGCTTCCGAAATTGGGATGTGACAATAGCCACTGCATTCAGTCGAAAACCTGAAATCGTAATCTCTTGCTTGAATTGTCAAATAGCTCGTAATCCCTGAAATCGTAATCTCTGCTTATTCGAAATTCTCACCGCAAGCAGAGATTATCGCTGCACAGCCGATTGATATTTGCCGATCATGGTCAGCGAAGAACACCCAAAAGGAGAGAAAAGTATTAAAACAGGGTTTACTCTCAGACGACACCGTTTCAGCTGTTGCATAAGAGGATTTCTCTCATGTTGCATGAGAAACATAAAACCCAACATTAATTATTCCTTTTTAGAACAAACATGTATATTATATTTTTGTGAACCTAAGGTACATAGATTCTATACTCTCTCTAATTTACTATTCAGTCGTCATTGTGCACATACACCACTCCCTTTGGCAAAAGCCTTCGTATCTATGCATAATGATCTTCTATTCTGATAGGTATTTCATCCATAGATACCTAGGAGAGAGATATTCATTTCAATATCAATATACTAGTCTATTGAGGCTAGATATCTGTGTTCTCACAACAGAACACTCACCACATATCACAGAACCAATTTTCCTGTCTATCCATAAATGGGGTAAGCTCAGTCTCCCTGGACTGTTCAAGTGAGATCTAGAGAAACCAGATTTTTTTTATCAAATAATTTTCAAATAAAAAATATAAATCGTTTAGATGTCATCCACCGAGTTTTCCAGCCAATTCTTTAGGTAGGCGGGATCACCAGTTTTAGAAGAGAGATAGAGTAGTGAATGTCATGCACTCTATTAGAAGTATTCAATTTAATATCATCCGCGCTAATTGATTGATGAGTAGTACAACAGAAACTCGCGCACTGCGAGGAGGGGACCAGATTCTCTTGTCACCGAAATACAAGAGTCTCATATTTAAAACATGCTGTTAGATTACTAGAAAAAAAATCCGAATCCAATATGATACCCCTGGGTACAAGGCCATGATGTTTTTAGGTTTAAAGAGTGCTCATAAAAGTATTTATAAATCATTTATCAACAAGGTTCTCACATTAGTAGTAGGGTTTTATCTTACGACCTTACATGTTATGAGTCTACTCTTTGTCAGCTAGACCAATCTTTATTGGTAATAAGTCTTTTTCTTTTTTTCCCTTGTACAACGATAAGTCATTTTCTGAAAGAGATTAAAAGAGACGAATGATGTTTATTATAAGTCACTTGATGCTGCATTAAGTTTATCCAATTTTTTTCTTTATTTAAAGTCATTAATTATAAGATATAATGTAACCCAAAATCTGGAAAAAAATTTATTTAAATATGGGCAAAATAAGAAATTTATTCGATTTTGACAGAAAATTAATAATAATTTAACCATCTCACTTCAGTTTTGGTGGGGTACTTAGAACCTAAAGAATTCACTTAAAAATATACTTTTAAAATATTTATTTTATGGAACTTCTTTTGGATTTAGACACTTACACACACACATATGTATATTTTGAACTCATACTTTTCATCATTCTAGAATACATAGGCTTTAACTTGGCCCTTTTTCCCCCAAGACATAGTTTTTTTTTTTTTTTTTTTTTTTTTTTTTTTTTTTTTTGGGAAAGTTTTTTTGGCAAGTCAGTAGCTTGATAGGGATAGCTAAGAACTAGACTATGATAATTTAGCCCTCATTACAACAACCTAGGTGCTAGAATAGCAAATGGCGCCAGCTGGTCTTTTAGAACTATATCAAGGCAACCTCTTGGAATCCTTGGAATTAGAGTTACGTCCACGTTCGCAGGAGCAGCATGTCCCTCTTTGGCCAAATAGTCAGCGCATGATATGTTATCTCTTGGGGTGTAGAGAAGCTTGACATTCCAATCTTGAAAGAGGAGGTCTATGATCTCGCCAATGATGTCTCTCGTGTGGTCGGCATGGCGGCGCCTCTCTCATGAGAATGTTGAGTGCATCAAGGGAATCATAATAGAGCGGGATCGTTGCAAACCCAACTGGGGGCCGTTTTTAAACCTGTCAAGATGGCGTAAAGCTCAGCCTCGATAACAGAACAGAGACTAAGGGATTTACAGAACCCCATCAACTAGTGTCCTTCAGAATTTCTGATCACACCTCCACAAGCTGTTTGAGATTGGTGTCGAACGGATCCGTCAACATCAATACGAACCACATTTTCCGGAGGGGGGTCCAACATTTTTCCTCATTCCTGTCAAAATGAAAAATTTGGCGAGAAAGATTATGGTTGACAGTATCTTCTATGAGAAAATAGTTGCATAAATGTAGCAACTCCCTGGTGTTTTTAGTTTCGACTTGGAATAAAAATTTGCATCTGGAAGTCCACAGGATCCAACATCCCAAACTGAAGATCCTAGGCCAGGAGAAATTCTGAAACCTTCCTTTTCCAGGCTTATGGTTGGTGTTCCAATTGAGCCAAACATGCAAATTACCTGCAAAAAACTGGGAAAAGTAGTTAGGTCTTAAAATTTCTTTCTACAAGTTTCTCGCTCTCTCGCAGTCCTTGAGAATATGAATCACACTCTCCTCACTATTGCAGTGAAACAGACAGAGGTTCCCATTAGCAAGTCCCCTTTTGGCTCTGAGAGAGTTAGTGACAAGTCTCTCATGCCCAACTTGCCACATGAAATATTGAACTTTTTTAGGGAGCTGCCATTTCCACATTCGGGACCAAAAATTATTTCTATTTTCTCCTCCTCGACCAGAGAGATAGAGATAAGCAGACTTAACAGAAAAGCAACCATCTTTCGCAGCCCTCCAAGTGAAGCAGTCAGGGGAGTTGTTGCAAGGTGGTTGAATTTTAGAGATAGTGTTAATGATATCGGGGAAGGATACCCTACCACCTGCTAGTGTCCCAACAACCATTCACCCACACATTGTCCCTCACAGTTTCATCTTCATTAACTAAGGATGGGTTTAGGGCAAAGGCCAAAAGGAGACGATCGAGCGGCAGCCAAAGATCACGCCAGAACTTGGTTTCCGCCCCATTATTTACTTTTCTCCCAACTCCATCAAGGAATTTGTCCCAAACCTCAACAATGGCTTTCCAAGTAGGCGATGAGGTTCTCTTCCTTAAAACATTAGGCATGGAAAAATTGCCACAATTATACTTGGACCGAGGCACCGAACCCATAAAGTAATTCTTTTAGTGAGGAGGTTCAAAGAGTTTCATAATGAACACCTTATTTTGGCGCCTAAGGTTCTTGAAACCAAGTCCCCCCTGTTTCTTTACTTGAGTAATTTTGTCCCAAGCAATAAGATGCATTTTCTTGACATCTTCATCTTGGGACCAAAAGAACACCCATAAGACATAGTTGACAGTCTCTCTTTGTTTGTTTTCATAGTTATGTGATTTAGGCCTATATACGAGACAATATAGTTATCCGTACCTTTTTCTTGCCAACGGTAATGAACCATAGGTGGGCCGTGACGAGGTAAATGCGAGGGTGACAACGGCTGAAAATAATGGGCCTACGAAAACCAACGATTAGATGGTCTACATGGAAATTTTTTTGATATAGAAATTTTAGGAAAGGGGTTGGGCTCACCTACGATCCAAAGGTAGAACGAAGTCTCCCTTCGTCTAAGGTGATACCAATATTAGGCAGGGCGAGCTGTCTACTACCCTCAAGTGTTTACTTAAATACCCAGGATTTAGAATGTCTCCCCCAATGTCTTGACCAACTCTAGGATCAAAACCTCTCTCTTTGGTGAGAGTGTCCAACCCTTTTCCCAGTTGAACCCAAGGATGAGGGGTGCCCACGTGGAAATTTAGAGGTGATTTAGATGATATATTCAGTTAGAGGAAAGAGAGACCAATGGGGGTTGGGTTTAACAGAAAGTGTTAACCCTTCATAATATGGTGAATCAAAGTTTGAATGCCCTTTAAGAGAGGTGGTCAAATTTAGTATCTGACAGTGCCTCAAACAAGATGTGTGATTCCCTAAGGACGAGCACCCAAAATGGTTCCCTCTCGTTGAGAGATGACAATAGCAAAAGGAAACTGTTGCTTGGATGAAAATAATAAATTTAAACAAATCAACTAACTAAATTGCGATATTTTGAAATTAGGTGGTTGTTGGTGGGAAGACTAAGTGGCCATATGGAATTATGGATAGAATACAACCATCAAGTAGAATCAAAACAAAGCAAGGAATATGAAAACTAATAAACACTTCCACGTCCACATGTGACAGGGATTACATAGTAAATTGTATTCTGATTTATAGACTCAAGTCATTGACTTCCTATATCAAGTTAACTTGCGTTTTCCAAAGGGTATCGGGTTTAACTCTTGATATCTAGTTAATGACTCAAGTCATTAACTCAAGTCATTAACTTTCTATATCAAGTTAACTTACGTTTTTCATAGGCTATCGGGTTTAACTCTTGATATCAAGTTAATGACTCAAGTCATTGACTCAAGTCATTCACTTATTCACTCGAGTCAAGCCATTTCTTTAGAAAGCATCAGGTTTAACTTTTCCATGTCAAGTTAATGACTCAAGTCATTTAATGACTCAAGTCATTGACTTCTTATATCAAGTTAAACTTTCAAATTCTCTACTCTTTTGAAACTATCGACTTTGACTCAAGGAACTCTATTATGCCTCTGGTTAAAGACTTTGCCTCTAGTCATTTATTATCTAGTTCTAGTCATATTAACTCAAGGCATCAAATTTATGACTCCAAGGCAACTCTTAAACGCTTCAAGTTAATAAGTGCTTTTCAGCAACCTTTGTTTCACGTTTCAACTGGCGACGTCTGGTAATTCGATGACATATACTAAACTAGGAATGGGATTGATGTGAAACTAGTGGCATATGAAAATAGACTCCCAATGCGTACTGTTTACAAAAACTCAAGTCCAAAGGAGTCCAGATGAGGGAGCTATGATTTTTACAAGTTTCCACAAAAATCACCGTCACAATCCAGACCAAGATTCGGTATTTTGAGTATATCTCTCAAATGACAAATCCAAATGAGCTGAAACCAGTGCCATTTGAAACTAGACTCAAATACCTTTTCAAAAACATCAAGATCATGAGAAAAAAAAGATCAATTGAAGGAGATATGATGTTTTTAAGTTGATGGTCTGTTCAGGATAGTTGAAAAACGCTGAAACCATATTGCCTCAAGTAATCTCAGTGCCCTCGAGTCATCACCTCAAGTCATCAACTTCTTATTTGAAAGTTAATTCTCTCTAGTTTTCAAATCACCGTCTGTGCAAACTGAAAATCAATGCTTGTGATTTCATTACTTCATATCTTCACTTATTATTATTCCTAATTGCTTTTAATCAGTTTGCTAATGAGTCTCAAATGATTATATGATGAATTAACATCAAACTTTGCGAAGCCAAAATCTGTCGAAACATTTTTGAAACTAAAGATTTACAAACGACTGATCAGGCATAGGTTACAATCCTATTTTTGACAAAAAGAAAGGGAAAAAGAAAAGTGGCGGAAAATCCTACTTAAACTATTTTCAAAAAACTGTCCATTCTTCAAACCCCTTTGCTCATTGTAATTATTGTAACCGAAAGGGACATAATACTTCATCATGTTTTCATAAGAAAGATAGAAGAGACAAGCCTGTTGGTAATTATCAATGGGTACCAAAGGGAACTTATGTTTTCCCTAAGGCTCGAACTAACCCCGTAATACCCTAAAATTGCGTTTAGCATAACCACTATATTTTGATAGGTAAACCCTATTTAAAATAGGTGAATATGTGGTCTCAAATTTTGTGATAAGTTTATCCTATTTTCTAGATAATTTTTCTTTAGGATTAAGGTGACCAATAATTTAATCTTCTAAATTTTGTTAGGCATCATAAGATATCATAAAATATAATAAATACCATATTAAACCATGGTTCATGTGGAATTTAAAAGAGCAAGAAAGTGTTATGAAAATACTTAAGTGAATTTAGAGAAATTAATGGCAATTAAAGACCAACTAAATCTTCACCAAATTAAATAAATTGTGCAATACTTCACAATTAATCAAAGGGGGCTTAAACACCAATTTTTGTAATTGTCAAGAGATTAAATTAATACCAAGTTCATATTTAAGTCATAAAAGCCAAAAAGAATTATCAAAACACTTGAAACAATTAAGGGGCAATTACCAACAATTAATGAGCAACTAAAATTACACTAATGGAATATTTAGGTAATTCTTTACAATTAATGTTAATAGTCACCAATTAAAGATACATTAGGAAAATTAAAGGTCAAGGACCAATGAGGGGTTAGGATTAGCATAAAGATGATTATTAATGATCATGATTAGCAACCAATCAAATAAATTTAATAACACCTAAAACACCATTTTAGGATTAATGACCAAAGGTTAAGCTAATTAAAGACTAAACCCTAAGAATCTTTTGCTTAATTGCTAACCAATCACCAAAGTCATCTAGTTACAAGTATACTTAGAGTAACTAGGAAATTAGAGCACCAAGTTGGGAAATGCATGAAGATGGAGATGCCACCAATGCATGCTTGGAGAGTGCATGAAGGAGAAAGAGCCACCAAAGCACTCTTGGGGCCAAAAAGCTTTACACATGGGGACAATTTTGACACCAAGGCAAGAGGCTTTGGTGAAAAATCAAAGGAGGAAGAATGGGGGAGGTAGGCCACGTTTTTTGGCCTTGTAGGAAGAGGTATTCAGATTTAAACCCATGGCCACAAATGAAAGATGTGTAGGTTAGAGAATTACAAGTGTGCCATAGCTTTTTCCTATAAATAGAGCACCAACCTCTTCACAAATTTCACATCAAAGCAAGCTTAGTAAATCTGATATAGAGAGTGAAAGTGAGAGTGAGGAGTCTTGAATAAGGAGGAGCAAGGTTCTTGGTAAGTTCCCTAGCTCTAGCTTTGAGTTCTTTAGTTTTTAGTCTTTAAATTCTTAGATAGAAGTATCTTAGATCTTAAAATTTGCTAGAGTAATTTTATTTACAAGTTTTTATGGTCAAAATTGGATTTATCTTGAAAAATTGGTGAGGGAGGTTGTATAGCAAAATTTCTGAAAGAAAATCATCAAAGTAACGAAGTTCTAGCGAAATTTCATCGGTCTCGGAATTTCTGGAGGCAGTGATGAAAACACCAGAATTTCATAACACAAATATGATCAAAAAATTCTGAGAAAATTCATGGTTAAATTAGACATATAGGGATTTTTAAATATGTCAAGAACATGTCAAAATGATTTCTGTACAGAGAGATAAAAATCCTCAAAGTTAGGCTATGAATTTCTGGAAAAATTCTGGGCAGAGACTCCAAACTTTAAACCTTGGAATGATACGTAGAATCTGGGCAAAGGTGATTATTTTTAATTGCAAATAGACATCCTGAGGATTCCAGAGAATTTTACGGATCCTCGTTTCAATTTTTCTAGAATTAGTTATGATTTTTCAAAGTTAGACAGAAATCTGCCAAATTGGCACCAACGTTGTTCTACGAATTTTGAGGAAATAAGGTGAAAAATAAATACAGCAAGGGTAAAAAGGTCATTAGGGACTAGGATATCTTCTAGGATATTATTTGTAAATTAATAAATGCGATATTACCATTATAGGATAAACGTGATCACCATCCGACCAACGACGTACCGAAATCGCCGACGAAGGTACGGACGTGTACTGTAACACTAACTCTGATGTTTACTTGTATACCTATATGTGATAGATATGTTCATAAACCGTGACTCTGTTTTTAAAAAGAATTGTTCATACACATTCAGCTTTATACGGGTTATAGTCATGATAACGCCGTTGAGTTTTCCTAGCGTTGAGGACACGACCGTACATCGTGGCACTGGTGAATAGTGCAGACTGTAATAACATTCATATGCGGTGGCTGTGTTGTTATTACTTTTTTTTATATGTGAACATAGCTGTGATGTCATGAGATAACTGTCATACATACTTGTACATAAACATGAGGTTAACCGTTACGAGGTTCAATGGGTATTGAACCTCGGCTCTTACCATAGCTTCGGGATCCGGAGTAAACGGACCGGAGACAAGGGTAAGCGACAGATCTAGGAGCCGGCCCGGAGATAGTCCTTTTGTTTGTACTTATGATATTTGAAATTTTTGTACCCGCCATTAAGGCTGATCACATACATTACGTGGATTTTATCAGTTACTTTTTAAATACTTCCGATGCTTTACTCTGATCATGATACCATGAAAACGTTTTCGAAAATTGGGATGTTACAAACCCGGAAGGACCCAAGTATAAATGGGTACCAAGATGTCCATCTAGTGCTTTATGTGTCGTGATTGATTATGAAAAGAATGGACCTAGACGTATAGAGAAGAATAAGAGTCGAAGAGTTTCTCATGAACCGAAAATGAGATTTACATCAGTTAGGAGAACTCGTGGAGAAGTCATTGCTACAACCTTATCCTCAAATCAAAAGAAGCAATGGACACAAGCAAGATGAGTATGTTCCACCTCAAGGACAAACTACCACAGAACACCATTCAACTATCTTGAGGAAAACAAGAAAAGGAGATTCTCTTAAGCATCTAACAGAAGACACTTGAGGTCTACATCCTTTAAGAGAACTTTGCAAACACCCATGGAGAGACATATGCAGAATCAATGTGATGAGAAGAGACAATGGGTAAGAAAAGCCAATCCTCCAAGTACCTAAGGTAAAGGTATACAATGGTAAAACCTCTTGTGCTATTATCTCTAATATTTACTGAGGTTTTATGATGTGGAACTGTAGGAATGAGTATTGCAAATTACTTTGAAATTCAGCTTTCATATTTCCCAGAAATCTATTTAATTGATTTATTAAAAGAATTGCAATATTCAATAGTCTGACTCTTTATGCATATTCAATGATTTGATAATTCACTCTGTGAACTGCATATTTGGGGATCGTACACAAGTAGTAAGCTAACCTACTTGCGTATTGTCAAGTTTTAAATATATGTTCTTAAGTGTTTCAGGCATCAATACTTGAGTATGGATAAGGAATACTCGAGTATTGGATGGAAAGATCAGCTATCGCTCACAGGTTCTGATATAATACTCGAGTATGAGTTCTTGAGTACTCGAGTATATGGCTTCATCACAGACAATGTTCTTCACATGTAATACCCTAAAAATCACATTTAGCATAACCACTATATTTTGATGGATAAAGCCTATTTAAAATAGGTGAATATGTGGTCTCAAATTTTATGATGAGTTTATCCTATTTTCTAGATAATTTTTCTTTAGGATTAAGGTAGCCAATGATTTAATTTTGTTGGGCATCATAAAATACCATAAATACCCTATTAAACTAAGGTTTATGTAAGATAAAAAAGAACAAGAGAGTGTTATGAAAATACCTAAATAAATTTGGAGAAATCAATAACACTTATGACCAACTAAATCTTCACTAAATTAAATAATTGAACAAACCTTCATAATTGATCAAAGCACCAATTTTCATAATTTGTTAAGAGCCTAAGTTCTCTAATAACTTATAATTAATACCTAGTTCATATTTAATTCATAAAAGGCCATAAAGAATTATCAAAACACTTGGACAATTAAGAGGCAATTACCAATAATTAGTGGGCAATTAAAATTACACTAGAAGAATATTTGGGTAGTTATTTGCAATTAATTTTGCAAACATTAAAATATTTATGCTAATTTTCGTAATTAATTAATAATTAAATTAAAAAGGCATAATTAAGAAATGTATGAGATTAATTAGTGATCAAAGGCTAATAAAAACCCAAGACTAACATAAAGATAAATCCTAAGGCCCTAATTAAGTATCATAAAGTGTAATCCTTGTGAAGTAAAAATTAACCAATGAGAGAATTCTTTCTAGATGAGTATAAAGTAATTAAAACACAAAATTTGAAGAGAAAAGAGGGAAGTGAACAGTTTTTACACATAAAAAACTGAATAAAGAAATTGAAGTAATCAATTAAAAGAATTACTCAAGATAGTTGAGCACATGCAAGTCATAAATAATGGAAGAGGATAATGTACTTTTAATTAAGAGACTTAATGACCATGGAAGAGGATAAATTGGTGGGAGAAAAATCAAGAAAGAAAGTCAAATTGATATCCAATGAGAAAATTACACATAAGATAATTAGATTAATCAATAGGATTAAATCAAGACTTAATCAAAGGGAAATCTATACAAAATAAATTGTATCTTGAGATCCATTGATCAAAAATCAAATGTAAGAAGTGATTATTAACAAGCAAAATTCAAGCTTGAGATTGACTATAATCAAAGTCATTTCCTCAACTTTTGAGGATTATGTCCAATTGAGAAAATGAGAGATTATGGTCTCTAATTAAAGCCAAAAATCTCAAGAGTTCAAAACCAAAAAGGGAATTTGAATCAAACTTCATTAAGGTCCCCAAATGAATTTTTATCTAGTGATTCTAGCAATAGAAGTGGTAGGAAATTCTAGAGAAAGCCAAGAAGTAGTAGGATATTTTGCAAAAGTGTTTGGAAGAGGATATCATACTTTGGGATAGAACAATTAATGGAAATGGAAGAGGATTAAGGAGAGAGGGGGTCAGATTTTAGAGCTTGGAGGGCTAGGATTTGTGCTTCCAATTAACCTAAATCCAAGGGTGTATATCCAAGATGAAAAGGTGTGAATAATGTCATGGAATTTTACTATAAATAGGGGGTTGGGGTCTTCATAATTCCTCAGCAATTCACAAAGCAACATCTGAAATATAGAGAGAAAGTGAGAGTGAGAGCCTTGAAGAAAAGAGGAGCAAAGTTCTTGGTAAGTTCTCTAGCTCTAGCTTTAAGTTCTTTGAGTTTTAGTTCTTAAATTCTTAGATAGAAGTAGCTTAGATCCTAAATATGCTAGGATAATGTTATTTACATGTTTTTATGGTCAAAATTGGATTTATTTCAAAAAAAACAATGGGGGAGTTCATATAGCAAAATTTCTGGAAGAAAATCATCAAAGTAACGAAGTTCGCGAAATTTCATCGGTTTCGAATTTCTGGAGGCAGTGATGAAAACGCCAGAATTTCATATTGAAACTATGGTCAAAATATTCTGAGAAAATTCATGGTTAAAATAGACATATAGGGATTTTTAAATATGTCAAGAACATGTCAAAATAAGTTCTGTACAAGGAGATAAAATTTCTCAAAGTTGGGCTACGAATTTCTGGAAAATTTCTGGGCAAAGGCTCAAAACTTTAAAACTGGGAGTGATTAGTGTAATCTGGGCAAGAGTGATTATTTTTAATTGAAAATAGACATCCTAAGGATTCCAAGGAATTTTACGGATCCTCGTTTCGATTTTTGTAGAATTAATTATGATTTTTCAAAGTTAGACAAAATGCTGTCCAGATTTGTACCAGCGTTGTTCTACGAATTTTGAGGAAACAAAGTGGAAAATAAATGTTGCAAGGGCAAAATAGTCATTAGTGGCCAGGATATCCCGTAGGATATTATTTGTAAATTAATAAATACGATATTACCATTATAGGATACGCGTGATCACCGCCCGACCATCAACGTACCGACAACACCGACGAAGGTACGGACGCGTCGTAACACTAACTCGATGTTTACTTGTATACCTATATGTGATAGATATGTTCATAGACTGTGACTCTGTTTTTTTAAAAGAATTGTTCATACACATACAGCTTTATACGGGTTATAGTCATGATAACGCCGTTGAGTTTTACTAGCGCTGAGGACACGGATGTACACCGTGGCACTGGTGAATAGTGCAGACTGTAATAACATTCATATGCGGTGGCTGTGTTGTTATTACTTTTTATATGTGAACATAGCTGTGATGTCATGAGATAACTGTCATACATAACTGTACATGAACATGAGGTTAACCGTTACCTGAGGTTCAATGGGTATTGAACCTCGGCTCTTACCATAGCCGGGATCCGGAGTAAACGGGATCGAAGACAAGGGTAAGCGCGGATGTAGGAACCGGCCGGAGAAAGTCCTATTGACATGTACTTTACGATATCGACATTTGAAAAAAATTGTAACACCGTTAGAAGCACATACATTACAAATGGATATTTATCGTTACTTTTCAATACTATTTACTTCCGATGCTCAACTCTGATCAAGATACCGTGAAAACGCTTTCAAAAATTGGGATGTTACATCACATATCAGAACAATACTCGATTATGAGGTAAGAGGTACTCGAGTATGTGAAAGGTACTTGAGTACAGGTAAGATGATTTGTGAATATGCAAAAGAAGCGATTGTTAATATTGATGGTGAACATCGGAAGACGAGTCATCTACATCAATCCATCTTAATCAAGCAAGCTTCTACAAGGACAAGAGGAATTACGATGATATCTAATCCTTATCCTATTTTGCACTTAAATGAATTATATATGTGGGTAATAAATACTTGTCCATTATTGCATTCCTTTAGCAATCAATCATTTATATTTTTCAAAATGTTTTCAGATTGCTAAATGGACTGTAAATGAATTTGTGCATAACTTTCTAAGTTTATGTTTTTGAAATGTACAATTCTAAATTTTGTTGTTGATTTCAACTCACTCTGGTTTGTGAAAATGTATACAAATCTTTTGAAAAATATTCATGCTTTTATTTCATTCAAATGATGATTAAAAAATTGGAAGTTAAACCTCTATTCTTGAATGTCGGATATGCTTCAAATTTGTCCAAATTTTTTCCCCGTCATTCACATATTGATCTTTAGAATTTAATGCGATACTTGAACTTTTCATCCTTTATTCTTCGACTTGTTGAACCTCATGTATAACAAGTTAATCATATATGAGTTTCAAGTCTATCTTCAAGAAAAGATTTCAATATGTGAATTTGTTATGCTTTAAGCATAAATTCTTGGTTGATGAGTTATTCCAAACTTTAAATGTTCATTAGTGCATGGAATATTAATGCATTAACTATCATATAGAATAACTTACTAGGATGACATTCTGGAACTTTAGTCATTTGGGCTAATGAATATGTGCTTCATCGTCCATGAATCCTAGCATCTACCTTGTTACTCAAATACATCAGCTTTTTCCATTCATATTTTGAGTAACTATTTTCAAATACTTGCTTTGATCATTCAAATGTTTCAAAACTGAATCTTTCATTCATGAAAATTTTGAATTCATTATCACAGTTTGAAAGAACTTTCAAGATTTGAAATAATTTTGATGTTTCATTATCATTTTTGAAATCTTTATTTCATCCATGGATTACACGAGATTCACATCAATGACATTTTTTTTTGAAAGTGTATTTCCAAATTGTCATTGAAAAATAACATTTTTGGAATCATTCAGCTATTATCTGATTATTGGATTGAATTTATTTGATTGGAATGCTATATCTGATATCAGAAGTTTAGCAGAGTAATGTTGAACGATTTCACCTCTGATAAATGCATTCTTATGTAACATACTCAAGTAGTGATGCTTGTACTCAAGTAATAGCGGGTTTAATGGTTTTGGTAAGTGTTTCAGAAGAAGGTACTCGAGTATTGGAATTGGGATACCTGAGTAAGCTCAAGAAAATACTGATGCAGAGATTCTGATATAAGTATGCTCGAGTATATCATGGATGTTACTCGAGTAATACTACTGCACACTGAGACAGGCAAAGAGATCCATAGTACAGATCACAATAATGCATCAATAGACAATAGAGGATTATAACTCAAGTAATTACGATATTACTCGAGTGGGGTATTGTAATATGCATATATCATAATCATGCTAGGCTAACTAGATTTTATTAATTCGATTCTATTTCATGAATCATAGCCTAAGCATACTCATTTTTAAATGATCTTTATGCCTTAAACTCCTTAGTTATGCATTCATTAAGGGGGAGCTTCCCATTCATATGTGTTTTATACTTAAATAGCTCATCTCCTTTGTTTGAAGAAAATCCTTTTAAGAATACTCATCTGCATCCATTATGTTTTATTATTTTTAATGATGAATTAATATCATGTTTTCCTCTCGTTTTCTTAATTTGAAAATATCATTTAGAAAGGAATACTTTGATATATGGTTGCACTAACAAATTTCCTTTGGTAAGAATGTTTTCAATTTGTAGCAGGGGATTATGTTATGTGCTAGGACTTTCCTTAATGCACCACAAGGAGAATATACTAATTTAAGGAAAGATGTTTTAACAATCAATCTGAGATTTGCTTTACAAAGAATGAGGAACATCTCTTGGAACGAGCTGAGATATGTTCAACATAAGAGTTTTATGAAGAAAAGGCAAAGGATTGAATCTGAGTGTTGACATTATTCATTCATATGAGATACAACTCAAGAAGTCGATTTCTTTGGTCTCATTCCACATCTCAAAGGTCTGTTCGAGATCACATCATGGATCTCTTTCAACAAGAAAGCTATCAAATGGACTTCACAGATCGTTGATCAATTTGGAAAACCAACAAGAGCATTTCTAATCTCTACTTTTTATATTCAGATAAATTTTGCACATGTTTGGTATCTATATGCTTTAATTATGAAAGATGTTTTGACAAACCTTTCCAAATTGTTTTCAAACATATTTTCATGAAAACTCTTTTCTATTTGCATCATATCAAAAACTTTCAACACGGGAGAGAGAAAATCGTTTTCTTGACAAATGATTAAGGAGAGACAATTATTTCGAACTTATTTTCATATATGCCTCTTCACAACTTTATCTTCTTTACTTCAACTTTTTGCTAATGACAAATAAAGGGGAGAGAATGGCAAGAAAAATATGCTGCACATCTAACATATTTTCATATTCATCCATATTTTTCTTAAAGTATTTGCCATCATCAAAAAGGGGGAGAATTTTGGTTATGATTAGTTTTGATGATTTCTTATATAGATGCCATTATTAAAAGCAAAAAGATTGAGTAATATATGTTAGTTCTCTATGTTTTTGATGTTTTGTTGATAACAAATATAATGTAGATAAGTTAATAAATTCAAGGCTAAATCATGTTTTATACAGTTAACTTGAATCTATAATGTCCTTGAAGGTTTTGCTTTGATGCTTCGAGTTAATCTCTAGATACCTTGAGTCATGTGATGTTAATTATTTAAAAGAAAAATGTTTTGATCTCATGTTCCTCCAGTTTAATATTTAACTCTTGATATCTAGTTAATGACTCAAGTCATTAACTTCCTATATCAAGTTAACTTGCGTTTTCCAAAGACTATCGGGTTAAGCTCTTGATATCTAGTTAATGACTCAAGTCATTAACTCAAGTCTTGACCTATTATCTCGAGACCTATTATCTCGATTGATCCAGTTTTTCCTCGTTTTCTCAAGACCTATTATCTCGATTGATCCTTTTTTTTTCTTCCTCGTCTTTTCGAGACCCATTCTCTCGATTGCTTTAGTTTTTCCTCGTTTTCTCAAGACCTATTATCTCGATTGATCTTGTTTTTCCTCATTTTCTCGAAACCTATTCTCTCGATTGTTCCAGTTTTCCTCATTTTCTTGAGACCTATTCTCTCGATTGTTCCGGTTTTTTTTTCCTAGTTTTCTCGAGACCTATTCTCTCGATTGCTCGTCCATCGCGATTATTTTTGCTTCCTTCGGTGAGAGGCTATGGATCATTATTTTCTTGAAGATCAGGCCAAGCTGATTCATCTTCTACCTGTTCGGTTTGTTGATCAACTTGCAAACATATTCACAAAGCCACTTCATCTTACTCGGTTTCATGAACTCAAGTCCAAGTTGGGCATCCAAAACATCCATGCTCCAACTTGCGGGGTGTGATAGGGATTACATAGCTAATTGTATTGATTTATAGGAATCCCGATTTGTAGGGATTAGAAATAATCTTCATTAATAGTCATTATTAGATTTATAGGAATCCCGATTTGTAGGGATTAGGAATAATCTTCATTAATAGTCATTATTAGTCATTGTGAGTCATTACTATTGAGGTTCGCTTATCTTGTATATATATATATATATATATATATGTAACTTTCGTTTATGAATATAGGACACAACATTCATTCTTTCCATTTTGCCAAGTCACGTGGCCTTAAATGTACGGAACATCATATTGAAGCACAACTTATCAATCACGAGTCTTGCACCTGGATTCGAGAAGCAATCTATATTATATTCGTTCATACTCCTTCCGGTCCTAATTATAGGAACTATTTACCGAATTTGGAGAGATTAAGGTGAGAAGTTAAATTAGTTAATTATAATTATTTTTCAAAAATATCCATACTGAAAATTGAAAATTATATCAAGGCAAAAATAGAAGAGAAACTAATGCGCAAAACCCAAAACCCGATGCACGGTGGAAGAGGTGAGGTGATTGCGAGAGACAGACACGTGTTAACAAGCATACGTCTTATCATTCGTCATGTAATACCCGGATAATTATCTATCTCGGAATATTATATTTTAGCAAATAATACCTATTTGGAAATAGGTGAATATGTGGTTTTAAAACCTTGTAGGATACTTATTCTATTGTCTAGGGAAATTTCTAATGAAATTAGAGGGATTAAAGTGTCAAAATCCCTAAATGCAATTATGGGCCATGAAATGCCCGAAAATATTATAATAAATCCCAAGAGGCAATAAAATATTTATTGAAAATTAGAAAGTATGTTGTCTCTAATTTTAGGAATTTTTGGGATTATTTCCCTTGAAAAATAATGAGGCAAAATTAAATATAATTTTGGGGAGCATAAGTTGCCCCATGATTTTTAATATGATATGTGGGACATAAAATACCAATGTCAATGAAATAGTTGTGAGAAAATGATTAATCCTAATTAAGAAAATTATCACCAATTAGAAAGTGATTAGTTAAGTAATTAATGGCTAATTGTTTAAGCACGAACAAGAGAATATTTAAGGTAGATTATGGAAAATCCTTTAATTAAGAG
Source organism: Acacia acuminata (assembly GCA_019022655.1). NCBI lineage: Eukaryota > Viridiplantae > Streptophyta > Magnoliopsida > Fabales > Fabaceae > Acacia > Acacia acuminata. The sequence continues at coordinate 389,698 of JAFJYI010000056.1, read as the reverse complement.
TTTATGGCTAATATTAGCATAAAGTGTGCTTGCTAATCAATTAGAAAAGATTAAGAAAAATTGGTGAGATTAAGAACATGAAAACCCTAAATCCTAAAAGATTGCTAATCATGGGATTAAGGCTCTAATTAAGCTTCTAGCTAATTTAGATAAATTAAAGAAAAAAATAAATAATAATAATAAAGGGAAGAGAAAACCAAAATTTGAGTGTGAAAAGGGTTGTGGGTTTTTCAAAAATAATATCATGATATTTTGTTAATTAAATAATAATATAATTAAGATATTTGTGGAAGAACCAGGTTGGATAAATGAGAACCGATAGAAATTAAATCCTACCTAGAAAACCGTGAACTAGGTTTCTTAGGTCGGACATATTACAAACAAGTGAATTTTTGTCCGAAGTTGATGTTAGCGGAAGTCATTTTAAAGTAGCAAGTGGGCGAATAAGGGATCATATGAAAAGATATTTTGTAAACAAAGGCGAGATAAGAAAAGTGAGAACCAATGGAAAATAAATCATAACTTGAAATCCTTAAACTAAGTAGAAAACAACTGGACATATTATGAATCGGTGAATTTTTGTCCCGAAGTTGATGTTACCCGAAGTAATTTACATCAGACGATTAATGTACGTCGAAAATGTTCAATGCATTAACGGAATACCCTTAATGGGATCAAAAATTTAGTTAAGTCGATATTTCCAAAGAGGAAGAATAGAACTTCAAGACTTGTGTTCCGGATTTTTGAGATTTTCTAATATTACGCGATTAGAACACCGATCGGGGATTTTATCGGTAAATGCATAAAGTAAGGGGACATTTTTGTGGTGGAGAGAAGAGGAAAATGAGTGATGCTTTCATAAGGCCACATCTTCATCATCCTAGCCCTTGATGCAAAGGTTGATCCAAGGGATGAGAACCTTTGGCTTTTGCTATAAATAGCCTTTCACATTTCTCTTCAAACTCACCAATTCACAAAGGAATCCTAGAGAGGTTAGAGAGAAGTGAGAGCAAGGAGGAGCTCGGAAAGGAGTAGCGAAGTCTTTGGGTAAGTTCTTCGGTCCCTAGTCTTAAGCTTTGGTAGTTCCTTTGGTAGTTATAGTAGAAATGCTAAATTAATCTTTAATCTTCCAAGTTAGTTTAGATATCATGTTTTAGGGATAAATATGATATTTATTTCAAAAATATATTGGAGATGGAGATATGTCAAAATTTTGGAAGATTAGAGTTAAAATAACGAAGTTCGCGAAATTCCGCCAATTAGGAGAGTTAGGGGCAAAATGGTAATTTGTACCTAAAATGCCTATTATGATGTTAGGCCTTGATAATATGATGTTATCCTTATAGGATATCGTAATCACGTACCCATTGTCGTATCGTCAAAAAGGATCATTTTCCGTCAACGAAGGTACGTTCGCGTCTTTGTAACACTAACTCGATGCTTATTGTATGCTTATATGTGATAGACTATTTCATAGAGTCATGGACGGGACTTTGTCTTGGGTCATGCACCGTGTCTAAGACTCTGTCTTAGTTCACATTTATACATTCAACTTTATTTATACGGGTTACGAGTCTTGGTAATGCCGTTGAGTTTTCCTAGCGAGGACACGATGGGCCGTCGTGGCACCGGTTAGTGCAAACGTGGGTAACTTTACATGTGCCGCGTGCTATGTACTGTTGATATGTTAATCTTGCATCTGCTATGTGCTTATGTATTGATTCTGGCGTAATGTCATGAATATCTGTCATCCATATACTCTTTTGTATTACTTGAGCATGAGGTTAATTACACGAGGTTCAATGGGCATTGAACCTCGGCTCTTAACATAGCGTTAGGGTCGGGAGGACCGAGGATCGAGGAGAAAGGCAAGCGGCACGCATAGGGACTCAAATTTGAAGACTTTCTTTTGTTATTTACTTTGAAAACACCCGATATAATGTACCGCTACTGTAATCATCTAGACTTACGGCATTTTGAATATAAATATCAGTTACTCAATCGCTCCGATGCTCTACTCTGATGAAAAAAAAAATATACTGCTTGTGAAAATGGGATGTTACACGTCATGCTAAAGCTAAATTAACATTTTTCTAATTTTTTTTTCCTTGTATTTTAATCAATTAAAAAAAAACCAACATTTGTTGGGCCATAATTGAAAAAAAAAAAAAAAAAAAAAAAAAAAAAAAAAAAAAACAGTTTGGGAATATTAGTTCGGTGAAGAGGAGAAAATGCCGCAAAATTTACAGGATTGCTAAGATTCTATGTTTTGGAATGTAGGTTGAATATTATATTACTTTTAAATTCATTGTATTTTTTAAAAAAAATAGTATGAATATATATATGTGTATGTATATATGATATATATATATATATATATATATATATTAGTGTGTGTATTATGTAGATCTTATAATATTTAATAAATTCAATCTGTTATCCTCATTTGATATCAACGTCATGTTTATTTGATTTCAAATTTTTTGGTTGCGTATTTTGATTTTATATTTCAAAAAACAGTATAATTGAAGTGTATATGAGATTAATGAGTTGCAAATATTATTTTCTTTATAGAATATATAGGTGTATTATTAAAATATTATTGTCTTTAATTATTATTGAGAAAGTACCAATAACGGTATTTTAGGAAAAAATTTACAAAAGTTAAAACTTGTTCTTGTAACTAGGAACAAAACCAACTTCAAAATGTGTTCCTGTAATTAGGACCAGAGGGAGTATAACACAAACTCACTCTCGCACCTGATCTTAATTTATGACATATTCAATGAAGAAATTAAATTATAAAGTGGATTTTACATTGAAGGTCGGAGATACTGTATTTGTGGTAAAAGACAATGATATGATAAAAAATAAACCGGAAAAATCTCTATACGTCCCACTTATGTATATTAGCTGCTCAGAAGGCCCGTTAATAGGCGGCACGGGACCCTTCCTATTCTTTCCCACCCTCTTATAATCCTCTTCCTTGATCACCACCTTTAATTACATCCAAGGCTAAAACCAACTCATTTAATAGCAGCGATGGCTTCTGCGGAGTCAAATTCAGTGTCTATTTGAATTAGTGATTAAAACTACTTTTCTGTCATGATTTATTGTATATGAAGTAAAAATGTAAAAAGAGTTTTGTCTCAACTTACGTAAACATGATTTTTAAACCTCAACTCAAAGCGCTCTTTGGGTTTTTTTGGTTATGATCAATCTCATAAACTTGCACAATACCAACGCATAGTAGCGTGTAGCATTTTCTCTCCATCCTCGAATTTTTTGAAATGGGATTGAACTGAACATGTACAATTATAGCGTTCAGAGATGCAACTTTCTTTGGTTCTAAAGCTGAAACACCAAACTTGAATTTGTAATTGAAGCCATGGTTGAATCAGTAGCATACATGGTGATTAATTATGGCTTCTAAAATGGATAATCCTACCCGAGCAATGGAAACCAGGGTCGTTCCACCAGCAGCAAGGCAAGGTAATATACACCAGTGCATCTGAATCAGTCACATTTTTGGAGGAGAAGTCTGAAACATGGACTCCCCTGATGAAAATTGAAGATATAGAAAATGAAAATAATACTTATATTATAATATAACTTTAAATAAAAATACACCACTGTTTGGTCACACGCACATCAACCATCTTAGATTTTTTCTCACAAAAAGACTATTGTCTACTTTTGCTCTATGCCGGCTGCCTCTCACTTGATCATCTGACACTCCCGTCTCGGCATCTCTCTATCGACCTTGTGTCCTCGAATGCTCGACCTCGTCGTCCTCTTGTTCTCTTCCAGGCGCCTCTCCTCCTCTGCTCACCGGCGATGTCTTAGTCCGACGATGGTCACCGCGAGTTTCAGTGTTGAGGTAAGTTTTCTTCCTTTTCCTATTCCGTTTTCCTCTAGTTTAACCGCGAGTTTCCAATCTCTTGCTCTGCGTTTGCGTATGAATCATTTTTCTTGTCTTTCTCTGCTTCAATTACGCAACAAGGGAGTTCGAAATAAGGGTTTGTTTCTTTGGTAGACAAAGGTGTTTGAATCTCTTCCACCGAATTTGTTCCTCGGGAGTTTGAAAGAAATTACAAAGTTTGGCGACAAAATCCACGATTTTCGGAAAAAAATGTTACGTCTGCATTACGGACCTATATTAGGCCCAACACCTGGATGGCCCAACAAGTAGAGTATTGCATATCAGGATCTGCCTATGATATAGGGGGATCCTATCTTATCTACAATCCAAATATATTTGAATATATATCTTGCAGCTACGATATTAGGGCCTCGAATCACAGGCCCCAAGTGACTCAACCTAAGGTACACTATATAAATACATAGGTTAAACCCTAAGGTGCACACATTCTATTCTCTCTGGCTATTTACAATTCAGCCGTCACAGAGCACACACACCACCCCTTTGGCTAAACGCCTATGTGTGTTTTGAACTACGTGGACTTTGATCCCTCTACAGGGTACGTAGCTAGGCCGTAGGCATTGTTCCTAGGTCAAGTCCGATTCAATCAATATCTTACATGCTATTCCATTAGGGCTAGCCAGATCCTGTTCTTGAACAGAACACTGTCTGATCATGTTTACTCTGCCCTCTGCATATGAATTTTGTTACTGTCTGATCATGTCTGGGAGTTTGCTCTGCGTATGAAAAGAAATTGTTGCTCTGATCAAGTTTGGTAGACAAATTTGTTTGAGGAAATTCTTAAAATCGTGATTGTTCTGCGTATGAATTTTCAATCCTATCACAATAGTTTCTAATTTGCAGTTTCTGCAATTGAATCCCCACTTTCAAATGTATGTGCTATATATATGTGTGAGCATGATAGTTGACAAGTAAAAATGAAGTTTGAAAAAAGATTAGCTGGTGGATTTGAATCGTGGCACTATGTGATGAATTTCCCTAGACCAAGAGGATTATGGTTTTTGACACGTGTCAGAGTGTCATTTCTCCTCAAATTCTTTAAATAAAAATCTCACATTGTTTGATTCATTTGTATTGATGTTAGTTATATATATAAATCAATTTAGGTGTTTCTCTCAAATCCATTTGCCTTAATTATCGCATTCAGTTTGGACTAAGGGGCTTCTAAAATGAAATTCTGCCCATAAGCAGCGGCATTTGTTTTGGCGCCATAGAAATGTTGCCACCAAAGATATCAGCGACAGTGCGGTGATAGCTTGTCCCCACTAAAAACGGCAACTTTGATAGTCGCTGCTAAAAGTTGTTTTATTTTTAGTGCAAGACAAGTTAAGTGCGCTAATTGATTAAAAAAATACACATTATATTATGTGTAATCCAAAACAAATGTGCATTTGAAATTAAAAGCCAATTAGAAATTTTGTTGCCATATGGAGGGGACCAGATTGTCTTATCACATAAAACAATCTCGAACTTAAAAAAAATTACGGAAGTAAAATACCGTTAAATAAAATGAACAGTTTGAATCCAAGTGATAATAACTAGAACTTAAAAAACTAAACACTATTTTATTTAGAATTAAATGAAAAAGAACAGTATGAATCTGATTGAGCAGGATGTATAGTAACTACTTAACTAGAACTTAAAGGATTCATTAAAATAAATACACTTAAAAAATGTAATTTAATGCACTTGAACTCATATTTTTCATCAGCTAGTGTGTGTGTAGCAAGGTTGTCAAACTCATGAGTTTAAGCAAACTCGTGACAGGGAGGTAAACTCGTATCGTGAACTCGAATCGTAAACTCGTAAGAGTTTACTTTTATTATTAAATAGATATTACTAGTGTATAATTGAATAATTAAAATATAAAATGACAATAATTTGATTTAAATATATTTTAAATCCATATAATTGAAATTAAATCCATCAACATTCATCATTTATCATATTTAAGAAAGAAATTTCTATATAAAGCTATTGAGCATAATCAAATAAAAAAAGTTAACACAAGTTTAAGAGTAAGTTAACATGGTTTTGTAATCTAGAAATGTAAAAACGGTGAAATCGGTGTATAAATTCGTGAGTTTAACCAAGTTTACAACCAAGATGAGTTTACCACGACTCGACTCGTTTTACAAGCTAGAAGCGTAAAAACGGAAAAAACTCGGAGAGTCAACTCGCGAGTTTGACAACCATGGTGTGTAGGCTTTAATTTGGCATTTTTCTTTTCCCAGAGAATACTTCCCTTGCTTTCTTCTCTGTTTTCATCAGCTAGTATTGAATTTTCATTATTGTGAATAATGAATATTGATTTGAAGATGACCACGAGACGATCATGAACTTGGAATATTAGCAACGTATATTATACAAAAAACACTTTTTTGAGTTTAATCACTTGGATAAAAAATACATCATATTATAAAAAAATTTAATAGCTAAGAAAATATAAATAAGAAATTTCACTAAAATAAAAAACTTCTAAAAAATAACATCATTTTCGAATGAAGCATTTTAAAATTAGTATTAATGATGGATGTATTGTACGTATGTGTGTCACAGGAAAAATACAACATAATATAAGTATTTAATAGCCAAGAATATGTACTTAATTAAGAAATTTCACTAAAAATAAGTTGATTAGGGGATGAGTTAACTGGGGAAGTAGTTACCTTAGCTGGTATTATTTATAGATTCCATGCACTCTCAAATATCACAGGCCAAACCGTGAAGTAGCTCACCTTGGGATTTTTGTCTAAAAGTAGTACAATGTCTTATTTTCTTACTATTTCTTCTTGTTTTCTGATATGAATACTTGATTAGGACAGTTCAATTTCATTGACGTCTCTTTTTCTGTTGGTTTTGAATTATTGCAGCAAATTAACTTGTACGCACGGCACAATGAATGTGGAGTTTACGTTGGTGTTAGAATATGAGGGAATTAATTGAATAGTTGGTTAGGGCCTAGTCTATAAATAGAGGGTCTTAACAATATTGATAGTTAGTGTTGGGTGTGGAGCCCTCACTATGTGTGTAGAGTGTGGAGCTCTCACTATGTTAGAGAGAGGATAACTTGTGTCTCTCTCTCTCCCTAGGGTTAGGATTTGTTGTTAATGACCCTCAAGTGAGGGATGATCATTGTTAAACCCAAGTGGGTTACATTGTATGAGCATGTTGCTTTTATATGAATAATACAAGATTCTTCATCTCTTCATCTTTTCCATATTGTTTATCTTAATTGCTTCTTTAACATGGTATCATGAGCAAGGTTGATTTTTCAAGTTTGGCCATTAACTCACATTGTTTCCGGCCCAATGATTCTTGATTTACGGTGTTTACGCTACTCAAAATTGAGCATATTCACTAAGGCCAACAAATCAAGATTTGGGCCAAGATCCAATACAGACCCGTGTGATTGCAACAAGCCGCCACCGGTGGGAGAGAAAAGGCTAACACCACGGCTCTTTTGAAGCAAGACAAGTGGAGCACCTCTTGAGTCCACAACCCACATATCAAGAATTGGCCCAAGATTGATTACTTTCTTCCATCCGGGGAACAAGATCCGGCCGAGACGTGGAGCACCGTCTTCACCCGACCCGACATGTGCTATTGCGATACAAGACCTCAGAAGGCATTCATCTGGAATTCAAGATTCAGGCCAAAAAAAAGCGATCTCTAGCTCTCACAGCAATTGCAGATGTTTCTTGGTTCCTCGATGGTTCTGTCTCACGCGATGCCCGGTGACATGATAATCCACCGCCTAAATCCCGAAATTTTCCAGTGGAATTAAATCAATTTGTGGAGACCCCTGCCATTGGGACTTCCCAAAAATCAGCAACTGCCAGTCCTCAAGATCCGGTACCCAGTGTTATTCGGATCTCCAAGTCGACAGATCTGTATTGCAAGAGAGCTTGGCAACTCCTGAATCGTTTTCGCAAGAAGGCTCGGTCACTCCTGAAAAATGTCGACGCCGTTTCAGAATCGTTGCAACCCGAAAAATTTTGCACGGCCACTCGAAGACGCTCGAATCTCAAATCAAGCAATTCCGCAACTTCGATTGATTTCGCAAGAAACGCAACCAGAAACGCCAGAAATTGATTTTGCAACTCTGTTCGTTATTCCTGTAAGATAACGCCATTTTTGGAGGAACTGAAAATACTGTGATCCGGTAAGATCCATTTTGCCTTCCGCTACATTCGACGATCTGGTATTTGACGCGTTCTCTCCAGACCGTCACATATATTTTTCTTTACCGGAGAAAACTAAGAAATTAAAAGTTCTGAAGTTGGAGGTCACAGCGAGTTTGGCGGCTGTTCTTGGTAAATTTGAGGTTATGGTCGGTTCTCGGTGAAAGATCTATTGTTCTCGTCACGACTGTGTCTCAAATTTGAATCGGAGTTCTTATTCTGGGATGACATTATGGTCCATTTTGTTTGATTGAGGCCTATCAAGAAGATGATAGGACACCCAGACGCTATATTTGGGTGTCCTAGAAAACGCACGTATGAGGCAAGGGCAGGTTAAAAGAAGATGAAACAAGAAAATATTTCCGGCTTACTTATGTGCCGTCGACATCGTCAATGAGGCAATCCTTTTAAAATACATAGAAGGCCTTAATAATTGTCGTGGGCTGCATTAATGACAAGGACAGATTGGTTGAAGCAAGAGATGAGTTGTGCATTCTAATAATTGAATATGGTTCTTCATTCTAAGAATGGGACATTATTGGCATCCAAGTCAGAGAACAAGTTTTGATGCTGAAAAGGGCACTTCCAAGTTCTGATAGAAGTTGGGTATTGAGTCTTCTTCTTATGGACTTAATGACACATGTTTCTGATGGATGGTAAAGCATAAGAGAGAGGCAAAGAGTATTGATGGTGTTGCATACAAGAGAAGCAAGCCAAAAATGGAAATGGAAGAGGATTGTGAATTGAAGAAGTTTTTGTATTATTTTTGTTGATTTGAAAACTATCAATTTAATTCACCTTATCCCCTTATTTTTGTGTTGTTCAAGTTGAACACATTTGAGATAAATAGTGTTCAACTTGAGGGGGCGTGTTAGAATATGAGGGAATTAATTGAATAGTTGGTTAGGGCCTAGTCTATAAATAGAGGGTCTTAACAATATTGATAGTTAGTGTTGGGTATGGAGCCTTCACTATGTGTGTAGAGTGTGGAGCTCTCACTATGTTAGAGAGAGGATAACTTGGGTCTCTCTCTCTCTCCCTAGAGTTAGGGTTTGTTGTTAATCACTCTCAAGTGAGGGATGATCATTGTTAAACCCAAGTGAGTTACATTGTATGAGCATGTTGCTTTTATATGAATAATACAAGATTCTTCATCTCTTCATCTTTTCCATATTGTTTACCTTAATTGCTTCTTTAACAGTTGGGTCCGTTGAACGTTGAGACCATGAACTATGTCGGTTATGAAAATTTGATTGAGGAACTGCGATGCCGATTGGCAGTGAAAGATTCCCACGGTCGTGTGAGATATTCCCACGGTCGTCCTGTTCTTGCTGTTCAACAGAATCCACCCACTCGATTCTTCGACTTGATATTAAGGACCAATCATCATTCCGTGAGGTCCAGGTTTCGATCGGACAACCTCTACTTGCTTGGCTACGTCCCAGTCGATGAAACCAATAACCAGTGGTTAGAGTTCAGCCCCCGGAACGGAAACAGGCAACGTGAGCATCTAATTACAGAACATGGGGCCGACTTCCTAGGTTTCGAAGGTAGCTACCATGCATTAGGAAACGCCGCTGGTCAGCATATTGAAGAGATGACAGTTGGGGTCCGCAGGCTAGTAGTTGCTATAAATAAACTTGCTATAACACGAGTCGGGAAGTTGGAGCAAAAAAAAAAAAAGTCGGACAGGATAGGGCACGTAGTCTAGTTGTTGTGATTATGATGATTTCTGAAGCAACCAGATTCATTCCAGTGTTTGACTATATGGCCCAAAGTTTTGCCAACAACCCTGGTAGTCTAGTTGTCGATGGGATTCTTTGTCTGAAGCGTTGTTGCTTGATGATGATTTTCCAGGACAACCTTCTCAGTTTCTTGAAGAAAACACGTTAGAAATTCCACCTTTTAACGTTCCAATAAGAACTATTGAACAAGCTATACAAGTACTAGGTATCTTGTTGGGCCGTAGGTTCACATCCACTGTGTATTGTCTACCCATGGTCCGTAGGGCAAGTGGGCAACACTGTTGGAGATGGGAGTTGGAGCTTGTTTTGTGGGGTTGCTGCTATATGGAAGCTTTGGGATTAGAGGAATAATTGTATTTTTTATTATTGTAATTTACCTTGTAATCCAGGTCAGGTGATATCCATGATTTGGTCTAGATTTATATTCAGCTCTGGTTGGAAGAGGCAGGCTCTCGGTTCCACAGGATTGTTCCCAGATGTTGGGTTGGGAAAAACCTCCCCTAGGTTGGTTAAAGTTGAATGTTGATGGGGCGATGGTTGTTCTATCTTCTAGGGCAGGATGTGAGTGGGGTGGTGCGATATTGCTTGGGTAACTGAAACGTGTTAAGCATGGGCCTAGTCCCTTCGATTTTCATACAAGTTCGTTCATGAAATCTAAATGTCGTGTATTCGAAGAGTTCTTACTGTAGGTAACAATTTTTATTTGAGGTTTTAAACTATGCACGTGGCTAGTTGTCGCAATTACTTACATGGTTAGTTTCTTCAAGTACACGTGTCACTATAATAGAATGGCTCTTCACCCTTTATATATACGATACACTGCAAGAATCACTCCCCAGCAGCACCACCACCATTGTCTACTACCACCTATGTAAACTAATAATACCCAAACCCCAAAAATTTTTATTGCAATCAGTGCGGTTATGTAACTCATTCACCTACATTTTATTTCAACTATTATATTCAACTATTATATAAGCAGATGCTTTTCACGCTATATTAATTATTAGGTAAAATATTGCTTACAATCCTTTTTATAAGTAAAAAATTAAACAAAATTTCCAAATCACGCATATGAAAATATTAGTTAAATTTATTTAAAAGCAATAAATATGTATGAGATATATATTTTCTAATCATACCCTTATTTATGAACATGATGAGTTAGAGAGAGTAAGTAAAAAAAATGTAAGAGAAGAAGTAGGAAAACAATAAGATAACAGAGACATGCAATAAATCAGAAGTAAAAATAGAAAAAAAAAATGAATTAAATTTTTAAACAAATGCAAAATGTTACTTATGTTTTTGATCGGATCTATATATGAAATGTAATAAATGTAAGAAATGTAATGTTTTCCTTAGTTATACCCTTATTTGTGAAGTTGATGAGAGAGAGAGAGAGAGAGAGAGAGAGAGAGAGAGAGAGAGAGAGAGAGAGAGAGAAGTAAGAGACTAAATAAGAAAAAAGATCAGAGACAGGCATGTATAATTAGTCAGGGTAAAAAAATAAAAAAGTGAATTAACTTTTTAGACAAATATAAACTAATATTGGTTCCCATATGTGAGAATGTTACTTATAAATAGGATTGGAAAGGGTAATTAACTGTTCTTTTGTATAAAAAATTAATTATTCATTTTTAGGCCAAACATGTATATTCCAATTCACCCATATGAATTGATGTAATAAAATGCAATATGCTCTGGCTATATAATTTTCTTACTTAACAATTTAAATTAAATTTTTTAAAAGAATAAAATTGATCTCCACAAGTAGATTTTAATGTGTCTTATATATATATATTAGTTTCTTGAGTGTTACCGTTTTATTTTTCTATTATTGTTTTTGAATTAAACAAAGTCAAATTTTTTGCAATGATAATAGCTAGGATCAAATGGTTAAAATATGAAAACGAGTAGTTGGTGAGGAGATTTGACCCGCTTTAATTCTATCTATAAGTCATTTTTAATATGTTTTGTATAAATTAAGAAAAACCTTGAACCTCATTAACTATACCTTAAAATTTAAAAATATTCCAATTTTACCCCTCCTTAATATATATAAACCCATGAGAACAAATTCTATACAATAATAAATAAATGATATATAAAATTGTACATTTTACATGACAAATTTAATGAAATGACTTATAATTTCTCTACCTTGTAAATGAAACTGTAGGAGTAATTTGTCTTGTCTTTATTATAAGACACCAACTATTAATTCTCATAAAAGTAAGGAGAGGCCATTAAGTCATTAAATTTGATCTAAATTGATAAATTTTTCCAACTTTACCCTATTTAAATGATATGACTTAATTTTTCCAACTTTCAACCACAATTAAGAAAAAAGGTGAAGAAGGAAAAAATAATTAATGCAGAGGTTGGTACTTTATATTTGGGGCAAAAATTATTTCTAGCTAGTAACTTATAATGAGGACTGGAAGGAGAAATCATTGAAGACAACTTGCAATATAAGCTTCAATAATTAATGCAATCCAATAAGAACAAAAGAAATTTGAGCAAAAATAAGAACAAAAGAAAAATGTCACCATTTATAGATTCAATAGGAGGGGAAGAGCTTCTCTACTTTACATTCCCTTCCTTTAAGTAATAAATATAAGTTATTTTTAAAAAATTGCACTATTTATGAATAAATAAGAGAGAGAGTGTGTGTAATTAATAATAAAAAAGGATGAAAGAGAATGTCTAGAGAATAAATGATGAGGGAGTAATAGAGGAAAAAATAGGTAAAAATGCATTAATTATTGAGATAAATTCAAAAAGATCTTATATATAAAAATAGAGGGAATACTATATATAATATTATTTTTAATTTAATTATTATATCACTGGTGTGATCGAACTATTCAATCGTTTGTTTCATAACCCCCTGGCTTCTCTATTTTGATGTCCAGTCTAGCTTTTAAAATATGGGTTAAAGGGCAAAAATGCCCAGAAAGTTTTCACATACGGGGACAAGGTGTCAGAAGTTTTCAAGGGGCATAATTGCCCTAGAAGTATAAAAAATGGGGAAATATTTCCCTCTCCTTTTAAAGGGTTAATTTAGATTAGCATAGTTACAATAATCAGATCCGTATGAAAGAGTGAAATGAGGGAGATTGAGCTTCAAAAGCGGAACCCTCAGCACTAGGACCAAAGCACAGCAATGCTCCGGCTGACGGTGAAATCGACCCTTCAAACCTCGAGAGCCATTCGGAGGCCTCTACCGCCGATGAAGGAGGAGGAGGGTCAGAAGAAGCCTACACAATCAACGCCATCGACGCCGTAAAAAGATGAAGTACAAGGAGCTATTCGCGGTTGAGGCTAAGAAGTTTGGCTACGAAGCCAAGACCAACTTCAATTCCATTGAATTGAGATTTTAGTAATAGCTACAAGGGTTTTCTGAAGCTGTTTAATCGAGAATTTAATAATTGCTACAACGGTTTTCTGAACTTCAAGTTAAGAAGTTAATGTATTCTTCCTCTAATTTAATTATGCTTGGCTTTATTTACGTTAGGAGCTGGAGAGATATGAGAGTTTGATTTTCTAAGTTTGAAAGAGAGATTAGAGGAAGGAACAAGCCGAAGAGAGGGAGAGAGGACTGGAGGAGCTAGAGTGACGACAGTGGGTTGGAAGACAGGGAGAAAGAGGAAGGGTTAGGTAGAGATGAGGTGGCACATTTGGAGTGAGGAGGAAGCATATAGAAGGAAAAATTACGCGCAGGTCCCAAGGAACAAAAAAATTATAAAAAAGTCCATTGAAATCACTAAATTACACGAAGTCCCATAGAACTTTTTTGATATTATTTGTATAGAAATAAAATCCAGGTTTTTAAATGTTGTTGTAAATATAGGCATTTCATATTGTAAATATGACTTTTTCTATTGTAAATGACCAGATTTTAAATTTTGTTGTAAATACAACACTTCCTGTTGTAAATCTAGTCTTTTTCTGTTGTAAATGACATCTCTACGTTCAAAATCCAGGTGTTTAAATTTTGTTGTAAATATGGGCATTTCCTGTTGTAAATATGGCTTTTTTTGTTGTAAATGGCCGATTTTAATTTGTGTTGTAAATACAAAGACTTCATTGTAAATATAACATTTTTCTATTGTAAATGACCTCTCTACGTTCAAAATCTAGATGTTTAAATGTTGTTGTAAATATAAGCATTTCTTGTTGTAAATATGGCCTTTTCTGTTGTAAATGGTCAAGTGTTCAAATGTTGTTGTAAATATCAAAAAAGTATCCGGGACTTATGTGTAATTTGGTGATTTCAAGGGACTTCTTTGTAATTTTTTTGTTCCTTGGGACTTGTGTGTAATTTTCCCCATAAAGAATGTACAATGTGGATTAATTAGTCAACTTTGACGATCCAAATTAATCATTTAAACGGGAGAGCAACATTGTGCTATTTTTTAACATAATTTTGCTCCCTCAAAAGCTTCCATACACTTAAAGTCTTTTTGTGAAGCCATAGCCTTAGTAGCGCGATGGCATAGGAGCTTGGCTCCCCTCCCCCTCCGTCCGGGTTGAACCCCGCCCCCCCCCCCTACTATGTATATATAAAAAAAGTCTTTTTGTGAAAACTTTTGAGATGTTTTTGCCCCTTAACCCTTAAAATATTGGGAAAATGCATTTAAGGGCCTTTTTTGGAGAAAAAAATATCCCAAAAAGGGCCCCAAGATTCTAAAAATCCCAAAAAGGGCCCTTGAGCCCTTTCTGGGATTTTTAGAATCTGCATGAGTTGTAAATGTGGCTGATATAGTTGTTAACGGGGATGATATTGTTGTTAAGGTGACTGATTTAGTTGTTAAAATATTGTTGTTAATGCGACTGATTTAGTTGTAAACGGGTATTGATTTTGTTGTAAATGTGGCTGATTTAATTGTCAACGAAGATTCTGAAAATCCCGAGAAGGGCCCTTTAGGATTTTTTCTCCAAAATGGCCCCCATATGGATTTTCTCTAAAATATTGGTTAGGAGAACTATAGGGCCAAACAAATTAAATTTATGAGAGACATATAATATATACAATCATCGATCAAGAAATCAAACAAAACATGAGCCATGAAAAACCAACAACATTGAAGGACAACAACTAATCAACACTTCTACATCCACACATTATAGAAGAAATTTTTGGAGCATTTGAGCACAACAGATCGATGGCGATCCCCTTACCGGATTCACATTAAATGTCAGAGACCATCATTATATTATTTGTTCATGTATAAAAGAAATTAATTTGTTAATGCTGGTTTAACGATGATGCCAATGGAATCAAGGACGTAGCCAGCCCTTCCATAGAATCCAATCACAAGAGAAGCTTGGATTGGTATGGTGAAAGAAGCACCTGAAGCAGTTCCAAAAGGTTCATGTGTGTTAAGATTGGTTATGAATTATAGTGATTTGATCACTTGGAGTCCTTTATATACTCCCACTACAAAAAAATTGACTTTTGGCGGCGACAAAAGTCGCCGCTGAAAGTCCAAAAGTCGCCACTGAAAGTGTTTCAGTGGCGACAAAAAGTCGCTGCCAAGTCGTTGCTGAAAAGACTGTCGCCAATACTTTTGGCGGCGACATTAAGTTGACAATCAGTGGCGACAAAAGTCGCCGCTGAAAGTCTCGTTTTTTTAAAAAAAAATCTTTCAGTGGCAACAAAAGTCGCCACTGAAAGTCAAATTTTTTTTTTAAAAAAAAAAATCTTTCAGTGGCGACTTTAGTCGCCACTGAAAGTCACAATTTTTTTTTTTTAAAAAAATTAAATGGCAATTTTTTTATATACTCTGACAATGATGTGAAAAAAAAATATCTATTAAATTGTCATAAAGGAAAACAAATATTTCTAGGTTACTCACAGTTCACGAAATGATCCAGATGCAACTTTAACAAATTAAAGCCAATAATGATACCATTGGCCCTTCTTTGTTCGGGAAATCGGGACTTGAAGACATTAGAATAACAAGATGGCCCCAAAAACAACGAGATATTGCAATAACTTGTTCATTTAATTCATACCATCACATGCGAGACAATAAAAAACTTTTACATTACTAAATCAAACTTAAATTAGACTGTTCCCGGATGGTAGCTTTCAAGGCCATCAAAAACAAGCATACACCAAAGAGAATGCTGCCAATGGCGGTAAATATGCAAACTCATCTTTTGAGCGAAATCATGAGAACCGGATAGTTGCATGACATATTTCTTACATGACTTGCTTAATCTAGAACCAGTACATACATATCATAAATAACTACATATGATCATGGAATATTTCCTTACAAGTACTAATAGTTTTAAGCATCATGACAACAATTTATTGCAGGAGTTTGGAACACTCGCCATAAATTAAACTAAAATGTATCACTAAGGAAACTAAGCAGAACAGGCAGATTCTTAATGTTCTAAATTGTTTAATGTTAAGCAATAAACCCTGTATTTAATTTAACCATGATATAATAATCATCTTTACATCATCTCAACGTCTATTCAGGTAGCTTTGCATGCTCGATAATTCCAATGAGAAACAGCTTCAAGCTTACCTAAGACCTGCTGAGCAGTGAGCCTTTGAGAAGGTTCTGTACAGAGCATTCCCTTAATCAAATCTTTGGCTAATTTAGAAATGTGATCCCAAGGTTCAGATGGGAACCTCAAGTCAGCCGCTTTAACAGCTTCAAAGATCCACTGCAAGTACCTCTGGAGCTATATAGAATGGACTAGCCCCTACTAACCCATGCAAACTTTGTCCTGCTTAAGCAAAAATCAATTGAAGCAAATGAATCAGTTCCATTTCAAGGGAAAAGATAAAACTGCAAAGGTATAATACTCTTCCAAGGAAGTGAATAATACAAGTACCAGGCTTGATGTAAGTTGCAAGTCTAAAATCCGCCAATTTAATTGGAGATGAGGAGGATCTTGTTGCCCCCAACCTAACTGCTCGCCAAGAACATAAGGATTTTTCAAATGTGCAGACTCCTTTGTGTCCAATCTTGTTTCTCTTAGATTTGCTACTTTGAAACAACTGTAAGAAGTTGAAGGTTCCAAACCACTGTTGCTCTTAGAAAGATCCATACCACTGTTTTGGCCCTCAAACAAACCCAAATACATATCGGGAGGAATTTCCCAAATAGTTCTATGGAAGTAACTTCAAACCAAAAAAGCTCAACGCCTACGTCAACCTTGATTTCTTTTCCACACTGCCATCCACCAAATCCTGCTTCAGAGTCAAAACCCAAAAAAGCTGAACTTGGCAGGTGTTTAAACAAAGACAAACCGTAATCTACACGATCACAGGAGCTTGAAATATAGAAGAGTAAACAATAGAACTTAAAAAACCAAACAAACAAAAATTGACCCTGTGGCAAGGAAGACTTCTGCACGCCTTTGACGTGATTAAGAGAAGAAGAATTTCCCCCTCTTGAGAAAGATAACAATCGAACGATCACAAGATACAAACTTTCCCCGCCCAAAATTATGCAAAACATTTTTAAGTAACACCCCATTACAACATAAGTCCTCCATTTAGTCTCAAGCAAAAGCACTCTTCAATCAGACACTCCCAGTTTGCTATTCTAGATCTAATAATTAATTTATTTTCCAAATGAAAGCACAAAATAGAAATAAAGATGAAGAAATCAGAGAAAGCAAACTGAAAAATCGAAGGAAAACACTAGAAATTAAAGACCAACCTCGAAAACCCAAAGATCCGATGACCCCAAGCTTTGTCTCTCAAGATGATCAGCGAAAACAACCCTGACTAGTGGCGAACGGCGACCGGAAGTGAAGAATGACCCCAAAGCTCTAACCTTGCGAACAAAATGGAGACGCAGAAGATTAGGGCTCAAGCAGAGCACCTAAAACTTGCGAAGAGGAGGAAGAGTGAGAGATCATCGTTCGTCGAAGAGGAAGCCGGCGACAAACGGAAGTGAAGAATGAAGTAAGAGCTCCGACATTTCAAGGCAAATCAGCAAGGGCGAGGGCGTGGCTAGGGGCAGATCTGGATTGTGAAATTAGGGCACAGAGGTGGAAATGGAAGAGGCGAGGAGCAAATGTGAGACTGAAAAAGAGGCAGAGGCGTTGGAATTTCACCGCTAAAACGCCTTTTCGGTGGCGACAAAAAAGTATCGCCACTGAAAGAGAACTTTCAGCGGCGACAATTTTTTGTCGCCACCGAAAGTAAAATTTTGAAAAAAATTTATTTTTGATTTCAAAAATAGTTAAAAAGAAAATAAAATATATTGGAATATTATCAATTTCTAAAAATTAGTAACACTATATCACTCTCTTCCCACTTCTTTTTATTTTAGGAAAGGTAAAGGAATAATACGATAAAAATTAAAAGGATAAATCTTTATCAAATTATGAAATCGAGAATCTAATATCATAATATGATAAAGAATAGAATAAATCTTTAATAGAAAGATGAGCCAGAATCTATAAGTAATCGAACTATTAAAGCCTAAGGAGAATCTTCCATAATTAGAGAAGTAATTCTCTAATAATTTTTCATATCTATTCCATACTTTTACCTAAATTGATACTCCATATTTATAGATAAAAATATAACAATCACTCCCTAAAAATACTCCTAAATTTATCTCATTAATCCACGATGCAGATAATGGAAGTAAATACCTAAATAAATATTATTTTAATTTGCAACTAACCAACTCACCAATCCTAAACTTAAGGACCACTAAAAAATAAAAAATAGTCCTAAATAAAATAAGCAATATCTAAAATTATATTAATAAATATTGATTCCTAAAATCTCTAACTAATCTGTTACTCTATCACAAACTCTTTTTATCTCACAATAATCCAAAAATTAGTTTATTTTTTCACAAGAAATTACACCAATAAACATATTTATTGTATAAATATCATAAGTAAAAAAAAAAAAACTTTTGACGGCGACACTAAGTCGCCGCTGAAACACTCTTTCGGCGGCGACATATGAGAGTCGCCGAAAACTATCACTTTTAGTGGCGACAAAAATTGTCGCGCGAAAGTCATACTTTCGTGGCGACAACTTTTATCGCCGCCGAAAGTCAATACTTTCAGCGGTGACTCTATTGTCGCCGCGAAAGTCATACTTTCGCCGCCGAAAGTCGCCACGGAAAGTCCCTTTTTTTGTAGTGTCCATATGTTCCACTTATGGACGTCAGATACTCTGATGGCCCATTAAGTGTAACCTACACATCATGAAATGAACATGTATGCACAATTAGATCACACTAGAGAAACCAGGTTGGGTAATTAAGAATGATCTAGAAAAGATAAGTTATTAAATTAAATGACAAACTTACGGTTTTTTCCGCTCCGATGTCGTTTGGATCCTTGCCACCAAACTTTCCATAGTAGTGCCCATCAGCGTCTTTGAAAGCGATGGAGTTTATAGTATCACCTTGTTCAACAATTATCTCTTTTATCCAACTTCCCTGAACCCTAAAACTAAAAGGATCTTCTCCACCTGGACCCCCCCATGGTCCAAGTGAAATGGTTCCATTATGTGAATCTACCTGCACCAAAACCAATAGTCATATATAGTTTATGAAAGTAAGTAGAAGAATCAAATTAAATGTGTTATTACTTACTGGCTTCACAAAACTTGGTTGAACGATGATGCCAATGGAATCAAGGTAGTAGCCAGCCCTTCCATAGAATCCAATCACGAGAGAACCTTGGATTGGTATGGTGAAAGAAGCGCCTGAAGCAGTTCCAAAAGGTTCATATGTGTTAAGATTGGTTATGAATGATAGTGATCTGATCACTTGGTGTCCTTTATATTTTCCATATGTTCCACTTATGGACTTCAATGCTCTGATGGCCCATTAATTGTAACCTACACATCATGAAATGAACATGTATACACAATTAGATCGCACTAGAGAAACCAGGTTGGGTAATTAAGAATGATCTAAAAATGAGAAGTGATTAATTAATTTGATTTGTGGTCTCAAACATACAAACAATAAATTAAATGACGAACTTACTGTTTTTTCCACACCGGTATCGTTTGGATCCTTCCCACCAAATTTTCCATAGTAGTGCCCATTAGCGTCTTTGAAAGCAATGGAGTTTATGGTACCACCTTGTTTAACGATTATCTCTTTTATCCAACTTCCCTGAACCCTAAAACTAAAAGGATCTCCACCTGGACCCCCCCATGGTCCAAGTGAAATGGTTCCATTATGTGAATCTACCTGGACCAAAACCAATAGTCATATATAGTTTATGAAACTAGGTAGAATAATCAAATAAAATGTGTTATTACTAACTGGTTTCACAAAAATGCCAAGTGCATCAACATAATAACCTGCCCTCCCATGGAACCCAACAACAACATTATCGGATGTTGGGATAGAGAAAGACGTGTCATCACCAGAAGTTGTCCCAAAAGGTCCATAAGTTTTGAGATTTGTAATGAACGAGAGGGACTTGATTACTAATAGTCCATAGTGGTCCCCATAATTTCCACTAACAGATATCAAATACTCTGAGGGCCAATCAATTCCAATCTGCGAATGATACAATACAAAACAAGCTATATATATATATAAGTACGCAATTAATTAATTTATGAGGAAAATGATTAAGTGGCGATAATAATATTTTACTACCTCTGGTCATAAATATAGGACTCAATTGGCTTTTTTTTTTTTTTTTTTTTTTTTTTTTTTTTTGGAGAGATTAATGAAATTAATTAAATTCGTTTAAAGTATTTATATTCATCATTTTCTCTCCAAACTTCTTTATTTAACTTATAAACTGATGTAAAATGTAATCATATACAACATATGATATGATTAAATAACTTATTTGCCTACCTTAATCTCTCCGAGAAAAAAAATCAACTAGGTCTTATATTTAAAACAGTGGGTAGTATTAATTAACCAATATTAAGTCACCTTTTTCTCACAACGCTTAATAGCAATGGGGTCCCTGCCTCCAAATGTACCAGAAGTATAACCACTGGCATCTTTGAAAGAAATTGAGTGGATATTGTTTCTCACAAGGGTGATTACTATTTCAATTATTGGAAGGCTAGCATTGAAACTCCAATGGTCACCACCTGGGCCTCCCCACGGTCCTAGAGATAACATTCTTTTCCAGGATCCAACATGAGAATGCATGCATAAGGATGTTGATGACATGATTAGTTAATACTCCCTTCAGTACTTTTATTATAAGCTACAAATAACTAAATATGTATACAGATGAAGAAGTTGGTTAAAATTGATTAAAGATAATATGTAAAAAAACACAACTTATTTTCCAAAAAAAAAAAAACATGCTTATTTGTGGAGAAAAGAGACGAGATAGAATTAGTAAGTAAAAGATATAAGAGAGACATATAATTAATTAAGAATAAAAATGAAAAAAATGCCTTATATGATCAAACATCTCCAAAGCGTAGCATATAAAAATGATAAAAACCATTCAAAAAAAAAAAAAAAAAATTGCATCTCATAAAAAGGAGGACGTATGGAGGGAGTACGCTGGATAGATTTATAGTCTGTCATAGTAGGGTTGAGCATGGATTAAATTAAATTAGGTTTGGCGTCAACCCAAGGTCTATAGTCGATTAGTACCTTGGGCTGTATAAGACAACTCGAGGTTCGGTTTGGTCCAGCACTAATCCGAGCTCGACCTGGATCAAACCTGGTCCAAATGCGGACTCGTTGGACTAATCCAAGACCTATTTGGTATATGATTAGACTAAGACATTAATGTTAAAAAAAATATATATATATATCATTCACAGGGAAGAAAAAATTCATGTGCAGAGGAAACACGATTTTAAGAATTTCCTTAGAAAAAAAATGTGTCTACCAAACTTGATTAGAGCAACAATGTTTTTTTCATACGCAAAGCAAACTCCCAGACTTGATCAAACAGTAACAAAATTCATATGCAGAGGATAAAGTAAACATGATCAGACAGTACATTTTTTTACCTGAGAATCACAGATTTTGTCTCCCAAACTTTGTAGTTTCTTTCAAACTCCCAGAGAAACAAATTTGGTGTAAGAGATTCGAGCACCGTCTACCAAAGAAACAAATCCTTATTTTTGAACTCCCATGTTGTGTAATAGAAGCAGAGAAAGCCAAGAAAAATGATTCATACGTAGATGCAGAGTAAGAGATTCGAAACTCGCGGTGAAACTAGAGGAAAACAGAATAGGAAAAGGAAGAAAACTTACCTTAACACTGAAACTCACGGTAACCGTTGATGGACTGAGACGTCACCGGTGAGGAGAGGAGGAGAGGCGCCTAGAAGAGAAGAGGACGACCTATTCTGAAGAATAGAAGAAGAGAAGGAGATACGTCCTATTATATATAGGGACTAGAGGGAGTGTTACTCAAAAACTATTATGAAGTTATTTTAAAGTTACTCTAAACTAATTTAACGGTTCTGAAGCTAATATCTAGAACTCAATTCTTCCTTTAAATCTCTTGGTGTCTAGTGGATTATACGTTGAACTCCCTGATTTCATAAAATTCTTGAATTCCCTAATCTAAATATTATATATGTAAACACATAAAATATAGTACATCGATCAAAATGTTCCATAGTAAAATTGAATATTAGTTGAGTATAGAAATTACGTTTTAGCACAAGACTTCCTAAATCAGACGTATGGAAGGCAAAGGAGAGAAGAAAGAAAGAAAAGAGAAAGAAAGAGAGGAAAGAGAAAAAGAGAAAGAAGGAGAGGAGAGTATTCTTCCAATTAAGAAAAAGAAAAAGAGAAGGATTGGAAAAAAAAAAAAAAAAAAAGAGAGAAAAAAGAGAAACCAGAGTGTTTTGCGCGGCTAATAAAGAGAGAGAAGAGAAAAAGAAAAAGAAAGTGGGGTGAAGTGAGGCAAGAGATCGAGAATAAATGGAAATAAAAGAATGGATAAGAACTTTTTTTTAAATTTAATTAAGGGTATCCCAAACCACTTTGAACATTCGGAAAATCTCATTCAGGTCCTAATTCACCAGAATCAAAAAAATGATATTAACTCATTAAATATTTTTTAATTGTTTTTCAACTTTAACCATATTAAATAAAGTTTTGAAGGAGAGAAAGAAATACAAGAAACCACATTTAAGCATTAATTATATGGAAAAATTGAGAACTAAGCATTAATTACTCTCAATGAGACTTACCAATATGGTCTTTCTTATTATAAGTCCACAGTGGAAGAAATTTTTAGGCTTAAATATAAGTCTACTTGCAGGTTTATTAATGATTATTTTTCAATTGTATTCTAATTTAATTCTTGTTCAAAAAAGATGAGTGAGACATAAGAATGATTTGTAAATGTACGAGAGAGGAAAAATCTTAACATGGGTAAACTTGACTATCATTCCTTAGAATGTGAAAAATATTTAAAATGGACTTCTAATCAAGGTTCAAAACCGGACCGGTCATTGAATCGGTCGAGGTACTAGGTCAAAAGTCAGGTTAATCGACCGGTATTAATTAAAAAATATAATTTCATTAAAATAGGGAAAATATTTATATTTTAATAATATAAAATATTTTATATAAAAAATAAGAGGATGTTTAATATTATATTGATTATTTTTAAAAAGAGATCATAGTTCTTCTTGACCGGCAAAATGTCTTTCAATTTATTTGTGGTTCACCGGTTTATGCTCACAGACCTAAGGAAAGTGTGCCAATTAAAGCAATCGTCCGACTCCTCTCACATCTCATAAATGGCGAACTCCACCCACTTTACACTGCAAAGCACAGTCTCGTATCTCTCCCATTCCAATCACATTTTTGCCTCATTTCTTCTTCTTCACTCTCTCTCTCCCCCCTGTCGCCTGTCCCTCTTCCACCATAACTGATGAGCAGAAATAGTACCATGATTTCCCTATATTTACTAACTGAATTGAATGTTAAATACAAGCTTAACTGCAGATAATCTAAGCAAAAAGGCATACATTCATGATATAGGGACTAAAGAGTAGGAATCATTTGCATGTGCTAAGAATGGAACAATTTACTCTGTTTTTAAGGGAAATCGTATAGCAGAGCGGATACGATACTATAGCATTCTGACAGGGATTTGAAGTGCAATACAAGGCATCCCGAATGCTATAGCAAAGTAGAGGATGCAATGCAATGTGGCATATTTTCGACTTTTTACCCGATGATTTCGGAATAAAATAAAGGGCGATATTGACGGATAGGTTGCTACGTAACGAAATAGAAGATGTGGAGGATCGGAACTAAAAGATTTGAAGAATCCCATAGAAGCAATCTACTCAGATCAAGAGATATGATAGATCCCGACGGATTAGGAAAGGTCCAGCTCGCTGTAACTTACGCCTCAAGAAAAGCCTGATTATAAAAGGAAACAACAGAGCCAACCCTAAGAGAGTCGGAGAGGCCTAGAACAAGATTCTAACTTTCGGCAGACTCAAGAGAAGAGCGAGAGATTTCAAAAGAGCACGAGACTTCCAGGACAACCCAGCATCCTTCCCTGCAGTACGACGGAACGAAGAAGACGTGGAGTGGTGACGTGACAGGACCTCGACCGCGCCGTTGTTGGAAATTTCATCAAGCTTTATGTTTTCCTTTCTTTTTATCTTTGTTTTCTCGATCATGGATCATTATGTTAGTGTCATTTTTGTGTGTCCCTCGTTAGTCATGAACTAAACTTTATATGGCTGGACGAGGATGAGTCTTTAAGTGTTGGATGAACCCAGTTGCAAGTTCTTAATTCAATAAATTTGGTTTGCGTATCGGTGTTTTAATTACTAGTCGGTTAACGGAAGTTAAGGGCTAGATTTGTGGCCTCAGCTTACTGGCAAGGAGTTGGGGTTAGACCTTTGAGAAACAGTATTTGCTAGGCAGCCCGTGCACGGCTTGACCTATTATTGTAGGCTTCATGAATGGGTCTACCTCTCATAACCATAACACCCTGAGTGTAAAGCAGGTCTGACTAGAAAGTTGCCATAGGAATATGGAAGGAGTATAGTTAGTATCATATGTATCGGACGTGGAAGCTTTGGTAGATAATAGAGGTGGGTTAACCAAATAGCTTTGTAATTGGTAGCTATGCTGTAGCAATTGCGGAAGCTGTATAGTATAGATGCTATAGCATTGGGTAGAGCAAGCTGGGGATTGATGCACTTAAGGATGATTACGAGTCCACCTAACCTCTTCGATATCCTCTCTCGTTTAAAGTTATTTTGTTTATGTTTGCTAGTAGCATAATTGCAAAATCCCTCAACCTATTATATTTACTTTCTGCTTTCACAATTGTCATAGCATTTGCGCGTCACTCCTCGGTATCTCAGTCTCTGTGGGACGATACTCTACTTACACTTTATTATTTGTTCGACTGGTTCACTTGCCATCAAGGAAATTGACCAACAATAACCCAAAGAAATCATACCAATGCTTGATCTGCTTCTTGTTCTTTGATCTGCTAAAAGGTGACAATGGCAAGCCAAACAAATCTTTACACCACCAGTAAAAGATTTCTTTTGCAAATAGATGAAACCCTAACAAATCTCATCTGCTTATGTTCTTCACCTTTTTTAGCAAATTTGAGGCACCACCGTCGACGAACACCGACGAAACTCTCCGCCATGGATGGATCTACAACTCCAGCGACATAGCCGTGTATTCTCTCTCTCCATCTCTCTCTAAATGTTGACACCCGTCCTCCTCTCTTCGATCGACTTTTTTTCACAAAAAAAAAAGATTTTGTGACTCGGTCAACTCGGTCGGGTTAGGTTGAGTTGACCGAGTTGACCCGGGTCAACTTGGAAACCTAGGTTTCCCATTAACTCAGACTGGTTTTCCTACCGATTCTCCAGTTTTCGGTCCGAACCGGTTGATCCGGCCCGGGTTCCAAAATATTGCTTCTAATAAGGACTAGTAGGAGTGGTATATTATGGACCAAGGAATAATTTTAGAAGTGACTTCAATTTGATTATAGCCATTAGAGTATATAGTCTTGCTTCTATTTGTTGAGAATATCATATTGTTCTTTGTTCTTTGGATTAGCTGTTGAGAGCAAAGAGAATGTGAAGCGTTTGAACTTCAGTACATTTAATGCTTTAACACAAAATTGCTTTTCGTTAATCTTTGTTTAATCCATAATTAATCACTTGCAATATGGTTAAGCACTAGTATAATGAAGTATTAGATCACTGGAAGCAAATAGAACACGTTTAGGATAGATTTGAATAAGTGTCAATATTTACGATACATTGCTCTGTTTTCTCTGATTGCATCACTTGATTGTGTTGGACATGATTAGTTTTGATGATGTCAAATATAGTTGTCCAATATTAAGAGCAAAAAGCTTGTATAATATATTTATCCCATACATAGACAAACTATTATATTTAATGTAGATCAGTACAAGTTGATTTATGGAGAATAATCAAGAAGGGAGATTGATTAAAGAAGAACTTGTTAAATATTATGAGAATATCAATATTCTAGTCTTTATGATCAAATGGAAGTTGTAATGACTCAATTCGGAGTTAAAATAAGCAAGTTCAAGCTTTCCGATGAATAGAAGTTTGCTACAGTTCAATTGCTACAGTCTCATGCATAAATAGCTCCTTCTCGTGCATAAAATCCAGTCATACTCGAGTATAAAACAACCATATCGAGTATGTTACTCAAGCGAGAAAAATTTGTACTCGAGTAGATGTGTGTTTCAGCGACTGCTTTCACGTTTTACTTGACGAGGTCCGGTTATTTGATGATATCTTCCCAACCAGAGGTTTGATTGAGGTGAAACCAATTTTGTATCAAACTAGACTCCTAATGCATCATTTTGACACCAAATCCAAGTCTGAAGGAATTCACACGAAAGCGCTATGAATTTTGGATTGCCATATCGATTAACGTCTTATAGCAAACCAAGCTTTGGTATTTTGGGTGTATCTCACAAACTACACATCCAATTGCATTGAAACCAGTGCCATTTGAAACTAGACTCAAACATCTTTTCAAAAACATCAAGATCATGAAAAAAAAGATGAAGTGAAGGAGATATGATGTTTTGAAGTTAACAGTCAGTTCAGGATGTTATAAAAGCGCTGGTCCAGAACAGTTGTCATTAATATGATCATAACGATCAGAATACAATGAGTTTAGATATAATTCTTTTTGCATTGAAAAGAAGACTCAAAGAGCTTTCTGAGAATATGTCATTTGCCAAATTTGGAGCTATATTGAAAATGATATGTTCACTAGAAATTGACTCTTGTACTGTCAATGCTATTGCGTTTTGAAAGTCAATGGAGTTTCATATCTGCACAAGATCAATGTAGCCAGCAGCTTGACACTTGAAGATAGTTACTCGAGCAAGAATGAGCTTACTCAGTAGAGGACACTATGTACTCGAGTAATGTCGAGACAGACCAATAGTGAGGAAGCAAATCAAACGATACTCGAGTAACCTCCACACCATACTCGAGTAATATTAAATGAAGTCTATGCAATAAGGAAAATATGTGGTCATACTCGAGTACTGAACAACCATACTCGAGTATGGTACTCGAGCAGAGAAAATTTATACTCGAGTACTGCTGTCAGTTTTTTACCAGAGTATCTCTGAGAATTGAGAATTTGATGTTAACAGTTGATTACTACTTATTATACTCCTTAATGCTAATAATGACATTTGTGAGCAAGTTTCAGATAATCAAAAGCTCAGATTAAAGTTCAATGCCATCGAAAGCAAACGCGAGCCAAACTGTCAGACAGACAAAGCATTTATTGAAACCTCTGATATGATCGTGCTGAAATGTTACTCGAGCGCAGAAGATATCTTACCCTAGTAGTGTACTCGAGTAAGAGAAGTTTGATACTCGAGTACAAGTGATCGTTAAGGATTTACAAAAGAACATTTGAAGGATTACTCGAGTATGGTGAGAATGATACTCGAGTATCATTCATCGAAACCTTCTATGTCTTTTTGTAACATAATCGTAAATTCAAATGTTTTGGTTAAGCATTTGATTCTATTTAAACACTACTCAATATTGTTTACATTGTTACTAATCATCTTATTGAGTGAGTTTCAAATCATTAACGAATGGATTACCTACAAATCATCATAAAGCAAAATGTTGGTTTAGAACATTAATGAGTTACAGAGAACAGAGCCACGCACGGAATGAAAATCAAAGCAAACAAAATAACCACTACGACGATACCCATTCTAGCGAAAGAGACCAATGTCAGAAGTATGTCGTATGAAGGAAACCAAAGACAACCGAATCACTTCATCTCGCTAATGGAAAGTTTAAACAGTCTAATAGCTACTTCCAAGGGACATCCAACGATCATATTCTAAATGGGAAGAATTGCTCACGGTTGAATGCTCTCCATTAATTATAAAAGGAGAAGGATTCAAAAATAGAAAAAGAGACATGAGCTTGCACCGTCGAAATGCCAAAATTCTGTATCCAACGCTTATCTCATACGCTTTATGTTCTCAATGCTTATCTAGCTCATCAAAGAGAGTAAAATGATTTGTATTGTACTTCAGTGTTTATTCATTCACTTCTGAGATAGAGAAGATTCATTGTAATCATTTTATTGGTTTATCTGAGAGTTATTCAAGGTTGGGTGATATTGAGTGGGAAGCGATTGTATCCTTACAAGTGTTTAAGGGGAGTTTCTCATGAGAGATTCGGCTTCACAAGTACCCGGGTGAACTTGTAGGATTGTAGAGGCTTTTCTTGTGCCCGGATTAAATAAGAGGATAGTAGATTGAAAATCTCAAGTTGAACTTGGGGACTAGATGTAGGTTAAGGAGTGGGCCGAACCGATAAATCTCGGTTGCAAAATCTCTTCCCTAAACTACTATATTTTTAGTATATATGTTTGAATGACTAACTATCAATTAATAACTCATTACTGTCATACAAACTGCTTTTACTAAGATGCGAAAAGTTTTTCAAAGTTCCAACATTTTTATCATACACCCAATTCACCCCCCTCTTGGGTGTTCAGCTAATGCTCACATTTAGTATCAGAGCGGGGCTCTTGTTTGAAGGGCTTAACTGTCTCAAGAGTTATCAATGGCTGATTTTCGGTACTCCATTTTCAAAGGTTTTGATTATACCATTTCACCATGTTTAAAAGATATTGATTTTTGATTCTAGACAGCTAAAATGATTTGTTTTATTAAAGCATCTCGATTTTGACATGTGGAATGTTTTCACAAATGCTTTTGGTTTCAAACTGAGAAAGGATTGGACTGAAAAGGAAAGGAAAATATTTTCGTTGAACATTAAAGCAATGAAAATCTTACACGGTGCGTTGACAAAAAATGATTTTGAGAAAAATCAAATTTTTCTCCAATGCTAAAAATATTTGGGATACTCTTGATTCTATTTATGTTTCTAACAATTGTGTTGAAGTTCAAAATGTTGATAGTTCATCAGAAAATATAAACTGCATATCGTGGTGATGAACAAATGGAAGAAGGCAAAATCAGAGAATGCTTTCATGATCCAAATCAACCTAAAAGAACAAGAGAAAGAAAATTCCCAAGAAGATTTCATCATAGATGATTATGATGAATCATTATCTAGAGCTCAAGATGCACATGTGGTAAACATTTCCAATTCTTCTTGTGTGTTTAAGAAAAAAGATTTTGAACGCTTGCATAAAATTGTTTCTCAACCAATCATTGATTCTAGTTTGAAAAGCAAAAATGTTTTCAATAATATTGCTGGAAAATTTATTAGGAAGAGAAATTTTTTTTAATATTTACTCCATGACTGACACAATACTTGTATCAAATCCCATAATGCACATAATCATATAATTTGCAATTATTGTGGTAAATCGGGTCACATTTCTCATACATGCTATATTAGAAGAAACTCTAATGTGAGAAATAAATAGGTTTGGGTTTTGAGAGGACAAGCAAGGTCCAATACCGATGGTCAAGGACCCAAGCATAAGTGGATACCAAAATGTCCATCTAGTGCTTTGTGTGTGTAGATTGATTCCAAAAAGAATGAACATAAAGGTATACAGAAGAAGAAGAGTTAAAAAGTTTCTCATGAACCTAAAAGGAGATTCACATTAGTTAGGAGAACTCGTGGAGAAGCCATTGCTACAACCTTATCCTCAAATCAAAAGAAGCAATGGATACAAGCAAGAGGAGCATATTCCACCTCAAGAACAAACTACCATAGAGTACTTGTTCAACTATCTTGAGGAGAACAAGAAAAGGAGATTCTCTCAAATATCAAACAAGACTCGGAAGTCTGTATCCTTTGAGAGAGCTTTGACGACACCCTTAAGAAAATAAATGAAGAATCAGTGGGTAAGCAAAGTCAATACTCCAAGTACCTAAGGTAAAGGTAAGCAATGGTAAAACCTCCTATACTATTATTTGAAATATTCATTGAGGTTTTACATTCTGTGGTTATGAATGAGCATTGTAAACTACTTTGATATTGATTTTTCATTTCACTTAAAAATTCCACTTAATAAAGTTAGAAAGGGACTGCAATGTTCAAAAGTTTAATTCTTTATGCATACATAATTTGAAAAGATATTATTATTTTTTATATTAAGACATGATTAATTCACTGTGCTCAATTGTTCTAAATTGATTATATTCTTAAGAGTCTGAATTTTTGTTCCTACAAGCTAACAATGATTGGATCCAAGTAAGGTTGGATACCTTGGAAGAAAAAGATTTATACGGTGTTGTAGGATAAGAGAAAGCTTATCAAGAATGCAACTATATAGAGAAAGCTTCATGTCAGGATTGTGGCTACATGAATTCTAATCTTGAGGAAGCTGAATAAATGGAGCTTGAATTTGGTGACATTATTCTAACAAAATCGGCAAGCCTCTACAAGAACAAGAGGAATTACAGTGATATTTAACCTTAGCCTATACTTTGTGGTTATATGAAATTTGTATTTAAGTAATGAATACTTGTTCATTATTGCATTCCATTAGCAATCAATCATTTATGTTTTTCAAAATGTTTTCGGATTGCTAAATGGATAGTAAGTGAATTTGTGCATAACCTTCTCGAGTTTATGTTTTTGAAATGCACAATTCTAAAATTTGTTCAGATTTCAATTCACTCGTTTTATAGAAATACATACAAATGTTTTGAAAAATATTCATACTTTGATTGTATTCAAGTGGTGTTTCAAAATTGGAAGTTAATATTATTGAATGTCAGATATGCTTTAAATTTGTCCACTCGAGTTTTTTCCCTATCATTCACATATTGATATTTGGAATTCAATGTGATACTTGAACTCTTTAGTCTCATTTTCTAACTAGTTGGACCTCATGTCTAACAAGTTGATCATCTATGAGTTTCAAGTTGATCTCCTAAAAGGATTCAATTTGTGAGAATGTCATGCCTAATGCATGAATCCTTATTGGCCAAGTTATTCCAAGCATTATGAATGATCTTTAGTGCATTGAATGTTAATGCATTAACCATTAGTAGAATAACTTATTAGGATGATATTCTAAAACTCTAGTTATTTGAACTAATGAGTATGTACTTCATCATCCATGAATCCCAATACTTTTACTCAAATACAAGAACATTTGTCTTCATCCACTTTGAGTAACTATAGCCATGTATTGAAATTATTGTCTTGAATATTTGTATGTTTCAAGATTCAATTTTAAGAGTAAAGAGTATCTCTTGGTCAATAGCAAAGTCATCTTGTTCATATATTTTGTGGAAAGCATGTTTCAATAATGCTTTACTTTTATGACTTTTGCTTTTGGGAAAATTCTTCAACATGTTGACTTCAATGTTCGACATGTTCTCTACAACTGAAGCATTATGATATATCCTTTAACAAGTTGACTTCCATCATGATTGGTGTGAGCTTGAATTTTGAACTTATTTCAAAAATGAATTTGTCTTACACTCAAAAATCTCAATTTCATAATTCATTATCATGGTTTGAAAGAACATTCAAGATTTGAAACAATTTGCATGTTTCATTATCATTTTTGAAAATTTAATCTCATCCATGGATTACATGAGATTCATATCAATGACATACTTTCCTATGTAACTGTATTTACAAATTGTCATTGAGAAATAACTTTCTTAGTATCATTTATTCGTTGACATATATGTTCAGTGACGTGAATTAATTGGATACCATTATTACTGATTTTGATATATTCCTTACTCAAATATAATATGTTTCAATTATGTAAGAGCAAGCTTAAGAGTTACTAGGTCTAATCTTGTGTGGACCCAAGAAACATCGGGTTTCCAAAGAGCATATATATATATACACATATATATATATATATATATATATTTGAGTTTGCAAGATGCTCTACTTCTTCATCTTAAATCGAGTTGAGCAAAGGATAAGTAGTATTTGAGTATTTCAAAGCTATACTTGAGCAATGTTAAACAAATTCACCTATGATAATAGCATTATAATGAAATGTACTCGAGTAACGACTTACATACTCGAATAATGTTGGGGTTAATAAGTTTGCTAGTGTTTCAGGAAAGAACCATACTCGAGTAAATGAGAATTAGTACTTGAGTAACATCGCAAAATCACAAGTGTTAAGGAATCTGATCATAATGTACTCGAGCACATGATGTATTGTACTCAAGTAACGATAGAGAAAAGCACCGCGATGAGGCAAAGCTGCGGTTATTACTCAAATATAACAAAATTTATTACTCAAGTAATGTCGTGAAAGCTCACTAATGCTGGAAAACTAATAGAGAATAGTTGAGTAAAAGATCCCAGGGTACTCGAATATCGTCAAGGTATCTACAAAGATCTGAAAGCTCAAATCCAAGCTATACTCTTGCAAGCCGAGACAAGCAAAGTTTTGGGCCCGCATACCAAACTTCAAGGATCAAAATTCTCTAAAAGGGGTTCAAGTGTTTATAGAACACACTTGAAGCACTCATCCTTTTGAAGGTTCTCCTCATCCATCTTGAGAGATCTTTAGTACAGATCACAGTAATGCATCAATGGACAACAGAGGATTATGACTCAAGTAATTACGATATTACTTGAGTGAGGTATTGTATTTTGAAATAATATGCATATATCATAATCATGCTAGGCTAACTTGATTTCATTTTATGAAGCTTAGCCTGAGTGAACTCATTTTTAAAATGATCCTTATGCTTTTAATAATTTTATCATCATAGAAAGCCTGAGTGATTTCTTCATAACAATTTCAAGTCCACTCATGTGAATTGGAAAGCTCTTAATTCAGCAGTACCATGTTATGACCTCATAACTTTTGATATCACATTAACATCTAGTATCATTAAGGGGGAGCTTCATATTCACATGTGTTTTATATCTTAAAAACTTATCTCCTTTATTTGAAGAAAATCCTTTGAGCACACTCATATGCATTTACTATGTTTTATTAGTTTTGATGATGAGTTAATCTTATATTGTCCTTTTTATCTTAATTTGAAAATATCATATAAAAATGAATATTTGATTGCACTAGTAATTCTCTCTTGCAAGAAAGTTTTGCAATTGTGGCAGGAGAATTTGGTCCCTGCAAGGACTTTCCTTAATGCATTACAAGTAGAAACTATTAAATTGAGGAAAGATGCTTTGATGTTGAATCACATTGAAGCTGAGCTATGCTCCATAAAGGAAGAGAAAAACCTCTTGGAGCTAGCTGAGATATGCTCTATAGACGAAGCTCTATGAAGAAAAGGCAAAGGATGAAAGCTAAGTACTAACCATACTTATTCAAATGAGATAACCCTCAAGAAGCCAGTACTTTCATCCTATTCACATTTCAAAGGATATTCGTGATCCTTCTATTGAGCACACTTCAAAGTACAACATCATGAAAGCAAGCAAATGGACTTCACAGATCACTCATCAATTTGCCAAATATAAATGGGCATTTCTGAACTTTATCTCTTTATATTCTGTGAATATTTTGGACATTTTTTTGTATCAATTTGCTTTAATCATGAAAGTTTCCCTTTAAAATCTCTCAAAATTGTCTCAAACTTGTTTTCATAAAAACATTTCACATTACATCACATTCAACATGAAAATACTTTTACATCAGGGAGAGTCTCGACATATTATTCAGGGAGGAACATTTCTAATTTGTTTTCATATTTACCCCTCTTCAAGGAAAGTCATTTTTTTTCTTTTCTTTATACTTCACTTTTTGTTAATGTCAAATAAGGGGAGAGAATGACAAGAAAAATATGTTGCACCTAATATGTTTTCATCCTCATACATATTTTTCTTAAAGGATTTGTGATCATCAAAAAAGGGGAGAACATTGGATATGATTAGTTTTGATGATGTCAAATATAGTTGTCCAATATTAACAAGAAAAAGCTTGTATAATATATTTATCTCATACATTGACTAACTACTATTTTTAATGTAAATCAAGTACAAGTTGACTTATGGAGGATGATCAAGAAAGGAGATTGAAGAAAGAAGAACTTGTTAAATATTATGAGAATATCAATATTCAAGTCTCTATGATCAAATGAAAGTTGGAATGACTCCATTCAGAGTTAAAATAAGCAAGTTCAAGCTTCCTGATGAATAGGAGTTTGCTATAGTTCAATTGCTACAGTCCCGTGTATAAACAGCTCCTTCTCATGCATAAAATCCAATCATACTCGAGTATAAAACAAACATACTCGAGTATGGTACTCAAGTAGGGAAAATTTGTACTCGAATAGATGCGTGTTTCAACGACTTTGTTTCACGTTTGACTTAGGCGAGGTCTGGTTATTCGATGATATCTTCCCAACCAAAGGTCTGATTTAGGTGAAACCAAATTTGTATGAAACTAGACTCCCAATGCGTCATTTTGACACCAAATCTAAGCCCAAAGGAGTTTAGATAAAAGAGCTATGAATTTTGGAAGTTTCCATATCAGTTAACGTCTTATAGCAGACTAAGATTTGGTATTTTGGGTGCATCTTACAAACTACACATCCAATTGAGTTGAAACTGGTGCCATTTAAAACTAGACTCAAATATTGTTTTAAAACATCAAGATCATGAAAAAAAAAGATCAAGTGAAGGAGATATGATGTTTTGAAATTGACAATCAGTTTAGGATGTTGCAAAAACGCTGGTCCAAAATAATTGTCATTAATATGATCATAACGGTTAGAATACAATGATTTTGTAGCTAATTGTTTTTGCATTGGAAAGAAGACTTAAAGAGCTTTTTGGGAATGTGTCATTTTCCAAATTTGGAGCTATATTGAAGTCGATATGTTCACTAGAAATTGACCCTTGTACTGCCAATGCTATTGCGTTTTGAAAGTCAATAGAGTTTAATATATGCACAAGATCATGGTAGCCAACAGCTTGATACTCGAAGATAGTTACTTGAGCATGAATGAGCGTACTCGAGTAGAGGACACTATGTACTCAAGTAATGTCGAGATAGACCAATAGTGAGGAAGCAAATCAAACCATACTCGAGTAACCTCCAAACCATACTCGAGGAATATTGAATGAAGTCTATGCAATAAGGAAAAGATGTGGTCATACTCGAGTACAGAACAACCATACTCGAGTATAGTACTTGAGCAGAGAAAATTTGTACTCAAGACTGTCGTCGGTCTTTTTACCAGAGTATCTCCGAGAATTGAGAATTTGATGTTAACAGTTGATTACTACTTATTATACTTCTCAATGCTAATAATGACATTTGTGAGCAAGTTTCAGATGATGAAAAGCTCGGATTAAAGTTCAATGCCATCGGAAGCAAACACGAGCCAAACTATCAGATAGAAAAGCATTTATTGAAGCCTCGATATGATCGTGCTGATACTTAAGTACAAGTGATCGTTAAGGATTTACAAAAGAACATTTGAAGGATTTCTTGAGTATGGTAAGAATGATACTCGAGTATTGTTCATTGATTAACACAATTTATGCCATGTTTTCCCTATATTTTATGACTGAATTGTATGGTAAATATAAGCTTAACTGCAATCAATCTAATCAAAAATGCATTAATTCATGATATATGGAACTGAACGATAGAAACCATTTACATCCTAAACATATGCTAAGATAGGAGCAAGTTACAAGGTTTTGAAGGAAGAACGTATAGCAAAGCTGATACTATGCTATAGCATTCTGACAGCATTTCAAAGTGCAATACAAGGCATCACAAAAGCTATAGCAAAGTAAAGGACACAATGCTATGCGGCATATTTTTTGATCTTTTATCTAGATGATTTCAGGAATAATAGTGAAGGTCGAGAATGACAGGTAGATTGCTGATGTAACGGAATAGAAGATGCGGAGGATTGAAACTGAAAGATTTGAAGAATCCCGCAGGATTACCAGAATCAATCTACCAAGATTGTAAAGAGATATATGATGGATCTCGACAGATTAGGAAAGACCCGGCTCGCTGGAACTTATGGCGCAAGAAAGTCTCGATTATATAAGGAAATAGCAAGCCAACCCTAAAGGAGGTCGAGTTGAAGAGAGTACACTCGAAATTCACATTCGGCCAGATTTGAAAGAAGAGAGAGAGAATTCCCAAGGCACGAGAACTCCAGGATAACCCAGCATCCTTTCATGTAGTAAGACAGAGAGAAGAAGATGTGGAGTGGTGACGTGACGGGGCTTCTTCCACGCCGTCAGAACTTCATCAAGCTTTCTGTTTTTGTTTAATCTTTTGATCA
Organism: Acacia acuminata; assembly: GCA_019022655.1. Classification (NCBI taxonomy): domain Eukaryota; kingdom Viridiplantae; phylum Streptophyta; class Magnoliopsida; order Fabales; family Fabaceae; genus Acacia; species Acacia acuminata. The sequence continues at coordinate 353,133 of JAFJYI010000056.1, read as the reverse complement.
TGTGTCATTCTGTTACTATCTGTTTTGTGTTTCCCTCGTCAGTCATGAACTGATTTTCTTATGGCTGAACGAGGATGATTTCTTAAGTGTTAAATGAACCCAGTTGTAAGTTCTTAATTCAATAAATTCGGTTTTCTTATCAGTGATTTCATTACTAGTCAATTAGCAAAAGCTAAGGGATAGATTTGTGGCCTCGTCTTACTGGCAAAGAGTCGAGGTTAGACCCTTGAGAAACAGTGATTGCTAGGCAAGCTGGTGCAAGGCTTGACCTATTATTGTAGGCTTCAAGAATGGGTCTACTGCTCATAACCATTACACCCTATTTTGTAACGCAGATCTAACTAGAAAATTACCATAGGCATATGGAAGGAGTAAAGTTAGTGTCATATGTATCGGACGCAGAAGCTTTAATAGATTATAGTGGTGGGTTAACCAAATAGCGTTGTAGTTAGTAGCTATATTGTAGCATTGCGGAAGCTGTGCAGTGTAGATGCTATAGCAACAAAGTAGAGCAACTGGGGGATTGATATGCTTAAGGATGATTCCGAGTTCAGGCTAACTTCTTACTGAAATCTTCTTACGACTACGATACTCTGTTTACTTTGCTTGTTATTTAGCGTAACCATTAAAACCTTTCAAATCAATCAGATTTACTTTCTGTTTCACACGACTATTATAGCATTTGAGTGTCACTTCCTGGTATCTCAGTCTCTGTGGGACGATACTCTACTTACACTTTATTACTTGTTCGACTGGTTCACTTGCCATCAAGGAAATCAACCAACATTCATCAGCAACCTTACTATCTTCGCTGTAATATCATTGTAAATTCAAATGTTTTGGTTAAGCATTTGGTTCTATTTAAACACTATTCAATATTATTTACATTGTTACAAATCATTTTTTTGAGTGAGTTTCATATCATTAATGAATGTCTTACCTGCTAATCATCATAAAGTGAAATTTTGCGTCAGAACATTAATGAGTTGCAAAGAACAGAGCCACGCACGAAATGAAAATCAGAGAAGACAAAATGACCACTACGGCAGATAACCATTCCGACAAAACACCGAAAGCGACCAATGTGAGAAGTATATCGTATGAAGGAAACCGAAAACAACTGAATCACTTCATCTGCTTAAAGGAAAGTTTAAACAAGTCTAATGTTGGTCAATTTCCTTGATGGCGAGTGAACCAGTCGAACAAGTAATAAAGTGTGAGTAAAGTATTGTACCACAGGGACTGAGATACCAAGAAGTGACGCTCAATTGCTATGATAGTTGCGCAAACAGAAAATAAATATGATTGGTTTGAGAGGTTTTTGTACGTATGCTAGTAAAAAGAAATAACAAAGTAATTTTGTTTTGAGAAGATATCAGTAAGAAGTTAGACTGAACTCGGAATCATCCTTAAGCATTTCAATCCCCGCTTGCTCTACCCATTGCTATAGTATCTATCTTGCACGCTTTCCGCAATGCTACAAAGATAGCCACTAACTACAATGCTATTTGGTTAACCCACCACTATAATCTACCGAAGCTTCCGCGTCTGATACATATGATACTAACTATACTCCTTCCATATTCCTATGGCAACTTTCTAGTTAGATCTGCTTTACACACAGGGTGTCATGGTCATGAGAGGTAGACCCATTCCTGAAGCCTACAATAATAGGTCAAGCCGTGCACGGGCTGCCTAGCAAACACTGTTTCTCAGAGGTCTAACCTCGACTCCTTGCCAGTAAGCCGAGGCCATAAATCTAGCCCTTAGCTTCCACTAATCAACTAGTAATTAATGCACTGATAAGCAAACCAAATCTATTAAATTAAAAACTTGCAACTGGGTTCATTTAACACTTAAGAAATCATCCTCGTTCAATCTTAGGAAATCAGTTCACGACTGACGAGGGAAGCACAAAACAGATAGTAACAAAATGACCCATGATCTAAATACTAAAATAAAGGAGAAAACAGAAAGCTTGAAGAAGTTCCGACGGCGTGGAAGAAGCCCTGTCACGTCACCACTCCACGTCTTCTTCTCTTCGTCTTAGTGAAGTGGTAGTAATTAGAATTTCATCACATCATCCAGTGGTCACCATAGTGATCTTCTCTTTGAAATATTTTTTGAAAACTAATCACCATGAAGTATCACTAAAGTGAAGTGATGGTGATGAGAATTTCATCACATCACTCGAGTAGTCACCATAGTAATATTCTCTTAGAAAATCTTTAGGAAATCTGATCAGTAGATGATTTATTGTGGTGATTTGATAATGACGAACTTTGTAACTCATCACTCGAGTGGTCAACATAGTGATCTCTTAGAAAGAATGTTTTCAGAAATAAGATCACTATCTTGGTCATCTTGGTGAAGTGGTCACTACTACAAAAATTGGATATCACTACCCCAAAAAATGTCCTTATTTAAAAAAAGGAAGTAAAAAATGAAGGCAGTGGCATTCTTGTAAATATATGGAAGGAAAATGATCCTTTAGCGTACGTATAAAAGTTCAAGACTTGTAAAATTGATTTTTGGCGTTCTAACATATTTTCAGGACGCTTTAAGTAGTTTAGCGCGAGAATTTTTTGTTTGGCGCCATGATATTTAATGTTTTTTGAAGTGAAAATCATTTTTATCGTCCTAAATATATTTCAGGAACCTAATAGCCATATGAAATTTTTATGTTTGGCGCCCTGGGATTTTTTTGTTTGGCACCATGGGATTTTTTGGGAATAAAATTTCATTGGTGACCTGAATTATTGGACTCAATTTTGGAATAAAATTTATTTGTTTGGCACCGTGGGTGGTTCTTTTTTTTTTAATTTTTTTAACATTGGCGACCTGAAAGAAATTCAGGTCGCCAATTTTAGATTTTAGGCGACCTGAATTGAATTCAGGTCGCCCAAATTGGAATAAATTTTGGAGCCACGCATTTTTTTTGGAATAAAATTTATTTGTTTGGCACCGTGGGTGGTTCTTTTTTTTAAAAATTTTTTTAACATTGGCGACTGAAAAGAATTCAGGTCGCCACTTTTAGAATTTAGGCAACCTGAATTGGATTCAGGTCGCCCAAATTCGAATATAGGCGACCTGAATTCCAATTTAGGTCGACTAAGTCTAAAAGTGGCGACACAATTTTTTTCAGGTCGCCTAAAATCAAATACGGGCCCTTATTTTGCCAACTCGCGCACGTCCAACCCTTTTATTTTCGAAGTTCCATCTCTGCTTCCCTCGTTGTCGTCAAAAACCCTTTTCATTTCTACCCTATTTCCCTCATCTTCCCTCATCGCCGGTGAACCCTATCGACTCAGTCGCGACAGTCCGTCGTCTCCTCCGTCTTCGTCTCTTGTTGGCTTTGGTTCGCCGTTAGTCGTCTTGAAGGTCGGCGCTTCTTCTTCTCTATTTTTTGTTGCTTTTATTGTTTAATTTTAGAGATTTCTTTATTGACTCTTCATTACTCAACCTCTTCCCTTATCGTTCAGAAATTCAGAGTAAGAAAGTATAAGAAAGAATTGTTCTAGATTCTCCACATCAAGAAGACTAGCTAAGACCCAAAGACACTAGAGGTAATGTTTACTTTCTTTATTACGTGCTCAGCGGCTGTTTCAATTTGCTTCTTTTTGATCGAAAATTGATCCTTCTTTTGTGTTTTGATCGGAAATTGATCTTTATTCTTTGTTTTTAATTGAATTCTTTATTGTCCTTAATGGTGTCCAGTGTGGCTGATTTCATATAAGAAATCCGTTATATACCTTTTTTTAACCTGCAGTCCCGTTACAAACTTAGATCCCTTTGTTATTAATTCAGATCATGTTTGTTATTAGATTCAGCTTATCCAAACACTCCTCTGTTCCTTGCATAAAGTATTGCTCTCTCTCTCTCTCTCCCCCCTCTCTTTCTCTCAAAACATTTCTCTGAAAATATGCCTCAAGGGAGTTGTGGAAGTGGAGATAGAAAAGGAAAATGGAAATATATAATAGCACTGCAATCTTGATCTTGCTCAAGGAAAATGAAATTTTCAATTACAGACCCTTGATAATAGATGAATGGATAAATTTAACTTAGTCAAAACATGTGGGAACTTCTTGCACTTCATGTATTGGGGGTTTTGTTAAGTATGTCTTTGAATTTGTTTCAAAGAGTCAGAATGGGGTTCTGTTAAGTATGTCTTTGAATTCGTTTGGCATGAGGTACAAGGAGTGTCTTGGAACCAGAAGTATTAGACTAGTATATAGGACCGGACCTTTTCACTTAATATTTTGATGATGCTTCGCATAATTGGTATGTGCCTTAGTTCAATTGAACAAATGTTGTATTATGAGAGCCGTGACAATTAATGGCACCATTGGTTCTTTTTGTAGGTTAGTAAAAAATTCTGCAGTGCTGGTCCTAAAATACTGTGAATTTGACCACGCTTGTTGGTCTGTAATAAATGTTGGAAATTATGCCCTAGGGCAAGTCATTGCTCTCAAATTGAGTTATCACTTCATTCGCATGTTTACAGTGATAACTGATCCCTGGATATATCTTATAGATGATATCCTAAATGTCCTCGTCGGTCATCTACGCGGGAGCGAAGATGAGATAAGACCAAGATGACTTTGATGAGGTATGGAGATACGAATCAAAGTCATGGGCACTTGTAAGAGTACAAGGTCTTGGACCGACCCACTATGAGAAAGCTGCATGGATCTAGTCATAAGCTTATCTCATGTATAACCGTGTCACGACGCCTATGACACGAGATCATCATGGATTCCTACATGATGAGTCATTGACCTTTGACCTAGTCAAAAGTCACCTTTGATCGGGTGATGATAAAGGTCAGGATCGGGATCGAGTGGTTTTCATGCGGAGGGATGTGAATGGTCAAGATGGAATTTTTCCCTCACATTTGTAGAGAGATAATACTGGGCCCCTCGATGAGTGAGTCTAATAAATGCATGGTCATACTGTGATGGAAAGGAGTTTCCATTTCACTTGTTAGACTACTCGAGAATCGAGAAAGTAATGGTCAAGAAAAGGAAGTTGACATTATCCATGCCTCATCCTTGACCAAATTATCGCGTGACAAAAGGGACGTGACATAGTTGTACGATAGGTAGTATCGTGTCATCGATCCCCATGTGAATTGGGTAGTCATAATGTCTTGCTAGAGGCCGCTTGCGACTTGTGGGTTGATACGGTATTGGCCCACCGCCAATCTCATATGGGCTGCGGTCGCACACAAGAATAATCCAACACGAGCAAAGTGTCCAGATTCATTGAATCTCGATTAATCGAGATTAAACGAATACTAAATTTAATCTAGGATATATATATATATATGTATATATGTGAAATTCGAAATTAATATATATATTAATATTATTAATGGAGATTATAATATTATTATATATAATATTATTAAATATCTAAAACAAATAGAGATATTGTATCTCATTTAATTTTCGAATAAAAGAATATCATATATCTGTTTAATTTAACTTGAGATATTGTATCTCGAGATTTAATTAAATAGATAGATATCATTTCTGGATTTAATTTATAGAGATAAATTAAATCTAAAGGCTTTAAATTTGGATTAAATAAATATATTTGATTAGATCTATCGATAGATTTAATTAATGTATTTTTAATCTAGATTCAAAATTCAAATTTCAGATCTAGCTTTTAATTTGATTAAATCAATATTATTAGATTAGATCTATCGATGGATTTAATTAATATATTTAATCCAGATCTAAAGTTTGAATTTCAAAATTAATACGATTAATTTTGCTTATAATACGCTAAACAGGTTTTAGAAAACCTACGGGACTTTCAGTCGAGTATATTCTTAAAAAAGCCACGAGAAACCCTAGAGTGAAAATTGAGAGAGACGCAAAAGAGGCGCTAGCACGTTGCCGTAGCCGTGTTCGGAATTGTTCGTGTGGATACGGTGGAGGAAGCCGATTCTACGAGTCGTCTTCGCTGATTGAGGAGGTAGCCCACCCGTTCAAGGAAGAACGAGACGCGGACGAATTCTCCAAAGGTAATATCCGGATTCCCTAGCCTTGGTTTAAACACACCTGAGTGATCCTCAGGACGGGATTCGTAGAAATTTTAATCCGCTGCGTTGTACGGATTCCAACATTGGCATCAGAGCCAACTCAACCTGCGTTTAAATTAGGCTTCTTCGTGTTTGATTATATATATGTCGATATGTATATGCAAGAAACCGAATCTTTGTATGCAAGAAACTGAATCTTGTATGCTTTAAAATGCGTTAGTGGTTTGAATCGTTCATATTCGCGGCCACATCTGAATTGTTCGGATCGAAACAAAAGTGACGGATGATTTCAATTCGAGATTGCAGTTATTGCAATTGGAAATTGCAAATCAAAATTGCAATTCGAAATTGCAACTCGAAATTGAAAATCATAATTGCAATTTGAGATTGCAATTCGTGATTGCAATTCGAGATTGCAATTATTGCAATTCGAATTGCAATTCAAAAAAAAAATAAATAAATAAATAAATAAATCATGGATTATGTATATTATGTAATCATGATATATTATATAATAATATAATATAATTTAAATTGGAGAATTTATTATATTATATTTATTATATAATATAATTTAAATTAGAGAATTTAAATCATGATATATTATATAATTATATAATATAATTTAAATTGGAGAATTTATTATATTATATTTATTATATAATATAATTTTAATTAGAGAATTTTAATCATGATAGATATTACATAAAATAATATAAATTAAAGAATTTAAAACATGATGATATATTATATAATTATATAATATAATTAAATTGGAGAATTTATTATATTATATTTATTATATAATATAATAAAAATTAGAGAATTTTAATCATGTTTTATTTACCTTTCAAAGTGTTGTTTGGGTATGGTGAATAACATGGCTCTAGGGTTGTAAATTTAAATATGGCTTGCGTGCCATGCCTCTCTCTAAATAATCTTAACGTACATTCTTTTCTCATCTAACTCCCCGAATGTTAAAAGAGATTTCTCTATATGTATTTTCTTTTATTATTTAGAGAAGTCCCCTCATTGGCTTGAGAAGACTCTAGGTTAAATGAGCCATGTTGTGTCACGAGTTTCTTAATTATGTTTGATGTGATCATAGCATAATTAATTTACACATTATATGATATACAATAAGGATTGCATTCATATAGGTAGAATTAATAAGATTAATTAATTAATATAAAAAATAACCTCTAAATACAATCTTAAGTCACAATGCCGTCAATAAATGAATACTTGTCAAAACCTAGATCACCCATTTGTATGTTCCACCAAAGTGGATGCATATGAGTTATCTTGGTGAAGCAAGAGAGAGTAATGGTGATACTCTATATTCATTATTGTCTTGACTTGATTGAGATTATCAAAACGGATTTGGATCTCAAGGCATTGGATGAGATTAAACATGCTAGGTCATATGATGATCGAATCCCATAAAGATCTAAGAGTTACATGTGATGTAATTGGCAAAGTGGATTGCCTACCTCAATAACTTAATTTTAAGCGTCCCGGCCAAAGCGGACTTAAATTTAAGCCAAATATGGATCTTAGCCCACTAATTATAATGAGGGTTATTAATTCAAATGGGAGTTTACGATTAAACTTTGCATATCTTTTAAATTGTAGAATCATGTCTAATAGTAACACCCCAACACCATCAATGCGATCGGTCCTTGAGAAGGACGAACTCGATGAGACAAACTTTCTTGACATGTTTGGGGATTTAAGCGTTGATCCTAAACATGAAAGAAAGGAGTATCTCATCGATCAACCCATTCTTGATGAGCCTTCAGCTGATGATCCAAGGGATCGGACTGATGCTTACATGAAGCATCAAGATGACTCTATGGACACGGATGCTGATGCTCCAGCATGTGGTTCCGGACCTCGATGGAGATCTAGAACACATTGAGGTGTCTGAGATGATTGATCATCCTATGAAAATGTTCCAGCAACAGGCAAAGCAAGAGAGGTATGAGACCACAAAGGCCTTATTCTCTTGCAAGATGGCTGAAGGTGAATCAGTTAGTCCTCATTTGTTGAAAATGAAAGGCTACATTGATCACCTTGAGAGGCTTGGATTCCCCATCTCCCAGGAGTTAGCTACAGATGTGATCTTGATCTCACTCCCAGGAAGTTATGAACATGTTGTCATGAATTACAACATGAACAACATGAAGGAATCAATTTCTGAACTGCATGAGATGCTCAAAGCTGCTGAGCAAAGTCTTGAGATGAGGCCCAGTTCTGTTTTTTCTGTTCAGAGAGGAAGGGGTATGAAACGGAAAGCCAAGAAGGCAAAACCTTCGAAGGATGGGGTCTCGCTTTCCGCAATGAAATCGGTCATTGGAAGAGTAACTGCAAGCTCTATCAAGAAGATCTGGAAAATAACAAGAAGGATAGCGGGGCTATCGCTTCAAGTATCTATGTCATAGATATTCACTTTTCTACTTCCTCTACATGGGTATTAGATACTACATGTGGATCTCACATTTGTACAAATGTGCAGGGTCTCAAGGAAAGTAGAAAATTGAAGAAGGGCAAGGTTGACCTACGAGCTACAAATCGAGCAACAGTTACTGATTTAGCTATAGGCACTTATGAAATAGTTTTGCTCAGTGGGCTTTTGTTTATTTTTGAACAATTGCTTTTATGTTCCTGCTTTGAGCAGTAACAGTATTCTACGTTCTTATTTAGGAATCGTAAATGTTCAAATTTTCCATAATGACAATTTTATGCTCATGGTGATTTGCATTCTGGTCATTGTGTGCTTAATTAAGAACATCCTAATAATGAACGAATCTATGACATAACTACTAAAAGTTTCAAGTCAAATGATTTGAATCCAACCTACCTATGGCATTGTCGTCTAGGCCATATAAATGAGAAACGCATTTCGAAACTCCATCGCGATGGATTTCCAATTCATTTGATTTTGAATCATTTGATACATGTGAGTCTTGTTTATTGGGAAAGATGACAAAGGTGCCTCTTACTGGACACAGTGAGAGGGTCACCGATTTATTGGCCTCATACATACGGATGTGTGTGGACCAATGAATACATTTGCCAGAGGAGGTCATTTGCACTTTATTACTTTTATAGACGATTTTAGTAGATATGGGTATATCTACCTAATCAAATATAAAATTGAATCTTTTGAAATGTTCAAAATATTCCAAATGAAGTGCAAAACCAACTTTGCAAAATAATTAAAGCACTTCGATCCGGTCGAGGTGGCGAATATTTGAGCCAAGAGTTATTTGACCATCTTAGGAGTTGTGGGATCTTCTCACAACTTACTCCTCCATAACACCTCAATGGAATGGTGTTTCCCGAACGGAGAATCGAACTTTATTTGATATGGTTTGATCTATGATGAGTCAAACAGATCTTCCACCTTCCTTTGGGGTCATGCCCTAGAAATAGGCTGCGTTCACACTAAATCGTGTTCCGTCAAAGGCGGTTGAAAAGACACCATATGAGATATGAACTGGGAAGAAACCCAGTTTGTCATTTCTTAAGATTTGGGGATATGAGGTTTGTGTTAAACGACAAGCCTATGATGAATAATCATCCAGATCCTCAAAATGCCCTTTTGTGGGGTATTCTAAGGAAACTATAGGATACTATGTCTACAATCCCACCGATCACAAAGTGTTTTTAATTCAGAATGGTATCTTTTAGGAAAAAGAGTTTATCTCTAAAAGAATCAGTGGGAGCAAGGTGAACCTCGAAGAAGTTCGAGAGTCACGGGACAATGTAGAACCACAGATGGAAACCGGAGAAGACTCACAACAAGAAGTTGTTGAGCCTGCTCAAGTAACACAAAGCCCACGAAGGTCCGGAAGATCACGGCTACGGCCTGAGATATGGATTTCGATCACCGGAAGTCGTGATGTTTTGCTCATTAAACAAATGAGCCAATCACCTATCGAGAGGCCGCGGTGGGACCAAACTCCGAAAGATGGCTAGATGCCATGAAGTCGAAATGCAATCCATGTACGATAATAAGGTATGGACCTTAGTCGACCCACCTCAAGGTGTAAAAATTGTTGGGTGCAAGAGGGTTTTCAAGAGAAAACGACATGGATGGCAAAGTAAATGTCTTCAAGGCACATTGGTTGCAAAAGGATTCACTCATGGTGTGGACTATGATGAAACCTTTTCCCTAGTTGCAATGGCCAGATCAATCAGAATCCTTCTTGCCATTGCATCATATTATGACTATGAGATATGGCAGATGGATGTCAAAACAGTCTTCCTTAACGGAAAGCTGCTTGAAGATGTGTACATGACACAACCTAAGGGTTTTGTGCGTCCAGAGGACTCTGGTAAAGTATGTAAGCTTCAAAGATCCATTTATGGATTGAAGCACGCATATCAGAGTAGGAATCGTTGTTTTGATGAAGTATTCAAAGAGTTTGAATTCATTCAAAAACATCGATGCATCTTGTGTTTACAAGAAGGTTAGTAGGAGCACGGTTGTATTTCTAGTGCTTTACGTTGATAACATCCTATTCATTGGGAATCACATTCCTACCATGCGAGTGTCAAGTCTTGGTTAGGAAAGTCTTTCTCAATGAAAGATTTAGGCGAAGCCACTTATATCCTAGAGATAAGGATCTATAGAGATAGATCCAAGAGGCTGATAGGCCTAAGTCAGAGCACATATATAGACAAGATATTGCATAGGTTCAGTATGCAGGAATCTAAAAGGGGTAACATACCCATGTCTCATGGCATTCATCTCAGTAAGGATCTGTGTCCCAATACACAAGATCAAAGAGACCGCATGAGTAAGATTCCATTTGCCTCCGCTATTAGATCTATCATGTATGCCATGGTATGTACTCGACCGGATGTGTCATTTGCCTTGAGTATGACCAAGCGAGATATCAACAAGATCCCGGTGAGAGTCATCGGATTGCTTTGTCAAGAATATCCTTAAGTACTTAAGAAGGACTAAGGACCTATTCTTAGTATATGGTGGCTTGGAAGATGAGCTCTGTGTAACTGGTTACATAGATGCGAGTTTCCAAACTGACCAAGATGATCTAAGATCGCAATCAAGATATGTGTTCTGGTTGAATGGTGGTACGGTAAGCTGAAAGAGCTCTAATCAGAGCACTGTAGTTGATTCTGCAACGGAAGCTGAGTATATAGCAACATAGGATGCAACTGAGGAGGCCTTTTGGATTAGAAAGTTCATTTATGAACTTGGGGTGGTTCCAACCATCTCAAATCCAATAGACTTGTTCTGTGACAATAGCGGCTATTGCACAGACCAAGGAGCCTAGGTCACATCAAAAGATCAGGCATGTACTCAGGCGATTTCATCTTATCGGAGAAATCAATAAAAGAGGTAATGCAAACAAATGCAAAGTACTGGGAGAATACAATGTAGTTGATCCTCTTACTAAGCCGCTTGCACAAGCAAAACATAAGCGTCATGTTAAGGCAATGAGAATTAGAGTAATTAATGATTGTGCCTAGTGCAAGTGGGAGTCTGTTGGAAATTATGCCCTAGGGCAAGTCATTGTTCTCAAATTGAGTTATCACTTCATTCACATGTTTACAGTGATAACTGATCCCTGGATATATCTTATAGATGATATCCTAAATGTCCCTGGTCGGTCATCTACGTGGGAGTGAAGATGAGATAAGACCAGTATAACTTTGATGAGGTATGGAGATACGAATCAAATTCATGGGCACTTGTAAGAGTACAAGGTGTTGGACCGACCCACTATGAGAAAGCTGCATGGATCTAGTCATAAGCTTATCTCATGTATAACCGCGTCACGACGCCCTATGACCTGAGATCATCATGGATTCCTACATGATGAGTCATTGACCTTTGACCTAGTCAAAGTCACCTTTGACCGGTGATGATAAAGGCTAGGATTGGGATTAGTGGTTTTCATGCGGAGGGATGTGAATGGTCAAGATGAAATTTGTCCCTCACATTTGTAGAGAGATAATCTTTGGGCCCTCGATGAGTGAGTCTAAGAAATGTATGACCATACTGTGATGGAAAGGAGTTTCCATTTCACTTGTTAGACTACTCAAGAATCGAGAAAGTAATGGTCAAGAAAAGGAAGTTGACATTATCCATGCCTCATCCTTGACCAAATTATCGCGTGACAAAAGGGACGTGACATGGTTGTGCGATAGGTAGTATCGTGTCATCGATCCCCATGTGAATTGGGTAGTTACAATGTCTTCTAGAGGCCGCTTGCGACTTGTGGGCGATACTGATATTGGCCCACCGCCAATCTCATATGGGCTGCGGGTCGCACACAAGAATAATCCAACACGAGCAAAAGTGTCCGATTCATTGAATCTCGATTAATGAGATTAAATGAATACTAAATTTAATCTAGGATATATATATATATATATATATATATATGTATATATGTTAAATTCGAAATTAATATATATATTAATATTATTAATGGAGATTATAATATTATTATATATAATATTTGTTTTGTATTTAATTTATTTGATAAATTAAATATCTAAAACAAATATAGATATTGTATCTCATTTAATTTTCGAATAAAAGAATATCATATATTTGTTTAATTTAAATTGAGATATTGTATCTCGATTTAATTAAATAGATAGATATCATTTCTCGGATTTAATTTATAGAGATAAATTAAATATGAAGGCTTTTAAATTTGGATTAAATAAATATATTTGATTAGATCTACGAGATAGATTTAATTAATGTATTTTTAATCTAGATTCAAAATTTGAATTTCAGATCGGCTTTTAATTTGATTAAATAAATATTATTAGATTAGATCTATCGGATGGATTTAATTAATATATTTAATCTAGATCTAAAGTTTGAATTTCAAAATTAATACGATTAATTTTGCTTATAATACGCTAAACAGGTTTTAGAAAACCTACGGGACTTTCAGGTCGGCGTATTCTAAAAAAAAAAACCGCGAGAAACCCTAGAGTGAAAATTGAGAGAGACGCAAAAGAGGCGCTAGGGCGTTGCCGTAGCCGTGCTCGGGAATTGTTCGTGTGGATACCGGTGGAGGAAGCCGATTCTATGCGTTGTCTTTTGCTGATCGAGGAGGTAGCCCACCTGTTCAAGGAAGAACGAGATGCGGACGAATTCTCCAAAGGTAATATCCGGATTCCCTAGCCTTGGTTTAAACGCACCTGAGTGATCCTCAGGACGAGATTCGTAGAAATTTTAATCCTTTGTGTTGTACGGATTCCAACAATAAATCCATTGCATACCTTTTTTTAACCTGCAGTCCCGCTACAAACTCATATCCCTCTAGATTTAATAAAGCTTTTACCATCTGTATACCATTTTGCAACTAATATAAGAATAATTTCACCTAGTATATAGTTGTTGATTGTTTGTATTTCCTGTTTATTTGCAAATGTGTTGTGTTGCTGGTGTGTTCGCTATTATGTAACTTTTGTTTTTCAATATATTTGTTTGGTAGATATATTATTTATTGATTCATTTTTGTCATTTCCCTTTATATTCTTTTATTTGTTTGTGGAATATTGTTGATTTTGAGATTAATTATGTGATTTCGTATGTTATAATTTTGTATTGTTATAATGCGATATAGACGAGAAGAGATTAAAGGATAGTCATCTTCGTCTTTTTTGACTACCTGTAGAGAAATCTTGGTCAAAGGTTTGAAGCAAACGGTTGCGCTCCCAAATTAGGTCAGTTGCTTTCATTTGATGCACACACACATATATTGTCCTTATATGATACCTTCTTCTTGAGAGAGAACAACAATTTTGTCTTATGGCTTCATGGTTTACCATTATTGGTTTAAGTGTTTTTAATCCAGTCCGTGATTTTTTTTGTCTTTCCTTTACTATTAGCCATATGAACTACGTGAACTTGATTAAAAAAGTGATGGCTTCATGGTTTACCATTTCCATTACCATTGAAGTATATGTCGATAGGAATAATTTCAATGTTCTCGTTAGTTGATGAAATTGTTGGATTTAATAGTTGATATTGTTCTGAATTGCTTTAATAAGTAAGTTTTGTTGAATTAAGCTGAAATTGGTTGTTATTGAAATTTTGGGATGTCTTACTTTTAAGGGAAAACGCTGCCAAAATTTTCTTAAAAGAAAGCATGTCGTTCTTGAAATTGTTATGAACTTGACTATTGTTGGAAATGTCGTATGTGGTAATAAAATGGGTCATAGTTGGATGAATGCGTTGAGAACTAGTGAAGAATATGAGAATGGGGTAGAAGAGTTTATTGAATTTGCTAGAAGGAATGTGGCTACAAAAAATGGGATGTACTATTGTCCATGTGTTAATTGTTTAAATGGGGTTCAACGGGATATTGCTTTGATATAAGGGATCACCTAATTTGTGATGGAATAAACCTTCGATACACGATGTGGATATGGCATGGTGAGGAGGTAACTACCAATGCGTCCCATGAAAATGACGTTGAGGTAGATGACGATGGAATGGAGAGAATGATTCATGATGTTGAGGTCAAATCTTTTGCACAACCACATGAATATGATAGCGTGTGGAGCGATGCAGAGACACTTTTGTTCCCTGGGTGTACTAAGTATACACGGTTGATTGGGACCTTACATTTGGTCAACTTAAAGGCAACTTGTGGGTGGATCGATATCAGTTTCACGTCGTTGCTTGAATTGTTGTGTGATATGTTGCGGATGATAATGTACTTCCAATCGTATGTATGAGGCCAAGAAAATCTTATCTACGATGGGTATGGAGTATAAAAAGATACACGGTTGCCCTAATGACGCATATTATACATAAACGAGTATGAAGGCCTCGAATTGTCCGTGTAAAACTTCACGATACAAAGTGAAGAAATGTAGTGTTTACGGAGAGCGCAGACAACAAAAAGGCAACCTTTGAAGGCATTGTGGTATCTTCCAATAATTCCACGGTTTAAGCGTCCGTTTACTAGTGAAGCAACGGTGAAAAAGTTGAGATGGCATTCTGATGAGAGAATATCGATGGAAAATATCTTCGGCACCGGTACGACTCTTCCGCAATGGAAAAAATAGACGAAATGTTCCCTCAATTTGGCGGTGAGCCAAGAAACCTTCGGGCGGGGCTTTGTACATATGGCTTCAATCCGTATCGAACTCTTAGCAGTACCCATAGTGCATGGCCGGTTCTCCTTGTAATATACAACTTACCTCCCTGGCTATGTATGAAACGCAAGTATGTGATGCTTTCTATGATGATTTCTGGACTAAAACAGCCCAGTAACAATATTGATGTGTACTCGGTGCCTTTGGTTGACGATTTGAAGAAGTTGTGGGAGGAGGCGTAGATGTGTTTGATGCATATAAGAAGGAGTCCTTCAAGTTGCGTGCAACGATTTTTACCACGATCAATGACTTTCCTGCATACAGAAATTTGTCTAGGTACAGTATGAAGGGGCATAAAGCATGTCCAATATGTGAAGCTGACACAAACTTCCATCAACTAAAGCAGGGAAAAAAAGGGTCTACCTCGGTCACAGGAGGTTTCTTGATCGGTTCCACTTATATCGTAAGTTAAGAAAGCATTTTAACGGCCTACCGGAGCATAGAACGGGTCCAAAGACATTAACCGGAGAGGAAGTCTATAGTCGGGTGATACATATCAATGTCATATTGGGTAAGCAAAAAGATTACGGGTGAGAAGAATATATGGAAGAAGAGATCAATTTTCTTTGATCTTCCATATTGGCGTAGTATTGTGTGAGACAGAATCTTGATGTGATGCATATGGAGAAAAATGTATGCGATAGCCTTGTCAGTACTTTTTTGCACATATCAGGGAAGTTAAGGATGGAATTAGTGCAAGACTAGACCTGGTTGATATGGGAATAAGAGAACGGTTACATCCACAAGTAATTGAAGATGGTAAGAGGGCATACATGGAGCCAACAGCTCATACACTGTCAAAAGCGGAGAAAAAAAGTTTGTGTGGGTGTCTATATGACATTAAGGTTCCACAAGGATATTCTTCAAATTTGAGAAGGTGTGTTTCAATGGACGATTTGAAGTTAGTGGGAATGAAGTCCCATGATTATCATGTGTTGATGCAACAACTATTACTAGTAGCTATTAGAGGCATTATGAAAGATGAAGTGCGAACCACTATAACAAAATTGTGTATTTTCTTTAATGCTATATGTAACAAAGTCATTGAAATTGAAAAGTTGGATGAATTGGAAAATGAGGGTTATATTATTTTGTCCCAAATAGAGATGCATTTTCCTCGTGCATTTTTTGATAAATGGTGCATCTGATAGTGCACTTGGTAAGGGAGGTAAGGCTTTGCGGTCTAGTTTACCTAAGGTGGATGTATCCTTTCGAGCGATACATGAAGATCTTAAAAGGGTATTCTAAAAATCCTTATCGACCGGAAGCCTCAATTGTTGAAAGATATTTGGTTGAAGAGGCTATGGACTTTTGCAAAGATTATCTATCAGGGAGGACGATACAATCTTAGCATGACGAGGGGATAACCAAGGGAACTCGAGGAATCAAATTGAAGGATAAGCCTCGTGAAGAGGTGTTGCAAGCACACCTGTACATCTTGAATAATATGAAAGAAGTTCAACCATACATTGATGAACATAGAAAGAGTTTGAAGAATATGAATCCAAGGAAGAATGACATACAGATAGCTAATGAGCAAAAGAAGACATTCATAAAGTGGTTCCAGGAGAAGGTATTACACGAGACTGGTGTGTCGGCTACAATCGAGTGGTTGGCCTGGGGGCCTTCTTTTCAGGTCATCACTTGGAGCGGTTATGATATAAACGGGTATACTTTCTACACAAAAGACAAAGATGACAGAAGTTCTATGCAAAATAGTGGGGTGATGGTTGAAACTGAATCCATGCACTTTTTGAGTTTGAAAGACAAAAACCTGGGTGTTAGCATCAATGGCTTATTATGGAGTTATTGAAGAAATATGGGAGATGAGCTACAACAAGTTCAAAGTTGCTTTATTTAAATGTAAGTGGGTTAACAATAATGATGTTGTAATAGATCCTAAATTTGGATTTGTCTCGAGTTGATCTTCAAAGACTTGGTTATAGAGATGAGCCATTCATTCTAGCAAGCCAGGCGAAACAAGTGTTTTATGTTACGACCACGCAAATAACAAAATGTTCATTGTACTTCAAAGTAAAAAACAGACGTATGGTGAAGAATCCTTGAACCTAGACAATACACTCCCTTTCACAACAAATGCACCTACAACACGTGAAGTAGAATTGGTAGATGATGAAGAATATGCTCCAAGAAAGGATCATTATGAAGGAATATGGGAAACCATATAAAGTAAGATCTTAAGTTATGAAAAAGTCCTATGTTATTTTTGTACAGGTTTAACATGTTAGTTCATTTTATTCATTTGTTTATTATTTAATAATAACCTATCTAACATTATTGATTTGTCTTTGATGAACAGGGAATATGTCTAGCTCGATGAGTCATTGGGTGATAGAGGTGATGTACCGGTGGTGAGAAAGGGTAGAGGTAGCACACATATGGGTGCGTTAATTGCACATCGTGATGATCGAAAAAAGAGGCTGCATGTGTTTGATGCCAATATGAATCCAATTGGTCCAGAGGAAGACAATTTCATTAGCTACGTAGGCTATCGGCTCGAAGCAAAGTTCGCATTGTATTCTCTCATTGGAAGTTGGTTCCTACTAAAAGGAAGCAGTTGATATGGGCACAAATTTTGGTATCTCACTTTCGATATCTTCTGCATTTGTATCTTAGTTTTATTACTTGATTTCTTTCATATCTTCTCTTTTACCTTGCATCAAACGTATGATGTGCCTAACAATACGACCATGCACAACCATTGGATGGACGAGGTTCGTCTATGTTGGAAAGACTTTAAGAACAAGCTTACTAAAAAGTATATTCGAGGGGAAAAGAGGGACAAGGACCCATGTCAGGACTATGATTACATTTCTCCAGAGGATTGGAGGGAGTTTGTGGCGTCACGCCAAAATCCTGAATTTCTTGTAAAATTTCTTTCATATCTTATCTTTTAGTTGAATCTATTCTACATCGTAGGCTCAATTTTATTTGTTTTCGTGTCACAGGAAAAAATTCAAGCCAATAGAAAGAGGCAAGCGAGAAATAAGTATCCGCATTGCATGTCTAGAGCTGGCTATAAAAAGCTTGAACGGAAGATTATGGAAGAAGAGTTGGAGAGAATGAAGGAAGCTGCTCAATCCAATCCTTCCACTGTTATCCAGGCCCCTGAGCGTTCTCCTCATCACAAAAAATGGAAAGCTGCGAGGATGAAGGGTGACAAATTTGTAAATGAAGATGTGGCTGAGGTTGCCTCCAAGATTGTAAGTAGTTAAATTAGAAGTATTAAATAGCCTCTATTGTTTCATATTTTTAGAGTTTAGTTACTATTTATGAAAAATCCTATGATACAGGATGCACTTGAGCAGCAGAGCAGCCAAGGTTCATTCACGCTAGGTACACGGATGGACATTTTGTCCACGGTGATTGGGAAGCCGTTTACCTTGATGTTGTTTGAGGGGAGCCAAGGGAGTTAGCGTCGCAAAATATTTTGGATGGTGTTCACGTTGTTCACATGACGATGACAACCCTAGTCCTCAGCTTGTAGCCAAAATTCGAGCGTCCCTTGTAGATGAAGTTATGACACAACTACGGGGTGAAATGAGGGCTATGATACAAGAGAAGGGAAATACGCAACCTACAAGCCAAGAATCCCTGGCCTTCCCAAGCAACAAAGAAAGTTTTCAAGCTCCAGATGTACCTATTGGCGAACCTTCTAGTCACTCTCCAGATGTACGTATTGGTGAACCTTCTCATTCTCACACTCCACAGGGGGGACAACCCTACACTCTATATTTGGATGACCCACACCGGCGTATTGTTGCCGATGGTCTTGTTTACCTAGAACAAACCACACACCACAATATGCAAATTCCACAAGACCAACGTAGGGTGACTCAGAAAAGTGTGCGAGAGGGGGAAGAACAGACAGCCATCCCTATTGATGATGAGGAGGTTCCCACGCTAGGCGCTGCTACCACATCATTCATCCTTTGGCCGCATCATCTTATTCAGATGGGGACGACACCTCCAATGGTAGGAAATACATTACTGATTGACGATGAGTAGGTTCCCGATTGATTTTCATTGCTAACTCATAATATGTTTATTATATTTTCATAGCATGAACAAGCTGCGGGTAGATTTCTATACTTAGCAAAGCTGCAAGATATGTACGGGGACATCGTCTCTATAGGCGTGCAGATGCCTCCGGACATTGTTGGTCTAGAAAAGACATATCCGATATCAATTGACAAGAAAGATTTGACAGAGTTTATGCATATGGACTGTTTAGATATACAGTTTCTTCAATTTGCAATCCTGTAAATTTTTTTTTACCCTTTAATTATGCCAATACTCTCTTTTTTTGTTTAATATATTCAACAACATTTATCATTTTATTTCGATCATAGTGTATGCCACGACATATGCAAAAAGGCCGATTGGGTTTATATGGATTCTTATGTCTTGCAACCATGGCTTTGACTCCCAATATCTTAGCCAGGAGTGCCATTTATGTTGGTTTAACAATGGGCGACGGACAATCGTCTTGTTATCTAGCGCCAATACATGAAAGGTGCGTATTTTTTTGTCTATATAAGATTTTTAAGAATAAATTGCTTTCTTATTTTAGTTTAATATTAATATGTATATGTTGTAGTGGTCATTGGACCCATGTGTTGTTTGTCCCGCCAAGAACATATGTTATTGGTTCGATTCCATAGGTGGCGGGCCAAACGAGGATATCAAAACCATGTTTGCCGAGTAAGTAAATTTTTGTCTAAATCATCGATTCTTCTTTTAAATGAATTGTTTTCATGTATGTTAGTTTCCATTTTAATGATAGGGGTCTTAGAGACGTATAGACAGTTCTTTGGAGCATGAGAGCAGGGTGGACCGAAGTGGTTTTATCCGAAGTTAAGTAGTTTCAATTCAAGTTATTTCATTGACACAGTAGCTTTTGATATGCCTTTATTCGTTTTAACAATTTGCTTTTGATTTATAGTGCCATCATCAACCAGGGAACACCGAGTGCGGATACTACGTTATCAGTTGGATGCAATCTATCGTTTCCACCGGACGTACTACTGGCTTTCAAAACGTACGTAATGCTCCATGATCCTCAAATGATGATATTTTTTGTTGTGGTACTTGAGTTGTTAATTATTTCATTCACTTCATTGGTTTATCTTATACCTTGTTTTCCAATTTACAGGTTTTTGGTACTGAGGATCCATACTCACAGGATGACATCGATTCGGTTCGAGACATGTTGGCTAGACATCTTCTTGAACACATATAGGTATATAAAGTTTACTTCGCATTTTTTGGTTGGATCAGGTGATCAATCTGTTTTAGGTAAATCTTTTGATAGACGAATGCTTCTTGAGATTCTTCTGGAAATGTGATGTGAGATTTACATTGCATGAGATTCTTCTGGAATTGTGATTGTGGCATTTATGTTGTAGTGGACATTTCTTTGCTTTTTTTGGATTGATGACCTTCCTTAGTTGGTTTGCATTGGGCTCATGTTGGGCATTTAATTGGCCTAATTAGTTTATGAATGTTTTCATTTTGAGCACGTTTGGGCTTGTTTCGCTCTAAAGATGTATAATCAATTTTGTCAACTTCATCTTTTAGGAGCAGTGGCATGTGGCATTCTTCTGGGGTTTTGTACTATCTCATAACATCAGAATCAGGTAGGGTGACATAAAAAATTATGCACTTGGTTGCTATGCAACTGTTGCTGGGAGGAAGATACACAGAGGCCCTTATTTTATGTGTTGTTCAACTTCTAAGTCATTGAGTTTAGTCCTTATTTGTGTTTTAGAAGTGGGTACAACATGGCTCAATGTGAATAGGCAAGTCATTACTTGTTAGGGTGATTGTCAATGTGAATAGGCAAGTCATTGGGTTGATTAAAGTAGCTCAAACTCAATGTTGAAATTTAGAGAAAAAAGGTTAAATGTTAATTGAATATATGTGTATAGAGTTGCTGTGCTGGGTTTGCTAGCTATGGATATTTATTAACTTGACTTGAACTATATTTTGAGCAATGTTTGGGCTTGTATTTAGTTTTGCAGCAAATTGGCCAAACATACAGTAAGCATATTTTTTTTTAAAAAAAAAAAAACCAATATAAGGCGTCCTGAAAGCTAATTCAGTTTGTATGGGTTACTTGTCTTCTTGGTCGTGTGTTAATGCAAAACTTATTAAGCTGTGCTGATTTCGGTTTCTAGAATTGTTACAATATGAAATTTGACATCTACTTGTTTAATTACGTAAATTATTGGTGCTTGCTCTTGAATTTGCCACTTTAACTGCTTGTGAATATTGGGAAATAGATACTTGTCATATGAGGTTTGATTTTGCCATTATACCTACTACATTTGATTTTCCAATAACCAAGACTTGAGAATTTTGTTGAATCATACCATCATAACGATTTGCTTGAAAGTTTTATGTGTGCTTCTTGCTTGGGAGGTGTTTGATTTGCTTGTGTGGTACTGTGATTATTACTAGGTGGCTCTCATTTACTTTAGCATTAGAGAATTGCTAAATTCTGTATGCTAAAACCTTGAAATTCTGTTGAGCTTTGTGTGCAAAAGTCATTGCTGCTATATGTATTTGCCTCTTGTCGCATATCAGTGTTATTTCCAATTGAAGGGAATGTTGATGCTATCTAATTGCTGCATTAAATTGTGAAAGTTTGTTGTGAAATTTTGGAGATTAATTGCCTCCAAATGTGAGAAAAATTTGTTGTCATAGTGGTGCTTTTTTTGTTGTTTTGGTCTAGTTTTAGTAACCTAAATCTAGTTCAAACCTTCTGAATTTTCTGCTCTTGAATTTGCTAAAAGTTTCTGACTCCTACACTTTAATTCATTATCAAGTGACATTGCTGAACTTGTCTTCTTGGGCTCTTCTTGGGCTCTGCAGTTGAAGTTTTCTCTTGGAGTTGTTGATATTCTTGCATCCTTGTGCTTGAATGGTTATGTTGGAAGTTGTGAATTTGATTGATTTTGTTGAATTGAGCTGAATATACTTGCTCATCTATTGTCATTCTCTTGTATGCTCTTGTATGTATAAGCCAATATTCTCTTGAACTCTTTGTTGAAGTCACTTTTACATGTTCAATTTTCTTATTGAACCGTGCTACATTATTCATTGTTATTTCATCTTCTTTGGATAGAATGCACATACATATAAGTTCATACGGTCATACATATGCGCTTATTTTGTGAAGTATTCAGGCATATGCACTTATTTTATTTTTTTTTAAAAAAAATAATAATATAAGGTAAAAAAAGATTCCTCGCCATAATGATTACTTCAAATAAAACAAACTTTTTTCTACCATTTCAAGGTCCACATTTCGTAAGACTTCTTTTCTATTTTTCATCAAATGATCAGTAACTATCAACATCATTTTTTTCCATAGCAAAACACACTTAATCTCCTCGGTTTTGCTAAAATCATAAAAAAAATATTCCATTAAATTTAACCAATTTTTTGACATTGTTAATAATTTTTAGTAAACATTCTAAAATACTTTTTATTAATTGAAGTTTGTGTTAAAAGAGTTTAAAATGATTAATTTATTCTCATAAACTAATTATCTACTCTAAATTAAGGATGGAAATAGGCATATGTCAAACTCGAGCTAAAACCTATCGACAAGCTTATTTATATAAACAGGTCAAACCTATTTTCACAAGGCCTACTTAACTTTTAAATTTATACCATTTATAAGTATATATAATATCATCAAAATAATTTTATATTTATAAATTTGCCAACTCAACCTTCATCGTACGTTTCACATTCTATCGTTGTTCACACACACTCAACTTTGCATTCACATAAATCATTCACCATTTTCTCTTTTCTCTTTGATTGCTCGATATGGCAAAGCTAATTCACTCCCTATCCTTTGATTTGTCTCGTCCAATGAAGCATAATAATTGATATAAGTTTATTTTAGTGCTAATTGAAATCTATAATCTTAATAGGAAGAGTTTATTTCAGAGAAATCTATTATAACTAAACACAAAATTGTATTCAATACAGATATATCTGAAATTTTAAATCTCAGGAAAATTAAATGAAAATTTTCTTCTTTTATCACTATATGATAGCACCCATTGATTAAGGCACAAGAAGAATCATGGAATTTTCTTTTCCATCCCTCTCTTACCGAACTCCTTTTCAATCAAATTTTCCACAAAAGAAAAGTAAGAGATTCCTCACCGTAACGTTTACTTCAAATAAAACAAACTTTTTCCTACCATTTCAAAGTCTTCACATTTGGTAAGACTTCTTTTCTATTTTTCATCAAATGATCGTTGACTATCAACATCATTTTTTCCATAGCAAAACAAACTTGATGTCCCTCGGTTTTGCTAAAATTATTTAAAAAATATATTCCATTAAATTTAACGAATTTTTTTAACATTGTTAATAATATTTTAGTAGACATTATAAAATACTTTTTATCAATTGAGGTTTGTGTTAACAGAGTTCAAAATGATTAATATATTCTTATAAACTAATTATCTACTCTAAATTAGAGATGAAAATATATCGGACCCCTAACAAGTGCATACGGCCTAGCCTATTTAGTAAATAGGTCAGTCTCAAGCTCAGCCTATTTAGATAAATAAATCAAGCATATTTTCATAAGGTTTAGCCTACGGACTGGCCTATTTAACTTTTAAATTTATAACATTATATTTAATATCATCTAAATAATTTTATAAATTATCTATAAATTTATCAACTCAGCCTTCACACACATTCGAACCTTACATTCACATCAATCATTCACTCTTTTCTCTCTTCTCTTTGATTGCTCGAGATGGCAAAGATAACTCACTCCTTGTTCCTTAATTTGTGTCATCCACTAAGACATAATAATTGTTATGAGTTTATTTTAATACCAAATGAAATCTTATAATCTTAGTACAAAGAGTTTGTCCCCATTTACATGGGAAAATTAAAAGATAAAATCAAGTATTACCTGCTGCTTGTTACCCTTGGTCGATTTCCGAAAATATTTCATTAGTCAACAGACAATTAGTTTTTCTTAATCATACTTGTTCGAATAACTATTGTTATTAGGCATTCTTTTCTTTTCTTTTCTTTACTAAGCTTTTATATTATGACGAGAATAAATATTAGGATTTTAAGACATAATGTAGGATTATGAATAAGCTTGAATGATTATATCTAAATTTGAAGGCATATACTTTAAATGTTTTTTAAAGGCCTACATTTTAAGTAGGTCTTTTAAAATACTTCAAGTCTTGTCAAGCCTTTTAAAGGCTCAAGCTCGAGTCTTAAAAAAAGTCTACATATATATTTAGACTTTAAATGTCTGTTATAGGTTCATGCCTATTTAGATAAGATTTAACCTAACCTAGCTTATTTTCACCCCTACTCAAAATGAACTATACAAAATGTGTGTCAAGGTTTTTTTGGTCTTTCCGATCCTCTCTTATTTTCCAAAGTTCTTTCAATTTAACGGACTATTGCACATTAGAAAAATAAAATATGCCTCATCCCTAAAAAGTTGAGATGGGAAGAGTAATAAATTTTAGCTGGTACAACTCATATTTTGCCAAATAGTTAACCTCACTTTTCAATAAATAGATCTTGGCCATCCAATTTGTATTTCCATTCTTGCCTTTTGGATTAATTTTGTTCTCCCACTCTTAACCTTGCATGTGATGCTATTTACCAACCTTACCATTTATCCACTCTAACCATGATTACTTTTTGCTAAGTATAGTTACTTTTCTTTCAGCATAGTTGCTTTTTAGTTTTCACTACACTACTACAAAACACTAAAAAGACGACCTAAAAAAGACTCAAAAGACGACCTTATTTTATAGGACGTCGGGAGAGCGTAGTAGTTGGTGGACAATTAGGCGACACTGAATACATATCGGTCGCCTAATATTAGGCGACCCGAATACATATCGGTCGTCTAATATTAGATGCCTAATATGATCCAAAGACACTACCTAAATATTGTTTAGGTAGTCTATTTAAACAAAAAGACTACCTAAATAGGAAATCGAGTCGCCTATTAGTTAGTCCAATTAAGTCGGGCAAAAGACTACCTAAAAGACTACCTAAATTGTTATTAGGTAGTCTATTCATTCAAAAGATTACCTAAATGGATTTCGGTAGTCTATTTAAAAACAAAGACTACCTAAATGGCGAATCGAGTCGCCTATTAGTTAGTCCAATAGGCAAAAGACTACCAAAAAGACTACCTAAATTGTTATTAGGTAGTCTATTCATTCAAAAGACTACCTAAATAGATTTCGAGTCGCCTATTGCATCCAAAAGACTACCTAAATTGTTATTAGGTAGTCTATTGATTCAAAAGACTACCTAAATGGATTTCGGTCGCCTATTTCATCCAAAAGACTACCTAAATTGGTTTTAGGTCGCCTATTTGATTCAAAATACGACATTATTTTATTTTCAAACAGACTACCTAAATTATGTTGTGTAGTCTATTTGATTAAAAAGACTACCTTAATTGATTTTCGAATCGCCTAATGTGTGAAATAGACTACCTAAATGTTGTTCGGTCGTCTTATATTAGTTTTTTTTATAAAAAAAAGTAGTTCTCGCTCTTTGTTTGTCCAATATTCTGCAAAACGAATACTTCACAATTACTGAAAGGCAATTCATAACTCAATTATAGCAATTTCTGCCAAATTCATGTTTTTCTAACACCAATTACAAACAAGGCAATAACTCAAAATGCACAAGTTTTTACCATAATACCGACCAACCATAGCAAAATTCAAACAACTTTAATGGTACATACTTGTCCATGATTCACAACAAAACTACGGATACAATCAATCAAATTCAAGTCATTCACTCAACTACCGGACTCGAAACTATCCGCCGAACAAGTTACTACAACAATTTAACTATACCACCGTAAAACAAAACCAATTTGTACAATATTAACAAGGGAAGGCCAGGCAGAGCTAAGTCATACCACAAGTAGTCATACCCTAACAATAGATTAATTTGCAAATGAGCCATGTTCAAGAAGATATCTACTCATCATGTCTCGAGTCGAATCCAGGTCATCCCGTGAGTACGGATCCTCGCAAGAAAATACTTGTAAATTGGAAAACAAGGTATAATTAACAACGAAGTACCACAACATAAAATATTATCATTTGAGGAACACGGAGCATTACGTACGTTTTGAAAGCCGATAGTTTTTCCGTTGGAAACGATTGTTTGCATCCAACGATAACGTAGTATCCGCACTCGGTGTTCCCTGGTTGTTGATGGCACTATAAATCAAACACAAATTGTTAAAACGAAAGCTATTGTGGCACGAAAAAAGACTTGAATTGAAACTACTTACCTTGGGGTAAAACCACTTCGGTCCACCCCGGTCTCTTTGTCCATCAAGCTCTCTATACTTCTTAAGAGCCCTATCATCATTAAAATGAAAATTAACAGACATGAAAACAATTCATTTAAAAGACGAATCGATGATTTAGACAAAAATATACTTACTCGGTAAACATGTTTTTGATATCCTCGGTTGGCCTACCATTTATGGAATCGAACCAATAACATGCATTCTTAGAGGGCAAACTACACACGGGGTCCAATGAGCACTACAACATATACATATTCATATTAAATTAAGATAAGAAAACAATTAATTCTTAAAAATCTTATGTAGACAAAAAAAAAATACGTACCTACGTAGCTAATGAAGTTGTCTTCCTCGGACCAATTGGATTCATATTGGCATCGAACTCCACATGCAGCCTCTTTTTCTGACATCACGACGTGCAATTAACGCACCCATATGTGTGCTACCTCTACCCTTTCTCCCCATCGGTACATCATTCCCACCATCACTCGATGACTCGTCGAGCTAGACATATTCTGTTCATCAAAGACAAATCAATAATGTTAGATAGGGTTATTATTAAATAATAAACAAATGAATAAAATGAACTAACATGTTAAACCCGTACAAAAATAACATAGGACTTTTTCATAAGTTAAGACCTTACTTTATATGGTTTCCCATATTCCTTCAGAATGATCCTTTCTTGGAGCATATTCTTCATCATCTACCAATTCTACTTCACGTGTTGTAGGTGGATTTGTTGTGAAAGGGAGTGTATCGTCCAGGTTCAAGGATTCTTCACCATATGTCTTTTTTTACTTTGAAGTACAATGGACATTTTCTTATTTCCGAGTCCGTAACATAAAACACTTGTTTCGCCGGCTTGCTAGAATGAATGGCTCGTCTCTATGACCAAGTCTTTGAAGATCAACTGAGACAAATCCAAAATTAGGATCTATTACAACAGCATTATTGTTAACCCACTTACATTTAAATAAAGCAACTTTGAACTTGGTGTAGTTCATCTCCCATATTTCTTCAATAACTCCATAATAGGCCATTGATGCTAACACCGGGTTTTTGTCTTTAGAACTCGAAAAGTGCATGGATTCAGCTTCAACCATCACCCCACTGTTTTGCACAGAACTTCTGTCATCTTGGTCTTTTGTGTAGAAAGAATATCCGTTTATATCATAACCTGTCCAAGTGATGACCTGATAAGAAGGCCCCCAGGCTAACCACTCGATTGTATCCGACACTCCTATCTCATGCGATACCTTCTCCTCGAACCACTTTATAAACGTCTTTGTTTGCTCGTGAGCTATTTGCATGTCATTCTTCCTTGGATTCTTATTCTTCAAACTCTTTCTGTGTTCATCAATGTATGGTTGAACTTCTTCCATATTATTCAAGATGTAGAGGTGTGCTTGCAACACCTCTTCACGAGGCTTATTCTTCAGTTTGATTCCTCGAGTTCCCTCACTTATCCCCTTATCATGCTTTGAGATTGTAACGTCACCCCGATAGATAATCTTTACGAACTCCATAGCCTCTTCCACTACATATCTCTCAACTATTGAGGCTTCCGGTCGATAAGGATTTTTAGAATACCCTTTTAAGATCTTCATGTATCGCTCGAAAGGGTACATCCACCTTAGGTAAACTGGACCGCAAAGCCTTACCTCCTTACCAAGTGCACTATCAGGGTGCACCATTATATCAAAAAATGCGGGAGGAAAATGCATCTCGAGTTGGGACAAAATAATATAACCCTCATTTTCCAATTCATCCAACTTTTCAATATCAATGACTTTGTTACATATAGCATTAAAGAAAATACACAATTTTGTTATAGTGGTCCGCACTTCATCTTTCATAATGCCCCTAATAGCTACCGGTAATAGTTGTTGCATCAACACATGATAATCATGGGACTTCATTCCCACTAACTTCAAATCGTCCATTGAAACACACCTTCTCAAATTTGAAGAATATCCTTGTGGAACCTTAATGTCATATAGACACCCACACAAACTTTTTTCTCCGCTTTTGACGATGTATGAGCTGGGCTCCATGTATGCCCTCTTACCATCTTCCATTACTCGTGGATGTAACCGTTCTCTTATTCCCATATCAACCAGGTCTAGTCTCGCACTAATTCCATCCTTAGTCTTCCCTGGTATGTGCAAAAGAGTACCGACAAGGCTATCCCAAACATTTTTTTCCACATGCATCACATCAAGACCGTGTCTCACATCAAGACTACGCCAATATGGAAGATCAAAGAAAATTGATCTCTTCTTCCATATATTCTTCTCACCCGCAATCCTTTTCTCGCTTACCCAATATGACATTGATATGCATCACCCGACTATAGACTTCCTCTCCGGTTAATGCCTTTGGAGCCGTTCCATGCTCCTAAGCCGTTAAAACGCTTTCTTAACTTACGATATGGGTGGAACCGATCAAGAAACCTCCCGTGATCGAGATAGACCGTTTTCTTTCCATGCTTTAGTTGATGGAAGTTTGTGTCGCTTCACATATTGGACATGCTTTATGCCCCTTCACACCGTACCCGCATACAAATTTCCGTATGCGGGAAAGTCGTTGATCGTGGTAAAAATCATTGCACGCAACTTGAAGAACTCCTTCTTATATGCATCAAACACATCTATGCCTTCCTCCCACAACTTCTTCAAATCCTCAACCAAAGGCGCCAAGTACACATCGATATTGTTACCGGGCTGTTTTGGTCCAGAAATCATCATAGGCATCATCACGTACTTTGCGTTTCATACATAGCCAGGGAGGTAAGTTGTATATTACAAGGAGAACCGGCCATGCACTATGGGGTACTGCTAAGAGTTCGATATGGATTGAAGCCATCTGTACAAAGCCCCAAAGAAGGTTTCTTGGCTCACCGCCAAATTGAGGGAACATTTCGTCTATTTTCTTCCATTGCGAGAGAGTCACCGTAGGTGCCGAAGATATTTTCCATCGGATATTCTCTCATCGAATGCCATCTCAACTTCTTCGCCGTCGCTTCACTAGTAAACGAGACGCTTAAATCGAGGAATTATGGGAAGATACCACAATGCCTTCAAAGGTTGCTTTTTTTTTTTTGATCTCCAGAACCACCACCTTTCTTCACTTTGTATCGTGAAGTTTTACACTTCGGACAATTACTAAGGCCTTCATACTCATTTCGTACAATATGCGGTCATTAGGGCAACCGTGTATCTTTTCGTACTCCATACCCATCGTAGACAAGATTTTCTTGGCCTCATACATACGATTTGGAAGTACATTATTGTCGGCAACATATCACACAACAATTCAAGCAACGACGTGAAACCGCTATCGGTCCACCCACAAGTTGCCTTTAAGTTGACCAAATGTAAGGTCCCGACCAACCGTGTATACTTAGTACACCCGGGAACAAAGGTGTCTCGCATCACTCCGCACGCTATCATATTCATGCGATTGTGCAAAGGATTCGACCTCAACATCATGAATCATTCTCTCCATTCCATCATCATCTACCTCAACTTCATTTTCGTAGGATGCACTAGGAGTTACCTCCTCACCATGCCATATCCACGTTGTGTATCGAAGGTTTATTCCATCACAAATTAGGTGATCCCTTATATCAGCAATATCCCTTCGAACCCCATTTAAACAATTAACACATGGACAATAGTACATCCCATTTTTTGTAGCCACATTCCTTTTAGCAAATTCAATAAACTCTTCCACCCCTTTCTCATATTCTTCACTAGTTCTCAACGCATTCATCCAACTATGACCCATTTTATTACCACCTATGACATTTCCAACAACAGTCAAGTTCATAACAATTTCAAAAAATTTCGGCATTTCCCCTCAACAAGAAGACATCCCAAAATTTCAACAACAAACCATTTCAACTTAATTCAACAAAACTTACTAACTAAGGCAATTTAGAAAATATCGGCTATTAAATCCAATACTTTCATCAATACAAAAAACTAAAATATATCTAAGTCGTCTAAGTCATAAACTATAACTTATGGACATCTAAGCATCATTATTCATACTACAAAGATTACCTAGTTCAATGCACATCAACAAAAAAAACAATATTTAACTATAAAGATGAAGGGCGTGGCGGACTCAAGATTTTCAGCAAGCATCATGAACAAAGACAATAACATTGTAAAAATAGCACTCACCTTTAAATATTCCACAAATAGGTTGACTTGGGATGGAAATTGGGAACCCAATACAAGAGTAGGTAATTCACAAACACTCTCTATGTCGATGCTTTTCTCGCACGTTACGCCAAAATTATAAAGTGAAAAGACATGAACCAAGAAAACTACCAATTTGCCACCCTAAGCATATCATTCAACCAATAAAGTTAAAAAGTGATGGAGTAAGGAAGAATATGTAATTTACCGTAAAGTATTTGAAAAGAAATGATATTTTAAAAAAAGAAGCATTAAAACAAATCATTCATAAAAAATAATATAAAACATAAAGTAGTGCTTACAAACACCTTACATATGAAAGAAAAAATTTGCCATGAACCATATACATAGCCAAAGAAATTTGCTTCCACTAATCTCTAATTCATAATTTTAACTTAATTGAAATCACATCAAGTTCCCTCAGTCATCAAGCTCTATCATATATTTATGAGAAGGAACAGACTAAAATACCTTCCAAGTCTAATCTAAATGACATGACCATTGTCTTTTTCATTTTTTGTTAGCCTCAGTTATTCTTTGTTTTTTATAAGAATATATTGTTATGTTGCACTTTTAAGACGAGGATTGGCCTCTCCGTCAATGCCGTACCCACTTGATCCCTTATTCAATATTCAACAACAAAATTGAGAAAAATTCAATGAAGGGACTGTTAGGATTCAAATGATTTTTGGGCTCAATCTTTTTAGCATTGAAAGAGAACCTAATTCGGTTTATAATGCCAACTAGGGAAAAAGTTCGGGAAGAACGCTCCGCTTTTTAGATTGCCTTATTCTCGAATAAGCATGTAAACGAACGTACGTGAATTTGGCGACCTCGATAATCCCCGCAAAACTAGTTCAATCAAGAAACTTAGGAATTGCACGTGTAACCTTCAATGTTCAAATTTACCCCAATTTTGAATCCGATGCTCGGTGTCCTTAGTTAAATCAAAAGTTTTTACGGGAGAAAAATTCAGATTTTCCATGAACTAACTATCCTCATCACAATTTTGTCTTTGGAAAGGACGGTGGAACAATTCTAACACATACGAAATTGGTAGAGCAAACGAATTTACAACCGTGCCAAATCCCATCAAAGAATACAACTCCATAAGATAGAAAACGATAATTCAGAACCGATTGAATGAAAAAAGGGGGAGCCCAAATGTAAAGGGGAAAAGGTTAAAAAAGAAATGAAAAGGATAAAAAATCGGAAGAAACAAACCGTGAGAGATCTTTGGTGCGACCGGGGAATCTACAATAACCGCAAGAGCTTCGACGCCTTCCACAATCGACCACAACGCTTTCCGTTTTTTTTTCCGCCATACGCTCTATGAGGCGAGAGAGCGTGGTTGGCCGCACGGAGAATTGGAGACGAGAGAGCGAAACAGGGAAATGGGGGAAAACGAGATAGGGCAGAGGGAATGAGATAGCCAGACGCAGGGAAATGGGGGAAAAGAGATAGGGCAGAGAACGAAAATGGAGGAAAAAAAAAGATAAAAGGGGCTTGGCGCTCGAAGGCGGCGGAGATGTGAAGGGGAAGAAGGCGGAGATGTGGAGGTGCCGCGAGAGAGAAATGATTGTGATCGAGGGTTTTGGCGGAAGAGTGGTATTTTATTTCCAAATAGGCGACCTGAAAATGTTTTAGGTCGCCACTTTTGTAAGATAGGCGACCCGATATAAAATCGGTCGCCACTTTTTGATATTAGGTGACCTGATTTTATACCGTCGCCAATTTTCACAAAACAGCGACGATAAAGAATCGTCGCCACTTTTTGATATTAGGCGACTGATTTTATATCGGGTCGCCCATTTTCACAAAAACAGCGACTTGATAGAGAATCGGGTCGCCTAATATCAAAAAAGTGGCGACTGATTTTATATCAGTCGCCTATCTTACAAAAAGTGGCGACTGAAACATTTTCAGTCGCCTATTTACGCCAAAAATGTATTTTTTTTCCATAGAAATCAAATATACCATGGCGCCAAACAAAAATTCTGGCGGAAGCAATTAAAACGACCTTAAAAAATGTTAGAACGCAAAAATCAATTTTAGATGACCTAAACTTCCATTCGGGACGTTCAAAACTCATTTTCATTATATATTAATTACAAGAATCATTTTTTACTACCCGCTTTTTTTTTTAGGACGTGTTTTAGAGTAGTAATATCCAATTTTTGTAGTAGTGCTATCTACAATTATTTTTTATCACAAAAAAAAATAGTTATT
This sequence comes from Acacia acuminata, assembly GCA_019022655.1. Classification (NCBI taxonomy): domain Eukaryota; kingdom Viridiplantae; phylum Streptophyta; class Magnoliopsida; order Fabales; family Fabaceae; genus Acacia; species Acacia acuminata. Next base: position 320,087 of record JAFJYI010000056.1, on the reverse strand, counting down.
TTTAACTATAATCATTTTCTTCCAATCATGAGTAGTTTTACTAACCTTCATTATCGTTACCCTTGGTGAACTCAACCTTAATTTTCTTACAAAGATCAATCTTCTTTTACCATGATAAATTTCTAACTACCATAATTAATTCCTTAAATAGAAGACCCTTAACATTTAATTATGTTAATCTTTATTTTTGCATCATTGTGGGTGTGATCATTTTTAGTCTTATTGGGTCTACTATTATGCTCCCAATTTAACTGGGCTTTTGGCAACAACATGCTTGAAAACCAGCCCACGGGATCATGCTTCATTTACCAGCTTCCCCAATTTTTTTTATACACATAGTGGGGGAGGGGACAGGGTTCGAACCCTGGACATGGGGGAGGGGAACCAAGCTCCCATGCCACTACGCTACTAAGGCGCTGGCAGCTTCCCCAATTTTTAGTTATATAATTATTTCAGCCAAGCGCCCAATGAGCTGGATCTCAAAAGATTACTATGATCTACCCATTACAATAAGTGGGTTGGCTCTTTCTCTTTTCTTTACTTTTTTCCCCTATGTAATATAAATCCTTTAGATCTATAAAGTAGATTTTTAATCTTTAAAACTTAACACGGTTAATTATACTAGCAGAAAATGTTGACTAAGCAAAGTTAAGTTGTGACTATACAATACGACTAAGCAAGCTTAACAAGTCACATTTTTTTAATCTTAAACTCAAATTTTTTTAAAAAGTCAAGATTTTAATTAAAATATTAATAATATAATCCTACCTCCCGTCCCTACGGAAACCCTTTATTTTGCCAATCCTCTTCTTCCTCCCCGAATTTCCACCCGTCAATCGACCCAATGGTTCCCTTTTCTTCCCCTCCTCTATTCATCCTCTAACCACGCCGCTTCCTTCCTAAGTTATCCCCAGGATGTCGTCCCTCTATATTAACACTAAGGGATTTTTTTAATTGTCGGTATTCTCAGATTTTGGGGATTGAAGGCAATGAGGACGGACTGTTGAAAAATAGAATTGCTTTACACACCTCGAAGCCATGGAAATGCCGTTTATCTCTCTCTAAGGAATTTTCGGAAACTTCTTTTCCTTCATACAAGGACTCGAGTTAATGGACAAGTAGAGAGAATTAACAATGGACCACAATATCAATGTTAAGGAAGCTTTGCTTGAGCGTTGAGTAGCAAAGATTCTTAGAGGAAGGACGGTGCAGGGAAGGAAAAAAAGGTTTTTTTTTTTTTTTTTTTTGCTCGGAAAGATACTTATATTAATAACACAAACAGGTACAATATCTGTATCTGGATACAAGTAAAGCCAAATCCAGTACAACAAAATACATCCAATACAAAAACAACAACAAAAGCAACCAAATCACCGTACATAAAATATTTAGCAGTAGAAGTGAGATCATGGACAAAGCAGCCTCCTCAAAATCTGGGGTTAGAAGAGACAAGGAAGAAGGTGATGGTTGTAAAATCCACCCAAACGGGCACACCTCCTTATAAGGATTAGCCGCAACGAGAGCAGCCTTAACAGATACCCCAAAATGGGGTTAAGAACACAAATAACCCAACCTCAAACATAAGAAGACCCATGATGTCTAGAAGAAAACTTCTGCTCCTCTGTTGAATCAGATTTGGTGACCTTGGCCACACAACAAACAACACCTCTTTAGATCTGCCCCCCGGAACGCAGATCCGAACTATCAAGGGAGGATCGGATCTTAAAACGTTCAAACATCCATCCAACCAAGAGGAATTGAACTCAGATCTTACAGATCTGCTGATTACATAAGACAAAAACACCACCAGAAAACCCAAAAACACAGGAAAATAATAAAAAAGCAGATAAATCTCACATCTACAGATCAGATCTGGAGAGGAGAGGGAAAGGCTCGCCACAAGGACGAGAGAGGGCCACGTCTGACAGAACTCTGAGGGAGAGGACCATAGATCAAGGATCTGGACTCCAAAACACCTGGACCGCAGATCAAAGATATGGACTCGCAACAACCACTCGGACTCGTCTGTGGCACTGGGGCGGTGGTCGCCGGCGGCTTGTGTGTAAGGCACAAGCCGCCGGCGGCGATGGAGCATGCGAGGAAGATGAAGTGCAGGAGGAGAGAAGGAGGAGAAAACGCGTGAAGAGAGAGAAAGGAGAAAACAAATAAGGAAAAAAAGGTTTGAAAACTGATTTTTTTTTTTGTCTATTATTATTTTAATTAAAGGGTTAAGGTGCAAAAATACACATGTGCTTTTCTCGAAGAGCACCCGGCGAAGTGCTTTTTTTTGGTGCAAAAGTGCACACGTGGTTACCAATTAGGTGCAAAAATACCATTTGACCGTTAAGTTTGACTTTGGCCGTTAAGTTTGACTTTTTTTTTTGCTTTGACGGACGATGACGTGGCATTTCAAAGGTGCAAAAATACACATGTGGTTTTTCAACAAGAGCGTCAAACACCAAATTCTTTTTTTTTTATTTAATAATTTTTTTAAATTACTACGGGTACTAAAAAGATATTCGGGATCTTGACATGTATTGAAAAATTACTTCATGATCTTCAAAAATTATTTTAAGATCAGAAAAAATATTTCAGAGTCTTGATTTGGTACTAAAAAGATACTTTGAGAATATTCCCTGGTACGAAAAAATATTTCATGATCTTGAAAAATTATTTTTGAATCTTAAAAAATATGATAAAGTATATTTTTAGTACCGGTAAATACTCGAAATATTTTTTCATGATCTTAATATAATTTTTCAAGATCATGAAGTATTTTTCGATGCCGATATCCTTTTAGTACCAGTCAATAGCGTGAAATATTTTTTCAAGATCCTAAAATAATTTTTCAAGATTATGAAGTATTTTTTCTATACCAGTCAATATCCTAAAAATACTTTTTAGTACCATCAAGTACCCTGAAATATTTTTTTTCATATCGATCGATATCCTTTTAGTACGGTCAATACTTGAAATATTTTTTTCAAGATCCTAAAATAATCTTTCAAGATTATAAAGTATTTTTTATACCGAGTTAGTATCCTGAAAGAACTTTTTAGTAACTTGATCGATATCCCGAAATATTTTTTTAGTATCAATCAGCATCCTTTTAGTACCGGTCAGTACCTGAAATATTTTTTCAAGATCCTAAAATAATTTTTCAAGATGATGAAGTATTTTTTTGTACCAGTCGGTATCCTTAAAGTACTTTTTAGTACCAATCAGTACCCTAAAATATTTTTTTAGTACCCTGAAATATTTTTTTTAGTATCGATCGATATCCTTTTAGTACTTAGGTCCAATACACGAAATATTTTTTCAAGATCCTAAAATAATTTTAATTGAAGTAAAATTATTAAATTTAAAAAAACACAATTTGGTGTTGGGCGCTCTTCTTGACAAAGCATATGTGTATTTTTGCACCTTTGAAATGCCACGTCATCGTCCAGTCAACAAAAAAAGTCAAACTTAACGGTCAAACGGTATTTTTGCACCTAATTTGTAACCACGTGTGCACTTTTGCACAAAAAAAAGCACTTGCTGCTGGGTGCTCCTCAGAGAAAAGCACATGTGTATTTTTGCACCTTAACCCTTAATTAAAATATGATTTCTTTTTTTAAACAATTGAGTTCAAATGTCTGCCAGCTAGGATAAAATAATGTGACTTTATTAAATTTTTTCCGGCAGCCTTATATGTCTGCATGCAATGTCACTAATGGCTTGAAATTATAAGCAAAATTGAACATGCAATCCCCCATATGGCACAGAACTTATATGGGTGCTAGATTATTAGAACATTAAATTTTTTGCTACTAACTCCTGTCTTTAATACAAGATCCATTTGGTTTTTTTTTTTTAAAGAGATTACAAAAACTAAATAATTTTTTAACGACAAAAGGAGAGATTAACTGTATGATCAGTGGCCATAATCCGTGTTGGCTCGTCTGAGGCTTCGTATAAATCATGTGCAATCCTAGCATGATGGACAAGCTCTCTTTTCCTAGAAAATCCCCATCTATGTTGACTTTGGAAAGTTAAATAAATTAATTTAAAGTATTTATATTTATAGTTTTTTTAAATCTAATGATATATTACATATGTTATAATTAAATAATTTTATTAATCTCTTTAAAAATAGTCCGTTGGGTAGTCTTATATTAAAGAACAAAGGTTGTATAATTTAATGATTAGATGTTATCCATTGATAAAACTTCTAAAATCTGTTGAACAAAACATCCAAACGGTCATGAAGTAATCAACAAAAATAGAACCTAATAGTACCTGATCAACAAAGTTTTGAAGTTTTAACATCTTATTAAGAAAATTCTTTTAGTGCTTTTAGATCCTTTTAATCTTAACAAATGACATGCTGTGAGTGAAGAAGAATATTTGAAACCGAAGAATGTGAATATTAGCTCTTGAGTTGAAACTACTCCGATTGAAATATCCTTCTATGATGTATTGTTTTATATGCTCAATCAAAGTTTGTTTATTTACTTTCTTAAAAAATTTAATTTAGTTACATTTAAAATTCAATTTTAATAACATTTTTATAATATATGAGAATCAATTATTCTTTTTTATTTATCAAATTATACTTATCCCACGTTTTTAAAACTTTTAAATGACAAAGAATGGATGTGGTGAGAATCTGAATTTTTTATGTTTTGACTTAACGACTAAAATGCTCATTTCCTACATTTTTTTCTAGTACCTAATGATTTTGTCAAAATCATTATGATTTTTGTGAAAACAATTACGATTTTTGTCAATACCATTATTATTTTTGTGCGTGGTGATCCTTTGACCAACCGAATAATGAGATTAACTAAAACAAGAGAATGATTTTGACAAAAATCATAATGGTTTTGACAAAATCATTAGGTACTAAAAAAAATGTGTGAAATGGACATTTTGATCTTTAAGCCAAAACATGAAAAACTCATATTCTTACCTTATCCCTTCTCTACCCTTTGTAAGTTTTAATGATCTTTTTTGGGTTTTGGAAGTTGAAGTAGTATTTAAATATCTTTTTCCCTAAAATTTATTATCCTTAAATTAAAAGAGAGATTTCATATTTACCTTGCCTCCTTTACACTTTATGTCTCTCTATTTTGTCTCTCTTATAGCTCATAAATTTGTGATTTATGGCAAAATAAAATGGTATGAAAGACTTTGATTTGAGGAAGAACTTTGACGAGGAACACTTTTTAATTTGATAAAAATTTGGTAGCATTTTTTCTCTTGAACATTCTCATCTAAAACTTCTCTTAAACCTCCATGACTGAATCATTGAATGGACTTTGAACCACCCCCCCCCAAAAAAAAAAAAAAATCATTGAATGGAGGTTGGCCAGCTTTTGTACGAAATGATGGAGGAAAAATGGGGAAAAGATGTGCTTAATCCAAAAACGTACATTATACAACCTTTTTTTTTTTTTTTTTGCCATAACATTATACTACTCCACTATTTAATAAAGTTTGGCTTGTGCAAATCATTTTTTTTTTTTTTATCAAAATAGGCAATTGTGATAATGAACCTGACTCTTCAAGGTTCAATTTTGGCCATCCATTGCACTCCCATCCAGCCCTTGGGATTTAATCACGCACTCTTGGCCTTGCATGTGAGGCTGTTTACTAACCTTACCATTTATCCTCTTTAAACAGGTTACTTCTTTCTAAGCTTAGTTACTTTTCTTTAATCATAGTTACTTTTGCTAATTATATTTATTTTTAACAAATTACGGTTATTTCTCTCCAACCATGGTTAGTTTGATTAATTAGTTACTGTTACCTTTGATTAAATTAAAATTAATATTCTTACCAAGGTTAATCCTTTTTTACCATGGTAAATTTTCTAATTACTATAATTCATTCCTTACCATAAAACTTTAGCATTTAATTATGGTAATCTACCTCTTTCATCCTTGGAGATGGCGTCATTTTGAGCCCTATTGGGCCTACTATTGTACTCTCAATTTAATTGGGCTTGAGGCACAAGGATCATGCTTTCATATCTAAACCTAAAGCCTAACCCTACTCAGATGCCATTATCATCTATCAGTTTTCCTAGTTTTGTTTTGTAATTGTTTTGGGCCAACCTCCTAATAAGTTATGGGTAATATTAATGAAAAATCACATGAAGGTTCCAAAAAAAAAAATTTTAAAAAAAAAACCTAAAAAAGTCTCATAATTTGTCAATGATGTTATTTTCATTTGCTATTGAAAAATTATGAGACTTTTTAGATACTGCTTTCCTTAGTTTGGACATTGGTGTCATTTTTCTTTAAAAAAAACTCGTTTGATAATTTATGTTCTTAAGATTTAGACATTACAATAAGTGGGTTGAATCTCATTTTTTCATATTATAATTTTTTTAATTTGAGGGGCATGTACTAATAGTTTGATATTTAAAGCGAGATTGAACTCTTACTTAAAAAAAAAATAAAATAAATTAAAAAAAGTAATAATATCTAATACATACAACAAAAATAAAGAGCGTTAAGTTTAAGGCTTTTTTTATTTCAATAAAACTTATTGAAAATTTCTTATAAATAAGAAAACATGAGGGCAAGTTAATATAAAATTTACTAGTTTATTAATAATAAATTTGTTGTTTTAATTAATTATTTTCTTGAATGTTTAATAAAAATATATAAAATTTAAAATTTAAAATAATTAAGTTTTAGTTATTCAAAGGCTATGAAAAATGTGTTTATTCTTGATGATGTTAATTAGAACAAAACAGGGGAAAATATGTCTCATCTTGACAAAAACAAATGTAGCTGAGTTTTTGGCACACAAAAAAACAAAGCAGAGTTTTCATACATAGATACATACATTTATTTGGTATGTTTTTTCAAACTTCCATAAAAATTCTTTACAAACAAACAATGCATGAATGATGATATTCGAGTATATAATAATCAAGCTGGTCAATTGTGGCATGCCACACAATCTATTAAGTTAAATTAAAAGATAAATATTTAAAAATTGACATATAAAAAAGGAAAAAAAAAACAAAAGAGAACAGTTTTAAGTCGACATTTGTTCAAATTATAAAAATGAATAGACTGAAAGCTAATGGATTGACCACCTATATGCTACGTTAAATATTTTTTGGAGGATTGACAGTACTGGAGAATTATCAATTAAAAATAAAATTGTTGATATACCAACGCGGTAAATTATTTGAGACTCGAGTATCCTCATGAACATGCCTTACTTGATTTTTTATTAACTTGTTTTGTTTTAATTTATCCTTTTTTTCAAAATATATTATTCTCAACTAGGCCAAGAAGCAACGAACAAATTGGAGACGTTATCTTCAACATCGCAATACATTATCAAACATTATTGCTAAAAGTATGGGAATAATCCTTACATGCTTTATATTATTCAAAAGCCTAAATATTCATTTAACGATAAGTAGAAGCAACAACATACAAAATACTTATAAGGCCATAAATACAAACACACAATTGAATTTTCCCCCTTAACACCAACAGGATTGAAGTTTATAACACATGCAATCTAGAAACCGAAAATAGGTATACCTCCAGGACTTACTGTAGAGCATAGGACCAACAACTGCCCAAAATCCTAAAATAAATCCCAATGACATGCTCACATAAAACCAACTTATCCCATTTCCCTTACCTTGTTTGTCATCATGATCATGGTTTGGGACATTGCACATATCATTGCAATTCTTTGGTAGTGGAGGACCAAAGAGATGATTGCCACAAAACTTGATGCATCCAAGCTTTGCAATTGAGTGCCTGTTGGAATTTCCCCCTCAAATTATTGTAAGACAAGTTCAACTTGCTCAAGAAATTCAAATTGGACATGCTTAATGGGATTTCACCACAAAGCTGATTCTTTGACATGTCCATTGTCTGCAGCGATCCCATGTTTCCAATATTTTTAGGAATTTTACCACTCAAAAGATTGTATGACAAGTTCAAAAAATTTAGCCCCTTGAGGGATGCAATTTCACTTGGTATCTCACCAAATAATTTATTCTCAGAAAGGTCTATGCTTGTGATGAGGCCCAGAAAAGTATATAGATCAGCTCTTCCTTTCAACTCTAGAAGCACATTAGTTATGGATCTAGAACTTCTGTTTCCTTCACTACTGATGTATGATTCTAGAGTGGTATTCTTTACTAGCATAACACTCAAGTGATTGACACAATTTGGAATTTGTCCAGTTAAGTTGTTCTGTGCAAGATCCAAGACATGAAGAGAGTGCAAAGAACATATTTGGTTGGGAATCTCACCATTGAATTTGTTTGACTTGAGGAGAAAAAAATTCAAATTTAAGAGAATGTCTCCAACCCATGATGGAATGATTCCTGAAAATTCATTCTCTCTAAGATCCAACAAAACCAATTTGGTATTATTCTTCAAACAAACAGGAAAAATTCCTGAGAGTGTGTTGTTACGAAGTTGCAACGAGTTCATCCAAGATAAGGATCCCATGGATGTGGGCAAGTTCCCCTTGAAATGGTTATTATCAAACTTGATAATCATTAAATTATTTGACCACATCTTCCAACAATCAGGTATTTCACCTGACAAATTATTTGATGCCAAATTGAGATATACTAATGTCATTGGCTCTTCCTTTTCTTGACATAAGAAGGAGGCTATGGATCCAGTAAACCAATTACTTGAGAGGTCTAAGTCTACCACATAAGGCGATATGTGTGGCAAAGGACCACTTAAGTGATTTGAGCTTAGATCAATTCTTGAGACATTGATGGGATTCTTCAATCTATAAGAAAGCTCTCCATGGATATCATTGTTAGAGAAATCAAAAGAAGAAGCATGGGGGAATGCATCCCAAACCCATGTGGGGATAGAATCAGAGATGCTATTGTTAGGTATGGACAACTGTTTAAGATATTTCAATGAGTGAATCCAAGATGGAAATTTAGGGCCTAAATACCACGATTCTATGTGCAAGTATGACAAATTTTGAAAAGAAGGCTTCCAATTGGGACCCACTTTTAAGGTGAGTTTGTTTCCCTGTGTGTAGAATGAATACAATCTAGTGAAATTAGCAAGGTGATATTCATTTACAATCCCACGGAAAAGGTTGCCATCAATATAAAGTGTTTGTAATTCAGAAAGTGATTGGATAACATCCAAAAGATTCCCCTCAAATTGATTCCCATAAAGAGAAAGATAATTCAAATAGGTGAGATTTCCAAAAGATATAGGAATCGCACCTTGTAAAGAATTGTCGGAAAGATCAAGAGCACAGAGATTTTTGAAAATCCCAATTTGGGGAGTGAGATGACCATAAAGTTTTGAACTAGTTATGGACAAAGTCTCTAGTGTGTTTGAAGTACATCTCAAGAATATGTCCAATATCTCAAAGACTTGTTGATTGCAGTTTTGGTTAGAAAAAGAAACACTTCTTAAGTTGCAGAGATTGCTTAAAGAGCTTGGAAATGGTCCTTCCAAATGATTAGATGATAAATCAAGAGCAACCATAGAAGTCAAGTTTCCAATGGCATTTGAAATTGTTCCATTCAAATTGTTGAAACCGAGATTAAGAGACTTGAGATGGTTCAAACTATATAACCAATGAGGGATAGAAGAATTAAAAAAATTGGAAGACAAATCAAGATCTTCAATGAGAGTGAGATTTTGAATACCATTTGGGATGGAGCCTTGCAAAACATTATGTCTTAATTTAAGAGAAACCAAATTCTTTAGTTGAAAAATCCACTTTGGAATGGAAGGAGATCCAAAATCAAAAGAAGAGGAAAGATCAAGGATTGTTAGAGATGAAAAGTTTATGGAAGGGGGTGGATGAAAATTTTGATGAAGAACACAACGTATCAAGTGCAACTCTGTCAATGAGGGAAGTGCTTGCAAAATAGGGAGCCAATCAAGTGTAGTGGACATATTAACATGACTCAAATAAAGATTTTGGAGTGAAGAAAGAGATGACACCCATTGAAGATTTTCTTCAAACATTGATATCCCTCCATGCCATATTCATAACCACCAAAGAGACGAAGATAAAGTAGATTTGACAGATTCCCAATTTGATGAGGAATTTTTCCAATAAAATCATTACCTCCAAGGTCAAGATGGAGCAAATGGGAGAGATTTCCTATTTGGTTAGGAATGCTTCCACTGAATCCCGCATAAGAGAGGTTAAGATATGTCAAGCTCTTCATTGAGAAAAGGAAACTGGGAAGTTGCATTCCTCCAAAATAGTTACCACTCAAGTCTAAGAAACTTAGTTCTTTCAAATCAAGTATGGAAGGATGTAATTTGCCACCAAACATTGATCTCTCATAAGCATCATATTCTAAATATGAGAAAGGAATTGAAGTTGAGAGGCGAAGTTGAAGAATATGACCTGTTACAGGATTGCAAGCAAGTGATGTCCAATTGCAACAATTTGGGTTACCATCAGACCAAGAGGCAAGCCTATTTAAAAGATCAAGAAGGTGTTGCTTGAAAGTGAGAAGAGCTTTTCGCTCACTATGAATGCAAAGATTTTGCTCAGATGCTTGACATATGTAAAAAGGATTTAGCAGTAAGATGAGTGATGAGCAAATGAAAATGAACAAAATAGCATTGCCGCACAAACCCATGATAAGTTTGTTTGGTTCGGTACTTGGCTTATATCTCTTGACAAAACTTTTAGTATTTATAGTGTCGGAAGTTTAAGCATTTTCACGTTACTTTTTTTCCATGACTCAAGTATTAAGGAATATACTTGGTATCATTTGAGTTACAAGCATTTTTCACTTGACAATAAATGACTAGCGTGTAACGCGTGTTGCTCAATACACAACGAAAATAATTTGAAAATTTCACATCTCAATTATGCAAAAATTCCACGCGAGAATAGTAATCAATTCCCATTAGCATCTTCACTTTGAAAAGTTGTTCCAAAGAGTTCACCTAACATTTTTGTTGGATTCAAAGAGTTCCTCTGTATGTACGTGTATTTTTTGGCCGTACTGTACGTACGTGTATTGAACTTTATAAGATTTTCTATAGATAAATTATTTGAATTTTCATGAATAAATTTACTTAACAAATTTTTATATTTGATCATTTTATTTTTTTCGTAACTAACGAATTCATACATTTTAGAAAGTGTTCGAACTAACAACATCAAAAAGCTTTAAGAGAAATACTCCTTACTTGTGCTATAAGGCTCTGACTAAATTTTATAATTTTAGATGATTAAAATTCTGGAAAGCAGAAATATAGTTGGCAAACTTTTTCCATAGAAAAGTGAGTGAACTATATATTTACAAAACGTGTTTGGAAAATAAACGTTGCCTCAGCTCACAGTATTTTCACCTTAAGAAAATGAAAACATAACACACACACACACACACAATTTTTTTTTTTCCAACTAAAAATTTTAAAAATAATAACATAAATCATTTTAAATGAATAGAATTTTCTTTTTCGTTTTCTTTCTTCTTGCCAAATATAATAATTTCTTTCTTGTAAATGCTTCATTCATAATTCATTTGTTTTTATCGCAGAGATAACTATTATAAGAATAACTAAAATCAAAATAGTATTCAATACAGATATATATGAAATTTTAAATCGCAGGAAAATTACATGAAAATTTTCGTCTCCTATCACTGTTTGATAGCACCCATTGATTAAGACACAAGAAGAATCATGGAATTTTCTTTTCCATCCCTCTCTCGCTAAATGCCTTTTCAATCAAATTTTCCACAAAAGAAAAGTAAAAGATTCCTCACCCTAATGTTTACTTCAAATAAAATGAACTTTTTTCTACTATTTCAAAATCTTCACATTTAGTCAGACTTCTTTTCTATTTTATCAAATGATCAGTGACTATCAACATCTTTTTCCATGGAAAGACACACTTGATCTCCCTCGGTTTTGCTAAAAAAATTTAAAAAATATTCCATTAAATTTAACCGATTTTTTTAAACATTGTTAATAATATTTTAGTAAAGGTACGTTCGCGTACGATAACTTTAACTCTCATATGTCTTGTATGGCTTTGATATGATTGGTTGATTCATGATTGATTGTTTTCCAAACTTGTGAATATCTCATATATATTGTTTATACTTTTCATATGAGCTTAACATTACCTAAGGTCCGATAGGTATTGAACCTCGACTGTCTAAGGTTCGGGAAAGGAACTGGATTAGAGATGACACCAAGAGACGGAGGCAACGAGAGACGGAGCCGTGAAGAGGCACCGATGGACGGAGAAGAGGCACCCGGTCCAAAGCAAATGCCGGAATAAGTTTAACGAGCCTACCTTCGGCATGAATCTAATAAGGTTACTTCAAACCATTTGGTGTCTAGAAAGGGTTCATCTATATGGTTCAGTCAGTGAGTCACCGTGAATTCGGGGAGACTTCCACTAGACACCGGCCTAGCCAAATTGTTTGATTAACTGAGTTAGGTTCATTGTCCTAAGTCTAGCTACGGCTTGGTTGAAGATTATATAAAGATTTGTAATTATACAAGGCACTGTATTGTTGTATCACATGAATATTCCTTCAGGAAATTTTTAATATATTAGCATATGTCAGGGCATCAGCATATGCCTGGGCATTTTGTATCAGTTACTCATCGTCCAAACGTTCGCGCATGCTCTCCGTTTCCGCATTACTCTGAGTGATAGCGCCTTAAACTCTGTTAAGTTTTCTAAAACTGAGTGTCAACAGAAACATTTTGAAGTATGAAATTTGAGGTGTTACACTTTGGTATCAGAGCTAGTTTCAGAGCATGGTTTGGATATCTAGGTTATAAGTACTGATGTAATACTGGTATTGTAATACAGAAAGGACGTATACCCTAAGGAAAATGGTTAGGCTCGGGAAGTTAAAATCCTGATATAGAATAGATGGCACAGAATATTAGTTCTGTTGCTAAACTCCATGACTTCTGATATGGAAATCGAAGTCTGATTAAATCCCAAAAAGTTTGTGCGAGGATAGCGGGCGATGTTCGGAGTAGCCGATGTTTAAAGTAGAACGGACTAAGCATTCTACGGATAGCTTGAGTAGCCAAGGACGAGGTCCGAATGCGTGTAGTTAGTGATGACCTTCTAAGGTTAGTTGTCTGTTCCTAAGTAAGGTTTTAAAATTGAATTTTTGAACCCGAGTTTGAAACTGTGTTGTGTTAAAGTCGATTTAACCGGGAGGCCGAAGGCATTGTAGATGTACACGGTTTGCTGGGTCTTGTCAGACATTTTATAATGTTTCAAATCGCTGGCCTTTGATAAAGGTTCTTTTTGAACAAAGAGTTTTTGGAGGGATTTTATTTGAGATAATGGAAATTGCACCAGCAGTGAACGCACCCAATCCATAACATTTCACCTAGGGTGTATGTTTTGTCTAGTAGGACTTGACTGTCTATGGCTGGACTGAGTTCCGGTAGATAGGGTTGCTACTTTATGTGCCGGTGTGAACACTTGGGTCTCTTATGGGAGGGACGGAGGTTCTCCCACGTTGTTTGACAAGCATCTGTTGATGCCTGGTGAGGCCGGGTTTGGGGATTGGGATAAGTCGCTCGCTTTGTACCAAGTGGTTGAAGTGGTAGCATGAGCTCTCAATTGTTAAAATTTTTGTAAAATGAACTATCCTACTCAAAGATATGTGCCTTAGGTAGTAAAGGTTTTTGAAACTGATCCGACGTGAATGTGTTTTCTCGAATTTGTGTTGGCAGCGATTAAGTTTGAAAAACTTTCGGTATAATGTGGATTGTGAAACGTATTGAGACAACGAAAAATTTTCAATGTGTGAAAATTTGACAATGAGACAACATAATGGTGTTGGGTAGCGATGACATGTTTGTCGATGCTATTGTATTAGAAAGAAATGCGGTGTAATTGGAAATTTTGATATAGGAACAGAACTATTAGAAGGTCCAACAAGGTTAAGTCGATAGTAGTTGTCGGCTATAGTGCTAAGTAAGTAGTCTCGAGAGCGCTTGAATGAGAAGGCTCAAATGAAATAGACGAACGAGAGGCTCGAGGCGATAAGACCCTAAGTGTGCAAGTTTGCATGGGGTGGAGTCCCCGGGCTCTAAGACTGTGATGCTTTAGCACCGTGTGAAATGCTAATTGTCATGGTGACCTTAGACTAGCATGTCTACAATACATCTTGAGTCTAAATAATCTTTCAAGTTTGTATATTCAAATTTCGAGGACGAAATTTAATTTAACGGGGGGAGAAATGTAATACCCTAAAAGTTTTGGTAAATAATACACATTAAATAAAGGAGAATATGTTGTCTCTAAATTTTGTAGTGTTTTTTTATTATTAGATTTTAGACAATTTCTCCTTGGGATTAAATGAACCAAAGATTAAATTTAAGATCACATGGATCATAAAATACAAAATAATTATCATATTAAACTATGGTTCTTAAATAATCAAAAGGAGCAAGAAAATGTTATGGAAATACCTAAACCAATTAAAAGAAATTAACAACAATTAGTAGGCAATTAAATTTTCACTAATTAAAATAATTGTATAAGTTTTCGATAGCTATGGTAAGAGCCGAGGTTCAATGCCCATTGAACCTCGTAACGGTTAACCTCATGTTCATGTAACAAGTATGTATGACAGTTTATTCATGATATCACAGCAATATTCACATATGAAAGATAATAACCGAACACAAAATACCCACGTGCATATAAACGTTATTATAGTCTCGCACTATTCACCGGTGCCACGATGTACGGTCGTGTCCTCGCTAGGAAAACTCAACGGTGTTATCAATACCATAACCCGTGTACAGCTGTATATGTATGCTCAATAACTTTTTTAAAAACAGAATCTCGCCTATGAATACAACCATCACATATAGGTATACGGTAAACATCGAGTTAGTGTTACGATGCGCGTCCGTACCTTTGTCGGTGTTGTCGGTACGTTGATGGTTGGACGGTGATCACGTGTATCCTATAATGGTAATATCGTATTTATTAATTTATAAATAATATCCTAAGAGATATTTTGGCCACTAATGACTATTTTGCCCTTGCAACATTTATTTTCACTTTATTCCTCAAAATTCGTAGAACAACGCTGGTACAAATCTGGGCAGCATTTTGTCTAACTTTGAAAAATCATAATTAATTCTAGAAAAATTGAAACGAGGATCCGTAAAATTCCTTGGAATCCTTAGGATGTCTATTTTCAATTAAAAATAATCACCTTTGCCCAGATTACACGAATCACTCCCAGGTTTTAAGTTTTGAACCTCTGCCCAGAATTTTCCCAGAAATTCGTAGCCTAAAATTTGAGGATTTTTATCTCTCTGTACAGAAATCATTTTGACATGTTCTTGACATATTTAAAAATTCCTATATGTCTATTTTAACCATGAATTTTCTCAGAATTTTGTGACCATATTTTCAATATGAAATTCTGGCGTTTTCATCACTGCCTCCAGAAATTCCAAACCGATGAAATTTCGCCGAACTTCGTTACTTTGATGATTCTCTTTCAAAAATTCTGCTATATAGCTTCCCTCATCATTTTTTTGAAATAAAGCTAATTTTGACCATAAAAACATGTAAATAAAATTATTCTAGCATATTTAAGATCTAAGCTACTTCTATCTAAGAATTTAAGAACTAAAACTTAAAGAACTTAAAGCTAGAGCTAGAGAACTTACCAAGAACTTTTGCTCCTTCTTCTCCAAGACTCTCACTCTCACTTTCTCTCTATATTTCAGATGTTGTTGCTTTGTGAATTGGTGAGGATTTATGAATGCACTACCTCCCTATTTATAGCAAATTTTGAGGTTAACTACCTAACAACTTTTATTCATTCTTAACCCTTGGATCTAAACTTAGTAAAGAAGTTTTAATCTCATCCATCCATGTGATTAGAAGACCCTAACTTAATCTCTAAGTTTTGCTTTTTTTGAGAATTAATTTACTTTAATGAAATCTATTTTTGGTTGCTTGATCAATTACCAATACTTTTAAATTCTCGAGTATGCTTTTTGATTAGTAGTTAGATATCCAGATTTATGGTCTAATGAGATTCCCTGGTTGTACTAAGCTTATTCTTCAACGTTTGCAAAAATAGCCTTTACTAGGCTTACTTTTGAGGTTAAATTATGTGGGTTCAAGATAAGTCCTTATATTTTCTCCGGGTTCCTACTTCTTCACAACTTTTTAAATTTGTATAAATTCTCACTTTATTTGTTGTTTTGAGTTTTTACTTGTGTACATCGATATTTACGATTTCAAACCATTATCAAATTTGCTTTAATTAATTTTTTTCTCTCTCTCTCTCATTGGTTAAGCTTAGGTCACAAGGATTAAGCTTTATCATAACTAATTAGAGCCTTTAGATAAGCTTTATGAGGTTAAATCTTGGCCCTTAGATCATAGTTGAAATTGTTGACTTTTCAAAGCTTGATTAACATTTGATTAACACCTTAATCAAAAGCTTAATTATCTTTTGATTGTTGCATTATTGGTTCATGGAGTGATTTACGATTGTTAACAATTCATTAGTGCCAATCCTAATCCCTTATTGGTTCTTGACTTTTAATTAGCCTAATACACCTCTAATTAATGGCTATTAATATTAATTGTTAAAGAATTACCTAAATATTCCATTAGTGTAATTTTAATTGCTCATTAATTATTAGCAATTGCCCCTTAATTGTTCAAGTGTTTTGATAATTCTTTATGGCCTTCTATGAAATAAATATGAACTAAATATTAATTATAGGGTATTAGAAAATTTAGTCTCTTAACAAATTATGAAAATTGGTGTTTATGGTCCTTTAATTAATTATGAAGACTTGCACAATTTATTTAATTTAGTGAATGTTTAGTTGGTAATTAATTGCCATTGATTTCTCTAAATTTATTTAGGTATTTTCATAACACTTTCTTGCTCTTTTAAATTCTACATGAACCATAGCTTAATATGGTATTTATTATATTTTATGGTATTTTATGATGCCTAACAAAATTTATTAAATCATTGGTTATTCTAATCCTAAGAAAAAAATTACCTAGAAAATAGAATAAACACATCTCAAAATTTGAGACCACATGTTCACCTATTTTAAATAGGCTTTTTCTATCAAAATATTGTATTTAAAATAAAAAGAAATTTTGGGTATTACATTTCTCCCCCCGTTAAATAAAATTTCGCCCTCGAAATTTGCTCTATACTAACTAGACCTTGAACTATAATTCCTGGAAACTTACTCCATACTAATTAGACTTCGGACCATACACTCTGGATATTCACTCTGTCGGATCCTTTTTATGTTTAAGCCGTTTCTCTCGGTGATCGGGAATTCGCTCCGGCTCGACTACGAAGGTATTGCCATGTCGTACTTTGACATCCTGCTACACAAATGTCTCTATGGCGTCTATATACTGTGTCAACAAAAGATACCTCATATTTTGATGACACGATCATGGTCTGGTTGGTGTACGGAGGAATATGAAATACGTTATAGAGGTTAATCAAGTTCGGGGGTAAGGCATATCTTGACTGATTCATGTTTAGTTAAAACTCCGAATGGCCTTACGTATCGAGGTCCTAATTTTGCCTCTCTAGCGTTCTACCGACACTGATTACTGGGGATAATACATGATCGTCGACTTCGAACTTTAGAGGTCTTCCTCTCTTGTCAGCGTAGCTCCTCTATCTACTTTGTGCTGCTAGGGGTTGTCTTGTGCTCACCGTGATTTGTTTGGAGGTCTGGTCAATCAGATCTGGTCCAAGCAATTTCTGCTCAGATAACGGTGTCTGATACGTTCGCCCTTGACGTTTGATCGTATAAACTCAGAAAACTCTAGACATCTAGTCTATTCCCTTACTATGCATGCTTACTTAGCACGCACTCTAATATTCAAATAATAATCTCATTCATTTTGTACCCGGGTATAGTATTCAAACATAAGACCTACTCGCCCATCCCCACTTCATGCTTGGTTACGCAGGCCTCACCGCTCGACCTATTCAGCCTCCGGCTTAACACATATTGGCCTTCGGCTCAATCCATTACCACAAAGACTAGGGATTTTAGCCTTAATACCTAGGAGATTATCCTCAGGCTTTAGGCATTTCAACTATTACCTGGTACAGTAAATGTTTTGCCAGACTCAAGACGTACTTGTAGACATACTAGTTTAAGGTCACTATAAAAATTTGCATTTCACACAATGATAAGTACTACTGTCTTAAGGCCTAGGGACATTGCCCCGTGTACATTCGTACACCTAGATTTCGAGCATCTGCTCGTCTATTTTATCTAAACCTCTCCCAAGTCTAACTCTTAGACTATATTAGAAGCTTGATACTAGTTTCTATACAAGAATTATTGATTACAACGGCAAATCTTTTCTTTGCTAAGGTAATTACTACGCCCAATTCCTAACATAAAATGAGGATTTTATATTCCATATTTTCATCAGGAGTGAGGAGAAGTCAACATACAAAGTAACCGAAGAATAGTTTCAACGAAATCCTGAACAACTTTTTAAGTTCCATTTAGTTTCCATGAATTCCACATGCTACTACAATTTTCATGTCCAATACTTATCAATAGATGCAAATTACAAGAAGACAAAAATTCAACTTCAGTTACTACAGTAACCTACACATTCCAATTTATGTTTTATATATCTGAAACCTAATGGTTTGGACAGGAGTTTAACACAAACATATTAGTATGGTGGTGTACCAAGGTAGGGTTTCCAGAGTACCAACACCAAACATACTAACTCTCAATTTAGATGAATGGTCAAGATTTGCTAAACTGCATACTCAAAATTGCCGAGTCAAATAGTTTATGTTAACTTGAAGGCGTTCATCAAAATTCCAAAATAAAACAAGGATATATAATGCAAGGTTATTTCATTATGATAAAGTGATAAGAAATCTTAATTTCAATTGATCAACAGTACCATGCATTTCAAAACAGGGTCTCAATACAAGGCATGTCACAGGGTTTAACTAAGTATCGTTTTAATAGTCAAAATCAGTTTATCTATCAGGTTTCCTTTAACGCTAACATGCATCATTCGAAGCTAATCCTGTTTTAACATATCCATGACTAATAATCAAGCTTACAACAAGAGAGATCAAGAACAATGAATGATCAGGAAATTTGAGGAAAATGATACCTATAATATCTATTGGTCTAAATTCCACAAAGTGTGATAACAAAAATTGGCAAAGTGGTAATGCATATACTAAAAATGGTATACTCCAAACCACATTCATAAATTAAATCTGTTAAAAATTTTCTGGTATAATGAAGTAAAATTTTTGAACTCACATTTTCCAACATATGACTACTTCTCACAAAATCCTATGCCGGTGTCATAATTTAGAATTTTCATAGCTAGCTGGTTGGACTATAATAATTACATGCATAAACTTTAATGAAATACCCTAGCAATGTGCACTTAACAAGATTTAATAAATTTAAAGAAGAATCACTTTCAAAAACATAGTTTCAAACTAGCTTAGTTGGGAAAATTTAAGTGGAATGCTCACGTTAGATTTCTAAGTGAACAAACAATTGGTCAACATGCTGTCTATGAGTTATATTTGGTTGGGAATTTTTAGAAATAAAGTAAGCGTTTAAACATATGTGTAACATACTTAATATATTAACTCCTACAAGTTTCAAGTCCTAACAACAACCTTAAAGCGCAAATCATCCAATGCAATCTCATGTAAAAACATGTTTAGCGGTAAGCATATGATCACAAAAGGTTTTTAATGTCAAACTAGAGAACACCATATTCTAATCATGCAAATGGTCCAAATGATAAGAGAGAGTTCATACAAGGCATTGCTTGATTTATCATAAACTTCATGATGATGCTTAAATTCTATTCAATAAGACATATCTTTTTCACAACAACATAAAGAAAGGATTTTTGAGTTTTGGCAAGATATATCTAAAACATTTAAAAACAAAAACAATCATGCATATAAGGAAAACCAAACTCAATATCATATACCACATAAACTTCACTTCCCCTCTTATGTACTTTCAAGTTTTTATTCAAACACCGTATGGATACCAACAAGTTAACAAACTAACTGTTTTCTAGACTTGTCTCCTACCATACACTTAGGTATTAGTCAACTAATTCTTTTTCTTCGTTGAGTACATACTTCATAAAGAGTCTTTCAATATTAGCTAACATGTCCTTTATCATTAAGATATCTCGTACTATCTATAAAAATAAAATGACCTAGAGGGGTAGAGCAAAATGGACCACCTATACGGCCCTCAATGATGCCTTGATTATGATTATGCCCGGGTTCATAACGATAATCAAGACCCCAATGAAAAACATTGCTCTAGGTACTGGAATTGGTTTTATTTGCGGTTGTCTAGTTCTACCTCTACACCTATTTCTATCTTTGCTTTGTAATTGTGAGAACAGTATCTTCTCATGGATCATTTGCATGGCTCGCCATTAGTTAATCACAATCAAGAATGACATCAATGTCATGAAAGGATAATCAGATAAGGTCTATAATATATTTACGTCTGTTCATATACGTAATTCGGTTCAAACATGTTTTAAAAGCAAAAGATTTCACACTTAGTGGTGTAGCTACTATAAGGTAATCTATAGGCATACGCGCCCTAAACGTCTTATACATAAATATGAAATAAACGAGTGATTAGCACTCGAATCATATATTGCCTAGCGTAGATTCCTATTGAGAGATAGTCCCTTGGACCTCCCCTCTCCTTTGTTTAGGGGCTTTTTGGCCTTATCACCTTAGCCTTTTGGGGATAGTTCCACCTTTCCCTTAGTTGATCTAGGGAGTCTTCCTCTTCGGTGAGAAGTTTCCGTGGTTAAACCCGCCATGACTTGCCTAAGTTTTGTGGCCTTATCCTTAGTTGTCTAACTTCTTCTTGTCTTTCTAGTTGTCTTTCTCTAAGAGTCTCTTGTTCTCGGCCTCTAGGAACTCTAGTTCCTTGCAAATTTGTCATCTTATCTTTCTATTAAGAATCTACACACATTAATGACACACATTAAGGAGTAATTTAATTTTCTAAACAAACATATACTCCACATAAGGTAATATACTAAACAAACATATAACAACTAACCGGCTTTAATACCTGCGATCATATTTAACATTTCCGTATTGTCGTACTAATGGCTACTCGTTTACATGTTGCCTAAAATGTTCTACCTTTAGAAAGTTCGTTCGTAGAGCGCTTATCGCTCTTTGTGTGTACTCAAGACACATCGCAGGGTATTTGGGTTTATAAAAAGATTCACTTTCGGAATCATCTTGGTAGCTTATCAGTTGGAAATATGCACGGTTATCATCGACGGATGAATGATCTGATCCTATAGGTCTTTTCTGGCTCAGAGGGTCTACTCAGAGGGTATACTAGCCATTGATTCTGGGTCCACTACGTTCAATGATACTGAATGAAAAGGTCCTTGATCATATATGGTTTCGTAAGGATATTCGGATCGGGGTATTCGGGTTCGGGATCAATTATCGGAGCAATATCATATTCGAGGAGCAAAAAGATGTATTAGCTCAAGGTTAAGTTCTAGAGTGGGGTATAGTTGATCAGGTTGAAGTACAGGTTCAGGATTGTACACTAGCTTAGGATGGTATATTTCGAGGGTTTATGGTTATGAATGGGTACAAGGGGTTTTTCGGGGCTTGGGTGATCTACCGCTCAAGGTGGTACACCGTTTAGATTAATATACTAGTTTAAAATGATACACTGGTCTAGGGTTGTAGGATTCGTCAAAATACTCGGTTTGAAATGGTACTCGGGTTCGGATTCGCTTTCATTTATTTATTGGGGCATAGACATCTTTAAGTTCGGGTGGTATTCGCTCACGTTCGTCATCGGGGTAGTTGGCATATACTCGTGGTCTAAATGGTATTTTGGAGCGGGGAAATATGGTTCTCGTTCGAGCATAGGCATAGGGGGTGGATTTGTTGGTTCCGGGTTCAATCTTACTTTTATGTTTCCAGAGACTACTGACCGACGTGCTACACGTCTCCTCCTCCCATAAAAATCTACGTAGGGAAACTCGTCTGTTTATCACTATAACAACACCTGGGTTTCATCGGTACTTGTTTTCAAAATATGCTCTAATGTCAAAAGGCTTAGAGCCTAACTCCGTTAGTCAACCGATTGGCCAGGTAGGTGTCTATCATGGGAGTCTCATCGAGACTTTACGGTGACTGAATGACAGATACACATAGACTAGCCCTACCTTCGGCACCAACGGTTTACTATAACCGAGCCAGGTTCTTGCCGGTAAAATGCTCTTAGTTGAAAAACTCCGAACCTAACTCCGTTACTCAAACAATCGGCCGGCCGGTGTATTTGTGGAAGCCTCGCCGAGGTTAACAAAATGACTGATTGACAACCACAAAACCCTTTCTAGACACCAAACTGTTTGGAGTAGCATAGTTAAATTCGTGCCAGGATGTCTGCTCTGATACCAAAATGTAACATCCCAGTTTTTGAAAGTGTTTTCATGGTATCGTGATCAGAATAGAGCATCGAAAGTAAATAGTATTGAAAAGTAACTGATAAGTAACCACTGTAATGTATGTGTTAGCTGTTAACAGCGTTACAAAAAAAAAAAATTTCAAATGTTGATCATCAAAGTACAAAACAAAAAGGGCTTCCTCCAAATGGATCCTATATCTCGCGCTTACCCTTGTCTTCGATCCCGTTCACTCCGATCCCGGCTATGGTAAGAGCCGAGGTTCAATGCCCATTGAACCTCGTGTAACGGTTAACCTCATGTTCATGTAACAAGTATGTATGACAGTTTATTCATGATATCACAGCAATATTCACATATGAAAGATAATAACCGAACACGAACCACGCATATGAACGTTATTATAGTCTGCACTATTCACCAGTGCCACGATGTACGGTCGTGTCCTCAGCGCTAGGAAAACTCAACGGTGTTATCAATACCATAACCCGTGTACAGCTGTATATGTATGCTCAATAACTTTTTAAAAATAGAATCTCGTCTATGAATACAACCATCACATATAGGTATACAAGTAAACATCGAGTTAGTGTTACGAAGACGTCCGTACCTTCGTCGGTGTTGTCGGTACGTTGACGGTTGACGGTGATCACGCGTATCCTATAATGGTAATATCGTATTTATTAATTTATAAATAATATCCTAAGAGATATTTTGGCCACTAATGACTATTTTGCCCTTGCAACATTTATTTTTCACTTTATTCCTTCAAAATTCGTAGAACAACGCTGGTACAAATCTGGGCAGCATTTTGTCTAACTTTGAAAAATCATAATTAATTCTAGAAAAATCGAAATGAGGATCCGTAAAATTCCTTGGAATCCTTAGGATGTCTATTTTCAAGTAAAAATAATCACCTTTTCCTAGATTACACGAATCACTCCCAGGTTTTAAGTTTTGAACCTCTGCCCAGAATTTTCCCAGAAATTCGTAGCCTAACTTTGAGGATTTTTATCTCTCTGTACAGAAATCATTTTGACATGTTCTTGAATATTTAAAAATCCCTATATGTCTATTTTAACCATGAATTTTCCAGAATTTTGTGACCATATTTTCAATATGAAATTTTGGCATGTTCATCACTGATTCCAGAAATTTCAAAACCGATGAAATTTCGCCAGAACTTCGTTACTTTGATGATTCTCTTTCAGAAATTCTGCTATATAGCTTCCCTCATCATTTTTTTGAAATAAAGCTAATTTTGACCATAAAAACATGTAAATAAAATTATTCTAGCATATTTAAGATCTAAGCTACTTCTATCTAAGAATTTAAGAACTAAAACTTAAAGAACTTAAAGCTAGAGCTAGAGAACTTACCAAGAACTTTTGCTCCTTCTTCTCCAAGACTCTCACTCTCACTTTCTCTCTATATTTCAGATGTTGTTGCTTTGTGAATTGGTGAGGATTTATGAATGCACTACCTCCCTATTTATAGCAAATTTTGAGGTTAACTACCTAACAACTTTTATTCATTCTTAACCCTTGGATCTAAACTTAGTAAAGAAGTTTTAATCTCATCCATCCATGTGATTAGAAGACCCTAACTTAATCTCTAAGTTTTGCTTTTTGAGAATTAATTTACTTTAATGAAATCTATTTTTGGTTGCTTGATCAATTACCAATACTTTTAAATTCTGAGTATGCTTTTTGATTAGTAGTTAGATATCCAGTTTATGGTCTAATGAGATTCCCCTGGTTGTACTAAGCTTATTCTTCAACGTTTGCAAAAATAGCCTTTACTAGGCTTACTTTCGAGGTTAAATTATGTGGGTTCAAGATAAGTCCTTATATTTTCTCCGGTTCCTACTTCTTCACAACTTTTTAAATTTGTATAAATTCTCACTTTATTTGTTGTTTTGAGTTTTTACTTGTGTACATCGATATTTACTTGGATTTCAAACCATTATCAAATTTGCTTTAATTAATTTTTTCTCTCTCTCTCATTGGTTAAGCTTAGGTCACAAGGATTAAGCTTTATCATAACTAATTAGAGCCTTTAGATAAGCTTTATGAGGTTAAATCTTGGCCCTTAGATCATAGTTGAAATTGTTGACTTTTCAAAGCTTGATTAACATTTGATTAACACCTTAATCAAAAGCTTAATTATCTTTTGATTGTTGCATTATTGGTTCATGGAGTGATTTACGATTGTTAACAATTCATTAGTGCCAATCCTAATCCCTTATTGGTTCTTGACTTTTAATTAGCCTAATACACCTCTAATTAATGGCTATTAATATTAATTGTTAAAGAATTACCTAAATATTCCATTAGTGTAATTTTAATTGCTCATTAATTATTAGCAATTGCCCCTTAATTGTTCAAGTGTTTTGATAATTCTTTATGGCCTTCTATGAAATAAATATGAACTAAATATTAATTATAGGGTATTAGAAAATTTAGTCTCTTAACAAATTATGAAAATTGGTGTTTATGGTCCTTTAATTAATTATGAAGACTTGCACAATTTATTTAATTTAGTGAATGTTTAGTTGGTAATTAATTGCCATTGATTTCTCTAAATTTATTTAGGTATTTTCATAACACTTTCTTGCTCTTTTAAATTCTACATGAACCATAGCTTAATATGGTATTTATTATATTTTATGGTATTTTATGATGCCTAACAAAATTTATTAAATCATTGGTTATTCTAATCCTAAGAAAAAAATTACCTAGAAAATAGAATAAACACATCTCAAAATTTGAGACCACATATTCACCTATTTTAAATAGGCTTTTTCTATCAAAATATTGTATTTAAAATAAAAAGAAATTTTGGGTATTACACATAAAGCACGGGGTGACATCACCTTGACATCATGATGAGGTAAGGAGATGTGTTGTATGGTGGAGATGATGCCTTGTGTCCAAGCTAGATCCAACGGTTGAGATTCGGTATGATAAAGCATGAATAGTGCACCAAAATCTTCTATAAATAGGTCTTCCCATTTCACTTCATTCCTCACCAATTCACAATTCCTAGAGAGAGGTTAGAGAGAAGTGAGAGCAAGGAGGAGCTCGGAAAAGGAGTAGCGAAGTCTTTGGGTAAGTTCTTCGGTCCCCTGGTCTTAAGCTTTGGTAGTTCCTTCGGTAGTTATAGTAGAAATGCTAGATTAATCTTTGATCTTCCAAGTTAGTTTAGATATCATGTTTTAGGGATAAATATGATATTTATTATTGGAGATAGAGATATGTCAAAATTTTGGAAGATTAGAGTTAAAGTAACGAAGTTCGCGAAATTCCGCCGATTAGAGTCGGGGGTAAAATGGTAATTTGGGACTAGAATGTCTGGTATAATGTTGACCATTGATTAGAAACGTTATCATCCTTATAGGATATCTCAGTAATCACTTACCGCGTTGTACCGCTGTCGTCACATTGTCACGACCGTCGCATCGAAGTTCCGTCAACGAAGGTACGTTCGCATCTTAACACTAACTCGATGCTTATTGTATGCTTATATGTGATAGACTATTTCATAGAGTCATGGACGAGGACTTTGTCTTGGGTCATGCACGGTGTCTAAGACTACGTCTTAGTTCACTTTTATACATTCAGCTTTGTTTATACGGGTTACGCCTTGGTAATGCCGTTGAGTTTTCCTAGCGGCGAGGACACGGATGTACACCGTGGCACCGGTGAATAGTGCGACCGTAATAACATTCATATGCGGTGGCTGTGTTGTTATTACTTTTACATGTCTTGTGTGCTATGTGACCGTTGATATGTTAATCTTGCATCTCGTCTGTGTGCTTATGTATTGATTACTTTGTAATGTCATGAATATCTATCATCCATATACCGTATTACTTGAGCATGAGGTTAACCGCACCCGAGGTTCATTGGGCATTGAACCTCAGCTCTTAACATAGCGTCAGGGTCAGGAGGACCGAGGATCGAGGAGAAAGGCAAGCCGCACGCATAGGGACTCAGCTGAAGACTTCCTTTTGTTATTTACTTTTGAAAACACTCGGTATAACTTACCGCTACTGTAATCAGCCAGACCTACGGCATTTTGAATACAAATATCAGTTACTCAAGCGCTCCGATGCTCTACTCTGATGAAAAAAAAAAATATACACTGCTTTTGAAAATGGGATGTTACAGAGAGAGAGGGGACGGTTGGAGTGCTATGAATGGCTAGGATTCAAGTTTACAAAGATCCTAAATCCAATGGTTGAAAGTTGATAAGAGTAAAGTTGCAAATAATTACACAATTACCATACCATTTCCCTATAAATAGCAAGCCATATGCTTCATATTTTCTCACCAATTCACAAGCATAGGAACTGAAACAGGGAGGGAAAGTAAGATTAAGAAGCTTGGAAAAAGAATGAGCAAAGTTCTAGGTAAGTTCTTGAGCTCAAGCTTTCAAGTTCTTAGTTATTTTGTGGTTTTAATCTTTAGTCTTTTGAATACATTTTCGTTATCATGTTAAAAATATTATTATTTTGAAAACATGATTAAAGAGATGGCATAGCAAAATTTTCGAAAGATTATGATCAAAATAGCGAAGCTCTGACAAAATTTTATCGGTTAGCGATTCCTGAAGTCAGGGCTAAAAATGCCAGTATTTTATGTTGAAGATGAGGTTCTAAAATTCTGATAAAATTCATGGTTAATTAGACATATAGGGATTTTCAAAAATGCCTAGAATGTATTAATTTGAGCTCGTATAGTGAGATAAAAATTCTCAAAGTTGGGCTACGAATTTCGGAAAATTCTCGGGCAAAGGCTCAAAACTTTAAAACTGGGAATGACTCAAGAAATATGAGAAAAAAATATTTTTACTTAAAAATATACATCCTAAGGATTCCGAGGAATTTTACGGATCCTTGTTTTGATTTTTGTAAATTAATTATGATTTTGCGAAGTTAACCAAAAATTTCCGCCCGAAAATTCAGCATAGCATTTTTTAGAAAATGTGAGGGCAAAGTTGTAATAATAAATCCACAAAGGGTAGAAAGGTAAATTAAACCTTTAAGATATTATTCTAAGCAATATGATATTTATCAAATATCATATAATAATCCGACAATAATGTATAGGATATCCCGGAAGTCCGGAGTCGGATCAAAAAGGCCGACGTTTGGCCATTATACGGTGAAAGGTACGTTCGCGTACGATAACTTTAACTCTCATATGTCTTGTATGAATTTGATATGATTGGTTGATTCATGATTGATTGTTTTCCAAACCGTGAATATCTCGTCATATATATTGTTTATACTTTTCATATGAGCTTAATGCATTACCCGAGTCCGACGGGTATTGGACCTCGGATCTCCTAAGGTTCGGAAAGGAACCTGGATTAGAGATGGCACCCGATGAGACGGAGGCAACAAGAGACGGAGCCGTGAAGAGGCACCGATGGACGGAGAAGAGGCACCGGTCAAAGCAAATGCCGGAAGAAGTTTAACGAGCCTACCTTCGGCATGAATCTAATAAGGTTACTTCAAACCATTTGGTGTCTAGAAAGGGTTCGTCTATGTGGTTCAGTTAGTGAGTCACCGTGAATTCGAGGAGACTTCCACTAGACACCATCCTGGCCAAATTGTTTGATTAACTGAGTTAGGTTCATTGTCCTAAGTCTAGCTACGGCTTGGTTGAAGATTGTATAAAGATTTGTAATTATACAAGGCTCTGTATTGTTGTATCACATGAATATTCCTTCGGGAAATTTTGAATATATCAGCATATGTCAGGGCATCAGCATATGCTTGGGCATTTTGTATCAGTTACTCATCGTCCAAACGTTAGCGCATGCTCTCCGTTTCCGCATTACTCTGAGTGATAGCACCTCAAACTCTGTTAAGTTTTCTAAAACTAAGTGTCAACAGACACATTTTGAAGTATGAAATTTGGGGTGTTACACAAAAAAAAACCCTTTATAAGGGTTCAATACCTCCCCTCTTTACGCTTTTTAGAGCCGTGAGCTGGGGTGACAGGACCCCAAAGCGGATAATATCGAGAACAATGCGCTAGTTCTCTCTGCTATCACATTGTTATTTTCGGAAATGAGATAATAAAGAAAGGAGATAATAAATTCAGAAATGAAAATCAGTTATCCCTACTGCTATCACATTGTTATTTTTATCCATTAAAGTGCATGGAGATTTTTTTTCTTTTCTTTTTTTGTTTGCAATACAATTTACTTTAATGCCACGTTAGCCTGATGTTCTCACTTATTCGTAAAGGGTTTTGCTTTTAGATATGTTAAGCTAAATGCCCCTTGAAAGAAAGAGACTTCTGGCTGAAGTATGTAGTTACTTATAAATGTTTATATTTTACTCAACATCTTTGACAATTTTAAAGTTTGATCATGTTTCCATTTTACCGTCAACACTGACTCTACGATTTGTAAGAACAACATTATCAAAGTTTAGAATAGTGGACGATGTCAAGTAAAATGGAAATATTTACAAGTTATAACACCTCAGCCACAAGTACCCCTCGTTTATGAGGCTTTTGGCTTGATGTTTCTGATATCAAAACTCTTTACAATTTAGGGGGTCCATCAAGGAAATGGAAGTAAAGTGCAGAACAAACTAATTTTAAATTAATAGTAGTTTTAAATACAATCATAAAATAATTTTTAAGTATATAATCTCTGACTTGTTTTTCTTTTTCTTTTTTTTTTCTTCTGGTCAAAAATAATTTTGAATCTCAAGAAAATTAAATGAAAATTTTCTACTCCTATCACTGTATGATAGTATTAATTGATCAAGACACAACAAGAATAGTATTTTTTTTTTTTTCCCATCCCTCTCTTGCCAAATGCTTTTTCAACCAATTTTTTTCACAAAAGAAAAGAAAAAAGATTCCTCGCCGTAATG
The DNA here is from genome assembly GCA_019022655.1 of Acacia acuminata. NCBI lineage: Eukaryota > Viridiplantae > Streptophyta > Magnoliopsida > Fabales > Fabaceae > Acacia > Acacia acuminata. The sequence continues at coordinate 290,680 of JAFJYI010000056.1, read as the reverse complement.
CTTGCTTCAAATAAAACAACTTTTTCCTACCATTTCAAAGTCTTCGCATCTTCTAAGTCTCCTTTTCTATTTGTCAACAAATGATCAGTGACTATCGACATCAATTTTTTCCCCTTAGGAAACAGTTGATCTCTTCTGTTTTGCTAAAATTATAAGAAAAATTAACCTATTTTTTAAATTGTTAATAATATTTTAGTAAAAATTCTAAAATGCTTTTTCATTAATTGAATATTATGTTAAAAGAGTTTAAAATGATTAGTTTGTGGGAAAATTATGGAGAATGACCAAGATAAATAAATATTTAATAATAGGAACTTTAAAAATAAAATATAAATATTCAATTACATAGTTAACCCTTACTCTATACATTTTCACTAACCTTATCGTAACCATTTGACAGTTAGTTATAAACTAATGTTTCCTCGTTAATTGCATCCTTAAATTCTTAAATTGAATTGGCTTTTTTTGGTGTATGAAAAATCACATATTTTTTTAAAGAAATATATTATAAGAGTTAACTTTTTTAAATAGATTTCTAATTATTTATAGATTTTAAAGGTTATTTCTAATTTGGATAACTTTTAAGATAACCTGATTTGTATAAGAGAGAATATCATAAAAATATGAGTAAAATACATTGACTACCCCTTTGTTTTACCTAAATTACACAAATCTCCCATCTTTTTACATATTTGAGATTTCATTTCCATCTATCTAACCGTTAGTTGATCGTTAAGTTTGACTATTAAACATTTGTTTTGACCAAAATACCCCTCTTTCAAAAAAATGTATGAACATTTATATTTTCATAAAAATAATTTTGTTGGCAAAACTTTTCCACATATGATCAACTCATTGATCAACATTATACTTTTTGAATGAATGGGAATTCCATTAACAAATGGTCAGAAAAATACAGCTAAGAGAAAAGCAAATGACAAAATAAGCTTAAACCTAAAGAAGCTACGCTGTAAATGGACTACAGCATTATACTTTTAAAGAAAAGTGAGTGAACTTTTTCTTTCCAACTAAAAATTTAAAAAATAATAACATAAATAATTTAAAATTAATAGCATTTTTCTTTTTCTTTTTCTTCTAGCCAAATATAATAATTTCTTTCTTGTAAATGCTTCATTCATAATTCATTTGCTTTTTATCGCAGAGATAACTGTTATAAGAATAACTAAAAACAAAATAGTATTAAATGCAGATATATCTGAAATTTTAAATCTCAGGAAAATTAAATGAAAATTTTCTTCTTCTATCACTGTATGATAGCACCGATTGATTTATTTTTTATTTTTCTCAGAAATAGCACCCATTCATTAAGACACAAGAAGAATCATGGAATTTTCTTTTCCATCCCTCTGTTGTCAAATGCCTTTTCGTTCAAATTTTCCACAAAAGAAAAGTAAAAGACTCCTCACCTTAATGTTTACTTCAAATAAAACAAACTTTTTTCTACCATTTCAAAGTCCTCACTTTTTAATAATAGATCTTGGCCGTCCATTTGCATTTCCATTCTTGCCTTTGAGATTAATTTTGTTCTCCCACTCTTAGCCTTGCATGTGATGCTATTTACCAACCCTGCCATTTATCCACTTTAACCATGGTTACTTTTTGCCAAGTATATATAGTTACTTTTCTATCACCATAGTTGCTTTAGGCAAAAACATAGTTGAAACCCGGCCCAGAGGATCACGCTTCATATCTAATCTAAATAAGCTCTGAAAGTCAGAGCATATTCGGGTGCCACTATCATTTATGGGTTCGATCCCGCCCCCCCCCCCCCCCCACCCCTCTTAAGTATCAAAAAAAAAAAAACTTCCCCAATTTAGTTCTATAATTTCTTGGCCCAAGCGCCCAATGAACTGAGCTGGATCTCAAAACATTATTAAGATCTAGCCATTACAATAAATGGGCTGGATCTTTCTTTCTTTTTCTTGTTATTAGTTTTTCTCAGACTATTTTTAGTCATTTATGTTTATATAATAAGGTTTTTCTATGTATCAATATATATATATATATATAATAAGGTTTCATTTAAGTCTATAAAGTATATTTTTATTCCTTAAAATTTAACACCGATAATGATACTAACAAAAAATGTTGACCAAATAGAATTAAGTTGTGACACTGGACTAAACAAGCTTAACAAGTCACATTATTTTATACTTCAACTCAATTTTTTTTTAAAAAAAAAAATTAAGATTTTAATTAAAATATTAATAATATAATACTACCTCCTGTCCCTACGGAAACCCTTTTTTTTTTTTTTGCTGCCAATCCTCTTCCTCCTCCCTGAATTTCCTCCTCAATTCATCCTCTAACCACACCACTTCCTTCCTAAGTAATCCCCAGGATGTCGTCCCTCTATATTAAGACTAAGTGATTGTTTTAATTGTCGGTATTGTCAGATTTGGGGGATTGAAGGCAACGGTGCTGGGACTGTGTTGAAATATGGCATTGTTTTACACATCTCTGAAGCAATGGAAATGCCATTTATTTATCTCTAAGGAATTTTATGAAAACTTCTTTTTCCTCCATACAAAGGCTCGAATTAATGGACAAGTAGAGAGAATTAACAATGGACCACAATATCAATCTTAAGGGGATAAGATCGTGAGGAGGCCTTGTTTGTGTTGTAAATATATGAGCATAGGTGTGGGTGTGTCAAAAAAACTAGTCTCACATTGTTTAGGAATAAGAGAGTCTAAGGCTTGTAAAGAAGCCTAAAGGAGTGGCAGGCTCACACACAATAACGGACCACCAAAAGACAAACGCGCTGGAAATCCAGTGATGTCCCCTGCACGCAAGTAAATATGTGCAACTTTTATTAAGATATTTTTGCTACCCGAAAATATTATTTTAGTTTTCTAAAATAATAATTTATTTTTAGAGGCTTACCGAAAAGACTCACCCTTCATGACCGAAAGTTGTAAGCGGTCGGCGCTTCCCCGACAGACTCTATGTTGTCAACGTACAGACTCCTCTCTTCCGGTGGTGTCTATTTGGTCTCAAGGGACGTGTTGTTCGGATGGTCTCGTGACTGTTGGCTATCCATGGACCGTGTCTATGAAAGGGAATAATACGTAGTGATCGACATGGTCTAAGATAATCTCTCCTCCTTTGCATAGATTTTCTTGTTGTTGTTACTATTATCTTCCGTTAGTTCTACCGTCTTGACTTGCGAGAAGATTCCCGTTTAATCTGGGGAGTCTTCTTTGCCTTTCTTGGTGGTTGTGGAATAAATCTATAGGACGGTACTGTTCTCAGACCCGACTCAGATCATCCACTTCATCGTTATTCCAGCTTGCTCGTGATATTCAACAATTTGAATCTTGAGTAGCAAAGATTCATGGAGGAAAGAGGGCTTGGATGTAGAAGACAATTTCGATGGGAAGGGGAGAGCATGAGGAAGGAAAAAGAGGTTTCAAAACTGAGGTTTGTTAAAGAGATTATGAAAATTCAATAATTTTTTTGTAACAAAAGGAGAGATTGACTATCTCTCATTAGTGGCCATAATCCGTGCTAGCTCGACGGAGGCCGTATCAGCCTGCCTGCTGATGTGTCGTACAACATTAATAACTAAGTCAGTATAACATTATCAACTAAGTCAGCAGATATTAACAATAATATCCTAACAACTAAATCAGTATATGTTAACAACTATATCAGTACACGTTAACAACTATATCAATACAACGTTTTCTGAAATAATACCAGAAAAGACCCTATAGCATTTTCTGACATCTGACTTCTTTGGGCTGTTTTTGATAATTTGAGAAAGGGATTTTTCCCATAATATTTGGACTCCCTGAATCCCATGCAACCTTCAAGCCGTGTAAACAGCCCCAAAGTTCAACCGTCAAGGCAATTCTCATCGCTCATCACTCCACCACAAGCGCCCTTTCTGACCTACAAGTAATATGTGAGAAAGCGTTGACTTTGGAATGCTAAATAAATTAATTTAAAATATTATATTTATTATTTTTTCAATTTAATTTATTTGAGGAATAAGTTTGATGAAGAACACTTTTTAATTTGATAAAAATTTGGTAGCATTTTTTGCTCTTGAACATTCTCTTTCTAAAACTTCTCTTAAACCTCCAAGATTGAATCATTGAATGGAGGGCTTCTCTCTTCCCTTGGCCAGATTTTGTACGAAATGATGGAGGAAAAATCGGGAAAATATGAGCTTAATCCAAAAAAAATACATTATACTACTTTTTTTTTTTTTTTTTGGTTGCCATAACATTATACTACTCCACAATTTAATAAAGTTTGACAGGTTCAATCTTGACCATCCAATTTGCCCTTACATGTGAGGCTATTTACAAACCTTGCCATTTATCCTCTTTAAGTAGGTTGCTTTTTTCTAAGCTTAGTTACTTTTCTCTAATCATAGTTACTTTTACTAATTATAATTAATTTCAACAAATTATGGTTATTTCTCTCCAACCATGGTTAGTTTGATTAATTAGTTACCGTAATCTTTGATTCAATTAAGATTAATATTCTTACCAAGGTTAATATTATTTTACCATGGTAAATTTTCTAATTACTATTATTCATTCCCTAACCATAAAAATTTCGCATTTAATTATGGTAATTTATCTTCCTTTTTTTTTTTTTTGATAAAAATTTATCTTCCCCTTTCATCCTTGTAGATGGGATCATTTTGAGCCCTATTGGACCTACCATTATGCTCTCAATTTAATTGGGCTTGAGACACCAAGTTCTTAAAACCCGCTAGGCTTTATCAAAAAAGTAAACCTAAGCCAATGAGAGTTGGCATAGATGGTAAGGGATCCAGGACTAGGCCTAAATGGTCGTGGGTTCGATCCCTCTGCCGTCGTTGGGACTCCTTTGGTAGGCGATCTCGTAAGTCCCCAGTAAGTGCTCATAGAGCCCGGGCAGTCTTACTGGCTTGGTGGAGGACGATGTCGAACCCTCCAAAACTTTTTTATAGCAAAAAAAAAAAAAAAAAGGTAAACCTAAAGCCAAACCATACTTAGATGTCATTATCATGGGCAATATTAAGGAAAAATCATGCCAAGATTTCAATAAAAAAAATAATACCTAAAAAGTCTCAACTTATTAATGAGGTCATTTTCATTCACTATTGAAAAGTTATAGGACATTTTAGGTATTCTTTTTGTTGGTTGGGACATTAGTATCATTTTCCCTATTTAAAAAAAAAATTTCCTTTGATAATTTATATTATTAAGATCACGACATTACAATAAGTGGGCTGAATCTCCTTTTTTTTTCTTATTATATTTTTTTAAAAAATTTAGAGGGGCTTGTACTAATAGTTTGATATTATAAACAAGATAGAACTTATGATCTCTTAGTTAAAACAAATAAAATCACACAAAAGAAAATTAATAATATTCAATACATACAACAAAAATAGAGTTAAGTTTAAGGGTTTTTTATTCCAATAAAACATATTGAAAATTTCTTATAAATAAGAACATATGAGTTCAAATTAATATAAAATTTACTAGATTATTAATAATAAAATTTTAAGTTAATAAAGTCGTTGTTTTATTAGTGGAGTACCAAAGAGATCATTGCCCACAAAACTTGATGCATGCATCCAAGCTTTGCAATTGAGTGCTTGTTGGAATTTCCCCCTCAAATTATTGTAAGACAAGTCCAGCTCACTCAAGGAATTCAAATTGGACATGCTTAATGGGATTTCACCATAAAGCTGATTCTTTAACAAGTCTATTGTCCGCAGCGATTCCATGTTTCCAATATTTTGAGGAATTTTACCACTCAAAAGATTGTTTGACAAGTTCAAAAAATTCAGCCCCTTAAGGGATGCAATTTCACTTGGTATCTCCCCAGAAATATTAACCTATCTTTTAAATTGTTAATAATGTTTTAGTAAAAATTCTAAATGCTTTTTTATTAATTGAAGATTATGTTAAAAGAGTTTAAAATGATTAGTTTATGGGAAAATTATGGAGAATGACCAAGATAAAGAAATGTTTAATAATAAGAACATTAAAAATTGTAATTATTTTGAAGAACAAAAAAATATATATATAAATATTCAATTACATAGTTAACCCTTACTCTATAAATTTTCACTAACGTCATCGTAACCATTTGACACAGTTAGTTATAAACAAATGTTTCCTCGTTAATTGCATCCTTAAATTGAATTGGCCTTTTTGGTCTATGAAAAATCAAATATTTTTTAAAAATAAATATATTATAAGATTTTTTGTGTGATTTTGTTAAGTTTTTAAAATAGATTTCTAAATATTTATAGATTTTAAAGGTTATTTTAATTTGGATAACTTTTAAGATAACCTGATGTGTATAAGAGAGAATATCATAAAAATATGAGTAAAATAGATTGACTACCCCTCTATTTTTCCTAAATTACACAAATCTCATCTCTATTTTAAAAACGTATATAAACTTCCTTGAAATTAGAATGTATGCCACAAAAACCTTTTTTACATATTTGAGATTTCATTTCCATCTATCTGACCGTTAGTTGACCGTTAAGTTTGACTATTAAACATTTGTTTTGACCAAAATACCCCTCTTTCAACAAATGTATGAACATTTATATTTTCCTAAAAATAATTTTTATACTAACAGAAATGATTCTAATATATATGTCCAAAATTTGTGATATATTATAAAATTTATTAATTTCTATTATATTAAATTTTTTTAAAAAGGTATCATATTTATTGAAATTTATTAGTTTTTTATTCTTTTAAATGACTAAAAACATATTTATTTATTTTTTTAGCAACGACACTATCATTGATTTATCATACATTATTAATGATGTAAATTTAAGACATTATATAACTTATATTAATTTTAAATTTTAACTTTTAAAATAACTTTTTCATAATCATTTATAAACACATTTATTTAAGTATGCATCTATTAAAAGAAATAATCACATTTTTAATTAAGTTTTTTGTGTTTGCATTAATTAAATTAATAAAGTCTGCATCTCAATATGGGAAAAAAAAAATTAAAAGATCACTATTTACAAAAGTAAAAAATAAATTAAGAAAAATAAAAAATATCTTAAATTACTTAAATAATTTTAGCCAAAATTAGGAAATTAGTAATGATGAAGGGTAAATTAATAAATAAAATTCGTTTTAATTAAAAAAATCAAAATCTTTAATGGAGTTAACAATTTGGATCTGAGTGTATGTTTTAAAATAGATGGGAGGTCCTTATAATTAAGGCAAAATGTAAGGGATATTAGAGTATTTTACTCTAAAAATATTGAGTTGCATATAAATGTTTTTTTTATATATAATATACGTGAAGATATCATTAAATTTGATAACTAACTATTAAATAGTTGAGATGAGTCAGGGAAGGTTACTTTCATAATTAAAAATTTATATTTAAATTTTTTTCTTTGAAATTATTGCAATTTTTAAGATCCTTATTAATAAATATTTTGTTTCCTTAGTCCATCTCCCTAATTCTCCCTTAGTTTATTCTCATAATCTAATTATCTACGCGGTCTCTCTCCAACTTAATGAACCTTCAATAAAAAGTATCACGATATTTAAATGAATATTTTTAAAAACTCCCCATCTTTTGAAATATTTGGTCGGATGATCACCATCCAGTTTATCCTTTCTTTTAAAACAATATTTAAAGAGGAACTATATTTCTTTAGACGCTTGGTAGAATTGAAGAATTCATTTTAGACTTGGTGTGTTTCATTAACACTTGTAATGTCAAAAGCCATTTTAACATTTTTTTTAATGGTTTTGACATGTTTAACTTTTAAGCAAATTACAGAGTACATTTGTGAATGCAAAAAATTCGTTTTCCTTTGGTATGATAAAAGTATATGGTTGGGTTTAATATTTTGTAAAACTATTATTATAAAAATAAATAAATTTCAACTGTTAAAATTTATTTGGTACAATTCATAACTGATGTAGTACAAGAAATTTTGGTTTAAGGTGTATCGAGCACTTAAAAGTATTTTTCCATATGTATCGAGTGCCCTAAGGCATTTTATCATGCAACCAGCACACTAAAGTAATTTTTTTTTAAAGTGCGTTTACGTTTAGTACTACAAACTATTCTTTAGTGCATCCAAAACCAAAAGTATTTGTTTTAGGTGTATCCAATACACTAAATTATACAAATTTTTAAGTATAAAAAGGTACTTTAGGGTGATGGACGCCCCTAAAAAAATACTTAGTCTTGGATACATCTTAACCCTTTTTAAAAAATAATTTATAAAATATTTTTAGCACAATTTTGAGAAAAAAAAAATAAATGTAAACTATGAGAAGAAAATTAAAAAAACGAGGATCTGCTTCCATACGTACTCTTCATTTTATTTGCATATTTTCCGTTTATAGTTTTTGGAGATATGATTAATGCCATAAACATCTATGTAACATCCCAAATTTTGGGACAAGGAGTTTAGGAATATGATTGAAATAAATAGGTTATTAAGCAAGTAAGAGTCTAAAGTCTTAAGCTTCTCATATCTTAAGATAATTATTAGATATTATTTTGGATCTTGAGAAAAAATATTAGGTGAAAGTTATAAAATGTCATTTTGAGGATTTAGAAATATTACGAGGGGATTAAATACAAAAAAAAAAAATGGCCTAAATAGTTTGAAAGTTATAATTTGGACTTTATGGCCTATTTTCACGGAAATTCCAGCAAAAATAGTTAGAAGATAATTTGTGGCATAGAAATTTTAGAGGTGATATTATATGGCCTAGAGAAGTTAGTTGAGGAAGAAAAAAATCCTTAAATAGAATTAAGGATTAATTTCTAAAACATATTCAATATTTGCAACTAAATGAGTAAAAGGACCACGTTGCAAATAAAAGTTTGGAAGAGGATCAACTGAGATAATTTTGGAGTGGGTGCCACAACCCAACCCCCACCTTCCCACATTATCATTTGGTTAAACATGTAGCACCTTAACAAACCATTGGCTACAAAGAGTCACGAGCCAATTCTCATGGAAACCAATTCCTCATTATTCATTAAAAACATTGCAGCCCGTATACCCAATAAAACTCTTGTGGCCCATATTCACTATATTTATTCATCTTTTCACTCACTTTACTTATATTAGTTCAGCAAGTCACAAAACAGAGTAAGAGCAAGACATCTGTTTCCATGTGAATAACGCCACATCACTTCCCTCATGCACCACTTAATCAATTCAACCTCCCCATCCATATGATCCATTCGGTCAAAACCCTCTAAATTCCCCATTCTCATTTGTTTGCTTTTCGGCCAGAAAGAGCAGAGGGTGAGACCGAGAGAATATAGTGTACATGGTCAAAAGTTTATTGATTGACCATTTCTCCTCATGTGTGTTGCAGGATATCCTAAAGGGTCTATATGGCTATGGGAGAGTGTTCAGAATATAGTGTACAAGGAAAGAATCAGACATGTCAACCTCAAGTGACTTCAGTTGAGCTGCAATGTCCCTTATCTGTATGATGTGCTTACACACATCTTTTACTATAATGAGTCTTGGGGATGAAAACTTCATAATTAGGGTGCCGGCAAATGCTTTATCGAAGTAACAAATTGTTCATCAATTGCCTTCGAAGTGGCCTAATCTTGTTATCTTTGTTCGACAGGACCACGAATGCCGAGAGAGATTGAGGTCTTTATGAACATAATTGAGAGGCGATTAGATCGCTCCCATTTGCATACTGAGATCAATCTCATCTGGAGTCTTTGGTCTCGAGTGATAGAAGGTGGTTCGTCTTTCCTAATAGCATAACTAATGTCTATCCACCCCAAATGTATGATACTTTATAGTTATCACCCCTCAAATCGGAATGTTACATTTCATATCAAAGAAATTCGCGAGGTTGAATGACTACATAGTATTGAACATACATGCTTATAACTAAAATTTAAGACTAATAAATCATATCATGATTTACCAATGTAAATCATACTTAAAAAACATGAATCTACTTGACATATAACTTACCTCATGTGGGCTAAAGTTATAATTCAATTAGATCCATATATACCTTTATCATAAAACTATCAAATTATTTCCTTATTCTTAATTCTTGCGGGTAAATTAAGAATATAATTTGATGTTCTATTCCAATTAATCATACATTATAAATTCGTATCACTAAAGTCTACCTAGGCAAAGACATTAGCATAGCATGAATTTATCTTGAATTGATGAAACTAGAATGCAATTATATCCCCTAATACCTGTGGGCTACTTAGAAAATATAATGTCATTCCATTCCACCCTAATTAAAACTATGATTATAATTATCTGCTTTTGTGTGGCAAAGATTAATTACAACCGCACATTTAATTACAATTGATGTCTTTAAACCTTTATGTGATGTATTTTGTTGCATCGAACAAAATAGAGTGTATGTACCTAGAGAGGTAGTCGCTTCTCAATTCTACGTGTTCATCACAAAGACATCAACCATTGTGTATACTAATGTACATATAATCATAATTTTGATATAGTATGACCTTACGTGATTAACCATGCATATAGTATGTGCATAAAGATGTTGTAGCTATTCCTTAAACAAATATGTATGCTAATCACTAATATCAAATATGTACAATATAATGTAAATACCATACACATACACAATGTCTACGGGAATCTTAATTAATTAATTTAATCAACTAAATCATTAATGTGAATAAAAATATTTACTCACCTTCAAAAATTGATATTCTAAAATCCACATGTGATTAGTTATGCATGCCATAAGAAAACTTTATACTTAAATTCTGTATATGCACAACTTTATAGAGGATTTAACCAACTAATTTAATCAACATAAGTGACTAAATTCAACCCTCCCACTTTGATTAAATTAATGTTACCAAAATCAATCACCAAAATTAACTCTCTGTGAAGTTAGATTCCAAATATGCACAAATATTTAATGAGAATTTAATTGATCAATTTAATCAACAAATGTGATTAAATAATCATCTTAGACAAAATCCTCCCACTATTTTGTGCATTCAAAAAATGAATCTAATTTATGCACATCTTAATGGAGGGATTAATTGATTAACTAAATAATCAACTTAAAAGGAAAAATCCTCCCACTGTTTTATGAACCCAAAAATTGTCTAAATAATAATTAATTTTGGCACTTTTTTCATCTTAAATTAAGTGTTACAAAATTTTGAACAGTTAAATAATTGTCTAAAGTTAATATTCCAAATATTTAGACGATTCAATAATTTATAAATTAATTTTGCAAACCTTTCAAAAATGAAAGAAAAACAAAAATGCCAAAATCAATCCTTTTCGTAATTAAATATGATGTAATCAAAATTATACATAAAACAGGTTGCCAAGAAAATGAACTAGCATGGCCCAGGTAATTAAAAAGAATTTTCCAAAGAAAATTAAATATTAAAAGGCTCAAAATAATTGCTCATCACGCTCAAACAAGATGCAATGAGTGATAAAAATAATGATTTTGCAACCCCTTCGGCCCACAACACAAATGTTCATTTTGACTTGGCCATATATACTCAATATTAGCCATAAAACCATACACAATGGAATCCAAAGCGTCGGCCCACTCAAAAATAATTCAAATTCCATTTGACACCGAAAACCAATAATTTATTTAAATTCAATAATGATTCATCCTCTCGCCACAATTGTAGGCGTGGCTCGATGGCAAGACGCTAGCCTTTAGGCGTTCATTCGATCACGGAATGGGCTTCGAATCTTCCCGAGACCATTTTGTAAAATTTCCAAACTGAATAACAAATTATATATATTTATTAACAGTTCTCATTCAACCAAATATGAGTGCATGGCACACTGGTGAGCCGGCCATCAAGTACTCGGCAAGACGCATGGGTCCTATGTTCGAAACCCGCTAGGACCCTTTTTTTTTGTCATCTTCCCCACAAACCGGATCCCTATGACCCGATTTTTGACCGGTTTTGATCGCACGTCCGGTTCCATTCGCTGATCTGCGATGCGAGATCGCCTTTTCCGGCAACTCCAATCAAGCAAAACCAAATGCGATCGGGGAGCATATCCCGCTACCATGATTTGAGATGCCACCGTGATCTGAAACAAATGCCGGGAAATGAGCTCAGATCCGGTTTCGGTGATCCTTATGCCGTTGTCATCCATATTTCACGACGTCTCGGGCGATTGGGAAGCTCGAAGGATGGTGATTTTCATGCAATAATGACCGAAAATAATCACCAAAAATTAATAATGATCCGAACAATATGCTCAATATAATCACACAATCGAAATCAAAGATCAAATTGAAAAATCCAGATTCTAATGGCCGTATTCATGGATAATCAAGCAAAATCCAGATCAAAAGCATATACGCAAAAAAGGAGCTCAGATCCAGATCAAAAGGAAAAATCACAGATCGAACCAAAAAGTTTTGCAGATTCTTCCCATAAAAGAGACGTTTAGAAACTCAAAAGAATCCAAAAAACCCATACTTGTCAATTAGTTTCAAATGGAAAAATCTAAGATCAAAGAATCAATTAACATGTATATTGATTCCGAGAACAAATGCTAGAAAATATTTCGAGAAAATCCGATTGAAAATATGTATCAAGATCGAAACAAGGATTTCAAAGCTTCAAGAAGTAAGAACGAGAGACAATGAAAAGTGTCGGCAATTATTGAAAAACAAAATTGATCGCCTCTCTCTTAATGAAAAAAGCATGCATATATTCAAAAGAAATCCAGAAAGAAAAAACCCCGAGATCAAATATATACATCAAATCTCTCCAACAAGTTGAAGAAAATAAAATTTCGTCGATCAAAAATCAAGGCGAGGAATATCGCTCGATACCAAATGTTAGAAATATAGGCGATCTTATCATGCCGAACAACTAAATAGCATAAGATCAATGCGGAAAAATGAAGTAGAGATCACAAATACCTCCCGCCATTGATTTGTCTCCGAGAAGCAAGGACGAACTCCGAGTCTCCAAACGGGAATGAATCCAAGCCGGCAAAGCGAGAACGAACTCGAGTCCGTCCTTGATCCTTCTCTCTCGAATCTGCAGATGGTGTGCTTTCCTCAAGGTTAGAGCAGGTTCAGGGGACCAGACAGAATTACACCGTGTGTTTCCCCTCTGGCCATCACAGAGCTTTAAAAAAGGAAACACATTCAATACGCAATAAGTGCGTATTAATTGGGCCGTTACAGTATTAATGGTGCATTCAATACGCACTTATTGCGTATTAATTGGGCCGTTACAGTATTAATGGCGCATTCAATACGCACTTATTGCGTATTAATTGGGCCGTTACAGTATTAATGGACGGTTACAAAACCAGCAATAATGTGGGCCATAAATAGAAATAACGGAATATCGATTACTAAATTAAATATTCCAACAATTTATAGGTAGGATCCATGTATTTTAGATCGCCTGTTTATAAGTTTAAGGCTTATAGAATATGAGTCCTCTCATATTCCGTCCGGTCACCCCTTTAGGTTTCGGGGCGTGACAATCTCTAACATCAAATTTACAAGATAATTTATATTTAATGACATATAATTTGATAATGGCAATAAAATTAGCAAAAAGACTAGTATCATACTTTGTTTGAGAGGAGGAAAAGAAAATGGAAAGGAATTATACTATTTACCTGTGTAATCTGGCACCCTACATTTCATTAAATTTTTTCCACAATACCAAACACAATCTAATTTGATCACAGCAAATAGATCTCCCATATGCTTGTATTATTTTTTGGATAGAAGAGAGACCTGCAAAATCAACATTAGAGACACATAGGGCGGATTCGGACTTTTGTTTTCAAAACATTTTTATTAAAAAAAAAAAAAAAAAAAAAAACAAGTTGAACATTTTTATTCACCTAAATTTTTGTTGGCCTGTGTTGAACTTTATAAGATTTTCTATAGACAAATTATTTAAATTTTCGTAAATAAGTTTACTTAATAAATTTTTATATTTTTATATTTTATTTTTGTCATAATTCGGACCCATACATTTCAAAAGAGTTCAAACTCACAACCTCACTTTTAAGAAAATGGTAAGAGAAATACTCGTTACTTATGCTATAAGGCTCCAATTATATTTGATAATTTTAGATAATTATTAATTATGGAAAGGAAAAATATAGTTGGCAAACTTTGTCAACATATATATGATCGACTCATTGATCAACATTATATTTTCATAGGAAAGTGATTGAACTATACAAACGGTGTGCAGGTTTCTTGGTCCGTCCTCACTTATTTTCCAAAGGTATTTTCAATTTAATGGAAAACATTTCCACGTTAGAAAAATAAAAGTTGCCTCATCTCAGTAGTTCCACCTTCCAAAAATGAAAAGCCTATAAAGTCCAACACGCATAAAGAAAAACTCTTTAAATCCAACAAAAATGTTAGGTGAATTCAATTATATATAATTACTATCATTGAAGGGATAACTAAGAATGTGAAAATCACCAAATATATATGCCTAGACAAAAAAAACTATTAGGTCATCTCTCGTCCTTGTGCTCAACTGGCAAAGGGGTCGGACACTCTCACTAAAGGGAAGGAGTTTGATCTTGGAGTTGGTCAAGGTGTTGGGGGAGCACTACTACAAAAAAGGGCAACAACTTCCCTAAGACACGTCCTCATTTTTAAAAAGGGAGTTAAAAGTGAACGTAGTGGCATTTTTGTAAAATAAATGGTGATATTATCAAATTTGGCATCTAGAAACTTTTTTCAGGGTGTCTATAATAAATTAAGGCGTCCTTAAATAATTGTAGGACGCCTAATTTAATATTTTTCCGCCAATAATAATAATGTTTTAGCACTTTGGCGCCATTTCTGGAATTATTTTGGCGCTAGGTGGAAATTAGAGCGTCCTGATTTATTATCAGGACGCCTAATTTAATATTTTTCAGAAAAATAAATGGTAATTGTTGGAAAAAATTTTTAATTGGCGTCCTTATAAGTGAATTAGGGCGCCAAAAATAAATTAGGGTGTCCTACTTTAAAAACAGGACGCCCAAATTTATTATAAGGCGTCCTGATATTAAATCAGGGCGCCCTATATTCCTTTTTGACGCCTTGATTCACTTATCAGGACGCCGATAGTCCATTTTATTTTAATTAAGTTTACACCCGCGTCTTGTGCCGGCCCACTCAATTACTCTCAACCCTAGCGTATTTACTGGATACCTCACGTCCGTCTCCTCCCTCAACCTCTCTTCGCGGCTTCGACGTTATTCGGTTCTTCTTTTAAAACGACGCCATCGTCTCCTCCGTCTCCGACGCCCCCATCGAACATTGTGCGCCGTCGATCTCCTCTGTCTTCTTCTCCTTCTCTCTTTCGCGAAGCTCTGATTTTTTTTTTGGGAGAAGCTCCTTCACCGTTTTTCCTTCTTGCATCGCCGAGTTCCGCTCCTCATCTTTTGGGTGTTGGTTCTTCTTTCTCCTCGTCGCTGTCCGTCCACTGCCACTTTTGAGAGTGATGCACTAAAAATTGTTCTCTTCTCCTCCTTCGCTGCTATGCATGAATTGGTATGGGGTATGTTTAAAGATCCTCTTATTCCCGGTGTGTATTTAGGGTGCTATCATATTGAATACATGCGATCATTATCCTTTTACTCTCTGTCGCCGTTTGTTTGGATTGGGAAATTGTGGTTTCCGTTTTAATTGTCGCTTGATTTTTTCTTTAGCTTGTCCGGTGATTAGATGAAATTTGAATTTCGGTTTAAATGGAACAAACTTAATGAAGTCGGTTGGGGCTTGGGGCTTCAAGAGCAGTTTTTTGCCTTTAATACATCACTAACAAAGTCTTTGATTTTTTTGTTTTTGTTGTCTATTTCAATGGCTCAAGTTAGGTTGAAATTCTTATGAGTGTTTTGAGTTATTTTTGGTTTCTTGATGTGGTTGCAAGGTTTAAACCTTACATTTGTGCTCTCTTCAGTTCTTCTTACTGCCACTGTTTTTACTATAGGGTTCTTTTGTAATTAAAATTAATGGACCTGAAGCTCGTCATGGGATCCAGAAAAGGTTAGTTTATAGTTATTATGCTGTTATTGATATTATTTATAGCTATTAAGTTGTTATGCCATGGTCATGATATGCTTATCTGCTTATCTGAAAAGGAATTCCTATAAAACCTTACATTTGAGTGCGCTCTTCAGTTCTTCTTAATGAATATGGGATTGATTGGTATTGAGTCTGCTTACATTTGATCTGCTTATCTCGCTTATATTTGATTGATTGGTATTGAGTCTCGTGCTTTGCAAGATTGTTACTTGAACCAGTGGATATTGTTGAAATTAATAACTATGTTATATATTGAAGGCCTTGGAAGATACAAATAATTTGCAGACGAGTTGGAAGAAAGGATTCAACAATATAAAATATAATATATTAGTTGTTTTGGAAAAGGGTTAATTGGTAACACTCGTGAGAACAATTGATCATTTACTAAATTGACTCTCTTTTCGGGATTTATGTTTATAACCAAGAAAATGGAAAGTGTTAGTTTGAAATTTGCATCTAGGATATCCGACCAAGGAGTCCATGTTATGTCTTTGTTTTTTTTAATCTCAATTCTTAAGTAATGCTTTCTCATTGTGTGGTCCATCATTGAGATGAGAGTGGAACCTTAATCTAACCTTTGCCACCAATCATCCACCCAAAAGTCAATGGACAATCAAACCAAAAGAAACATGTCCTTATCGGTTTAGATTCTTTTTTATGCCTTTTAGAGATGTTATGTAAAGTAGAAAGATACACGCAGAACATAAGTTTTTGGCTTTATTTTGCCTATGTCTATAATATCAGGTCTGTCCATTTTGCCTTTCAAAGATATCGATATGTTTCATGTTATTTAATTGCCTTTCAAAAATTTGTTTTGCTATAACAAGAGGTTATGTGATATCTGAATCCTAAATATTCGACTCAACATTATATTTTTTTTCCGGAAAAAGTGTGAAAAGACTCCATAATAGAACTCAATTACACCACAAGAATTCAATAACCAAGCATCATATTTCAAAGTGACAAGGATGGTTCTTTGAGAGAGATAGAGAGAGTCATTAGATATTGGTTTGGTATATGCCTTTCTATTGAGAAAGTTGACATGTTTGGGGCATAATTACAAAAATGAATGAATGATGTTTTGGTTTCTTAAAGACCTGTATGATTTTTGCTAAGTGTGACAATTACATTTTCGGTGTGAAATATAGCATGCAGTGTGTCCTGAAAAGATCGTCCTTGATTTTGCACGATTTGTAGCCTTTATCCTCCCTTTGATTATTCCCATTAATTCTTCCAGAAAGAAAGAAGATTTTGATTCTAATTAAAAATTGCAAAGTTTAATAAGTTTTTTTACATAACATATTGACCGTATGACTTTAAAAATCTCATTAATCATCAAAAAATTCTCGAATCATCAAACTATTAGTTGACTAATTTAACCAAAACACCATTTCTTTAACATTGGAATTACACACACACACACACACACACATAGTGGTTATCTTTAACATTGGAATTCATCCACTCAAGTGAATGTGAGTTTGTATGTACTTATTACACACACACACACACACATTTCTTTAACATTGGAATTACACACACACACGCACATACGCCATTTCTTTAACATTGGAATTACACACACACACATATGCCATTTCTTTAACGTTGGAATTACACACGCACACGCGCGCACACACACACACACGCACACATTTCTTTAACATTGGAATTACACACACACACACACACGCCATTTCTTTAACATTGGAATTACACACACACACACATGCCATTTCTTTAGCATTGGAATTACACACACACACACACACACGCCATTTCTTTAACATTGGAATTACACACGCACACACACGTCATTTCTTTAACATTGGAATTACACACACACACACACATAGTTGACTAATTTAACCAAAACGCCATTTTTTGTTTATATGTTTAACTTTGGTTTCCTTTGTTCTTCTGCAAGTGAATGTGAGTTTGTATGTACTTATTTTCTTACTAGAACCTTTCCTTCTACTCTTAATTCTTCAATTATTTTCTTTGATAGGTTAATACAATCAGTTTTTGCCCAAGATCCAAAATTTAAAGGTATACAAGTAGTTACTTTCCACAACTAGAGAGACTTCATATTCTTCCTAAGCATCATCGGTATGTATCCACAAGACTTGAATCATTAATCCACATTTATATGTTTATGCATTTTCTTTCTTTCAATATTGTTGTGCTCGGATTTGCTTTCTTGATGTTTTGTTGGTTTTCGATCTGTACTCGTAATTTAAATTTTTACAATTTCCCATATTGATAGGGTTCTTTGTATGTTATTTTGATTAGCATAATGCCGGAAGAGCATAGTCTATCAATTTCAGCCCTTTTTGCATTTTATAGTGTAGTTACTCAACCCTCTATCAATTCTATTTTGTAATGATGAAATTGATGCATTTAATGGATGATATTGTTCTGAATCACCTTGAATTAAGCCGAAATTGTTTTTTGTTGAAATTTTGAGATGCATTACTTTTAAGGGGAAATGCTGCCAAAATTTTTTTAAAAGATAGAGAAAAAAGCATGTCGTTTCTGTTTTTTGTTATATAAACATGAGTGTTGGTGGAAATGTCGTAGGCGGTATTAAAATGGGGTATAGTTGGATGAATGCTTTGAGAACTAGTGAAGAATATGAGAATGGGGTGGAAGAGTTTATTGAATTTGCTAGAAGGAATGTGGCTACAAAAAAAGGGATGTATTATTGTCCATGTGTTAATTGCTTAAATGGGGTTCGACGGATATTCCTACTATAAGGGATCACCTAATTTGTGATGGAATAAACCTTCGATACACAACGTGGATATGGCATAGTGAGGAGGTAATAAGTACCGGTGTGTCGCACGAAAATGAAGTTGAGGTAGATGACGATGGAATGGAGAGAATGATTCATGATGTTGAGGTCGAATATTTTGCACAACCGTATGAATATGATAGCGTGCGAAGTGATGCAGAGACACCGTTGTTCCCTGGGTGTACTAAGTATACACGGTTGACTGGGACCTTACATTTGATCAACTTAAAGGCAACTTGTGGGTGGACCGATAGTAGTTTCACGTCCCTGCTTCAATTGTTGTGTGATATGTTGCCAGACGATAATGTACTTCCAAATCGTATGTATGAGGCCAAGAAAATCTTGTCTTTGATGGGTATGGAGTATAAAACGATACACAGTTGCCCTAATGACTGCATATTGTACATAAATGAGTATGAAGGCTGAGTAATTGTCCGAAGTGTAAAACTTCACGATACAAAGTGAAGAAAGGTGGTGGTTCTGGAGATGATGAGACAACAAAAAGGCAACCTGTGAAGGCATTGTGGTATCTTCCAATAATACCGCGGTTTAAGTGTCTCTTTACTAGTGAAGCGACAGCAAAGCAGTTGAGATGGCATTCTTATGAGAGAATATCCAATGGAAAATATCTCCGGCACCCGGCTGACTCTCTGCAATGGAAGAAAATAGATGAAATGTTCCCTCAATTTGGCAGTGAGCCAAGAAATCTTCGTCTGGGGCTTTGTACATAGTGCATGGCCGGTTCTCCTTGTAATATACAACTTACCTTCCTGGCTATGTATGAAACGCAAGTATGTGATGCTCTCTATGATGATTTCTGGACCAAAACAGCCCCGGAACAATATCGATGTGTACTTAGCGCCCTTGGTTGAGGATTTGAAGAAATTGTGGGAGGAAGGCGTAGATGTGTTTGATGCATATAAGAAGGAGTCCTTCAAGATGCGTGCAATGATTTTTACCACGATAAATGACTTTCCCGCATAGGGTACAGTGTCAAGGGTCATAAAGCATGTCCAATATGTGAAGCAGACACAAACTTCCATCAACTAAAGCACGGAAAAAAAATGGTCTACCTCGGTCGCGGGAGGTTTCTTGATCGGTTCCACCCATATCGTAAGTTAAGAAAGCGTTTCAACGGCTTACGGAGCATAGAACGGCTCCAAAGGCATTAACCGGAGAGGATGTTTATAGTCGGGTGAAACATATCAATGTCATATTGGGTAAGCGCGAAAGATTGTGGGTGAGAAGAATATATGGAAGAAGAGATCAATTTTCTTTGATCTTCCATATTGTCGTAGTCTTGATGTGAGACACAAGATCTTGATGTGATGCATGTGGAGAAAAAGGTTTGTGATAGTCTTGTCGGTACTCTTTTGCACATACCGGGAAAGACTAAGGATGGAATTAGTGCGAGACTAGACATGGTTGATATGGGAATAAGAGAACGGTTACATCCACAAGTAAAAGAAGATGGTAAGAAGGCATATATGGAGCCAAAGCAGCCCATACACTATCAAAAGCGAGAAAAAAGTTTGTGTGGGTGTTTATATGACATTAAGGTTCCACAAGGATATTCTTCAAATTTGAGAAGGTGTGTTTCAATGGACGATTTGAAGTTAGTGGGGATGAAGTCCCATGATTATCATGTGCTAATGCAACAACTATTGCCCGTATCTATTAGGGGCATTATGAAAGATGAAGTGCGGACCATTCATTCTAGCAAGCCAGGCGAAACAAGTGTTTTATGTTACAGACCCTGCAAATAAAAAATGTCCATTGTACTTCAAAGTAAAAAACAGAAGTATGGTGAAGAATCCTTCGACCTTGAAGATACACCCCCTTTCACAACAAATCCCCCTACAATGCGTGATGTGGAATTGGTAGATGATGAAGAAAATGCTGCAAGAAAAGATCATTGTGAAGGAATATGAGATACCATATAAAGTAAGATCTTAAGTTATGAAATAGTAATATGTCATAACTTAAGATGGTTTAACATTTTAGTTTATTTTATTAATCTGTTTACTATTTAATAACCTATCTAACATTGATTTGTCCTTGATGAACAGGAACATGTCTAGCTCTAGCTCTGATGAGTCGGGAGGTGAGAGGGTGACGAGCCTGTTGTGAGAAGGCGTAGAGGTTGCACACGAGATGAGTGCGCTAGTGGCCCGTCGTGACGGAAAAGAGGCTGCATGTGGACTTTGATGACAAGTTGAATCCAATTGGCCCGGGGAAGACAATTTCATTAGCTATGTAGGCTATTTGGCTCGAAGCAAAGTTCGCATTGTGATCTCGCTTGGAAGTTCGTTCCGGAGAAAACGGCGGTTGATTTGGGCACAACTTTTGGTTTGTCACTTTCAATATATTTGCATTTGTATCATTTGGCTTGTTACTTGAAATTTAATTATCTTTCCTTTTACCTTGCAAGAAATGTACGACGTCCCTAACACTAAGGAAATGGAAAAGCATTGGATGGGGGAAGTCCGTATACGTTGGAAAGACTTCAAGAATAAGTTGACTAAAAAGTTTGTTCGAGGGGAAAGGAGGAACGAGGATCCATGTCTGAAATATCCTTATATTTCTCCGGAGGACTGGAGGGAGTTTGTGGCGTCACGGCAAAATCCGAGTTTATTGTAAAATTAAAATTTCTTTCATTTCATATCATTTCTTTTATTTCACAACTTAGTTTTAATTGTTTTCGTGTCATAGGAAATGAGTCAAGCCAATAAAGAGAGACAAACGGCAAATAAGTATCCGCATTGTATGTCTCGTGGTGGGTACGAGAAAAGTTTGGAACGGAGAATGATGGAGGAGCGGGTAGAGAATAAAGGAAGCTGCCCAATCCAATCCTTCCACTATTGTCCAGCCCCTTGAACGTCCTCCTCGTCACAAGAAATGGAAAGCTGCAAGGATGAAGGGCGACAAGTACATAAATGCAGATGTTGCTGAGGTTGCCTCAAAGATTGTAAGTAGTTAAATTAGACATTTTAAATAGCCTCGGTTATTTCATATTATAGGGTTTAGTTGTTATTTATGAAACATCTTATGATACGGATGCACTTGAGGAGCAGAGTTCCCAAGGTTCATTTACGCCGGGTTCACGGATGGACATTTTGTCAACGGCGATTGGGAAGCCGGATTACCCGACAACATTCGAGGGGAGCCTAGGGGAGTTACAGCCGCAAAATATTTTGGACAAAGCATTCACGGTTCTATGACGATAACAACCCTAGTCCTCGCTTGTAGCCAAAATTCGGGCGGGACTATTTGACGAAATCATGCAACAAGTACGATCCGAAGTGAAAACTATGATGGATTCGAGGGACAATACGGAACATACAACCCGTGAATCCCCGGCCTTCCCCAGTAGTAAAGAGAGTTTTAACCCTCCGAATGTTCATCTCGGCGAACCTTCTCATCCACAGAGAGGACAACCTTGCACTCTCTATTTGGATGTTCCACACCAGCGTATTGTTGCCGATGCTCTTATCTACATGGATCACACCACCCACCATAATATTGAAATTCCAAAAGACCTACGTAGGGTGACTGTGAAATGTGTTCGAGAGGGGGAAGACAAAACAAACATCTCGATTGAAGATGATGAGGTTCCTGATTTAGGTCGGGCCATAGGATCGTTCATCCTTTGGCCGAATCATCTTATTCAGATGGCGGCAATGACACCTCCAATGGTAGGAAATACATTACTAGAACTTGCTTTTCATTGGTAACTCACTCATAATATGTTTGTTTATGTTTTCATATAATGAAGTGGATGAGGGCAAATTTCCACACTTAGCACTGCTGCGATCCATGTACAAGGACATTAGCTATCTCTCCTTCAAGATGCAACCTGGCATTATCGGCATAGACAAGACCTATGAGTTTACAGTTGACCAAAAAGATCTTGTCAAATTTTTGCATATGGAGGATTTAGATTTAGTCGTTCTTGAAGTTGCGATAATGTAAGTTTTTTCCCCTTTGATTATTGCATTGATCTTTTTTGTTTGCTATACTTAACAACGCTTATCATTTTATTTCGATCATAGTGTCTCGCTCGACATATGCGTCCGTAAAGGCCGAAAGGATTTGTATGGATTCTTAAGTCCAATAAACACGGCCCGGCTCGCGATGTGTTAACCAAAAGGACGCTTTATGTTGGTGCTACAATTGTCCAAAGAAGATGATCGTTGTTATCTAGCCCCAATACTTGAAGGGTATGTAATTTAGTTGTCTATTTAAGATTTTTAAGAATAAATTCCTTTCTTATCTTAATTAATATTATAATGTGTTTGTTGTAGTGGTCATTGGACCCCGTGTGTTGTTTGTCCCTCCAAGAACACATGTTATTGGTTTGATCCCTTAAGAGGTGGCAAGCCGAACGATGAAATCAAATCCATGTTTGCCAAGTAAGTAAATTTTTGTCAAAATAATTGATTCTTCATTTATATGATCTGTTTTCATGTCTCATTAATTTCCATTTTAATGTAGTGCATTCGGGCGGCTAGATCGATTCTTTGGAGCACCGGAGCGGGCGGACCGGTGGTTTCATCCAAAAGTAAGTAGTTTCAATTCAAGTTATTTCATTGACACAATGGTAGCTTTCGATATGCCTTTATCCGTTTTAACAATTTGCTTTTGATTTATAGTGCCCAAAACAACCAGGGAACTCCGAGTGCGGATACTTCGTTATGTTTTATATGCATACCATCGTTACGAGTGGACGTACTACAGGTTTTCAAAACGTACGTGATCGCTCTCTGTTTCTCAAATGATAATATTTTTTGTTCTACTTTAGTTAATTATTTTATTCGCTTCATTGGTTTAACTTATACGTTGTTTTCCAATTTATAGCTTTTTGATAGTCTGGATCCGTGCTCGGAGGAAGAGATTGATACTGATTCGAGACGCTTTGGCTGCAAATTTTCTTCAACGCATATAGATATGTACATCATGTGTTGCCTTGTTCGCCTTTAATAGTCTTGGTTTCTCATGGAATTGGTAACTCGTTTTGTAAATAGCCCCGAAAATTAAATCATATCAATCATTTAGAGTTTTGTTGTTGTTTGTGATCTTTGTTTTGTATTGGAATTGAAACTCGGAGCTGAAAGTTGAATTTTTGGTCAGTTTAAGTAATAGTTTGTTGTTGTTGTTGTTGGTCACTTGCTATTGTTGCTGTTGTTGGTCTTGCTGGTTGCCAAGTTTGTTTTGGTCTACACTGATCTATCTTATTGGGTCTTAAAAGTTTTGGTCACTTGTCATTGTTTGTTTGTTGCTTGTTGTTGGTCTTGCTTGGTTGCCAAGTGCCTTGTTGTTGTTGTTGGTCTTGTTTGGTTGCCAAGTGCGTTTTGGTCTAAACTGATCTATCTTATTGGGTCTTAAAAGTTTTGGTCACTTGCTGTTGTTTGTTTGTTGTTGTTGTTGGTCTTGTTGGTTGCCAAAGTAACTTGTTGTCTTGTTGTTGGTTTTTGCATGTCTTATTTGCATTTTTCTCGGTTGCCAAACGCCTTGTTGTTGTTGTTGGTCTTGCTTGGTTGCCAAAGTGCCTTGTTTTGTTGTTGGTTTTTGCTTGTTGTTCTTTGTTGCTATTGTTGGTCTTATTTGCATTGTTCTATTGTTGTAGGTTTCAGTTTATATCAATGCAAGGGGACATTTTTTTAAAAAAAATTATAATATAAGGCGTCCCGATTTGAAATCGGGACGCCGAAAATTGATTTTTGACGCGTTAAAAGAGGCGTCCCGTAGATTCGGACGCCTTTTTTAGGGCGTCCCGTGCTAAATAGAGGACGCCTTAAAAAAGGCGCGTCCCGCAATTGATAAAGGACGCCTTTTTTACTAAAAAAGGCGTCCCGAATCAACTATAGGACGCTTTCTTAAGGCGTCCCGTATTTAACATGTGACGCCTTATAGATTATTTTTTCAACTACCCCTAGTCGACTTCCTTCGCAAAAAGGACGTTAATTGCCTCTAATTCAAGACATTTTTGACTTTTTTATAGTAGTGGAGGCATCCTAGCTCTTAGGTGCAGGTAAATGCCTGAGGGTAATAGATGGTTCGCCCTGCCTAGCATCGGTATGACCTAGAAGGAAGAGAGATCTTGCCCTGCCATCGAATCGTGGGTGAACCCAACTCATTTCCTAAAATTTTTATAGCAAAAAAAAAAAAAAAAAAAAAAAAAAAAAAAAAAAACTATTAGGTCCAAGACAACTTTTCAAAGTGAGGACCATAATGGGAATTGCTTGCTATTTTCGCGGTGGAATTTTTGTATAATTGAGATGTCAAATATCTTACTTGTGCGTATATGATCTCTTACTTGTTTTTTTTTTTTTTCTTCTGGCCAAATAAAATTTCTTACTGGTAAATGCTTCTTTCATAATTAATTTGTTTCTCTGTAGAGATAACTATTATAACTAAAAACAATGTATGATAGTACCAATTGATGAAGACACAACAAGAATCATGGAATTTTCTTATCAATCCCTCTCTTGCCAAATGCCTTTTCAATTGATGAGCAAATTTTTCCACATTAGAAAAGTAAAAGATTCCTCACCACATTGTTTACTTCAAAAAAAAAAAAAAAAAAAAAAAAACTATGAATATTATGATAATTTCTTATCTCCTGTCCATTTTAAAGTCTTCGCCTTTTGAAAGTCTTATTTTCTATTTGTCATTAAACGATGTGTGACTGTCGGCATCATTTTTTCCAGTTAAACACTTGATCACCCTGTTTTGGTAAAATTATTTTAAAAAATATTCCATCTATTTTCACGACCTTACATTTTTAACATTGTTTATAATATGGGAAAATGACAAATAAATATCATATGAATTTGCAAAACCCCGAAGTCTCCCAAATTTGTAAAAAGACCGAGAGGTATTAAGGACCTATGAAGGATATGCAAATTCAAAAAAGAAATTACTCTTTTTGCCCCGAGTTTTAAATAAATAAATAAAAAATACCCTCGCCGGAGGGCCAGTCAACCGGGCCGGCAAGAAGGGGGTGGGTTTTTTTTTTGGAAAAAATTTATTCATTGAAGTGTAGGGGGTGGGGTTCGAACCCCCCACCCCTCACACATGCATGGGACCAAGTGGTCCACCACTTGAGCCCATTTGATTCCTTTTAATATATATATATATATATACACACATTAACAAATATATATATTCTTCTTAACATTTTTTCAACGGTAATTACAAAAATTTCATCGGTATTTACAAATCAACCATCGCTATTTACAAAACTTTTATTAGTATTTACAACTTTTTTTTTTGTTTCCCTTTCTTGCCTTTGAGGGGAAAACAAAAAAATAATGTATAATTACAAAATTTTCATCGCTATTTACAAAAAAAAAAAAAAAAAAAAAAAAAATTGTGAATACCGATAAAAGTTTTGTATGCAAAAATAAGTCAAATTTGTAGTTTTAGTGGAATATATTATTTATCCATTGGTTCAACACGTTTTTTTTTAACTAGTTGCCCATTAGTTCACCATTGATGATAACCATATTGGTTCAACATTTCAGCTCAATTCTCTTTTGTCAGAAAGGTTCACCTTAAATAATAAACGCCTAAACGGGATTGAACTGAGAGCTTCTCTCTCTCCGGGCCAAATTGTACACCAAACGAGACAGGAAGAATAATAAATTTTGGAGGGTACAACACATATTTTGCCAAAACAGTCAATCAAAAATAAAGATTAATTACGGTAATGTTTATTTTTCATCATTATGGATGTCATCATTTTTAGTCTTATTGGGTCTACTATTATGCTCCCAATTTAATTGAGCTTTAGGCAACAACATACTTGAAACCCACCCTCGTTTTTGGGTTAACTAAGTAAAGGGTTGACACTCTCACCAAAAGCGACGGGTTCGATCCTCGAGTTGGTCGGGCGTAGGAGGCATCCTAGCTCCTGTGGTGCCAGGTTAATGCCTAAAGTACTTGACTACTCTTGCCCAATATCGGTATCACCTGGGAGGAAGGGAGATTTCGCCCGGGTTAGCTTGGGATTACAACCCAACCCCTTTCTTAAAATTTTTTTATTTAAAAAAAAAAAAAAAAAAAAAAAAAAACATACTTGAAACCCGGCCCAGAGGATCACGCTTCATATCTAAATAAAGTCCTAAAGTCAGACCATATTCGGGTGTCCCCGCCATTTATCAGCTTCCCCAATTTAGTTATATAATTGTTTGGGCCAAGAGCCCAATGAGCTGGATCTCAAAAGATTATTAAGATCTACCCATTACAATAAGTTGGCTGGACCTCTTTTTTCCCCCTTGCTATAGGTTTTTCTTAGGTTACTTTTAGTCTTTTATGTGTACATAAGATTTTATTTTAATATATACTAAAAAAAGATTTTATTTTAATCCTTTAAATTTATAAAATTTATTTTTAATCCTTAAAATTTAATACTATTAATGATACTAACAAAAATTATTGACCAAACAAAATTAAGTTATGAGTATGCAATGCTGATTAAGTAAACTTAACAAGTCACATTATTTTAATCTTAAACTTAAATTTTTAAAAAAGTTAAGATCTTAATTAAAATATTAATAATATAATACTCGGTTCTTAAACCTTTTTTCCCTTCTTTATGCCCTCCCTTCCCCATCGGAAACCCTTTTTTGGGAATGTTGAAAAATGGTATTGCTTTACACATCTCTGAAGCCATGGAAATGCCGTTTTTCTATCTCTAAGGAATTTTCTGGAAACTTATTTTCCCTTCATACAAGGACTCGAAATGGATAAGCAGAGAGAATTTACAAATATCAATATTAAGGAAGATTTGCTTGGAGTAAATATTTTATATATAAAGCAAGGGGATAAGATTGTGAGGAAGCTCTGCTTGGGCGTTGAGTAGCAAAGATTCATGGAGGAAGGAGGACTTGGCAGTAGAGAGAGGACGGGGAAGGAAAAAAAGGTTTGAAAACTGAGTTTTTTTCCCTATTATTATTTTAATTAAAATCTGACTTCTTTTAGAAAAAATTGAGTTCATATGTCTGCAAGCTAAGATTAAAATGACATTATGACTTTATAAAATTTGTTCCGTTAGGCTTATAGAGTCATCATTTAAATTTGTTTAGTCAGCATTTTCTCGTTAACAACATTAACAGTATTAAATTTTAAGACTAAAAATATACTTTATAAACTTAAATGACTATAATGAAACTTTATGTAAACATAAAAGACGAAAATCATACTTTAGCCTTTTCCTAAATTTAGAGAGGCATGCAACGTCACCACTGACTTGAAATCATAAAACAAAATTTAACATGCAATCTCACACATAGTAGAGAACTTATGTGGGTGCTAAATTACTATAACGTTAACTTTTTTGCTACTTACTCCGGTCTTTAATACAAGATTCAATTAAGTTTTTTAAAAGAGATTAGGAAAGTTAAATAATTTTTTTATAAGAAAAGGAGAGATTAACTATCTTATCAGTGGCCATAATCCGTGTTGGCTTCCCTGAGGCTTTGTATAAATCATGTGAAAACATGGTATGATGGACAAGCTCTCTTTTGCTAGAAAATCCCCATCTACATTGATTTTGGAAAGCTAAATAAATTAATTTAAAATATTTATATTTATCGTTTCTCTCTAAATTAATTTGTTTGATTTATAAACTGATATATAATCTAATGATACATAATATATGTTATAATTAAATAATTTATTTAATTTCATTAATATCTCTAAAAATAATCGGTTGAGTCGTCTTATATTAAAGACTAGAGGAAGTATAATTTAATGATTAGATCTTATCCATTGATACAGCTTCTAAAATCTGTTGAACAAAACATCCAAATGGTCATGAAGTAATCATGAAAATAGAACCTAACAGTACCTGATCAACAAAGTTTTGAAGTTTTAACATCTAATTTTTTTTTTTAAAAAGTCCTTTTTGGTCTTTTTAATCTTAACAAATGACATGCGGTGAGTCAAGAAGAATATTTGAAGCCGAAGAATGTGAATATTACCTCTTGAATTGAAACTGCTCCGATTGAAATATTGAAAAATTTTGGAAAACTTTTGTATCGTTATACCATATCTTTTTATGATGTATGGTTTTATATGCTTAATCAAAGTTTGTTTATTTAATTTCTTAAGAAGTTTGATTTAGTTACCCTTAAAATTCAATTTTAATAACATTTTTATAATATATGAGAGTCAATTATTCTTTTTTATGTATTAAATTATTCTTATCCCACGTTTTTTCAATTCTTTCACGTCCTTTTCATTTTAATAAATAAAAAACTAATACAAATTTTAATATTTGAATCTGCGTAATGTTATTGCTCGGGTGCAATGCGGGGCGAGACATTTCTAGAACGAAATTTTAATATAATTCTTTTTATATCGCGTGCATCGTAATTATATGACAACTTTTTCAATCTTCCATTCGCCTATTTTGATTAGGGTGATTTTTTACCGGACACTTAATCCTAACTTTATGATGTTTAAAAATAAAGGGTTAAAGTGCAGATTTGCTAACGAACTATTACCCGAAGAAAGCATCTAAAGACAAAAAACAATTGAGGGTACCAAAATTATCAATTAACAATTAAAAAGTGAAAAAAAATACAATTAAGGTGCAAATTGGCCAACGAACTATTACCTCATCACTGTCTTGGTGTCTCTGTCTTCCATTGACTGTCACAATGTCGGCGACGTTGGCGTCTTCAAAGCTTCCATTGTTGCTGGGTGTTCCACTCACCCTCTTGAACTCATAAAGATCCGTATGCAGCTTCAGGGAGAGAATCACGCACCGAAACCAAATCCAGTAGTCCATAGCTTTCGACCGGCACGCGCTTTGCACCCTGGTTCCATCCCTCCGATACCACAAGCAGCAGCCGCCGCTGCCATAGCGCCTGCTTGCGTGGGTCCCATCTTTGTTAGCGTTTGCCTTATCCAACAAGAAGGCTTAACCGCTCTTTTCTCCAGCGTCCCCGCCACCGTCTTGCTCCAGTGCCTCATATTTGAACGTAATTGTGATAGTTGTTTTTTGGGTGAAGGTGCAAATTTGCCAAACAACTATTGTAACATCCCAATTTTCTAAAGTGTTTTCAAAATAGTTTGGTCAGAGTAGAGCAGAGTAGAGCATCGGAATAATTTAAAAGAGTGAGTATCTGATAAACCTTCACTGCTGGTGTGTCTGGTTGCTATTACAGTGGTACAATTATTCGAATATTTAATAATACGGTGATACAATAATTCATAACAGTCTTCTCCGCCCGTGTCCTCACGCATGCTGTTTACCCTCGTCCTTGGTCCCGGTTCCTCCGGACCGAAGCTATATGAGGGCCGAGGTTCAATTACCATTGAACCTCGGGTAACTGTTAACCTCATGCTCATGTAAAACAATATATGTATGACAGATATTCATGACATTACAGCAGTAATCAATACATAAGCACACAACAGATGCAAGATTAACATATCCACAGTACATAGCACACAGCACATGTAAAGGCATCCCTGTTTGCACTAACCAGTGCCACGATAGCATGTCGTGTCCTCGCGCTAGGAAAACTCAACAGCATTATCAAGACTATAACTCGTGTAAAGCTGAATGTATAAACGGTGATCTAAGACCGAGTCTTAGTCTATGAAATCATCCATCACATATAAGCATACCATAAGCATCAGGGTTAGTGTTACAGTACGCGTCCGTACCTTAGTCCATTTGGATGGCGGTACACTTGCCTGGTCGGTACGTCTCCCGATTTTTCCTGGATATTATCGCATGATTACCTCGTAAATAATATATTAGGGAACATTTCAGCTACTACCGACCCTTTTTACCGCTGGTGGACTATTTAATCCAATTATATCCCTTTATTTTCTCAAAAACGCTGCTGTAATATTTCTGGGCAGAATTTTCTGTTTAACTTTGAAAAATCATAATTAATTCCACAAAAATCGAAACGAGGTTCCGTAAAATTTCCCGGAAACCTCAGCATGTATATTTTTGAGAAAAAATATTGGTTTTCACCCAGAATTCGTGAATCACTCCCAGTTTAATGATCTTCAACCTCTGCCCAGAATTTTTCCAGAAAAACGTAGCCTTATTTCCAGAATTTTTATCTCCCCCTACAGACCTCTAATGGATGCATATTTTATATCAATGGAAAGCTATACATGTGTACTATGACCATGAATTATATCAGAATTTTGGAATATAAATTTACATATCAAACAGTGCCCTCTATCTGACTGATCCCAACAAGCCCAGCAAAACCCCACAATTCCCTATCTTACTCTAACTTGTTTTATTAATCCTAGAAGTCACTCCCCAACACGTTTCCACCTTGTCGAAATCTTTCGATGCAATAAGGCTTGAAAACAATTATGGAAAATTACCTTACCTATTTCCTAGATTAAAACTAACAATTCTACTAAAGCTACTAAGAACTACTAAGAACTTATAAGAACTAAAGACTATAAACTATAAACTAAAGACAAGCTTACCTCTTGAAGCCTCTTGCTTGCTACCTCCTTCTTGCTTCTACTCTATTAGAAATCAACTCTTGAAGTTTGATTTGGTGTGAAGAATTATGAAGGGCAAGACCCCTATTTATAGTAAAAGCTTATGAATTTTATCCCTTGGATCAACTTTTCTTATCAAGGGCTAATATTAATTTGTGCTTCTATGGTGATACAATTTGTGAGCAAATGCTTTCCATTGGTTAAAAACAATTACATTCCATTTAGCTAATTATCTTAATTTCCAAAATTAAATCCCACATGTGCTCTAATAAAAAATCATATTTTAATCACTCTCTCTCTCTCTCTTCCATCATCTTTTTCCTTGCTTTAACGAAATTCATTTTTGGTTGCACGATCAATCACTAATACTTTTAAATTCCGAGTATGCTTTTTGATTAGTAGTTGGATATCCAGATTTATGGTCTAATTAGATTCCTCCGGTTGTACTATGCTTATTCTTCAACGTTTGCAAAAATAGCCTTTACTAGGCTTACTTTCGAGGTTAAATTACGTGGGTTCAAGATAAGTCCTTATATTTTCTCCAGGGTTCCTACTTCTTCACAACTATTTGAATTTGTATAAATTCTCACTTTATTTGTTGTTTTGAGTTTTTACTGTGTACATCAGATATTTACTGGATTTCAAACCATTATCCAATTTGCTTTAATTTTCTTTTTCTCTCTCTCATATACTAGACACACACACACTGGCAATTCTTTTTTCTTATTGGTGGATTTAATTTCACATGGATTATGCTTTATTAAATTAATTGTAAAACCCTTAGATTAGCTTTATGAGGTTTAATCTTGACCTTTAATTTATGCTAATCTCTTATTGGTCCAATTAGTTTCATGAGGATTAAAAATATTTTCTTGATTTATCATTGGCCAATTCAATTTCACAAGGATTAATATTAATTATTGGTTTAATCACAACCATTGGATTTCATTAAATCTTCTCCCTTGATTAATTGATTTAACTAATCATGAAAATTAGTGCTTAATTAGGAAAGTATTATTTCACCCTCATTTTATACTTTTTATTTTGCCTCTTGATTATTTTGCAACTAATCCCAATTAGTGCAAGCTAACTTGTTCATTTATCATGCTAATTCTCATTAATTAGCTTAAGTGTTTTCATAATGTTTTCTTGCTCATTTGTTCATATGAGAACTATAGTTTAATATGGTATTTATATCATATTTTATGATCCTTAAATATAATTTCAAAATTGGCCCTTGATTCTTCATTAAGTTAAAATATCCATAATTGATGACTTTTAATTGCCACTAAATTTATTATGGACATTTATAAAATTATTTTAATTAACGTAAATTTAATTGTCATTTATTTATTGGTAATTTCCTTTAATTGATTTAGGTATTTTCATAACATAAAACTATATTGTAATATAATAATCTTAGGGTATTTTATGATATCTAAACCAAATTAGAAAATTTGGTTCTTTGGTTTATTTACTTCTAGAACAAAATTCCCTAAATTAAGCTACTAAACTTTGAGACCACATATTCACCTATTTCTAATAGGTATTATTTGCCCAAAAAATAGTATTTATGAGAATTATAAATTCTTGGGTATTACAACTATTACCCAAAGAGCGTCTGGGCCAAATAACTATTGAAGATACCAAAATTGCCAATCAACAATTAAAAAGTGAAAAAAAAACCAAATAACTATTAAAAGTGGAAAAAAAAAACACCAAATAACTATTAGCAAAAAAACAGCTATCACAATTAAGTTAAAATGTGAGACACCGGCGTAGGACGGTGGCGAAAACGCTGGAGAAATGAGCGGTTAAGCCTTCTTGTTGGAAAAGGAAAACACCAACAGAGATGAGACCCATGGGAGCATGCATTGCGGCAGCAACGGTTGCTACTTGTGGCATTGGAGGGATGGAACCAGGGTGTGAGGTGTGTGCCAGTCGAACGTTGTGGACTACTGGATGAGTTCAAGAGGGTAAGTGGAACACCCAGCAACAATAGAAGCTTTGGAAATGCCAACGTCACTGACACTATGACAGTCAATGGAAGACGGAGACACCAAGACAGTGACGGGGTAATAGTTCGTTGGCGAATCTGCTCCAAATTGTGTTTTTTTTCCACTTTTTAATTGTTGATTGGCAATTTTGGTCCCCTCAATAGTTATTTGGCTCGACGCTCCTTGGGTAATAGTTTTTTGGCTAATCTGCACCTCGACCCTTGTTTTTTTAAATAGTTATTTGGTACTTTTTTTCACTTTTTAATTGTTGATTGGTAATTTTGGTACCCTCAATTATTTTTTATACCAGATGTTCTTTGGGTAATAGTTCGTTGGCAAATCTACACCTTAACCCAAAAATAAATAGTATTAACTAATTAGATATACAACACCCAAATAATTAAACATGAAAACTATCAATGAAATAAGGTCGAGATTGTTTTTAAAAAAATATGAGAAATTCATTTGATTTTTTTTTAATTAAAAAAATCCTACCTTGATTTTTTTGATGAAAAATCTCACAAAAATACAACTTGAAATTCAAAATCCCATGCCATTAAAGATGGAAATAAGCTAGGTTAGGCTTTAGCTAAGTAGGCATGCACCTGCAACAGAGATCCAAAACCTAAGCTTTTATGTAAGCTTCTCTTTAGACCTGAGTCTCAGCCTTTAAAAGGTCAAACAAGACATGGCTTAAAATGGAATCCTTCTTTTCAAAAGTTGGGAATTTTGTTCATACTACTCATCACATTTAGGGCGCCCCATAGCCATGGTTCGCAAAAACGCGTTTTACAACGTAAAAACGTCATTTTTACGATTTATTTCCAGCCAAACGTGTTTTGTTTCAGAAAAAACGCATAGAAGGTGAAATCGGTAAAAACGTTGCTTTTCAACGTAGAAACGCAACGTTTTTTCAAAAACGTAAACTGAAAATCTAAAGGAGAAGAGAGGGATTTCTTGTTTTTTTTTTTTTTGGTGGGGGTTATTTTATGAAATATTTTAATTTCTCTCTTTTGTTTTCTTTCTTTTTTTTTTTTTTTTTTTTTTGCTCAAGCTCTCTTTTGTTTTCTTAACAAAAAAACATTGATGAAAAAATATAGTTGGGGGTAGGATCAAAGGTGTTAAAAATGAGTTTTTACATATTAAACACCTAATATATATAGCTGAAAAGTTGATTACTATTTTACCTTTAGTTTTGATTTTAAGATGCTTGCTTTGGTGAAATAGAAGTGAGCGAGAGAGGAATTATATAAATTATATATATATATATACAGGTAAAATCTACGTTTTGTTTTACGATTTTACGTTTTACGATTTTTCATTCTCCTTCCGTTTTTAAGTAAAAACTCGTTTTTAAGAACCTTGCCCATAGCAAACAACAAATCTTAATCTATCCCAAATGGGTTTGGGATGCATCCTCCCATGCTTCTTATTTTCATCTCTAACAATGATATTCATGGAGAACGTCCTTATACATTGAAGAATCTCATCAATCTCCATCTAAGCTAAAATCACTTAAGTGGCCATTCACCACACATTTTACCACATGTGAATTACTTTGACATCTCAAGAAAATTATTGAACTCATTGCATACATACACTTGAGAAATTTTCTTATATTATTTGTTTCAAGAAAA
The DNA here is from genome assembly GCA_019022655.1 of Acacia acuminata. Taxonomy (NCBI): domain Eukaryota; kingdom Viridiplantae; phylum Streptophyta; class Magnoliopsida; order Fabales; family Fabaceae; genus Acacia; species Acacia acuminata. The sequence continues at coordinate 255,666 of JAFJYI010000056.1, read as the reverse complement.
TTACTAAATTAGTATTCTTGGATTTTAGAAAGAATCAATTTCCAGGAATCATCCCATCATGTGTAGGACGTAAGCTCTCGATGTAAAGGTCTTTCTCCTAACATCAAACAAATTCAATGGTGGGATTCCCTGTCAGATTTGTTCTTTTGATTTTTTACAAGCCTTGGATTTTTCACAAAACTAATTAATAAGACAACTACCAAAATCCATCAGTCACTTGAAAGTTATGCAAGTGAAAAACACTAGCTTAGAATCACACACGCTAAGGTGAGGAAATAGTACTTCTATATATATATATATAATGTGATACTAGAGTTGAGTTAAGGATGTCATGAATTTCTTCTCCCCGCATCATGAACATATCCATAATCTTTATCTCGCAACAAATAATAAACCAATTCATAAAATCGAGTATAGTTATTATGTATTTAAGTATTTGTACTTAAATGGATAAATAACTCTATAACAAATATAAAATACATATAAGCCTTAGAGATTAAACAAAAATAAAATTAAAAGGGCCTAATAAGCCGGCCCTTAGCCCTGCAGGGTCGGCCCTTTTAAGACTCAAGCCCCGTAGGGCCAATTTCATTTGACTTCTCTAATTTTCAAGCTCGGCCCTTGAAGGGCCAAGGCTTAAATGGGCTGACCCGACGAGCTTGGTGCAATTTCCTGGCTCTACAGTCCATACCTAAAGTATTTTTTCAAGGTCTAAAAATAATTTTTTTAAAATAATGAATTAATTTTTCGATCTTAAAGTATCCTTTTAGTACCAGTCAGTACCCTCAAATATTTTTTCAAGATCCTAAAATAACTTTTCAAGATCATGAAGAATTGTTTCAGTACCATTCGGTATCTTGAATTATATTCCCAAAAGTGCCTGATTTTTTTTTTTTTTAAAAAAGGGATCATGATGTGTGAAATTACGTCAAAATGGCGTAGTTTCACGCAATGTAAATCCACCGGACCTAAGTCAAACCCAAAAAATAGTGGTCCCAATAATGATGTACAAGAACAAAAACAAACAACCCCTCGTCCTTGGGTTCAACTAGCAAAGGGGTCGGACACTTTCACCAAAGGGAGGGGGTTAGATCTTGGAGTTGGTTAAGGTGCTGGGGGAGGCATCCTAGCTCTTAGGTGCCTAGGTTAACACCTGAGGATAATAGACGGCTCGCCCTGCCCAACATCGGTATCACCTGGGAGGAAAGAAGATTTCGCCCTGCCCTTGGATTGCGGGTGAACCCAACCCCTTTCCTAAAATTTTTTTAGCAAAAAAAAAAAAAAAAAAAGAACAAAAACAAACAATGAAGTATAGACACGCCACATGGTGACAACGATCTAGAGTTGAATATGTCATTGTTGTCCCTATCACGTACTATATGGTAGAGTATTGCTGTGTATATTTGAAAGTCTACTTATATTATAGGTTTAAGTAGTAAATCCACCTCGGAAGTATAGGTTTAGGAGTAATGTTGCCCTGAAAATTGTTGGATATGATTAGTTTTGATGATGTCTTATATAGATGTCATTATCCAGAGCAAAAAGTTTGCATACTACATTTGTCTTCTACTTTGACTAATTCTTATATTTAATGTAGAGTGAAGTTTAATACAATGAAGAATGATCAAGAATGGAGTTTGAAGAAAGAAGAACTTGTTAAATATTATGAGAATATCAATATTCAAGTCTCTGTGATCAAATAGAAGTTGGAACGGGAGTTAAAATAAGCAAGTTCAAGCTTCCGGATGAATAGTGGTTTGCTAATTGGTGCAGTTCCAGGTCTTGCTTGAGCATGCAAAATGCCTTGCTCGAGCAACAACGGTTTTTCAACTACTCTGTTCAGTTCTATTTCAGGTGACTTCTGGTAATTCGATGATATCTCTCAAACCAGAAGTCTGATTGAGGTGAAACTAATTTTTTATAAAACTCGACTCCCAATGCGTCATTTTTATATAAAATTGAATTCTAAAGGAGTTCAGATGAGAGAGCTATGACTTTTTCAAGTTGCAACAAAAATCAACGTCACAAACCAGACCAAGCTTCGGTATTTTGAGTGTATCTCACAAATGACAAATCCAAATGATCTTAAACTAGTTCCATTTGAAACTAGACTCACATACCTTTCCAAAAACATCAATATCATGAAAAAATAAGATCAATTGAAGGAGATATGATGTTTTGAAGTTGACGGTCAGTTCAGGACACTGCAAAAAACGCTGATCAAGAACAACCTCCAATCATCTGATGATAACGGACAAAGTACAATGATTTGGAGCTGATTCTTCTTGTATTGGAAAGAATACTTGAAGAGATTTATGAGCATGGGTGGTTTTCCAAAATTGAAGCCATATCGAAGAAGCTACGCTAACTGGAAATTGACTATTGTGCTGCCAATATTCTTGGTTCTTGAAAGTCTCTACATTCTGGAAGTTAACATGATCAGAAGCCTCAAAGAACTTAATGCCCATGCATAATGACCAAGAATGCTTGAGCAGAGTGACTGGAGTGCCCGAGCATCATCATGATAATAACGAAATTTACAAAGTAAAGAGGTATGCCCGAGTAGAGTGTAAGTAATGCTTGAGCAGAGGTATGCAGCATGCTCGACCAGTATCGTAAGTTTCTTAATCATTGCCTCTGTATGCCTTGTGCTCGAGCAAGATAATATCATACCCAAGCAGCATGCTCGAGTAGGAACATTATGTTGCTCGAGCAAGCATGTGTTTTAAAACCTTAATGCTCTCGGTCTTAACCATGCCCAAGCACTGACTCTGGCATGCTCGAGCATCAGCATCGTTAAACATGATCTTCTCGCCTCTGTCTGGCCGTTGCCCAAGTATGCCCTTATAGCTTGCTCGAGCACTGGCGATTTGTTGCTCAAGCATGGAGCCTTTCTTACTCGAGCAACAGCGATATAAATCACTTTTCAAAAGTGTCCAGAGATGCTTGCCCGAGCAAGCTTAGATTCATGCTCGAGCATAGGGTGATCTCTAGCTTTTCAATGTAATTTTCAAACTAATGCCCGAGCACACATGTAAGCATGCTCGAGCATGATCACCCTGCTTTCAAAATCACCATCTTCGAAAATCCTAAATCATCGTGTTTAATTTCATTTCTATATAACATTACTCATTACTATTCCTAATTGCTTTTAATCAGTTTGCTAATGAGTTTCAGATGATTTTATCATGGATTAACAACAAATTTGCATAAAGCAATTTGTGTGTCAGAGCATTTAATGCGATTACCACTTCGAGACACTAAACCAACTGTCATAGCTCTGTACATCTAAAAGACGTTTTGGGCAAGATTATTTCATTCCTTCTGCCTGCTTCTCCAACAGTAATAGTCATCGAACAGAGGAATTAAAGAATATAATGACGGCGATCATACAGACACTTCACGCTTCAACTCTAACGGACATTTTTGAAGTGACTCAATGGCTACTAATCACAACGGCCAAAATGCAATGGACGTATCCTTCCAACAACATCAATACTACTGGTCTATAAATAAAGGAAGAGCGACAGAAGAAGATACACACGCGAATAAGAGACACGAGCTTACATCTTCAAAATGCCAATACTATGATATTCACTTACTCTCTGTTCTCAATGCTTACACAGTTTACCATAGAGAGTGAGATAATTTTGAACTGTACTTCAGTGTTTATCCATTCACTTATGAGAGAGAAGATTTATCTGTAAACATTCTATCTGAGAGTTACTCAAGATAGGGTGATCTTGAGTGGGAAACCCATTGTATTGATTACAACTTGTAAGGGGAGTGAATCCTAGTGAGAGGATTACTTCGAGTATGCAGTGTGTAATCAAGTGGGTGTACAGATTACAGCTTGTAAGGGGGAGTGAATCCTAGTGAGTGGATTACTTCGAGTACAGAGCTTGTAATCAAGTTGAAAGAAGATAGTGGATTGAAATTCTCAAGTGAAGCTTGGGGACTAGACGTAAGTTGGGCTGAACCAGTATAAATCTTAGTTTGCATATTCTCTTCCCTTATCTTTTATATTTCCAGTATACGCTTATTTGAATATCAAACTGCTTTCAGTAAGTTGCGAAAAGATTTTCAAAGTCCCTAAAGATTTATCAGACACCCAATTCACCCCCCTCTTGGGTGATAGCCACGTCTAACAAAAATTTGTCTTGTCTCAATGTTGCCCCGGAAATTTTAAAACGTAGTAATGTTGTCATATTTTGTTAAAAAAACCTAACATTGACGATCAAACAATTGACGTTAACCATTAACTTTTTAATAGAAATGGGTAACATTGCTATGTTTTGAAACTTCGGGGAATATCAAGACAAAAAAAATTTAGGGTAATATTGCTTCTCAGCGAAAACTTTTGGTACAAATTTGTTACTTAACCCTATATTTATCAGTCTTTGTGTGATATTTTATAGGGAAAATTCCATTTAAATACCAAATGAAATTCCAAAATTCCCAAATGTCTGTTAAAATTTATAAAGGACTTAAAAGTGAGAGGGACCAAATTGGGATTTTAAAATGTTGGTAAATATACCTTTTTGCCCTCGGTTTTAAATAAATTAAAAAAAATGAAAAATGACCCTCGCCAAAGGGCCACTGCGGTAGGCCGGATGGCTATGCTCCAGCAAAAGGGTTTTTTTCGATGAGGTTAAATCTTTTAAAAAAAAAAAGATTGAATGAAAGTGGAGGGTGGGATTCACCCCACCTTCATAGGGGCGAATGACCCAACCACTAGGTCACTTATTTCCTTTGATATATATATATGTATTAATAAATATATATATTCTTTTTAACATTTTTCTCATCAAGAAACACTCTTGTAAATCTCATTAATGAACTTGTTATTCTCATTACAAATTTTCTTCATAGTGCTCAAATTTTGTTCGGTCTTGTTAATCTCATTATATATATATATATATATATATCCATATAATATATCATATTTATATTTATATAGTATAGAAATACACACACACACACACACACCCCCACATATATAAATAATATATTTAGATATCATATAAATATATATGTATATATAATATAAATTTTTAATATTTAATATATATATATATATATATATATTAATGCATATATATAATGGGAATCACAAAATTGAACAAAATCTTAGCACTATGAACAAAATTTGTAATGAGAACAAGTTCATTAATGAGATTTACAAGTTCAATAATGGAATTTATAAGAGTGTTTCTTGATGAAAAAATGTTACGAAGAATATATATATTTCTTAATACATATATATTTCAAAGGAATTAAGTGGCCCAGTGGTTGGGCCACTAAGCCCCTATGAACCCACCCTCCGACTTTCATTCAATCTTTTTTTTTTAAAAAAAAAAAAAGAAAAAATTCAAATCCCACTAAAAAAAAACCCCCTTTCTTTCTTGCGGTTAACGGCGTGCCGTAGCCCTCCGGTGAGGGTCTTTTTCTTTTTAGTTTATTTAAAAACTGATGGCAAAAAGGTAAATTCACCAACATTTTAAAATCTCAATTTGTTCTCTGTCACCTTTAAGTCTTTTATAAATTTTAACAAACATTTAGGGGTTTTGGAATTTCATTTGGTATTTAACTAAAAATTTTCCTATTTTCTAACTTGTTCATCACTCTCACTTTATGGCCAAACTTTTCCCCGCAAGAAAAGTAAATCAACATCTGAAGCTTTTTGACCTCAAATATTTTTGTTTTGAAGCTGTGTGTGATTCTTTAATTTTCAACGAAATTTAATAAAATGATGCTCATAAGGAGGTTCTTAAGGCATGTACTAATGCTTCAAATCGTGGTCTCGAGTCTTTGGAGAGGCACTCTTGGGAATTAATTCCAAAAGGACAAAACCCCTAGAGAAGGGAGACAAGACCTACCCCAGTGGGGGCCGAACATCATGCAGGCATTGGAGCAAGGCTCCAGGAACAATGGTCCCACGTCTCAGTGGGGACACCGGTGGGGGGGCCGTTACACAAATGCTCATGTTTTGCATTATAAATTTTTTTAAAAAAATCATCGATCAATCAATAAATTATCAATCCATCATCAATCATATTCTTAAAAACTCATAATACCCAGTTTAAAGAAAAACGGATCGGTTCAAATCCACTAATTAATCAATACCATTACTAATGACTATTTCATAATATTTTCAAATTTCTTTAATTTACGTTTGTTCATATTTGATTGATAAGCAATCATATTTAGAAATAATTTGATTGTTTCTTAAATTTCTTAATTGTTTTTTTTTTTTTTTTTTTTTTTTTTTTGAGTTTTTCCTTTACTGACCATGTTACAAGATTGTCAATTTTTATCCAAAACACAATTTCAGACCTTTTTTCCATAACAATAATTATAATGTCATTTAACTTTTAGCATCTATGCCACATGTTTATAACCATATAAACATATTTTGATAATTATATTATTTAACACTATATGTCTTTGTATATATTATTATCACAATTAATACTTTCGTGTACAACACTCCCTCGTACAACATAAGAGGAGATACATCTTGTTATATATGTAATCAGCCGCATTAAATTATTTTCCATAATTATATCATTGAAGTCATCTTTTCTGTCCATTTGAAAGTATTTCACTTTTTGCGAGTCTTATCTTCTTTTTGGTATCCCATCCGATTCATCAACCTTCGGTTCTAACTAATCTGGATTTGGGTCTGTGAGTGGCAAGAGATGACCCTCCCAACCATGGTAACTCCACACAAAAGCGGATTACAAGTGCGTTACCACAGCTCGAACCATAGACCTCTTAAGGGAATCCAGCACCACATTCTGCTAGACCAACCACCTGTTGGTGTGAGTCTTATCTTCTATGGACTCAATGATAACGGTAATGATGATTGATGAGTATGGACTGAATTAAACCAGGTTTGATATTAACCTCATGTCTGGTCTGAAGAGGACATCAGATTGTATGAGGTAGCCTATAGTTTAGTCGGTCCAGCACAACCCAAGGCCGGGCGGGGGCTAGACCGGACCAGGTCTAGCGGACTACTTAGATTGGCCCAAGACCTTTTTTTTCCCCACTGTGGAAGGCAAAATTTGAACATACTAAACATAATTAAGATCATAAACTACGTATAATAATATAAAACACATCACATAAAATTTAAACATAAAAAATCTATAAGAATATCCAACAATCATAAAAAAATATGTTGAAAAAAGATTAAAACATGATAAATACAATTAAGATAATAAAAATACCTATAATCATAGAAATATAATTGTAAAAAATAAAATATAATTATAAATCCTTAAAAAAACTCCAAAAACAATAAATAAAAAATAAAAAGTAACATCTAAGTTTAAAAAATATTCTTAAAAAAATTGACCTAGACTAGTTTAAGTGGTCTCGGTCCTCCAATCCGAACTCGGTCTAACCCGAGCCAGATCTGGTTTGATTTCAATATATTGCTTGTTTAAATTAGACTGGACCAAATCGGACTGGATCACTTGATTTTTTGCCTACCCCTTGATAAGGACATGGACAACAAGTGTCAAGAAATTTTGTTGAATACATTTTCACTTACGGAGAAAAACCAAAGAAAATTAAGTGGCGGTTTCTTTTTTTAAAATGAAAGGTAAAAGATAAAAGATCTCCCACTGCAATTTAAATTGTTCTTTTTTCTAAAAACACACTCACACACACGAAATTCAATCAATAATCAAATTGAAACTTCCATCTGCCATCAAACAAATATTTGACATTTTCGTTTAGAAGGAAAAAAGATAATTACGGGTGAACCTTTAGCCTTCTCGGTCTCCTACGCCTTTTTTTCCTTGTTTATTGATAAAAGAAAATAAAAGAAAGAAATAAGATTACTGAGATATTGGAGTCCAACACCACATTTTAAACATTTTATTATGTGTCTGAAACGGTACGATTTTCGTGAAGTTTAAATTGAATCGCATAAAATAAAATCTGTAGATAAAGATATTTAAATACCACTTCAATTTCTAAAATTTAGAAAAGATCATTAAAAATTGTAGATGACGAGAGAATGGATGGGGTGAGAATCTAAGTTTCTAATGTTTTGACTTAAAAACCAAAATGCTTATTTCATACATTTTTCTAGTAACCTAATGATTTTGTCAAAATCATTACCATTTTTGTCAAAACAATTACGATCTTTGTCAATATCATTACTATTTTTGTGAGTGGTGATCCTTTGACCAATTGAGTAATGAGATTGACTAAAACAGTAATGATTTTGACAAAAATCATAATGGTTTTAACAAAATCGTTAGGTACTAAACAAATGTGTGAAATGAGCATTTTGGTTTTTAAGTCAAAACATGAAAAACTCATATTCTTACCCCATCTCTTCTCTGCCCTTTGTAAGTTTTAATGGTCTTTTTTGGATTTTGGAAGTTGAAGTAGTATTTAAATATTTTTTCCCTAAAATTTATTATCCTTAAATTAGAAGAGAGATTTCATATTGGGAAAATCCATATGAGGGCCCAAATAGGCAAGAAAAGCCCAAAAAAGGCTCCAACATTCTACAAATCCCAGAAAAGGCCCTAGGGCCTTTCTGGGTATTAAGTTCAAAAAGCAAATTACAATGTTACCCCCAAAAATCAAAGAATAAAGAAGGCTCAGTATTTCCCTCAGATTCTCATCCTCTCCCGATAACTCTGCATATTCCGGGGCATCTGTCTTCATTCCGTAGAACCCGACGAAGTGAAGGTGGATCCCACATCGTCGCTAGCTCTCGAGTTTAGGCGAGTTTCCACCTCCGACGGACTTCCCGAAGGCTTGTTGCGCGAGAGTCTTCGGCATTGATCTCGAAGAGCAGCTACGTGCGTCTTGCTTATGGAAGTGCTTTTTTTAGTTTTGAGAAGCTGATTTTCCTTTTGCCTTTTCCCATTCTCAAAGTGCAAAGTAAATAATTTCTTGATCTCATTATTTTACAGAATACCGAAATTAGTTTCTTAATTGAGTAATTCTTGCTTGCTAAGAGCTCAAGTTTTCTTTTTAAAAGCACACGGTTTAAATCGTCTCTGCTGTAAAACCCTCAATTTACTATACAAGTGTCATTTTCATTGGAATTATTGTCCAAAAAATTCCTAAGTGTGGGTAATGTTTCTTGTTCATTTTCCCCCAACAAAGTTCTGACTTTCATTTCCTAGGCTGTACTTGATTTGGTTGCATTATGTGTCATTATTTCAGGAAACCTGAAGGATTATGGGTGTGATGAAGGAAATTGTTGTTGATTTGGAGAAAGATGAGCAGTCTGATATGGTAATCTGAATATCATTTCTTTTGTATCCCTGCTTATTTGTTTGATAAGAGTGCAAGGAGAGAAGCATGACAATTTCAGTTAAGCTAGATGGTTTTCTAGCAGGACCTAGAATCCTCTAGATGAAAGTTTTAGAATTCATCATGACATAAGGATATTATTTGGAATAATATTCATAATTGATAATGTCATTCCCTTCTTGCTCTTTCATATTGAAGCTTGAAACTAATACTGCTATTACTAAACTTTTTGGATCTTATAACTGATTATGTGGAAAGGATCTAATAATGAATACACAAAGAAAGCATGGAAATAATTGAACTTATGAAATAATTGAAAGCATGGAAATAATGCTCATGATTCATGAAAATGTTACTTTGAAATGTAGTTGTTTGACAACTTTGCCCACTGAATATGTTTTTTTTTTCTAAGTAGTATTTATTAGGCCTTTCCTTTATTTGGTGTCTAAGAACTAACAAATACATTTGATATTGTAGGTTGGGCTTATACTATGAGGAAGCTTTAGCTTCATTGAATGTTGCACCTCTAAATCAGCATTTTGACAAGTCTTGGTTAGCTCATGTACAGCTAAAAGCTACTTTATTCTTTAGAGAAGCTTCCTATAGATATGGATTAGAGCTACATGAGAAAGAAGAGATAGCATAGGAGATTGCAAGACTGAAGACTGGGGTTAATGCACTAACCGAAGCAAAGAAAAGCTCAAAGGGTGCCCCTACACAAATCCTAGATGCAAATAGGCAGCAATTAGTTTTGTCAATAGGATGATTTGTTATGTGCGCTAACATATTGATTGTATTGAGGATATATGTTTTGTCCATCAGTTTTTTGTAAACGTCAATGTTCATTGATGTCACAGTTGTTTACTAATTTGTTATTGTGCAAAGTTGCTTTTGTTGTTATGAAAATGTTCATAACAATTTGGTATTGTGTATAGGTCCATATGAAGTTAATTAAATTTTGAATATCAATTACATGATGAACTATTTTGTGCCTCTCTGTCACTGGTATGTCATAGTAACAAGTTCATCAGTATGTGTTAACAACAACATCAGTATACATTAACAAGTTCATCAATATACATTAACAAGTCCATCAATATACATTAACAAGTCCATTAGTAACCACTAAAGGGGGCTATTGATGTTATTGTTAATGGGGGCTGATATTGTTGTTAAAGGGGGCTGATATTGTTGTTAATGGGGGCTGATGTAGTTGTTAGTGTTTGCTGATCTAATTGTTAATGGGGGCTGATGTAGTTGTTAGTGTTTGCTGATGTAGTTGTTAATGGGGGTTGATGTAGTTGTCAATGGGGGCTGATGTAGTTGTTAGTGTTTGCTGATATAGTTGTTAATGGGGGCTGATGTAATTGTTAGTGTTTGCTGATATAGTTGTTAATAGGGCTTGATATAGTTGTTAGTGTTTGCTGATGTAGTTGTTAATGGGGGCTGATGTAGTTGTCAATAGGGGTTGATGGTTGATGTAGTTGTTAGTGTTTGCTGATGTAGTTGCTAATGGGGGCTGATGTAGTTGTTAAAGGGACTGATATACTTGTTAATGGGGGCTGATGTAGTTGTTAATGCCGGCTAATGTAGTTGTTAATGGGGGCTGATGTAGTTGTTAGTGTTTGCTGATGTAGTTGTCAATGAGGGCTGATGTAGTTGTTAAAGGGGCTAATATGGTTGTTAATGGGGGCTGATGTAGTTGTTAATGGGGGGTGATGTAGTTGTCAATGGGGGCTGATGTAGTTGTTAGTGTTTACTGATATAGTTGTTAACACCCTTGTTATTGTTGTTAACACCTCCTCTTATTGTTGTTAGTGGATACTGATATTGTTGTTAGTGCTCCCTGTTATTGTTGTTAGTGGGTACTTATATTGTTGTTAATGTCTATTGATATTGTTGTTAGTGGCTATTGATATATAGGCTACTGATAGATGCAAGAAAAAAATGTTCTTCTCATTCATATTAAAATGTCATCTAACCAACATCAGAAAATTTACAAACTTTGTCATAAATACATAGTCAAGTGTTCTACAACCAATCAAACTTATGTCAATGAATAACAAGTTAGCCTATGTCTCTAACAAGCTTGCTACCTAATGCCTCATCTTTTGCTTGTGGGATTTTGCAATCATCGACAACGCTTTTTCTCGATGTGTGTTCATAGGATGGCTGACCAACCACCACACGAGTCCCTGTAAGAAAAATAAACAAAGTTCTTAACAACATACTTATGTAATTCAGACTATTCTAATTATTGCAATTAACCAACACCACAAACACTTACAAAAGTAAAACCACTTAGACTAATGACTCAATCTATAGCATTACTCGACCATATTCACAAAGTCACAGCAGCCAGCAAAGATCACCTAGACGCCATGTAAACATGAAAGAAGTTATCTGTAATCATGTTTCTTCTTTAATAGTAGCTAACTGAGGAGTGCAAAAAAATCAACACAATAAGCTCTAGTTCAATTCACTATAATAGACTCTTCCAAGCTTGACAGTGATAAGCATGCAGGAAGGTTAATTCTAAGACTCTACATGACTAAACAACGACCAAAAGAACTCTTCTAACTAAACTATCAATAAATAGCATGCGGTCTATATTATCAATCCTCCCCTGAATAGATTTTAGAACAGAATTCAGTGGAGTGCCTCAATACAAATGGTTGGGAAACTCGGATGGTGGATCTTGCAATGGAACTTGCTGTTGAGGATTTACTAAATTCTCTTCGCTTGTATGAATGTTCAGTATGATTTGCGATAGTAGGTCTCTTTCTTCCAATCTATACCATCTTGTTTAGATGGTGAATTTTCTTCAATCTCCTTTCTTGTAACATACCAACCAGGGCCATCCTCTGACATCTCAAGGTGTCTTTGGAAACCATGTGTTCCATTAGAAGGGACATCACTAGGAAAAAACCCAGCCATGAGTTCATAAATGACTCAATTTGCTTAGCCTATTGTACATAAACGTAGCGCCCACAATGTGATGATCAAGAACGAAGATCTAGTTGTTCCCTGTCCATTGATTTCATTGGTGAGACACAATTCATAAGCAGCAAAAAAAAAAATATCTTAATGATGTCAGTTAAATGAAATGCTAGCATACAATCCCTCACATTTCTTTATCAGTATCTTCTCTTATAAACAGACATCTGGATATAACATTATAGGATCGATGTAATACCCAAAATTTCTTGTTGGTCTTAAATACAATATTTTGATAAATAGAGTCTATTTAATAGGTGAATATGTGGTCTCAAATTTTGAGACATGTTTATTTTATTCTTTAGGCAATTTTTCCCCTAGAATTAGAATAGCCAATAAGTAAGAAATTATATTAGTCATCATAAAAGACCATAAAAAATTACCAAGACACTTGAAATAATTAAGGGCAATTTTTAATAATTAATGAGCAATTAAAACTACCCTAATGAAATATTTAGATAATTATTCAGCTATTTATATTAAAATAGCCATGGATTAAGGGTGTATTAGCCAAATTAAATATCAAGAGCTAATAAAGGATTGAGATTAGCACTAAATGGATTGTTAACAATCATAAACCACTTCATGGACCAATCATACAACAACAAGAGATGATTAAGCATGTAATTAAGTTGTTAATCAAAATATTAACTATGATCTAAAGGTCAAGAATTAATTCCATAAAGCTTATCTAAGGGTCCTAATTAATTCTTGCAAAGCCTAATCCATGTGACCAAGCAATCAACCAACCAAAAAGCCCCCACATGCATCTAATTAATGCAAGAAAACTCAAAAGATGGAGCAAAGGGGGGGGGCACGGTTTGGGCAAGGGAAGAGAGAGGAAGAGTGTTGTGAAAAATCAAGTTGTCCACTTGCATATAGAGGAAAAGGTGGTGAGAGGAAAAATCAAGGGAAATGTCAAGCCATTAGCCAATGGGGTAATTACACATAGGATAATTAGGATAATCAAGAGGATTAATTCAAAAGTTAATCAAGGGGAAATCTATACACAATAAATTGTATCTTGAAATCTACTAATCATAAATCAAAGATACAAAGTGATTATGAACAAGCAAAATTCAAGCTTCAAGATGATGGTAACCAAAGCTATTTTCTCCACTTTTAAGAATTTGCCAATTGAGAAAAATAGTGAGATTGGTCTCTAATTAAAGCTAAAAATCCCAAGAGTTCAAAACCAAAAAGAAAATTTGAATCCAACTTCATTAAGACACTCAAATGAATTTTTATCTAGTGGTTATCAACTCAAAAATTGAAGAGGCAACTTGAATGAGCACATGGGGTAAGGTACTATTGGATAGAATGGAAGAGGACAAGGAGAGAGAGTGGGGGATCAGATCGAGAACATGAAGGGCTAGGATTGGTGCTCTAATTTAACCTAAATCCAAGGGTTAGGAATGAAGGAGAAGGAGTTCCATTTAATTACCAAAGAGCCATAGAGTTTTCCTATAAATAGGGGCCCTTGGCCCTCATATTCTTCACACCAAAATCAGAGCAAGGCAATCTGATTCTAAGAGTAAGAGAGTGAGTGAGAGCCTTGGAGAAAGGAGGAGCAAGTTCTTGGTAAGTTTTCTAGTTCTAGCTTTAAGTTCTTTAAGTTTTAGTTCTTAGATTCTTAGAAGTAGCTTAAATATGCTAGGATGATTTTATATAGATGTTTTTATAGTTAAAATTGCCTTTATCTCGAAAAATTGATGAAGTAGAGGTTATGGCAAAATTTCTGGAGAAATCATGAAAGTAACGAAGTTACGGCGAAATTTCATCGGTTTCAGAAATTCTGAAGTCAGCCATGAAAACGCCAGGATTTCATATTGAAATCATGATCACAAAATTCTGAGAAAATTCAGGGTTAAAATAGACTTATAGGGATTTTTAAATATGTCTAGAACATGTCAAAATGATTTTTGTACAGAGAGTTAAAATTCCTCAAAGTTAGGCTACGAAATTCTGGAAAAATTCTGGGCAGAGGTTCAAAATTTAAAACCTGGGAGTGATTCGTGAAATCTGGGCAAAGGTGACTATTTTTACTTGAAAATAGACATCTTAAGGATTCCAAGGAATTTTACAGATCCTCGTTTCAATTTTTTTAGAATTAATTATGATTTTTCAAAGTTAGACAAAATGCTGCCCAGATTTATACCAGCGTTGTTGTACGAATTTTGAGGGAATAAAGTGAAAAATAAAAGTTGTAAGGGCAAAATGGTCATTAGGGGCCAAAATATCTCTTAGGATATTACTTACAAATTAATAAATACGGTATTACCATTATAGGATCAACGCGATCACAGTTCGGACGTCAAACGTGCGACAAATGCCGACGAAGGTACGGACGCGTCTTGTAACACTAACTCTGATGTTCATTGTATACCTATATGTGATGAGATGTGTTTTTGAACTGAGATTCTGTTTTCAAAAGTTATTGACTGTGCACATACAGCTTTATACGGGTTATAGTCATGATAACGCTGTTAAGTTTTCTTAGCGCTGAGGACACGACCGTACATCGTGGCACTGGTGAATAGTGCAGACTATAATAACATTCATATGCAGGTGTATATGGTGTGTTATTACTTGGTATATGTGAATTTTACTGTGGTATCATGAATATCTGTCATACATAATTGTACTTGAACATGAGGTTAACCGTTACACGGGGTTCAATGTACTTTGAACCTCGGCTCTTACCATAGCTTCGGGTTCGGAGTGAACGGGAGCGGAGACAAGGGTAAGCGAGGCTTAGGACGGACTTTGGTCGGGCCCCCTTTTGAAACGTATTTTGAATTTAGAACCATTTGAACTATTTTACCGCTGTTAGTAGCAAAACATACGGTTGATATTATCGATACATATCTTTTGAAATACTATTTTTACTTGGTGCTCTACTCGATCATGATACCGTTTAAAAAAAAAAAAAAAAAATCGCTTCCGAAATTGGGATGTGACATTTTTGGTATCGGAAGCGAGACATCCCGGCACGAATTTAACTATGCTACTCTAAACGATGCCGTGTCTAGAAAGAAGTATTGTGGTTGGCAATCGATCCCGTGAACTCGGCGAGCCTTCCATAATTACGGCGCTGGCCGGATTGTTTGAATAACGGAGTTAAGTTCGGGGTTTTCAACCAAAAGCATTTTATCTGGTATGAACCCGACTCGCTTATAACAAACCATTGGTGCCGAAGGCAAGGCTAGTCTATGTGGATCGCCAATCGGTCACCCTAGCACGGTGAGGCTCCCATGATAGACACTTACCTGGCCAATCGGTTGATTAGCTAAGTTAGGCTCTAAGCCATTATCTCAAAGAAAATTTTGAAAACAAGTACTGATAAATCCTGATATTGTTGTAGTGATGGACAACGAACCCTACATAAATTACTACGGGATGCGGAGGCGTAGCGCATGGGACCATGCTCCCGGAAACCTTAGAGTCAAACGAATCCCGAACCAAGTAATTCACCTCGATGTTTATACCCGAGCCAAATTTTCCGGAACATCATCTAGACCCCGATTATATGCCTAACTATCCCGATGATGAACCCGAAACCGGAATACCACCCAACAGTACTTACCTTTTGATCCCTTACCTATGAATGAACCCTATTATCCCGCCCGATCCTATCTTTGTCCCAAAGACACGAAGAGCCGTACCACCCAAAGACACGAATACCCGACAATCTATATGACCCCATATACGCGAACCCATAAATATAGTATATCCTCCTGCACTGCAAATCCCGACGATCCACACCACTCCTCGGTAGGAGACAACTTTGATTTCCACGATATCCAAACTCTTCAAAACAATTCGATGCCAACTCCGATGACTTAGACTATGTCCTAAATGACAACACCATTTTGACCCAAGCATTAGGATTAGACTACGCTCATGCTTTGAGCAAATTGCGATACCGAACAAGAAAAATACCTGATTTACCTAAGACGAGTGAAAGACTACTACCGGATGAATTCCTCTTTTTATAACCCTCAGACCCCCGGAGATTGGCTTAGATCCACTCTCCACCATTTTCCCCACACTCGTTTTTGGATAGTTAAAACCAATGAGATGTTAGACGAGGGCAACCTCGAGGATGTATGCTCATGTCTCTTTTACCTCAAATGCCTCGTATACTGGAACATGTAGTTTAACGAGGGCAATCCCGTACGGTCCAAGAATGCCGTGGAAGGAGTAGTAGTAGTAGTAGTACTAAATGTAATGTGTGTGATCACTCCTCTAAATACCTGGAGGAGATATGAAATACTTGTTAGATAAAAGGGTTATGATGTATGACTTGTTGTTGAATTATGAGACTTATGTAAAATATTTGTGATCAATATATATATGTTGTGTACATGTGTGTGCAATGTTTGAATCTGTGTTTTCTGATGTTTTCATCTACTAACCTCCGAAATTAGAATATGGCAACTTTAAGAGGTGCCGGTGCTCCCAGAGGCCGAGGCCGAGGCCGAGGCAGAGGGAGAGGTAGAATTAGAGAGCCTCGAATAGTACCGATACACGAGCTCGATCAGCATGAACCACCACCACCACCACCTCCGAATGAATTACAAGAAATGAGGAGAATCATGCAAGAGCAACGAGTACTCATTGATACTCTCCTCGCTAACCAACAAGGGGGAGGGAACAACAGACAGAATGAGGAACAGCAGGATGAGGAAGAACAACAGAGTAACGAGAAAGAAGGCGATGACACCGAGCAAGAAGACGAACAAAGTAATGCGTCCGAGAGGTCTGACCGATCTCAGTCACCTCCCCAATGGGGGAGAGCGATGGTAAGACTGCCTCAACCTGTTAGAGAGGTTAGGGACACTCAGTATTGGGTGACCCAATTCTGTAAACACAAACCACCATCTTTTCGAGGTAGGTTCGATTCCGCCGAAGATTGGCTGATGCGTCTGGACAAGATCTTCGAGGTCTTGGAATGTCTAGGAGACCGAAAAGCTCAACTAGAAATCTACAAGCTAGAGGGAGATGCCGACCGATGGTGGAGGAATACCGCAATGACCTTACGAGCCCGCTACGTCCCCGTTACGTGGGAGAGCTTTCAAGCGAAGTTCAACGAGCAATACTTCCCGCTTCCGTACGGATGACCAAGGAGTCCGAGTTCCTTCACATCCAACAAGGGCAAGAGGAGTCTTTCGATGACTACTTCGCACGTTTCACAAATCTATCCCGATACTCATCGCACCTGAGACGTGATGATAACGAAAGTAGTATGGCGAACATACTAATATATGGCCTGAAATACGACATAAAAGAGGACGATGTCTCACCAGGTTCTCGAGACTTGATCCAAGCGGTAGAGGCTTGCCGACGAATCGAGCGTAATCGAAAGAGATGCGAAGGACCGGACCCTTTAATAGCGGTGGCCCAAATCGTAACGGCTTCAACCGCAACAACTCGTCGCGAGAAGAGGAAGGCACCCCGGGGAAACAACCGAGGATGGAACAACAAGCCGTTTCAGCCGTGGGCGCAGGGAACTTCCCAAGGATGCAAACGCAAACGCTCAAGCGTGTCCCAAATGCAAGAGGTACCATCGGGGGACCAACTGCGAGGGAAAAATCGTATGCTACAAGTGCCGAGGCCGGGCACATTAGCGTGAACCGCCCTCAAAAAGCCTTAGAGGCGAGGCCGCAAAACCCGTGTCGGGTTTTGCCCCGACAAACGAAGAAGCCGAGAAAGTCTCCTGAAATGATCCAAGGTACTATCTCTCTCAATGGGAATCTACTTCAGGCATTGTATGACTCGGGTGCTAGTCACTCGTTTATTTCTTATGACTGTGCAAAATGGTTAGGGATGCATGCCTATAGATTACCTTACGATTTGATAGTAGCTACGCCACTTGCGCAAAATCTTTAACTTCGATGCATGTCTAAATTGCGTTGCGGGAGTAAATGGGCGAAATTCCAACATAGACCTTATCCGACTACCGCTTCATGGCATCGACGTCATTCTCGGTCTTGACCGGCTAACCGCAAAACAACGCGATCCTCGATTGTGGTAATAAACGAGATCTTTGTTCTCACCTTCGCATGGTAAGAACAAGGTTGATGCCATCGAACCTTCTCTCTCACAAGGAAGCCGAAAGATGCATGAAGCGGGGATGCCAAGCTTATATGGTGTTCTTCTCGGTCAAGGCAGATGCGGAACCCTCACTCGAAGACATTCCGTTGTGAAAGAATTTCCCGACGTATTTCCCGACGATCTTGCGAGTTACCCCCGAAAGAGAGGTTGAGTTCGCCATTGACGTCGATGCCGGCACCGGATCAATATCAAAAGCACCATATCGTATGGCACCGAACGAGATGCAAGAACTGAAAAAGTAGCTTGAAGAGCTACTAGGGAAGGGGTTCATCCGACCCAGCGTGTCACCATGGGGAGCCCCAGTGTTGTTCGTAAAGAAGAAAGACGGAAGCTTGCGACTTTGTATCGACTACCGTGAGTTGAACAAAGTAACTGTCAAAAACAAATATCCACTTCCTCGGATCGATGACCTACTCAATCAACTATCTGGTTCTTGTGTATTCTCAAAAATCGATTTACGCTCAGGCTACCACCAGTTGCGAGTAAAAGCCGGTGATGTTCCTAAAACAGCCTTTAGAACCAGTACGGGCATTACGAATTCCTTGTGATGCCCTTCGGATTGACAAATGCACCCGCTTGTATTCATGGATTACATGAATCGAATCTTTCGTCAACACCTTGATAAATTTGTAGTCGTATTCATCGACGATATCCTAATCTATTCTAAAAGCAAAGAGGAGCACAAGGAACATCTGCGACTCGTATTAGGCATACTACGTGATAAACGACTTTTCGCGAAGCTGAGTAAGTGCGAATTTTGGCTACCGTGAAATTTCGGGCCATGTCATATCACGCGACGGCGTTGTGTTGATCCCAAAGAAGGTGGAAGCGGTTACGGACCGGAAGAGGCCGGAATCGATGGCGAGATACGTAGCTTTCTAGGCCTAGCGGGATACTACCGCAGATTCATACAAAATTTCTCACGTCTTGCCTTACCATTGACGAAACTTACGAGGAAGAACCAACCATTCGTTTGGGACGAGGATTGTGAAACGAGTTTTCAAAGACTGAGGGAAAGGCTAACTACTGCACCAGTGTTGATCATCCCAGAACCAAGCGAGACTTACATAGTCTATAGTGACGCCAGTGGGCATGGGTTGGGATGTGTCCTAATGCAACAGGGCAGAGTAGTGGCTTATGCCTCTCGTCAGTTGAAGACTCACGAAGCAAACTATCCCACGCATGATTTAGAGTTAGCAGCTATCGTATTTGCGTTGAAGATATGGAGGCACTATCTTTACGGTGCAACCGTAGAATTGTACTGCGACCACAAGAGCCTGAAGTATCTGTACGATCAGAGGGAACTTAACATGAGGCAGCGTCGCTGGATGGAACTGCTGAAAGATTACGATTTGGAGATCAAGTATCATCCAGGTAAAGCGAACGTCGTTGCAGATGCCCTCAGTAGAAAGACGGTGCACACAGCGTACATGATGATCCAAGAACGGAGGCTACTTGAAGATTTCCGAGACTGAACTGTCAAATCAGATTTGCATGAACTATAATGCGCCCGATGACGCCTATCTTGCAAACCTTCTTGTTAGTCAAGGAGAGTACGATTTGAGAGATAAAGTTGAGGAAGCTCAGAAACACGACGAATGGGCGATTGCAGCACGAGAAACGCTCTCCCAGGGCGAGACTCAAGACCTTGACCTATCACCTAGTGGTTTGGTTAGGTACAAGAAGCGGATCTACGTACCGAGAAGATGAAGGTTTGCGACGAGAAAATACTAGATGAGGCCCATAAGAGTAGATACACTCTACATCCCGGAATGGTCAAGATGTACCGAACTTAAAATCAGAGTTTTGGTGGCCCCGGTTGAAGAAGGATGTAACCGAGTATGTGGCCAGATGCTTAACTTGTCAAATGGTTAAGACTGAACATCAACGACCCCCTGGTCTTCTTCAAGGACTAGAAATTCCGGAATGGAAATGGGAGAACATTACCATGGATCTAGTAGTAGGGTTACCTAAGATTAGGAATCACGACGTGATCTGGGTAATTGTTGACCGATTGACTAAGTCGGCACATTTTCTTCCCATCGGTATTAACCACTCGCGAACGATTAGCGAGATTTACATCAAAGAGATCGTGAGACTTCATGGCGTACCTAAGAGCATTGTCTCGACCGGGACCCGCGATTCACATCCCGATTCCGGGAGGCCTTGCACAAAGAGATGGGGACAAAGCTAAGACCTAGTACGGCTTATCACCCTCGACCGATGACCAATGCGAAAGGACAATACAAACGCTAGAAGATATGCTTAGAGCGTGTGTATTGGACTTCAAGGGACATTGGGACCAACATTTGCCCCTAGCCGAGTTCGCTTACAACAACAACGCTACCATTCGAGCATACGAGATGGCTTCGTTTGAAGCATTGTACGGGCGAAAGTGTCGATCGCCTATATCTTTGGACGGAATTGTCGAGCGAGAATTCATTGGGACAAATATAGTTGATAGGACCTCCAAACAAATCGCTCGATCAAGCGAGACTCTTAACAAATAGCAGAGTAGACGAAGAGCTACGCCGATAAAAGGAGGAGGTCGTTAGAATTCGAAGTCGGAGACCATGTGTTTACGAAAGTATCCCCAAGAACGGTGTCGGTAGAACCCTTAAAAGGCTAAAACTAAGTCCTCGTTACATAGGGCCATTCGAAATCTTGGCAAAACGTGGTCCGGTCGCATACCGCTTAGCCTTACCCCGAACTTGAGTAAACTCCACGACGTTTTCCATGTTTCTCAATTGAAGAAATACCAACCGATCATGATCATATCATCCAAGTATGAGAATGTCGTGTTACGGCATGATAACACTTTCGAGGTCGAGCCGGAGCAAATTCTCGAATGCCAAGAGAAGTGGCTTCGACGTAGAAATATTCCAATCGTGAAGGTGGCCTGGAGAGGTTTATCTCTGGAAGGGGCAACATGGGAAACGGAAGAGGAGATAAAAGAGAAATATCCAGAGTTTATGGCACGATACTTAGCTAGTATAGAATAAATTTTGAGGACGAAATTTTATTTAACGGGAGAAATGTAATACCCAAAATTTCTTGTTGGTCTTAAATACAATATTTTGATAAATAGAGTCTATTTAATAGGTGAATATGTGGTCTCAAATTTTGAGACATGTTTATTTTATTCTTTAGGCAATTTTTCCCCTAGAATTAGAATAGCCAATAAGTAAGAAATTATATTAGTCATCATAAAAGACCATAAAAAATTACCAAGACACTTGAAATAATTAAGGGCAATTTTTAATAATTAATGAGCAATTAAAACTACCCTAATGAAATATTTAGATAATTATTCAGCTATTTATATTAAAATAGCCATGGATTAAGGGTGTATTAGCCAAATTAAATATCAAGAGCTAATAAAGGATTGAGATTAGCACTAAATGGATTGTTAACAATCATAAACCACTTCATGGACCAATCATACAACAACAAGAGATGATTAAGCATGTAATTAAGTTGTTAATCAAAATATTAACTATGATCTAAAGGTCAAGAATTAATTCCATAAAGCTTATCTAAGGGTCCTAATTAATTCTTGCAAAGCCTAATCCATGTGACCAAGCAATCAACCAACCAAAAAGCCCCCACATGCATCTAATTAATGCAAGAAAACTCAAAAGATGGAGCAAAGGGGGGGCACGGTTTGGGCAAGGGAAGAGAGAGGAAGAGTGTTGTGAAAAATCAAGTTGTCCACTTGCATATAGAGGAAAAGGTGGTGAGAGGAAAAATCAAGGGAAATGTCAAGCCATTAGCCAATGGGGTAATTACACATAGGATAATTAGGATAATCAAGAGGATTAATTCAAAAGTTAATCAAGGGGAAATCTATACACAATAAATTGTATCTTGAAATCTACTAATCATAAATCAAAGATACAAAGTGATTATGAACAAGCAAAATTCAAGCTTCAAGATGATGGTAACCAAAGCTATTTTCTCCACTTTTAAGAATTTGCCAATTGAGAAAAATAGTGAGATTGGTCTCTAATTAAAGCTAAAAATCCCAAGAGTTCAAAACCAAAAGAAAATTTGAATCCAACTTCATTAAGACACTCAAATGAATTTTTATCTAGTGGTTATCAACTCAAAAATTGAAGAGGCAACTTGAATGAGCACATGGGGTAAGGTACTATTGGATAGAATGGAAGAGGACAAGGAGAGAGAGTGGGGGATCAGATCTGAGAACATGAAGGGCTAGGATTGGTGCTCTAATTTAACCTAAATCCAAGGGTTAGGAATGAAGGAGAAGGAGTTCCATTTAATTACCAAAGAGCCATAGAGTTTTCCTATAAATAGGGGCCCTTGGCCCTCATATTCTTCACACCAAAATCAGAGCAAGGCAATCTGATTCTAAGAGTAAGAGAGTGAGTGAGAGCCTTGGAGAAAGGAGGAGCAAGTTCTTGGTAAGTTTTCTAGTTCTAGCTTTAAGTTCTTTAAGTTTTAGTTCTTAGATTCTTAGAAGTAGCTTAAATATGCTAGGATGATTTTATATAGATGTTTTTATAGTTAAAATTGCCTTTATCTCGAAAAATTGATGAAGTAGAGGTTATGGCAAAATTTCTGGAGAAATCATGAAAGTAACGAAGTTACGCGAAATTTCATCGGTTTCGGAAATTCTGAAGTCAGCCATGAAAACGCCAGGATTTCATATTGAAATCATGATCACAAAATTCTGAGAAAATTCAGGGTTAAAATAGACTTATATGGATTTTTAAATATGTCTAGAACATGTCAAAATGATTTTTGTACAGAGAGTTAAAATTCCTCAAAGTTAGGCTACGAAATTCTGGAAAAATTCTGGGCAGAGGTTCAAAACTTAAAACCTGGGAGTGATTCGTGAAATCTGGGCAAAGGTGACTATTTTTACTTGAAAATAGACATCTTAAGGATTCCAAGGAATTTTACGGATCCTCGTTTCGATTTTTGTAGAATTAATTATGATTTTTCAAAGTTAGACAAAATGCTGCCCAGATTTATACCAGCGTTGTTGTACGAATTTTGAGGGAATAAAGTGAAAAATAAAAGTTGTAAGGGCAAAATGGTCATTAGGGGCCAAAATATCTCTTAGGATATTACTTACAAATTAATAAATACGGTATTACCATTATAGGATCAACGCGATCACAGTTCGGACGTCAAACGTGCCGACAAATGCCGACGAAGGTACGGACGCGTCTTTGTAACACTAACTCTGATGTTCATTGTATACCTATATGTGATGAGATGTGTTTTTGAACTGAGATTCTGTTTTCAAAAGTTATTGACTGTGCACATACAGCTTTATACGGGTTATAGTCATGATAACGCCGTTAAGTTTTCCTAGCGCGAGGACACGGCCGTACATCGTGGCACCGGTGAATAGTGCGGTCGTAATAACATTCATATGCAGGTGTATATGGTGTGTTATTACTTGGTATATATGAATTTTACTGTGGTATCATGAATATCTGTCATACATAATTGTACTTGAACATGAGGTTAACCGTTACACTGGGTTCAATGTACTTTGAACCTCGGCTCTTACCATAGCTTCGGGTTCGGAGTGAACAGAGCGGAGACAAGGGTAAGCGACGAGCTTAGGACGGACTGGTCGGGCC
The DNA here is from genome assembly GCA_019022655.1 of Acacia acuminata. Lineage (NCBI taxonomy): Eukaryota > Viridiplantae > Streptophyta > Magnoliopsida > Fabales > Fabaceae > Acacia > Acacia acuminata. Next base: position 231,643 of record JAFJYI010000056.1, on the reverse strand, counting down.
CCCTTTTGAAACGTATTTTGAATTTAGAACCATTTGAACTATTTTACCGCTGTTAGTAGCAAAACATACAGTTGATATTATCAGATACATATCTTTTGAAATACTATTTTTACTTCTGGTGCTCTACTCTGATCATGATACCGTTTAAAAAAAAAAAAAAAATCGCTTCCGAAATTGGGATGTGACAACTTACTTCAAGAATTTTCTCACCATCAAGAGTTCAAGGTAATTTGGAAAATATCAAGTTCATACAGCCAATTTTAGTAGAAGAAATTGGTAGTCCTCCTATTTACATGACCATCCAAATATGATCTCTTAAAGCAATTATTATCGGTTCCCATTAGATGTCCACATCAAACACCCTCAAGTATCAACATTAGAAAGGTTTCAGGCATGAAGTATGTCTAACATTAACATAATTTAAGAGAAGCATAATTTGAGCTCTTTATATAAACTTAAGTTACAATTAATGTTGTTCATTACTCAAGGAAAAAACTTGGCATATCACTTGTGACATCTTCCTTCCCCAATTTAAAGAATTCATGGCTAATAGATAAGCATACTAGATAAGGGTTAACAAGAGGGAAAATAAAGTGATAAATATTATTACTTATTAAGAAAAAGTTCCAGACCAGAAATGACAGCTTAGCGCATAACATTTCTCAGAACTCCATCACTTCATCATACAGCATTGCCATCATACCAAACAAAATACTAGAGAAAACTCTAAATTAAGTATTTGAGCCTCTGAATCTTCCAAGAAGAGAAAGAAAAACCATATGAGACAGGACCTAAAGATTTCATTGCATATAGCCATACTAACATGTTAAGACAAAAAGTGAATACACTATACAAACCATCTTATCCAAGCCACATTTATACAACAATTTCTTCCATCCCCAGAGGTAACAAATGCATACATAGCTGCCAAGAGGCGACCATTGAAGCTTATGTTTTTAGTAGATTAAATAAATTGCTCCAGAATACCATTACTTTATTACTTGTCAATATATATATATATATATATATCTACATGAAACTGACAGGGAAAAAGAGATGAAAAATAAAATCTAAAATCCATTACTATAATACGTAGTACTTTAGTTCATATAAAAGCCGCAAAAAAGCTAAAGAAGAAGATCATTTTACTTCCACTGAAAAAATTGAACTCGAACGAGACTTTCTTTTCAAACGAATAATATGGAAAGCAAATATCAGAGGCTGCTAATAATTAGAAAGCCTGACAATGAATAATATGGAATGCAAATCTTATCGCAGTAATAACCATTACGAAACTTAAATGCATAAGCCAACTAGTGATTTTGGCCATGATTGGGTTGCTGCAAAAGCCAATTTATCACAAATTTTTACTAACTCAGATTTTCCCCTTCTCCCTCATGTGTTCAAGCTTACCGAACCTGAAGAAGAAGAATCAGAGTTGCAATAGCGGCTTCTCTCTCTATTGCACTTGAAGAAGAAGGTCCAATCGCATGAAAACCAACCTACGAGCATAGAGGCGGAGGGTAGAGACGGATGAGGATGGAGGCGCAGAGGCGGAGACCGACGAGCAAGGATGCGCAGAGGCGGAGACCCAAGAGCACTGAGGCGCAGAGGCAGAGACCCACGAGCACAGACATGTAGAGGCGGAGATCAAGACTGAGAAGGCCAGAGATCGGAGAAGGGAGCAACGGAGAAGGAGATTTCCAATTTAAAGATGAGAGAGGAGCTCGAATATGCCAAGATCGATATTCAAATTCGTTGAATTTCGGACTTCCACACAGGGGCATCAATGTAATTTCATTTTGTAACTTAATACCTATAACGACCCTAAGGGCTTTTTTAGATTTTTTTAGTAACATGGGCCTTCATATGAAGTTTCCCTTTCATATTTACCTTCTCTCCTTTACACTTTGTATCTCTCTATAAGAATTTTGTCTCTCTTATTTCTCATAAATTCGTGATTTTTGGCAAAATCAAATGGTATGAAAGACTTTGATTTGAGGAATAAGTTTGACAAAGAACGCCTTTTAATTTGATAAAAATTTGGTAGCATCTTTTGCTCTTGAATGTTCTCTTTCTAAAAACTTCTCTTAAACCTCCATGATTGAATCATTGAATGGACTTTGACACCCCAAAAAAAAAAAATCATCGAATGGAGAGCTTCTCTCTTCGCTTGGCCAGGTTTTGTACGGAATGATGGAGGAAAAATGGGGAAAAGATGAGCTTAATCCAAAAAAGGTAATTATACAACCCTCTTAATAAAGTTAGGCTTGTACAAATCATCTTTTACCAAAATAGGCACTTGCGATAGTGAACCTGACTCTTCAAGGTTCAATCTTGGCCATCCAATTTGCACTCATCCTTACCCTTGGGATTAATTTTATTCATTCACTCTTGCCCTTGCATGTGAGGCTATTTGCTAACCTTTCCATTTATCCTCTTTAAACAGGTTACTTTTTTCTAAGCTTAATTACTTTTCTTTAATCATAGTTACTAATTATAATTATTTTTAACAAATTATGGTTATTTCTCTCCAACCATGGTTAGTTCAGTCAATTAGTTACCGTTACCTTTGATTAAATTAAAATTAATATTCTTACCAAGGTTAATCTTATTTTACCATGGTAAATTTTCTAATTACTATAATTCATTCCTTAACCATAAAACTTTTAGCATTTAATTGGGCCTACCATTAATTGGACTTGAGGCAGCGACTTACTCAAAACCCGCCACAAGGGTCATGATTCATATCTAAACCTAAAGCCTAACCATACTCAGATTCCATTATCATCTATCATTTTTCCTAGTTTTGTTTTGTAATTCTTTTTGGGCCAACCTCCTAATAAGTTATGGGTAATATTAAAGAAAATTCACATGACGGTTCAAATTTAAAATAAATAAATAAATAAATAAAAACCTAAAAAATCTCATAATTTGTCAATGATGTTATTTTCATTTGCTATTGAAAAGTTATAAGACGTTTTAGGAATTGTTTTTGTTTGTTTGGACATTGGTGTCATTTTCCTTAAAAAAAGTCATTTGATAAATTTTGTTATTAAGATCAAGACATTACAATAAGTGGGTTGAATCTCTTTTTTTTTCTTATTATAATTTTCTTTATTTGAGGGGCATGTAGTAATAGTTTGATATTTAAAGTGAGATTGAACTTATAATCTCTTACTGTACTTTAAAAAAAAAAAAGCAAATTAATAATATCTAATACATACAACAAAAATAAAGAGCGTTAAGGTTAAGGGTTTTTTATTCCAATAAAACATATTGAAAATTTCTTATAAATAAGAAAAAATGAGTGCAAATTAATATAAAATTTACTATATTATTAATAATAAAATTCTAAGTTAATAAAGTTGTTGTTTTAATTTAATGATTTTTTTTTATTGTTTAAGAAAAATACATAAAATGTAAAATTTATAATAATTAATTTTTAGTTATTCAAAGGTTATGAAAAATGTGTTTATTCTTGATGATGTTAATTAGAACAAAACAAGGGAAAATATGTCTCATCTTGAAAACAACAAATACAGCTGAGTTTTTGGCACACAAAAAGAAAGCAGAGTTTTCATACATTTATTTGGTGTGTTTTTTCAAACTTCCATAAAAATTCTTTACAAACAAACATTGCATGAATGATGATAATCCCATGGTCTGAATGATATTGCTTTCGAGTGTATAATAATCAAGCTGGTCAATTGTGGCATGCCACACACTCTATTAAATTAAATTAAAAGATAAATATTTAAAAATTGACATATAAAAAAGGAAAAAAGGAAAACAAAAAAAAGAACAGTTTTAAGTCGACATTTGTTCAAATTATAAAAAGGAATAGACTGAAAGTTAATGGATTGACGACCCATATGCTACGTTAAATATTTTTTGGAGGATTGACAGTACTGGAGAATTATCAATTAAAAATAAAATTGTTGATATACCAAATACTTGGTAAATTATTTGAGACTCGAGTATCCTTATTAACATGCCTTACTTCGATTTTTTATTACCTTGTTTTGTTTTATTTTAGCCTTTTTTGTCAAAATACATTATTCTCAACTAGACCAAGAAGCAACGAACAAATTGGAGACGTTATCTTCAACATCGCAATACATTATCAAACATTCTTGCTAAAAGTATGGGAATGAGCCTTACATGCTTTGTATTATTCAAAATCCTAAATAATAATTTAACGATAAGTAGAAGCAACAACATACAAAATACTTGTAAGGCCATAAATACAAACACACAATTGAATTTTTCCCCCTTAACACCAACAAGATTGAAGTTTATACCACATGCAATCTAGAAACCGAAAATAAGTATACCTCCAGGACCTACTGTAGAGCACAGGACCAACAATTGCCCAAAATCCTAAAATAAATTCCAATGACATGCTCACATAAACCCAATTGATCCCATTTCCCTTGCCTTGTTTGTCATCATGATCATGGTTTGGAACATTGCACTTATCTTTGCAATTCTTCAGTAGTGGAGGACCAAAGAGATCATTGCCCACAAAACTTGATGCATCCAAGCTTTGCAATTGAGTGCCTGTTGGAATTTTCCCCCTCAAATTATTGTAAGACAAGTTCAGCTCGCTCAAGAAATTCAAATTGGACATGCTTAATGGGATTTCACCACAAAGCTGATTCTTTGACAAGTCCATTGTCTGCAGCGATTCCATGTTTCCAATATTTTGAGGAATTTTACCACTCAAACGATTGTTTGACAAGTTCAAAAAATTCAGCCCCTTGGGGGATGCGATTTCACTTGGTATCTCACCAGATAATTTATTGTTAGAAAGGTCTATGCTTGTGACGAGTCCCAAAAAAGTATATACATCGTTTCTTCCTTTCAACTCTAAAAGCACATTAGTTATAGTTCTATAAGTTATAAATCTAGAACTTCTGTTTCCTTCACTATTGATGTATGATTCTAGATTGGTATTCTTTACTAGCATAATACTCAAGTGATTGATGCATTTTGGAATTTGTCCCGTCAAGTTGTTCTGTGCAAGATCCAAGACATGAAGAGAGTGCAAAGAACATATTTGATTGGAAATCTCACCATTGAATTTGTTTGAGTTGAGGAGAAAAAACTTCAAATTTAAGAGAATGTCTCCAACCCATGATGGAATGATTCCAGAAAATTCATTCTCTCTAAGATCCAACAATACCAATTTGGTATTATTCTTGAAACAAACCGAAAAAATTCCCGACAATGTGTTGTTACGAAGATGCAACGAGTTCAGCCAAGATAAGGATCCCATGGATGGGGGCAAGTTCCCCTTGAAATGGTTATTATCAAACTTGATAATCATTAAATTATTTGACCACATTTTCCAACAATCAGGTATTTCACCTGATAAATTATTTGATGCCAAATTGAGATATTCTAATGTCATTGGCTCTTCCTTTTTTTGACATAAGAAGGAGGCTATGGATCCAGAAAACCAATTACTTGAGAGGTCTAAGTCTACCACATAAGGTGATGTGTGGCAAAGGACCACTTAAGTGATTTGAGCTTAGATCAATGCTTGAGACATTGATGGGATTCTTCAATCTATAAGAAAGCTCTCCATGGATATCATTGTTAGAGAAATCCAAAAAAGAAGCATGGGGGAATGCATCCCAAACCCATGTGGGGATAGAATCAGAGATGTTGTTGTGAGGTATGGACAACTCCCTAAGATGTTTCAATGACCGAATCCATGATGGAAATTTGGGGCCTAAATGCCACGATCCTATGGTCAAGGATGCCAAATTTTGAAAAGGAGGCTTCCAATTGGGACCCACTTTTAAGCTGAGTTTGTTTCCCCCTGTGTAAATTGAATTCAATCTAGTTAAATTGGCAAGGTGATATTCATTTACAATTCCATGGAAAAGATTGTCATTAATAGAAAGTTCTTTTAATTCAGAAAGTGATTGGATAACATCAAAAGGATTCCCCTCAAATTGATTTGCAGAAAGAGAAAGATAATTCAAATAGGTGAGATTTCCTAAAGATCTAGGAATTGCACCTTGTAAAGAATTGTCATAAAGATAAAGACCACGGAGATTTTTGAAAATCCCAATTTGCGGTGTCAGATGACCATAAAGTTTTGAACTAGTTATGGACAAAGTCTCTAGTGTGTTTGAAGCACATCTCGATAATATGTCCAACATCTCAAAAACTTTTTGGTTACAGTTTTCGTTAGAAAAGGAAACACTTCTTAAGTTACACAGATTGCTTAATGAGCTTGGAAATGGTCCTTCCAACTCATTGTTTAATAAATCAAGAGTAACCATAGAAGTCAAGTTTCCAATGGCATATGAAATTGTTCCATGCAAATTGTTTCCAACGAGATTAAGAGACTTGAGATGGTTCAAACTATATAACCAATGAGGGATAGAACAATTAAACAAATTATTAGACAAATCAAGATCTTCAATGAGAGTGAGGTTTATGAATACCATTTGGGATGGAACCTTGAAAAACATTATCTCCTAATTTAAGAGAAACCAAATTCTTTAGTTGGAAAATCCACTTTGGAATGGAAGGAGATCCAAAATCAAAAGAAGAGGAAAGATCAAGGATTGTTAGAGATGAAAAGTTTATGGAAGGGGCTGGATGAAAATTGTGATGAAGAGCACATTGTATTAAGTGCAACTCTATCAATGAGGGAAGAGCTTGCAAAATAGGGAGCCAATCAAGTTTATTGGACATATTAACATAACTCAAATGAAGATATTGGAGTGAAGAAAGAGATGATATCCATTGAAGATTTTCTAAATACAGTGTTATCCCATCCATGCCATATTCACTATAGAGACAAAGATAGAGTAGATTTGATAGATTCCCAATTTGATGAGGAATGTTTCCAATAAAATCATTGCCTCTGAGGTCAAGATGGAGCAAACCAGAGAGATTTCCTATTTGGTTATGAATGCTTCCACTGAATCCCGCATAAGAGAGGTTGAGATATGTCAAGCTCTTCATTGAGTGAAGGAAACTGGGAAGTTGCATTCCTCCAAAATAGTTGCCGCTCAAGTCTAAGAAACTTAGTTCTTTCAAATCAAGCATGGAAAGATGTAATTCACCACCAAACCTTGATCTCTGGTAAGCATCATATTCTGAATACAAATCCTTGGGAGGAATTAAAGTTGAGAGGTGAAGTTGAAGAATTTCACCTGTTACAGGATTGCAAGCAACTGATGTCCAATTGCAACAATTTGGGTTGCCATCAGACCAAGAGGCAAGCCTGTTTAAAGGATCAAGAAGGTGTTGCTTCAAAGTAAGAAGAGCTTTTCCCTCACTAGGAATGCAGAAATGTTGATCAGATGCTTGACATATGTAAAAAGGATTTAGCAGTAAGGTGAGTGAGCAAATGAAAATGAACATAATAGCATTGTCGCACAAACCCATGATAACTTTTTAGTGCGGTACTTGGCTTATATCTCTTGACAAAATTATTAGCATTTATAGTGTCGAAAGTTTAAGCATTTTCACTTTACTTTTTTTCCATAACTCATGTCTTAAGGAATATACTTGTATCATTTGACTTAGAAGCATTTTTCACATGACAATAAATGACTCGCGTGTAATGCGTGCTGGTCAATACACCACAAAAGTAATGTGAAAATTTCACACCTCACTTTGAAAAGTTGTCTTAGGCTTGATTATATTATAAATAATCAGTGCCTTTCTTAGTCTTGATTATCCTTCGATCAGTGGCGGAACTAGAAAAATTTTTTAGCCCGGGCTAAAAAATAAATATATTGAACTACTCTCTTTAGTTCTTATTATAAGGCACCAACAAACAAATATATTTGGTCCTTTTTATAAGGCACTTGCTTGTTTCTAAATAGCATTAAATATTTTTTTGTATACCCATAATTAAAAAGGTAGTGAGTGAGATTAATAATTAATAAAAATTAATTATTACTCTTTTTTTGAGCAAAAACAGAGTAATAATTAATATGATATTAGAGTTTAGTATAATTAATAGGGATAGTATTGAAAATTATTTAAATATAAGGACAAATTTAATGACTTTAACTGTTTTTATTGATTTGTGAGAATTGTTAGTTGGTTCCTTAAAGAAGGACCAGAGGGAGTATTTACTAAATAGTATCAAATAACCTTGAAAATATAAATAAATAATAATTGATAATTATAAATCAAAACAATATGTAAGATGATACTAACTTTTTCGGTATCTCAAACAAGAATTTTACTTTCTTCTCACAACCCAATGAGTAATGAAACAAACATTATCTTTACAGAGAAGATAAAAAATTAGCTGGGGCCAAATTTGTGGCCAAATAAAATATCATATAATAAATACAAATAGATTCTCACAAATTTTATAAGATCGGTAGGGGCCGCCTATGGCCAAAGCCCCAAATGGCCACCAAAGCGTTCGCCACTGCCTTCGGTGATAGTAATTATATATAAATGACTTCACCTAACATTTTTGTTGGATTCAAAGAGTTTCTCTGTATGTACGTGTATTGAACTTTATAAGATTTTCTATAGATAAATTAATTAAATTTTCATGAATAAGTTTACGTAACAAATTTTTATATTTGATCTTTTTTTTGTCATACATTTTAGAAAGTGTTTGAACTAACAACTCCACTCTTAAAAAAGCTTTAAGAGAAATACTCCTTACTTATGCTATAAGACTCTGACTCAATTTGATAATTTTAGATGATTACAAATTCTGGAAAGCAGAAATATAGTTGGCACACTTTTTCCACGTATGATCAACTCATTGATCAACGTTATATTTCCACAAAACGTGTGTGGAGGTTTTTTGGTCCATCCTCTCTTATTTTCCGAACGTCTTTTCAATTTTGCCGATAACTTTTCCACATTAGAAAAATAAAAGTTACCGATTGATTTATTTTATTTTTATTTTTTTCTCTCAGAAATAGCACCCATTCATTAAGACACAAGAAGAATCATGGAATTTTCTTTTCCATCCCTCTCTTTCCAAATGCCTTCAATCAAATTTTCCACAAAAGAAAAGTAAAAGACTCCTCGCCTTAATGTTTACTTCATAAAAAGCAAACTTTTTTCTACCATTTCAAAGTCCTCACTTTTCAATAATAAATCTTGGCCCTCCAATTTGCATTTCCATTCTTACATTTGAGATTAATTTTGTTCTCCCACTCTTAGCCTTGCATGTGATGCTATTTACCAACCTTGCCATTTATCCACTTTAACCATGGTTACTTTTTGCCAAGTATAGTTACTTTTCTATCACCATAGTTGCTTTAGGCAAAAACATAGTTGAAACCCGGCCCATAGGATCATGCTTCATGTCTAATCTAAATAAGCTCCTAAAGTCAGAGCATATTCGGGTGCCACTATCATTTATCAACTTCCCCAATTTAGTTATATAAGTTTTTTGGCGCAAGCACCCAATGAGCTGAGCTGGATCTCAAAACATTATTAAGATCTAGCCATTACAATCAGGGCGCTGGATCTTTCTTTCTTTTTTTTCTTGCTATTAGTTTTCCTTAGAATGTATCAAAAAAGTTTTCCTTAGACTATTTTTAGTCATTTATGTTTATATAGTGAGGTTTCATTTTAGTTTTTTAAGTCTATAAAGTGTATTTTATTTCCTTAAAATTTAACACTAATAATGATACTAACAGAAAATATTGACCAAACAAAGTTAAGTTTGCGACTGTGCAATGTTGACTAAACTGAAAGTGAAGCTTAATCACCAAGAGGGGGTGAATTGGGGATTTTAAAAACTTTACAAATTAGCTCTGTTTTGGGCAACGAAAACAAAGGTAAATAGAGAGTGAAGAAGAAGAGGAAAACACAAGAGTTTATACTTGGTTCGGTCTAACTCCTTGACCTACGTCCAGTCCCCGCACTCTCTGGGTTTTTCACTACCACAATTGATTACACACTCGCACTCAAGAGTAGTTCTCTCACTAGAACTCACTCCCCTTACAAGTTGTAATCAATGAACTCCCAAATCACCAAGTCCCCTTGACTTGTGATTCTTTACAATAAACGATTTGCAAGTAAGAACTCTCTCTAAGAGTAGATAATGATAAACACTGAAGCTTATGTATCAAAAGATACTACACAGTTGAAAACAGAGAGAATAAATGCAAGACTTGAATGATTTTCCTTTTCAACAGTTGTAGTTGTTGTGAAGAATTGAATGCAACTCTATTTATACTAAGAGTGCATTAAATGACCGTTGCAATCTTGATTATAACCATTGCCTTCATTAGACAAGGTTCTTGTTCAATTTAGGTCTTCTTCTTTTTCTAAACTTCATTTAGTCCAGCTGGGCAGAAGTTCAGAGTTGACTCTCTGCGAATTTGTCCGTTGGAATAGCAACTGGGATGTAGAAAACATTCTTTAATGCTCTGTAAACGTGTGCAGATGGATTACCCAAAAGTATGCAACTTTCTGGGTTTTGCATTTAATGTGCTGACATCACTTTTGCTTTTGCTTTAAACCTTCAATAAACATTCTCAAATCTCTCTGAAACTCACTAACAAAGTGGTTAAACATAGCTAGGAATGTATAAGAATAACTATAGGAAGTATTGAAATCAAACATGAAGGTTTTACAAATTCAACAGATTTGAATTTCTGTCATCGCGATGGAAACTCGAGTTTATTCTTCTAAACTCGAGTTTTCAACTGAGCACTTAAGGCAAAACTCGAGTTTCAATATCAAGACTCGAGTTTCCTCCATCCGAGAAGAAATTCGCGATTTGAGCTTTTGGACATAGTTTTGGCTAAAACTCAAAACTCGAGTTTTCAAAACAAAACTGGAGTTTTGGACTTTTAATGAAAACAGTACACTTAAGTCCAAAACATCAAAATTGGAGTTTTCAAAATACTGAAAAAGTTCAAAGCTCTCGGCTTGGCCAAAACTCGAGTTTCCAAATCCAAACTCGAGTTTCCATTTAAGTATGAAAACATTGAGAAATGCGAGCGCTCCAAAACTCGAGTTTCCGGTTGGAAACTTGAGTTTTCAATTCTTAGAAAAATGCATTGCTCTCTCGCTTGGCTCAAAACTCGAGTTTTCATATATTTATGAAAACGTTGAGAAATTGTGCCAAGTCAAAACTAGAGTTTTCTCGAAGACTCGAGTTTTCAAAGACTAAGTGAAAACGTGAAAACTCTCTCGGTAAAAGTCAAAACTCGAGTTTTGAAACCAAAACTCGAGTCTTCTTAACTTAAAGAAAACTCACGAAAGCTCGTAGCAAAGCAAGATTCTGCGCTTGTAGCACGAAACCCGCACTTGTAGCGCGAAACTTAGTTCAAAAAGTTCAAGACTTTCTGTCGACCAAAACTCGAGTTTTGAAATCAAAACTCGAGTTTTGTCTTTAAGTGAAAACTCGAGTCCTCTCTCGTAATTCTCAAAACTCAAGTTTTCATCTGAAAACTCAAGTTTTGCTTTGATCGCTGAAAAGGAGCAATTCTCGCCAAGTCCAAAACTCGAGTTTTGAAACCAAAACTCGAGTTTTGTCTTGACAATAAGTTTTCAACTTACCAAAGACAAAACTACATCTTTTGTTTACAATTGTCGATTATCATCAAAACACATAGACAACTAACATTCTCTCCCTTTTTGATGATGACAACACTTGTAAACCAAACTTCCAAGAATTTGAGAGAGTTTACATGTTGAAATGAAATCTTTCAAAAACACAGTGTTTCATATTTCAAAAATCTGACAGTAGTGGCATTTTACAATTCTTTGTTCATTTGGAAGGGTTTTGGCACATTAGATAAAACACAATATATAGGCAGTTCAGAGGCAAGCAACAGAAGCACTGAACACACAGAAAATGTTATTCATAAACGGCAGGGTTGTACATCAGTTAAAGCAGAAACAGACTACTAACAGCAAAATAAAATACACAATGCTAAGGGAAACACTGCAGAAGCCTCAAAACTCAAATTCTATCTAGTCCACTTTATCTCCCCCTTTGTCATCTTCAAATTGGGGAGGAGCTGAGACCGGGGATTCATGGAGTGGATCAATAAGTGGTGTAGGAGGAGAAGAGTCGTGGTGAAGAACCTCTGTGGAGGGAGTGAGATGGAGAACCTCAGTAGAGGGAGTAATTGGAGACGAGAATGGTAAGACAACTGTGGGAGGAGTGGATGAGGAAGGTGGTGAGGAGAAAATGGGAGTTGTTGGATCAGGTGAGGAGGAAGGAATCAGAGGGCTAGGGAAAGTGAAGGAAGGGGAGGAAGAGGTTTCAGGTTCAAACTTAGGATGTGAGGAACTTGGACCAGAACCAGACCCAAATGCAGCAGAGGAACCGATGCCAAGGTGCTTCATGATCTTCTCAACCTTGTCACCCAAGCTGACATTTGAAACTAGTTGAGTAGACATTTTGGCCTCAAGATCCATAATTTGATCAGAAAGCTCACTGTGAGACTTCTCAGCTTGTTCCTTCAGCCCATCAATTTGGCCCTTTATTGCTTCCTGAGCATCCACACTCTCATGATTACCAACTCTTACCTCAGCAACTAGCTTCCCAATCTGAAACTCAAGTCTTATGATAACTGAGCAATAGGGCGATCCACAATATCCTGGACCCGAGATTCAAAATCAGAAGGCACTGATGGCTGAGCAGGGGCAGATTGAGCCTCTTGAGCTCTTGACTGAGAAGCTCTTGCTTGTGATTGTGTAGGGGCTCGAGATTGCCCTGAGCCTTCTCCCTCAACTGTGATCTTCATGTAATTGAGTTGGCTTTTCCCAAATACAGCTGGCTTCTTGACGCAGTCCGGAGGACCCACATACCACACTTTATGGTAAAATAAAATGACAGAAACCAGAGAAGGGAATGGGATATGAGAGGGTCACCTGGATGAGAACTTGAACTTGATCATCCCTTGAAATATCCAGTGACCAAGATTAAAGGATGTTTGCCTCACAAAGGCAGCAAACAAAGGGTAATCTTTCTGAGTGAAATGCGTAAAATTCCCACCCTTCGGATAAAGTTTCTGGAATATATGTACCAGAGGATTCGGTTCATTGTGGACATATCAGTTGGTTTAAATGAGAGGGTGTGAGATTGATTGGCTGGGAATGGCTTATCTGGGCAAAGAGTAGTGAAAATGTCTTGGTTACTCAAGCGAATGTCAGGGACAGGAGGTGGATTAGCAATTTTCAGGATTTTGTTTATGACTGAGGCAGAGATGGTGAATTTGACCCCTTTGACAGTTGTAACCACTCTTTCCTCAACCAGATTTCCCTCAGAGTTTAGGATATTATCGGAAACCATGTTAAAATAGAAGATTTTAACAAGGTTTATGGTATAGGAGGCCGAGATTGAAATGAAAGACTCATAGTCTTTTAACCGAGGGGAAAAGATCCAAATTAAATCCTCCTTTAATTTAGCCGATTCACGGATACGTAGGGGGCGTAAGGCTTTGTTCACGAAGAATTCCTTAAACCCGTCTGCTTCCTCTTTTGTCATTTGAGTGGTGGCAGTGATAAACCCTTCTGGAGCAGAATCTTGGTTGTAAATTTCAGTAATCGCATCTTCCTCAAACTCTGTGACTTTAGGAATAGGTGCTGGTTCTTCAGGAGCAGGGTCAGGCACTAAAGAAGCTTGCCCCTTTTCAGGAATAGAAGCAGTTTTCGATCTCTTGGCTTTGGGAGGCTTGGGAATTTCTAGTTCCTTCTGCTTTCCTGTTCCTTCAGGTGCTGCATTTGGATCAAATCGCCTCTTCGAGCGAATCTCAGATGGGTCAGTGAAGGAAACCCCCTTTTCGGGGTGTAGTAGCAGAAAACCTCTTCCTGTCCTTTGATGTAGGAGGGCCCTTAGATTCTGAAGACACGGAGGGAGTATCAGTAGATGCTTTCCTTTTATTGCGTCTGATTGAATGATCCACACCGTGGCGAAGACGAATAGAACACGTTTTGAGTCTCACTGGGCGTTCGGAGGAAACAACACGCGGAGAAACAGAATTGGGTTCCTTTTTAGGGCTAACTGTATTGTGGGTAGTCTTAAAAGTATCATGCGAAGCCATATCTAGGGTTTGATCAAAGAAATTTGGTCGAGAATGAGAGAAAACATATGTTTAGAGAAGAAGAAAGGGCGAGAGAAAGAGAGAGACAGAGAGTCGCTAGGGCAAAACTTGAGTTTTGAAGCGAGTTTTGAAAAACTTAAATAGTAACTCATTTAATAGACGCGACTAAAACTCGAGTTTTGAATAGAAAACTCGAGTTTTGATGAATGGTTACTAACCTGGACTTCAAAGGTGTAAGGTGAACCTTTGAACTTCTGCGACAAAACTCGAGTTTCAAAATGAAAACTCGAGTTTTACCATTCTTCAAAACTTGGTTGCTCTTCGTCCGATGGAAACTCAAGTTTCTAACTTACAAACTCGAGTTTTCAATGTCTTCAAAAATCTGAAATTTTTCTCTCTCCCCGATAACCATTTCCAAAACTCGAGTTTTGCTCCCAAAACTCGAGTTTTCACTCCTCGCAGTAGACATCACAATATCAAGCATCCTGCATAAAACACAACTAGATACTCCGATGCTTAAGTTAGTTTCTTTCAATCATCAAAACCATAACTAACATTGTTTAAGTGAGAAATACTTACAACTCATTGGGATTAACCATTCCCAATTCTCTTCTTATGAAATTGAATTGCTCCTTAGCCAATGGTTTGGTGAAGATATCAGCAAGTTCAAGATGAGTTGGGATGAACATGACTTTGACATCTTTCTTCTGAACATGATCCCTTATGAAATGATGCCTCACATCAATATGTTTGGTCTGAGTATGTTGAACTGGATTCTTTGCCAAGCTTATTATGCTTGTGTTGTCACACAATATTGGGATCTCCTTCAAGTTGATTCCCAAATCAGATAGTTGCTGCTTGAGCCATAAAACTTGAACATAGCAACTTGAGGCAGCTACATATTCAGCTTCAGTTGATGATACAGCCACACTGGTTTGCTTCTTGCTGAACCAAGACACAAGTGAATCACCAAGAAACTCACATTGGCCACTTGTGCTCTTTCTATTAGTCTTGTACCCAGCATGATCTGAGTCTGAATATGCCACCAAATGTTCAGGTTGACCTTTGGGGAACCACAATCCAAGTATCTTTGTGTCAGCAAGGTATCTGAAGATCCTTTTCACATTTTCAGCATGAGACTCCTTGGGAGCAGACTGGAACCTTGCACACATTCCTACACTGAATTGGATGTCTGGACGACTTGCAGTCAAATAGAGTAATGATCCAATCATTCCTCGATATCTTGTGATGTTGAAGTCCTTGCCCTCTTCATCAGCATGCAATGAAGTAGTTGAACTCATAGGAGTGTTAGCTCCATTGCATTGATCCATCCCAAACTTCTTCAGATCATTGAGATACTTGGTCTCGAGATATGAAGATTCCATTCTTCTTTTGCTTGATTTGCGACCAAGGAAATAGTTGAGCTCTCCCATCATGGACATCTCAAACTCTCCCTACATATTCTTAGCAAATTCTTCACACAAAGCATCATTAGAAGCACCAAATATAATGTCATCAACATATATTTGCACAATTAAGATTTCACCAAGCTTATTACTCTTTATGAAGAGAGTTGTATATGCTTTTCCTCTAATAAAGCCTTGATCAAGAGGGAATTTTCTTAATCGCTCATACCAAGCTCTAGGAGCTTGCTTAAGTCCATAAAGAGCTTTCTTGAGACGATAAACATGATCTGGATGATGTTCATTTTGAAAACCAGGGGTTGTTCAACATAAACTTCCTCTTGGATAAAACCATTTAGAAAAGCACTTTTCACATCCATTTGATAGAGCTTGAATTGCTTAACACAAGCAAAGGCTAGAAGAACTCTTATGGCTTCCAATCTTGCCACTGGAGCATAAGTTTCTTCATAATCAATTCCTTCTTCTTGATTATAGCCTTTAGCAACCAATCTTGGCTTATTACGGACAATGATTGCTGACTCATCTCGTTTGTTCTTGAATACCCATTTAGTGTCAATGACCGGATGGTCCTTAGGCCTAGGTACCAAATCCCAAACTTGATTTCTATCAAATTGATGTAATTCCTCTTGCATTGCTATCACCCAATCATTGTCCGAAAGGGCTTCATCAATCTTAGAGGGTTCAATATGTGATATAAAGGCAGAAAAAGTTACTTCATTTAAAGTACTATTTCTGGTTTTTACTCCTTGATTTACATCACCTATAACTTGGTCCAAAGGATGATTCCTAATGAACTTCCAAACTCTAAGCTGATATTGATCAGGGTTTTCCAAATTATTTTGAGGATTAGCTTCAAAAACATCTTCAGGGTTTTCAATAGAGGCTGGAGTGGTTTTTGAAAAGAATTGATTTTTGAGAACATTTTCCTCATCATCATCCATAGGTCTATCAGATTTGGATTCACAGAAAACAACATGCATAGACTCTTCAACAATACGAGTACGAGTATTAAAGACTCTATAAGCTTTACTCCTTTTAGAATAACCCAAAAATATACCTTCATCTGCCTTGGGATCAAACTTTTCAAAGTTATCCTTACCATTGTTGTGGATAAAACACTTACATCCAAACACATGCAGATGACCAAGATTTGGTTTTCTTCCTTTGTATAGCTCATAAGGGGTCTTGTTCAATTTCTTTCGGAGATATGCCCGATTCGAGATGTAGCAAGCGGTGCTCATTGCATCAGCCCAAAACACTTGTAAGGTGTTGCTCTCATTCAGCATTGCTCTTGCCATCTCGGTGAGGACTCGATTCTTCCTCTCTACAACACCATTTTGTTGAGGAGTCCTTGGAGTTGAGAAGTTGTGGTCTATCCCCATATTGTCACAAAACTCAGCAAATGCATTGTTTTTGAATTCTCCTCCATGATCAGTTCTGATTCCTGAAATAGAGAAACCTTTCTCGTTCTGGACCTTTTTGGCAAACACAACAAACTGATCAAATGTTTCATCTTTAGAAGATAAGAATATTGTCCATGCAAATCTAGAGAAATCATCAACTATGACCAATGTATAAAGATTGCCACCCAGGCTTTTTACTCTAGCTGGTCCAACTAGATCCATATGAAGCAATTGAAGATGTCTATTAGTTGAAATCTCATTTTTAGATTTGAAAGATGATTTGGTTTGTTTTCCCTTTTGACAAGCATCACAAATCATGTCATTTTTGAAGCGAAGTTTGGGAATGCCAATTATCAAATCCTTTTTCGCATGTCTGTCAAGTTGAATCGTATTGACATGAGCTAATCGCTTGTGTCATAGCCAACTTTCATCCAAATTACTTACAAAACATTTTTCAGAAACCAAACCATTACTAAAGAGGTTAAGTGTATAGCAATTGCCATCTCTAGGGGCTCTAAATAAAGCTTTTGATTTTATGTTTTCTAAAGGGAGAATATCCTTACTCACAATCAAGCACTCCTCAGAATTGAAGATAACTAAGTTACATTTATCAGTGCTTTGACTTACACTGAGGAGATTGTGGCAAAGTCCTTCGACTAGGTAGACATCTTTGATTAGTGGTCCTTCATTGTTGCCAATTTCACCAATTCCAACAATCTTTCCAGATTGATCTCCAACAAAGGTCACCTTGCCACCATCCTTGGGCTTGATTGAGGCAAATTTGGATTGGTCTCCGTCATGTGCCTAGAGCATCCACCGTCAATGTACCATTTGTTAGATTTCGATGCTCTTAGACAGGGACACTGCAAGACACAACAGATCGGGCTTAGGTACCCATCTTTTCTTGGGTCCTTTGGGGTTAGTTTGTGTCTTAGGAATCTTGTAAGATCCCTTTGGCACCCATTGGTAATTCCCTATGGGTTTACTCTTTCTTTCCTTCTTATGAAAGCAGGAAGAAGTAGTATGACCCTTTCTATTGCAGTAATTGCAGTGTGCAAAAGGATTTGAAGAATGGACTGATTTTGTAAAATAGTTCATAAAGGATTTTTCACCAGACTTCTTTCTTCCTTTCTTTTTATCAAAATTAGGTTTGTAACCAATTCCTGATCTGTCATTTATAAATCTTTGTTGTTTCAAAATGACATTGAGCATTTCACTTCCTCTAGTGAATTTCTCAAGTGCTTTTGTAAGATGTCAATTCTTTTTCTTCAGATCGATAGTCTTCACAAACAAGATGATCGAGGAAGAAAGTTTTTCAACTTGCAATTCAAGAGTAATGCTTCTGTTTTTCAACTTGAAATATTTTTCAGCAAGTTTTTCAAATTCAGATTGCACAACCATATACTCTGCAAATAACTCATCATAAGGTGGTTTGCAATCATATACCTCATCAATGTTAGCATGTTGCTCTTCCTCTTCAGCAACTAAGCAAATATTTGCTTTCTCTTCCTCATCCTCATCATCTTCATCAGATGAACTATCACCCCAAATACTAGAGACATATGTCTTCTTTTTGAATCTGTTGAACTTCTTCTTTTCTTTGTCTTTGTTCTTCAGATTGGGGCATTCTGATTTGATGTGGCCAAGCTTCTCACACTCGTAGCAAATGATTGGCTTCTTTGCCTCATAGCCGAGCTACCCTTGTGAAACTTCTTGAAACCTTGGTCCTTCTTGTAGAATTTCTTGAATCTTCGGACCATCATGCCTATCTCCTCATCTTCGTCTTGATCTTCATCATCATCTGATTCCTTAGTTTCTTTGACAGCTTTAAGGGAAATTCCCTTATTCTTGCCATGACCTTCATCAAGTCCCTTCTTGAACTTGAGCTTGGCTTCATATTCAGAAAGGCTCTTGAAAAGGGCTGCCACAGATGCCATAGAATCTCCACGAGCTTCTTCAATGGCGTGACTTTGGCTTCCCATTCCTTGTTGAGGATGTTGAGAATCTTCCTCACTTGGACAGGTTGCTCAAACTCTTTGCCCAATGCAGCAAGCTAATTGATTAGATGAGTGAATCTCAGCTGGAAATCGCCAATGGATTCTCCAGGCTTCATACGAAATAGATCATATTCAGTCATGAGGGTGTTGACTCTATTCTGATTTACTCTAGCAGTTCCTTCATGAGCAATTTCAAGTGCATCCCACATGGCTTTAGCAGAAGTTAAATTGCAAACACGAAAATACTCTTGTTGGCTAAAGCACTTTGCAATAGGAGGACAAAGATTGCTTGTTGAGTGTGACATTTCTTCGTCATTTTCATCATATTCTTCTTCATCTTTTGGAACCTTGAGACCATTTTCCAAAACAGTTGGATTGCGCCTCCTCTTTCGAATACTCTCCAGAGGCCATATTCTGTAGCCATCACAAAGACTTTAAACTTAGCTTTCCAGAAGGAGTAATGCTCTACATTGAATCCTGGTGGTCGGTTGAACGAAGCTCCATCAGGTAGAATACCTTCCATGGTGATCCTTCTCGAGTTGTTAAGCTCTTAAGAGAAGACCAGGCTCTGATACCAAATGAAAGTGAAGCTTAATCACCAAGAGGGGTGTGAATTGGGGATTTTGAAAACTTTACAAATTAGCTCTATTTTGGGCAGCGAAAACAGAGGTAAACAGAGTGAAGAAGAAGAGGGAAAACACAAGAGTTTATACGGTTCGGTAACTCCTTGACCTACGTCCAAATCCCGCTCTCTGGGTTTTTCACTACCACAATTGATTACACACTCTGCACTCAAGAGTAGTTCTCTCACTAGAACTCACTCCTCCTTACAAGTTGTAATCAATGAACTCCCAAATCACCAAGTCCCCTTGACTTGTGATTCTTTACAATAAATGATTTGCAAGTAAGAACTCTCTCTAAGAGTAGATAATGATAAACACCGAAGCTTATGTATCAAAAGATACTACACGAGTTGAAAACGAGAGAATAAATGCAAGACTTGAATGATTTTCGTTTTCAGCTTGTAGTTGTTGTGAAGAATTGAATGCAACCCTATTTATACTAAAAGTGCATTAAATGATCGTTGCAATCTTGATTATAACCGTTGCCTTCATTAGACAAGGTTCTTGTTCAGTTTAGGTCTTCTTCTTTTTCTAAACTTCACTTAATCCAGCTGGGCAGAAGTTCAGAGTTGACTCTCTGCGAATTTGTCCGTTGGAATAGCAACTGCTGGATGTAGAAAACATTCTTTAATGCTTTGTAAACGTGTGCAGATGGATTACCCAAAAGTATGCAACTTTCTGGGTTTTGCATTTAATGTGCTTGACATCACTTTTTCTTTTGCTTTAAACCTTCAATAAACATTCTCAAATCATGTCAAAACTCACTAACAAAGTGGTTAAACATAGCTAGTAATGTATAAGAATAACTATAGGAAGTATTGAAATCAAACATGAAGGTTTTACAAATTCAACATTTGAATTTACGTCATCGCGATGGAAACTCGAGTTTATTCTTCTAAACTCGAGTTTTCAACGAGCGATTAAGGCAAAACTCGAGTTTCAATATCAAGACTCGAGTTTCCTCCATCCAGAGGAAAGTCGCGATTTGAGATTTTGGACATAGTTTTGGCTAAAACTCAAAACTCGAGTTTTGGACTTTTAATGAAAACACTTAAGTCCAAAACATCAAAATTGGAGTTTTCAAAATACGAAAAGGTTCAAAGCTCTCGGCTTGGCCAAAACTCGAGTTTCCAAATCCAAACTCGAGTTTCCATTTAAGTATGAAAACATTGAGAAATCTCGAGCGGACCAAAACTTGAGTTTCCGGTTGGAAACTTGAGTTTTCAATTCTTAGAAAAATGCATTGCTCTCTCGCTTGGCTCAAAACTTGATTTTTAAAATCAAAACTCGAGTTTTCCTATATTTATGAAAACGTTGAGAAATTGTGCCAAGTCAAAACTTGAGTTTTTCTCGAAGACTCGAGTTTTCAAAGACTAAGGCTATGTTCGTGAGTTTGGAGGGGAAGGGAAGGAAGGGGATACAAGGAGAAAGGAAGGGAAGGGAAGGAAGGGAAATGGAGGATATCTCCTCCCCTTGTTTAGGAGTTAAAAAAATACTAAGGGAGGAAGATGGAGGATTAATGAATTACTTTTACCATTTTGTCCTTTTCTTTAAAAATTAATATAATTATGGGAAAATTCCAAATAAATAACTTTTGAATATGCAAAACCCCCACCACCGCCACCACCGTCGCCGACCTCCACCACCGCCGGTCGGCCACCACCACCACTGCCGACCACCACCACCATCGCCGACCACCACCACCGGCCGGCAAACACCACGCCGCCACCACCACCACCACCGTCGTCGGCCTCCACCACCGCGGTTGGCCACTACCACCGCCGTAGGTGGTGGTGGTGGTGGTGGCGGCGGAGTGGCGGTGGTGGTGGTGGCCGGCCGGCCCGGCGGTGGTGGTCAGCGGTGGGCCGGTCCTGGCGGTGGTGGTGGTGGCCGGTGGTGGTGGTGGCCGGCCAGCGGTGGTGGTGGTCGGCGGTGGTGGTGGCCGACCGGCGGTGGTGGAGGCCGGCGACGGTGGTGGCGGTGGTGGTGGTGGTAGTGAACAGGGGTAAAGAAGTAATTAACTTATTGTTCCTCCTAAAACCCCCATATTGGGGGAACTTTATTTTATAAAAGGAGGAGGGTTTTGGAGGATTTTTAAAACTCCCCGATTCCCCCCCTCCTATTTTTAAAACTTCGTAAACAAGGGAAGGGACTACCAAAACCCTCCCTTCCCTTTCCTTTCCCTCCAAAATAGAACTTCGCGAACATAGCCTAAGTGAAAACGTGAAAACTCTCTGTTAAGTCAAAACTCGAGTTTTGAAACCAAAACTCGAGTTTTCTCTTAACTTAAAGAAAACTCACGAAAGCTCGAGCAAAGCAAGATTCTGCGCGCTTGTAGCGCGAAACCCGTTTGTAGCGCGAAACTTAGTTCAAAAAGTTCAAGACTCTGTCGACCAAAACTCGAGTTTTGAAATCAAAACTCGAGTTTTGTCTTTAAGTGAAAACTGAGTGTTCTCTAAATTCTCAAAACTCGAGTTTTGATCTCGAAAACTCAAGTTTTGCTTTGATCAAATGAAAATGAGCAACTCTTCGCAAGTCCAAAACTCGAGTTTTGAAACCAAAACTCGAGTTTTGTCTTGACAATAAGTTTTCAACTTACCAAAGATAAAACTACATCTTTTGTTTACACTTGTCGCTTATCATCAAAACACATAGAGAGCTAACATAAACAAGCTTAACAAGTCCATTATTTTAATCTTAAACTCAACTTTTTAAAAAAGTTAAGATTTTAATTAAAATATTAATAATATGATACTCAGTTTTAAAACTTTTTTTCCTTCTTCGTGCTCTTCGTTGCCCATCGGAAACCCTTTTTTGCTGCCAATCCTCTTCTTCCTCCTCAATTTATCCCTCTATAGTAAGACTAGGGTTGGGACCGAAGGCAGCAAAGTTGGGACCGTTGTAAAATGGCATTGCTTTACACATCTCTGAACCCATGGAAATGCCATTTATCTAATTCTAAGGAATTTTCTGGAAACTTCTTTTTCCTTCATACAAGGACTCAAATTAATGGACAAGTAGAGAGAATTAACGATGGACCATGACGAGGAAATGCCATTTATCTATTTGTCTTTATCGTTTTTCTCCAAATTAACTTGTTTGACTTATAAACTGATATATAGTCTAATGATACATAATATATAGTATAATTAAATAATTTATTTAATTTCATTAGTCTCTTTAAAAATAGTGAGTTGGGTCGCCTTATATTAAAAACAAAAAGAAGTATAATTTAATGATTAGATCTTATCCATTGATAAAACTTCGAAAATCTGTTGAACAAAACATCCAAACGGTCATGAAGTAATCATCAAATTAAATTAGAACCTAAGAGTACCTTATCAACAAAGCTTTGAAGTTTTAACATCTCATTAAAAAAATTCTTTAGTCCTTTTAATCTTAACAAATAACATGCTGTGAGTCAAGAAGAATATTTGAAACCGAAGAATGTGAATATTAGCTCTTGAGTTGAAACTACTCCGATTGAAACATTGGAAAACTTTTTATCGTTATACCATATCCTTTTATGATGTATTGTTTTATATACTCAATCAAAGTGTGTTTATTTACTTTCTTAAAAAATTTAATTCAGTTACACTTAAAATTCAATTTTAATAACATTTTTATAATATATGGAGTCAATTATTCTTTTTTATGTATCAAAGTATTCTTATCCCACGTTTTTAAAATTCTTTCACGTCCTTTTCATTTTCATAAATAAAAAACTATGATACAAATTTTAATATTTGAATCTACGTAATGTTAATGCTCGGGTGCAATGCAAGGCGAGATATTTCTAGAACAAAATGTGGGTCATCAATATATTTTTTTTGCATCGAAATTATATGATAACTTTTTCAATCTTCCACTCTCCTATTTTGATTAGGGTAGTTTTTTACCGGACACTTGATCCTAACTTTATGATGTTTTAAAAAATAAATAGCATTCACTAACTAGATATACAACACCAAATAATTAAACTTGTAAAGTTATCCATTAAATAAGGTCAAGATCGTTTTAAAAAATCTGAGAAATTCATTTGATTTAAAAATTTTTTTTTAAAAAAAAAACAAGAAGAAGAATCCTACCTTGATTTTCTTTAATGAAGAATCTCACAAAATTCAACTTGAAATGTCTCAGTAATTGCCTTTGGGTGCAGAGTCCAACTATCTTTCTTATCACACTCTCGCCCAAGTGATTGCCTTCTTTGTCTTCCCAAGTAATCCTTATATTGTTGCTTCTCTTTTCCCTTATCTCTAACCCTTTTATACAAGATCTTTATATTTTACACCCACTAAAATGTCTCAGTAATACAAGCATCTAATTTTTGTATGCTTATTCTCAGAGCTATTGGTATTAGAGCCAGTGGTATCAAAGCTAGTGGCATTAGACATAGTGGTATTAGACCGACTGGTATCAGACCCAATGATATCAGTGTGACTCGATAGAATGGAAAGAATGAATGTTGTGTCCTGTATTCATATACAAACGTTACATACATATACAAGATAGGAGAGCCTCAATAGTAATGACTCATAATGACTAATAATAACTATTAATGAAGATTATTTCTAATCCCTACAAATCAAGGATTCTTATAAATCGAATACAATTGATTATGTAATCCCCATCACCCCCCCCACAAGTGGAGCATGGATGTCTTGGATGCCCGGCTTGGACTTGAGTTCATGAAACGAGTAGGATGAACGGCTATGTCTGCAACAAACGGTCTCACAAGTGACGGACCAAAAATACTTCAAAGGTCTCATCAAGGACCAACACCAAACTGTTAACAAAAGTGATTAGAAGATAAATCAGAATACAAAAAAAAAAAGGTGATTAGAAGAAATAATATGGAGAAAAAAAAGAAAGATGAAGAAGACCATGTTAACTCCTTCTTAGAGAAAGACCATGTTAACTCTCTCTTGGAGGGAGACCAAGTTAACTCCCAGAAAAAATATAGGATCAATCGAGATAATAGGTCTCGAAAAAACAAGAAAAAAAAATAGGATCAATCAAGACAATAGGTCTCGAGAGAACGAGGAGAAAAAAAATTAGTATCAATCGAGACAATAGGTCTCGAGTGAGAAAATGAGGAGAGAAAAAAAGGATCAATCGAGATAATAGGTCTCGAGAAAACAAGGAAAAACTAAAGTAAAATCGAGAAAATAGCTCTTAAGAAAACGAGGAAAAAAATGGAGCAATCGAGAGAATGGGTCTCGAGAAAAGGACAAAAAATAGAATAAAATCGAGAGAATAACTCTCAAGAAAACGAGGAAAAAAAATTGGAGGTGACGAGGGAAGAATGTGAAAACCTAAAAAAGATAAAAAAGAAAAAATATTTTAGAGAGGACACAACCCTGGGCTCTGATACCATGTGACTCGACAGAATGGAAAGAATGAATGTTGTGTCCTGTATTCATATACAAGCGTTACATACATATACAAGATAGGAGAGCCTCAATAGTAATGGCTCATAATGACTAATAATAACTATTAATGAAGATTATTTCTAATCCCTACAAATCAAGGATTCTTATAAATCGAATACAATTGATATAAATCGGAATACAATTGATTTTGTTATCCCTGTCAATCGAGCCACAATATGTTTTGCTCTCAGTAAGGAGCACAACATCACATCAGTAGGTAAAATATGTGATATCATTAACCTTTAGATTTCATCAATTACGAGGATTCTACATCAATCTCTTTAAAGGATCAAAAAGGTGTTGCTTGAAATTAAGAAAGGCTTTTCACTCACTAGAAATGCAAAAATGTTGATCAGATGCTTAACATATGTAAAACGTGAGTGAGCAAATCAAAACAAAATTGTTGGACAAACTCATGATAAGTTTTTGTTAGTGCAGTACTTGGCTTATAACTCTTAACAAAATTATAAGTATTTATAGTGTCAGAATTTTAAGCATTTTTCAAATTACTTTTTTTTCCATAACTCAAGTCTTAAGGGATATGCTTGTTATCATTTGAGTTCCGAGCATTTTCACATGACAATGAATGACTTTCCTATCTATAGACGAGTAACTACACGCGTGTTGGTCAATACACAACAAAAGTAATGTGAAAATTTGATTGTTAGGTAGATATAAGGTATAGAAACGGGAAAAAAAAAAAAAATCTACCTTGATTTTTTTGATGAAAAATCTCACAAAAATATAACTTGAAATTCAAGATCCCATGCCATAGAAAAAGGAATAAGCAACCCAACTCATTACTTTATTATGTGATTGTATCCGTTTTATGGTTGATAATGCAAAAAAGACATAAAAATACTCCAAAAGTTGCAAATATCAATTCGGATATCATCTGACTTAATAAGTAGTAATAACCGAGGAGCAATTTTTAAATTATCAAATGAGGACAACCCCTAAGGTAATGATAACTAAATTCACAAAAAAAATGGATATAATTGTCAAAAACATATGTTCCTGAATATTAATAACAACAAAAATTTAATAAATAATAACTTTTTAAGATATTATTTGATAACAATGATAGCAACAACTAAAACAGTGTTGTGGTAAGAACAACTAAAACTGTGACAGTTGAAAAGTTTTTAAAAAATTATTATATATATAAAAACGAAAACATTTTAATTTATAAATTTTATTTTATATAGCTATATCGGGTTTTATTTAAAAAGATAGATAAATACATACATTCTCTTTGTTGTACGTAAGCATACCTTTGCAATAATTGTTTAAATGCATAACATTCAATAGTTACTTTTCACATTTGATACAAGTTCGTCTTCACACTTTATAATCTAAATTTTGTGTGCTTGGTCTTAAAGCTATTGGTATCAGACCTAGTGGTATTAAAGTCAGTGGTATCAGAGCTAATGTTGTTCATTATAATGTTTTGCTCTAACAGTTAAGAACAAAACATCTACAATAGTAGGTAAAAGTTCACGTACTGCCTTCCACAATATGGTGATCTCTTTAACCTTTAAATTTTTCATTTTATTATTCAAAATTCTTTCTCTCATGAAAAATTCTTTAGTGTTGTTATAGAAAAACATATAATGTTTTATAATGTTTTTGTCCATATCATATATAAGTGCTTCTAATTGGTGTGTAATGTTTCGAACGTATAGAGTTGATATAGTTTCTCTATACACATTGTATTTGTTGGTGAAAATACTTTCAAGATAGAAATACCACTAAGATAAGAATCTGTGTAATTAATATGTATAATCTGTAAACATACAATACTTCTTCATAAAGAAAAAACCAGTAAAAACTCACAAGACTGCCGAATATGATAATGAACTATGAAGACGGGCCCAACGTAAATTGTTTCCTTAAGACAATTTTACTCCCTCTATATGGATGCCCAAGGTTGATGAGTAATTGTCTCCCAGGATAGAGTGGATTTTTCGTCTTCAGAATGATGACATTCTCAATCAGAAGCCCAAGCGAACACAACGAGTCTGCTTTCAGAATTGCACGGATGAAACTAATAGTAAAATGCATTTAAACTATATGTATAGGAGCGTAGTATTAGAAAAACAATATTATTTTTCTGCCACACGCATGTCTTTTTATAGACAATGAAACAATCAGATGGAGTCCCATCGGCGAATCGACGCGACCGGCGGTGGTGAACTGACACGACTTCTTATTCATATACCCCATGTGTTTAAACAAAATCTAACAATCCCCCACATGGATAAGAAGTCAGACCATCTTGACCAAGTGTAAATGAATATGTATGCAAAGTGCGATTCCTCTACGAGCAGTAACTGCATCGAGAAAGATAAGGATTACCTTTGAACCTTCTCTAGTAAAAATCTATCGGATATACTGCTCAATCAGTGGATGAGTTGTCTTGAACCGTCGACCATTTTGTGTATACCAAAACAATAGGAGTCACATAGTTGCTCTTCTAGCATCGTTGGTTCTCATGGTGTGTCCATTTTGGCCCTGGACACCGCCTGGTTCTGCGAGTGTTCTAGAGAATCGGCCGTTTTAAGTTCTCATAGAAGCGGCTCACACTTCACACTCACATAGGTGATTCCTTGTGATGTAAGTCAACATACATCATCTAAACACATCAAATTAAGAAACCATTAAAAGCCTAAAAGCTTACCCTCATATATATGCACTGTCTTGTCTAGGAATGAGTATGAGTTCAAAACTCCACAGTGTTAACAGTTGATTAAAACTTAGTTGTCTTTTTGAACCTAGTTCGTGGGATCTCCACTCTTCGAGATAGAGTTACCGCGATAATCAACAATGGATCAGCCTTAAACTCATTACTTTGGACAAATTTTTAACTAACTCTCTAGGAATCCCTTTAGTCAATGGATCGCTATATTCTCTTTTGATTTTACATAATCAATTAAGATGATTCCATTTGAGAGTAGTTGTTTAAGGTTTCATGTCTATGACGTATATGTCTAGACTTACCATTGTACATGACATTCTTGGCCCTACTAATAGCTGCTTGACTATCAGTATCACAGCATATACACACTATCGGTATCGGTTTTGGCCAGCTAGGAATGTCTTCAAGAAAATTACGAAGCCATTCGGCTTCCTCACTAGCTTTATCTGAAGCAATAAATTCTACTTCCATAGTTAATCTTGCAATGCAAATATGTTTGGATGACTTCCAAGACACAGCACCCCCACTAAGGGTGAATACATAACCACTTATGGATCTTGTGTCGTTAAAGTTGGTGATCCAATTTGCATCACAATACCCTTCTAGTAATGCAAGGTACTTCTCATGATGAAAAGCAAAGTTTTGAGTTTGCTTTAAGTAAGCCAAAACTCTTATCATAGCTCTCCAATGAAGCTCGTTTGGACTACTTGTAAAGCGACTCAACATGCTTACTGCGTAGGCAATATCAGGTCTAGTGCAGTTTATAACATACATAAGACTGCCTAACACTCAAGCATACTTCTTTTGTTTTTCAGCTTTGCTAGTATTTCTCGACAGACAAAGACTAGAGTCTATAGGGTTCGTCACAAGAACTATGTTTAAACTCTTGAATTTCTCAAGAATTTTAGCAATATAGATGTTCTTGTGATAAAGCCAACCCAACAGATGTTCTATGTGTTAGCTCTTGTGTTTTGATGATTACAATTTCTAAGCCATTGAGTTAAAGTAATGAAAGTTCATCTGATAAGATAATCTGATAAAAACGTTTTACAGAAGGTTACTCGAGCATAGTTTTTATATGCTCGAGCAGAATCGAATGCAAGGCAAAACACATGCTTTAGGGATGCCTTGCTCGAGTAGACTATATGGCCTTGCTCGAGCAACAACGGGCTCATGAGAAAAAGGGAGCCTTTCTCGAGCACACTACAAGAGCATACCCGAGCATTGTTATATCCAAGCAAAAAGAGCAACAACAGACCTTGCTCGAGCAGAACATGACTCTTGCTCGAGCGTCATCGGAAAACGCAAGACCAAAGAATCTTGCTCGAGCAGATCTAAAGCCTTGCTAGAGCACCTTGCCCGAGCAATAAAGTATGCTTGCTCGAGCAACACTATTCTCTCTCTAGTTTGATAGCTTCTGAACAAGTCTGCCCGAGCATGAATTTATTCATGCTCAAGCACCATGCTCAAGCAGAAAAAAATTCATGCTCGAACATCAGTGATACTGGCATGCTTCTATCTGTTTCAATAGAAGCGTTGCCCGAGCATGACGAGATAATGCTCGAGCAAAGAGATCTTCTTGCTCGAGCATCAGCAACTCTGATGTGTTTTTAACTGATTCAAGTAAGGCTTGCCCGAGCATCATAAAATCATGCTCGAGCATCCTGCTCGAGCAAAGGTACTTTCCTGCTCGACCATCAGCATCAGAAAGGCTTTTTCTATGTAAACAAGAGAAGCTTGCTCGAGCAAGCCTGGAATGTTGCTCGAGCAATGTCATCCTTGTTCTTCAAATCTTCGCCTCCGAAATCATGAATCTTGCTATACCACTTTGTTACTTCTGATTATTATCAAATGCTTTTAACCAATTTGCTTATGAGTTTCAAATTGTTTAGACATGAATTACCAGCAGTTTTGAATAAAGCAAAACCATCTGACAGAAGCATTAAATGCGGCTACCTAAACCGGTGATAAACACGAAAACCAATTCTGATCGAAGTAAAGTAACTCTGATATTTCGTCTGCGCATTAAATACCATTTCAGAATGGAAAAACAAAAGGAATGAAATAGAATGTCAACTTTGCAAATTCCAGCTGTAATATTCAAACAGGAGAAACTCTTGACAAACGCTTGATCTATCTAACGGACGCATTCAAGAGACTCAACGGCTATTTCATAAGCTTCATCAACGGTTATTAATTACAACATATATAAATATCCGAGGCATTGAATTCGCCAACTACCGAAACATTGTGTAATTAATTCGAGTTAATCTTATTATTGTTTCAACTTTTCATTGATTTGTACTTCAATGTTAAATACTTTATCTACTCGTGAGGAGTTCTTGAACATTTACATCATTTTCAGTTGAATCTTAAGGTTGACAAACCTTAAGAGAGGGTGTATCAATTACAACCTGTAAGGGGAAGCGAAGTCTAGTGAGAGGTCCATCCTTCGTTTATAGAGTGTGTAATTGTTCTTGAAAGATAGTGGAATCCCAAGTGTTCTGGGGACTAGACGTAGGTCAGCGATTTGGACTGAACCAGTATAAATTGCCCTGTGTCTATTTCTCTATCTTATCTCTCTGTTGTTCGAGCTTTATTTGTCTTCGTGTGAATATCGCGAAAAGAATTTTTTTAGATCACCTATTCACCCCCCTAGGTGATATTCCATCTTCATTTGGTATCGAAGCCTCGCTTCTCGGTTGGGCTTAACATCCGAGAAAGATTATGGAAGGAATATTACTAATGTGCTTCAATTAATCGACCCCCGATTCAATGGCGAACACTACTTCTTCTGGAAAGCAAAATTCAGAGTGTTCGTAATGGCTACCGAATATGGTCTCTAGCGAGTGATAGAAACTAGAGATTACGTGCCTATAAAAATTGAAGGAGGAATTTCTGTTCCAAAGACAGAAGTAGAATTTGATGAGAATGACAAAAAGAACATCACTCTCAACAGTAAAGCTATTCTGATGCTCCAAAGTGCTCTTAGTCAAAAGGAGTACTTTCGAATATGCAATCTGTCAACTGCGAGAGAAATGTGGAAGGCTTTGGAGATTGCATATGAAGGAACCTCAAGCATCAAGGAGAATCACATTAATACTCTGACCACTGAGTATGATTTTCTACGGATGAAATTAAAAGAAACCATTGCCGAATTCCAACTCAGATACACTCATTTGACGAATTAACTGGCAGCTTTGGGCAAAATCTATGATCAAGGCCCTCAAGTCAGAAAGATTCTCAATGTCCTGACTAAAGAGTGGGAAGCTAAAGTCACGGCAATTGAGGAGGCTCGTGAAGAATCAATGGCTTCAGTTGCTGCTCTATTTGGACGCTTGTCTGAATATGAAAGTAAACTAAAATTCAAAAAGGACTTGGATGATGTTAATAGTAGTCGAAACAAAGGCATTGCTCTTAATGCTGTGAAGGAAACAGAAGATAACAACGAGGATGATGAAGACGACGACGAGATGACCATGTTTGTTCAAAGATTTAAGAAGTTCTACAAAAAGGAACGAGGCTTCAGAAATAGATTTCAGAAAGGGAGCTTAAGCAATCGACGTGAATCCAGAGACAAAGATCAAATCATCTGGTATGGATGTGAAAAGTCGGGTCATTATAAGTCAGAATGTCCTCAACTAAAAGATAGCGATAAGGAGAAGAAAAAGAAGTCCTACCAATTCAAAAAGAAGGCTTATGTATAAGCTATATAGGGAGATGGATCCTCAGATGAAGAAAGTGAAGAAGAGAAAGAAATCGCCAACGTCTATTTGGTTGCTGAAGAAGAGCAATCTGAGAAAGATTCCGAGGTATGTGATCTGCAACCTACATATGATGAGTTATTTGATGAATATAATGAGATACAATCTGAATTTGAAAAACTTATGGAGGAATGTATATCCTTGAAAAGCCAAAACATGACTCTTACATTACAAATTGAAAACCTCACTTGTGAAAATCTTATTTGTAACGATTGTTTGGATTTGAAGAAAAGAAATTCGTATCTTACAAAAACTCTTGAGAAATTCACTAAGGTAGTGAAATGCTCAATGTAATTTTGAAAGCTCAAAGGTTTACGAACGATCGTTCAGGCATAGGATATAATCCTATCTTTGATAAACAGAAAGGGAAGAAGAAAACTGGTGGAAAATCCTATTTGAATTACTTTCAAAAAACAGTTCACTCTTCAAACCCATTTGCTCACTATAATTGCTGTAACCGTAAAGGGCACAGTACTTCATCATGTTTTCATAAAAAGGATAGAAGAGATAAGCCTGTTGGTAATTATTAGTGGATACCTAAGGGAACTTATGTTCCTAAAACCAAAACTAACCCCAAAGGACCCAAGAAAAGATGGGTACCTAAAACTTGATCTCTTATGGTCTTGCAGGTGTGTTTGAGAGCATCAAGAATCAACAAATGGTATATTTACAGTGGGTGCTCCAGACACATGACGGGAGATGCAGACAAGTTTGTTGGAATGAGATCAAAGGATGGAGGTAAAGTCACCTTTGGAGGAAATCAATATGGGAAAATCACTGGTATTGGTGAAATCGGTGCAAAAGATGGGTCTCAGATTAAGGATGTCTATCTTGTGGAAGGTCTCTGCCACAATCTTCTGAGTGTGAGCCAAAGTGCCGATAAGAACAACTGATTATCTTTGACTCAGAATAATGTCTCATTGTCAACAAAGATGATCTCCCAATTGATAAAGGTAAATTGAAGGTATTATTCAAAGCTCCCCGTGAAGGAAATTGTTATACTTTGGATTTACCAAAAAAAAATTCCGAAAAATGTTTTGTTAGCAACTTAGATGAAAGTTGGCTGTGGCATAAGCAGTTGGCTCATGTCAACATGCATCAACTAGATAAGCTGTTAAGAAAAGATTTAGTGATTGGTCTACCCAACCTTCGTTTTAAAAATAATATGATTTGTGATTCATGTCAACGGGGTAAACAACTAAATCATCTTTCAAAAACAAACTTGAAATCTCGACAAACCGACCTCTCCAATTACTTCATATGGATTTAATTGGACCCGCAAGAGTTAGAAGCCTTGGTGGAAATTTATACACTCTGGTTATTGTCGATGATTTCTCGCGTTTTACTTGGACTATTTTTTATCATCTAAGGATGAAACTTTTGATCTGTTTGTTGTGTTTGCTAATAAGGTGCAAAACGAGAAATGTATTTGCATTACAGCTATTCGAATGGATCATGGAGGTGAATTCGAGAATCAAGCGTTCGGAGAATTTTGTGATGCTCACGGAATTGATCACAATTTCTCGCTCCAAGAACACCTTAACAAAATGGTGTGGTCAAAGGAAAACCGTGTGCTCACCGAAATGGCTCGTTCATGCTAAATGAAAATCAAACTTCACAAGTTTTATGGGCGGACGTAATGAGCACGGCTAGCTATATCGCCAATCGAGCGTATCTCCGAAAGAAGCTCAACAAGACTCCTTACGAACTCTACAAAGGAAGGAAAGCGAATTTGGCTCACCTTCATATCTTTGGCTTTAAGTGCTTTGTGCATAACAATGGTAAGGACAACCTGGGAAAATTCGATCCCAAATCTGACGAAGGTATCTTTCTTGGATATTCAAATAGAAGTAAGGCATATAGAGTTTTTAACAAGCGAACTCGTGTGGTTGAAGAATCAATACATGTTGTGTTCTATGAATCTAAATTAGATGAACCTCTGGATGATGATGAGGAAAATGTTCTCAAGAATCAATTCTTTTCAAAAACTACCCCTGCTTCTGTTGAAAACCCTGAAGATGTGTTCGAAGTTCATCCTCAAAACAATTTAGAAAACCCTGATCAATCTCAACCTAGAGCCTGGAAGTTCATTAAGAACCATCCATTGGACCAAGTGATAGGTGATGTTAATCAAGGAGTGAGGACCAGAAAAAGTACTTTAAATGAAGTGACATTTTCTCTTTTATATCTCATATTGAACCCTCAAATATTGATGAAGCCCTATCAGACAATGATTGGGTGTTGGCAATGCAAGAGGAATTACACCAATTTGATAGAAATCAAGTTTGGGATTTGGTACCTAGGCCTAAAGACCATCCGGTCATTGGCACCAAATGGGTATTCAAAAACAAACGAGATGAATCCGCAATTATAGTCCGTAACAAGGCTAGATTGGTCGCCAAAGGCTATAATCAGGAAGAAGGTATTGATTATGAGGAAACGTTTCCTCCAGTAGCCAGATTGGAGGCAATACGCGTACTCTTAGCCTTTGCGTGTATCAAAGGATTCAAACTTTATCAAATGGATGTAAAGAGTGCTTTCCTAAATGGTTTTATTCAAGAGGAAGTATATGTTGAACAACCTCCCGGTTTTGAAAATGAACATCATCCAGATCATGTTTATCGCCTTAAGAAAGCCTTATATGGTCTCAAACAAGCTCCTAGAGCTTGGTATGAACGGGTTAAGTAAATTCCTTTTAGATCAAGGCTTTGTTAGAGGAAAAGTAGACACAACACTTTTTATCAAAGCTAACAAGCTTAATGAACTTCTAATTATGCAAATATATGTAGACGATATAATATTTGGTGCTACTAATGATTCTCTCTGAGGAATTTTCCAAAAAGTTGCAGGGAGAATTTGAGATGTCTATGATGGGAGAGCTAAACTACTTTCTCGGATTGCAAATCAAGCAACGGAAGGATGGGATATTCATCTCACAGACAAAGTATCTACGCGACTTGCTTAAAAAGTTTGGATTGGAGCATTGTAATGGTGCAGATACTCCAATGAGCTCAACAGCCTTGTTGGATGCAGATGAAGAAAAGGGCAAAGACTTCAATGTAACTAAGTACAGAGGAATGATTGGCTCATTACCCTATTTGACTGCTAGTCGGCCGTATATTCAATTCAGTGTGGGAATGTGTACGAGATTTCAATCAGCACCTAAAGAATCACACGCCGAGCACGTCAAGAGAATCTTTCGATATCTCTCGGAAACAAAGGAACTGGGTCTCTTGTTTCCAAAAGGGCAACAAGAATTATTGTTTTCATACTCAGACGCTGATCATGCTGGATACAAGACTGACGGAAAGAGCACGAGTGGACAATGTGAATTTCTTGGAGGTTCTCTGTATCATGGTTCAGCAAGAAGTAGACTACTGTAGTTGTGTTATCCACTGAGGCTGAGTATGTTGCTGCTTCAAGTTGCTGTGCTCAAGTCTTGTGGCTCAAACAACAACTTCAAGACTTGGGGATTCACTTGAAAGAAATTCCAATCGTGTGTGACAACACAAGCACGATCAGCTTGGCAAAAAATCCAGTTCAACACACAAGAACGAAGCACATTGATGTGAGACATCATTTTATCAGAGACCACGTGCAAAAGAAAGATGTCAAAGTGATGTTCATACCTGCACACCTTCAACTGGACCAAACCGCTGGCTAAAGAGGAATTTTTATTCATTCGAAGAGAATTGGGAATGGCTAATCCCAACGAGTTGTAAGTACTTTTCTGTTAATTAACTTATTTTAATAAAAGTTTACTAACTTTGGCATCAGAGGTTCTTGTTGATGTTTATGCAGGATACTCTGTTTATGTGAGAAAGGACAGAGTCTAATAGAGAAATTGTTGCTCAAGCATTCCAATAATCTCTACTCGAGCAACCAAGAGAAAGCTGTGTTGTAAAAGGCTAGGATAATAGGCTTGCTTGAGCACATTTCTTATATCTGCTCGAGCAATAACTAGAAAACTGGAAAAATCAGAAAGGGAGATGCCTGCTCGAGCATTCTAAAAGTAACGCTCGAGCAAAAGCAAAAAGGAAGCAGAGTTAATGAAGAACGTTGCCCGAGCACACCCGTGCAACTTGCTCGAGCAATGTCGGATGGTGCATTCATGGATATAGAGAAGTCACGGTTGCTGCTCGAGCAAGCTCAGGCACCTGCCCGAGCAACAATGAGTATTGTGGAAGGTGCTTGAGAAATGAATGACAATGCTCGAGCAACCTCTCAGACACTTGCCTGAGCACTGCTGGCTGATGAATCTTCCCTTTAACCAAAAAAACGCAAATTTCAATTCTCATCTGTTCCAATGTCTTGAATAAGTCAAGTGTTCACGTTACACATTTGCAGGGAGGTTAGATGTAGTTATTTCAATCTCTTTTCATTTGAAATTAAGTCTTTGAACTCATCCATGCTTGAGCAAGATAAGGTATCTGCTCAAGCAAGAACTCTGCTCGAGCACGCAGAGAACTCTGCTCGAGCAACGTCAATAGTCAGGGTTTTAGAATGCAAGTGTCGTTTCATTTCGACGGAAACGCAGATTTTCCTATTTTCGGCCATCAAAACCCTAACCTTCTTCTTCTCAAATTCCCTTATCAATTACATCCGTTTGGGAATCGTTACCCAAATTCCACCGTTACGACTGTTCGATTCAACAAAATCAATCGTTTCAACCGATTAATTTCTTTAAAGCTCTTCATTTTCTCCATCTTCACCACTCACCATCGGACCCATCGACGTCTTCTCCAAACTCTTCCATTTTCGTCTCTTCCAATGGCTAACTCCGACGGCAAATCTCAGTCTATACAATCTCCCGAGAAGAAATCAAGATATTACAGGCCCAAAGTCGCAGACTCCGAAAAATCCACCCAATCCAAATCGTCGTCGAAACTGTCCAAGACTACCAAGTTGATAGAGAAGGCGAATTCAAATGTGGTGCCTCAGGAATCTCCAAAGCCAACAACGCGACTCAAGATCGGGTCTCTTCTTACCGGAAAATCCAAATGCACAAGGTCGGCATCTCCACCTTCTTTGAAGACCGTCGGCACCGAGAAGTCATTTGATGAGGTTAGCGGTAAAGCAAAAGAGGACCAACCTCGACCTCTCAAACCATCTCTCAGTCAGAAATCACAGGGTTCTGCGAGCAAAAGCAGAAGGTCTCATTCTCACTAAAATCCGAGGGGTCTGAAAGCAAAAAGGAGCTGTATCGATAAGTTTCCCTCCAGATGGTCAATTGCCTGAACCTTCACCAGGTATGGCTGTTGGTAATTTTGCGGTTGATGATCACCTTCTGTTTGAGCGTTATTATCAGACGAGGCCCTTCTGTCCAATTGTATATGTGGACTTGGCTCATTTCAAAGACAAGTGCAACTTGGATATGACAGACTGGCTACTTCAGTTCATGCCACTTCGCAGTATTAGCAAGCCCTACTCTCCTGAAGTTGTGCGTGTCTTTTATCATAACATGCATCTACAGGAAAAGGCTCACAAAGCTGATGAAGATGTTGTGGTCACAAAAGTTCGAAATACAGACATCAAACTTACGGCTTATGATCTCAACGTGCTTCTGGGTATTTTTGATGTTCCTGAGGATCCTCCTAAGCTATCTCCAGTTGAGTGTCATCAGATTCTTCTCTCGGATGTGCCAATTGAAGGGAAGAAAGTCAATGTGACTCCGGCCATGATAAAGGAAGAATACAGAGTCCTCTGGTATGTGTAGAGTCGCAGTCTTGTTCGAAAAGGTCAGAGCTTCACACATTTTGTGAGAAGAGACTTTGAGCGTTTTGCCTCACTTATTGCCATGGAGCCACGGGATCTAGGCAAATGGATTATGGAGGAAATGATGTCTTTTATTCCTTAGCTCAGGTTAAACTTCATGCTACCATTCCATATCCGTCATTGGTTTCTAGGATATTGGAAGTCAACAATGTTTGGTACCTCTCGGATGACAAGGAAGTGTATCCTCCCCTATTTGGGAAGGACCACATGAAAATATGAGGATATCCTTCACAGAGGCTTCATTAAAGAAACAGAAGGGTAAGGCACCACTTTCTTCCTCTTAGCCAGCTGGGTCAAAGCCATTTGTTTCGGTGTCGTCTGCTTTCAAACCATCCGCGTCACAACCTCCTGACGAAGCAGAGTCTTCTAAGGCTGGTCCCTCTTTCTCTCTCCAGCACCATCCTTCTCCCAGGCAGCCATCCAAAAGATTGTAGAGTCTTCCATACAAAAGGCCATGGCTCCGGTGTTAAAATCCTTGGATATCTATCAGCAGTTGACAAGGAAAATGAATGTGTCCTTCACTGAAGATATGAAGAACTTCAAAGCTAATCTTGGAATGCAAATGGATACCGACTTGCAAGATTTCATGTCAGAAGTGGACAAGAGCTTGTCAGTCATCTATGACCAACAGGAGGAAATCAAGAAAGAACTTCAATGCCTCTCTCGTCGACAATACGGTGTTCACAAGGTGGTTCAGAATTTTGACTATACCTTAGATAACTTTGTGACAAGTTTTGGTCCTGACGGTCTAGCGGACTTTCCTACACCAGCATCTACTTCTCCTGTTCCGTCTGCCTCTGACCTTACTGCTGTTCATCCTCCTACCTCTGCTCCTCCTCCTTGTCCCGCTGAGGATCCTTCTCTGGCATCAATGATTCCACCCATTGATCCTTCTACTGTTCCTCTTCCATCCTCTTCTTCTTCTGACTTCCCTAATAGCTCCCCTCCATCTCCTGCTGTCTAGGATCCCCTTTTGCCGATGACAAAGGGGGAGAGTCGTAGGTAGCTCTAAGTAGTAGCTAGTTAGCTAATTCTAGTTGTTTATGAGTTTATGGATTATCATATTATATCAATATGTAATACTTTTTGTTGTCAATCAATCACTACATTTCAGTTTTCATATGGTTCGATTGATACATTGTGCAACTACAAATTTTTCATATTGATACATTGTGCAAATTTTTTAACTAGCTCTTGAAATTGTCATCATCAAAAAGGGGGAGAATGCTAGCTCTTATGTTTTGATGATTATAATTTCTAAGCCATTGAGTTAAAATAATGAAAGTTCATCTGATAAGATAATCTGATAAAAGCGTTTTACAGAAGGTTACTCGAACATACTTTTTATTTGCTCGAGCAGAATCGAATGCAAGGCAAAACACATGCTTCAGGGATGCCTTGCTTAAGCAGACTATATGGCCTTGCTCAAGCAAAAACGGGCTCATGAGTAAAAGGGAGCCTTGCTCGAGCACACTATAAGAGCATACCCGAGCATCGCTATATCCAAGCAAAAAGAGCAACAACAGACCTTACTCGAGCAGAACATGACTCTTGCTCGAGCGTCATCGGAAAACGCAAGACCAAAGAATCTTGCTTGAGCAGATCTAAAGCCTTGCTCGAGCACCTTGCCCGAGCAACAAAGTATGCTTGCTCGAGTAACACTATTCTCTCTCTAGTTTCATAGCTTTTGAACAAGTCTGCCCGAGCATGAATTTATTCGTGCTCGAGCGGTCAAATCCATGCTCGAGCATTAGAGATACTTTTGGCATGCTTCTATCTCGTTTCAATAGAAGCGTTGCCCGAACATGATGAGATCATGCTCGAGCAAAGAGATCTTCTTGCTCGAGCATCGAACTCGATGTGTTTTTAACTGATTCAAGTAAGGCTTGCCCGAGCATGATAAAATCATGCTCGAGCATCCTGCTCGAGCAAAGGTACTTTCCTGCTCAAGCATCAGCATCAGAAAGGCTTTTTCTATGTAAACAAGAGAAGCTTGCTCGAGCAAGCCTGAAATATTGCTCGAGCAATGTCATCCCTGTTCTTCAAATCTTCACCTCCGAAATCATGAATCTTGTTATACCACTTTGTTACTTCGATTATTATCAAATGCTTTTAACAATTTGCTTATGAGTTTCAAATTGTTTAGACATGAATTACCAAAGATTTGAATAAAGCAAAACCATCTCTATTTAAGCATTAAATGCGGCTACCTAAACCGGTGATAAACATGGAAACCAACTCTGATCGAAGTAAAGTAACTCTGATATTTCGTCTGCGCATTAAATACCATTTCACAACGGAAAAACAATAGGAATGAAAGAGAATGTCAACTCTGCAAATTCCAGTTGTAATACTCAAACGGGTGAAACTCTTGACAAACGCTTGGTCTATCTAACGGACGCATTCAAGAGACTCAACGGCTATTTCATCAGCTTCATCAACGGTTATTAATTACAACATCTATAAATAGCCGAGGCATTGAATTCGCCAACTACCGAAACATTGTGCAATTAATTCGAGTTAATCTTATTCGTTCTTTCAACTGTTTCATTGATTTGTACTTCAGTGTTTAATACTTTATCTACTCGTGAGGACTTCTTGAAAATTTACTTCATTTTCAGTTGAATCTTGAGGGTAGAAACCTTAAGAGATGGTGTATCAATTACAACTTGTAAGGGGAGCGGAGTCTAGTGAGAGGTCCATCCTTCGTTTACAGAGTGTGTAATTGTTCTTGAAAGATAGTGGAGTCAGGTCAGCGATTTGGACCAAACCAGTATAAATTGCCCTGTGTCTATTTCTCTATCTTATCTCTCTTGTTCGAGCTTTATTTGTCTTCGTGTGAATATCGCGAAAGAATTTCGAGATCACCTATTCACCCCCTCTAGGTGATATTCCATCTTCACTATGAATTTTAATTCCCAAAATAACATCTGCTAGACTCATATCTTTCATGTTGAACTTACTATTAAGCAACTGCTTAGCAGCTTTAATCATTTGATTATTACTACCTGTTATCAATATGTCATCTAGATAAAGACAGACTATGGCAAAACCATTTTTCAGTATTCTAAATATAGACACATTTGTCACATTCCTTAATAGTAAAATCATTTGATAACATAACTTCATCGAATTTCGCATGCCATTGTTTTGAGGCTTGCTTTAGTCCATAAAGGGACTTGATCATGCGACAAACTTTTCACTCTTGTCCCGAGACAACAAATCCCTCGGAGTTGTTCTAGACAGATCTCTTCCTCTAATTCACCATTCAACTAGGCTCTCTTTACATCCATTTGATGTAATTCCAATCCATTCAATGCTAATGAGATTAACATCCGAATGGATGTAATTCTTGTAATAGGTGAATAAGTATCAAAGTAGTCTAGGCCTTCACGTTGTCTGTAGCCTTTTACTACCAGCCTAGCTTTGTACTTATCAATAGTGTCATCTGTTTTCATCTTCTTTTTGAAGACCCACCTAGTTCCTAGAGGCTTATTGCCAGGAAGAAGGTCAACCAATTCCCAGGTATGGTTTGATAGAATGGATTCAACTTCACTATTGATAGCCTTTTTCCAGAATGATGCTTTAGGAGAGCCCATAGCCTCTCCATGTGTTCGAGGCTCATTTTCCAACAAAAAAGTTGGAAAAAAATGCCCAAATGATGTGGTGATCCTTTGCCTTATACTACGTCTAGGTTCCTTCTGTACAGGATCATCACTGCTCATAGTATCCCATAGTATGACAGTACCGTTATCATTACTACTACTTGCTTTTCTTCCCTTGTTATACATAAATACATTCTCAAAGAATGTAGTGTCTATTGACTCAATAACAGTATTAACATGGATATCTGATACATCAAACTTATAAACCAAAGACTGATATGCACTACTGCCAAGTGCATGATCAATAAACACATAGTTCATTGTCTTAGGTCCTATTCTTAACCTTTTTAGGTTTAGGAATCTCATCCTTTGCCAAGCACCCCCACACTTTCAAATATTTCAAGGAAGCTTTCTTTCCTTTGCATATTTTGTATGGTATGCTTTGTATCCTTTTGTGGGGCATTCTATTAATTAGAAAATTAGCCATTAAAATGACTTCCCAACCGCAAATTATGTGGTAAATGAGACATAATCAACATGGTATCCATCATTCCTTTCAATGTCTGATTTTTCACTAATATACATCATTCAACCATAATGATGCTATAAAGATTTCACATAATTTGTAGTGATGCATACCCCAATTAGAAATATCTATCATCTTTAGGTGTCTAAATAAACTACCAACATTTATATTCAATAATTATAAAGACAAATAATCAACCTTTGGGTTGATCACTAAACAACTTATAATAACAAATTTTAGTGAGCCCAGTCAATGAAACAGCTAGAAGTAGTTGAGTAGAATTAATTGCACAGCGTTTCGGTAGGTGGCAAAATTGAATGTAGTGAGCTTTTATGGCGTTTGCCATTAA
Organism: Acacia acuminata; assembly: GCA_019022655.1. Taxonomy (NCBI): domain Eukaryota; kingdom Viridiplantae; phylum Streptophyta; class Magnoliopsida; order Fabales; family Fabaceae; genus Acacia; species Acacia acuminata. The sequence goes on along the minus strand of JAFJYI010000056.1, from coordinate 190,023 downwards.
TGCCGTTGAGAAACTTCCCAAACTAGCTGTTGAGACTCTTCGAATTTTTCGTTAGGCACAGGTGCACTCGGTTTGTAAATAGTCGACTGTTGGTTCATTAAATGCGTCCACCGTCGGCTTACTTGTGCAAAGAGTGATTCGAGTAATAGGTATGCCTCGAAGGAATGTCTTCGACTGAAAAAAAATCTAATTCCGATTGTTGCTCTTCTTTTCTGAGTTGCATTAAATGCCTCTGCCACAAATTTGCTTTATGGTAATTTTGATGTTTAAACAATATTAAACATATATGAAAATCACTAGCAAACTGATTAAACGATGTTAGGAAAAGTAAGAAGTAATAATATGAAGTACCCAATGCTTAATCAATTAATTCCAGATTACGAGAACAGAGATTTCAAATATTGATAAGCATTCTCGAGAATCAATCATGACATTCTCAAGAACTATCGAAGTTCAGCGACCATTGAATCATAGTGTTTTAATCATTATCGAGAATTAGTTCATTAATACTCGAGAATCATGTCTTCAGATAAAAGAGGCAATACATGTGAATAATGAAGGTGGAGCTAAATCACCAAGAGGGGGTGAATTGGGGATTTCAAAAACTTTTCCGATTACTCTGTTTTCACACACTAAAACAGAGGTGAATAGAGAGTGAAGAGAAGAAGAGAAAGACACAACAATTTATCTTGGGTCGGTCCAACTCCTTGACCTACGTCCAAATTCCCCCGCACTCTCTGGGATTTCCACTATCTCAATTTATTACACACTCCAGTACTCAAGAGTAATTCTCTCACTAGAACTTACTCCCCCTTACAAGTTGCAATCAATGAACCCAATCACCAAGTCCCCAGACTTGTGATTCTTTACAATAAATGATTTGCAGATAGAAACTCTCTCTCTAAGAGTGGATAAAGATAAACACTAAAGATTTTTGTATCAAAAGATACAATACAAGTGAAAACTGAAAGTATAAGTGTCAGACTTGAATGCAATTCATTTTCAGCAGATGTGTTGGTTGAGAAGACTTGAATGCTTCTATTTATTTATACGAGAGAGCATTAAATGACCGTTGTAATCTTCATTATAACCGTTTCCTTCATTAGACAAAGTTCGTTAAGCTTTGGTCTTCTTCTCTCTAATCTCCACTTAATCCAAATGTGCAGGTTTCGTAGTTGACTTCCTACAAATTAATCCGTTGGAGTAGCAAATGACGGATGTGGAAAACATTCTTTAATCCTTTGCAAAGCGTGTACATACGGATTACCCAAAAGTATGCAACTTTCTGGGTTTTTCATTTAATGTGCTGATATCACTTTTTGCTTTTGCTTTAAACCTTCAATAAGCATTCTCTATTTTATCTCGAAACTCACTAAAAAAGTGGTTAAACATATCTAGGATCATAAGAGAATAATGATAGGAAGTATTCAAATCAAACAAGAAGGTTTTGCAAATTCGTCAAATTTGAAATTCAAACCCCGCGATAAAAACTCGAGTTTTGTTTCTCAAAACTCGAGTTTTGGACCTTGGTATGAGAACTCGATTTAAGTCCAAAACATCAAAACTGAGGTTTTCTTCTTGAACTCGGAGGTTTTCAAAACATTAGAAATAGCAATCCTCTCAGGTTGGCCAAAACTCGAGTTTTGAAATCAAAACTCGAGTTTTCATTTAAATATGAAAACTTGAAGATTTTACGCCAAGTCAAAAACCGGAGGTTTTGGAGGAAACGGCTTTTCAAAAACTCGGGAAAACTCAAAGGCTCTCGGTCGAGCAAAACTCGAGTTTTGAAATCAAAACTCGAGTTTTCACTTTACCGTGAAAACTTTGAGAAAACTTTGCCAAACTCAAAACCGGAGGTTTTCACAAAAACCGGACGTTTTGAAAACTGGAAAAAACTTGAATCCTCTCTGCCAATTCAAAACTCAAAACTCGAGTTTTCAAAAACTTTGTGAAAACTTGGAGATTTTCAAGTTAAACCGAAAACGGAGGTTTTCAAAGTTCAAAACTTAGGAGACTCTCTCAGTAAGGCCAAAACTCGAGTTTTCTAACCAAATCTCGAGTTTTGAATATTTCGAAAATATTGAGAAGTCTGTGTGACGAAAAACTTGAGTTTTCTCTACGAAAACCGGAGGTTTTGCTTAGTTCGAAAATTGAGTTCTTCTGTAAGGGCAAAACTCGAGTTTTGAAACCAAAACTCGAGTTTTCCTTTGACAAACAAGTTTTGCAACTTGTCAAATAAAAACTTCATACTTTGTTTGCAATTGTTGGTAGTCATCAAAACCCTTAGAGAACTAACAAATAATAGCTTTTAAACATAAAAGAGAAATATGCGAGCACTTGCCGTCCATTCTCGAGAATTACCTTATCGACTCTTGAGAGCCATTCTCGAGAATTGATTGTCAATTCTCAAGAATCTCATCGTAGAAGTCTATTCCATTGTGATTCGACTAGGCATTCTCAAGAACCGCTTACTAGTTCTCGAGAATCATTCTCGAGAATTGATTACCAATTCTCGAGAATCACATCTCGAAAGATATATCACTTTGATTCTATCAAAGTATTCTCGAGGAATTAATTACAAATTCGGAGAACCATTCTCGAGAGTTACTTACATATTCTCGAGAGACATAGTGGAAACTGATGAAGGCACATTCTCGAGAATCAAGACCACATTCTCGAGAATCATGTCGAAAAGTGCTTGCGATGGATTCTATTACAAACCATTCTTGAGCATCTTATCAATTCTCGAGAATTGTCAGCCTATTCTAGAGAATCACACATATGTATTCGAGAATCAATCTCATAGCCAAGTTAATTGTGATTCAAAATCTTGCAAGCTTTAAGCCTTTGTTATTATCAAAGGGATAAGGGTCTTAAATGCCAAGAAAGTTTTCGCTCAGGAGCACTAGTAAGATAGAAGTTTTTTTTGGACCAAAAATGGAAGTTCACAAGACGTAGCAATTTTGCCCCAAAAGTATCATTTTTGCCACGGAAGTTTTCGCAGAGGAGCAATTTTGCCCCGGAAGTTTACACTAAGGAGCAATTTGGCCTCGGAAGTTTAGAAAACACAGCAATTTTTCCCTTCTGTCCCCAAATATTAAATTTGACTATTAAATCAGTGAAAGACCACACATGTTATGCCTTAAAAAGGTCAAACTTGGAGTCAAAGAAGGAGATCCTTCGATGTTGAAATCAATGCGGCCCGGAATTTGTGAAGCCGAACGGGTCAAAGGAATCGAAAGGTCTCGTCATAAAACGCAAATGAAACGCAAAACGAGAAATGAATTGTTCCAAAAATTGGTTCGAAAAACAAATCAATAGTGATAATATTTACGTTTGTATAGACGGTCATTTGCTTAGATCATAAGTGATGCTTCCTTTGGGTTTTGTGACAGCGACCTTTAAGTCCTTTGACCCGGTTCGGCTTCACAAATTTTGGCCGCCTTGAGCTCAACATCTCAAGGATCTCCTTCTCTGGCTCCAAGTTTGACCTTTTTAAGGCATAACATGTGTGGTCTTTGATCGATTTAATAGTCAAATTTAATATTTGGGGACAGAAGGGAAAAATTGCTGTGTTTTCTAAACTTCCGAGGCCAAATTGCTCCTTAGTGAAAACTTCCGGGGCAAAATTGCTCCTTAGTAAAAACTTCCGGGGCAAAATTGCTCCTCAGCGAAAACTTCCATGGCATTTTCGGTCCAAAAAAACCTTTCGTCTTACCAATGCTCCTGAGTGAAAACTTCCATGGCATTTAAGACCCTTATCCCATTATCAAAACATTAGGAGCAAACATTCTCCCCCTTTTTGATGATGACAACATTTAGAGAAATTAGTTTAGATTTTGAATAAGTATGAGAGTTACAGGATAGCTATTGACAGAATAACCGTACACATATTGCAATCGGTACAAGTCTTACAAGTAATGAGGTACAAGAAGCATAATCAAAAGGCACATAAAAAGAGAATAACTATCAGTAAGCATCAGTGTTCTAATCTTATCAAAAGAAGATAATTATCATTCATCAGTGTGCTATCCCCCTTTGTCATCAATCAAAGAGGGGGAAGAAGCAGAGGGCCCAGCAGGAGGTGTAGAAGAGGAAGGCACAGAAGGTTGAAATGGAACAATAACTGTCGTAGGATCAATAGTAGAAGTAGGAGCATGAGTAGGAGGCTTCTCAGAAGTGGAGGCAGGAGGACACTGACTTGTCAGAAAGACATCCAAGGTGGTTTCGAGATCCAGTATGGACTATTGAATACCAAGTTGTTGTTGAGCCAAATCTCAAACTTCTTGTTTAATCTCTCGCTGATGTTCAAACAAGGCAGATAAGCGATTATCCATTTCTTCCTTGAGAGTCTTCAACTCAGCGTCCATATGTAAGTCAATGTGGTCCTTTAAGTTGAGCATCTCAGCGTTCATAGCCTTGATCATCCCAATGTTGAGCTGATAAAAGGAATCCATAGCTTTTAGTACTTTGTCAGTAAATGGAGCCATGAATCTCTCGAACCGGGACTCTACCAGATCTTTGAGTGGAGGCCTGGACAAAGGATGGAGCAAGAGCAGAGGCAGGTCGAGCTTGGGAAGATTGAGCTTCCTCTGGTTGTTTGGAGGAGGAGGGCTTAAGAGCTTCAGTAAAGGATATCTTCATGTATAATAGATGGGTCTTGCCAATTTTCTTTGGTAACACTGCTTTGTCATTGGCCAAAAGATACTAAATATTGTTGAAACCCAGTATCCGACAAACTAGGTGAGGATAAGGGATGGTATTCTTCTTAGAGACCCCGGAGATGGAGAGGTAGTTGGACATCTCAGAAACAACCAAATTACCCAAGTTTCTATGCTCTTTGAGAATGATGGATGCAAGTAGTTCATAGTCTTTGCTTACAAAATGAGTGAAGCTTTGGCCTTTGTTAACTAAGTTGCGACTGTAGAGGTACCAAAGAACTCTATAAGTGTCTGGCATCTTCAAAGGCTTGAATTTCAAAGGCTTGCCATAATATTTTTTAGTGGGCAAAAGGATACTAAAGCATTCAGGCTCAGATAGCTTGGGTGGATCTTCAGGTGCATCAACGATCCCAAGATAGGTGTTAATGTCATCAGCAGTAATCTTAACACTCTTTCCTCAAACCAAAGTAATTAGCACAATCTCTCCTTCTTCTTTTTCCTCAATCATATTGTAATAAAAAACTTTTACAACCTAGGGTGAGTAAGGAATTTGAATGTCTAACATAGGCATATATGGTTTCAGCCAGGGAGACAAGTCTAGGTTATAATCTCTTCTGAAATCCTCTAAATTCAACCACACAAAAGGGTAGAAAGGTTTATCCTCATAACGAAGCAAAAAGTTTAGTTTAGATGGAATTACCGGTGGGTCTTGGTACCTGGAGGACAATGTAGTGCACTAATTTGTCCAAGTAGCTTGGAGGAAAACGGAGGAAGTGTTCCACTAACTGAAGGTTGAGTATGAATTCCAAAGTGTTTGTGGGGAGGTTTCTGAACTCGATCTTCAACGCTCTTGGACCTTCTCTCGTGAAATTGTGGTACAAAGTCCGTATATAGATCCGAGGAGCGAGTCGCTTAGGAACCTACTGACTTGTATTGTGGTTTCTCTTTTTCCTTTCCTTTGTCAGATGGCAGCGAGTGGGTCTGGAGGCGAGTTGTAGGCCTAGGGGATTCGACAATGGTCACAGCCTTTGGTTTTGTCTTCGATGTCTCTGACTTCTCAGAAGCTTTTACCTTCAGGCGAAACTTTGTGAGAGGCTTCTTGGTGAGAGGCCTTTTAGGCAATTCTGATGAAGATTTACCCATTGTGAGTAGCTATTAATCAAACAAAGAAAGATCGGTAGAAATGGGTGTTAGAGATATGCAATCATCTGGGAAAAAGAGTTCGTCGAAAAAAAGGGTTTTTGACGGAGATGGTTAATCGACGAGGGTGAGAGAAAGGAGGAATGAGAAGAATGAGGAGAGATTTAGTGGTTAATGGAAAATGAGAGAGAAGAGAAAATCTAAGCGGAATAGGTTCTCGAGAGGAAGGAAGAAGAAGAGAGAACGATGAGACAGGTTTTGATGGAAGAAGAGAAAAAAGGAAAATGAGCAATGTTAGAAGAAAAGATGAAGCGACGAAATGACGTGCTTTGAATGAAATGACATAACCCTTTCTTGAGGACATTCAACAATTCTCGAGAATTGACAGAGTAATTCTCGAGAATGCGACGTCGAAGCGTTATTCTAGTTCAGATAGCGTCAATTCTCGAGAATCATATTGAGATTCTCGAGAATGCAAGAATGCAATGGCACTAGTGCAAAAAGGGCTTTAAGACCACCTCATTTAGACCAGAGAATCGACGCCTCGGTCTTAAAGGAATGACTGGTGGCAGTTTCGTAAATATGAAGCACTTGTTGGACCGGATCATTTTTTCATAGGTCTTAAATGTATTATTCAGACCGGACTAAAAAATGACCGCTCTTAAAAATGTTATTAAGAAAATTGAAATTTCAATTACTTTATAGAGAAATCTCATACAACCGTACTTATATTTTCTGCGGTCCAACATAATAAGGAAAAATTTAAATATAAAAGTCTAAAATTTTTAAGACCGCACATATTTCATAGCCGGTCTTAAAAGTTATTCTTTTAAGACCGGACATATAATACGGCCGGTACACAAAAAATTAATTAATTTTAAGACCGGCGGTAAATAAGGACCGGTCTTAAAAGTTAACTTTTAAGACCGTCTTATATTTTGTTCGGTCGTAAAGTTAAATATTTTAAGACCAGACTTAAATTGTGGCCAGTTCCTCAATATTGAAGAAAATTAAACAAATAATTAATTACTTTTAAGACCGGAGTTTTATTATGACCGGTCTTGAATATTAAATATTAAGACCGTCTCATTTTTTATCCGGTCTTAAAAAGGAAGCACCAAATAAACATTTCTTTGCACGAAAGCTTTTGTTACGCTCACTGAAGAACCTCTATTCCCGTCGTGAAACCCTTCCCGTTGCATTACCTCTTCCTCGCCCACGTACCATTAGCCTCTCTGTTACTCTCTCATTTACTCGTGCATTCCTCTCTTCCCCGTCTCGAAAATGAACGGTGAAAATGATTATATTCGTGTTCCGGAACGCGCCATCGGTGTGACCGGTGTGAGTCAAAACGAACCCTCTTCATCTCACAATGAGCCTCAGAATCGCCCCGAACGCCGTGTTAGAAGAGGCACACGAATGATGGATGTAACCCTCGTCGGACTTCGGGTCAAGGCTCGAGATTCAGCTTAATGAAAAGTTGGAACCTTTCGGTCCTAATAAAAGCAAATATACTAGTTTTGTCGGCTATCTAGCACGCAAGAAGGTTAGCATCTTGAAAGATGAGTGGAAAAATGTGGACTTTGGCACAAAGAAAGGATCCTATTTGGGACACTATCCGGCTTACATACATTGTCCCCGATCAAGCCGAAGTTGAAAGACAAGACATTGTCTTATTGTGCTGATCGGTGGAGGAAGTTTTAGACCTTTCTAGCTAACAAGTATATTTTTGCCGAGGTTCAGCCTGACCAACATCCTTGGGACAAGTACACATTTATTGATGAACAAACTTGGCAACAATTTGTTCAAATTCTGAGCACCACTCCCCGAAGCTCGTGAGTCTATATTTAGTTTTGTTTGCCCTTTTGTTTGCTTATTAACCCGTGTGGATATGTGAATGTTATTGTGTTCATCTAATCCTGTTAGTTAAATGGTTTGGTGTGTGAATAGAAGTATACATTTCCTGTCTTTGTCTAAGCAAGTCCGATATGTAAACCTTGAAAAGGTAAAATACTAAGAAGGTAATTAGGGAAATAATAATGGCATAAGAGTGAAGTCATTATTATAGTCTTAGTTCTCATTATAGTAGGTAGTGGTTAGACATTGCCGTTAGTTAGTTAGTATGTTAACTGTGTAATGGTTTCGGTGCAAGCTGTTATTGGGCCTTAAGAGTCAAGCCTCTAACTATATATAAGAGGTTAGTCTAATATGTGTAAGAACCAGTTATGAATATGATGAATGAATGAATTGACTGAGTTGGCAGCAATTCTGCAACTCCCTTTCCTCTGTTTCTCTGAATTTCTTCTACAATTCTACATCTTCCTTAAATAAAATGTTGAAACTTGATGAAGTGAATTTGACTAATGTTTGACGTTCATATGAAGCGAAGTTCTCTAATTTCTGTTAGTGACATGACTAGAATTCATAATTAATAGTTGTTTTCAATTCTGATTCACAGAAAAGAAGGGAACAAGCACAGGAGATAGGGAGAAAGAATGATTGCCCGCATACGGCTTCTCACGACGGATATGAAAAGGCTGAAAAAGAATTGATGGTGACCAAGCGAAAGAGATTGGAAGATGAAGTTGAATCCAATCCTTCTGCGATAGTTGATCAGCCATCTCCAATACGGCCCGAGGAGTTGTGGTTGTATATTCGGCAAAAGCCAAAGACCTACACGAGTGAACAAACCCATCTAGTTGCCGAAAGAATTGTAAGTATCGTTATTGTTATTTTTTAGTTACTAAACATGTTTCATTACTAAGCTTCTCGTTATCTGTATCTTACAGGAAGATCTTAAAAAGAAAGAAGCAAAGGGATCTTTTGTGTCGGACGGGAGGAATGATGTTCTGACCGTTGCGACCGGAAAACCGGATCACTCAGCGCGTGTAAGGGGGATTGGAGGACGGGTAGGCATAAAGCAATACTTTGGTAAATCCAAACGCCATAAACAAAGTATGGTTACCCGGAGGAGATGGAACAGACGCCGGCCAAATTAAGTGAGGAATCGCGGCTAAAGAAGCAATGTTTCAATCCCGATAGGATTGATGAAGGAGGAATTGAATCAGATGAGGCTGCTTTTGAGCTCTCGTCCAGAGACTAGTGTTCCCTTCACACATTCACCTGCACCTATGCAACAGAGCACTAGAGGGAGCTACATTGTTGGACAGTCAGAGCAACCTTGTGACCTGTATGTGGAGGATCGTGATAGTCATAGACAATTAGTTACAAAAGGGACTGTCCACAACTTGGGATCAACTGTACACCACCAACAAATAGCTGATGATGAAGTCAGAGTGTCAGTTGAAAAGGTGATTAGTGATGCACCTCTCCCTCTCCCTCTCCCAACTGATCAACTGAAGCTTGTGAGTGATGTCAAGGGAACCTTCATCTCTTGGCCAGTGAAGCTTGTAAATGTCTCTACTCCTCATGAAGCTTCGTCCCCTCCTCCTCAAGTTCCATCCCCTCATCAAGCTCCATCCCCTACTCGAGCTCTATCCCCTACTGCTAAGTTGACTGCCACGGAAAAAATATCCGATATGGTGAAGAGTGGATATTTTAAAGATAAATCGTGGCCTATCAATGAAGTAGTAGGCCTCACTAATCCTCAACCGGTTTACGTTGACACCGTTGATGTAATGTCCCTGCTGCTTCCTCGACAGGAGCTTACTAATGCAATTGTTCAAATGTGGATAAAGTAAGTATCTTCTTCTATGAGTACATAATTTAAATGCATCGTTTAGACACACATACATATATACTAATTTCCTAATCGATGTCATTATTGTAGGTTCATGCATCAAGTATTGGATCAACAGGGCAGAATCAATGATTTTGGATTCCTGTGCCTAGTATATGCAAGTACAACATCCAAGGAGGAGAGACAGGAGTACATATCAATGAGGTTGTGTGAAGTGAGAAGAAAGGTGTACATGTTTCGATACTTCCACAGGTACATATAAAAATTCTTGTCTGCAATTCACTTAATTCTGCTATATATATCACTGAGTACTTTACTGCTGTGAATTTTCAGCCGCCACTGGCAGTTGGTCCTCATGTGCATAGAGGAGCATAAAGTTATCTTCTTATGCTCTACCCACAGCGATCCAGGGACTACATTGGTGCAGACCATCAACGAGTAAGCTGTTAGTTATGATTAGTTTTGATGATGTCTTATATAGATGCCATTATCAAAAGCAAAAAGATTGAGTAATATAGTTATCTCCTACATTGACTAACTACTATGTTTAATGTAGTTTAGTCCAAGTTGAATGACAAAGAATGATTGAGAAGAAAGAAAGAGTTGGATTATGAAGAATAATCAAGATGGAAGATTAAAGAAGGAAGAACTTGTTGAATAGAATGAGAATATAATTATTCAAGTTCTTATATTGATGCTAGAAGGCTCCAAAATCATATGGAAGTTGGAATGAGTCAATTCGAGAGTTAAATCAAGCAAATATGAGGTTTAGGATGAGAAAACTCGAGTACAAACCTCGAGGTTTGAGTGTCTTCGGCGTCTCGGTGTCTCGGACTAGCAAACCTCGAGGTTTCAAACCAAAATCTCGAGGTTTCAGCCAAAACCTCGAGGTTTCAGCCAAAACCTCGAGGTTTCAGCCAAAACCTCGAGGTTTCGCCAACATCGCCTTTTCAGCTTCACACTGTTTCATGTTTAGCACGGGCGACGTCTGGTAATTCGATGATATCTCTTAAACCAGATATCGGATTGAGGTGAAATCAGTGGAATATGAAACTAGACTCTCAATGCGTCATTTTGATATAAAAGTCAAGCCCAAAGGAGTTCAGATCAAGGAGCTATGATTTTTACAAGTTGCCACAAGAATCAACGTCACAGTCCAGACCCACCTTCGGTATTTTGAGTGTAACTCACAAACTACAAATTAGATTGAGCTAAAATTGGTGGTATATGAAAGTAGACGCATAGATCTTTCCATAAAGACTTGAATGGACTAAAACGGAGTTCATACCAAGGAGATATGTCCCTCAAAATTTGACAGTCAGCTCAACACGTTGCAAAAACGCTGGTCAAGAACAGCCTTCATTCATCAGATCATAACGGACATAATGCAATGAGTTTGGAGCTGATTCTTCTTGCTTTGGATTCTTACCTCAAGCTTGGACATGTAAACTTGAGTTTAAAATTGGCCAAGATTTTTCCAAGTTTTCTCGAACAAAGCAAAACCTCCAGGTTTATGAGAAACCTCCAGGTTTGAGCTCAAATGGTGCTTTCTCGAATTTTCAGATTTAAGTGAAAACCTCCAGGTTTTGGAGAAACCTCCAGGTTTCTGGCATCCAGAGAGAAAACTTTTTTCACCGATTTTCAAAACCTCCACGTTTGTGAAAAAACCTCCAGGTTTTTGTTTGGCGCAAAAACTCAGAATTTCCACATTTAAGTGAAACCTCCAGGTTTTGGTGAAAACCTCCAGGTTTTTGGATCCAGAGAGCAAACCCCTTTTCACTGACTTCGAAAACCTCCAGGTTTCTAAAAAACCTCCAGGTTTGCTCTTGCCGCAAAAATGAGAACTTTTGAAATTTAAGAGAAACCTCGAGTATTGAAGAAAACCTCCAGGTTTCTTGATCCAGAGAGCAAACACCTTTTTCCAACGTTTCACTTTCAAAGTGAAACCTCGAGGTTTTTGAGAAAACCTTGAGGTTTTGGCACTCATAGACAAAATGTTCTTCTGCAACCTTAAAAACCTCCAGGTTTGAGAGCAAACCTCCAGGTTTCTTTGCGACTTCAGAATTTCAAATCTGACGAATTTGCAATACCTTCTTGTTTGATCTTAATACTTCATATGATTAATCTCTAATGTTCCTAGATATGTTTAACCACTTTATTGGTGAGTTTCAAAAATATTAGAGATTGTACATTTAAGGTTTAAAGTAAAAGCAAAAGTGATGTCAACACATTAAATGCAAACCCAGAAAGTTGTATCCTTTTGGGTAATCCTTCTGCACACGTTTAACAAAGGATTAAAGATTGCTTTCCACATCCAGTAGCTGCTATTCCAACGTATTTATTTTCAAAAAGTCAACTCTGAACTTCTGCACAGCTGGATTAAGTGAAGATTAGTGAGAGAAGAAGACCAAAACTGAACCAGAACCTTATCATGGGAAACGGTTATAAACGGTCATATATTGTTCTCTACCTATAAAAGAGGACAGATTCAAGCAAAAAAATGTAGAGATACAAGTCTACACTTCCAACATGCTGATACTCTGCTTTTACATCATTTATTCTCTCGCTTTTTCATGTTTAGATAACTTAGAGAGAAGTGATTTGTATTTGATCTTCGATGTTTATCTATTCACTTCTACGAGAGGAGATTTATTGTAAACACATTATCTTTCTATCTGAGAGTTATTCAAGATTCGGTAATCTTGAGTAGGATATACATTGTGTTGATTACAGCTTGTAAGGGGGAGTGAATCCTAGTGAGAGGATTACTTCGAGTACGAGTGTGTAATCAAGCGGTGTGTTGATTACGCTTTGTAAGGGGGAGTGAATCCTAGTGAGAAGGTTACTTCAGTTACAGAACGTGTAATCAAGTTGAAAGAAGATAGTGGATTGAAAATCCCAAGTGAGGCTTGGGGACTGGACATAGGCCAAGGATTGAGTCGAACCGCATAAATCGCTTTGCACATTCTCTTCCCTTATCTCTTACATTTCCAAAGATTTATGTTTGAATGACTGTCAATTAATTTATAACTCATTTCTGTCATACAAACTGAATTTACTGATTTGTGAAAAGATTTTCAAAGAATCTAAGTTTTTATACTTCACCCAATTCACCCCTCTCTTGGGTTCAGCCAGTACTTACATAAGCATGTCATTTTGATTCTCTTGTTTGAAATCTCTGCTATGAATTTTCAGTGAACCTTTATTGATAAATTTGTGATTTTTATGGTAGTGCCATGAGGACCTTCCAAATCGAGGTAAACAAAGAGTGTGCCTCTCAGGCCACTAATCCTAGTTGGCACACACCAGAGATTGGTACATATTTGGACACTGCCACACTACCTTGTGAACTTGGTCAGTAAGCTATATATGCTCTTATATATATTTCTTGTTCTTTTTAGACCCATTGGCAACCAACGGAGTCCAACTTATGTGGCCAGTACGTCATGAAACATATATATGATATTATCACTCAAGGAAGGACTAAATTAACTGCAAAGGTAAATGTATTTGATGTTACATATTATGGCTGAATTCAGTTTCTGGCTTAATGTTACATATGAAATATGCACACAAGTTAATTCAGTTTTCGTCTTTGATTTTACAGATGTTTGCCTGTCCTGATCCCTTTCCCGATGATGAAGTGGAGCACATACGCAATTTGTTTTGCGAATATCTCGTATGACCGATCTCAAAGTCGACAATAATTAATGTCCTAAATTCATTTGTAAATATATCTTTGTAGCAACAATAATTTTCTGTAAATTTGTTTATTTTTTTGAACAATTCATTCATTTGTAAATATACATACGAAATGTGTAATTCAATCATAGATTTGTTTATTTTTTTGAAGAATGAATTCATTCATTCTAGCTATTTAGCGCTTAAAATTTGAGGTATAGGATGTTGTGAATGAGCAATAAGACTATACCTGAAAAGTATTCGCGACTTTTAGGACCGCATATTTTTTAAAGATCTGGTCCTAAAAGTCCTCGTTTAATTCTAAAAATTTGGCTAGACTTTTAGGTCTGTATATTTGTTAAAAGTCTGGTCCTAAAAGTCTACGTTAGCATTTAGGACCGTAGGTTTGTTTAAAGTCCAGTCTTAAAAGTGTTATATGTCCGGTCCTAAAATTCTCTAAAGGCTAGAGACTTTTAGGACTGCATATTTATTATATGTCTGGTCTTAATAGTATTTTAGGACCATATATTTTTATATTCGCTCCTAAAAGTTCGCTTTATGTATTTTCAACTCAACCTTTAGGACTCGTATTTGTTAAATCTCTGGTCTTAATAGTCTGCCCTTAAATAGAAATGTTGACTCGCTTTTTAGACAAATTATTAGGGTTCAAGACAACCGAGGTTCTGGCATTCTGCTCAAGCTAGGTCCTTCGTTGTCGTCGTTTTACCTCTCCCGAATTTGAGAACATTATCGGTGTCCCTTTTCTTTGTCTTTTTTCTTTTTGTCGAAAAAAGAAAGAAGATAATGAAAAGGACACTTTGTTCCAAATCGGGCGAGGTAAAATCAAGCGACAACGACGGTCCAACCTTGAGAAGAATGTATGGTCTTAACTGTATTATGTGCATTTTTTGTTTTGTTCGAATAAGGTCAATGATGTTTTTTGTTTTGTATGGTCTTAACTGTATTCTACACATTTTTTATTGTTGATGACACATGAGGACAATGTTTTGTTTCTTTCCTTTTTGTCGAAAAAAAGAAAGAAGATAACAAAAAGGACAAGGTGATCGAAATAGGAAAGCAAAAAATTTATTATATATTTTTTTTATGTTGCCCCATGGGGAAGCAAAGATACAGAAAAAAAAACATAAAAACATTTACTCCTCCCTATCGTTGTCGGAGGGGAGGGAGTCGTCAGAGACGTCATCATCTAAAGGATTGTACTCAACGTCCTGGGCGTCGAGTATCGCATTGACCTTGTTGTTGACGGCGTTGTAGACTTGAAAAAGCTGGCCCAATCGTCGGTCTATATGATCGACACGGGCTAGGAGGTGGTGCATCATCTGTTTGAAGGTCGCATCTGGAGGCAGCGGAGGAGGAGGGTACGGAGGAGGAAGAGGATTAAGAGGAAAAGGAGGACCTCGGGGTGGTGGAGCAGCCATTACGATGGAGCTTGTAGAAGTGATGGAGAAGAATGTAAAGAAAGTAAAGTAACAACGGGTTTAAATAGAGAACCCATCCTGAACAATGTGAAACGCCAGAAACTTTAATGAGGAGACGCATAGTTCATCAGAATACGAGGAGACGCCTAGTTGGGAAGTTTATCTGAAGCCGAAGAGACTCGAATCATTCATTTGAACGAGTGTAAGGATATGACTCTACGATCTGAATTTGAAAAGAATGAACTTTTAATATTGGATATTGTAAAAGATCCGTTCTTAAAACTAATATTTTTTAAGAAAAAAACCTTACTTTAAAAAAAATTGAATTGAAAAAAATAAATGAATTTTAGGACTGGATAAATGATAAAATGTCGAATTAAAAAATAATTGAATTGATTTTAAAAATAAATAGTAGACTTTTAGGACCGGATATATTATAAAAGGTCGATCGTAAAATAAATTGAATTGAAAAAAAAAATTAAATAATAGAATTTTATACCGCATATTTATAAAACCCGCTCTTAAAGTAGATCATTTATCACTTGCATCTCCTGCTCTCTGTCTTTATTAACTCCTCATACAGTCATACCTCTCTGTCCTTAACTCCTTATTAACTCCTTACTACCTCGTAACTCCAAACTACGTACGTGGCTATCTGAGAACTGCTCTCTGCCTTTATTAATTAACTTCTCATACCTCTTTGTCCCAACTGCTCAAACCATGGTTAGATACAAGAGAACCGCTCGTAGGGGTGCTCTTACTCGTGATGCTCGTGCCTTCCATCGATCGTTATATGGTGCGCCTCCTCTATCGAGAGTGCGTTCTATTGTGACAGAAGAGTCTCGGGTCGTTGGACCCATTGTTATTTCGGATGATGAAGAGATTGCCGCACCCCCAGCCTTCAGATCATGAATAGGTTCCTGCTCCCCCTCTCCAACCAGTTGGCCCCAGCGCGCCTACCGCTGACCCCTCTCCTCTTTCCTCTAATGATGCGCCGATGCAAATAAGACAGAACTTGCCGATATCCGATGGGAAGTTAATGCTGCTCACGCCGATATTGCCAAGGCTTTGGAGGATAATAAGCTTTAGGATGTTTAGTCAGATTCTTGTTTTTGATAATTTTCAGCTTGTTTTTCTTTTGTATTTTTCTTATGTACATGCATATTCAAGTAATATATATATGTAGCATTAAGAACTAAGCTTGTGTCTTTTTTTTGTTCATATTCTCCAGTTATTAAAGAAACTCTAGTCTTCCATTAATTTTTATTCATTCAATTGTTTGCGCTCGACAAAGCCAATCCTTTTTTTTTTTTAAAATGAGTATTTTTAGGACTGGATATTTTATAAAACTCCGCTCTTAAAATTAAATGAATAATAAAAATTTAGGACCAGCGTCTTCTAAAACTCCGGTCTTAAAAATTTATATATTTAGGACCGGCTACTTTATAATTAACCGGTCTTAATAAAATCAAAGATACTAAAACATTCTGTCGCGGAATATTAAAATGAATAACAAAAATTTTATTCCGAAGTCTTCTAAAACTCCGATCCTAAAATTTTAATTATATATTTAGGACCGGCTATTTTATAGTTAACCGGTCTTAATAAGACATTAAAACTTGTCTCTGTTGCACGGAATATTAAAATTTCCCTCTCTGACCTTCTCTTATCGCACCGAAAGTGATTACTCAGGTTCTGTCTCCAGTGTTTGTGTGTTGCTTCGTCGGTGCTTCGCGTTGCTCTCCTGACAATCACTTTCTGGTTCCTGAGCTAAACCTCTATAGACCAAGATGTAAGAGGTGTTTCGGTTATATAACTTTATGATTTTCGTGCTTATCGTTCTAGGTTTTTCATGGGTTCAACAAAATCGATGAAATGTTCTTGTGGGTTTCTCTGTTGTTAATGAATATTGTATTTTAAAGATTATATTTGCACTTTAGACCTACCCAACCGACCAACAAATGTTTTTAGGGTACTCTTGCCGTCTCGCAACATCAACGTTCATGGCGGAGAAGAAAGACTCAGAAACGCATTTGAATTTATATGCTACAGGTGAGTCCACAAGACCTTCACGCGATGCATTTAGAATCCTCGTCATGCATTTATTTTTCTTCTTGGCTTCACTGTGATACATTTATGACCAAAATTGATTCTTCGTTATACATTTAATGGGCAAGTTTCTCCGTAAAAAAAACAAAAAAAGACATAACCGACATTGAGCATAAATATGCATTTGGTGTTGCCTTATTTTATATGCAAGTGTCAATTTTTTTGGATTACGTATGTTAAATCTTTCCGTCTATAGGAATTCTATTATGGATCGCAGTTGGATAAATGCTTACGGACGAGTGATGAATATCAGAATGGGGTGAGGGACTTTATAGAATTTGCTAAACAAAATGCCCATGATGATAGTGGGAAGTTTTATTGCCCTTGTGTACAATGTTTGAATGAGAGGCAACTAAGTCCTAAAATTATACACACACATTTAATTTGTGAAGGATTTTGTAAGACTTATACAGTATGGGTATGGCATGGTAAAAAAATTCCAAGTCGGTCTCAACATGAGGAAGTGGTCTTTAATGATAATGAAACGGATATGGATGATCGCATAGAAGACATTATTCGTGATGTAGGAGAAGAGGCTTTTCATCAATCACATGCATATGGTAATATGTGCTGTGATGCAGAGACCCCACTATACCGTGGGTGTAAAAAATACCAATTGTTGAATGCTGTATTGAAATTGGTAAGCTTGAAGGCACGTCATGGATGGAGCGACAAGAGTTTTTCTGAAATGCTTGAGGCTTTTAAGGACATGCTTCTGGATGATAATGTGTTGCCGCATCGATACTATGATGCTAAGAAAATACTTTGTCCACTGGGGATGGAGTACAAAAAAATCCATGCATGCCTGAATGATTGCGTATTGTATAGAAAAGAGTTTGAAGAGAAGCAGAATTGTCCGATATGTGAAACCCCAAGGTATAAGTCAGATAAGGGCCCTGCAAAAGTGTTGTGGTATCTTCCAATCATACCAAGGTTCAAGCGGTTGTTTGCGAATGAAAGTGATGCAAACAATTTGAGGTGGCATGCATATGAGAGGATTTCTGATGGAAAGCTTCGACATCTGGCCGATTCTTTTCAATGAAGAAAATCGATCAATTATTTCTGAACTTCGGCGAATAACCTAGGAACCTTAGGCTTGCCCTTAGCACGGATGACATGAATCCATATGGAAGCCTTAGCAGCATACGTAGTTCATGGCCTGTACTCCTGATTATTTACAACTTATCTCCTATGTTATACATGAAACGAAAGTACATCATGCATCTATGTTGATTTCGGACCAAAACAACCCGAAAATGACATTGCTTGTTTATCTTCACTCTTGATCGAAGACTTGAAGGAGTTGTGGGAAGAAGGTGTCGATTTTTTGACTCTTTCAAGAAGGAGGTGTTTAAAATGTGAGCCATGATATTTTGTACTATAAACAACTTCCCAGCATATGGGAACTTGTCGTGGTATAGTATAAAAGGCCATAAAGCATGTCCGGTTTGTGAAGAAGGCACACGCTACCATCAACTTCAACATGGAAGAAAGACGGTTTATCTTGGACATAGGAGATTTCTTAGATAGGGCCACCCATATCATCGATTAAAGAAAGCCTTTTTTGGTGTCCAAGAGTATGAAGATGCTCCGGTGGCATTGACTGGGGAGCAAGTTTATGAAAAGGTGAAAAATATCAATGTCATCTTCGGTAAGACTGCAAAGAGTAGAAAATATCTGTATTCTTCGATCTTCCCTATTGGCGCAATCTTTATGTGAGAGACTGTATTGATGTCATGCATGTGGAGAAAAACGCATGTGATAGTATTGTTGGCACGCTTCTCAACATACAAGGTAGTTCCAAGGATGGTGTGAACGCAAGATTGGATTTGCAAGCAATAGGAATACGCGAAGACTTACATCCAATGCCATATGGGAAGAGAACTTATTGTCCCTCAGCTTCTCATACTTTGTCTAAGGATGAGAAACGAAGTTTTTGTGAGTGTTTACATGGCACAAGAGTTCCCTCGGGGTATTCTTCAAATTTTAAGAGGATTGTATCGATGAAGGACTTGAAATTAGTAGGCCAAAAGTCTCATGATTGTCATGTCTTGATGCAAATTGACTACTCCCGCAGCTATTCGAGGCATCGCGAATATGATCTTCGGTCGTTTTAACTAGACTTTTGTCTTCTTCAATGCGGTTTGTGGTAAAGTTTTCGAGATTGAAAAGTTGGATGAATTGGAGAATGAAGGATATCTTATCTTGTGCCACCTTGAGAAGTTTTTTGTTCCTACATTTTTTGACATCATGGTTCATCTAATTGTTCATCTAGTGAGGGAGATAAAGTTGTGCGGCCCTATCCATTTACGGTGGATGTACCCAATTGAACGATCTATGAAATTCCTAAAAGGGTATATAAAGAACGCATACCGGCCAGAAGCATCTATTGTTCAGAAATATGTTTCTGAAGAAGCTATGGAATTTTGTCAAAATTATTTGGCCAAAGTAAGACATAAGGTAGTATTCATATGCAGAATTCTTTGAAAACTTTAAGGTTTTAACTATATTATTATTCCTTCTATGTTCATAAACAATGTCACTGACTATGAAGTTTGTTCTTGTTTTATTTTTGTGGCAGGATCCGATCCAAAGGGGCATGTTATAAAAGAGGATGTTACGTTGTTGGATGGGAATCAGATGAAGGCATGGTGAATATTATTTTGGGCATGTATGTTGTATTTGTAACATATTGTATTTGTAAGTTGTTAGACCTGGCTATCACCCAAGAGGGGGTGAATTGGGTGTCTAATAAAACTTTAGATAACTTTGAAAATCTTTTCGCAGCTTACTGAAGGTAGTTCGAATGATAGAAATAGTTTATAAAGCAATAGTCATCATTCAATCATATATCTTTGGAAATGTAAGAATTTAGGGAAGAGAATATGCAAACGGAGATTTATACTGGTTCGGCCAATCCTTGACCTACGTCCAGTCCCCAAGCTTCACTTGAGTTTTTCAATCCACTATCTTTCAAGAACAATCACACACTCGTAAACGAAGGATGGTCCTCTCACTTTCGGACTCCACTCCCCTTACAAGTTGTAATTGATACACCCACTTGATTACACACTCGTAAACGAAGGATGGTCTACTCACTCTCAAACTCCACTCCCCTTACAAGTTGTAATCGGTACAATGTGTTTCCCACTCAAGATCACCCAATCTTGAGTAACTTTCAGATAGAATGTTTACAGATAAATCTTCTCTCTCAGAAGTGAATGAATAAACACTGAAGTACATAATCTATCATCTCACTCTCTATGGTAAACTATATAACCATTGAGAAACAGAGAGTAAGTGAATATCAAAGTATTGCCATATTGAAGGTGTGAGCTCGTGTCTCTGTATTCGCCATTTATGAATTCAATCCTTTGTGCATTTATATTTGTTGAAGATTAATGACCATTGAAGAATTTGAATCTATTCGTTTGAATATAATATGTCCGTTGAAGGTGCCCGCGCCTTGCCATAATCGAATGTCTGCTTAGTTGAGGTACTTTACAATTGTCATCCACGTGGTCTTGGTTGAAGGATAACTTATAATATTGCTCCGGTACCTATTCTGTTATGGGCCTGTCTCAGCATGTTTCAGTGTTGTCTTCGACAATTTGAGTGCTTCACAACTCATCAAAAAGAACTCAAATATGCTTGTTAATGTACATGAAGATCTTCTGTAACTCATCAAGAAATTGGTTAGAAGTAGCTTATAATATTGATGACAGAAGGTATAAAGAACACAGAATCATATTTGGAAGAATCATAATTGCAGACAACAATTCAAAGAACAGAGAAGGAATTGACTTGAGGTACAACACTAACAGACTCGAGTTGATCGTATCATTGGATTCAAACTGCTTATTTGAAAAAGGTTTTTGACTCGAGGCATGGTGTTTACAGACTCGAGTTACAGACACTCGAGTTAGACAGAGGCACGACTCGAGTTGCATTATATGAATGAATGAAGGATGATTTAGAACATTGACTCGGGGCACAGTATGAGACTCGAGTTAAGCTAGTCACTTGAGGTAGGAATATCAACTCAAGTTGCTTGTGACGAGAGTTCATTTGAGGTAAGTGACAGAGACTCGAGGTTGGAGAATGTTGGCTCGAGTTAAGTTGATCAGGATTAAAACCTTTGACTCGAGTCACGTATATTAGTCGAGGCAGAACATTTGAAGTCTTGATTCATACAGAAGTTCACTTTTGAAATAGAAGGACATTGACTCGAGTTGCAGAGAATTGAGACTCGAGTTGAAGGAGACTCGAGGAAACGCTTTGATAGACTCGAGTCATAATGTTGAATGTAGAAGTTTGCCTTTGAAATAGAACGACACTAACTCGAGGCGCATAGACTCATACTCGAGTTGAAAGAGAACTTAGACTTGAGGCAAAGGAAACTCGAGGCAACTTTATGGCTGACTCGAGGTAAAACTGCTCTACATTCTTCAAACTCTCGGGTTGGCCATTTGACTCGAGGTGGAACTTCTGACTCGAGGTAAAAACCTCTCTCAAAGTTCCTATCTCTCTGTTTGCTCCAAAAACTCGAGGTAAGCTTGTTGACTCGAGGTAAAAAGCTCTCTTAAAGTGTGATATAGGCAGAAACCCGAGGCTACGCTGAATTGATTCCAGAAATTCGTGTGTAAAATTTCGAGGGCCATATCTCCCTGGTCTTAGCTCCACTTTGGTTTGTTTAAGTCTTGATGGAAAGCTCGTGTGTCTTCTTTCCAATGGCACCGATTTTAAATCAATTGGATTTGTAGTTTGTAAGATACACCCAAAACATTGAAGGTTGGTCCGGAATGTGACCATGATGTTTGTGTCAATTTGAAAAACTCATAGCTCTCTCATCTAGACTCCTTTGAACTTGAATATTTTTCAAAGGTACGTGTTGTGAGTCTAGTTTCATATACCACTAGTTTCGTGTGAATCCGATTCCTGGTATGAGAGATATCATCAAAATACCAGACCTCGCCCGAGCTGAACGTGGAACGAGTGCACCGAGTTCTTTGTAAGTTGCTTTAACTCGAGGTACACTCACCGACTCGAGTTTTTTGACCACGACTCGAGGTAGATAAGTCCTGACTCGAGGCAAAACGTTCCAGGGAGTGAAAATCACTTGGAAATCACTCAAACTCGAGGTAATGAAGTTCTTGACTCGAGTTTTGACCCAGACTCGAGGTAAATGAAGCCTGACTCGAGTTAACTTGATCCAGAGAGCAAAAATGGCTTGGAAAACATCCTGACTCGAGGTGGTGAAGCTCTTACCTCGAGTTAATCATCCCAAATACCCAAAAACACTATAGAAAGCATTCTAACTTGAGTCTAGACATCCTGGCTTGAGTTAGTTCATCTCAAAACTTGATTTTGCTTATTTTAACTCCGATTTGAGCCGTTTCAACTTCCATATCATCGTGGGGACTTCTAGAATCAATCTAAGAGCTTGTATAATGATTTTCTCATTCCATTGACCAAGTTCTTCTTTCTTTAATCTCTTTTCTTGATAATTCTCCATCATTAAACTTCACATCTACATTAAATATAGGAATTAGTCAAAGTAAAACATGAATGTAGTATGCAAGCTTTTTGCTCGATAATGGCATCTATATAAGACATCATCAAAACTAATCATAACTAACATTCTCCCCCTTTTTGGTGATGACAAATACTTTAAGAAAAATATATATGAATATGAAAATATTTGAGAACACATATTTTTCTTGCCGTTCTCTCCCCCTTATTTGTCATTAGCAAAAAGTTGAAGTAAGGAAGGTAAGCTTGTGGAGAGGCAAATATGAAAATAAATTGAAATGAATCAAGAAATCAATTTTCTATCCCCCTTTTTGAAAGTATTTGGTTTTTAATATGATGCAAGTAGAAAAGAGTTTTCATGAAAATATGTTTGAAAAACAGTTTGGAGAGGTTTTCAAGAAATCTTAAAACACATAGATACCAAACATGTGCAAAATTTCTCTTCGAATATAAAAAGATAGAGATTAGAAATGCTCATGTTGGTTCGCAAATTGTTGAATGATCGATGAAGTTCATTTTCTTTCTCGTAGTATGAGATCATTTTCATCCTTTTCTTCTTCTTCTTATTGCTCTTCTGCAAAGCGTGTAGGCTTCAAGAGATTTCCCTCTTCCTTTTAGGGCATAGCTTAGATTCAATGTCATTGATCATCAAAGTATCTTTCCTTAATCTAATAGTTTCTCCTTGTAGCACATTAAGGAAGATTTTTGCTCGAGCGAATTCTCCCGAGTCAATTGTCAAACTTTCTTGCAAAGGAGAGTTATTAGTGCAATCAAATATCAAAATGTTCCTTTCTATATGATATTTTCAAATTAAGATAATGAAAGGAAAATATGATATTAACTCATAATCAAAACTAATAGAAACATAGTGAATGCAGATGAGTATAGTTAAAAGGATTTTCTTTAAATAAAGGAGATGAGCTTTTTAAGATATCAAACACATGTGAATGTGAAGCTCCCCCTTAATGGATGCATGATCAAAATATGAAGTTCCCTTTAATGATACCAAATATTAATTGTAAAACTTATGCTTTTTATGATGATTAAAAAAAAATTAGAGCAAAAGGATTATTTTGAAAATGAATGTGCTCAGGCTAAATTTCATGAGATAGGATCAAATGAATAAAATCAAAGTAGCCTAGCAATAATATAAAGCATCCAAAGCATATACAAAGAATTGCAGATTATGAGAATGAAGTTTTCAACAACTGATATACTTGATTGGAGTCATATGCTGATGACTGGAGTCATAACAATTTTAATAAATTGATTTTGAAAACCAGTAACTAGAGTCGTATATCCTTAACTGGAGTCACTTAGATTAGAGATCACTTTAGCTAAAGACTCGAGATTTATGACTGGAGTTAAAGGTACAATGACTAGAGTCATATCAAAGCAAACTATGATTTTGAAGAACTAAGTCATTTTGGACTTGATCATTAGCAATCTCTTGAGCTCACAATTGTCGGTCATTATCACCAAGATCGATTTCTCAAGAATGATAATGAAATATACAAATGGTTTCAAATCTTAAATCTTCTTTCAAACATCGATAATGTATTATGAAATTAAAATTTTAATGTATGAAAGGTTCATTTTTGAAACATGTTTAAAAATCGATGCTCATTCGATGGTGGAGGTCAACATGTTAATGAATATATTAGAATTCTTCATAATTTAGAGAACATGTGGAACATTGAAGCTTACATATTGAAGAATTTTTCAAAAAGCAAAATCATAAGGAAACCGAATTAGCCTAAAAGGCTAAGTATGATAGAAATATGTAAGCACAATGACTTTTGTAATACCCGATAATTATCTATCCTAATACTATATTTTAGCAAATAATACCTATTTGAGAATAGGTGAATATGTGGTTTTAAAACCTTGTAGGATACTTATTCTATTGTCTAGGAAATTTCTAATGAAATTAGAGGGATTAAAGTGTCAAAATCCCTAAATGCAATTATGGGCCATGAAATGCCCGAAAATATTATGATAAATCCCAAGAGGCAATAAAATATTTATTGAAAATTAGAAAGTATGTTGTCTCTAATTTTAGGAATTTTTGGGATTATTTCCCTTGAAAAATAACGAGGCAAAATTAAATATAATTTTGGGGAGCATAAATTGCCCTATGATTTTTAATATTTTACATGGAGCATAAAATACCAATATCAAGAAAATAGTTGTGAGATAATGATTAATCCTAATTAAGAAAATTATCAACAATTAGAAAGTGATTATTTAAGTAATTAATGGCTAATTGTTTAAGCCTCGAACAAGAGAATATTTAAGGTAGATTATGGAAAATACTTTAATTAAGTGTTTATGGCTAATATTAGCATAAAGTGTGCTTACTAATCAATTAGAAGAGATTAAGAAAAATTGGTGAGATTAAGAACATGAAAACCCTAAATCCTAAAAGATTGCTAATCATGGGATTAAGGCTCTAATTAAGCTTCTAGCTAATTTAGATAAATTAAAGAAATAATAATAATAATAAAGGGAAGAGAAAACCAAAAGTTGAGTGTGAAAAGGGTTGTGGGTTTTTCAAAGATAATATTATGATATTTTGTTAATTAAATAATAATATAATTAAGATATTTGTGGAAGAACCAAGTTGGATAAATGAGAACCGATAAAATTAAATCCTATCTAAAAACCATGAACTAAGTTTCTTAGGTCGACATATTACAAACAAGTGAATTTTTGTCCAGGAAGTTGGTGTTAGCGGAAGTCATCTCCGTAACCAAATGGACGAATAAGGGATCGATGAAAAGATATTTTGTAAACAAAGGGCGAGATAAGAAAAGTGAGAACCAATGGAAAATAAATCATAACTTGAAATCCTTGAACTAAGTAGAAAACAACTGGACATATTATGAATCGGTGAATTTTTGCCCCGAAGTTGATGTTACCCGAAGTAATTTTCGTATCGACGGCATGTTATCTCAATATGTTCAACGTAGAAACGGAATACCCTTAATGGGATCAAAATTTAGTTAACTTAGATATTTCCAAAGAGGAAGAATAGAACTTCAAGGTCAGTTCTCGGACTTTTGAGATTTTCTAAGATTACGCGATTAGAACATTGAATGGGGACTTTATCGTAGAAGTTTATAAAGCATAATCCATGTGAAATTTAATCCACCAATAAGAGAAAAGAATTGTGAGTGTGTGTGTGTCTAGTATTCAAGAGAGAAAAGAGAGAGAAAAAAAGAAAATTAAAGCAAATTTGATAAAGTTTGAAATCCTAGAGTAAATTGGATAATGGTTTGAAATCCAAGAAATATCCGATGTACACAAGAAAAAACTCAAAACAACAAATAAAGTGAGAATTTATACAAATTTAAATAGTTGTGAAGAAGTAGGAACCCTGGAGAAATATAAGGACTTATCTTGAACTCACATAATTTAACCTCGAAAGTAAGTCTGGTAAAGGCTATTTTTGCAAATGTTGAAGAATAAGCTTAGTACAACCAGGGGAATCTAATTAGACCATAATTCTGATATTCAACTCGCTAATCAAAAAACATACTCAATTTAAAAGTATTAGTGATTGATCGTGCAACCAAAAATGAATTTCGTTAAAGTAAAAACCGAAGACTCAGTTGGAAGAAACTTCTTCATTAAGTATGGGTCCAATGGTTAAGATTAAAACTTTTTACTAAGTTTAGATCCAAGGGCTCATATTCAAGATGAATTAAGTTTGGAAAAACTACCAAAATGCCATACCATTTCTCTATAAATGAGGGCTTCCCTCTTCATTCTCTTCACACCAAAAACCATTCTAAGCAAGAGTGGAGTGAAGCAAGAAGGAGGAGGGAGTAGCAAGAGTCTTCAAGAGGTAAGCTTGTTTTTAGTTTCTAGTCTTTAGTTTTATAGTTCTTAGTTGTTCTTAGTAGTTCTTAGTATAAAGGTTAGTTTGATCTTTAAATCTTCCAAGTAGTTTTGATTTCATGTTTTTATGGTTAAATATGTCTTAATTTTGAAAATATGATAGAGAATATGATAAAGCAAAATTCTTGGAAGTTGAAGATCAAAGTAGAGGAATTCGGCAAAATTTTTGGTGAAAATTCTGGGCAAACAAGGAAAGAAATGCTAATATTTTATGTTGGAAATGAATCCCATAAATCACTAAACTTTCCAGAAATAAAGTAGATATGTAGGGCTTTCCGAATATATATAATATGTAGTTTTTTGATTCCCGTACAAAGAGATACAACCGGTTGAAGTTAGGCTATTTTTCCGGCGAAATTCTCGGCAACGTTGTGAAAAATGAAAACTCGGAATTTTTCATAAATTCGGGTATATAAAAGTATTTTTCCTTGAAAATAGACATCCTAAGGAGTCTGGAGAATTTTACGGATCCTCGTTTCGATTTTTATAGAATTAATTATGATTTTTCAAAGTTACCGAAAAATCTGCCCAGAAAATACTTGCACTCCGCTTTTAAAATAAATGTAAGGGCAAAATTGTAAATAACAAATTCACCAAGGGTAGATGGGTAAATAGAGGTGAAAATATCCCTTAGGATATTATTCTAAGTACTATGGTGATATGTTAGGATATCCGGATGTCCGGGGTCGGGTTCAAAGGTCGCATGTGGCCATTACACGGTGAAAGGTACGTTCGCGTCTTGTAACACTAACTCGATGCTTATTGTATGCTTATATGTGATAGACTATTTCATAGAGTCATGGACGACTTGGTCTTGGGTCATGCACCGTGTCTAAGACTCTCGTCTTAGTTCACTTTGTTTATACATTCAACTTTGTTTATACGGGTTACGATCTTGGTAATGCCGTTGAGTTTTCCTAGCGGCGAGGACACGATGGGCCGTCGTGGCACCGGTTAGTGCAAACGTGGGTAACTTTACATGTGCTTTGTGCTATGTATGTCGTTGATATGTTAATCCCGCATCTGGCGTGTGCTTATGTATTGATTACCGTAGTAATGTCATGAATATCTCATCATCCATATACCGTATTACTTGAGCATGAGGTTAACCGTTACTTGAGGTTCATTGGGCATTAAACCTCGCCTCTTAACATAGCGTGGTCAAGAGGATCGAGGATCGAGGAGAAAGGCAAGCGGCATGCATAGGACTCACCAAGACTTTCTTCTTTTATTATTTACTTTGAAAACACTCGGTATAACGTATCACATCGTAATCGACCGGACTTACGGCATTTTGAATATAAATATCGTTACTCAATCGCTCCGATGCTCTACTCGATGAAAAAAATATATCGCTTTTGAAAATGGGATGTTACAACTTTGCTATTGACCAAAGTAATCTTGCCTCTTAGAATAGAATCTTGAAATATATGAACGTTCAATGCAAGAATTTTAATATAGTCACTCAAAAATGGATGAAGACAAAATTGATGTATTTGAGTAACAGAATGACTACTAGGATTCATGGATAATGAAGCACATACTCGTTAATCCAAATGACTAGAATTTCAGAGTATTATCCTATAATTCTCAACGCACAAGATTGAAGCATATATGACATTCAACATACAAAAATTTAACTTCCAATTTTGAAACATCATTTGAATATGTAGTATGAATATTTTTCAAAAGCATTTGTTTGTGTTTTCACAATCCAGTATTGCATCATTTTCTTCAGAAGTCAGTATTTTCCTTTGGAGCAATGATAACAGAGATATAATGTTGTACATGTCAGTTCAAACAGAAGGAACTGCCTTTTCTATGTTCCAACCAAAATAGGGCATTAATTAAATAATGCAAAAATTATTAAAGCTACATATGATTAGGGAACTAACCTCACAGTAATTATAGATGTATCGCCCTGCACTACTAAGAAGCCTAAACTTGCCTAACGAAAGCCAATAAAACCCAATAAAACCCCAATCTACAAAACCATCCATGAATAATCAAAGCGATAACAGTAGATGAAGAATAAAACCTTGTTCCATAAAATGCAGAAGTCATGTACGCAATGTGATATGATGCCATGTGAAGGTCTACTTCATCCAAAACTTGAAGCTATTAAGTTGAGGCCAATAGCTATGATGATTAAACAAACAAAAGAAAATTGCAAGAGAAACGTAGATTCGTAGGACTCACCCACAAATAAAATAATGGCCCCATTTGTGATTCCTTAGGTCTAGTTCCTGCATACCAAATTGATATTGCCTCAAATTTTGACGCTTGGAACATTGTTAATGTCAAAATGAATCATAACGGCAGTTTATAAAACAAATTTTAAATATGGAAAAATGTTGTGAACAGTTGTAAAAATCATTTTAACGGTTAAAGTCCTCATAGACCTGAAGAAATTCCATTGAAAGGTAATATGCTTGCTTAACATTCAGACTCTCATAATAATCATAAGTACCATTCCAGTTTATTATGAGTGCAGTAATTAGAAATCACCTGCAAGACTAAAAGCTAAGTGAGTATTTAAAAACCATTGTCCAAACTTAATTGATAGTATCCACCAGTAATTAGAGCAGAACAAAGATTAGTACAAAATGAAGCCCAATTACGAACCTGCTTTGTTCCAGCACTAAAATTATTTAGATAATAACGTAGAAGAGCATTCCTGCCATCTTTTAGTATTCCTTGCATTGTGCGGTGCCCAAATCTGAATCCAATCAAATCAAATAATGTTACGTTCTACATAAAGATAGCAACATCAATGAATCTTTGTCCATTATCAGAAAGTCCCGTTGAAAGTTGTTCAACTAAAGTGAAGAATAATTGCATGATTTCATCAATATAAATTAGCAGGTTTTGTGATTATAATTGAAAACAATGGATTGCATAATTAAAGCGATTATTACCCGAAGTAAGCAATTGCTTAACTTAATATATACAAAATACAATGCATGACATTTCATTAAGGGAGTGAGAGTGATAAATGAAGGAACAAATTCAATTCCCACAAATTATAGAATCTACTATTTCAGTCAAGAGCAACATATTATATCACTTAAGGCATGAAAAACATAGAAATCTATTGACAGATTTAGGGGGGAAATACCTGGTCAAGTCTCTTTTTAGAGCAAGAGTGCCGGAATATTGAACACTTATATGATCTTCAAGGAGAACCAATTACAAGCTTTATGTTCTTCAATATCCTGCATTGTTGGCCTTATATAAAGCTCATATAAAGCTCATAGCAGATAGTTCAACTAAGCAGTATAACAAAAGTAGTAATACAAGTTGTTGGCCTTTGTTGAAAGACTAGAAGTTCATTAGTAACTCGGCTTGGACGATACTGAATAATGCAAGTCATAAGACAAACTAAATTTTCAAAAGTAAATCAATTAAACAGAAAGAAAATCCATACCCTTTTGTCTCAAGGAAATCCGAAATTTGGTCATAAAGGATAGCAAGGCGGTCAAAATGAATGTGCCCACAGAGACGATGAAAATCAAAGTGCAGGTATCTACCAAAAAAATAAAGGGGGAAAATAAGTAATATGCAAGGGAACCAAATGAAAGAAAAGTATGAGCATCAATTTAAAAGATAATACCTTGCATCATTGCCAATGATAGGCTGCACTGTATCTGCAAACTTTTCATTCAGCAGCCCCTCCTCCATGCTGATAAGATCCAAGGGGCAAAGGAAAATGCACTCACACACACACACATAAATGCTGATGCTTAATATATATTCACACTAGATACATTCATAAAAGCATGCACTTCTTTTATATCAGTATTAATCTATACTAGTATCACCAGATAGCATCACCAAAAACCACTACACAGTGAAAGAATTAATATTCACCTTGTTGATAAGGTCAACAGCTAACACGGCCCCATATTTTTTTCTTAAATCTATGAAATGACGCTCCATCACTCGAGGCTGTATCATGGGAGTTACAAATGCAGTCAGATACAAACAAAGTATTAGATTTTAAAAACACAACAGTCAATAATTAGCTACTTACAGATTCTTCAGCTTTTACCAACTCATACTTAGGCTTGTATGTCAAGTCAACAATTTGCTCCCAGAGCAATGGGATTGAACCACGAACCTGCCAAATAACAACAATAAGAGATCTTACATTTTATGAATTTAAATCGGTCATTTGAATGAAATGCTATTGGTACTATTCATGAATTTAAATAGAGTTAACATTCATCTCACAAAATTTGCAGCAAACATCCCAGATTCCCCACTCTGGCTTTATCCAAACTGCCATGTACTTCTTAATAAACTAAACAATTATTATCACTGATCTAACTTCAAAAAAAGATGTGTGCACTCAGAAACTTCGACTGCAACTTCTTGTTAAGATGATGCCTAATTGGAAAAATTCTCTCCAGACAGCCCTATATTCGTCAAAGTCATATAGACTTAAAGATAATTATGTGTAATGCTCTTAAAGTCACTACATGTATTTTGAGCGTGGTAATATATAATCTTCTTAGCTCTGTTCACCACATATGACCAATTTGTATTGTATCCCTAATTATCCTTCTTCATAGCTTTTAAATTTAAAATATTGTTATGACAAGATTAAATCGGTAATTATCTTAACATTGCCTCCTCAATTTTGTACACCTTTTCCACGAAAACATGAGCACTTTTCATTTGTTTCCCACATTAATTCCTTTCCCTTCCACTCCTCCTAGTTACACCATTGCCTAGAAGAGACAAAAGTTCTGTAACCAAAGCGTCATTTAAAACAATTTTCAACTCTTCTGTATTTACCCACAGGCCAAAAAGCTGGCCACAATGCTTTTTCTATTGTCGGCCAGAGCTTCATGAAGTTCAGTTCAAGTAATTTAAAGGAATTACCTACAATGTACTAATTAAGATCAGGAATGAAACATTATTTTTGAATTTCATTGGATGCAAAATAACAAATTATTCAGCCAGCTCACAAAAAATTGACAGAGCAAGCCCATCGTATGGCTGTCCCATGATAATCGAAGTGTTACCTGAACCAAAGAAGTTGTATCACCCTGCACTACTAAGAAGCCTAAACTTGCCTGTCGAAAGCCAATAAAACCCCAATCTACAAAACCATCCATGAATAATCAAAGCGATAGCAGTAGATGAAGAATAAAACCTTGTTTGTCGGGGTTTCAGAAATCAGAGGACTACGAACCATTCCGGCTTCAACTGTTGGCTTGGGTTTCAGAAATCAGGGGATTACGAAACATTCTGGCATATGGATGCAACTGGAAACTTCTTCAGCAATAGATTGTGTACTTAAAGGGATCAGTAAAAAAAAAAAAATACGAGAGCAATAATAGATCATGAAAATGAGATGATTCCACTAATATTTCACAAAATTAGATTAGGTTAACAGTAAAACCTCAGAAAATTCTTCTGCAATAGATTGTGGAAGATCAGAACAAAGTTACCTGTGCTATCCCGTTCTTTGAAGAGATTAGATTAGGTTAACAGTACAACTTAAAAAAACTTGTTCCACATGAATCCATTATTGAGCACTCACTCTCAACTTGTCTTCCCTCCTGATCTTCGATTTCGCTTAGATGGCCCGATCTTCGACCTAGCTAAGATAGATGTTCTCATCTTCGGCTTCGCTCAAAGGAAGAAGGAAAGAAGAGAAAGTGAAAAAAGAACAGCCTCTGCAAAGATTTGCAGAGCAGGTGAGAAGGTGAAATAAGATGAGAGGAGAGAGATGAAACCACGGACAGAGGAGGGAATTTCAAAATTGAAATCGAACATGCGCTATTTACTATGCACGAAGCCGAACAGAGTCGCACTGTTGAGCCGTCACTGTTCCCTTGAACAATTATATGTGAGAAGAGCTACAGTGCACGGCTTAGTTTGATTCTCCTATTAAGTTTATATTGATCCTTTCTCGGTTTGAAATCAAAAACATTTATAAAAATATTCCACATATCAAAATCAAAACATTTTATAAACGATGTCATTCTAGCTTTCCAAAACCAAAAATCAACATCTTTGAAAAATGGTGGACTTCAAGACTCATAATATTATGAGAAAATATTAAAACATTATTCCATTTTCACACAAAATTAATAGCGCAACCACCTCAACTTAGTTTAGGTGAAGTACTTAACTAGAACTTAGAGAATTCACTAAAATAAATACTTTTCAAAATATTTATTTTAGTGAACTTTTTTTGGGGGCTTACAATAGGATGTAACTCAAATGTATCATCATACTAATATATATAGGTTTTCATTTTGTCTTTTTCCCAACGAATAGTTGGCATTCTTTCTCCTATCTGTTTTCAGAATGCTGCAATTTGGGTTTATATATGTATATGTGTATATATATATCCCCATAACATTATGAGAAAATAATAGAAAAGTATTACTTAAACTTTAAAATCCTATTGACAAGAACAAGAATGAAATTATCAATAGCAATAAAACAATTTACAACTCATTTTATTATAAAATCACCTATTTAGAATATTAAAGTTCAAGTGGTGTTTTCTAATATTATAGATCTTTTTTTCCATTAATGATATATTAAGAAAAAAGTGAGTTTTTTAGGGTTAAGGTATAATGGCACCGCTAAAAACTTTCAAGCGATTTTAAGTGGTTCGTTCTGAACTAAAATTACAAACTAGCCCTTGGGGATAGAAATAGAAACCTCCACTTCACCTCTAAAATGTATTAAGTACATAAATAGCGAATATTTTAATGATGGAACACGTATGAGACGTTCAACATTTTTTTCCCCCAATTCATTCTTACTAGTTTTAAAAGAGAATCCCAAGAGTCCCAAGAGAGAACTCCTGAAAAACAAGAAAATATCTTTGGAGAGTAGAATATCATAAACATTGTTGTTATGCAATATAATGCATTTGAGAGCATTGGATGAAAAAACTTGGAACCAATATACTCCCTTACTTCGCCCTTAATATAAAAATATTTGATTTTTTTTTTTAAAAAAAGAGATTAAAGAATTTATTTTTAAATTAATTTGTTTGACTTATAGATTAATATGTTATATAAAGATGCACAATATAAGTAATGATTAAATAATTTATTTAAATTATATATATATATATATATATATAAAGTCAATTAAATCATATTTAAGATAGGAGGTTTTACAAAACTACCAATGAAGGATGCTAATAATGATGGAAAGAAGAATAAGATGATGTGGGTGAAAAGGCATTGAGACATGGCCAGTCCCAATAGATTTCCCGATACAAGGATTGAGACGTCTTAGAAAAAATGTTTATCTAATGATGGAAAAAAGAATAAGATGATGTGTGTGTGAAAAGACATGTGAGAAGGGTATGATTATAGTCTACTTCCTTTTTTATCTTCTTTTTCATTTCAGCCATTAGATTTCAGATGTAATGATTTATAAAAATATTAATAAAATATTACATTTAAAGAAATATATTTATCTCAATATAAGGATTGGGATAAATACATGAGCATTGTATTATTGGAAGACAACTTGATATATTTAATTATTTTTTAATTTAAAATTTCTGAAACATAATTTCTGATATGCATAATGCATGTCACTGAATAAAGGATAAGACTGATTGGAAGAACCTCAGACAAAAGGTTATGGCTATTCACAGGTACTATTGTTTAAAACATTCGTATGACGATAAAACTAATTCCTTTAATTTATTCCTTGAACAGAGACAAGTAGACACCTAGGGCCCTGTGACCGGGGGCGGATCTAGAAAATTTATGGAAGGGGGCCACTATTGGTTGGGGAGGTGCGGGGGTTTGGGAATTTTTTCCACTTGTCATCAAAAGACAAAAATAATACAAGATTCGGAAGGTTTTCACTTATCATCGTGCGAGTTTGATCATCATCAATAAGAAAAAGAGCGAAGTGTTAGCCATAAAATGCCCATGGTAGAAAATTAGGAACCTACATGCTCCAAGCAATTTTTTGTGTTGGGAATATCTACCTAAAATACGGAGAAAAAAGTTACAAAATGTTACGAAAGTATCTTAAAAAGGAAGCGCTTCTTTCCTAGTTGAGGTCACAATGCTAAAATACGTCTACAAAGTATTTTTACGGGAGAAAAGAAGAACGAAGAAAGTGAAATGGCGTGTTAAGGAAGAAGCATAAGAGAGGAAAACAATAAATAAATTAAAAGTTTTTTTTTCAAAAAAAAAAAAATCAAGGGGGGGGGGCATGTGCCCCCCTTGTCTCATAGCTGGATCCGCCAATGCCTGTGACATGTGACGTGAGGCCTCAGATAATAGGTATGGGTCTGGCCTCTAGTGTTTAATCCTTCCTCCTGAAGTTAACTGATCTCCTCCAATTCTCTCACCGTTGCCATCCTTTTCTCCTAAAACGGCGCCGTATTTGTGCCAAATGGCACTATTCAATTTTTTTTTTTGGCATTCACCATGTATTTGAAGTATTTTTTTTTTTTTAGTATCACTCATACTTTTAAAATCTGTTTAGTACTAGTCGGATCTATAAATATTTTTTTAACACCATTCAGTACCATGAACTATTTTTTTAAGTTTTCTAAATAATTTTTCAAAATTATTACGTATTTTTTTTGTATTAGTCGAAATAGCTTTTTTGAAATATCTTTTTAGTAACATTCAGATCCTAAAATATTTTTTTAATACTAGTCAATATCCTGACATTTTTTTTAGGATTTTGAAAATTTTTCTTAGAGTCTTGACTCGTACTAAAAATAAATTTCAGGATATACTTGGTACTAAAAAAAAATTAGGATATTAACCTACTAAAACAATACTTCGGGATATTGACAGCTACTAAAAAGATATTTCGAGTCTTGACTAGTACTAAAAATATACCTCATGATACTAATTGGAACTAAAAAAATACCTTAAGATGTAAATGCCATAAAAAAGAAAAAGAAAAAGTTGAACAGTGCCAATTGGCACCAAAATGGTTCTGTTTTGGGAGAAAAGGAGGGCAGCAGTGGTTAAGGAAATTGGAGGAAAGCCAGGCCCGAAGTTAACAGAAAACATATTCCATCCTTCTGATGCACAACATAGAACATTTTTAGAAAGAAGATATGGGCTAGAATATAAATAAATTTTTAATTTAATTAATGTTCTTTTCCCTTGTTTTACTTAAGTATAAAAATATTAGTTTAAAAAGTCAAAATTTTTAGATCAGATATTTGACTACATAAAATCGGTTTAAAAGGTCTGAATTTTCATACCAATTGTATTATATGGACTTTTAAGATCGGCTTCGTGATTCATCCGATCTTAATAGTCGACTTTTTAGACATTCTTTGTAATACATCCGGTCTTAAAAGTGAGAACTAATGTTTTAAAAAACTTGTTATTTTTATCATCCAAATCTAAATTTTCTCGTATTTTTTCTCCGATATATTTCTTCCTCCTACTCATTCATGACCAATCCAGCACATAAAATTTTATTGTATATTCCCCAATTAGAAAAACTCTAGGAACCCTAGTGATATAAATTTTAAATGTAAAATTACCTTCTTACTCTTAGTAATTAATATTGGGATATTATATGATATTAAGTTTTATGACTATGTTCATATACTTGTCAACATAGATACATCCACTTGTTAACGAGAGATGTTTTAGTAAATATAGATAGGTTTGTCAATAGTCACTCTATAACTTGTCAATATAATTATCTCTATTTGTCAACGGTGCTATTTTAAATTGTACTGAAAAATGACAATTGTTAAGATGAGCATTGTCAATGACCACTTTTTGCCTTGTCATTATTGACACATAGACTTGTCAAAATGGGCATATACACTTGCTAATATATAATTGTCATTATAAACACATAAACTTGCTAAAATAAACACATAAACTTGTTAAAATATGTACACACACTTACCAATGTATAACTTGTCAAAAATATTTTTTCAAGAAACACTTATAGCTTTTTTGATTTTGTTTTTAAAAACAATTCTTTTTTTAAAAAAAAAAACTTGTTTGGAAAATGTTTTCAATAATTTTTTAAAAAACCAAAAGAACAAAAAGTTGTTTTTAAAAGACTAAAACAATTTTTAGTTGTTTTCTTTGTTTTTTTAGGTGCCACCTATTCACTATCGACACTACACTACGGTAACGACTATTGCCGACGGATGTCGCCAGTTTCTTCAAAAATAGATTTTTTAAAATAAATTTCTAAATTTTTTTTTTTTGTTTTGTTGTTTTCAAAACTTGTGTTTAAAAAAACATAAACAAATATGCTCTCAGTATCCGGGCTTAGGATACTCTTTACTACTAAGAATTAGAAACATACTTTGAGAGAAAAATGCACAAAAAATTACTTTAGGACACTTGCTACTAAAATTTAATTTAGAATGTTGGATGTAAAAAAATGTGTCTTGTTAGAAAAATATTTTAGGGCGCTAGATACAAATAATAATTTTAAGATAATGAGTGCTACTAAAAATATTTTAAAGGTTGAATGTGTAAGAAATTAATTTTAAATAATAAATTATATTGAAAAAATACTTCATAGTGTTGGAGGTTCTTTTAAACAAAAAAACAAAGCCAAACACTTTGCGCACACAATGACAACGTTTCAAGGAAAAGGAACAGAGGATGGCAAAAGCAGAGGAGAGAAGCCACTCACGTACATGATGCAACACATGAGGACACCCGCTTCTAGCACGTGTGTTATTCAAAGGCTGCACAATCAAAAACACAATTAAAATACCCATCTTGGGAAATCCTGAATATATAATTGGAGGCATCTCAAGATCGTTTCGGATCAATACCGTCCAAATTGAAATCCACATTCTAGGCTGGGAGGGTCTTTGGGCTTCATTGGATTCATAGACCATAGGATATACATCAGTGATGGAACCAGAAATTTTAATGACAGAAGGTGAAAAATAAAACATATTATATCATAAATTAAAATATTTTAAATATAATACATACTTAATATACAAAAAAATTGGAAGAAATATGGGAGAATTCCAATAAAATACCAAATGAATTTGTAAAACCCATATAAGGCCCTTGAATTTGTAAAATGACTCACAGGTGACACAGACTTATCGAGGGGATAAGCAATTTCGTGGGAAATGACCCTAATGCCCTTCCTTCCTCTCTTCCTCTTCCCCCTTCCTCTCTCTCGAACCAACCACTCGCCATTGCACGTTCGTTCGCCGCCTCTACCTCCGCCGTCGACGCACCCTCCACCTTGGACGCCGCACCCTCCCGCCGGCACGATGAAAAAGAAAACGAAAAACTGAAACACGAAAACGCGAGAAAACGAGAAACAATAATTTTTTTTTTTTTTATCGGTCGATCCGGAAGAAATTGGAAGAAGAAGACGTGAAGGAAGGAAGGAAGGAAGGAAAGAAGGAAAGGAAGGAAGGAAGGAAGGAAGGAAGGGGAAGAAGAGAAAGAAAAAAAAAAAGAGAATGCCTTAAGTCTATGTCAGAGGGTGGGTGTGGCGTCCAAGGTGGAGGGTGCGTCGACGGCGGAGGTAAACGGCGGCGAACGAACGTGCGGCGTCGAGTGGTTCTAGTTCAGAGAGAGAGGAAGGGGGAAGAGGAAGAGAGGAAGGAAGGACATTAGGGTCATTTCCCACGAAATTGCATATCCCGATAAGTCCGTGTCACTGTGAGTCATTTTACAAATTCAAGGGCCTTATATGTGTTTTACAAATTCATTTGGTATTTTATTGGAATTCTCCCAAGAAATATATCTCATAATAGCCTCACTTGCATTGGACTTGGGCGGCCTTAATCCACAAAAAAATGGACTATATATATTCAAACAAATTACTCCCTCCAATCTATAATATATGACATATTTAGGGAGTTAATCAATCACTTGAGTGAGCAGTCGAGTGATGTACCAAGTTACTAATCACTTTCACTGCATTCAAGTGATTTAGGAAGTGATCATATTTTCTGAAAAGCATTTACCAATTGATTACTCGAGTGACCTTATATTTGATCATCACTTCCACTTTTCTTCAGTGAGCCAAAGAGTAATATGTTATCTTTTTCAGTTCAAGGTAAGAGATGGATCACTCGAGTGATGCAGTGACAATTTTAGATTTATTTACTCTGAGAGATATTGCTTCAAATCATTTATTATACTCGGTCAATGGCTCAAGATAGTGTGACATTGAATGTAGGCATTGATTGCAAAGTGTAAGGTGTAATACCCAAATTTTTTATTTATCTTAAATACAATATTTTGATAAATAAAGCCTATTTAAAATAGGTGAATTTGTGGTCTCAAATTTTGTGATATGTTTATTCTATTTTCTAGGCAATTCTTTCTTTAGGATTAAGGTAGCCAATGATTTAATTTTGTTAGGCATCATAAAATGTCATAAAATACAATAAAAACCATATTAGACCATGGTTCATGTGGAACAATTAAAGAGGCAATTACCAATAATTAATGAGCAATTAAAATTACACCAATGGAATATTTAGGTAATTCTTTATAATTAATGTTAATAGTCACCAATTAAAGTTGTATGAGCATAACTAAAAGTCAAGAACCAATAAAGGATTAGGATTAGCACTAAATGAATTATTAACAATCATCAACTACTCTAAGAACCACTAATGCAATAATCAAGAGGCAATTAAGCTCTAGATTAAGATGTTAATTAAACTCTAATCAAGATTTGAAAAGTCAACAATTTCAACTATGATCTAAAGGCCAAGGTTTGATCTCAAAGTTAATCTAAGGGCTTGAATAATTAAGAGGCTTAATCCATGTGAAAATAAAAGAACCAATAGGAGGAGATTAAATTCATAATATCTAGATATTAATAAAATTAACCACATGAGGGGAATTTTAAGCCAACAAAGGAGGAAAGTAATGGAAGAGGATAGTGTACTAATGGTGTAACATCCCAATTTTTGAAAGCGTTTTCATGGTATCATGATCAGAGTAAAGCATCGGAAGTAAATAGTATTTAAAAAGTAACTGATAAAATCCACTGTAATGTATGTGATCAGCCTTAATGGCGTGTACAAAAATTTCAAATATCATAAGTACAAACAAAAGGACTATCTCCAGCTAGGCTCCTAGATCTGCGCTTGCTTACCCTTGTCTCCGGTCCTGTTTACTCCGGATCCGAAGCTATGGTAAGAGCCGAGGTTCAATACCCATTGAACCTCGTAACTATTAACCTCATGTTTATGTACAAGTATGTATGACGCTTATCTCATGACATCACAGCTATGTTCACATATAAAAAAGTAATAACAACACACCACCGCATATGAATGTTATTACGGTCGCACTATTCACCGGTGCCACGATGGCCTATCGTGTCCCCGTAGCTAGGAAAACTCAACGGCGTTATCATGACTATAACCCGTATAAAGTTGTACGTGTATGAACAATTCTTTTAAAAATAGAGTCACATTTTATGAACATATCTATCACATATAGGTATACAGTAAACATCAGAGTTAGTGTTACAGTACGCGTCCGTACCTTCGTCGGTGTTGTCGGTACGTTGACGGTCGGACTGTGATCACGCGTATCCTATAATGGTAATATCGTATTTATTAATTTATAAATAATATCCTAAGAGATATTTTGGCCAGTAATGACTATTTTGCCCTTGCAACATTTATTTTTCACTTTATTCCTTCAAAAATCGTAGAACAACGCTGGTACAAATATGGGCAGCATTTCGTCTAACTTTGAAAAATCATAATTAATTCTAGAAAAATCAAAACGAGGATCCGTAAAATTTCTTGAAATCCTTAGGATGTCTAGTTTCAATTAAAAATAATCAAATTTGCCCAGATTACACGAATAACTCCCAGGTTTTAAGTTTTGAACCTCTGCCCAGCATTTTTCCAGAAATTCGTAGCCTAACTTTGAGGATTTTTATCTCTCTGTACAGAAATCATTTTGACATTTTCTTGACATATTTAAAAATCCCTATATGTCTATTTTAACCATGAATTTTCTCAGAATTTTGTGACCATATTTTCAATATGAAATTCTGGCGTTTTCATCACTGCCTCCAGAAATTCCGAAACCGATGAAATTTCGCGGAACTTCGTTACTTTGATGATTTTCTTTCGAAATTTTGCTATACAACCTCCCTCACCAATTTTTCAAGATAAAGCCAATTTTGACCATAAAAACTTGTAAATAAAATTACTCTAGCAATTTTAAGATCTAAGATACTTCTATCTAAGAATTTAAAGACTAAAAAGTAAAGAACTCAAAGCTAGAGCTAGGGAACTTACCAAGAACCTTGCTCCTCATTATTCAAGACTCCTCACTCTCACTTTCACTCTCTATATCAGATTTACTAAGCTTGCTTTGGTGTGAAATTTGTGAAGAGGTTGGTGCTCTATTTATAGGAAAAAGCTATGGCACACTTGTAATTCTCTAACCTACACATCTTTCATTTGTGGCCATGGGTTTAAATCTGAATACCTCTTCCTACAAGGCCAAAAAACGTGGCCTACCTCCCCCACTCTTCCTCCTTTAATTTTTCACCAAAGCCTCTTGCCTTGGTGTCAAAATTGTCCCCATGTGTAAAGCTTTTGGCCCCAAGTGCTTTGGTGGCCTTTCCACCATCAAGCATTCTTCAAACATGCATTGGTGGCCTCTCCACCTTCTTGCATTTCCCAACTTGGTCTTTAATTTCCTAGTTACTCTAAGTATAGTTGTAACTAGATGACTTTGGTGGTTGGTTAGCAATTAAGCAAAAATGCTCTTAGGATTTAGTTTGTAGTTTAATCAAATTCCCTCATTAGTCTTATGATTCTTGAATATTATGGCTTAATTAGAAGCACTTAATTACCCTTTTATCATTTTAGAATTTATTGTATTTGTTAGGTAACAATTAATTCATCCTAAGCCAAATTTGTGTTCTTGTCTTGAATTATTGCTTATATTTAATCTAGGATTAAAATCCCTTAATTGTCTTTGATAATACTTAATTGAGGAATTTAATTGACTTATGGACTTATCATGAGGATTAGTGTTTATTTAGGCAAATTTTACTTCACTTTAATTGGCTTGAGATTTTTGCTTATGGAATACTTGATTCACATTGAGCCAACAAGGCTATTTCCATTATTTACTACATTCACATTGAGCCAACAAGGCTATTTCATTCATTTACTACATACACAAAAACACCCACACTAAAAAAACGTGGCACCCCTCTCCCCTATGCTCTCTTGCTTTGTTTTCCATGGTCTAAAATTATCCACACACCAACCTTTGTTTGCTTCATGAATTACCACTTAAGTTTAGTCTTTAATTAGCTTTAATCTTTGGTCATAAATCCTAAAATGGTGTTTTAGGTGTTATTAAATTTATTTGATTGGTTGCTAATCATGATCATTAATAATCATCTTTATGCTAATCCTAACCCCTCATTGGTCCTTGACCTTTAATTATCCTAATGTATCTTTAATTGGTGACTATTAACATTAATTTTAAAGAATTACCTAAATATTCCATTATTGTAATTTTTATTGCTCATTAATTGTTGGTAATTGCCCCTTAATTGTTTCAAGTGTTTTGATAGTTCTTCACGGTCCTTTATGATTTAAATATGAGTTAGGTATTAAATATAGGGTATTACAAATGGAAGAGGATAAAAAGGTGGAAGAGAAAAAGCAAGAGGAGGTGGGTGTATGTGTGTGTCGTGTATGTGTGTATGAGAGAAAGAGAGAGAGTGTGGTGTATGTCAATTCATTAGCCAATGAGAGAATTAAGCATAAAGTAATTCATGGAACTAATTCTAGACATAAACCAATGGAAACCTATACAAACTAAATTGTATCTTGAAATCCATGAACCATAAATCAAATATAAAAAGAGATTATTGACAAGCATAATTCAAGCTTGAAATTGACTATAACCAAAGGTATTTCCTCAACTTTTGAGGATTGTGTCCAATTAAGAAAATAAGAGATTAAGGTCTCTAAATGAAGCTATAAATCCCAAGATTTCAAAACCAAAAGAAAATTTGAATCAAACTTCATTAAGACCCTCAAATGAATTTTTATCTAGTGGAGTGCAACACAAACAAACAAAAAAATAGAAGAAGCAACTTGTTGGCTTGAGCACTAAGTTAGAACACATGGGATAAAACTATGGAAGAGGATATGGTACTTTGGATAGAATATGGAAGAGGATAGGGAGAGAAAAAGTTGGGAGGCAATTAGAGGGCTAGGATTTGTGCTTCCAATTACCCTAAATCCAAGGGTTGAGGATGAAGTAAAGGTGTTAGGTAGTTAACTCCCAAGATTTGCTATAAATAGGGAGGTAGGGCCTTCATCTTTTCTCACAAATACACAAAAAAAGAAGCTGAAACATAGAGGGAGAGTGAGAGTGAGGAGCATCTTGAAGGAGTAGCAAGGTTCTTGGTAAGTTCTCTAGCTTTTTAGCTTTGAGTTCTCTAAGTTTTAGTTTTAAAATTCTTAGATAGAAGTAGCCTAGATCTTAAATATGCTAGAATAATTTTGTTTACATGTTTTTATAGTCAAAATTAGCTTTATTTTGAAAAAATGATGAGGGAGGTTATATAGCAAAATTTTTGGAAGAAAATCATCAAAGTAACGAAGTTCCTACAAATTTCATCGGTTTGAACTTCGGAGTCGATGATGAAAACGTCAGAATTTCATATTGAAATTATGGTCACAAAATTCTGGGAATATTCATGGTTAAATTAGACATATAGGAATTTTTAAATATTCCAAGAACATGTTAAAATGATTTCTGTACAGTGAGACAAAAATCTTCAAAGTTAGACTACGAATTTCTAGAAAAATTCTGGGCAGAGGCTCAAAAATTTAAAACTGGGAGTGATCCGTGGAATCTAGGCAAAAGTGATTATTTTTACTTGAAATTAGAAATCCTAAGGATTCCAAGAAATTTTACGGATCCTCGTTTCGATTTTTGTAGAATTAATTATAATGTTTCAAAGTTAGACGAAAAGCTGCCAAATTTGTATTAGCGTTGTTCTACGAATTTTGAAGGACTAAAGTGAAAATAAATGTACCAAGGGTCAAAAGGGTCATTAGTGACTAGGATATCTCCTAGAATATTATTTTTAAATTAATAAATACGATATTACCATTATAGGATAAACGTGATCACAAATCCGACCGTCAACGTACCGACAACACCGACAAAGGTACGGACGCGTATTGTAACACTAACTCTGATCTTTACTGTATACCTATATGTGATAGATGTGTTCATAGACTGATACTCTGTTTTAAAAAGTTATACATATACAGCTGTACACGGGTTATGGTTTTGATAATGCCGTTGAGTTTTCCTAGCGCTAAGGACACGGATGTACACCGTGGCACCGTGAATAGTGCGGACCATAATAACGTTCATATGCAGCATGTATTCGGTTATTATCTTTCATATGTGAATATTGTTTGTGATATCATGAATAAACTCATACATACTCTTTACATGAACATGAGGTTAATCATACTTACCGAGGTTCAATGGGCATTGAACCTCAACTCTTACCATAGCTTCAGGGTCCGAAGTGAACAGGACCGGAGACAAGGGTAAGCAGCAGATCTAGGAGCCTACTGGAGATAGTCCTTTTGTTTGTACTTATGATATTTGAAATTTTTGTATCCGCCATTAAGGCTGATCACATACATTACAGTGGATTTTATCAGTTACTTTTTAAATGCTATTTACTTCCGATGCTTTACTCTGATCATGATATCGTGAAAACACTTTCGAAATTTGGGATGTGACATAAGGGGGTGAGTGTTATTTAAAGAGAAACTTGATTGTACTGAGTCATCAAAAGCCCAACTAATTTTGGAAGCATAGTGAAATACTTAGAAGGACTTATAAGGACTAAATGTACGTAAAGTTAGACTAAACTAATATAAATCTGATGTCTCTATCTCTTATATACCGTTTGGTGATCGATATCTTTCTAACCCTAATATCTTCATTAAAATTGTTTAAGTTTAA
The DNA here is from genome assembly GCA_019022655.1 of Acacia acuminata. Lineage (NCBI taxonomy): Eukaryota > Viridiplantae > Streptophyta > Magnoliopsida > Fabales > Fabaceae > Acacia > Acacia acuminata. The sequence goes on along the minus strand of JAFJYI010000056.1, from coordinate 145,868 downwards.
ATTTTAAAATACCACCAAATTCATCTCTTCTAAAGTGAAAGGCTTGAAGTAACGTCAAGCACTACTATATTCTCGGTGGTTTTAAATGCAATACTGATACAAAATGGCACTATTAAACATGGTGCTATCTGTCATCAGTCAACACACTAATAAATAACGATTTTGACCAAAACTGCTACTAACTACTGCTAATTCAACATTTCGTAACAGTTTCTCTAAACCGTCACAAAATAACTGAAGTTTTTTGTGTGATTCATTTACCGATTCAACTAATTTCTCAACAAGGTGGAATGGATTAGGAACAGAAAGCTTATCAATTTCTATAGTTGATTCATGAATTGAATAGAGACAACTTACGAGGACATGCGAAATGTGAATTGCTATCTAATGGAATCAAATTAAAGAAAAAGACAAAATATGAATAATGTCGCTATTGGATTTTTTAGATAATAATGGAAGCATTGATTGATTGCATAAAGCCCATAATTTATTGATTAAAAAACTTGCATTATAATAAAAGGATGCATGCTCTATATAGGAGATTGGAGGTAGACGGATAAGCTATTGGGCAATTAAAAAGTGAACGGATAAGCACTGAATAATTAACACATTTAGAAGCATAATTGACACCACTAGGATAGTTTTAAATTACTTGAAACTGATGTTAGATATACTATCCGGCTACATTTTACAAGTTAACTAATCAAATCTGGTTTAAATTGATTTCTTTTTAATATTTTACTCATATTAAATGAAGTTTTGAATGCTTGAGAAAAATGCAAGTAGTCATATTTAAACATTAATAATATTAATATTGGTAAAATTGACATATATGTTTGTAGTGGCCAGTGTTTAGTAATGTATTGAACGAAAGACGAGAGAAAAATCATGGAGGATGTAAGATAAGTGAAATGACATGTTCTATGTGAATATTCAATTGCCATGACGAGAGTAATTGAATCCTCGCCACATATTGTCACAGAACCAGTTTTTTTGTCCATTCTTTGGATAAGCTATTCTGGACTGTCGAGATGATATCAGGATTTTTCAAATTTAATTTTTTTTATCAGGTGATTTTTAAATAAAAAAAATCAAATTTTTTTTAAAAAATTAGTTGAAAGATTATCCGTATTTAAATTATATTCTCTTAAAATAGTTTTTTTTTTTTTAAAAAAAAAAAAAATAAGTTTGAACAGCCCCGATCTTATCTGAACAATCCATCCAGCAGGGTCAAGCTCCCCCAATTAATACTTTACATAGGCAGGGGGTCATTGATTAGAATAGAGAGACGGTGAGAGAGAGTGGAATGAGATTCCCTGCCTATCCTTTTGGATAGGCAGGGAGAGCTTCTCTCCTTTGACCGTTGTCGGATCTTCTTTTTTTACTTTTTATTTTTTTAAAAAAATTATTTTAATGTGTACGAGAATCTAAAATAAAGATAATCTCTCAACTAACTTTTTTTCAAAAAATGATTTTTTTATTCAAAAAGTAACAGTTAAAAAATAAAATTTAGACCTCCCGGATCCGATCTAAACAGTCCTAGATCGATAGGCAAATGGTGCCCAAAACCGGTTCCCGAGAGAGTAGGGAATGTCATGCACTCTATTAAAAGTATTCAATTTAATATCATTCCCGTTGACTGATTGATGAATGGTACATTGGTACAACGGAACTCACGCGCCCTTACCGCCGCAAGGAGGGGACCAGATTCTCTTGTAACTGAAATTGTCAAAATCAAGATTCTACAAAGACACGAAGTCGTAGTAAAAATATAAATCATAGAAACGATACGAAACGTAAAGTTTCTATATTTTACTATTTAAGGTTAGAGTTTAAAATTATATATATATATATATATATATATGCATAAAAAAATCATAAATCGCTTCTCGAGTCTAAAAGAGAAGCAAGGAGATTGCGCTAGAGAGAGAGTCGTTCTCTAGGTCTTTCTCGTGCGATGGATATTATCAAGATAATTACTGATTTTTTATTTTTTTGTGTGTGGTATTGGACACCAATTATAATTGGTAGTTATTCCTGTCGTAAAATGTCTTTCCCATGATGATAGTAGTTTTGTTACCTCGTCTTTAAGCGTTTAATATGGAAATGAAACAGGGTTTTCAATTTTTCATCTTTTTTTTTTTTTTGGTTAAAGTAAAAATGGTAGAAATTGTAAAAACTTATATTTTTACCGTTTTTATATGTTTGAGCGGCCTTTCTACCAGTTTTTGCTCAGAACAATTTTTACTTACGTTTTAGCACGTATAACCTTAGTAAAAACATACATTTTTACACTAGTTTTTGATAACAATGCTTGTCATCAAAATACAAGAGTCTCATTAAAAACATGCTATTAGATTAAAAAAAAATCTGAATCCAATATGATACCCTTGAGTACAAGGCCTTGATGTTTTAGGGTTTAAACCCTTGCGTACAAGGCCTTGATGTTTTAGGGTTTAAAGAGTGTTCATAAAAGTATTTATAAATCGCCTATTAACGAAGTTCTTATATCAATGGTGGGGTTTTATCTTACGACTTTATAGGTTATGAATCAATTTCTTAGTAATTAGACCAACCTTTATTGGCAATAAGTCATTTTTTAAAAGAGATGAATGACGTTTATTATAAGTCATTTGATGCTGCATTAAGTTTATCCAATTTCTTTCTTTATTTAAAATCATTAACTATAAGATAATGTAATGCAAAATTTGAAAAAAAAAAATTATTTAAGTATGGGAAAAATAAGAAATTTATTCGATTTTCAAAGAAAATTAATAATTTAACCATCTTACTTGAGTTTTGGTGGGGTACTTAAAGTTAGAACCTAAGGAATTCACTTTAGAATATAATTTTTAAAATATTTATTTTATGGAACTTTTTTTTTTTTTTTTTGATATTGGTTTTATGGAACTTCTTTTGGATTTACGCACTTGCACAGAATTTAACGCATACTTTTCATCATTATAGAATGCATGGGCTTTAACTTAGCCCTTCCCCCCATGACATTCTCTCTTTATCTGTTTTATTCAATTTGGGCCTATATACAGACTATAGTTATCCGCACTTTTTTTTTTTTTGCCATCGGTAATGAACCATAAGGTGGGCTATGATGACATGGGACGTGACGAGGTAAATGCAGAGGTGACAACAGTGGAAAAGAATGGGCCTACCAGAAGCCCACGATTAGATGGCCCCACATGGACATTTAGAGTGACTGAGATGATATATTCAGTTAGAGGAAAGAGTTTTTACCCAAAAAAAAAAAGTTAGAGGAAAGAGTAATTTTTTTTTTAAATAATAAAATTTTAGGAAAGGGGTTAGATTAACTCACGATTTAAGGGCATGACGAAATCTCCCTTCCTTCTAGGAGATACTGATATTGGGTAGGATGAGCCATCTATTACCTTCAGGCGTTAACCTAAGCACCTAAGAACTATGATGCCTCCCTCAGCGTCTTTACCAACTCTAGGATCAAACTCCTTCCCTTTGTTGAGAATATCCGGTCCCTTTGCCAGTTGAGTCCAAAGGAGGAGAGGGGGAAAAAAGCTAGAGGAAAGAGAGATCAACGGGGTTGGACCTAACGGAAGGGGTTAGCCTCTCGCTATATAGTGAACCAAGGTTCAAATCTCTATTGGGGGAGAGATACCCGTATTTAGTACCCGATAGTGTTTCAAACATAAGGTGTAATTCTTTGATGATGAGCACCCGAAACGGTTCCCTCTCGTTGAGACATGACAATGGCAAAAAAAATTATTGCTTGGGTGAAAATTATAAAGTTAAACAAATCAACTAACTAAATAGCGATATTTTGAAATTAAGTGGCTGTTGGTGGGAAGACTAAGTGGCCATATGGAATTATGAATAGAATACAACCATCAAGTAGAATCAAACAAAGCAAGGACTAAGAAAACTGATAAACACTTCCACATCCACATGTTTACGGCCTTAAATGTATGGAGCATTATAATGAAGCACAACTTATCAATCATGAGTCTTACAGCTGAATTCATAGAGGCAATCAATATATTATATTCGTTCATATAACAGAAACTCACTCTCCCTCCTGTTCTTAACTTATGCCACATTCAATAGAGAAATTAAATTATAAAATTGATTTTACATTAAAGGTCGGAGGTGCTATGTGTATATATATGCCACCATATTTGCAGGAAAAGACAGTGATGTGATTGCCATATTTCCCATCCTCTTATCATCGTCTTCCTTGATCACCACCGTTAATTACATCTAAGGGCTAAAACCAACTCACTCAACAGCAGTGACGCCTTTTGCACCAGAGCAAAGGAAATCAAGCTGGTTCCAACAGTAGCAGCAAGACAAGGGAATACAAACCAGTGCGTTTGAATCAGTCACACATTTGGAGTAGGAGTCTGAAACATGGACTCTGCAAAAGTTCGTCCCTGCTATGAGTGAGTTCATTTTAGCCCTTAAATGAAGTCAACGGTGGTGATGAGGGATTGGAAAAGAATAGGTGGGGTTCGACGTTGATTGATATGAACATGCAAATCATATAATAAATTCTGTTATGGACTCATATATTGCGCCTAGCAGATGTGTGGCCTAATGAGAGTATTTACGACAGAATCCCTCTTTAATCAGGTAAATTGTTGATTACCCCCTCATCGTGCCTATAATCTAGGAACATACAAGTATTGGAGCAGGCATGTGCAGAACGTGGAAGGCGCACACTGCCTGAACAACGGATTCATTGTCATGGGAGCAAAACCCTAGGTAATCCCTATAAATAGGAGATTACTCATCAGGTGCACTCTCTACATTCTCTATTCAATTATTTATTATTCAGCCTCACTGTGCACACACCCCACCTCTCTGGCGAAACGCCATACCTGTGTAGCATAGTGATCTTAAACGCTTCTTTGATATCTTCCTCATAGGTATCATCGAGTGATCACCTTCTCTTTGGTGTTTAATCCATAGACATCACTAAGGAGTCATTTGATCCTACATTAACATCCCCTAGCTCGTTTAGGCTAGACATTTGTGTTCTACACTAGAACATTGGCGTGGACTGTAGGGAACCATAAACTTCAATTTCCAAACCATAGAAAACCACAAATGACCATTGCAAATGGCCGCAAGTACTAGGAGTCGTACTTAGGCCCCTCGATAGGATTAGTTGCCGGAAGGACAACCATAGCAGCCACGTCAGGAGCAAACGATCCAATATTTAGATTCAGTTGCTCCAGATCCTAATCACGTCACCTTGAGGGATGAGGGTGAGACAGAGGATACCTCTAATTCCCCTCATCCGAGTTGAGGTATCCAGCGAGTGCAGCGATTGGTTCAATAGAAAAATCTTCCTCCCTCCTCTCTTGAGTTTCAAATTGACCATCCCGACATCAAAATGTTGCATAAAAGGGTGGGTTCGTTAGTCCAACGAATGGAGAACATGGAAACTCGTCAGCAACTTCAAAGAGAAGAAGACGTTCGACTTATCCAGGAGGACATGGACCGCCAAAATGCCATCTGGGGACAAGAAGAATAGAGAATGATTTACACAAATGCTGGAAACGCGCATTGGACAAAGAGAGAAACAAGCTTAGAATGCATGACGAATGATGCTGGCCCAAGTCGAGTTATGGCCTTGACTTCTACGCACACAAACACTGAAGAACCTCATGAAAATCATGAGGAGGAGAATTTGGTCGTCAACGACCAAGATAAGATTCTTGGATGAGAAAATAGAAAAATACAGTTGCTGGAAGAATGGATAAGGATGCTTGAAAATCCTATCGGAATCTCGGCCGAGATTCTAGCAATCCTAGCCGAGTCAGTGATATGACTGCCACTAAGGTAGATATTGACACCCCCGAGTTACTAATGCCAACTTAGCTCGGGAGAAAGGAAAGCAACTAGACTGAAAACCCGGAGTCCAGAAAGGAGGGCATGATGCCCCCGCCGCATAGTGTGCCCGAGACGCATGCGGAGGGACACGACTGAGATAGAATCTTGAGCCAATTTTCAGACGAGATTATGGTTGCCACTTATCCTAAGGGTTTAGACTCGAGAGAATTGCCGAAGTACGATGGGAGCTAAAACCCGCTAAACCATGTTAATAACTTCAAAATAGAGATTATGGTGAAGGGGATTGTGGGGCATGTTCTGCTACCGAACCGAAAGAGAGAATCGGTCTAGGTCAAAATCTTATTTGTGGGAACTTTGCGAGGAGCCATGCAGATATGGTTTCATTCTTTGTCGTTGCATTCTATCCGAGATATGAAAACCCTAGAGCAAATACGTACAAATTAAACCAAAATAAGTGCTTTGTTTATTTAGCAAATAAACAAGTTAAAGTATATAGATCGAGAAGGCTTACAGTATTGCTGAATCAAGACCACTTGTGTCTTGGAAAGATATGGACTTGATGTTTGAGCCAATGGCGGAGTCACATATAAGAGAAGGGGGCCTCCTTGAATTGTAGATTTGTTTAATAAATTAATATAAATTTGAATGATTGCCCACCCTTAATACATCAAGACTGCACTTCATAATCGGATAGGAGATGAATGGTTGAATGATTATTTAGTTCCTTATATTGGAAAAGATGTATTTGATAGCATTGATAATAAGACAATTATGATGGAATTCCAAAAAATAAGGCCTAGAAGGATGACATTTTAATTATTATTTTTAATATACTTTTGTTATTAAAATGTATATGCTTGAACTTATTGAGTACCCATCCTTCATTATAATTTATGTAGTTGAATTTCTAATAGCATTTAGCCTTGCTTTTCTAAATGACAGATATGTAAAATAATGTCTCTCTGATTACATCATCAGTATTTACTTGATTTTATGAATAGTTTTTTTGATATTCCTTTCTTTTCTTGTTTATATTATTTTGTTTTTAATGCGTTTAAAACTTTTCTTAAAAAAAAAAAATAAAAAAAAAAAAAAAAAAAAAACATTTTTAAAGGGGAAAATTAATTTCCCAACACATTTACAAGGTCAAAAATAAATTTCTAAGATATTTTAGAGTTGATAAAATGCGGAAGTTTTATGGTCATAGTAAATATAAATGACATAACATACCCTAGGAGTACAAAAGAGCCTTTAAGACTCACTTCATAGGTTCCTTCCCTCGCTCCCTACTAGCACAATCACCTAAAAATTGTTAATATAGAGTGAGATTTGACATCTCAGTAACTACTGAAAGTTCCTACCATACACAAGCAAGTCACATATGACAAAAAATAGGAACGCCATCGGAGGCCCAAATCTCTCTACGCCTTTGGTACCCCCTTCGAGTCATCGGATCTGCCACTAGTTTGAGCCTACATTGATGCTTATTTGGCTTATACTCCATTTGGTCTTTATTATAAGGCATCGACTAACAATATCAATAAAAATAATTAAAGTTAATAAAGTTGTCCTACAATTTAAGTAACTTCCAATATTATCTCTAGTAATTGCATTAAACTCTAATATTATATTAATTATTACTTTAACCCACTACCCTTATTAATTAGAGGCATACATGGAAAAAATAATTAATGCTCATTGGGAACAAATAAGTACCTTATAAAAAAGACCAAATACATTTAGTAGTTGGTGTCTTAAAAAAGGATCAGAGGCAGTACCTTTGTTTGTTGTATAACTCCATGGATTTCCCATTAAGTTTTCCGCATGGACCTATTGAAATACTACTTCTCCCTTTGTCCCTCAGCATAATCATTCCAAATTAATTTATAGTCCTCGATATAGGTATATGTTAATGTTATCTTTCTATTAAAATAGCTTAATCTATTTGACAACAATGGTCTTGTACTTCTTTTTAGTTTCAAAGGCCTCAGGTGTAAAATCCTTGCTTTAAAACTCGATTCTCCATATACTTAATTAAATCTTTTGATAATGAAAAATATTATGGTATAAAAGGGAAAACTTAAACCTAAAGGTCTACCATAATAGAAAAGATTACAACTAATATTTCAAAAACTAACCATGATAGACAAAGAGTTCAACTAACAATTTGAAAATATTATCATGGTAATAAAGGATTTAAATCACTGCAAATATTTATCTATGATGGAAAATAATAGACTAGTCATTTAAAATTTATCACGGATAATAAAACTCTTTTCATTGCTTCGCAAATCAAATCATTATTAATCAAAACCTTTGGGCCTTGGACTTATCCAAGTCCGAACATAATCATTCGACCATAAACCCAATATCAAGCTCAATTACCAAAAATTTAAAACAACAATTTTCTTAAATAACCTCTTTAGTTATTTATCCATGATAGAAAACAGTATAATCCAAACCATAATATAACATTAGAGTTATTCAAAAAAATTCTATATCACACATTCCATTTCGCAAACTCCATATCATAAATTGCATATCACAAACTAGATATTACAAATTTTATATCACAATAGCTATATCACGATTTTCGTATGCAAATTTTGTATCATAATTTACATACCACAAATTTCATGTCACAATAGCTATATCACATTTTCCATCTTATAATAGTTATACTACCACAATTTTCATATCCAAAATTTTGTATCACCATTCCCAAGTTGCCTCCCATTAATTTAATCTGAACTGCCTTATTTCCCCTGACTAGACCCATGTGATGGGCTAAATTACTATCCATGTCACTGGCGACTCAAAGACTCATTGGTCATATGATAAGGACCGATGAAAATCCATAAAGCACATGCCTAGACCATAAAGCACATGCCTAGACCAATGAAAATCAGTGAACGCCATTTCCACTACCATCTTCACCACCTTCGTCATGATCCCTTTCCTCCAATACTTGAACCTTAACACATACCTAAGCTGTGTAGATTTGGCTCTTGCTCAGTCGTTCCCTGCATAGGATTGAACAAAGATAGACCCAATTGCACGACTGCCGACATAAGTTGCACAGAATAATGAACACTTACTGGCGTTGTTTTAGATGAAATCAATGATGTAACAAAGCTCTCTGTGTGAATCTATAGTTTAGTGATTATTCATTTATTCTTGTGAGAGGATATACTTAAACATTCATTTCATTTGAGATACTCAAAGTTATATAGGACCTTGAGTGGGCATTGATTGCAAAGTGTAAGGGGGAGTGAGCGTTCATTGAAGAAGAACAAACTTGTATTGAGGCATCAAAAGCTTTGTGAATCTTGGGAGCACAGAAAGGTCTTTTGGGGACTAGACGTAGGTCAAGTGGATTAGATTGAACCAGTATAATTCTTTTGTGTCCTCCTTTGTTGATATTCTTCTAACTTTCCTCTCTTTAATTAACTTTGTGTTGAAGTTTAAATCTTTTAAGTTACCCAATTTAGCCCCTTGGGTGAAAACCTTATACTAACAAGCTATTTATTCATCATCTCTTATAATCAATTAAGCTTGCATGTTTCTATATATATATATATTGGGTCTGTTTGGAGTATTTTTCAGCGTTGGTGTGTAAAAATTTCAGTGGTTTTTAAGCCACCAACCCAGTGAGAAAAAAGCCTATTTGGATTACCCAGAGTGTTGGCTTAACTTTAAGTCAAAAAGCTCAAAAAGCCCGAGTTAAGGAAAAAGCTCCGAAATCCGGCTTTTTCTATGTGGGCCCCACCACTTCTACCACCATCAATCCAAACACAAATCATTATCTATAACCTGACTTTTTTCCTACCGAGCTTTTTTTTATAGTCGGATAGCTTTTAAGCCACCACTCCTACCACCAACCCAAACAGGCCCAATTGTATCTTCTCATAGCGGTCTATAAGTACTCCATGCAACATGGTCTGGCTACAACAAATGCAACCTCACTAATGGCCACTCCAAATATGCTTTCCAATGGCTGAGTTGAGAGAGGGGGGGGGGTTTATTATTCACCAATGACTATAATATCAAATTCAAGCACAAATATAGTTTTATATAGGACTGATTGACAAATTTTTCTCCTTATTTCTTTATAGTGCCAATGACAACCAGATAATAGTAATGACTGTAGGTACTGCTTGATGCAGTTTATGAAGAACATAATCACGTACGGTCTTGAAAATATTGATCCTAATAAGGTATATTATATTCTCAATTCATTCATGTAATAACCCATATATTTGAGAATTAAAATAATAATAATAATAATAATAGTAATAAAAAAATTAAATGAGTTAATTTGTAATTGCTCAAGAAATTAAAATTAATTAGTTAATTAAATTATATGTTTATAAGCTAATTATATATTCACTATTTATTGTAACTGGATTTCAAGATAAAGTTTGTAGCTTGATGGTATGAGGGATAGTTAAAGGTCTTTTGAGTCCTACGTTCGAATCCTCCTTAAGTAAATGTGATTTTTTATTTTTGCCTCAGCTTTGTGAAAATTACCAAAATACCCTTATATGTTAAGAAAATAAAATAAAAATCTGAACGTCAGATCTGTTTTTTTTTTTTTTTTTTTTTTCAGCGCACAACTTAAGTAATTAGAGGAAGCTTCGTGATTTCAAAAGCACCGAAACCCTAGCCCTGTTGAGCGACCTCGTCCCTTCATCCTTCCCGTTCGTTTGTCGCCACCGTTCGCCGCCGGCGTTCTTCTCCTCTGGTCGAAATTTTTAGTGCTGTTATTTTTCTTGTTCATTCCAATTTTGTTCTGTTGCTGGTTGGTTCTTTCCGTAGCATTGGCGAGAGAGGGATCGGAGAAGAGCTTCTCAGTTGAAGCTCCAAATTCCAACCTCAGTTGCTCCTTTGTTCTTTGTCGCTTTTGTGGTTGTTGTGGTGTCGTTGCCGTAATCAGTAGGCACACCAAAAAAAATTATACCCTTCTTGTCCTGTACAAGCCGAAATAGTTAGGTGCCTTGGGGGAAACGTAATTTCTGTTTTCTCCAATTATCATCCAGCTGGACCAAATTTCAGATTCTTGGGTAAGCCACCTAAGCCTCTCAGAGTCTTTTATTTATGTGATTGGGTAGTTTCGGTTAAAGTGGGGTGTTCGGATTCTGGCTCCAAGAAGGGGAAACAACGATTAGTGGTTGTAGTAATACCTAACACTATATTAACGATGATCAATTGTGCATGGATGTGGCAGAAGGTTCTTTGTGCGTTGCTACTCTGTAATTTGCTGAATCATTGGTCCCTATTTGTGTGTGTAGGTGTCGGGTTCCCTAATGAAAGAGTTAAAAAGAATATAACTGTTAGTAGTGTATGAAACCAGCGATATATGAGTGTCTAAATGTTAATCAAGTGACGCAAGTTCTGTTATTGCTTGAGGATGATGATTTTTGAAACTTGAGGATGTTATGGTGCTTCTATTTGAATATTTTGAGCATTAAAATGTTGTTAAATTAGTTATCGGAACCCGTGGAGTTTTACTGTTTGGTGCCTCTAAAAGTACTAAGGAGTATCTTAGATTGTAAGAGTATATTTGGGAATCCTCATATGTTGGTTAAGAAAATAAATTCAGATTAAAGGAAATTGATATGAGCTTGTTGAGTTGAGAGTTTCGGGTAGGATAATAGGTATTTAATTATGTCTTGTTGAGTATATATGTAAAAGATTACCAATGCTGATTTATCTCTATATGAATAGGAATTGACAATCACCTGAGCTCGAGAAAAGTGAATCAAAAAGGGTTATAGTGAAGGTATAGTTTTGGAAGGAGCAACAGGTGAGTGAATAGCGTCCCATTATAATTTTTATAAATGATGTTTTTACCAGAGTAGTCAATAGCGCCAAATAGCGGCGCTATAGCGGTGGAGCGTCGCAGAACAGCCCATCGACGCAATAGAAGCTCCATGGCGAAGCGGTTTAAGGTCGTGCATGTCGCGCTAGTCGCGGTGCGCGAAAATCTCGCGATTCGTCGCGTGATTACAGGAAAAAAAGCCTGTTACCTGAAGCCCAGAGATCACAACGGTCCATTCCATAAAATCGGAAAGACCGAAACCCTAAACCATTCACGATCGGCGCTTCGAGTCGAGTTCGAACAATGAGAGCGAGATAATCACGATTTGCGACTCGATTTACGCTTGCTACGGTTGACGCATTCAAAGCGGAGTGTGCGACGAGCTCTCTTCTTCTGTATTGTCAGTTCGGTTTTGACAGTCAAAGTTTGACTCGTTCAAAGCAGAGTGTGCTACAGTCAAAGTCAGATTCCAGCAAAAAGATCAGTGTAAGGCTTTGAGGCGTGCGTTATATATATCGAATTCTTTTGATTTCTGCTTGCTTTTTCTGTTCAAGTGTGCGACATGTGCGTTTGTTTCTACAGTAACAGATCTGTTGTTACTATTCGAGCCCAGTTCTGAATCTTCTTATATTCAACGCCAAGACCCACTTCTAATTTTTTATTCCTGCTATCTTATATTCAACGCCAAGACCCACTTTTAATTTTTTATTCCTGCTACAGTTAAAAAAAAAAGGAAGCTGCTACAGTCAAAATGGCCACATCATCCCAATCAAAGCAACCACAGACTTCATCCAAAGTCTCTTCTTGTGGACTGGTTAAACCTATTGGTGAAAATATTGACATGGCATGGCGTTGGAATAGCTTAAGTGATATAAATAATAGAAAGAGTGTGACATGTGATTTCTGTGGCAAAGTGACTACGGGTGGGACTACTCGAGCCAAAAAGCACCAAATGGGAATTAAAGGAGATGTGAATGCTTGTACCAAATGTCCACTTGAAGTTAAAAACCTACTTAAGGAAGGCTGCGAGAAGAAGAAGGTTACTCAAGCTTACACCGAGTTGCAAGATGATAATGAGGAAGAAGAGGTGGAAGAAATCCATACCTTAAAAAGTGGAAAAAGGCCAAGAACATCAAGTGATCCATCTACCAAAAAAGTCAAAAGTGTGAAAGGCCCTATGGATTTACTTCTTTTTAAAAATCCTGAAGCAACTATCAAATTGGGAAAGAACACGAAGCAAACAAGTATAAATGATGCTTGTAATAAAGAAGTAAGGGATATAACTTGTCAATACATAGCTCGATTCTTTTATAGGAATGGAATAGCTTTCAATGTTGCTCGTACAAAAAGCTTCAAGTTGATGGTTGAAGCTATTGGAAACTATGGTAAACATCTAAAGCCTCCAAGCTATCATGAATTGAGAGTTCCATTCCTTAAGAAGGAGATTGAGGAAACAAACAAAATGTTGAAGAAGCAAAAGGAAGAATGGGTGAACTTTGGATGTTCAATTATGTCGGATGCATGGACTGATAAGAAGAATAGGACCTTGATCAACTTCATCATATATGAAGACTGGGGAAAAGATATTTCAGTTGTTGGATGATTTTGTAGAGGAGATTGGGGAAAAGAATGTGGTTCAAGTGGTAACTGACAATGGCAGCAACTATGTGTTAGGCGGTAAATTGTTAACACCAAAAGAACCAATCTTTATTGGACTCCATGTGCTGCTCATTGCTTGGACTTGATGTTAGAAGACATTGGGAAGATTCCTACGATTAAAACGACAATACAAAAAGGCATCAGTCTAGTAGGTTTTATTTATAACCACTCACTAGCCCTGAACACGATGAGGAAGTACACAAAGAAGACTGAATTGGTTAGGTATGGAGTCACAAGGTTTGCTACAACCTTCCTTACACTACAAAGGTTGCACAAATTAAAAACCAACCTTAGAATGATGGTCACCTCAAATGAATGGTCCAAGTCTAAGGCTGCTAAAGATGCTAAGGGGAAAAGGGCTACTGACACTATACTTTCGCCTGCATTTTGGAATGGTGTTGTTTATTCTCTTAAGGCTATGGGGTCTCTTGTGCGTGTTCTTAGGCTTGTTGATAATGAAAAAAAGAGTGCAATGGGTTACATATATGAAGCTATGGATAGGGCTAAAGAAGCTATTCAAAGATCCTTTAATGGAAATGAAGACAAGTACAAGGAGATCTTTGCAATTGTTGACGAAAGATGGGAGAGCCAACTTCATCATCCATTGCATGCGGCACTCATTTTCTAAACCCGAGTTGTTTTATAAAAATCCACAAATTGAATTTGATGAAGAAGTTACTTCGGGACTTTATAAATGCATTGAGAGGTTAATACCGACCGAAGAAGAGGAAGATAAGATTATAGATGAGTTGTCAGTATATAAAAGAGCTAGAGGCAACTTTGGTATAAAGGCGGCAATAAGACATAGGAACACCGTGGCTCCTGGTAAGTAAAAGCGTATTTGCTGATAAAAGTAATTACATTATAAAATAATTAAAACTAGTGGTTTTGCTAAATTGCTAAATGCTAATTAGTTCACTCATTACAGTGAGTGGTGGAGCTTGTATGGAGCATCTACTCCAAGTTTGCAAAAACTTGCCATCAAAGTGTTAAGCTTGACTTGTAGTGCATCTGGATGTGAGCATAATTGGAGTACTTTTGAGCATGTATGTATTCATTTAAATGATTCTACTTTATAGAATTTCAAGTAGTACTTGTGAAACAAACATTCTTTTGTTGTAAATTATACAACAGATTCATTCTAAGAAAAGAAGCAAGCTTGAGCATCAAAAGTTGCAAGACTTGGTTTTTGTCAAGTATAACCAAGCTCTTAAAGAACGCTTTGATTGTCGTGATGTGATTGATCCCATTCTCCTAAACGACATTGATGATAGTAATGAGTGGTTGGTGGGGGAAACGGGTGGAGATGAAGAAGTTCTTTGAGGATGAGTTAGTTTTTGAGGATGACACTTTGACTTGGGGAGCTGTTGCTGATATAGTTGGGGCTAGTGAGCCTAGAACATACACTAGGCAGCAAAGCAGATTAAAGAATAAACAGATTGCAACTTCAACTTCAAGGCCTTCAACTAGCAATAACGGAAAGCGTACCATAGAAGACGAAGAGGAAGAGGCAAATGATGAAGAAAGTGACAATGAGGAGGAAGAGATCTACAAGTCTAGTAGTGGTGAAAGCAACAATGATGAAGAGGACTTGGACGAAGATTTCTTGGAAGACTAAAGATAATTTTTGCTTTTATTTATGGCATCTAAAGACTAATTTAATTAGGAATTTTTTTATATGTTCATTTTTTTGTTTATGGCTTTTAGAGATTTGGATTATTTATTGTTTAATGATAAATATACCTTAAATTTTGAGTACATGTTTATTTTTTAGTATTTATGTGTGTATCTTCGATGTAGCGGCCATCCCGCAATGCGCTATACCGCTATAGCGTTTTTTGGGCCAGCCGCTATCTGAGATTGACTACTATGGTTTTTACTACTTTCTATACTTTCATGTTAATTACCACCTTTACAAGTATGAATTTGCCAATGGAAGTTTATCGGATTTGTTTTATGTTCTTATTCATGATGTAAAGAGTATGGATTGAATTTAAAGGAACGATTTGAGATATTGGTTATGAACTTTCATCTTTGGGGTATTCTATTTTATTTTGATGAGTTATCATCGTATTCTCTTTATAGCTTTGATGAAATGGCCCCGGGCATGCTTGAAAAATGTTTTTTTTTTTTTTTTTTGAGAGGACTGAATACAGAACACTGGTTACTAACAATAGTACTGTTAGTCCTTGGTGTACCATGGTTAACCTCGAGCTCGCTTGATATTCGTGGGATTTACTCTCACGCTTGTTATTCGTAGGTCTTATACCTGCGCTTGTTTCGTAGCCTCGTGTTGCGCTCGATTTGTTATTTACCCTCGTGGACTGTGTGTCCACGCTTGTTTTCGTGGCTTCGAGCTGCGCTTGGTTAGTTACCCTCGTGGACTGTGTGTCCACGCTTGTTTCTCATTCTGTTTAAGTCCTCACTTAAAATGATTTTTTCATACCAGTTGGCACTTAATTTTATCGATGAGTTATTTGTTTACCTAGTATTTTCTTATTAATAACCTTTTATATAATGGCATCTACGTTATTGATTTTGTACTTGGAAGTTGAATATAATTATCATTTCATTATTATAAAATTTCACTTGCTTTATTTATTCCTTTAGTATTTCATTTACTTATTTTAAATGGGACGTTATTCACCGGAAGATTATTTTTGGTTTCAGATAGTGCAGCTGACTTGGATCCTCTTGGTGATCACTGAAGGTCCATACTGATGTTCAAAGTTGAAGTGTCATGTTGAAAATTCCCAGTTAATGTAACATTCATACCTATGTATTTATTGTTGTAATTTAGGTGCTCCACGTATGCTATAGATAGGGTCCTCACCTAATTTGCACGTTTTGTATTTGATGATAAGGAGCAAAGCTCCTCTTGACAATATCAGACTATTGTAGAATTTTTGGGAGGTCCCGCTTGCGGGGGTGATCCTATCAAATTTTCTACAAAAGTTAACTAGTTCTGTTATATGAAATATGTTTATGATATTTATTTTACATATATTGTAAATATGTCTATATATAAGTATTATAAATTCAATATGTTTAAGACTTAAGGAATGTGATCCACTCACATTATGTGTCGGTCACCCCTAAATTTTTGGGGCGTGGCAATTCATATATACATTCGGTCAGCTATATATTACACTATTTAACTCATTTATTGTTTCTGTCTGCCCACAATATTTTTATTTCTCCTGCATGAAGTTTAACCAGTCACAAAGGGAAGAGTGACAAAAGAGTTGGTGACATCTCTGCAACTTCAGTGGGAGGGGGAAACCTGCTATGGATGACTGTAAATTTATATATATTAATTTGTTTGTTTTAAAGTTTTGGTTTTAATAGTGTATTCTAAATGTATATAAATGACTGCAAATATATTCTAATTTGTTGTATTTTTTTTGGCATATGAATGATTGTAAATGTATATTTTGATTCATTATATACATGTATATATAAGGGGATATCGAAAGCAAAATCCTCCCCCCATTTTTTTATATATAAGAAATTAGCTTTGATATGTCATGGTCGTTACCCAACGAGTGTTATTTATGTCAACTAGATATAATGGTTATTTAAATAAAGTCGTTAACATTACTATAAATAAATCACGGTTGTTTTGAAAGAACCGTTATTTATGTTACTTGCATATATAATAGCTGTTAAAGTAGAACCATATTATGCAAACATTATCATATATTACCATGGTTGTTTACGTGTGCCCATTATTAATTATCATAGCATTGTGCTTGTCATAGTCTTATCAAAACTCAATACATAACGAATATTATATTTAAACCGTTATAATAGATAATGAATAAAGAACAGTTTGTAACCATTATGTATATGTGCTGAGCATATATAATGCTTACATATATGACGGGTCAGAACCGTAATTTATGGTCAATAATAACTATCATATATCAACAATTTTTTAGTGGTGATTATAGGAGAGAAATAAAAACAATAGTCATATTTAAATATTAATACATATTTATAGGGGAAAATTGACAAATAAATTTATATATTTAAACAATAATTATATTGTGGACCAACAAATTCTTCTAGAAATGGCTTATATTGTGGACCGGAGGGGGTATTATAATTTCAATCAAATTTATATATTTCCTTTAATCCACATTATAAGTCACTTCTAAAATAATTCATTGGTCTATAATATACCACTCCTTGTAGTTCTTATTAGAAGTTCATTTTAAATATTTTTCATATGCTAAGGAATGATAGTTAGGTCATTAAATATGTTTAAAAATGCTAAAATTTTTCAAGTTTACCCCCGTAAAAATTTTCTCTCTTTGTACATATACAAATCATTCTTACGTATCTCTAATCTTTTTTTGAACAAGAATTAAATAAGAATACAATTGAAAAATAATCATTAAAGCCCTGTAAGTAGACTTATATTTACGCCCGAAAACTTCTTCCAAACTTATAATAAGGACCAAATTGCACTACTACAAAATACTTAAAAGACGACCTAAAACAGACCCAATTAACGTCCTTATTCTTAGGGACGTTGGGGAGAGCGTAGTAGTATATTTCCATATGAGGCGACTGAAATAAGTTCGGGTCGCCTCATATGAAGCGACTGAAAGGGTTGGTCGCCTCGTATGGCGACCCGTAAACCATTTCAGGTCGTCTAATTGCTCATATGAGGCGACCTGAAATGGGTTCAGGTCGCCTCATATTAGGCGACCTGAAATGGTTTCGGTCGCCTCATTGCCTCATATGAGGCGACACGAAATGGTTTCGGTCGCCTATTATGATCCAAAGACGCCTGCGAATTGTTTTCGGTCACCTTAAAGTATTTTTTTTTTTTTTTTTTAAAAAATGTGCTTGCTGTTTTTTTGTTTGGCCAATTTGCGCAAATGCTTCACAAAATAATTAAGCGCATATCGACTATAATATATTATGACCGTATGAATTATATGTATGTGCATTCCATCAAGAAGATGAAATAACAATGAATACAGTGGTTCAATAAGAAAATTGTAAAAGTGACTTCAACAAAAGAATTGGCTACACATACGATTATACAAGAGAATGACAATATATATGTTCTAATCGAGTCAACAAAATCAATCAAATTCACAACTTAGCTTCCAACATAACCATGAGGATGCAAGAATATCAACAACTCCAAAGAGAAAACTTCAACATGCGAGCCTAAGAAGGCAAGTTCGGGAAAGTCACCTAAGAAGGCGATCGAAACTTTCAGCAACTTCAACAACGAGAAAGAAAGAATGTATGACCTAGATTTTGGTTACTAAAACTAGACCAAAACAACAAACAAAGCACCACTATGACAACAAATTTTTCTCACATTTGGAGGCAATTAATCTCCAAAATTTCACAACAGCTTTCACAATTTAATGCAGCAATTAGATAGCATCAACATTCCCTTCAATTGGCAAATAACACTGATATGCGACAAGAGGCAAATATATATAGCAGCAATGACTTTTGAACACGAAGCTTAACAGAATTTCAAGGTTTCAGCATACAGAATTTAGCTCAACTCCCAAGCAAATCAAACACCTCCCAAGCAAATCAAACACCTCCCAAGCAAGAAGCACACATAAAACTTTCAGGAAATCAGTTATGATGGTATGATTGAACAAAATTCTCAAGTCTTGGTTATTGGAAAATCAAATGCAGTAAGGTATAATGGCAAAATCAAACCTCATATGACAGTGATCTATTTCCAGAATTAAACAAGTGATCTAACCTTATATTCACAGCAATTAGAGTGGCAAATTCAAGAGCAGCACCAATAATTTACATGAAACTGAAATCGGCAAGACAAACTTAATAAGTTTCACAATGACAATCACCCTAACAAGTAATGACTTGCCTATATATTCACATTGAGCCATGTTCAAGAAGATATCTAGCCATCATGTCTCGAATCGAATCGATGTCATCCCGTGAGTACGGATCCTCGCACGAAAAAAGCGTAAATTGGAAAACAAGGTATAATTAACAACTGAAGTACCACAACAAAAAATATCATCATTTGAGGATCACGGAGCATTACGTACGTTTTGCAAGCCGGTAGTACGTCCGGTGGAAATGATAGATTGCATCCAATTGATAACGTAGTATCCGCACTCGATGTTCCCTGGTTGGTGATGGCACTATAAATAAAAAATAAATTGTTAAACAGAAAGCTACTGTGTCTCGGAAAAAACTTGAATTGAAACTACTTACCTTCGGATAAAACCACTTCGGTCCACCTCGCTCCCGTGCTCCGAAGAATCTGTCTATATGTCCTAAGACCACTATCATTAAAATGGAAATTAACGAGACATGAAAACAATTCATTTAAAAAAAGAATCGATGATTTAGACAAAAATTTACTTACTCGGCAAACATGGTTTTGATATCCTCGGTTGGCTCGCCACCTATGGAATCGAACCAATAACATGCGTTCTTGGCGGGACAAACAACGCACGAGTCCAATGAGCACTACAACATATACATATTAATATTAAACTAAGATAAAAAAGCATTTTTTCCTTAAAAATCTTATATAGACAAAAAAAATACGCACCCTTCATGTATTGGCGCTAGATAACAAGACGATTTTATGTCGCCCATTGTTAAACCAACATAAATGGCCCTCCGGCTAAGATATTGCGAGCCGAAGCTGTGGATCCAGGACATAAGAATCCATACGAATCCAATAGGTCTCCCTTTTTGCGGATGTCGTGGCGGACACTACGATCGAAATAAAATGATAAGTGTTGTTGAATATATTAAACAAAAAAAGAGTATTGACATAATTAAAGGGTAAAAAAAACTTACAAGATTGCAAGTTGAAGCCACTTTGTATATCTAAACAGTCCATATGCATAAACTCTGTCAAATCTTTCTGTCAATTGATATCGGATATGTCTTGTCACTTGCCGACAATGCCCGGAGGCATCTGCGTAAGCCGATAGAGACGATGTCTGGTAGAGCTCTCGCGGCGTTGATAAGTATGGAAATCTGCCCGCAGCTTGTTCATGCTATGAAAACATAATAAACAAATTATGAGTAGGTTAGCAATGAAAATCAATCTTAAACCCTACTCATTGTCAATCGATAATGTATTTCTTACCATTGGAGGTGTCGTCCCCACCTCAATAAGATGATGCGGCCAAAGGATGAACGATGTGGTGGCGGCGTCTAGCGTGGGAACCTCCTCATCAACAATCGGGATGGCTGTCTTTTCTTCCCCTCTCGCACACTTGTCGAGTCACCTACGTTGGTCTTGTGGAATTTGCATATTGTGGTGTGTGGTTTGTTACGGATAAACAAGACCATCTCGCAACAATACGCGGTGTGGGTCATCCAAGTATAGGCGGCGGGGTTGTCCCCACGTGGAGTGTGAGAAGGCTCGCCGAGCTCGTCAATAAGTACATCGGAGAGTGATGAGAAGGTTCGCCAATAGGTACATCCGGAGCGTGAAAACTTTCCTTGCTTTGCTTGGGAAGGCCGGGGATTCCTCGTTTGAAGGTTGTGTATTTAACTTCCCTTGTATCATCTCCCTCATTTCACCCCGTAGTTGTGCCATAACCTCATCTACGAGGGACGCTCGAATTTTGGCTACAAGGCGAGGACTAGGGTTGTCATCGTCATGCGAACAACTCGAACGCCGTCCAAAGTATTTCGCGACACTAACTCCCCTCGGCTCCCCACGAACGCATCAAGGTAATCGGGCTTCCCAATCACCGTGGACAAAATGTCCATCCGTGTACCCGACGTGAATGAACCTTGGGCTGCTTTGCTTTGCTCAAGCACATCTGTATCATAGGATTTTTCATAAATATTAACTAATTAAACTCTAAAAATATGAAACAATTGAAGCTATTTAATACTTCTAATTTAACTACTTACAATCTTTGAAGCAACCTCGGCCACATCTTCATTTATGTATTTCTCGCCCTTCATCCTCGCGGCTATCCATTTTTTGTGGCGAGGAGGACGCTCGAGGGCACGGATAACGGTGGAGGGATCGGATTGAGCGGCTTCCTTCATTTTCTCGCAACTCTTCTTCCATCGCCTCCGTTCAAGCTTCTTATAGCCACCCCTAGACATGCAATGCGGATACTTATTTCTCGCTTGCCTCTCCCTATTGGCACGACTTTTTTCTGTGACACGAAAACAAATAAAACTGAGCCTTCGATGTCAAATAGATTCAAATAAAAGATAAGATATGAAAGAAATTTTACAAGAAATTCGGGATTACGGCGTGACGCCACAAACTCCCCTCCGAGTCCTGCGGACTAATGTAATCATAGTCCCGACATGGGTCCTTGTCCCTCTTTGCCCCTCGAATATACTTTCTAGTGAGCTTGTTCTTAAAGTCTTTCCAACGTATACGAACCTCGCCCATCCAATGCTTGTTCATGGCCTTATTGTTAGGCACATCATACGTTTCTTTGCAAGGTAAAAGAGAAGATATGAAAGAAATCAAGTGATAAAACTAAAGATACAAATGCATAAGATATCGAAAGTGAGATACCAAAAGTTGTGCCCAGATCAACTCCTTCGTTTTAGCGGGAACCAACTTCCAATGAGAGAATACAATGCGAACTTTGCTTCGAGCCGGATAGCCTACGTAGCTAATGAAATTGTCTTCCTCCGGACCAATTGGTTTCATATTGGCATCGAACTCCACATGCGGCCTCTTTTTTACCGCCACGACGTGCAATTAACGCACCCATATGTGTGCTACCTCTACCCCTTCTCACCACCGGTACATCATTCCCACCATCACCCGATGACTCGTCAGAGCTAGACATATTCCTGTTCATCAAAGACAAATGAATAATGTTAGATAGGGTTATTATTAAATAATAAACGAATGAATAAAATGAACTAACATGTTAAACCTGTACAAAAATAACATAGGACTTTCTCATAACTTAAGATCTTACTTTATATGGTTTCCCATATTCCTTGAGAATGATCCTTCCTTGGAGCATATTCTTCATCATCTACCAATTCTACTTCACGTGTTGTCGGTGGATTTGTTGTGAAAGGGAGTGTATCGTCCGTGTTCAAGGATTCTTCACCATACGTACTGTTTTTTACTTTGAAGTACAATGGACATTTTGTTATTTGCGGGTCTCACGTAACATAAAACACTTGTTTCGCCTGGCTTGCTAGAATGAATGGCTCGTCTCTATGACCAAGTCTTTGAAGATCAACTGAGACAAATCCAAATTTAGGATCTATTACAACACATTATTGTTAACCCACTTGCATTTAAATAAAGCAACTTTGAACTTGGTGTAGCTCATCTCCCATATTTCTTCAATAACTCCATAATAGGCCATAGATGCTAACACCGGGTTTTTGTCTTTCGAACTCGAAAAGTGCATGGATTCAGCTTCAACCATCACCCCACCGCTTTGCATAGAACTCCCGTCATCTTGGTCTTTTGTGTAGAAAGAATATCCGTTGATATCATAACCTGTCCAAGTGATGACTGATAAGAAGGCCCCCGGCTAACCACTCGATTGTAGCCGACACACCGGTCTCGTGCAATACCTTCTCCTCGAACCACTTTATAAATGTCTTCTTTTGCTCATTAGCTATCTGCATGTCATTCTTCCTTGGATTCATATTCTTCAAACTCTTTTCGTGTTCATCAATGTATGGTTGAACTTCTTCCGTATTATTCAAGATGTACGGTGTGCTTGCAACACCTCGCACGAAGCATATTCTTCGATTTGATTCCTCGAGT
Organism: Acacia acuminata; assembly: GCA_019022655.1. Classification (NCBI taxonomy): domain Eukaryota; kingdom Viridiplantae; phylum Streptophyta; class Magnoliopsida; order Fabales; family Fabaceae; genus Acacia; species Acacia acuminata. Next base: position 122,787 of record JAFJYI010000056.1, on the reverse strand, counting down.
TCCCTCACTTATCCCCTTATCATCTTTGAGATTGTAACGTCGCCCGATAGATAATCTTTACGTAACTCCATAGCCTCTTCCACTACATATCTCTCAACGATTGAGGCTTCCTAGATAAGGATTTTTAGAATACCCTTTTAAGATCTTCATGTATCGCTCGAAAGGGTACATCCACCTTAGGTAAACTGGACCGCGAGCCTTACCTCCCTTACCAAGTGCGCTATCGGTGCACCATTACATCGAAAAATGCGGAGGAAAATGCATCTCTAGTTGTGACAAAATAATATAACCCTCGTTTTCCAATTCATCCAACTTTTCAATGTCAATGACTTTGTTACATATAGCATTAAAGAAAATACACAATTTTGTTATAGTGGTCCGCACTTCATCTTTCATAATGCCCCTAATAGCTACGGTAATAGTTGTTGCATCAACACATGATAATCATGAGACTTCATTCCCACTAACTTCAAATCGTCCATTGAAACACACCTTCTCAAATTTGAAGAATATCCTTGTGGAACCTTAATGTCATATAGACACCCACACAAACTTTTTTTCTCCGCTTTTGATAGTGTATGAGCTGCGGCTCCATGTATGCCCTCTTACCATCTTCCGTTACTCGTGGATGTAACCGTTCTCTTATTCCCATATCAACCAGGTCTAGTCTCGCACTAATTCCATCCTTAGTCTTCCCCGGTATGTGCAAAAGAGTACTGACAAGGCTATCACAAACATTTTTTTCCACATGCATCACATCAAGACTGTGTCTCACATCAAGACTACGCCAATATGGAAGATCAAAGAAAATTGATCTCTTCTTCCATATATTCTTCTCACCCGCAATCCTTTTCTCGTTTACCCAATGTGACATTGATATGCATCACCCGACTATAGACTTCCTCTCCTAAGGTTAATGCCTTTGGAGCCGTTCTATGCTCCCGGTAAGCCATTAAAACGCTTTTTTAACTTACGATATGGGTGGAACCGATCAAGAAACCTCTTGTGACCGAGGTAGACCGTTTTTTTTTCATGCTTTAATTGCTGGAAGTTTGTGTCAGCTTCACATATTGGACATGCTTTATGCCCCTTCACACTTTGTACCCGACAAATTTCCGTATGCGGGAAAGTCGTTTATCGTGGTAAAAATCATTGCACGCAACTTGAAGGACTCCTTCTTATATGCATCAAACACATCTACGCCTTCCTCCCACAATTTCTTCAAATCCTCAACCAAGGGCGCCAAGTACACATCGATATTGTTCCCGGGCTGTTTTGGTCTAGAAATCATCATAGAGAGCATCACATACTTGCGTTTCATACATAGCCAGGGAGGTAAGTTGTATATTACAAGGAGAACCGGCCATGCACTATGGGTGCTGCTAAGAGTCCGATACGGATTGAAGCCATCTGTACAAAGCCCCCGACGAAGATTTCTTGGCTCACCGCCAAATTGAGGGAACATTTCGTCTATTTTCTTCCATTGCGAGTCACCGGTGCCGTAGATATTTTCCATCGGATATTCTCTCATCGAATGCCATCTCAACTTCTTTCTTGTTGCTTCACTAGTAAACGACGCTTAAACCGAGGAATTATGGGAAGATACCACAAGGCCTTCAAAGGTTGCCTTTTTTTGTGTGATCTCCGAACCACCACCTTTCTTCACTTTGTATCGTGAAGTTTTACACTTCGGACAATTACTAAGGCCTTCATACTCATTTCGTACAATATGCGGTCATTAGGGCAACTTGTGTATCTTTTTATACTCCATACCCATCGTAGATAAGATTTTCTTGGCCTCATACATACGATTTGGAAGTACATTATTATCTCGGCAACATATCACACAACAATTCAAGCAACGACGTGAAACTATCGGTCCACCCACATGTTGCCTTTAAGTTGACCAAATGTAAGGTCCCAGTCAACCGTGTATACTTAGTACACCCAGGGAACAAAGGTGTCTCCGCATCACTCCGTACGCTATCATATTCATGCGGTTGTGCAAAGGATTCGACCTCAACATCATGAATCATTCTCTCCATTCCATCATCATCTACCTCAACTTCATTTTCGTAGGATGCACTTTGGGAGTTACCTCCTCACCATGCCATATCCATGTTGTGTATCGAAGGTTTATTCCATCACAAATTAGGTGGTCCCTTATATCAGCAATATCCCTTCGAACCCCATTTAAACAATTAACACATGGACAATAGTACATCCCATTTTTTGTAGCCACATTCCTTCTAGCAAATTCAATAAACTCTTCCACCCCATTCTCATATTCTTCACTAGTTCTCAAAGCATTCATCCAACTATGACCCATTTTCTTATCACCTAAGACATTTCCAACAACAACCAAGTTCATAACAATTTCAATAACGACATGGTTTTTTCTCAATCTTGTAAAAAAAAAATTCGCAAAGATTTCCCCTCAACAAGTGAGACATCCCAAAATTTCAACAACAAACCATTTCAACTTAATTCAACAAAACTTACTAACTAAGGCAATTTAGAAAATATCAGCTATTAAATCCAATAATTTCATCAATACAAAAAACTGAAATATATCTAAGTTGTCTAAGTCATAAAATATAAATTATGGACATCTAAGCATCATTATCCATACTACAAAGATTACCTAGTTCAATGCACATCAACAACAAAACAATATTTAACTATAATTACCTCAACTTTAAATTCCTCTCCTTGAAATTTATTTGCTCTAGTCAACCTAAAGACAACAACAATAAAGACAACATTAGAATTATTCAAACTAACATTGAACTTAGGATATAACATATGAGAGGGAATAATTGTATGACAAAAGCAACATGATTAAAAATACCTACCCTAGGACCCCTCAAGCTCTTGTGGGTTGTTGTCGTGGCCAAGTCACAAACAAGTAGTCGGTATAAGATCAATATTTATCAACTAAATCCCCCAACACCGATTTGTTCCATTTCCTAGCAATAAAACAACCATTACAAAAGCATGAGAAGAAAGCATGGATATGGCATGGTGAGGAAGTAACAAGTCTATTATTGAAGTAACAAGTCTACCAAATTAAAGTGGTGTGTTTTGAAACTAAAAGCAACATGAACACAAATAAAACTAAATACTATGTAGACTTACCCTAATTTTGCAAGACTCATAGACCCTTTTTATTTTTAAGAAAAATTGGTGTGTTTTGAAAAAGAGGGAAGATTTAATGTAATTGCAACAATACAAGAATGCACCATCAAAATCCTCTTTTTCAGCTGTTCTATATAGCTTCTCTTCGCCATGTGATATATGTAATCTCTACCGAGGGGGCTTTCTAGTAAATAATAGTAGGGAATTGCTCGAGTTAGTTAGAAGAAAGAGAAATTAGTAGTGACGTGGCATAGGCGGGAATTATACATACCGTAATGTGACCATTGCATGTTTTTTGTGAATGAATTCAGTCCTTTTTCCTCTTCAAGACTATCATAATGTGAGATTTTTATTCTAAGAATTTGTGGAGAATGACACACTTGACACATGTCAAAAAACATAATCCTCTTGGTCCAGGGAAATCCACCACATAGAGCCACAATTCAAATCTTCCAAAGAACAAAGATTGGTTTGACTATCATGCATTAATCATACACACCACATATCATTTAAAAAAAAATTCCAAATTCACTTCATCAAATGGGATCACGACGGGCTTCAAACATCCATGAAGCACTATAACTTGGAATCCTTATAACAAATAGACATTTAAATTTACAATAATCATACACACCACATGCACGTCATAAAAAAAGATGGTGGTTGTCTTCACATGTATTTACATGACCAATGGTCTGTAACCACTTCATCTGTAACTCCTAGGGATATTTACTTAAAGCTGAGCCACAGTCGATTCCTACCTAACCTTTCAAACGATATTTACCTAAAGCTGAGCCACAGTCGACTCCAAGGGATAGTCGGCCGGTCCCTTCGTACAAAAACGAAACGGTCCCTTCGTAACCAGTCATCCATAATATCTCATAAATCATTTTCATCTTTGGTAAATTTACCAAGAACTATAGTCATAGTGATCCTCCTTATCCCATGTTTTAGATGTTCAACAGCAGCAAAATAAAAAAAGAAAAGAAAAGAATTACGAGCGTACCGTAGAGATCGTCGTGAGAAGGTGGGCTGGACGCGGCGGAGACAGAGGTCGACAGCCGACGGACGCCGAGAAGAGAGAGGACGGAGGAAACGACGGACGATCGCGACCGAGTCGATAGGGTTCGCGGTGATGAGGAAGATGACGGAAATAGCCTAGATATCAACTGGGTTTTTGACGGCGACGAGGGAAGCAGAGGACTCGAAACTTCGAAAATAAAAGAGAATAACTTCGCGGGTTGGCAAAATAGGGTTATGGGAGATTTTAGGCGACCTGATTGGGCTTCAGGTCGCCTATATTTGAAAATCGACGACTTGATCCAATTTCAGGTCGCCTATTTTTCAATAATAGGCGACCTGAAAATGGATCGTCGCTTATTTTTGAAAATAGGCGACCAAGCCCATTCAGTCGCCTATTTTTGACAATTTTAAATTTTTTTTTTTTTAAAAACAACATGTCCCTTCAATTCTCCAATATAGGACTGTGATTGTGTTTATCCTATAACGGTAATATCGCATTAATTCACAAATAATATTCTAGAAGATATCCTAGTCACTAATGACCTTTCTACCCTTGGTAGGTTGATTTCTCAACTTATCTCCTTCAATTTTCTCAAAACGCTGGTCTAGCCATTCGATCAGATTTTAATCGATCTTTGAAAATTCATAATTAATTCTAGGAACATCGAAACGAGGATCCGTAAAATTCCTTGGAATCCTTAGGATGTCCATTTTCAAGTACAAATAACAACCCTTGCCCAGATCTCACGTATCAATCCCAGATTTAAAGTTTTGAGCCTCTGCCCAGCATTTTTCCAGAAATTCGTAGCCTAACTTTGAGGATTTTTATCTCACTGTACAAAAATCATTTTGACATGTTCTTGACATAGTTAAAAAGCCCTATATGTCTAATTTAACCATGAAGTTTCTCAGAATTATTCAACTTCATTCTCAACATAAAATATGGGCATTTCTATCACTGATTGTAACATCCCATTTTCAAAAGCAGTATATATATATATATTTTTTTTCATCAGAGTAGAGCATTGGAGCGATTGAGTAATCGATATTTATATTCAAAATGCCGTAAGTCCGGCTGATTACATGCGGTACGTTATACCGAGTGTTTTCAAAGTAAATAACAAAAGAAGAAGGTCTTCACCGAGTCCCTATGTGTCTTCGCTTGCCTTTCTCCTCGATCCTCGGTCCTCTTGACCACGACGCTATGTTAAGTCTTGAGGTTCAATGCCCATTGAACCTCGTGTAACTAACCTCATGCTCAAGAAATACAAGATATGGATGACGATATTCATGACATTACAGCGGTAATCAATACATAAGCACACAAAGACATGTAAAGTTACCCACGTTTGCACTAACTAGTGCCACGACGGCCCATCGTGTCCTCGCGCTAGGAAAACTCAACGGCATTACCAAGACCAGTAACCCGTATAAACAAAGCTGAATGTATAAACAGTGAACTAAGACGAGTCTTAGACACGGTGCATGACCCAAGACAAAGTCCTCCCATGACTCTATGAAATAGTCTATCACATATAAGCATACAATAAGCATCGAGTTAGTGTTACGACGCGAACGTACCTTCGTTGACGGAAAACGGTACTTTTTGACAATGTGCGACGGTACAACAAGGGGTACGTGATTACAGATATCCTATAAGGATAATATCATATTATCAAGGCCCAACATCATAATAGGCATTTTAGGTACAAATTACCATTTTGCCCCTAACTCTCCTAATTTGCGAATTTCACCGAACTTCGTTACTTTAACTCTAATCTTCCAAAATTTTGACATATCTCCATCTCCAATATATTTTTGAAATAAATATCATATTTATCCCTAAAACATGATATCTAAACTAACTTGGAAGATTAAAGATTAATCTAAGATTTCTACTATAACTACCGAAGGAACTACCAAAGCTTAAGACTAGGGACCAAAGAACTTACCCAAAGACTTCGCTACTTCTTTTTTCGAGCTCCTCCTTGCTCTCACTTCTCTCTAACCTCTCTAGGATTCCTTTGTGAATTGGTGAGGAATGAAGTGAGTGAAGAGGGGTTGGCTATTTATAGAGAATTTCCATGGATCTCAACCCTTGGATCAACTTTTGCATCAACGGTTAAGAAGACGAAGATGTGGCCTCTTGCAAACCATTCACTCTCCTCTCTTCTCTACCACAAATCTGCCCCCCACATGTCACCCCATGTCACCAACATGATGTCATCCATGTGCTTTATAAACTTCTACCGATAAAGTCCCCCGTTCGTTGTTATAATCGCGTAATCTTAGAAAATCTCAAAAATCCGGAACACAAATGACTTGAAGTTCTATTCTTCCTCTTTGGAAATATCTGAGTTAACTAAATTTTTGATCCCATTAAGGGTATTCCGTTTTCTCGTTGAACATTTTCGACGACGCTTTGTCGATTCTGAAAATTACTTCGGGTAATGCTAATTTCGAGACAAAAATCCACCGGTTCATAATATGTCCAGTTGTTTTCTACTTAGTTCAAGGATTTCAAGTTACGATTTATTTTCCATTGGTTCTCACTTTTCTTATCTGCCCTTTGTTTACAAAATATCTTTTCATATGATCCCTTATTCGCCCATTTGCTATTCTAAATGACTTCCGCTAACACCGACTTCCTGACAAAAATTCACTTGTTTGTAATATGTCCCGACCTAAGAAACTTAGTTCATGGTTTTAGATAGGATTTAATTTCTATCGGTTCTCATTTATCCAACCTTCTTCCACAAATATCTTAATTATATTATTATTTAATTAACAAAATATCATGATATTACCTTTGAAAAACCCACAACCCTTTTCACACTAAAATTTTGGTTTTCTCTTCCCTTTATTATTATTCTTTTTTCTTTAATTTATCTAAATTAGCTAGAAGCTTAATTAGAGCCTTAATCCCATGATTAGCAATCTTTTAGGATTTAGGTTTTTCATGTTCTTAATCTCACCAATTTTTCTTAATCTTTTCTAATTGATTAGCAAGCACACTTTATGCTAATATTAGCCATAAACACTTAATTAAAGGATTTTCCATAATCTACCTTAAATATTCTCTTGTTCGCGCTTAAACAATTAGCCATTAATTACTTAACTAATCACTTTCTAATTGTTGATAATTTTCTTAATTAGGATTAATCATTATCTCACAACTATTTTACTGATATTGGTATTTTATGCTCCATGTAAAATATTAAAAATCATAGGGCAATTTATGCTCCCCAAAATTATATTTAATTTTGCCTCATTATTTTTCAAGGGAAATAATCCCAAAAATTCCTAAAATTAGAGACAACATACTTTCTAATTTTCAATAATTATTTTATTGCCTCTTGGGATTTATCATAATATTTTCGCAGGCATTCCATTACCCATAATTGCATTTAGGGATTTAGGGATTTTGACACTTTAATCCCTCTAATTTCATTAGAAATTTCCTGACAATAGAATAAGTATCCTACAAGGTTTTAAAACCACATATTCACCTATTTCCAAATAGGTATTATTTGCTAAAATATAGTATTCCAGATAGATAATTATCCTGGGTATTACACTGATTTCGAGATTTTTACCCGATGAATTTTCGCCAGAGCTTCGCTACTTTGCTCATAGTTTTCCAGAAATTTTGCTATATAATCTCCCTCATCATTTTTTCAAAATAAAGCTAATTTTGACTATAAAAACATGTAAACAAAATTATCCTAGCATATTTAAGATCTAAGCTACTTCTATTCTAAGAATTTAAAACTAAAACTTCAAGAACTTAAAGCTTTAGAGCTAGAGAACTTACCAAGAACTTGATCCTTCTTCCTTCAAGGCTCTCACTCACTCTCGACTCTTAGAATCAGATTTCTTTGTGAATTGGTGAGAAAAATATGAAGAGGTTGGGGGTCTATTTATAGGAAAAAATTGAGGACCCTAATGGCAATTTAATTTGCCCAAAACTCACCCCATCCATGGGATCATTTTGCACTTTACAACTTCTAATCCTGCCCCCTCATTTCATGGTCGACATCCTCCAACCAATCAGCCCATTTGTTGTACTTTGAATTATCACAATGAATTGATTACCTCACTTTAAGAAAAAGAAACAAAAGCTTGCCGACATGCCCACTTTTTAATCACTAAATATGCTTTTAAATAGCCAAAAAGGTATTATGTATTCAATGCAAAATTTCCATCAGCTTTAATCATGCCGACATGCCTTTAACGTGTGTGTGTGTTTCGTTTTCGTTTTCGTTTTTGTTTTTTGTAACAAAAATTGCAAAATAGCCAATATTTAAATCACCTAATTAAAACAAAAGCATGTGCAGCCATTTTCTTTGACTTTTTCAACTGTAATATAATGTTTTATTAACCTCTTCCATCAAGCTTAATTGTCATTTAATTATATCTCTCATTGGTTAATTGGTTAATTTAAGTAATTCATGAAATTGATCTTCAATTAGTGTAATTTTAATCACTCATCAGTTTTTGCTAATTTCTTTTAATTTGATTTAGTGTTTTCATAATAATTTTTTTTTAATATCACACTTTGTTTTGTCTCTAACCTTAGTCTCATAATTAATCATGTGTTAATTTAATATAAGATTTGCCTAAAATTATAATTGATAAATTATAATTATTTGAGACCCATACTTACCTATTTTAAATAGGCTTTAATTATCAAAAATATTGTATTTAAGATACATGAAAATTTTGGGTATTACATTTCTCCCCCCGTTAAATAAAATTTCATCCCCGAAATTTATTCTACACTAGCTAAGTATCGTGCCATAAACTCTGGATATTTCTCTTTCATCTCCTCTTTTGTTTCCCATGTTGCCCCTTCCGGAGATAAACCTCTCCAGGCCACCTTCATGATTGGAATACTTCTACGTCGAAGCCGCTTCTCTCGACATTCGAGAATTTGCTCCGGCTCGACCTCGAAAGTGTTATCATGCCGTAACTCGACATCCTCATACTGAATAATATGATCGTGATCGGGTTGGTATTTCTTCAGTTGAGAAACATGGAAGACATCGTGGAGTTTACTCAAGTTCAGGGGTAAGGCTAACTGGTACGCGACTGGTCCACGTTTTCCCAAGATTTCAAATGGCCCTATGTAACGAGGACTCAGCTTCCACCTTTTAAGCGTTCTACCGACACCAGTTACCGGGGACACTTTCAGAAACACACGGTCTTCGACTTCAAACTCTAACGTCTTCGTCGTTTATCGGCGTAGCTTTTCTGTCTACTTTGTGCCGCTAGGAGTCTTTGTTTAATCAAAGCAACTTTTTCGGAGGTCTTATCAACTAAATCTGGCCCAAGAAATTCTCGTTCAGAAAGTTTCGTCCAGCATATAGGTGATCGACACTTCCACCCATACAATGCCTCAAATGGAGCCATCTGTATGCTTGAATGATAGCCGTTGTTGTAAGCGAACTCGCTAAGGGTAAATGCTGGTCCCAATGTCCTTTGAAGTCCAATACACACGCCCTAAGCATATCTTCCAAATACGTATCGTCCTTTCGACCGGCCATCGGTCTAGGGGTGATAAGCCGTGTACTAGGTCTTAGCTTCGTGCCCATTGCTTCGTGCAATGCTTCCCGAATCGGACGTGAACCGCGGGTCCCGATCGAGACAATGCTCTTAGGTACGCCATGAAGTCTCACGATCTCTTTGATGTAAATCTCCGCTAATCGTTCTGGCGAGTGGTTAATACTGATGGGAAGAAAATGTGCCGACTTAGTTAATCGGTCAACAATTACCCAGATCGCGTCGTGATTCTTGATCTTAGGTAACCCTACCACTAGGTCCATGGTTATACTCTCCCGTTTCCATTTAGGAATTTCTAGTCCTTGAAGAAGACCAGGGGGTCGTTGATGTTCGATCTTAACCCTTTGACAAGTCAAGGATCTGCCTACATACTCGGTTACATCCTTTTTCAACTTGGGCCACCAAAACTCAGATTTTAAGTTCTGGTACATCTTGACCATTCCGGGATGTAGAGTGTATTTACTCTTATGGGCTTCATCCAGTATCTTTCGTCGCAACTCTTCATTCTCCGGTATGTAGATCCACTTCTTGTATCTGACCAAACCACTAAGTGATAGGTCAAGGTCTTGAGTCTCGCCCTGGGAGATCGTTTCTCGTGCTGCAATCGCCCATTCGTCATGTCTCTGTGCTTCCTCGACTTCATCTCTCAGATCGTACTCTCCTTTACTAACAAGAAGGCTTGCAAGATAGGCATCATTGGGCGTGTTATAATTCATGCAAATCTGATTTGACAGGTTCAGGTCTCGGAAATCTTCAAGTAGCCTCTGTTCTTGGATCATCATGTACGCTGTGTGCACCGTCTTTCTACTGAGAGCATCTGCAATGACGTTTGCTTTACCCGGATGATACTTGATCCCCGATCGTAATCTTTCGCGAGCTCCATCCAAATGACGCCGCCTCATGTTGAGTTCTTGCTGATCAAAAAGATATTTTAGGCTCTTGTGGTCGCAGTACAATTCTACGGTTGCACCGTAAAGATAGTGCCTCCATATCTTCAATGCAAATACGATAGCTGCTAACTCTAAGTCATGGGTAGGATAGTTTGCTTCGTGAGTCTTCAATTGACGTGAGGCATAAGCTACCACTCTGCCCTGCTGCATAAGGACACATCCCAACCCATGCCCACTGACATCACTATAGACTACATACGTCTTACTCGGTGCAGGATGATTAACACCGGCGCATAGTTAGCCTTTCCTCGCCTTTGAAAACTCGTTTCACAATCCTCGTCCCACACGAACGGTTGATTTTTCCTCGTGAGCTTCGTCAATGGTAAGGCAAGACGTGAGAAGTTCTGTATGAATCTGCGGTAGTATCCTGCTAGACCCAAAAAGCTACGTATTTCTTTCACAGATTCCGGCCTCTTCCAGTCCAAAACTGCCTCCACTTTGCTGGGGTCAACAGCAACACCGTCGCGGGATATGACATGGCCCAGAAATTTCACTTCTGGTAGCCAAAATTCACATTTGCTTAACTCAGCAAAAAGTTGTTTGTCACGAAGTATGCCTAGTACGAGTCGCAGATGTTCTTCGTGCTCCTCTCTGCTTTTTGAATAGATCAGGATATCGTCGATGAATACTACTACGAACTTGTCTAGGTGTTGACGGAAGATTCGATTCATGTAGTCCATGAACACGGCAGGTGCATTCGTCAATCCGAAAGGCATCACAAGGAATTCGTAATGCCCATATCTCGGTTCTAAAGGCTGTTTTGGAACATCACCGGCTTTCACTGCGCTTGGTGGTATCCCGAGCGCAAATCGATTTTGGAGAATACACAGGAGCGATAGCGATCGAGTAGATCATCGATCCGAGGAAGTGGATATTTGTTTTTAACGAGTTACTTTGTTCAACTCACGGTAGTCGATACAAAGTCATAGGCTTCCGTCGTTCTTCTTCACGAATAGTACTGGGGCTCCCCATGGTGACACGCTGGGTCGGATAAACCCTTTCTCCAGTAGTTCTTCTAGCTGCTTCTTCAATTCTTGCATTTCGTTTGGTGCTATACGGTACGGTGCTTTTGATATCGATCTGGTTCCAGGTATCAGATCAATGGCGAACTCGACTTCCCTTTCAGGGGGTAACTCCGTGAGATCTTCAGGAAATACGTCAGGAAATTCGTTCACAACAGGAATGTCTTTGAGTAAGGGTTTGGCATCTACCTTGATTGAAAAGAACACCATGTACGCTTGGCAACCATGCTTTATGCATCTTTCAGCTTCCGCAGTAGAGAGAAGGTTCAGGCTTGCATCAATCTCGCCCCGGTCGTGCGAAGGTGAGAATAGTATCTTCTTACTACCACAATCGATGATCGCGTTGTTTGCCGCCAGCCAATCAAGACCGAGAATGACGTCGATGCCACTAAGTGGTAGTCGGATAAGGTCTATGTTTGACTTTCGCCCATTTACTCCGGCAATGCAATTAAGGCAGGCATCAGAAGCTAAAGATTTGGCACTAAGTGGCGTAGCTACTATCAAGTCGTAAGGTAATCTATAGGCATGCATCCCTAACCGTTGTGCACAGTCATAAGAAATAAACGAGTGACTAGCACCTGAATCAAACAATGCCTGAAGCGGATTCCCATTAAGAGAGATAGTACCTTTGATCATTTCAGGAGATTTTCTGGCTTCTTCGTTTGTCAGGGCAAAAACCCGACCTGGGTTTTGTGGCCTCGCCTCCAGCGCTTTTTGAGGGCAGTTAACGCTAATGTGCCCTGGCTTTTGGCACTTGTAGCACACAAGTCTTCCTTCGCAGTTGGTTCCCGATGGTACCTCCGGCATTTTGGGCGGCTTGGTTTGTCCGCATCCTCGGGAAGTTCTCGCTTGCCTTGGTTGGAATGTGAACGGCCTCTTGTTCCCTCCCCCTCGTTTCCCCAGGGTGCCTTCCTTTTCTTCGACGAGTTGTTACGGTTAAAACTGCCACGATTTGGGCCACTGTTACTAAAGGGTCTGGTCCTTCGCAGCTCTTTCAGGTTGCGCTCGATCCGCCGGCAAGCTTCTACTGCTTGGATCAGCTCTGAGAACTGATGCGACACCAGTCTCTCCTTTATGTCGTACTTCAGGCCATAGATTAATAGGTTCGCCATACTGCTCTCATCATCATCCCGTCTCAGGTGTGATGAGTATCGTGACAAGTTGGTGAAACGAGCGAAGTAGTCATCGAAAGACTCTTCCTGGCCTTGTTGGATGTGCAGAAATTCTGATTCTTTGGTCCTCTGTACGGAAAGTGGGAAATATTGCTCGTTAAACTTCACTTGGAATTTCTCCCAAGTAATGGGGCGATGCGTGCCCGTAGGGTTGTCGCAAGATATTTCTCCACCATCGGTCGGCATCTCCCTCCAACTTGTAGATTGCTAGTTGAGCCTTCCTATTCTCCAGACATTCCAAGACCTCGAAGATCTTGTCCAGATGCATTAACCAGTCTTCGGCGGAATCGAGCTTACCTCGGAAAGCCGGTGGTTTGAGCTTACAGAATTGGGTCACCCAGTATTGTGTGTCCCTAGCTTCTCTGGCAGGTTGAGGTAATCCTACCAGTGCTCTCTCCCGTCGAGGAGGTGACTGAGATCGTTCGGACCTCTCGGACGCATTACTCTGTTCATCTTCCTGCTCGTTGTTGTCTCCTTCTTCTTCGTCATTCTGGTGTTCTTCCTCGTTCTGTTGTTCCTCGTTCTGTCTATCATTTCCTCCACCTTGTCTATTGGCGAGGAGTGTATCAATGAGTTCTCGTTGCTCTTGCACGATTCTCCTCATTTCTTGGATTTCATTCGGGGGTGGTGGTGGTGGTTCTTGTTGGTCAAGTTCATGTATTGGTACTATTCGCGCTTGTCTACCCCTACCTCTCCCTCGGCCTCGGCCTCGGCCTCTGGGAGCTCCGGCACCTCTCAAATTTGCCATATTCTAATCTCAAAGATTTCATAGATAAGATATTAGAGACAAGTAAGTTCAAACATGGCACACACATATATATTGATAACAAAGTATTTCACATAGGTTCATAATTCACCAAACTAGTCATATGTTACAACCCATTTATCTACTAAGTATTTTTCATCTCCCCAAGGTTTTTAGGGGAGCGATCACCCATACTTGCAACTAAACTCTACTACTACTGCCACAACATTCTTGGACTGAAATGGGATTGCCTTTGTCCGACTACATGTTTAAGTAGACCAGATGTATGAGGCAGAAAATACATGAACACACATTCTCAATGTGGCCCTCATCCAGTATTTCGTTGGTTTTGGTTATTCAGAAGTGGGTGCGGAAAAGACGTGTCAGGAGTTCCTCTACATGAGTCAAATACTGCATGTACTTATCTTTATTGATCTTGGAGTTTCATCCGGCGTGGCCCAGCTTCACATTTAAGCTCTGGGTTAGAATGGAATTAATGCCCAGTACAAACTGGAGATTATCAGGATTATCAGAATTATCAGAATTATCGAAGCCCAATATCGATGTAGGTACAGGCGATAAAAACACCAGCCCTGGTCTAGAGTGGTGCACCGACAGAGGGTGGTACACTGGTTTAGGATGGTACACTAGTTTAGGATGGTATACCGGTTCAGACTGGTATACCGAAGTAAGGTGGTACTCCGACCTAGGCTTATATCAGTACTCATTTTCAAAACATGCTCTTTAAAAAGGCGTAGAGCCTAACTTCGTTACTCAAACCAAATGGCCAGGTAGGTGTCTATCATGGGAGCCTCACCGTGCTAGGGTGATCGATTGGCTGATCCACATAGACTAGCCCCGCTTTCGACCAAAAGGTTTGGAATAACTTAGTCAGATCTATGCCAGGACAACTGCTCTGATACCAAAATTGTAACATCCCAATTTTCGGAAGCGTTTTCAGAAATATTTGATCAGAGTAGAGCATCGGAAGTAAATAGTATTTAGAAGAGTAACTGATAAACATCCACCGTAGTGTAAGAGTTGGTCAAGTTAACAGCGGTACAAAATATTTCAAATGTTATCATTGTTTAGTACAAATCAAAAAGGCTTCCTCCGGCCGTCTCCTACATCGGCGCTTACCTCTATCCTCGATCCGTTCACTCCGGAACTGGCTAAGGTGAGAAATGAGGTTCAATACCCATTAAACCTCGCAGAATCTTAACCTCATGTTCATGTACAGTTATGTATGATAGTTATCTCATGACATCACAGCTATATTCACATATAAAAAGCAATAACAACACAGCCCACCGCATATGAATGTTATTACGATCACTATTCACCGGTGCCACGATGGCCTATCGTGTCCTCGCCGCTAGGAAAACTCAATGGCGTTATCATGACTATAACCCGTATAAAGCTGTACGTGTATGAACAATTCTTTTAAAAATAAGTCACGCTTATGAACATATCTATCACATATAGGTATACAAGAAACATCGAGTTAGTGTTACAAGATGCGCGTCCGTACCTTCGTCGGTGTTGTCGATGCGACGATCGGATCTGTGATTGCGTTTATCCTATAACGGTAATATCGCATTAATTCACAAATAATATTCTAGAAGATATCCTAGTCACTAATGACCTTTCTACCCTTGGTAGGTTGATTTCTCAACTTATCTCCTTCAATTTTCTCAAAACGCTGGTCTAGCCATTCTGATCAGATTTTAATCGATCTTTGAAAATTCATAATTAATTCTAGGAACATCGAAACGAGGATCCGTAAAATTCCTTGGAATCCTTAGGATGTCTATTTTCAAGTAAAAATAACCACCCTTGCCCAGATCTCACGTATCAATCCCAGATTTAAAGTTTTGAGCCTCTGCCCACCATTTTTCCAGAAATTCGTAGCCTAACTTTGAGGATTTTTATCTCACTGTACAAAAATCATTTTGACATGTTCTTGACATAGTTAAAAAGCCCTATATGTATAATGTAACCATGAAGTTTCTCAGAATTTTTCAACTTCATTCTCAACATAAAATATGGGCATTTCTATCACTGATTTTAGAGATTTTTACCCGATGAATTTTCGCCAGAGCTTTCACTACTTTCGCTCATAGTTTTCCAGAAATTTTGCTATATAATCTCCCTCATCATTTTTTCAAAATAAAGCTAATTTTGACTATAAAAACATGTAAACAAAATTATCCTAAGATATTTAAGATCTAAGCTACTTCTATTCTAAGAATTTAAAACTAAAACTTCAAGAACTTAAAGCTAGAGCTAGAAGAACTTACCAAGAACTTGGTCCTTCTTCCTTCAAGGCTCTCACTCACTCTCTTACTCTTAGAATCAGATTTCTTTGTGAATTGGTGAGAAAAATATGAAGAGGTTGGGGGTCTATTTATAGGAAAAAATTGAGGACCCAAATGGCAATTTAATTTGCCCAAAACTCACCCCATCCATGGGATCATTTTGCACTTTACAACTTCTAATCCTCCCCCCTCATTTCATGGTCGACATCCTCCAACCAATCAGCCCATTTGTTGTACTTTGAATTATCACAATGAATTGATTACCTCACTTTAAGAAAAAAGAAACAAAAGCTTGCCGACATGCCCATTTTTTAATCACTAAATATGCTTTTAAATAGCCAAAAAAGGTATTATGTATTCAATGCAAAATTTCCATCAGCTTTAATCATGCCGACATGCCTTTAACGTGTGTGTGTGTGTTTCGTTTTTGTTTTTGTTTTTGTTTTTTTGTAACAAAAATTGCAAAATAGCCAATAGTTAAATCACCTAATTAAAACAAAAGCATGTGCAGCCATTTTCTTTGACTTTTTCAACTCTAATATAATGTTTTATTAACCTCTTCCATCAAGCTTAATTGTCATTTAATTATATCTCTCATTGGTTAATTGGTTAATTTAAGTAATTCATGAAATTGATCTTCAATTAGTGTAATTTTAATCACTCATCAGTTTTTGCTAATTTCTTTTAATTTGATTAAGTGTTTTCATAATCATTTTTTTTTTAATATCACACTTTGTTTTGTCTCTAACCTTAGTCTCATAATTAATCATGTGTTAATTTAATATAAGATTTGCCTAAAATTATAATTGATAAATTATAATTATTTGAGACCCATATATACTTACCTATTTTAAATAGGCTTTAATTATCAAAAATATTGTATTTAAGATACATGAAAATTTTGGGTATTACAAATTGTGTGTGTGTGTGTGTGTTTTTTTTTTCAGGTTCTTTATCTGTCACGTTTTCTTCACTAAATAAAGACAAATGAAAGCCTATCAAGTGATGCCGCTATACTGGAAGTATTCAATTATTCATTTAACAAGAGACAAGAGAGTACTAGAGGTGCCATCGATAGTAAAATGTGTAGTAATCAGTCCCCCTTTTCAAGATTATATGTCGGCCATCCAATTTGCTGATCAATTTTAAGGTTTGAGGTTTTGAATTTTGGCTTTTAGCCTTGGATGATGTGATACAATTTACTAGTATTGCTTTTCATTCACTTTAATTGTGATTATGTTTTGCAATCCTTAGCTACTTTTCTTTAACCTTAGTTACTTTATCAACTATAGTTATTTTTAACTATGATTATTGCTCTCCAACCATGGTTAGTTTTACCAATAACCTTGATTACCTTTTTAACCAAGGTTAACTTAACCTTAGTTACCTTACTGAAGTTAACATCCTTTCACCGGGCTAAAGTTTCTAATTATCATAATTGATTTCTTTTTATTTTTAAATATTTTCAAATGGTATCGAGTGTTTTTTCTGAATCATATTACCAAGTATCTAAGCAGTTCATTTTCAAATTTGAGACCAAGAGAGAAATAGGAGATCTTACATCATTAGACTAGCTTTATGTTGGTAGCATAATTAAATTATAATAATAAATACTTTAGTATATAATTTTTGCAATTTCTCTTCCTCTTTCTTCCTTGTGGATGGTATCAATTTTAGGCCTTTTGGTGGTAACTTAAATATTTTTCTTGAGGTATCTTTCACTTTACTACCTCTTATATTCCTTAAATATCCATTAGGAATCATTTTCCCTTTCCCCCAAACTTTTTCATAATTTATCCTAAATATTTAGATAATTTTTTTAGAATCAAACTTAAGACCCGAAACTTTCAGAATTTACATTTATTACCCTGGCATAACTTGCCATTCATGTGATCATCTCCAACCCCAAATTCGAGTATATGACACCAGGCAAATTATTCATTTTTAGTTTTGCCAGAAGAGGAAAATTATTTATTAGATATGAAGAAAATTACGTGTGATGAGTGATTAAAAAATGGGAAATTTCTACACAAAGCTACCAAAAGTACGGAAATTTCAAATGTATGTTGAAAAACATCACTTACAAAAAAAAAAAAAAAAAAAAAAAAAGATTCTTTTAAGAGGGAAAGGCCAGAGTGGAGAGATAAGGGATCTGGCTGGCGTCCTCTGCGAGTTACCATCCTCTGCTGTCCTCTTAGCTGATACTGCGTCATTTTGACGCCAAACAACGTATGCTCCCTCTTTTTTTTAAAAAAAAATAATATCCAAGGTACTAAAAAAGATACTTCAAAATACTGATGGGTATTGAAAAAACACTGATGGGTACTTCATGATCTTGAAAAAATATTTTAGGATGTTGAAAAAATATTTTAGGTCTCGACCCCCATACTAAAAAGATACTTCAGATATCGACGGGGATACTAAATTTGGTACTAAAATTTTCAAGATCTAGGATAATTTTTCAAGATCTAGGATAATTTTTCAAGATCATGAAGTATTTTTTTTAAGTACCAGCCAGTATCCCTAATCAGCATCTTGAAGTATCTTTTTAGTACCAGGCAGTGCCCTGAAATATTTTTTGCAACATCCTAAAATAATTTTTCAACATCATAAAATATTTTTCAGTACCCGTCAGTATATCCTAAGTATCTTTTTTAGAACCCCGGAATTATTCAAAAAAAGGAGAATTACACACAAAGTCCCAAGGAGGCGAGACATAATTACGCATTGTCCCTTCAAATGACAAAATTACGAGAAGTCCCTAGGGACTTCGTAATTATTTGTGAAAGTGAAATTACTAATCTAACCTTCTTCTTCCTTCTCCTATCTCTCTCCTCTCTCCATTTTCTTCTCTCCCAATAGCTCTTTTTCGTTTAAGCACACTTCCAATCCCTTCTTTCCCTCACGGTGGCCGACGTTCTCTTCCTTCCGTCGGCGGCACACCTTCAAGATGAGAGGTGTTGCGATGAGACAAGACGATCTTGACGACGTGAAATAACCACAAAACCTTGACTGATAAATATGAGCAAAATCGCAAATTTGTTGATCTGTGGTGAACTTCAATAAGATATAAAACTCATGAATCCGTCGATTCTAAATCTTGGATGGCAAAATCGCAAATTTGTTGATCTGTGGTGAACTTCAAAAGTTGTTGTTAAAATAAGAATTTGCTGTTGTAAATATAGAATTTCTTGTTGTAAATGGCCTCTGGACCTCAGAATTGAAAAAATCCAGGTTTTCAAAAGTTGTTGTTAAAATAGGAATTTACTGTTGTAAATATAGAATTTCTTGTTGTAAATCGTCTTTGGACCTCAGAATTGAAAAAATCCAGGCTTTCAAAACTTGTTGTTAAAATAGGAATTTGCTATTGTAAATATAGAATTTCTTGTTGTAAATGACCTCCTTGGACCTCGAAATGACAAAATCCAACTTTGAAAAGTTGTTGTTAAAATAGGAATTTCTTGTTGTAAATATAGAATTTCTTGTTGTAAATGGCTTCGGACCTCGAAAATGACAAAATCCAGGCTTTCAAAACTTGTTGTTAAAATAGGAATTTGTTGTTGTAAATATAAATTTCTTGTTGCAAATGGCCTCTGACCTCGGAATTGACAAAATCTAGGTTTTCAAAACTTAATAAGTTACAAGTGTAACTTAATTTCTTTTTTTGGGAGAATTACACACTTGTAACTTATTAAGTTTTGAAAGCCTGGATTTTTTCATTTCTGAGGTCCAAAGGCTATTTACAACTGGAAATTCCTATTTTAACAACAAGTTTTGAAAGCCTGGATTTTATCATTTCTGAGGTCTAGAGGCCATTTACAACAAGAAATTCTATATTTACAACAACAAATTCCTATTTTAACAAGTAGTTTTGAAAGCCTGGATTTTTTCAATTCTGAGGTCCAGAGGCGATTTACAACAAGAAATTCTATATTTACAACAGTAAATTCCTATTTTAACAACAACTTTTGAAAACCTGGATTTTTTCAATTCTGAGGTCCAGAGGCCATTTACAACAAGAAATTCTATATTTACAACAGCAAATTCCTATTTTAACAACAACTTTTGAAGTTCACCACAGATCAACAAATTCACGATTTTGCCATCCAAGATTCAGAATCGACGGATTCATGAGTTTTATATCTTATTGAAGTTCACCACAGATCAACAAATTCGTGATTTTGCTCATATTTATCAGTCGAGGTTTTTTGGTTATTTCACGTCGTCGTCATCAAGATCGTCTTGTCTCATCGCAACACCTCTCATCTTGAAGGTGTGCCGCCGGCGGAAGGAAGAGAACGTCGGCCACCGCGAGGGAAAGAAGGGATTGGAAGTGTGCTTAAACGAAAATGAGCTATCGGGATAGAAGAAAATGGAGAGAGGAGAGAGATAGGAGAAGGAAGAAGAAGGTTAGATTAGTAATTTCACTTTCACGAATAATTACGTAAGTCCCTAGGACTTCGTGTAATTTTCTCATTTGAAGGGACGCTCGCGTAATTATGTCTGCTCCTTGGGACCTGAGTGTAATTCTCCCAAAAAAAAGAGGGAGCATGTGTTGTTTGGCATCAAAACGACGTAGTATCAGCAAAGAGAACAACAGAGGATGGTAACTCACAGAGGACGCCAGCCAGATCCAAAGATGAGAGGGCATTAAAGTTATTTTATCTACATTTTAAAATACCAAATCAAGTTAATGGTTTAATTAGGAATTTTTTGAATTTAATAACTTGATTTGAAATGTTCTTATTTTAGATAACATGATATGGGATTTTATGACTTTTTTTTCACATTTTAAAATCCCAAATGGGATTAACGACCCAGTTAAATATTATCCACACTTATTATTATTATTATTATTATTATTATTTTAAAAAAACGTGAATCCAAGAGGAATTCTCAAACCATTATTGCTACAAGGACTCAAGTAGGGGACCAGATTCTCTTTTCATAAAAAATATAAATATAACAGTCCAAAACTTTAAAAATTCATTTAAAAAATACTGTTTAATAAAAATAAGGAAAAGTCCCAATTAAATCCAGCTGAAATACTAATATCTAAATTTAGGTCTATATTTTTAACAAATTCCTAATCAGACTGTGAGGCCTAATTAGAGATTTCTAAATATTTTTAAAAGATCATAATGCCCCCTATGGTTTAAACGAATAATTGAAGGTGAGTGCATGCCTGATTCTATTTTGATTGTTTCCACTGAATTTAAATATAAAAATTGAATTTAATCATACTTTAAACTGTTATGTAAAAACGTTTTAACACGTAGCATCATACCTTATATTAAATCCCACATAATTATAATTAAATTCAGTTGAAACAATCAAAATATAATCAGGCATACACTCACCTTCAATTCTTCGTTTATGCTTCAAGAAAAACGGGTAAAAACGCCTTACTTTATATATATATATTTTTAAAAAACTCTATTTTCATTTTCTCCGAATTAACCATTCATGCAAGATAGGAAAACCAACTCCATAAGCCTTTGCATGTTGCTATTTCCTTAAGTGGTTAACCACCCTCAAGTGTGAGATGATCATTAAGAAATCCAAGTAGGTTGATTTTGTCTGAACTTATGACTCAATGAATAATAAAGGTTTTATCTTGAGCAAAAATAATAATAATAAAGGTTTTATCTCTTTGTTCTTGTTCTTATCTAATCTCAACACTGTCCAACCTTGTTTCCCCTTCTACGTACTTCCAGTAGAATCAGAATCATCCTTTTCTCTATAATTGCCATTTTTCTCTGTAAATGTTATTAAAGGTGGTAAACGGTATTGTCTCTGGAACTGGGATACCTACGGCGCCTTTTGCAATCACATCGTCATCGAGTAATGTTTTTTAATTTTTTTTGGTAAAAATTGGGGCACAATCGCCCTTTACTTTATTAAAATTAACCAGGATCTAGACGTGGGTAAACAACTCCCACAGTATCCCTATACAGAAAATCTACCACCCGTACTGGAGGAGAATAAAAAACAGTAAAATCCTCATCACAAATAAAGCTATTCTTGGCTAACCAATCAGCCACAGTGTTCCCTTTGCACAGAATATGGGAAAAACAAATATGAAGCTCATTGTTATTGTCCCATAGCCATGCATTCAGAGTTCTATCTCTAGTCCTTCCTTGGATCCAAGCCTCCTGAATCATGTGTAAAGCCAATATAGAGTCTCCTTCTGCAATGATCTTGTCGAAACCCAAACCCTGTGCCATTCTAAGGCCTTGTACAAACCCCCAGATCTCAGTAGCCAAAGCCTTACAACGTCTTAGCTTCAATTCCTACCGAAACCACAAATCTAGCTACCATCACTGCTAGTCACCACCCCTCCACAACTTGCCAAACCTGGACATCCTCTAGCAAAGACTGTCAAAGTTTAATTTCACCCATCCCTCTTCCGAAAAATTCCATTTAATTTCCCTTGCTTTCTTTAATAGCCCAAAATCATCAAATCTTTTCTATGAGGTAACACAATCTCCAACATAACTCTGGATCACAACATCAGGACGATCGGGCATAGTAAATCCTTCTTCAAATAATAATTTATTCCTCCATCCCCAAATCATCCAGCTACACACCGAGAATATAATTCCCCATTCTTCCCGGTTGCGAATTATTTAAAAACCAACTATCCATGCATTCCTGAAGAATTGTGGACGTATCGTTAGCACCTTTAGGGCCAGCCATATCCGGCGAGACTTAGGAAAACTTCTCAATACATGGTCTAGGTCCTCGACTCCTTCACCACACCTTCTACAAGTAGGCACTCCTCCCAGGATACGTGCTCTTCTAGCTGCCGTGAGCAGACGATCATGTACTGCCAACCATAAAAATACTTGGATCCTTCTTGTAGTTTTCACCTTCCAAATGTCCCTCAACTCCATAGTCACATCTCCTCTCAATTGCTGATACATTTGAGATACCGAAAACTTGTCTCTATGTCCTCCTCTCCACACAACTATGTCGTCACCATCCTCAGGACACGGTGGGGGAATGGCTTTTAATAATTGTAGAACCTCCTCCTGTAGAATCCCCTCAAGCCATGCCTAGTTCCAATTCCCATCTTTGTTTAAGGTTTCACTCACAGTTAGGCCTGGATTGAACATTCCCAAACCCCCCACATAATAGTTCCCTAATTTGTCCACCTCATTCAACCATCTATCCTCCCAAAATTTCACACTCCTACCATCCCTTACTTCCCATCCAATACCCTTAGTAACCTCAGGCCATAGTTTAGCAACATTTTTCCATAAGGGTGAATCATGTTGCTTCACAGTGCACTCAGCTAGCCAATTAGCACCCCTTCCATATTTACCTTTCAGGATTTTAGTACACAATCCTTTTGGTTTGGCTAATAAACCCCACACAATTTTCCCTATTAGAGCGTCATTCATCCCCTTCAACCTCCTTATCCCTACACCTCCTTCCTCCTTAGGTCCACACACTCCTTCCCAGCTAATCGCATGTAGTTTCTTTCTCTCCCCATCCAAACCCCAAATGAAATTCCTTTGGAGTTTTTCAATCTCATTACAAACTCCACCTAGGATATTTTCATGTTGCATTTGGAAGTTCATAACCTGTGATGTTACTAATTAGACTAAAGTGATCCTTCCTGCCAGGGCCAAGGATTGAGTTTTCCATCCACTAAGTTTCCTCTGTACTTTGTCAATCAAGAATTGAAATTTAGCCTTGGAATTATGTCCTTGAGTGATATGTGCCCCTAAGTACCTTCCCAACTCCTCCTTACATTGAAAGCCACTCATCCCACAAATGATGTTTTGTTTGTCTCTAGGAACATTCTTTGAGAAGAAGATAGAGGTCTTACTTGGGTTAATTTTTTGCCTGAAACCTCCCCAAACAGATCCAAACATTAAAGCATGTTCCCCATCTGATCCTCACTAGCTTCACAGAACAACAATAGGTCATCTACAAATAAGAGATGTGATATACTTACATTAGGTCTTCCTACCCTGACTGGTTTCCATCTTCTATTTGCAACTGAATCCGCAATAATATGAGACAACTTCTCCATAGCAAGAACAAACAGATAAGGCGACAAGGGATCACCTTGTCTAATCCCTCTAGTTGGCTTAAACTCTTCTTTTATACTCCCATTCCACAGTAAACACATTCTAACCGAATACAGGCAATGTCTAATTATATTGATTATATTCTCTGGTAATTCAATTTCTTCCAATACTTTCATTAAGAAACCCAAACTTAGCCTATCGTAGGCTTTTTCTAGATCAATCTTAATTACCATATAGCCTTTCTTACCACTCATCCTTTGCATCAAATGGGCAATCTCCTTCGCAATGATAATGTTATGTTGGATATTACGTCTCAACACAAAACTAGCTTGATAAGGTGACACAAGACTATCCATAACATCTTTCAGTCTATGCACTAGTATCTTTGTCAATCCTTTATATAGCACATTACAAAGAGCAATCGGTCTAAATTGAGTCACCCACTCTGGGCTCTCTACCTTCGGTACCAAAACCAAGAGAGTTTTGTTTAGATCAACAATCCCTTCTGATCTTTCCCATAGTCTTCTAATCAACTCATAAACTTCTTGTCCTACCACGTCCCGAGTTTTTCGATAAAATATAGCCGGAACCCATCTTCCCTGGCGCCTTGAAACCTCCAATATCAAAGAAAGCATGTCTAATTTCCTCATTTTCTAGCCTCTTTCCTACTCTATTCATGTCCTCCCTTCGTACTTCTCCCCAACCTTGTCTAGTTATATGCCATCCTCTACTCATATTTTCCTCTAAGAACAGAGAATCATAGAAACTCTGGAACATGTTACAAATAAGGTTCTCATCCTCCACCCAAACCCCCTCATTATTTTTAAGACTTTTTACCTTATTCCTCCTTCTGCAAATCATTGTCTTGTTATGGTAGTACCTTGTGTTTCTGTCGCCTTGACTAATCCATATCCCTCTTGACTTTTGGAACCACAGTAGCTCTTCTTGTTTTAACACATTCACCAATTCTTCCTCCAGCTCTTTCTCAAGATTCATCAGGAAGGGATTACTAAAGCGATTCGCACATTGCTGTATCCCTTTTAGCCTCCTGCATAAGCCCCTTATTCTATACCGAATGTGACCAAACACTTATGTAATTCACACCCTAAGTTCCTCCTTCAATACCCTTATGTTCCCACAAAGATCTCCTCCTCTTGCCCATTTATTCGAAAGAAAATTCCTAAAATCGCTATGATTAAGCCATGCTGCCTCAAAATGGAAGGGTCTCTCTCATCTCACTTCATATTCATAACAAGTATTGATGATTAAGGGGTGGTGATTTGCACTTACTCTTATGCCTATCTTTACCATAGAATCTAGGAACAGTTCCTGCCAGCCCATATTACATAAGCAACAGTCTAACCTCTTAAAGACACGGTCATGTCCACTCCATTTAGGTCCTCTCCATGTGAAGAAAGGCCCTTTTTCACATAAATCAATGAGTTCGATTCCTTCAAACCAGTCCCGAAACTGTCTACACCTTCCCTCATTAACCCTACCTCCCCCTTTTTGCTCCAAGCAAGTACTTATTTCATTCCAATCCCCTGCTAGAAGCCACGGTTCAGTCATGGCAGCAACTATATTGTCTAACTTCTCCCATAGCTCTCCCCTCACGGTCTTATGTGGACTAGCATAAACAGCAGTAAAATACCAGGGTAGTTGACTCCCAATCAGTAACTGGCAATGCAAAAATTATAGGTGTTGTTCTACTACCTTCACTACCATATTTGGGTCATTCCACATTATCCAAATACCTCCAACAAAACCCATAGCTTCCACAATCTCCGAATGCCTAAAGCCAAAATTTCGAATGGCTCGCCTAGCCTTATTACCACTAATACGAGTCTCCAGCAAAACAACCATATCCACTTTTTGAGCAAAAACAAGGTTTTTCAAGGAAGCAGTAAATCCCTTACTAGATGCCCCTCTACAATTCCAAACTATGGTTTTAAACATTAAAAACAAAGGATGGTGGTACCTTGATACCTTCGCACACTTCCATTGACCCTATCGCTTGAGCTTGTCCTGAAACAATAGTACTAAATCCCCCTTATCACACTCACTATCTTCCATATCATCACCATAAAATTGTCCCACATCCTCTACCATAACCCCACCATTCTTAAGATTACATATAGGTTCACCTTTGTTCGTTGACACACCCTGCATATTTTCTTCTCCTCTACACTCCTTTCCAGGAACAATCAGGATATCCTCCTCGACCCCCATATTCCCTCTTTGTTTGCTCCTCTCCCCTTTGTCCGACCTCTTCTATGATCCTTTGGGAGCATTTTTCACATTAGAGAGTGGACCAGCTGCTTCGCTTACGCTCACCGATTTCCTCGGACCCTTATCCTTTCGTTTTATAAAGTACCTCCCATTGTTGTCCTCCGTCATAGATTCCCTACCAGTAGTGATCCCATCTTGAAGTTGTTCATTTTCCTCATTCAAAACATCATATCTTGAGGAGACTTTAACATCCTCATTCACTGGTCTATCCCTTCTCTACCTACGAATTCTTTGGACAACTCTCCATGGTCCTATAGCCTCCTTGGAGCTCTCCCCAATCTCTCCTTCCTCCATCTCTTTTGACCCCTTCAAGACCGCCTTTCCCCAACGTTATGATCTTTCTTACCATGCACACAATTCTCTTTGAAGTGTCCGAAAAGCCCGCAGTTTAATCATAGGGCATGCAAGCTCTCATACTCCACATGTTTGAGAATGCCATCCACCATGTAATGAGGAACTAATGGCTTAGCGAGGTCCAGTTCGATACAAACTCTAGCAAATTCATTACGCCCCCTACTAGCGGTATGCACATCCAACTTCAACACCTTGCCTATAGAATTAGCTAGGTTATATAGTATTTTCTTGTCAAACAACTCGGTTTCAATTTCAGGGGAACGTACCCAAGTGGCTACTTTATCAATAGTCTCCTTCCTAGGATTAAAACCCGGTCTCCAGCACATAACACTCAAATATTTATCAGAAATAACCCATGGACCACCTGTGAGAGCCCTCTTATAATCCTCCCACTCTTGGAAAGAGACTACAAAAAAATCGTTTTCCAAATCGCCCAATTTAATCGCTCCCTTTCTAGCCCAGATTTGGTTCTGCTTAGATTCCAAAAAATACAGGCTCATTAAACCTCCTAGCAGTTTAACAAATAGAGATTTTGCAAATGGTTTGTATAGGTGTTCCTTTTCATTGTCATCAATCAGGAATTTAGGGTACATAGGGTCAGAAAGATCAACCGATATACCAAAATGATAATCCAATACCTCTTCAAAACCAACACCCACGTTCAAACCATCCACTAATTCTGTTGCAACAAACCCATCTTCTTCACTAGGAGTAAACCAATTGTCAAGCCACTTTGATTTAGCTAGTAAGGAATCCTTATATGATTTCAGCCCACTTCCTTCCCCCTTATGTTCATCCAATCGCATCCAATCTTCAAATCTGGGAGGGTTCAAGATGTTCCTTGTAAATTCGCAGTCTCCTTGCCCAATCCTTCTTTTCCCGCTGTGCACAGCAGCCACTTCTTCCGTCGCTGGAGGACGGAGCTCTGACGGGATTTCCGGTTCCATAAAGCTCGCACACTCACTGTTCCTCGATGCAAGAGAGAGAGAGAATCAAGGAACGCACTCTTTGATCTTCGTCGCAGTGGGCGACGGAGAGGAACTCGGCCAAACATCGGCAACCACCAGCCGTGGTTGCCTGAGATCGCTCGGAACCCTAGGTGGTTCTTGATTGATGCCGTAAGGAACTAGGTCGAGAGCATCGGGCGCTAATGTAATGTTTTTAATTTATACCTTGGTTTTGTTATACCATCTTGTATCATGACTCGGAAGTAATCAAGCTTAAACTCAACTAAAAATATTACATTAAGAACACTTCCATACAGAACACACGCACACACACATAAAACACAAGATATTTAAATCTCATTAACGACCATGACATGTTGATGGGTTACCCCAAAACTACGTCGTCTTAGGGGTTAGGGGAATTAATGAAGGGTCTTTTGGTAAAATTCGTATAATAAATGCAAAAAAAAAATACCAAAATAATCTTCATTAATTCTCCTGATTACCAAAATGACATAATTTTGGGGTGACTTGACAAAAGCTTATGTCAAGTGACTTAACAAATGATAAACCCTACGTATATATAGATGTATATGTGTGTGTGTGTATCTATGTATAGGCGCGCGCGCACACACACACACACACACATATATATATGTGTGTGTGTGAATAATTAATTACTCCCTCTAGTCTTTTTATAAACAACATTTTCATACTTAGATCTGGGCCTAAATGAAAGTAATATTTTGTATTTCTCTAAAAAATTAGTTCATTTTTACCCCTAATTTATTACTTGTCTGTCTCTTATCTTGTGTCTACTTATTCTCTTAGATTTGTTTTCCCACTCACTCTCTCACTCATCATCTTCATAAATAAGGGTATAACCAAAATAGAAAACATCTTTTACACATTTCACTCCTACAGAAAAGATTTTTTATGATAGTTATTATCATAATATATGACAGTGCCAAATTGTCATATATACATGCGGTACATATGCTTGGTGTAGATAAATTATGTTTCCGAAACGTATTATTATGTTAAGGGAATATATAACAGTTCATTTTTTATAACCATAATGTATTAGTTTTGTTAGTTTTTTTTTTTTTACTATATATACTTATTTTTAGTATTTCTTCTTATTTATTTTTACTATTAATATTTATTATATAAGGTAGAGTATAATCAAACGATAATGGAAAAATTATATTATTAAATAAAAAATTTTATTTATAGAATTCAAAATTTAATACATCATAGATAAACATCTTATAATTTAAAATAAATTAATAACTGAAACACTCTCACAATAAACCATTATCTTATAATGTTTTGAATTTTAAAAGAAAATCAATTAATAAAAAATTCCACAATATTCTCCGGTACCTTTATTTAAGATTGTTCATAGATCACGCATAAGTGCGCTTCAAGAGTTCACGTCACATATCCTTTAATTACAAAAGGATAATATAAATATAAAAATAAAAATAAGAATATATATATATAATAATAATAATAATAATAAGCAAACATAAAACTCAAACAAATATCAAAATATAACTTTGAAAATAAGAATAAAGTAAAAAATGATAAATATACAAAGTTGAGTGAATCTCGGAACCTGATTATAACCTGCGGTTTGGGTTGCTAAAGTTCGGGAATGTGAGGTGCTCAACGGTAAGAAATTCAGCATTTTACCTCATCATTTTTGTAACACCACAAATTCCATACTACTTACGTGCCCTAAGGTGACACGTAGTATTTAGGAATACGGTGTTGACAACTCGAGTAAAGTGAAACGAAGAGCATGCATTAACGTTTGGACAATGAGTAACTGATATAAAATGCCCAAGCATAAGGTGATATATTAAAAATCCCGAAGGAATATTCATGTAATACAATTATCTGGAATGTGTATAATTACAACTTTTACATGGTAATTAACTATAAAATTTCAAACCAAGCCTTAACTTGATTTGTGGTTGGGAACCCAATACAGTTAATCAAACCCATTGGCCAGGCTAGGTAAAGTCTAGTGGAGGTCTCCCCGTCTTTCACGACTACTTATGACTGAATCACATAGACCAACCCTTTCTTAGTTTAAGCACCAAGTGGTTTGAAACAACTCTATCGGATTCATGCCAGAAATTAGTCTTATCAGACTTCTTCAGACTCTCGTCTCGACTGGGGCCTCTTCACTGCTCTGTCCATCGGTGCCTCTTCTCAGCTCCGTCCACGTCGCCTTCTCAGATCCAGGTTTTTTCCTGAACTTTTAGTCAAGGCTGAGATTCAATACTCATTGAATCTTAGGTAACAATTAACCTCATGCTCAAGTAATAACAGTACATATGACAGATATTCATTACATTCCAGCATCAACCATACATAGCACACAGCAGATGTAAGGTTACAACAATACATAGCACACAACAAATGTAATATTAATAGCACAACAATACATAGCACACAGCAAATGTAATGTTCACAACATTTGCACTCACCAATGCCATGACTCCTCGTGTCCTCAGCGCTAGGAAAACAACCATACTTCGTTATGATGACTATAACCCGCACAAACTGAATGTATATAAATGGTGACCTAAGACCAAGTCTTAGTCACAGTACATGACCCAAGACCTAGTCTTGTCCATGACTCCATGAATCATTCTATCACATATAAGCATACAAGACACATCAGAGTTAAAGTTACGACGCGCGCCGTACCTTTCACTGTGTAGTTATCAAAACGCCCGACCTTTTGAATCTGACCCCGAACTCCTCGGATATCCTAACATATTACCATATCACTTAGAATAATATCCTAAAAGTTATTTTTTTTTCATCTTTGACCCTTTTACCATTGGTGGATTTGTTATTCTAACTTTACCCTTACATTTCTTTAAAAACGCAATTTCAACATTTACGCATTTTTTGGTAACTTTGAAAAATCATAATTAATTCTAAAAAATATTTTTTGGGTGCTTCAAAATTCCTCATGACCCTGACATCTCTGTTTTCAAGGAAAAATATTCCCAGAAGCTAGAACATCAAGAATCATTCCCGGCTTTAACATTTTCAAACACTGCTTGATTTAAATCTAATAAATAAGGCTTATATTCAAAAATTCATATCTCCTTGTCTAGAGATCAGAACGTTTCATATTTTATATACTTAGAAATCCCTACATGTATAATTTATTCCTATAAAGTTTCATGATTTAATGACTTCATTTGCTACATAAAATAATAGCATCAATTTATTGCCTCCGGAAGTTCAAAAATTGGAAATTCTACAACTTTCACAATCTTGATCCATTGATTTCAAAACTTATTCCATAACATATTTTCCACTCCATTTTTTATTTTAAAAGCAATGGAGACTTCCAAACATGAAAGGGAATTTCCCTAATCATTTCCTAGATTAAACTACAATTTTACTAAGAACTTAAAACTAGAGCTCAAGAACTTACTCATGAAGAACTTTGGTCCTTCTTCCTTCTTGCTCAAAGAATTCACTCTACTCACTCTCTAATTCTAAAATCAGATGTTTTAAACTGATTTTTGTGTGAAGAATTTGAAGAGAAGAGCCCTCCATTTATAGGGAAATTTCAATGGCAACAATAGTAATTACCCAAGAGAACCAAAATGTCTTCTTTCCTCTCATCCTTTAGATTAAATGCACTTTATGAGTTTCAATCCTCACCTACCAAGATGCTGGTTGACATCCTCCCTTCTAATAGCCATTAAATATGCTTTCTCATTTGCAAAATATCCCGTGGTCCATTGCTCTCATTGGCTAGTTGAAATTGTTGACTTTTCAACTCTAATTAACAAGGTTTATTATGTCTTCTCTTCCTTCCCATTAGCTGCACGTTTTTTTAGAATTTTGGGGCTGATTGAGAAGCTCAATTAACTCCCTAATCAAGTATTTAAATGCCCACTAATTACATGTGCAATTGCCTATTGATTTGTTAGCTTAACCCTGGTAATTAGTGCTTTATTAGACAAGTATTATTCTTCATTTTTGGCCATTATATATTTCAAAATAATCAGCCCTTCTTTGATACATTTAATTTGTCTTTAATTAAATAGAAGAATTGTGCCACTAATCCCAATTTGCTAAATTGTCACTTAATTTAATTAAGTTTTTTATATAACTTTTCCATGGCTCATTTGAACTTAAAGTAGCCATTATTTTATGTGACTCTATGTATCATATGTTAACCAATTTAATATAGTAACATATTCCTTAAATACAAGATTTTCGATAAATTGAAAATCGGGTATTACAGTTTTTTCTATTCATTGCTTTCTCTTGAATCTTTTTCTTCTCTTTATATCTGTAAACCAACAGCCTTCATCATATTTGATATGGTAATCCCAACCAGTGACTTTGAGCAGTATCAATTAGCGAGCTCTTGTTGTATAAAAAATTAAAATGAAACTCAAAGCATTAAAAAGAAAAATGAAAGCTTACCAAAGGAAGAATCACAAGAGGAAAGAGATGGAAAGTGAAGACCCATGGTGGAGGTGGAGAAAAAGACTGCGGCGCGAACAAAACTTATGATAAAAAGAGAGAGTACGAGACCTACTAGGAAAGCTCAAAAATGTTGGAGAAGGAGCTTAATAGAGTTGTGTCAAATAAATTTTTTTTTTTTTTTTTTAAAGAATCTTGCATCCTTATATTTGATATTTTTCAAAATCCTACCTTTTTTTTGGTTGCCCATCCGGTATCCAGAGCTTTGCCCTGACTAATCCGAATCCGACCCGGGTCGCACACCTGGCTATGGTGGGTGAGTCTCCCAGCGGGGCTTTTCTGCATTCACAAGGCTCGAACTCGAGACCTTACTTAAGCGACACAAGCTGCTTACCACTTGTACCAACCCCGTTGGTAGAATCCTACCTTTTTATTAAAGAAGATTTAACGATTCTTAGTAAAAAAACAGTAAGTATTGTCAAATATTTTTTTTTATTTCGGAATCCCCCTTCTTATATTTGATATCTTTATAATCCCACCTTTGTTTATATTTTATAATACTTAACAGTTCTTAGTAAAGAACGGTAATATATAGTTAAAATACTTAATGGTTCTTGGTGAAGAACCATAATTATTTTTTTTTTCAGATCCCGCTTTCTTATATTTTAGGGTGAAGGAGCGATTTTGCCAAACAACTATTAGTCCAGGAGCACCCTAGCCAAATAACTTTTAAAGAGACCAAAAAGGCCAAAAAACAATTGAATTTCTAAAAAAAATACAACACCGTCAGATCCCACTAACTTCCGTCTGTCATGTGGGATTATGAAATGGGTGAAGGACCAATTTTGCCAAAGAACTATTAAGCCAGGAGCGGTTTTGCCAAATAACTTTTAATGAGACCAAAAAGGCCAAAAAACAATTGAATTTCTAAAAAAAATACAACACCGTCAGATCCCACTAACTTCCATCTGCCACGTGGGATTATGAAATCCAGCTGGTCCCTTATGTTTTTTGGTCAATGCCCAGGTGGCTTTTTTGCAAATTTTTTTTAATGAATCCCAATTTTTTATCGAGCATGGACAAAACCGCTTATGACCTTCAGGTAGGGCGCCGCAGAAAAAATGTTCAGACCTTCACGCCTTCATCGCTGGGACCTTCTCACCGAGACCTTCGAGAACGAGACCTTCTTCTTCTTCCTCCATGGTCGGAATAGCCCGAATACAAACGAGAATCTATTGGGGTTAAAAGGAAAATCTATTGATTTCTTCTCTCCTGGTTGTGATGGTTGCAAAGCCCTTCATCCGAGGTATTTTCATTCTTAATGTTGATCCATAGATCATCCCGTGAGATCTTTTGATTTTCCTTTTAACCCCAATATTCATGAATTTCCTGTTTGTATTCTAGGCTATTCCGACCGTGGAGGAAGAAGAAGAAGGTCTCGCTCTCAAGGGTCGAAGGTCTCGGTGAGAAGGTCCCAGCGATGAAGGCGTGAAGGTCTGCACATTTTTCTCGCGGCGCCCCCAGCTGAAGGTCATAAGCTGGTTTTGTCCATGCCTGATAAAAAATTGGGATTCATTAAAAAAAATTGCAAAAAAGCCACCTGGGCATTGACCAAAAACATAAGGGACCAGTGGATTTCATAATCCCACGTGGCGATCAGTAAGTTAGTGGGATCTAACTATGTTGTATTTTTTAGAAATTCAATTGTTTTTTGGCCTTTTTGGTCTCATTAAAAGTTATTTGGCAAAACCGCTCTCCGGCTTAATAGTTGGTTGGCAAAATTGGTCCTTCACCCATTTCATAATCCTACGTGATGACGGAAGTTAGTGGGATCTGACTGTTGCATTTTTTTTAGAAATTCAATTGTTTTTTGGCCTTTTTGGTCTCTTTAAAAGTTATTTGGCTAGGGCGCTCCCGGACTAATAGTTGTTTGGCAAAATCATACCTTCACCTTATATTTTATATCCTTCAAAATCTCACATTTACTAATATTAAAGAATACTTAACAGTTTTTTATGAAGAACCATAATGTATTGTCAAATTGTTTTTAGGATCTTGCCTCCTTATATGAGATATCTTTCAAAATCCCACTCTTACTTATATTAATGAATATTTAATGTTCCTTTTTGAAGAACCTTAACGTATTGTCAAATTATATTTCTCGGGATCCTACTCCGTTGTATATAATATCTTTCAAAATCTTACATTTATTTATATTAAAGGGTTAAGGAGCAATTTGGCCAATGAACTTTTACCTCAGGAGCGCCCAACACAAAAAACTTTTAAATGGACCTTAAATACCAAAAAACTTTTAAAAATGTGCAGTCAGCACAAAAAACTTTAAAAAATGTAAATTCAGCACAACACCGTTAGAAAAAAAATAATGTCCGTTATCTAAAGTGCAGATTGTCCAACAAACTTTTACTTTAGGAGCGCCCATCACAAAAAAGTTTTACTCTAGGAGCACCTAGAACAAAAAAATCCATGTGCAATCCACCAAAAATTTGACTGTTGCAAATCTTTGTCTGAACCCCAACCATGTGCATCGGGGGTTAGGAAAAGTGAATGCAACAAAAAAAATCACAACTTTGACAAGTAGATTTCATTTTGAGTATGGGTGGTAAGTTTTCGAACGTGCCTGGGCAAGTCAATGTGCAATCCACCAAAAATCTTATTCTTGCAAGTCCTTGCCCGACCCCCCTAAGCATGTGCATTTGGGTTAGAAAGAGTGAATATAAGAAAAGAAATCACAAATATAATGAGTAGATTTCATTTTGAGTAAGGGTGGTAAGTTTTCGAACTTACCCGGTGCAGGTGCAGATTGTGATTTTTAAGTGGACCTAAAAAATCTACTCGTTCCATTTGTAACTTTTTCGTATCATTCACTCTTTCTAACCCCAATGCACATGGTTAGGGAGGTCCGGGCAAGGATTTGAAACAACCGAATTTTGGGTCGATTGCAGATGGACTTGCCCGGGGATGTTCGAAAACTTACCACCCTTACTCGAAATGAAATCTACTCATCATATTTGTGATTTTTTTGTTGCATTCACTTTTCCTAACCTCAACGCACATGGTTGGGGGTCCGGATAAGGATTTGCAACAGTTGGATTTTGGTGGATTGCACAAGAACTTTTTTGTGCTAGGCGCTCTTGGAGTAAAACTTTTTGTGCTGGGCGCTCTTGTAGTAAAAGTTTGTTAGC
Source organism: Acacia acuminata (assembly GCA_019022655.1). Lineage (NCBI taxonomy): Eukaryota > Viridiplantae > Streptophyta > Magnoliopsida > Fabales > Fabaceae > Acacia > Acacia acuminata. Next base: position 87,546 of record JAFJYI010000056.1, on the reverse strand, counting down.
CAATCTGCACCTTAGATAATGGACATTATTTATTTCTAATGGCGCTATGCTAACTTTACATTTTTAAATGTTTTTGGTGCTAACTGCACATTTTTAAAAGTTTATTAGTATTGAAGGTCCATTTAAAAGTTTTTTGTGCTATGCGCTCTTGAGGTAAAAGTTCATTGGCCAAATTACTCCTTAAGCTTATATTAAATGATACTTAACAGTTATTTGCGAAGAACCATAATATATTGTCAAATAGTTTTTTTATTGTTAAGTATTCTTGAAGAATATATAACGATTTATTGTGAAGAACTGTAAAATATTATCAAATAATTTTTTTTTCAAAATTATGTTTTCTTATATATGTCATTTTTCACCGTTAAGTATTCTTAAAAAAGACAAATATTTAGGAATAATACTTTACAATTAATTATTATAACTGATATATATTTGCTTTTGTTGATATAAAGTTGTGAAGACAAATCATTTGAAAGTGTTACATGAAAGTTATTTTGTAAGAACCGTCGTTTGCCATTGCATGGTGTTGAAAAGCGGTGTAGTTGATATAGGAACAGGAACTATTAGAAAGGTCTAGAACATTGAACTAGTTAAGTCAAATAGTAGTCGTCAGCTATGGTGCAAAGTAAGTGAAAGTAGTCTGAGAGCTTGAATGGGAAAGGCTAAGATGAAATAGATGAGCAGATGCTCGAGTCAATAAGACCTGGGGTGCAAGTTGTGCACGGGGCGGTGTCCTTAGGCCATAAGACCGGTGATACTTAGCACTGTGATAAATGATGATTGTCATAATAACTATATTTAGAATACATCTTAAGACTAGCAAAACATTCGTTGTACCAGGTAGTAGTTAAGATGCCTAAGGCCTGAGGATGAATTCCTAGGCAGTAAGGCTAAAATTTCCAGTGCTGTGGTAATAGATTGAGCCGGAAGGCCAATATGTGTTAAGCCGAGAGGTTGAATAAATCGGGCAGTGAGACCTGCGTAACCAAGCGCTGTGAGAATGGACCAGTGAGTCCTGTAATTGAGTACTATGCCTGGGTACAAGATAAATGAGACTTTTGAATAGCAGGATGCGTGCTAGATAAGCATGCATAGGAAGGAATAGGCGGGAGGTCTAGATAACCTTTTGAGTTTATATGTTCAAATTTCGAGGGCGAAATTTTAATTAACAGGGGAGAAATGTAATACCGGATAATTATCGATCCGGAATATTATATTTTAGGAAATAATACCTATTCGGAAATAGGTGAATATGTGGTTTTAAAACCTTGTAGGATACTTATTCTATTGTCTAGGGAAATTTCTAATGAAATTAGAGGGATTAAAGTGTCAAAATCCCTAAATGCAATTATGGGCCATGAAATGCCCTGAAAATATTATGGTAAATCCCAAGAGGCAATAAAATATTTGTTGAAAATTAGAAAGTATGTTGTCTCTAATTTTAGGAATTTTGGGATTATTTCCTTGAAAAATAATGAGGCAAAATTAAATATAATTTTGGGGAGCATAAGTTGCCCCATGATTTTTAATATGATATGTGGGACATAAAATACCAATGTCAATGAAATAGTTGTGAGAAAATGATTAATCCTAATTAAGAAAATTATCAACAATTAGAAAGTGATTAGTTAAGTAATTAATGGCTAATTGTTTAAGCCTCGAACAAGAGAATATTTAAGGTAGATTGTGGAAAATCCTTTAATTAAGTATTTATGGCTAATATTAGCATAAAGTGTGCTTGCTAATCAATTAGAAAAGATCAAGAAAAATTGGTGAGATTAAGAACATGAAAACCCTAGATCCTAAAAGATTGCTAATCATGGGATTAAGGCTCTAATTAAGCTTCTAGCTAATTTAGATAAATAAATAAATAATAATAATAATAATAATAATAATAATAAAGGAAAGAGAAAACCAAAATTTGAGTGTGAAAAGGGTTGTGGGTTTTTCAAAAATAATATCATGATATTTTGTTAATTAAATAATAATATAATTAAGATATTTGTGGAAGAACCGGTTGGATAAATGAGAACCGATAGAAATTAAATCCTATTTAAAAACCATGAACTAAGTTCTTAGGTCAGACATATAACAAACAAGTGAATTTTTGTCCAAAAGTTGGTGTTAGCGGAAGTCATTTCGTAAACCCCATGCGGGGCGAATAAGGGATCGATGAAAAGATATTTTGTAAACAAAGGCCGATAAGAAAAGTGAGAACCAATGGAAAATAAATCATAACTTGAAATCCTTGAACTAAGTAGAAAACAACGGACATATTATGAATCGTGAATTTTTGTCCCGAAGTTGATGTTACCCGGTAATTTCCGTAACCGACAAGCGGTTATCCGAAAATGTTCAACAGGTTACGAAATACCCTGAATGGGATCAAAAATTTAGTTAATCCAAATATTCTTAAAGAGGAAGATTAGATCTTCAGTGAGTTGCTAAGGACTTTTTGAGATTGGTTAAGATTACGCGATTAGAACACCGAATCGGGACTTTATCGGTAGAAGTTCATAAAGCACATGGATGACATCATGTTAGTGACATGGGGTGACATGTGGGGGCAAATTTGTGGTAGAGAAGAGAGGAGAGTGAATGGTTTGCAAGAAGCCACATCTTCATCTTCTTAACCGTTGATGCAAAAGTTGATCCAAGGGTTGAGATCCATGGAAATTCTCTATAAATAGGCAACCCCTCTTCTCTTCAAACTCACCAATTCACAAAGGAATCCTAGAGAGAGGTTAGAGAGAAGTGAGAGCAAGGAGGAGCTCTGGAAAAGAAGTAGCGAAGTGCTGGGTAATTTCTTCGGTCTTTAGTCTTAAGCTTTGTAGTTTTTCGGTAGTTATAGTAAAAATGTTAGTTTGATCTTTAATCTTCCAAGTATTATTTTAATATCATGTTTTAGGGTTAAATATGATATGTATTTCGAAAATTATGTTGGAGATGGAGATATGTCAAAATTTTGGAAGATTAGAGTTAAAGTAACGAAGTTCTAGCGAAATTCCGCCAATTAGGACAGTTAGGGGCAAAATGGTAATTTGTACCTAAAATGCCTATTATGATGTTGGGCCTTGATAATATGGTATTATCCTTATAGGATATCTGTAATCACGTACCGCTGTTGCACCGCTGTCGTATCGCTGTCAAAAAGTATCATTTTCCGTCAATGAAGGTACGTTCGCGTACTGTAACACTAACTCTGATGCTTATTGTATGCTTATATGTGATAGACTATTTCATAGAGTCATGGACAGGGACTTTGTCTTGGGTCACACACCGTGTCTAAGACTCGTCTTAGTTCACCGTTTATACATTCAGCTTTGTTTATACGGGTTACGATCTTGGTAATGCCGTTGAGTTTTCCTAGCGCGAGGACACGATGGCCGCCGTGGCACCGGTTAGTGCAAACGTGGGTAACTTTACATGTGCCTTTGTGTGCTATGTACGATGATATGTTAATCTTGCATCTCGCCGTGTGCTTATGTATTGATTACCGCTGTAATGTCATGAATATCTCGTCATCCATATACCGTATTACTTGAGCATGAGGTTAACCGTTACCCGAGGTTCATTGGGCATTGAACCTCAGCTCTTAACATAGCGTCAGGGTCACGAGGACCGAGGATCGAGGAGAAAGGCAAGCGGCACGCATAGGGACTCAGCGGAAGACTTTCTTCTTTTGTTATTTACTTTGAAAACACTCGGTATAATATACCGCTACCGTAATCAGCCGGACTTACGGCATTTTGAATATAAATATCGGTTACTCAATCGCTCCGATGCTCTACTCGATGAAAAAAATATATATCTTGCTTTTGAAAATGGGATGTTACAAAATATCCGTAATACCCTAAAAATCATGTTTAGCATAACCACTATATTTTAATAAATGATACCTATTAAAATAGGTAAATATGTGGTCTCAAAAATATTATAGCTTATCTAATTTAATTTGGGGAATTTTCTCCTAGAATTAAATAAACCAAAAAGACCCAATTTTTCTAATCTTCAAATAGGGATCATAGTATACCCTGTAATTAGTATTTTAACCTCTAGTTCTTATATGTAATCATGAATAAAGTCATAAAAGGGTATGAAAAGGATTAAGATTGATTAAGAGGCAATTAAATTTATACCAATTAAGTTAATTGCATAAACATTCATAATTAATCTAGTGGCAAGTGTTAATCAACAATTTGGAATATTTTGGCTTGATTAGATATTAAAGGCCAATAGGGGTTTGATATAAGTATAAAATGAATTAGTGAAGGTCATAATTAATCTAGGAACCCATCATACTTTTACAATTAGACATAATAACATCTCAAACACTATATTAGGGATAATAACTTGGATTAAATTGTCATTCCCTAAGGTTAATTAATAGGGGGCGAAATTCACAATAATAAAGGAACAAAAGATTAGACAATAATATAAGATAGAAACATATGTGATATAAGATAAAAATCTCCAAAAGTAAGTAGGGTATCTTTACATAAATAAAGGAGAGTATGTTGTCTCTAAATTTTGTAAGTTATTAATTAGATTTTAGACAATTTTTCCTTAGAATTTAATAAACCAAAGATTAAATTTAAGACCACATTTAAAGATTATAAAATACAAAATAATCATCATATTAAACCATGGTTCTTAAAAGAAGCAAGATAATGTTATAAAAATACTTAAACAAATTAAGGGAAGTTAATAAAGATAAATGAAAAATTAAGTTTTCACCAATTAAATGATTGTGTAAATCTTCATAATTAATCAATTAAGAATCAACAATTAGGGAATGTCTTAATTAAAAAATCAAGGATCAATTAAAAGACAAATGGAAATAAGTAAAAATTAAGGTTCATAAAACTTGATTTAATTAAGCACTAGTTTCCATGGTTAGTTAACAAATGCAATTAAGAGTTAATTAAACATTGTTAATTAATGTTGAAGAGTCAACAATGACACCTAAGCCTTGATGATGTCATCAAGATGACATCACAAGGATGACATCACAAGAGCACATGCTTATTAGTGAAGGGTGTAGATTAAAACTTCTTGATTAAATTTAGATCTAATGGTTGAGATTAAGGAAGAGGCAAATGGTGGGGCCCACATTGGGCTTGAGATTACCATTTTAACATTGAGATCTTCCCTGTAAATAGAGGCCTTGCCTCTCCTCATTCTTCACACCAAATCAACCACCAAGTGGTGATTTCTAAGAAGCAAGAGTCTTCAAGAGGTAACATTTAGTTTTTAGTTTCTAGTCTTTAGTTCTTATAGTTCTTAGTAGCTTTTAGTAGAATTGTTAGTTTTAATCTAGGAAATAGGTAAAGTAATTTCCCATAATTGTTTTCAAGCCTTATTGCATCGAAAGATGCCTGACAAGGTGGGAACATGTTGGGAAGTGACTTCTAGGACTAATGGAACAAGTTAGAGTGAGATAAAAAAATTTTGGGTTGCTGGGCGATGTGAGTCAGGCAGTTAGAGAGTAACATTTTATATGTCAGATTGTCTTCAAAATTTCTGAAACAATTCATGGGTGTAGTAGACATGTATAGCTTTCCATTGATATAAAATATGCATCAATTAGAGGTCTGTAGAGGGAGATAAACATTCTGGAAATAAAGCTACGTTTTTCTGGAAAAATTATGGGCAGAGGTTGAAGATCATTAAACTGGGAGTGATTCACGAATTCTGGGTGAAATATTTTTTTTCCAAAAATAGACATGTTAAGGTTTCCAGGAAATTTTACGGAACCTCGTTTCGATTTTTGTAGAATTAATTATGATTTTTCAAAGTTAAACAGAAAATTCTGCCCAGAAATATTATAGCAGCGTTTTTGAGAAAATAAAGGTATATAATTGGATTAACAAATCCACCAGCGGTAAAAAGGGTCGGTAGTGGTTGAAATGTTCCCTAAGATATTATTTACAAGGTAATAATGCAATAATACTACTATAGGATATCCGGGGAAAAATCGGGAGACGTACCGACCACGCAAGCGTACCGCCATCCAAACGGACTAAGGTACGGACGTGTACTGTAACACTAACTCTGATGCTTATTGTATGCTTATATGTGATAGATTATTTCATAGAGTCATGGACAAGACTTGGTCTTGGGTCATGCACGTGGTTAAGGCTCTATCTTAAATCACTGTTTACACATTCAGCTATATACGGGTTATAGTCTTGATAATGCCGTAAGATTATTTTTCTAGCGCTGAGGACACGATGGCCCGTCGTGGCACTGGTTAGTGCAAATGTGGGTTACTTTACATGTGCTGTGTATTGTGTGCTATGTACTGTTGATATGTTAATCTTGCATCTCGCTGTGCTTATGTATGGATTATCAGCGTAATGTCATGAATATCTCGTCATCCATATACTTGTATTACTTGAGCATGAGGTTAACCGTTACTCGAGGTCCAATGGGCATTGGACCTCAACTCTTACCATAGCTTCGTGGTCCGGGAACGAGGATCGAAGACAAGAGCAAGCAAAGTAAACAAGACGCGTAAAGACCCGATCAAGATTCCTATTTTTAGACTTGTAACAATATGACATTACTCGGCTAAATGTACTATACATTATAAACAGACGGATACATCACAGTTAATGATATATCAGTTACTCACTCTTTTATTTGCTCCGATGCTCTACTCTGATAAAAAAAAAATTATTCCGCTTTTGAAAAATTAGGTGTTACACTTTTGGTATCAGAGCATTCATTCTAGCACGGATTTAACTGTTACTCCAAATAGTTTGGTGTCTAGAAAGGGTTTTGTGGTTGTCAATCAGTCCCCGTGAATTCGGCGAGACTTCCACAAACACACCGGCCTGGCCAAATTGTTTGATTAACGAAGTTAGGTTCTGAGCCTTTTCAAAAACTTGGAGCATATCTTAAAAATGAGTACTGATATAACCTTGATGTGACGCTATAGTGATGTATGGAGATAGATCTCCAGACATAAACTACTACGAACAAGTAGGACGTACCGCACGAAACCAGTGAACCCTAGACTAGGGTACCACCCTAACACGATATACCATCCTGAACCGGTACACCACTTCGAGTCGGTGCATCACCCTAACTCAGAAAACCCCTACACTCATTCGGGACCATGAACCTTCGAATGTATACCCACCGGAGTTGGTATACAAACTCTGAACCTGTACACAACCCTGATTCTGTGTACTACCTCGAATCAATGACTAGTATACTTTAAGAGTCGGAGAAACCTATAGTATCATATCATACATCTGATATCGACAACAGTGAATATTTTCAGTTGTCAAGATGACTCTGAGAGTGAGTCCTCTTACAAATCCAAACTTTCTTGCGACGTGTTCGGGATACAAACAAAAATTGATAGGCGCTTTACGAACAAAGTACATAATGGCAGATCAACACAATAAGACTGGCAAAAGAACATACCTTTAGTATCTGGAACAAGTCAATATGACTTACGAGCAAAACAACGCAAGGGTCTTCCCTACCCATTAAACAATCTGGTGATATCAAACCTATACCTCTTTCCTAGAAACCATTTCTAGATAGAAAAGACGAATGAACTCTTAGACGTAGAACGTACACCAATTTCCACTCCTTTCTATATCATCTCCAAAGGCTGTTCTTAGATAATATGTACTCAAAGAACGAAATATGAACCTAGTACCAGTCGAGGGAAGTTACGAAGATAGTGATAACTGAACATAGTTGACTATTATGAAGTATTATGACGTAGCAACTACAGTAATATAGTATACATATGTTTGCAATAGGTGCTGATCGCTGTTTCATTCCGATGCTTATAAGGGACTGGAGTTCCCCAAAGGTAAAGATAGAGATAGATGTAGAGGTAGAAATAGACAACTGCAAATAAAACCAATTCCAGTACCTAGAGCAATGTTTTTCATTGGGGTCTCGATTATCGTTATGAACCCGGGCATAATCATAAGCATAATCATTTTGCTCTACCCCTATAGGCCAGATTGTCTTCATAGATAGTACGAGATATCTTAATGATGAGGGAAGGATTAGCTAGTATTGAAAGACTCTTTATAAAGTATGTACTCAAGGAAGAAAAGTATTAGTAGACTAATGCCTAAGTATGTGTTAGGAAACAAGTCTAGAAAACTGTTAGTTTCTGTTAACTCGTCGGCATCCATATTGATGTTTAAATAAAACTTGAAAGAGAAATATTCTTTTAGGAAACACATAAGAGGGGAAGTGAGGTTTATGTGGAATATGATTTTTGGATCTTCCTAATATGATTAATCACGTTTCTAAAGGTTTTAGATATGTCTCAAAGAAATCCCTTTCTTTATGTAGTTATAAAAATATATGCCTTATTCAATAGAGTTTTGACATCATTATGAAATTGGTGATAAATCAAACAATTCCTTGTGTGAACTCTCTTCTATTGTTGAGACGATCTATTGGTCATAATTGCAAGTAGTACATTTCATTTTTTTTAACTCAAAGCATGAAAAAGCCTCGAGATTGTGGCATGTTTGGTTGGTATTTCTTGATTGAAACCATCATTATTAGAGAAAGGTTAAAAGAATCTGGATATAATTAAATCTTTAACTAATATTCTCTAATTTGACATTGAAAATCTTTTGCATTGTATGTTCTTATAAGTTTGTTTGAAATGGTGGAGAAAGAAAAGTTTTATAGTTTACGCCATGCATTTTATGCTATTCATCTTGTTGAATAGCTACATTTATAAAGGTTGTTTCACCTTTTGAGTAAAATTATTTATTTTTCCTACTTTAAAACTAAATTACAGTACAATCATCCCTCAGTTTCCTTGTTCTACCGCATTTTATTAACCGAACTGTCAACTTTGGACATTTGTGCTGGATTACTATCGTTTTATAAGTTAAAAGGATTTCTTTGTTTGACTCTGCTAAGAGTAAGAAGGGCTTACTATTGAGCTTTCCTTGGTTCTTGAAATCCATATTACAAAAAGGAGGTAAATTAAGACATAAGAGAAGAATTTCCCTTTGTTCTGTTTCTTTTGTGATCAAATGCTGGTTGTTGAACATATTGTATGAAAAATGAAATTTGGATTGGGCATGTATACTCGAACTTGTCAGAGACTCTAAACTTGTATGAATTATTGCTTCTAAATGTTTCCCAAATCTCTCGTATACATATGTTTGAACACTTATCCTATTTCTGAAAATTCCCAACCAGATCTAACTTATAGGAAACATATTGCCCAATTATCTAATCACTTAGAAATCTAACCCGAGTGTTTCACTTGAATTTTCCAAACTAAGTTAGTGTGAAACTATGTTTTTAAAAGTGGTCCCTCTTTGAATTTGTTAAAATCTGAGTATTGTTAAGCGCGCATTGCTACGATACTTCATTAAAACTTGAGCATGTAATTATTTTAGTTCCGGACCAACTAGTTGAACTCTAAATTATGACACTTGCATAAGATTTTGGTAGGATTAGGCATATGTTGGAAGTAACACTTAAATAGTTAGTTGAAAATCTAAGTGTTTTATGTTAACATATTCTATTAAAAAAAAAAAAAGTTTGCATGTCCAATGATGCTATGACATGTACACCCTTGTAATGTTACTTGCCTTACTTAATTAGAAAATCTGACTTCGGAAATTTTATTTCATTATACAAGAAAATCTTTAAACTGATTAAATTCATAAAAGTGGCTTGGACTATACTATATTAAGTTCCATTTTGTATGTGCATTACCATTCTTTGAATTTCGGCTATCACACTTTATGAAATTTGGACAAATAGATGTGGTTAATATCATTTCTCTTAAAATACTTGATCGACCATTGTTTTTGGTAATCTCTGATTGTTGTAAACTTGATTGTTAGTAATTGGTATGTTAAACGAGATTAGCTTCAAAATGATGCATGTAAAAATTAAATGAAACCCGATGAATAAACTAGTCTTAACTATTAAAAGGGCACATGGAGGAATTTTGTGACATAGGAACCATGTCTTGAAATACATTGTACTTTTGATCCATTAAGATTGTTGTCACTTTAGCATAATGAAATAACCTTGCATTATATATCCTTGTTTCATTTTCAAATTTTGATGAACGCCTTTAAGTTAAACATGAACTTTTTGATTCAAAAGTTTTGAAGGATATCTATTGCGTTTGGTAAAAATAGAAACCATAGGGAATAGATCCCTAGATGTTAAGAAAGAAAGCTCTAAAATGAGATTTTGAGTGTGCACTTCAAGAAATCTTGAACATTTATTTAAATGAAGAGTTAGTATGTTTGTTGTTAACACTCCCGAAACCCTACTTTAGTACACCACCGTACTAATATGTTCTTGTTGAATTCCTGTCCAAACCATTAGATTTCAGATATATAAAACATAAATTGGAATGTGTAAGTTACTGTAGTAACTGAAGTTGAATTTTTGTCTTCTTATTATTTGCATCTATTGATAAGTATTGGACATGAAATTTGTAGTAGCATATGAATTTCATAGGAACTAAATGGTACTTAAAAGTTGTTCTGATTTCGTTGAAACTGCTTTTCGGATTACTTTGTAAATGGTACATTAACTTTTTCCTCACTACTGATAAAAATGTTGAAATTTAAGTCCTTATCTTTTGTTAAGAAGTTTGGCATAGTTTTGGCTAAGCAAAGAGTTGCTAATACAATCAAAAATTGCTATTTCTTGTGGGGAAACTAGTAAAAACCTTAGATGTAATACCCTAAAATTTCTACTTAGCTTAACCACTATATTTTGATAATAAATACCTGTTGAAAATAGGTGAATATGGGGTCTCAAAATATTATAAGCTTATTTAATTTAATTTGGGGAATTTTCTCCTAGAATTAATTAAACCAAAGACCCAAATTTTCTAAGTTCATATTTAAACATAAAGAGCCATAAAATGTTATAAAAATACCTAAACCAATAAGAGGCCTTGAACATGGGATATTTTGAGATAAAGAAACACAAAAACAAGAGGCAAGGAGGGGGCCACGGTTCTAGCTTGGAGAATAAGGGAGGATATTTGGGATTTAATATACTATAGAACACATGGGTAATTAAAGTCAAGAAGAAGAAGGGATTATGCTCAACATTTAAACTAGCCTTGTTGGAACAATGAGAGTCAAATATTCTATCTCAAGTAATTAAGTCAATAAAGGTGAAACAATATTTGCACTAATTCTCATGATTAGTTCATAAATCAATTAACTAATATCAAAGGCAATTAAGGGTGAAGATTTAGTTTAAACAAACACAATGAAATCCAATGGTTATAAGCGATCCTACAATTAACCTTAATCCTTGTAATTAAATTAGCCAATAATAAATCAATAAGTAAATATTATGAATCCCTAGTTAATTAATTTAGATCAATAAGATTAGCATAAATAAAAGACAATTAGGGACATCTAATGAAGGGTGTAATTTTCAAAATTAAGCTCAATGGGAAACTTGGAATTAACACCTAAATGTATCTTATTTATTAACCAACCATCCCTTTTGCATCTAGTCCCTAAAGAATAGTCAAGAGCTAACTAATCTTACAAAAATTTAGATATTTCCCAAAATCACACATGGTGCCAATTAAGCCAACAATGCAAAAAGACAAGGCATTAACTAGATGAAGAAAAAGGAAAGGGAAGGAAGAGGCCACGGTTCATGTGGCTTGTGGAAGAAGAAAATTGTAAAAAAAGATCTAGATATTTTGGTGAAATTGGATGAGGAAGAATTACCAAAGTTGCCACCACAACTTTCCTATAAATAGGGACCTTGGGTTCCATCATTTTTCACACCAAAACAAGCCACAAGAGCTGAATATAGAGAGAGGTGAGAGCAAGTGGGGAGGAAGAAGGAGGAAGTTCTTCAAGGGTAAGTTCTCTAGTTCTTGAGTTTTAGCTTTAAGTTCTTATAGTTGTTAGAATAAATGTTGGTTTGATCTTTAATCTTCCAATATAATTTTGATTTCATGTTTTTTTTATGGTTGAGTATTTATTTATTTCAAAAATGTGATGAAAAATATTATGGAGCAAAATTCTTGGAAGTTAAAGATCAAAGTAACGAAGTTCTGGCGAGATTTTCGGGTAGGCGATTTCTAGAGTCAATAGTAAAAACACCACAATTTTATGTTGAATATGAAGTTAATTAATTCTGAAATTTTTCATGGTTAAATTAGACATATAGAGATTTCCAAATATACTTATATTGTATCGTTTTGAATTTTTTACAAAGAGATAACAATTCTTGAAGAAAAGCTATGTTTTCTCGGTAAAATTCTGGGCAGAGGCTAAAAACATGACAACTGGGAATAATTAGTTTATTCTGGGTAAACAAAAGTATTTTTACTCAAAAATATACATCCTAAGGATTCCTGGGAATTTTACGGATCCTTGTTTCGATTTTTGTAGAATTAATTATGAATTTTCAAAGTTAGCAGAAATTCTGCCCGAAATGCTGAAAATAGCGTTTTTGAGAAATAAAGGGATATAGATGGAATAACAAACCCACACGGGGTAAAAAGACCGGTAGTGGCTAAAATATCTTCTAAGATATTATTTTTGAGGTAATAATGCGATAATACTATTATAGGATCTCGGGGAAAAAAATCGGGAGATGTACCGACCAGGCAAGCGTACCGCTATCTGAACGGACTAAGGTACGGACGCGTACTGTAAAACTAACTCTGATGCTCATGGTATACTTATATGTGATAGATACTTTCATAAAGTCATGGACGGGGCTCTGTCTTGGACATGCGCCGTGACTAAGTTTGTGGGGCTTAGATCACTGTATACATTCAGCTTTATACACGGGTTATGGTTTTGATAATACCGTTGGAGTTTTCCTCACGCTGAGGACACGATAGGCCATCGTGGCACGGTGAGGTGCAAACGAATATACATGTGAATTGTATAGATAACTTTACATGTGATATGTACTGTTAATATATTAATCTTACATCTCAGTTGTGTGCTTATGTGTTGATTATTGCCGTAATGTCATGAATATCTCGTCCTACATACATTGTTATATATGAGCATGAGGTTAACCGTTACCTGAGGTCTGATGGGCATTGGACCTCAGCTCTTACCATAGCTTCAGGGTCTGGGGAACCGAGGACCGAAGACAAGAGTAAGCAGAGTAAACAGCAAGCGTAGAGACCCGACTGAAGATTCCTATTTTTAGACTTGTAACATTATGACATTACTCGGATAAATGTACTGTACATTATAAACAGACGGATACGCCACAGTTAATGATATATCAGTTACTCACTCTTTTACTTGCTCCGATGCTCTACTCTGATGAAAGAAAGTATTATTCCGCTTTTGAAAAATGGGGTGTTACATTAGAGATCTAAGGAATAATTGAGTTCTGATATAACCTGAGAGCTTGACTGGGAAAAAGGTTCAGATGAAATAAACAAGCAGATGCTCAAGACCCAGGTGTGTAAATGTGCACGGGGCTGTGTCCCTAGACCTTAGGACAGTGGTACTTAGCACCGTGTAAAAAGCGAATGGATATAGTGACTAGTATGTCTCACGATGTCTTGAGTCCTAAAAACATTTATTGTACCAGGTAGTAGTTGAAATGCCTAAAGCCTGAGGATAATCTCCTAGGTATTGAGGCTAAAATCCCTAGTGCTATGGTATTGGATTGAGCCGGTAGGCCAATATATGTTAAGCTAAGAGGCTGAATGGGTCAAGCAATAAGGCCTGTGTAACCAAGCACGTTGGGGATGGACGAGTAGGTCCTATGGTTGAGTACTATACTTGGGTACAGAATGAATAAGGTTATTATTTGAATATAAGAGTACATGCTAGTAAGCAGGTATGATAAGGGAATAGACTAAATGGCTAGAGTTTCCCAACTTTATACGATTAAATTTCAAGGGCGGAAATATCGGTCACCTTTATGTTGAACAGAGTTATCTGAGCGATAGTTGCTTGGACGAAATTTGATTGGTCAGACCTTCGAACAAAACACTGTGAGCACGAGGCAACTCCCAGCAGCACAAAACAGATAAAAAGCTACGCTAACAAAAGGGGAAGACCTCTAGAGTTCGAAGTCGGTGATCATATGTTTCGAAAGATATCCCAGTAACCAGTGTCAGTCAAACACTTCAGAGGTGAAAATTTAATATGCGTTACGTGAGACCATTCCAAATATTAGTTAAACGTGAACCAGTCACTTACTAGATATCTTTACCCACGAGCCTGATTAATCTCCATGACGTTTTCCATGCTTCTCAGTTATACCAACCAAACCGCGATCATATCATTGGATATGAGGTACCTTACGTTGCTACCATATATAGGCGCCACGGAAACATTTGTGGTACGAGGACGTCAAGGCAAGACATGGAAATACCTTCGTAATTGAGCCGGAGTAAATTCACGATCATCGAGAAAAGCGGTTTAGACATAGAAACATTCCGATAGAGTAAATTTCCCAGAAAGTATGGTTCAAGTCTAGTTAGGATAGAGCAAATTTCGAGGGCGAAATTTTATTTAACGGGGGGAGAAATGTAATACCCTAAAAATCATGTTTAGCATAACCACTATATTTTAATAAATGATACCTATTAAAATAGGTAAATATGTGGTCATAAAAATATTATAGCTTATCTAATTTAATTTGGGGAATTTTCTCCTAGAATTAAATAAACCAAAAAGACCCAATTTTTCTAATCTTCAAATAGGGATCATAGTATACCCTCGTAATTAGTATTTTAACCTCTAGTTCTTATATGTAATCATGAATAAAGTCATAAAAGGGTATGAAAAGGATTAAGATTGATTAAGAGGCAATTAAATTTATATCAATTAAGTTAATTGCATAAAAATTCATAATTAATCTAGTGGCAAGTGTTAATCAACAATTTGGAATATTTTGGCTTGATTAGATATTAAAGGCCAATAGGGGTTTAATATTAGTATAAAATGAATTAGTGAAGGTCATAATTAATCTAGGAACCCATCATACTTTTACAATTAGACATAATAACATCTCAAACACTATATTAGGGATAATAACTTGGATTAAATTGTCATTCCCTAAGGTTAATTAATAGGGGGCGAAATTCACAATAATAAAGGAACAAAAGATTAGACAATAATATAAGATAGAAGCACATGTGATATAAGATAAAAATCTCCAAAAGTAAGTAGGGTATCTTTACATAAATAAAGGAGAGTATGTTGTCTCTAAATTTTGTAAGTTATTAATTAGATTTTAGACAATTTTTCCTTAGAATTTAATAAACCAAAGATTACATTTACGACCACATTTAAAGATCATAAAATACAAAATAATCATCATATTAAACCATGGTTCTTAAAAGAAGCAAGATAATGTTATAAAAATACTTAAACAAATTAAGGGAAGTTAATAAAAATAAATGAACAACTAAGTTTTCACTAATTAAATGATTGTGTAAATCTTCATAATTAATCAATTAAGAATCAACAATTAGGGAATGTCTTAATTAAAAATCAAGGATCAATTAAAAGAAAAATGGAAATAAGTAAAGATTTAGGTGCATAAAGCTTGATTTAATTAAGCACTAGTTTCCATGGTTAGTTAACAAATGCAATTAAGAGTTAATTAAACATTGTTAATTAATGTTGAAGAGTCAACAATGACACCTAAGCCTTGATGATGTCATCAAGATGACATCACAAGAACACATGCTTATTAGTGAAGGGTGTAGTTTAAAACTTCTTAATTAAGTTTAGATCTAATGGTTGAGATTAAGGAAGAGGCAAATGGCGGGGCCCACATTGGGCTTGAGATTACAATTTTAACCTTGAGATTTTCCCTATAAATAGAGGCCTTGTCTCTCCTCATTCTTCACACCAAATCAACCACCAAGTAGTGATTTCTAAGAAGCAAGAAGGAGAAACAACAATCTTCAAGAGGTAAGCTTGTCTTTAGTTTTTAGTTTCTAGTCTTTAGTTCTTATAATTCTTAGTAGCTTTTAGTAGAATTGTTAGTTTTAATCTAGGAAATAGGTAAAGTAATTTTCCATAATTGTTTTCAAGCCTTATTGCATCGAAAGATGCCTGACAAGGTGGGAACATGTTGGGAAGTGACTTCTAGGACTAATGGAACAAGTTAGAGTGAGATAGAAAAGTTTTGGGTTGCTGGGCGATGGGAGTCAGGCTGTTAGAGAGTAACATTTTATTTGCAAGATTTTCTTCAAAATTTCTGAAACAATTCATGAGTGTAGTAGACATGCATAGCTTTCCATTGATATAAAATATGCATCAATTAGAGGTCTGTAGAGGGAGATAAACATTCTGGAAATAAAGCTACATTTTTCTCGAAAAAAATTCTGGGCGAGAGGTTGAAGATCATTAAACTGGGAGTGATTCACGAATTCTGGGTGAAAATTTTTTTTCTTCCAAAAATAGACATGCTAAGGTTTCTGGGAAATTTTACGGAACCTCGTTTCGATTTTTGTAGAATTAATTATTATTTTTTGAAATTAAACAGAAAATTCTACCTAGAAATATTACAGCAGCGTTTTTGAGAAAATAAAGGGATATAATTGGATTAACAAATCCATCAGGGGTAAAAAGGGTCGGTAGTGGTTGAAATGTTCCCTAAGATATTATTTACAAGGTAATAATGCGATAATACTACTATAGGATATCCGGGGAAAATCGGGAGACGTACGACAACGCAAGCGTACCGCCATCCAAATCGACTAAGGTACGGACGTGTCTTTGTAACACTAACTCGATGCTTATTGTATGCTTATATGTGATAGATTATTTCATAGAGTCATGGACAAGACTTGGTCTTGGGTCATGCACTGTGGTTAAGGCTCTATCTTAAATCACTGTTTACACATTCAGCTATATGCGGGTTATAGTCTTGATAATGCCGTAAGATTATTTTCCTAGAGCTGAGGACACGATGGCCCGTCGTGGCACTGGTTAGTGAAAATGTGGGTTACTTTACATGTGCTGTGTGTTGTGTGCTATGTACTGTTGATATGTTAATCTTGCATCTGCTATGTGCTTATGTATTGATTACTGCTGTAATGTCATGAATATATGTCATCCATATACTTATTACTTGAGCATGAGGTTAACACGTTCGAGGTCCAATGGGCATTGGACCTCGCCTCTTACCATAGCTTCAGGGTCCGGGGAACCGAGGACCGAAGACAAGAGCAGCAAAGTAAATAGCACGCATAAAGACCCGACTGAAGATTCCTATTTTTAGACTTGTAACAATATGACATTACCCGGCTAAATGTACTATACATTATAAACAGACGGATACGCCACAGTTAATGATATATCAGTTACTCACTCTTTTACTTGCTCTGATGCTCTACTCTGATTGAAAAAAAAAATTATTCCGTTTTTGAAAAATGGGGTGTTACAATATCCATAGAAGTATATGAATTTCATAAAAAACGAAGAAGAAGTATATTACCAACCGAGTTTAGTATTTTCCTCTTTGAGGTAGCTTTACATGAGATTTTTCCAATTACTCCCTCCATCCCTATATATAAGACCTCAGGAGATTCTATGAAACAGTTAAAATTAGTTAAAATTAAAAGTAATAAAAATGTAAGAAATATAGGTTGTTTTCTAAAAATGACACTATTTATGAATGAGTAAGAGAGAGAGAATAATAATGGAAAAAAGGATGAAAGACAATATATAGTATAGGGAATAAACGATGAGAGAGTAATTGAGGGGAAAATAGGTAAAAATGCATTTATTATTGAGACAAACTCAAAAGGGATCTTATAAAAAGAGACAAGCCCATTAAAAAAAGATACTAGATATAAAGATGGAGGGAATACTATATATATAATATTATTTTTAATTTAATTATCATATCACTGGTGCAATAGAACTATTCAATTATTTGATCCACAACCCATACCTTCTTTATTTCGATGCCATTCGACTTTCAAAATATGGGTTAAGGGGCAAAAATGCCCTAGAAGTTTTTACATATGGCCATAGGGTATCTAAAAGTTTTTAGAAGTTTAAAAATTGGGGCAATGATTCATTGTGGTTTAAAGGGCTAATTTAGATTAGCGTAGTTATAGTATACTGGATCCGTATGAAAGAGTGAAATGAGGGTGACTGAGTTTCAAAAGTGAAACCCTCACAAAATTGTTATACAACATTTTTGATAAATAATACCTATTCTAATAGGAGAGGTATAACTTAGTCGATCTATGTTGTCTCAAAATTATTGGTTTCTTATTATTAAATTTATAGGACAATTTGTGCTTAGAATCTAATAGAATTTTTGATGAATAATACAAAAGGAGAGTATGTTGTCTCGAAATTATTGGTTTCTTATTATTAAATTTATAGAACCAACCCTCCTAACTCTCAAATAGGGATTATAAAGTACCCTAAAATTGATATTCCTCATAAATAATATTTGTGGGCAAATAGTGCCTATTAAAATAAAGTGAATATGTGGTCTCAAACATTATGGTGTATTTATTTTAATATAGGAGATCATAATATATTCTAAATTGATATCTTAACATCTAGATATGATAAAATCAATTAGAGAAAAATTAGCAACAACAAATTGATATAATTGAAGTGATTAAAGTAATTTTTATGATTAATCAATAAATTAACTTAAAAAGTCATAATTAAGAATACATGAGAATAATTAGTAAATAAAGGCTAATAAAGGAGTAAGATTAGCATCAAATGAGTTTCAAATAATCATAATAAGTATTGTAACCTATCATAAATTAACAATTAGACTTAATAACCCCTAAAACATTATATTAAGGATTATAACATAATTAAATCAACATCCCCCAATATTTATTTAGAAGGGGCGAATTCTTGGTTAAATTAAAGAAAAGAAGATGAAGCAAATAAATAAATCCTAAGAGCACATAATATATGAACAAATATCATCTATAGTAGTAGGATTTTTCCAACATAAATTAGAGGCTTGGATTAAATCTAATAAAGCTAAATCCTAAGGGCTTAATTTAACTTCATAAAGTGTAATCCTTGTGAATTAAAATCATCCAATGGGAGTCTTCCTTCTAGATGATATGAGATGATTTAAAATACAACAAATTGAAGAAAAAAAAAAAGTGAAACACGGTTTGCATAAATTGTGGAAGAAGAATAGAATTGTCAAATAAAGCCTAGATATTTTTGGGAACAAATGCACATGGGTTCACATGGTGCATTAATTGAAAAATTGAATATTGGGGAGAGAGGGAGAGAGGACGGTGGAGTGAGCTGTGGGTGTAGTGGAATTGTGTTTAATTCAATTTCATTTGGAATCCACCAATGAGAACTAACAAGACAATTACACAAATGCCCAAACATTTCCCTATAAATAGCAAGCACCTAGCTTCATAATTCTTCACCAATTCACAAAGCAACAACATCTGAAATCTAGAGAGAAAGTGAGAGTGAGAGCCTTGAAGAAAGAAGGAGCAAAGTTCTTGGTAAGTTTTCTAGTTCTAGCTTTGAGTTCTTTGAGTTTTAGTTCTTAAATTCTTAGATAGAAGTAGCTTAGATCCTAAATATGCTAGGATAATTTTATTTACATGTTTTTATGGTCAAAATTGGATTTATTTCGAAAAAAAGATGGGGGAGTTCATATAGCAAAATTTCTGGAAGAAAATCATCAAAGTAACGAAGTTCGGTGAAATTTCATCGGTTTCAAATTTCTGGAGGCAGTGATGAAAACGCCAGAATTTCATATTGAAACTATGGTCAAAATATTCTGAGAAAATTCATGGTTAAAATAGACATATAGGGATTTTTAAATATGTCAAGAACATGTCAAAATGAGTTCTGTACAAGGAGATAAAATTTCTCAAAGTTGGGCTACGAATTTCTGGAAAATTTCTGGGCAGAAGCTCAAAACTTTAAAACTGGGAGTGATTCGTGTAATCTGGGAAATATTGATTATTTTTAATTGAAAATAGACATCCTAAGGATTCCAAGGAATTTTACGGATCCTCGTTTCGATTTTTCTAGAATTAGTTATGATTTTTCAAAGTTAGACAGAAATCTGCCAAATTGGCACCAACGTTGTTCTACGAATTTTGAGGAAATAAGGTGAAAAATAAATACAGCAAGGGTAAAAAGGTCATTAGGGACTAGGATATCTTCTAGGATATTATTTTTAAATTAATAAATGCGATATTACCATTATAGGATAAACGTGATCACCATCCGACCAACGACGTACCGAAATCGCCGACGAAGGTACGGACGCGTACTGTAACACTAACTCTGATGTTTACTGTATAACTATATGTGATAGATATGTTCATAAACTGTGACTCGTTTTTAAAAGAATTGTTCGTACACGTACAGCTTTATACGGGTTATAGTCATGATAACGCCGTTGAGTTTTCCTAGCGCGAGGACACGACCGTACATCGTGGCACTGGTGAATAGTGCAGACTGTAATAACATTCATATGCGGTGGCTGTGTTGTTATTACTTGTTTTTATATATGTGAATATAGCTGTGATGTCATGAGATAACTGTCATACATAACTGTACATGAACATGAGGTTAACCGTTACCTGAGGTTCAATGGGTATTGAACCTCAGCTCTTACCATAGCTTCAGGATCCGGAGTAAACAGGATCGAAGACAAGGGTAAGCAGCAGATGTAGGAACCGGATGGAGAAAGTCCTATTGACATGTACTTTATGATATCGACATTTGGAAAAAATTGTAACGCTGTTAAAAGCACATACATTACAGTGGATGTTTATCGCTTACTTTTCAATACTATTTACTTCCGATGCTCTACTCGATCAAGATACTTGTGAAAATGCTTTCGAAAATTGGGATGTTACATTTTGAAGGATTGGCTCTTACCCCGACATGGCCAGCGTTCTCCGAATGAGGGACCCGGTATGGGCGCCACGGAGACATTTTGGTATCGAGCGGATATTCGGCACGAATTTAACTATGCTACTCCAAATAGTCTGGGTGTCTAGAAAGGGTTTTTGTGGATCAGCCAATCGGTCACCCTAGCACGGTGAGGCTCCCATGATATACACCGGCCCGGCGCATTATTTGAGGAACGGAGTTAGGTTTGGAGTTTTTCAACTAAGAGCATTTTTATCCGGCAAGAACCTGGCTCGCTTATAATAAACCATTGGTGCCGAAGGCGGGGCTAGTCTATGTGGGTCGGGCATTCGATCGCCGTAAAGTCTCGGTGAGACTCCCATGATAGACACCTACCTGGCCAATCGGTTGATTAACTAAGTGAGGCTCTAAGCCATTATCTTAGAGCATCTTTTGAAAACAAGTACTGATAAAACCCTGGTGTTGTTGTGGTGGTAAACAGACGAGTTTCCCTACGTAGATTATTGTGGGAGGAGGAGACGTGTAGCACGTCGGACAGCCGTCCCTGGAAACATAAGAGTCAGATTAAACCCAGAACCGAATTTCCCTGTCCCAAAATATCACCCTGAACAGCATGCTGCCCCAATAAATGAGCCCGAACCTGTAGCTGATCCGGAACCCGAGTATCATTTCAAACCAGAGTATTTTGACGAATCCTACAACCCTAGACCAGTGTATCATTTTGAACTAGTATATTAATCCGAACCAAAGTACCACCTTGAGTCGGTAGATCACCCAAGCCCCGAAAAACCCCTTGTACCCATTCATAACCATAAACCCTCGAAATATACCATCCTAAGCTAGTGTACAATCCCGAACCCGTACTTCAACCCGATCGGCTATACCCCACTTTGGAACTTAACCTTGAGCTAATACATCTTTCGCTCCCGAATATGATATTGCTCCGATAATTGATCCCGAACCTGAATACCCCGATCCGGAATATCCTTACCCGACCATATATGATCAAGGACCTTTTCATTCGCATCCCGAACGTAGTGGACCCAGAACCAATGGCTAGTATACCCTCTGAGCCAGAAAAGACCTATAGGATCAGATCATTCATCCGTCAATGATAACCGTGCGTATTTCCAGCTATTAAGCTACCAAGATGATTCTGAAAGTCAATCTTGTTATAAACCCAAATACCCTGCGACGTGTCTTGAGTACACACAAAGAGCTGATAAGCGCTCTACGAACGAACTTTCTAAAGGTAGAACATTTTAGGCAACATATAAACGAGTGGCCATTAGTACGACAATACGGAAATGTTAGAAATGACTACAGGTATTAAAACCAGTTAGCTGTTATGGCAGGTATATTACCTTATGTGGAGTATATGTTTGTTTAGAAAATTAAATTATTCCTTAATGTGTGTCATTAATGTGTGTCAGTCTTAAAGATAAGATGGCAAATTTGCAAGGAACTGGAGTTCCTAGAGGCCGAGGTGGAGGTAGTAATAGAGTTAGACAACTACGAACGATACCGACACAAACAATGGAAACCACAAACAAAGCAGGGTGAGTTGCAGACAATGCAAAGAAGGCTGCAAGAACAAGAGACTTTTATCAACAAACTCCTGACCGAAAGACAGGAGAGACAAATTGAAAGACAAGAAGAATCTTGCCGGTTGATCAATCGTAACTTAAGGGAGATGCGTAAAGACAAAAACTACCATAACTTTAGAGCAAGTCATGGCGGGTTTAGTTGCAGAAACTCCTCACAGAAGAGGAAGGCTCTTTGGATCGAGTACCAAGAAAAAGGCAAAGAATCATTCCAATCTGGGTAGCAGAACTTTCCAGGGATACCGGAACCCCGACCAGTTCCAAAATGCAAGAAATACCCTCCAAAGATTAGCTGTGGTGGGAAGCGAATCTGCTACAATTGTCGGAAGCTGGGACACATTAGCAAGAACTGCCCCCAAAAAGCTGCAGAGATGGAGCCACAGAATTCGGGCCAGGTGTTAGCACTACTCAATGTAGAGGCTGGGAAATCTCCAAAGGAAGTCCAAGGGACTATCTCTCAATAGGAATCTACGCTAGGCAATATATGATTCGAGTGCTAATCACTCGTTTATTTCATATTTATGTATAAGACGTTTAGGGCGCGTATGCCTATAGATTATCCTAAAGTAGTTACACCACTAGGTGTGACATCTTTTGTTTTTAAAACATGTCTGAATCGAATTACGTATATGAACAGACGTATATTATAGACCTTATCT
The DNA here is from genome assembly GCA_019022655.1 of Acacia acuminata. NCBI lineage: Eukaryota > Viridiplantae > Streptophyta > Magnoliopsida > Fabales > Fabaceae > Acacia > Acacia acuminata. The sequence goes on along the minus strand of JAFJYI010000056.1, from coordinate 64,419 downwards.
GATTATCCTTTCATGACATTGATGTCATTCTTGATTTTGATTAACTAACGGCGAGCCATGCAAATGATCAATGGTAGTAATGAGAAGATATCGTTCTCACAATTACAAAGCAGAGATAGAAATAGGTGTAGAGGTAGAAATAGACAACCGCAAATAAAACCAATTCTAGTACCTAGAGCAATGTTTTCATTGGGGTCCTGATTATCGTTATGAACCCGGGCATAATCATAATCAAGGCATCATTGAGGGCCGTATAGGTGGTCCATCTTGCTCTACCCCTCTAGGCCAGTTTGACTCCGTAGAGACGATGCGACGAAATATCTTAAACAAGAAGGAACAAGTTAGCTGGTATTGAAAGACTCTTTATGGAGTATGTACTCAAGAAAGACAAAGTATTAGTGGACTAATGCCTAAGAGACAAGTCTAGAAAACAGTTAGTTCTATTAACCTGTTGGCATCCATACTGGTGTTTGAATAAAAACTTGAAAGTACATAAGAAGGGGAGTGAGGATTATGTGGTATATAATACTAAGTTTGGTTTCCTTATATGCACGATTGTGTTTGTTTTAAATGTTTTAGATATATCTTGATAAAACTCAAAAATCCCTTTCTTTATGTTGTTGTGAAGAAATATGTCTTATTGAATAGAATTTAAGCATCATCATGAAGTTTATGAAAAATCAAGCAATGCCTTGTATGAACTCTCTCTTATCATTTGGACCATTTGCATAATTAGAATCTGGTGTTCTCTAGTTGAGATTAAAAACCTTTTGTGATCATATGCTTACTGCTAAACATGTTTTACATGAGTTTGCATTGGATGATTGCGCTTTAAGGTTGTTGTTAAGACTTGAAACTTGTAGGAGTTAATACATTAAGTATGTTACACATATGCCTAAACGCCTACTTTATGTCTGAAAATTTTCAACCAAATATAACTCATAGACAGCATGTTGTTTGTTCACTTAGAAATCTAACCTGAGCATTTCACTTAAATTTTCCCAACTAAGCTAGTTTGAAACTATGTTTTTGAAAGTGATTCTTCTTTAAATTTATTAAATCTTGTTAAGTGAACATTGCTAGAGTATTTCATTAAAGTTTATGCATGTAATTATTATAGTCCAACCACTTCAATAGCCGTAAGAACTCTAAATGGTGACGCTTGCATAGGGTGTTAGTCGTATGTTAGGAAGTAACACTTAAATAGTTAGTTGAAAATCTAAGTATTTTGGGTTAACCTACTCTAAAAAGAGTTTGCATGTCTAATGATGTTATGACTTGTACATCCTTGTGATATTACTTGCTTCATTTAATTATATTGGCAAATCTGAGTTTGGAAATTTTACTTCATTATATAAGAAAATCTTTAACGGATCAAATTCATGAAAGTGGCTTGGAGTATACTATATTAAGTTCCATTTTATATGTGCACTACCACTCTTTGAATTTTGCTATCACACTTGTGAAGGTCTGAACCAATAAATATTGTTGATATCATTTTTGTCAAATTACTTGACCATCCATTAACTTTGTTTTAGTAATCTCTTCCTCGTCGTAAGTCTGATTGTTAGTTATTGGTGTGTTAAAACGGGATTAGTTCAAAAGGATGCATGTTAAAATCAAATGAAGCCTGATGAATAAACTAGTCTTAACCATTAAAAGGGCACTTGGTTGAATTTTGTGACATGCATTATATAGGGACCCTTTTTGAAATACATTGTACTTTTGATCCATTGAAATTAAGATTTCTTATCATTGTAACATAATGAGATAACCATGCATCATATATCCTTGTTTCATTTTGAAATTTTGATGACCGTCTTCAAGTTAACATACATGAACTATTTGGCTCGGCAAATTTGAATTTATCTTTGGTGCTTGGTAAGAACAGAAACCATAAGGATTATATTCCTGGATTTTAAAGACATAAAGCTCTAAAAATGAAATTTTGAGTATACACTCTAGTAAATCTGGATTAATTAAGAGTTAGTGTTGTTGTTGTTGATACTCCCGAAATCCTACCTTAGTACACCGCCGTACTAATATGTTGTGTTGAACTCCTGTCCGAACCATTAGGTTTCAGATATATAAAAACATAAATTGGAATGTGTAGGTTACTTGTAGTAATTGAAGTTGAATTTTTGCCTTCTTATTATTTGCATCTCGTTGATAAGTATTAAACATGAAATTTGTGGTAACATGTGAATTTCATAGAAACTAAATAGTACTTACAAGTTGTTTTGGGTTTCGTTGAAACTATTTTCCGATTACTTCGTATGTTGACTTCTCCTCACTCCTGATAAAAATATGGAATATAAAATCCTCATTTTATGTTAGGAATTTGGCGTAGTAATTACCTTAGCAAAGAAATGATTTGCCGTTGTAATCATTAATTCTTGTATAGAAATTAGTATCAAGCTTCTAATATAGTCTAAGAGTTAGACTTGGGAGAGGTTTAGATAAAATAGACGAGCGAGATGCTCGAAATCTAGGCGTACGAATGTACACGGGCGTGTCCCTAGGCCTTAAGACAAGAGTACTTCTCACCGTATGAAATGCAAATTGTTATAGTGACCTTAAACTAGTATGTCTACGAGTAAACCTTGAGTCCGGCAAAACATTTACTTGTACCAGTAGTAGTTGAAATACCTAAAGCCCGAGAATAATCTCCTAGGTACTAAGGCCGAGATCCCTAGTCTTTGTGGTAATGGATTGAGCCAGAAGGCCAATATGTGTTAAGCCGAGAGGCTGAATGGGTCAGGCGGTAAGGCCTGCGTAACCAAGCACGATGAGGATGGATGAGAACGTCCTGAGTTTGAATACTATACCTGGGTACAAAATGACTGAGATTATTATTTGAATATTAGAGTGCGTGCAAAGTAGGCATGCATAATAAGAAAATAGGCGAGATGTCTAGAGCTTTCCGAGTTCATACGATCAAATATCAAGGGCGAATGTATTAGTCACCCTTATCGAGAAGAAATTGATTGGGCCGAACGATTGACTAGACCTTCGAACGAATCACTATAATCAAGAGACGACTCCTAGCAACACAAAGCAGACAAAAGAGCTACATCGACGATCATATGTTCTACAGATATTCCCAGTAACCAGTGTCAGTCAAACACTTCAGAGGCGAAAATTTAGTCCGCATTACGTAAGACCATTCGAAATCTTGGCTAAACATGAACCGATTACTTACCAAATAGCCTTACCCCCGAATTTGATTAATCTCCATGATGTTTTTGGTATTCCTCCGTTATACCAACCAAACCACGATAGTATCATTGAATATAAGGTATCTTATGTTAACACGGCGTATAGACGACGCGAAGACATTTTTGATATGAGGATGTCAAGGTACGACATAGCAATATCATCTTAATTAAATCGGGGCGAATTCTCGATCATCGAGAGAAGCGGCTTATGCATAGAGGTGTTCCGATAGAATACATTTCCAGAATTGATGGTTCAAAGTCTAAATAGGTATAGAGTAAATTTCGAGGGCGAAATTTTATTTAACGGGGGGAGAAATATAATACCCCGAAAATTGTTATACAACATTTTTGATACATAATACCTATTCTAATAGGAGAGTATGTTGTCTCAAAATTATTGGTTTCTTATTATTAAATTTATAGGACAATTTGTGCTTAGAATCTAATAGAATCAGAACCAACCCTCCTAACTCTCAAATAGGGATTATAAAGTACCCTAAAATTGATATTCCTCATAAATAATATTTGTGGGCAAATAGTGCCTATTAAAATAAAGTGAATATGTGGTCTCAAACATTATGGTGTATTTATTTTAATATAGGAGATCATAATATATTCTAAATTGATATCTTAACATCTAGATATGATAAAATCAATTAGAGAAAAATTAGCAACAACAAATTGATATAATTGAAGTGATTAAAGTAATTTTTATGATTAATCAATAAATTAACTTAAAAAGTCATAATTAAGAATACATGAGAATAATTAGTAAATAAAGGCTAATAAAGGAGTAAGATTAGCATCAAATGAGTTTCAAATAATCATAATAAGTATTGTAACCTATCATAAATTAACAATTAGACTTAATAACCCCTAAAACATTATATTAAGGATTATAACATAATTAAATCAACATCCCCCAATATTTATTTAGAAGGGGCGAATTCTTGGTTAAATTAAAGAAAAGAAGATGAAGCAAATAAATAAATCCTAAGAGCACATAATATATGAACAAATATCATCTATAGTAGTAGGATTTTTCCAACATAAATTAGAGGCTTGGATTAAATCTAATAAAGCTAAATCCTAAGGGCTTAATTTAACTTCATAAAGTGTAATCCTTGTGAATTAAAATCATCCAATGGGAGTCTTCCTTCTAGATGATATGAGATGATTTAAAATACAACAAATTGAAGAAAAAAAAAAGTGAAACACGGTTTGCATAAATTGTGGAAGAAGAATAGAATTGTCAAATAAAGCCTAGATATTTTTGGGAACAAATGCACATGGGTTCACATGGTGCATTAATTGAAAAATTGAATATTGGGGAGAGAGGGAGAGAGGACGGTGGAGTGAGCTGTGGGTGTAGTGGAATTGTGTTTAATTCAATTTCATTTGGAATCCACCAATGAGAACTAACAAGACAATTACACAAATGCCCAAACATTTCCCTATAAATAGCAAGCACCTAGCTTCATAATTCTTCACCAATTCACAAAGAAACAACATCTGAAATCTAGAGAGAAAGTGAGAGTGAGAGCCTTGAAGAAAGAAGGAGCAAAGTTCTTGGTAAGTTTTCTAGTTCTAGCTTTGAGTTCTTTGAGTTTTAGTTCTTAAATTCTTAGATAGAAGTAGCTTAGATCCTAAATATGCTAGGATAATTTTATTTACATGTTTTTATGGTCAAAATTGGATTTATTTCGAAAAAAAGATGGGGGAGTTCATATAGCAAAATTTCTGGAAGAAAATCATCAAAGTAACGAAGTTACGCGAAATTTCATCGGTTTCGGAATTTCTGGAGGCAGTGATGAAAACGCCAGAATTTCATATTGAAAATATGGTCAAAATATTCTGAGAAAATTCATGGTTAAAATAGACATATAGGGATTTTTAAATATGTCAAGAACATGTCAAAATGAGTTCTGTACAAGGAGATAAAATTTCTCAAAGTTGGGCTACGAATTTCTGGAAAATTTCTGGGCAGAAGCTCAAAACTTTAAAACTGGGAGTGATTCGTGTAATCTGGGAAAGATTGATTATTTTTAATTGAAAATAGACATCCTAAGGATTCCAAGGAATTTTACGGATCCTCGTTTCGATTTTTCTAGAATTAGTTATGATTTTTCAAAGTTAGACAGAAATCTGCCAAATTGGCACCAACGTTGTTCTACGAATTTTGAGGAAATAAGGTGAAAAATAAATACAGCAAGGGTAAAAAGGTCATTAGGGACTAGGATATCTTCTAGGATATTATTTTTAAATTAATAAATGCGATATTACCATTATAGGATAAACGTGATCACCATCCGACCAACGACGTACCGAAATCGCCGACGAAGGTACGGACGCGTACTGTAACACTAACTCTGATGTTTACTGTATAACTATATGTGATAGATATGTTCATAAACTGTGACTCTGTTTTTAAAAGAATTGTTCGTACACGTACAGCTTTATACGGGTTATAGTCATGATAACGCCGTTGAGTTTTCCTAGCGCTGAGGACACGACCGTACATCGTGGCACTTTGGTGAATAGTGCGACGTAATAACATTCATATGCGGTGGCTGTGTTGTTATTACTTGTTTTTATATATGTGAATATAGCTGTGATGTCATGAGATAACTGTCATACATAACTGTACATGAACATGAGGTTAACCGTTACCTGAGGTTCAATGGGTATTGAACCTCGCCTCTTACCATAGCTTCAGATCCGGAGTAAACAGGGATCGAAGACAAGGGTAAGCAGAGATGTAGGAACCGGATGGAGAAAGTCCTATTGACATGTACTTTATGATATCGACATTTGGAAAAAATTGTAACGCTGTTAAAAGCACATACATTACAGTGGATATTTATCAGTTACTTTTCAATACTATTTACTTCCGATGCTCTACTCTGATCAAGATACTGTGAAAATGCTTTCGAAAATTGGGATGTTACACATAAACTTAGTCACAGTGCATGACCCAAGATCTAGTCTTGTCCATCACTTCATGAATCAATCAAATCATATATGATCATACAAGTTATAGACGATTAAGTTACTAGTACGCGAACGTACCTTTCACCGTGTAGTTAGCAATATGTCCGACTCTTTGATCGACCCCGGACTTCCCGGATATCCTAACATATCACCATATCACTTAGAATAATATCCTAAGAGATATTTCCACCTCTATTTACCTCTCTACCCTTGGTGGATTTGTTATTTACAATTTTGCCCTTACATTTATTTAAAAACGCAATACTGAATTTTCTGGGCAGATTTCCTGGTTAACTTCGTAAAATCATAATTAAATCTACAAAAATCGAAATGAGGATCCGTAAAATTCCTCATAACCCTTGACATGTATATTTTCAAGTAAAAATATTCCAAAAACCTAGAACACCAATAATCATTCCCAGTTTAATTCAACGCTGCCCATATTTTCGTTCAGAAAAATAGCTTAACTTTAAAAATATGTTACTCCTTGTTCAGAACTCAAAATGCTTCATATTTTATATATTTAGAAACCCCTACATGTGTACTTTATTCATACAAAATTTCATGATTTAAATACTTCATTTGCTACATAAAATAATAGCATCTATTTTCGCTGCCAGCAAAAGATTTACACCAGCAGTTTTTCCAAACTTTTTCCACAATGATCTATTAATTCTAAAAATTATTCCCTAACATGTTTTCCACTCCATTTTGCGTTTTAAAAGAAATGGAGACTTCCAAACATGAAAAGGAATATTTCTAACAATTTACTAGATTAAACTACTATTTTACTAAAAACTAAAAGCTTAAACTCAAGAACTAAAAACTAAAGCTCAAGAACTTACCTTTGGATCTTGAACTCCTTCTCCCTTCTTCAAGAAATCTCACTCTCACTCTCTTAATCAAAGGATCAGAGGTGATTGTGATTTTTGGTGTGAAGAATTGTGAAGGGAGGAGCTCTCTCTATTTATAGGCAAAGCTCAAGGACACAAGTGGAAATTAATTGTGATCATATCTCACCTTAGCCCTTGGATTTAAATCCACTTTATGAAGACAAATCCCCACCTCTACTTTGGCTGCCGACATGCTCCTTTCTAATTGCCATTAAATGTGTTTTTTATCAACTAAATATACCATGAGTCAAGTGTTCTCATTGGCTAGTTGTTTTGACTTTTCAACTCTTGCTTTATACTTTATTAATCTCATCACTTCTCTTTCTTCCATTCAGCTGGACGTAGCATTCATGGGCTGAATAAGAAACTCAATTTACTCCATTAATCAAATGCCTAATTGTCCTTTTATTGCCAATGCCATAGGTTAATTGATTTTCTATTTAATCAAAGCTATTAAAGCATTATTAGCAACTTAATTCCATCTCTTTAGGCCCTTGATTCTTAAATTAAGATACTCTCTAATTAATGCTTTCTAATTTGCCCCTTGATGAATTCTAAAGAATTACTTAAACGTTTAATTAGTGCAAATTTAATTCCCACTAATTGTTGTTAATTTCCTTTAATCAATTTAAGCATTTTTATAACCTTGTATTGCTTATTTCAGTTATATAAGAATCATGATTTAATATGACAACTATAGTGTATTTTATGATCCTTAAATATGATCTTAAATTTAGCCTTTGGTTTATTCAATTTCAAGGAAAAATTACTTAAAATAATAATTAATAAGTTACAACACTTGAGACCACATATTCTCCTTTAATTAATATGTATTATTTATCAAAATATAGTATTTATGATAAATAGGAATTTTGGGGTATTACAGGAAGGGTTCGGTGGAGATGAGGCGGCATTGGAGTGAGGAGGTGGCTTGTGAATTAATTAGTCAATTTTGACAATCAAAATTAACCCTTTAAACGGCAAGAGCAACATTACACAAATTTTTAGACTTTCAAACACCTAATGCCCATTTGTGAAAACTTCTAAAACATTTTTGCCCCTTAACCTCAAGATATTGGTTAGGAGAACTATAGGGCCAAGCAAATTAAATCAACGTGAGATATATAATACAATCATAGATCAAGAAATCAAACAAAACAGGACCCATGAAAAATCCAACAACACTGAAGGACAACAACTAATCAACACTTCCACATCCACTCATTATAGAAGAAATTTATGGAGGATTTGAGTACAACAGAATATATAATACAATCATAGATCAGGAAATAAAACAAAACATGAGCCATGAAAACTTCAACAACACTGAAGGACGACAACTTATCAACACTTCCACATCCACACATTATAGAAGAAATTTATGGAGCATTTGAGCAACACAGATCCATGGTGATCCCCCTACCGGATTCATAATAAATGTCAGAGACCATCATATTATCTGTTCATATATATCAGAAATTAATTTGTGATTGCTGGTTTAACGATGATGCCAATGGAATCAAGGACGTGGCCAGCCTTCCCATAGAATCCAATCACAAGAGAACCTTGGATTGGTAGGGTGAAAGAAGCGCCTGAAGCAGTTCCAAAAGGTCCAAGTGTGTTAAGATTGGTTATGAAAGATAGTGATCTGATCACTTGGTGTCCCCCATATTCTCCATATGTTCCACTTATGGACGTCAGATACTCTGATGGCCCATTAATTTTAACCTACACATCAGGAAATTAACATTTATGCACACTTAGATCACACTAGAGATACCAGTTTGGGTAACTAAAAATGATCTAGAAAAGATAAGTGATTAATTAATTTGATTTGTGGTCTCAAATATACAAACAATAAATTAAATGACAAATTACTGTTTTTTTCGCTCCGATGTCGTTTGGATCCTTGCCACCAAATTTTCCATAGTAGTTCCCATCAGCGTCTTTGAAAGCGATGGAGTTTATAGTAGCACCTTGTTCAACAATTATCTCTTTTATCCAACTTCCCTGAACCCTAAAACTAAAAGGATCTTCTCCATCTGGACCCCCCCATGGTCCCAATGAAATGGTTCCATTATGTGAATCTACCTGCACCAAAACAAATAATCATATATAGGTTATGAAACTAAGTAGAAGAATCAAATTGAATGTGTTATTACTTACTGGTTTCACAAAAATTCCAAGTGCATCAACGAAATGACCGGCCCTCCCATGGAACCCAACAACGACACTATCGACTGTTGGGATAGAGAAAGGCGTGTCATCACCAGAAGTTGTCCCAAAAGGTCCATAAGTGTTGAGATTTGTAATAAACGAGAAGGACCTGATTACTAATAGTCCAACGTAGTCTCCATAATGTCCACTTATAGACATCAAATGCTCTGAGGGCCAACGAATTCCAATCTGCGAATGGTACAATACAAAACAACGTATATATAAGTATGCAATTAATAAATGTATGAGGACAATGATTAAGTGGTGGTAATAATATATTACTACCTCCTCCTTCTGGTCCTAAATATAAGATTCAATTGATTAATTTGATATGTGCTCTCAAATATACAAACAATAAATTAAATGAAAACCTTACTTTTTTTTCCACTCCGACAAGGTTTGGATCCTTGCCACCAAATTTTCCATAGTAGTTTCCTTCAGCGTCTTTGAAAGCGATGGAGTTTACAGTAGCACCATGTTCAATGATTATCTCTTCTATCCCACTTCCCTCAACCCTAAAACTAAAAGGATGTTCTCCACCAGGACCCCCCCATGGTCCCAATGAAATGGTTCCATTATGTGAATCTACCTGCACCAAAACAAATAGTCATATATATATGAAACTAAGTAGAAGAATCAAATTAAATGTGTTATTACTTACTGGTTTTACAAAAATGCCAAGTGCATCAACGAAATGACCGGCCTTCCCATGGAACCCAACAACGACACTATCGGCTGTTGGGATAGAGAAAGGCGTGTCATCACCAGAAGTTGTCCCAAACGGTCCAAAAGTTTTTAGATTCGTAATAAACGATAAGGACTTGATTAAAAATTGTCCATTGTAGTCTCCATAATTTCCACTGATAGATATCAAATACTCTGAGGGCCAATCAATTCCAATCTGCGAATGATACAATACAAAACAAGCTATATATCAGTACGCAATTGATTAATGTACGAGGAAAATGATTAAGTTGTGATAATAATATATTACTACCTCTGGTCTTAAATATAAGATTCAATTGACTTGTTTAGAGAAATTTAAAAAAAAAATTAAATTACTTAAAGTATTTATATTTATCATTCTCTCTCCAAACTACTTTATATAACTTAGAAACGGATATAAAATTTAATCATACACAATATATGATATAATTAGATAACTTATTTACCTACTGGAATCTCTCCAAAAAAAAAAAAAAAAAAAAAAACCCAATTGGTCTTATATTTAGGACAATAAGTAGTACTAATTAACCAATATTAAGTCACCTTTTTCTCAACGCGCTTAATAGCATTGGGGTCCCTGCCTCCAAATGTGCCAGAAATATTACCAGTGGCATCTTTGAAAGAAATTGATTGGATATTGTTTTCCACAAGGGTGATTACTATCTCAGTTATTGCAAGGCTAGCATTGAAACTCCAATGGTCACCACCTGGGCCTCCCCACGGTCCTAGAGATGTCATTCCTTTCAAGGATCCAACATGAGAATACATGCATAAGGATGTTAATGACATGTTTAATTAATACTCCCTCCAGTGCTTTTTATTATAAGCTACAAATAATAACAAAATACGTACAAACATCAGTTGGTTAAAATTGATTAAATATAATTAATATGTAATAAACCCAATCATTTTCCAAAAACCATGCTAATTGAGAAAAGAGACGAGAGAATTACTGTGTAAAAGATATAAGAAAGAATATAATTAATTCAGGATAAAAATGGAAAAAAAAAGCCTTAAATGATCAAACATCTCCAAACCGTAGCATATATAAATGATAAAAACTATTCAAAAAAAAATTGCAACTCATAAAAAAAGAGGACGTACGGCGGGAGTACCTTGGATAGGTTTATAGTCTGTCATAGTTCAGACCGCCCGCCTAAAGGCTGAGTGAATTGTAGTGTATAGAAAACAGATGAATTGTGTTGAAGGTTAAGTTTGATGCAGCTCTGAATGCTGTGGTGAATGATTGTAACTCTCTTTATGTGGTCTATGTATATATAGGCGAATTATAATATGAAGGAAGGAAGGAAGTTCGAAGAGCCAAATCCACGTGCAGATATGAAAATATGTAGATCATTAGTCAACATACATGCCAATAAATTAATATGCCCATCACGAACCAACGTAAAAGAGTGTCTCCACTAACATTTCTTGACTTAATTTCTCTATCATTGGATGACTTTTAGTGGTTGAGGTTTTAGGAATGTCTCCATTGATCTCTCTTCGACTATTTCTTCTCCATTTAACGTATCAACCATTAGATAATATTTTATTGGTTATATTTATTCCATTCATCTTGGTAGACTTTTAGCATATTTAAATTGTACATTCATCTCAAAATTTTAATGAGGCACCTTATAAATAGGGAAAAAAAAACTTATCTCTCTACCCTATATATAGAACCGACAAAGTACTTATATAAATCTGATTGAAATTATAATAGTTAGCTCGTGGAGAGCATATCAGTTACTCTTCCGGTCTTAAATATAGAACATACCACTCTCGTCCTATTTATAAGTCACTTTTGACCAAAAAAATTTGGTTCTATTTATAAGTCCCTTTTGACAAAATAAATGAGATTGTGACAATTTTGCCCATATTATATTATTGTACCAATGAAAATAGAGAGAGAAAAAAAAGTTAAAAGGTATCCGATCATAAATGAGGGTGAAGTTGAAATTTTACCCTATAATCATTGAGCTACCTACCTCTCCTTGGTATGTGTGATTTAGTCAAAATGAGACTTATAAATAGGACTAAAGTGGTAGTTTTATAGTGAAATTATACTATAAACTATGTCCTATATTTAGAACTGAAAGAAGTAATTGGTTTAGTTGTTGAGTTGTGAGCTACTACTCTGGTTCTATTTATAAATCTCTTTTCATTAAATCTCATATATCAATGACAATAAGAGATAATTAATGTAATGATTATGGAACAAATTTCTAACTTTACCAGCATGAGAAGAGATAATAGTAAAAGTCATTCTAAGGGGATGCATGAATGGGAAATGAAAAAGTTGGGACGGGGTGAAATAAATTGTTGGATGAAAAAGCAGTGTGATCATTGAAGCAGGAAAGAGGAAAGAGACGTGCCCCTGGGAGTCAACTACCACCATTATTACCTATATTGAATACATTATTGATTCATGGCTTCAATTAATAATGATAAAATTACCACAATCTTATTTGTTATTTGAAACTGAACTTATAATCAAATTTTTTAGTTAAAAGAGATTTACAAATAAGACCAGGGTGGTAGCATTTTAAGCTTCGAAACTTTTGATTCTACAAGATATGTAATATTTATTATATAATTTAGTTTTTATAGAAGGATTTTTTTTTTTTTTTATGGGTTAAGGTGCATTTTTGCCTTAAAATATGTCTTGGGAGCAATTTTGCCCTAAAAGTTTTTCGGTGTAGCAATGTTTCCCACGAAGTTTCAAAACGGAGCATGTTGTCCTCCGTTAAAAACCCTAACGTTGACCGTTAGTTGACCTTTAGGGTTTTTAACGGAGGGATAACATCTCCGCTGTTTGAAACTTCAGAAAAGCAACATTGCTACGCCAAAAACTTCAGGGGCAAAATTGCTCCTCACAGTGCATACTTTTAAGGGTTAAAATGCACCTTTACCCTTTTTTATTGTGTGCACAGTAAACATTATTTATTTATTTATAAGCAAGTCAAGAGAGAGTGGAAAAACAAATCTGTGAGTGTGTGTGACAGTGTGAGTGAGTGTGCGTATATTAGAACATGTGAATGCACCAAGCACATCATTAGGGAAGTAAAATGAGCGAGTGAAAAGGCCTGAAAAGGAAAAGGGAGATATTTTCAAGGATTTTCATTCATTAATAGCTTTGGGAATGGTTGGTGAATTGTCACGAGAGCTTGACATTTTTGCGGAGCATTTATTTTGGAAATTGTTATTATTATTGTGAAGGGATAATGGAGATCTGTTTCCCGGGTTCAGCGGGGGTGGGACAGTGACCGGAGCCACCAGCACCGGCAACGTGGGGTCCAACGGAGGAGGCGACGATGGTGAATTCTTTGGAATGATATTTAGGGGCAGTAGCAGCGAAGCAGCACCACCCTCACTCTCAATTGTTTCAATCATTTTGTCTCTTCTCATTATTTCCATTTTGTACACTTTCACCAACCACCATGCCCTCCTATTCTCTTCCATACTTTGATTATATATGACCCATTTCCTAATAAGAACGGATTAATATTATGATTAATCAATTTATTCATGTTAATAAAATTAACTCCTTGTTTAAAATATTACATAATATATTATGATTAATCAATGTATTTATGTTAATAAAATGAACTCTTTGTTTAAAAATATTGTAATACATTTGTCAGTATTTTCAGTGTCAAGTGTTCGAATGGACATACCTCCAGCACCAGCAAAAATATTGTATGTTATTGTTCTTAATCATAGTTAATATATTTAGACTATGGATGAATCATATTTTACTGTATTATATTATATATTAACGTTGATATATACATATATATTGAAAATAATAAGTTACAAAGCAATGAAATGGAGTGGAGAGAGGATAATGGCATGCATCATAAGGCCCAACATTGATACCATCCACAAGGAAGAAAAAGGAAGAGAAATTGCCAAAATATTATATATTAAAGTATTTATTATTATAATTCAATTATGCTACCAATATAAAGTTGATCTAATAATGTAAGACTTCCTATATCTCTCTTGGACTAGATACCATTTAATTAAAGGCTAAAATATAATTTCAGTCTTTAATGTTTTGTCTAAGGTATATTTTTAGTCCATTAACTTTATAAATTACACTTTTAGTCGTATATCTTTAACACTGTTAACATTGCTAATAAAAAATGTTGATGCAACAAACTCAAGTTATGATTTGTATAGTTGATAAAACATATTTAATTTTTGATTTTTAATATAATATAATTAGATTATTAAATTAAATGAAACCGACAAATCGCTACATATGAAATCAAGGTTTTGATATTAAACTCATTAAACTAATATATTTAGATTATTAAATTAAATTTTTAATATAATTAAAGTTTTGATATTGACGGATTCATTAAAACATATTTGATTTTTGATTTTTAATATAATATAATTAGATTATTAAATTAAATGAAACCAACAAATCGCTACATATGAAATCGAGGTTTTGATATTAAACTCATTAAACTGATATGTTTAGATTATTAAACTAAACTTTTTAATACAATTAAAGTTTTGATATGGACGGATTCATTAAGTTTTTATATATTTTTCAAATTTACACATATATTAAATTTAATATTAATAACATTTAATTACATAATTATCACTTAAATTTACTCAGTCAACATTTTTTTTATTAACATTAACATTAACAGTGTTAGAATTATAGAACTGAAAATATACTTTATAAAGTTAAGGGATCAAAAATATGTCTCATGTAAACTTAAAAGATCAAAAGTATATTTTAACCTATTTAAAAGTAAAAGGATATCAATTATGATAATTAGAAACTTTATCAAAAGATATCAATTATGATAATTAGAAACTTTATCACGGTAAAAGGATATTAACTTTGGTAAGGTAGCTAAGGTTAAGTTAACCTAGGTTAAAATGGTAACTAAGGTTATTAGTGCAACTAACCGTGATTGGAGAACAATAATCATAAAATCACTAAAGGTAATAGAGTAACTAAGGTTAAAGAAAAGTAACTAAAGATTACAAAACATGTGGGGCACGTGGGATGATTCCTTGGGGGAATGGATTGAACGCAAAATGACAAATGCATGAAGAGTTGCAGCCAAAGCTAGATGTCACAATCTCAAAAGATGGTGCGTTTGCCACGATGATGCATGATGCTGCCCTCCTTCTCTCTTCCCCGCTCTCGTAATTCACGTGACTTTCATCCTCCAATGACCATAATGCTAATTAAATTATTTTAAAGTGGTAAGTGGTAGGATATTGATTTTTTAAAAAAGATTAATTAAGAAAGTTAATTAAATTACTTTAAATTATTTTTATTTTTTCTACAAACTAATTAGCTTAAATAATAAACTAATATATAATCTAATGATACATAACATATGATATGATTAAATAACTTATTTAGCTTTTCTTTAATCTCCTCAAATATAATAAACTCTATCTTATATTTAGGATTGGAGGGAGTAATTGGCTTAGATGTTGACTTGGGAGTTAGATATTATTTTTAATTTTGCTTTAATTGTTATTCGCTTTTGATTTTAGTATTCTTACTTTACATTAAAGAAAGGAAAAATCTCATTTAAATACCATATGAATTTGCAAAACCCCCAAATATCTCATTAAATTTGTTAAAGGACTTAAAGGTACCAAAGGCCATATGAGGATTTACAAATTCGGGTGAATTTACCCTTTTTGTCCTTAGTTTTAAATAAATTTAAAAAAAAAATGACCCTTGTCGGCGGGCTACTACGGTCGGCCAACGGACGGCCTACAATCACCTAGCGGCTAGAAATTTGGCGATGTTTTTTTTTTTGGGGGGGGGGTAGGGGTTTTTTTTTTTAAAAAAAAAAAAAGATTCATTGAAAGTAAGGGAGGTGGAGTTCAAACCCCCCACCTTCATGGGGCCAAGTGGCCTAACCACCTAAGGCTACTTGGTTCCTTTGATATATATATATATATATATATGCATTAACAAATATATATATATATTCTTCTTAACATTTTTTTCCATGAATAAACACTCTTGTAAATCTCATTGCTGAACTTGTAAATGCTATTGAAGAATTGGTAATTGCCATTAAAAGATTTGTTATAATTGCACTTTTTTTTTTGTTTCATCTCGAGACAAAAATGGTAAACCTTAAAAACAACTCGTAACTGCCATTGAAAAATTTGTAAGTGCCATTGAAAGATTTTTAAATGCCATTAAAAGATTTGTAACAATCCACTTTCATTTGTTGTTTCCTTAGAGACAAAAATGGTAAATCTCAAAAAACAACTCGTAACTGCCATTGAAAGATTTGTAATAATCCACTTTCATTTGTTGTTCCCTCATAGACAAAAATGGTACACCTAAAAAAAAAACTCGTAAGTGCCATTGAAGAATTTGTAAATGCCATTGAAGAATTTGTAAATGTCATTGAAAGATTTGTGATAATCCATTTTTATTTGTAGTTCCCTCGCAGAGAAAAAATGGTAAACTTCAAAAAACAACTCATAACTGTCATTGAAAGATTTGTAAATGCTATTGAAAGATTTGTAATAATCCACTTTCATTTGTTGTTCCCTCAAGAGAAAAATAGTAAACCTCAAAAAATAACTCGTGAATCGCCATTGAAAAATTTGTAAATTTCATTGAAGAATTTGTAAATGCTATTGAAAGATTTGTGATAATCCACTTTTATTTGTTGTGCCCTCAGAGACAAAAAAAGTGCAATTATAACAAATCTT
The DNA here is from genome assembly GCA_019022655.1 of Acacia acuminata. NCBI lineage: Eukaryota > Viridiplantae > Streptophyta > Magnoliopsida > Fabales > Fabaceae > Acacia > Acacia acuminata. The sequence continues at coordinate 47,648 of JAFJYI010000056.1, read as the reverse complement.
TTAATGGCAATTACGAATTCTTCAATAAAGCATTTACAAGTTCAATAATGAGATTTACAAAAGTATTTGTTGATGGGAAAAATGTTAAGAAGAATATATATATTTGTTAATGTATATATATATCAAAAGAACCAAGTGGCCACTTGTAAAACCCTAAAATTCATATTCATTATATACCTATTAGAAATAGGTGAATATGTGGTCTCAAAATTGAGTAACATATTTATGTAAATTTAGGGAATTTTCTCTAAGAATTAAGGTAATCAAAAACCAAATTCTCTAATTTTATGTTGGGATCATAAATTGCCCTATAATTATTGAATTAACACATGGTGCATAAATGGCCATGAAAAGCTAAAAAAGTTGTGAGGAAATAATTAAATCAATTAGAGAAAATTGCCAACAATTAGTGGATAATTCAATCTATGTTAATTGAATTATTTTCATAAACATTCACAATTAATTTAGTGGCATATATTAAAGGCATAATTAAGGATGTATTACCTTAATTAAGAAACAAGGGCTAGTGAAAGGCTAGGATTAGCATGAAAGTGGTTTCTAATTAATCTTAGAACCAATCATATTTTGACAATTACACTTAACTACTTTATTAGGGATGCTAATTAAGATTAGATATGGAGGGCTAAGATTAAATTTAATAAAGCCAAATCCAAAGGCCTTAATTAAGCCTCATAAAGCTTAATCCATGAGAAAAGGTTTTGACCAATGAGAGAGAGAGAAAAAAAAAAAAAAAAAAAAAGAATTAAAGCAAATTGGATAATGGTTTGAAATCCAAAATATCGATGTACATAGTAAAAACTCAAAACAACAAATAAAGTGAGGATTTATACAAATTTAAATAGTTGTGAAGAAGTAGGAACCTTGGAGAAAATATAAGGACTTATCTTAAACCCACATAATTTAACCTCGAAAGTAAGCCTAGTAAAGGCTATTTTTGCAAACGTTGAAGAATAAGCTTAGTACAACTAGGAAAATCTAATTAGACCATAAATCTTGATATCCAACTACTAATCAAGATACATACACAGAATTCAAAAGTATTGGTAATTGATCAAGCAACTAAAAATAGATTTCATTAAAGTAAATTAATCAACAATGACACCTAAGCTTTGATGATGTCATCAAGATGACATCACAAGGATGACATCACAAGAGCACGCTTTATAATGAAGGGTGAGGATTAAAACTTCGATTAAGTTTAGATCTAATGGTTGAGATTAAGGAAGAGGCAAATGGTGGGGCCCACATTGGGCTTGAGATTACCATTTTAACCTTGAGATTTTCCCTATAAATAGAGGCCTTGCCTCTCCTCATTCTTCACACCAAATCAACCACCAAGTGGTGATTTCTAAGAAGGAGGAAAGAGTTCAAGAGCTTCAAGAGGTAAGCTTGTCTTTATTTTTAGTTTCTAGTCTTTAGTTTTTAAAATTCTTAGATAGAAGTAGTGTAGATCTTAAATATTCTAGAATAAATTTTATTTACATGTTTTTATGGTCAAAATTGGCTTAGTTTCGAAAAAATAATGAGAGAGGTTATATAGCAAAATTTTTGGAAGGAAATCATCAAAGTAAGCTCGAAAATTTCATGGGTTTTGAAAATTCTGGAATCAGTGATGAATATGCCAAAATTTCATATTGAAAATATAGTCAAAATATTCTTGGAAAATTCATGGTTAAATTAGACTCATAGGGATTTTTAAATATGCCAACAACATGTTAAAATGATTTCTTTAGAGGGAGATAAAAATTCTCAAAGTTGGGCTATGAATTTCTGGAAAAATTCTGGGCGGAGGCTCAAAACTTTAAACCTGGGAGTAGTCCGTGTAATCTGGGAAAAATTGATTATTTTTACTTGAAAATAGACATCTTAAGGATTCCAAGGAATTTTACGGATCCTCGTTTTGATTTTTCTAGAATTAATTATGATTTTTCAAAGTTAGATAAAAATCTGTCCAGAATTCTGGACCAGAGTTTTTGAAGAATTAAATGTGATAAGTTGAGAGATAATCCTACCAAGGGTAAAAAGTTCATTAGTGACTAGGATATCTGCTAGGAAGTTATTCGGAATTAATAGATATGACATTACCGTTATAGGTTGAACACGATCACAGTCCAAACGTCAACGTACCGACATTATGACTAAGGTACGTCCCCGTCATCAACTTTAACTCGATGTGTCTTGTATGCGTATATGTGATAGAATGATTTATGAAGTGATGGACAAGACTAGGTCTTGGACCGAACCTCGTGACTAAGTTTATGGGGCTTAGATCACCTATTTATACATTCAGCTTTATACGGGTTATAGTCTTGATAATGCCGTTGAGTTTTCCTAGCGCCGAGGACACGAGGGGCCATCGTGACAATCGGCTAGTGCAAACAGGATGACTTTACATGTGCTGTGTGCTATGTACTTGTTGATATGTTAATCTTGCATCTTGTGTGCTTATGTATTGATTACGCTGTAATGTCATGAATATCTATCATCCATATACCGTATTACCCGAGCATGAGGTTAACCGTTACGAGGTTCAATGGGCATTGAACCTCGCCCTCTTAACATAGCGCCGGGTCGGAGGACCGAGGATCGAGGAGAAAGGCAAGCGGACGCATAAGGACTCACCAAAGACTTTCTTCTTTTGTTATTCACTTTTGAAAACACTCGGTATAACGTACCACTACCGTAATTAGCCGGACTTGCGGCATTTTAAATATAAATATCAGTTACTCAATCGCTTCGATGCTCTACTCTGATGAAAAAAAAAATTATTCCGCTTTTGAAAATGGGATGTTACACCACTTGGCACCATGAAGGTAGGGGATTCAAACCCCACCTCCCTCACTTTCAATGAATCTTTATATAAAAAAAAAAAAAAAAAAACCCACCCAAAAAAAAAAGCCATCACCGGATTTCTAGTTGTCTAGTGGCCGGACACGGGTCCTCTACGGCGAGGATCATTTTTATTTTTTAAATTTATTTAAAACTAAGGGGAAAATGGTAAATACACCTGAATTTGTAAATGCCCATATGGTTCTTGGTACCTTTAAGTCCTTTAACAAATTCAACCGACATTTGAGAGTTTTTCAAATTCATATAGTATTTAAATGAGATTTTCTGTTAAAGAAATTAGTTAAATTCATTATTTGTCCACATTTTGATGAAAACTCCTTTAAAATATATAATCAATAAAGATATTTTTGAAAAGACAGATGATAAGTGTGGAGAACAAATTGTTTTTATTAAATTGTATTTTATTTCAAAAAAATTTTCTAAAAGGATTTATGTCTTGTGATTGTCTTTGCCGTAAATCGTGTCCATCGTTGAAAGTCTAGTTTGATTTTTATTACTATAATTCATGTGGGTGAATTGGAATATACATGTTTGGCCGTAAAAATAGAATAATTATATATATCCATATATACACCCACACACACACACACATATATGTGTGTATATATGTACATATATATATAGACACATATATATATATATATGGGGTTATCGTTTGTCATGTCATTTGACATAAGGTTATGTCAAGTCACCCAAAAACTATATCGTTTTGGGGGTTAGGGGAATTAATGAAGAGTCTTTTGGTAAAATTCGTATAATAAATGTAAAAACAAAAATACCAAAATAATCTTCATTAATTCTCTTGATTACCAAAACGACGTAGTTTTGGAGTGACTTGACAAAAGTTTATGTCAAGTGACATGACAAATGATAAACCCTACATATATATAGATGTATATGTGTGTGCGTATCTATGTGTATGTACACACACACACACACACATATATATATATATATATATATATGTGTGTGTGAATAAATTATTTTTTTTTTTGTTGCCCATCCGGTATCCAGAGCTTCGCCCTGACTAATCCGAATCCGACCCGGGTCGCAAACCTGGATATGGTGGGTGAATCTCCCAGCGGGGCTTTTTTGCATTCACAAGGCTCGAACTCGAGACCTTGCTTAAGCGACACAAGCCGTAACATCCCAATTTTCGAAAGCGTTTTCACGGTATCTTGATCGAGTTGAGCATCTAAGTAAATAGTATTGAAAAGTAACCGATAAATATCCACCGTAATGTATGTGCTTATAACAAATAAGTTACATTTTTTTCAAATGTCGATATCGTAAAGTACATGTCAATAGGACTTTCTCCAAATGGTTCCTTACATCTCGCTACTTACCCTTGTCTTCAATCCCGTTTACTCCGGATCCCGAAGCTATGGTAAGAGCCGAGGTTCAATGCCCATTGAACCTCGTGCAACGGTTAACCTCATGCTTATGTACGATATGTATGACAGATATTCGTGACATTACAGCAATAAACAATATAAAAACTCATAACAGATAACGGTACACGCCCACGCATATGTTCATTATCTCTAGTCTCGCACTATTCACCAAAGCCACGGTGTACATCCGTGTCCTCGCCGCTGGAAAAACTTAACGGCGTTATCATGACCATAACCCGTATAAAGCTGTATGTGTATGATCAATTCTTTTTTAAAAACAGAGTCACAGTCTATGAACATATCTATCACATACAAGTATACAATAAGCATCAGAGTTAGTGTTACAGTACGCGTCCGTACCTTCGTCGGCGATTTCGGTACGTCGTTGGTCGGATGGTGATCACGTTTATCCTATAATGGTAATATCGCATTTATTAATTTACAAATAATATCCTAGAAGATATCCTAGTCCCTAATGACCTTTTTACCCTTGCTGTATTTATTTTTTCACCTTATTTCCTCAAAATTCGTAGAACAACGTTGGTGCCAATTTGGCAGATTTCTGTCTAACTTTGAAAAATCATAACTAATTCTAGAAAAATCGAAATGAGGATCCGTAAAATTCCTTGGAATCCTTAGGATGTCTATTTTCAAGAAAAAATAATCACTCTTGCCCAGATTACACGAATCACTCCCAGTTTTAAATTTTTCAGCCTCTACCCAGAAATTTTCCAGAAATTCTTAGCCCAACTTTGAGAAATTTTATCTCCTTGTACAGAACTCATTTTGACATGTTCTTGACATATTTAAAAATCCCTATATGTCTATTTTAACCATGAATTTTCTCATAATTTTGTAACTTCATTTTCAACATAAAATATGGGTATTTCTATTACTGATTTCAGAGATTTTTACCCGATGAATTTTCGCCAGAGCTTCGCTACTTTCCTCATAGTTTTCCAGAAATTTTGCTATACCAAGTGGCTCATCTAATTTTTGAAATATCACTATTTTTTACTATAAAAACATGTAAACAAAATTATCCTAGCATATTTAAGATCTAAGCTACTTCTATTCTAAGAATTTAAAACTAAAACTTTAAGAACTTAAAGCTAGAGCTAGAGAACTTACCAAGAACTTGCTCCTCCTTCCTTCAAGGCTCTCACTCACTCTCTTACTCTTAGAATCAGATTTCTTTGTGAATTGGTGAGAAAAATATGAAGAGGTTGGGGGTCTATTTATAGGAAAAATTGAGGGACACACATGGAAATTAATTGTGATCAACCTTCACCCTAGCTCTTGGATTAAAAACCACTTTTTGAAACAAATTCCCAGCCTTACAAGTTTTGGTCGACATGCATGAGCCAATTAGCCATTTAGTGTGTTTTTATTAAATATACAATGATTTAATGCTTTAATTGGAGAGGTCAATCATTTGACTTTTCAACCCATGCTTTATGCTTTTTGTGTGTACCGACATGCTTCCTCTTTTAGCTCTTTTAGGGTGTTTTAAATAGCCAATGCTTTATTGTTCATTAGAAATACATCCTGATGGCAATATAATAAATCCTACTCAAATTCCTTCATGTAGATGGCGTCATTTACACTGACTCCATGGGAAGCTTATTTGAACTTTGATTTAACATATGCTATTTTATTATTGGTTTATTAGCTAATTATAGTTATTAATGTTTTTATTTAAACAAGTTTGATCCCAAATTTTAGTCCTATGTTTTGACTTTTGTTTAATTTTATTTCAAGGGAAACTTGCCTAAAATTATAATTGATAAACTATAATTATTTGAGACCCATATTTACCTTCATTTAATATGTATTATTTGTCCTAATATAGTATTTATGATAAATAAGAATCCCAGGGTATTACACAAGTTCGCCACCACTGTACAAACCCCCGCTTGGTATATATGTGAATAATTAATTACTCCCTCTAGTCTTTTTATAAACAACATTTTCATACTTAGTTCTGGGCCTAAATAAAAGTAATATTTTGTATTTCTCTAAAAAATTAGTTCACTTTTTCATTTTTACCCCTAACTTATTTCAGGTCTCTCTCTGATCTTGTTCCTACTTATTCTCTTACATTTGTTTTTCCACTCACTCTCTCGCACTTATCATCTTCATAAATAAGGGTATAACAAACAAACAAACAAACAAAAAAATCTTTTACACATTTCACTCCTACATAAAAGATTTTTTATGATAGTTATTATCATAATTTATGACAGTTCCAAATCGTCATATATACATGCGCTGCATATGCTTGGTGTAGATAAATTATGTTTCTGAAACGTATTATTATGTTAAGGGAATATATAACATTTCATTTTTGATAACCAAAATGTATTGGTTTTTTTAGTTTTTTTACTATGTATAGTTATTTTTATTATTTCTTCTTATTTATTTTTACTATTAATATTTATTATATAAGGTAGAATATAATAAACGATAATGGAAAAATTATATTATTAAATAAAAAATTTTATTTATAGAATTCAAAATTTAATACATTATAGATAAACATCTTATAATTTAAAAGAAATTAATAACTGAAACACTGTCACAATAAAACATTATCTTATAATGTTTTGAATTTTAAAAGAAAATCAATTAATAAAAAATTGCAGAATATTCTTCGGTACCTTTATATAAGATTGTTCATAGATCACGCATAAGTTCGCTTCAAGAGTTCGCGTCACATATCCTTTAACTGCAAAAAGGATAATATAAATATAAAAATAAGAATATATATATATATATATATAATATAAAAATAAGCAAACATAAAACTTAAACAAATATCAAAATATAACTTTGAAAATAAGAATAAAGTAAAAAATGATAAATATACAAAGTTGAGTGAATCTCGGAACCTGATTATAACTTGCAGTTTGAGTTCCATACTACTTACCGTGCCCGATGACACGTAGTATTTAGGAATACCATGTTGATGACTTAGAGTAAAGCGGAATGGAGAGCATGCATTAACGTTTGAACAATGAGTAAATCGATATAAAATGCCCGGCATAAGCCGATATATTAAAAATCCCGAAGGAATATTCATGTAATACAATTATTTGGAATGTGTATAATTACAACTTTTACATGGTAACTATACAATTTCAAACCAAGCCTTAACTTAACTGGTGGCTTGGAACCCAATACAGTTAATCAAACCCATTGGCCAGCCTAGGTAAAGTCTAGTGGAGGTCTCCCTGTCTTTCATGATTACTTATGACTAAACCACATAGACCAACCCTTTCTTAGTTTAAACACCAAATGGTTTGAAACAACTCTATCGGATTCATGCCAGAAATTAGTCATATCAGACTTCTTCAGACTCTCGTCTCGACTGGGGCCTCTTCAGGCTCGGTCCACGTCGCCTCCTCAGATCTAGGTTCCTTTTCTGAACTTTTAGTCAAGGCTGAGATTCAATAGCCATTGAATCGCAGGTAACAGTTAACCTCATGCTCAAGTAATAATAGTATATATGATAGATATTCATTACATTTCAGCATCAACCATACATAGCACACAACAGATGTAAGGTTACAACAATACATAGAACACAACAAATGTAATGTTAACAGCACAACAATATATAGCACACAGCAAATGTAATGTTCACAACATTTTCACTCACCAGTGCCACGACTCCTTGTGTCCTCAGCACTAGGAAAACAATCATACAGTGTTATCATGACTATAACCCGCACAAACTGAATGTATATAAATAGGTGACCTAAGACCAAGTCTTAGTCACAAGACATGACCCAAGACCTAGTGTTGTCCATGACTCTATGAATCATTCTATCACATATAAGCATACAAGACACATCAAAATTAAAGTTACAGTACACATCCGTACCTTTCACTTGTAGTTACCAAAACGCCCGACCTTTTGAATCCGACCGCAGATTCCTCGGATATCCTAACATATTACCATATCACTTAGAATAATATCCTAAGAGTCATGTTTTTCATTTTTGACCTTTTTACCCTTGGTGGATTTGTTATTCTTATTTTACCGTTACATTTCTTTAAAAACGCAATTTCAGCATTTCGCCCAGATTTTTTGGTAATTTTGAAAAAATCATAATTAATTCTAACAAAATATTTTTTGAGTGCTTCAAAATTCCTCATGACCCTTGACATCTCTGTTTTCAAGGAAAAATATTCCCAGAAGCTAGAACATCAAGAATCATTCCCAGTTTTAAAATTTTTAAACACTGTTCAGATTTAAATCCAATAAACAAGGCTTATATTCAAAAATTCATATCTCCTTGTCCAGAGATCGAACGTTTCATATTTTATATATTTAGAAATCCCTACATGTCTAATTTATTCTGTAAAATTTCAAGATCTAATGACTTCATTTGCTACATAAAATAATAGCATCAATTTTGCTTCCTCCGGGAAGTTCAAAAATCAGAAATTCTACAACTTTCACAATCTTGATCCGTTGATTTCAAAACTTATTCCATAACATGTTTTCCACTCCATTTTTCATTTTAAAAGCAATGGAGACTTCCAAACATGAAAGGAAATTTCCCTAATCATTTCCTAGATTAAACTACAATTTTACTAAGAACTTAAAACTAGAGCTCAAGAACTTACCCATGAAGAACTTTGCTCCTTCTTACTTCTTGCTCCAAGAACTTCACTCTACTCACTCTCTAATTCTAAAATCAGATGTTTTAAACTAATTTGGTGTGAAGAATTTGAAGAGAAGAGCCCTCTATTTATAGGGAAATTTCAATAGCAACAATGATAATTACCCAAGAGAACCAAACTCTCTTCTTTCCTCTCATCCTTTAGATTAAATGCACTTTATGAGTTTCAATCCTCACCTTCCAAGATGCTAGTCGACATCCTCCCTTCTTTTTTTTTTTTTTGATACAATTGAGTAGCCTTTCAAAACCTATCCCTTATCACGTTCTAGGAGCCTTGCAATAGCCATATCAGGAGTCGAAAGGAGATGAAAACCAGGCATAGCAGATAAACTGAGCTTAGCGAGATGGTCTGCCACGGTGTTGCCCCAACGGCTGATAAGTTGAGTCTCAACGGTCCAATCGCGATGAACGATAGCTTGTATTTCCTCCACGAAGCATCGGTCTTCGTGGGTATCACTAACCATATTCCATAACAGTTCTACAGCGTCTGCAGAATCCACTTCTAAGATCACATTCCTACACCCTCGGTCCCACGCAAGTTTGAAGCCATGAAGGCAACCCCAGAGCTCCGTCGTTAAACAATCCCCTTCCTCCCCTTTAAACAGGAAAGCTTGCAGAAACTGACCGTGCTCATTACGCAAGATTCCGCCACTGGCCACTCCAGGTGTCGAAGAAGAGAATGCTCCGTCAGTGTTGATTTTCACCCAGCCAGCAGGAGGGGCTATCCAGCAGTTCCCGGAGGTTCCCAGCGTCGGCTTCTTCCCATCAACCAAACACCACCTGTCGCGGGCCTCGTTCAGACATTTCCTGAGAGACGTGACGCTAGACGTAACAGTGGCATTCAAAATTTGCCTATCCTCAAAGACATATAGGTTCTGCGTCGCCAAAGCCACCAACACGTAATTGTAAACAGCTGCTGCCACTCGTCTGACTACCTCGATCATCCACTAGATGTCAAGTTCCACCGAACCCAGCGATTGAAGTCTAAAGAGCTGAAAGTGCGCCAAAGGTGAGAAGGGACGATCTGCCGCCAAATTTCCTGAGAGTTAGGGCAATTTCTGAGTATATGCAGTAGGTTCTCCTCGTCTACCTTGCAAATCGGACACCTCCCATAATCACTTAGCCCTCTCTTGCACCGTGACACATTTGTTAAAAGACGGTTATGAAGAACAAGCCACATAAAGATTTTGCATCGCTCTGGAGCTTTGATCTTCCAAATAATACTCCATAGCTTATCAGGATGCACCTCGGTAGGTCTCATACTATCATAGGCAGATTTAACAGTGAACTCTCCACTCTTGGTCCACTTCCATCTCAGAGTCTCGTCTGGCATTACTTCAATCCCTTCTTGAACCTTGCTCCAAGTACGTTTGATCCCGCTCCACAGGTTTGACCCAAGCCTACTCCCTTCAATCTTTAGAAGAATTTTAGAACCACATTTGTACTTGCTCCTAAGCACTTTCACCCAAAGATCCTCTCTTCTGGTTGCTAATTGCCAACCAACCTTCATGAGGAAAGCTTGATTGTAATTACTAGAGTGCCAAAGGCCTAACCCACCACTAGCTTTGGGTTTGCAGGTGACATCCCAAGCAACTAGAGGTATTCGCTTCTGTTCATCAGTACTCCCCCATAAGAACTGGTGGTTACTCCAATCTAAGCTCTCTCAAGTACTCGTCGGTAGTAAGGATGTTTGCATAACATACCCGAGGCTCGCCGTAGTCACCGACGAGATGAGGGTGGCTCTTCCTGCAGAAGATAGCGATCTAGTCTTCCATGTTGACAGACCTTGTTTTCACTTTATCGACTACGTAGTGGAAGGATTCCTTGGTGACCCGCTTATGATGGAGGGGAACACCCAGGTATTTTCCTAAGTCGCTTGTAATAGAGAATCCAAGAGACTCACACATCTCACTTCTTCTGGTATGAGACACATTATTAGAGAAGCATACTCTAGTTTTCTGCTGGTTAACTTTCAATCCGGAGCTGTCACAAAAGAGCTTGAGACATTTATTAACCACTTCTACTTGATCCATTGAGGCTTCTGCAAATAGGATGATATCATCAATGAAAAACAAATGTGAAATAGGGGGCCCAGTTCTAGTCAGGCGAATAGGTCTCCACTGCTTGGCTTGGATTTCAGACTGGGTGAGGTGGGCCAATTTCGTCATGCATAGAACAAACAAATAGGGAGATAGAGGATCCCCTTGTCTCACTCCCTTAGACGGGTTGAAGGTCTCAGCTTTGTCCCCATTCCATAATAACTGCATAGATGGATTGGATACACATTGCTCAACTACCTCAATAAAGCGACTCGAGAGGTTCAACTCTTGCAGGCACCTAAGGTGTAATACCCTAATTTTCATAACTCTTATAAACATTGTATTTTGGAAAATAATTACTAAAATACAAAGGTGAATTTATCTATTGATTATATTTTCATCTAAATTCCATTTTGGAATCAATTAGCCAAAGGTTAATTATGAGACTACATATTAGGGCCTATTAAATGTGATATTAAATCACATGAAATAATAACTATTTTAAATAACCATAGGCTAAACTTAAGACCATATTTAAGGATTTTAAAATATGATATAAATATCATATTTAATCGTGGTTTTAATTTAACCAAAAGAGATAAGGAATCACATAAAATGATAATTGTTTATGACTTAAAAATAAGTAAGAAAATGTTATGGAAACACTTAAATTAATTAAAGGGATTAACAACAATTAATGGACAATTAAGCTTACATTAATTAAAGTGATTATGTAATTCTTCAAAATTAATAAAGAGGCAAATTAAGAAGCAACAATTAGGGAATGTCTTAATTAAAAATCAAGGATCAATTAAAAGACAAGATTAGCATAGAATGAGTCACTAATGACCATAATTAACTAAGGAACCAATCATACTATGACAATTATGTTTAAAGGCCTATAAAACACTACATTATGAAGGCTAATCAAGCTAAATTGAATCAGCCCTCAAAGTCAAGAGAAAAGTAACGCATAGGCACATGGGTGGCTTTGTATAATGATTAAATCAATGAGATAAAGCAAGCACATGCAAGTCATAAATTATGGAAGAGGATAAATTGGAAAGAGAAAAAGAAAATTAAAGCAAATTTGATAAAGTTTGAAATCCTAGAGTAAATTGGATAATGGTTTGAAATCCAGTAAATATCTGATGTACACAATAAAAACTCAAAACAACAAATAAAGTGAGGATTTATACAAATTTAAATAGTTGTGAAGAAGTAGGAACCTTGGAGAAAATATAAGGACTTATCTTGAACCCACATAATTTAACCTCGAAAGTAAGCCTAGTAAAGGCTATTTTTGCAAACGTTGAAGAATAAGCTTAGCACAACCAAGGAAATCTAATTAGACCATAGATCTTGATATCCAACTACTAATCAAGATACATACACAATTCAAAAGTATTGGTAATTGATCAAGCAACCAAAAATAGATTTCATTAAAGTAAATTAATTCTCAAAAAGCAAAACTTAGAGATTAAGTTAGGGTTTTCTAATCACATGGATGGATGGGATTAAAACTTCCTTACTAAGTTTAGATCCAAGGGTTCATACACAAGAAGAGTAAAGTTGCAAATATTTACCCAATTGCCATACCATTTTCCTATAAATAGCAAGCCATATGCTTCATATTTTCTCACCAATTCACAAGCATAGGAAGTGAAACATAGAGGGAAAGTGAGAGTGAGAGTCTTGGAGAAGAAGGAGCAAAGTTCTTGGTAAGTTCTCTAGCTCTAGCTTTAAGTTCTTTAAGTTTTAGTTCTTAAATTCATAGTTAGAAGTAGCTTTGATTTTGAATATGCTAGAGTAATTTTAATATCATGTCTTTATAGTCAAAAATGGTGATATTTAGAAAATTAGATGAGCTACTTGGTATAGCAAAATTTCTGGAAAATTATGATCGAAGTAGCGAAGCTCGGTGAAATTTCATCGGTTTCGAATTTCTGGAGTCAGTCATGGAAATGCCAGAATTTCATTTTCAAAATGTAGTCACAAAATTCTGGGAAAAGTCATGGTTAAATTAGACATATAGGTATTTTTAAATATGTCAAGAACATGTCAAAATGAGTTCTGTACAGTGAGATAAAAATCCTCAAAGTTAGGCTACGAATTTCTGGAAAAATTCTGGGCAGAGGTTCAAAACGTAAAACCTGGGAGTGAATCGTGTAATCTGGGAAAATTTGATTATTTTTACTTGACAATATACATCCTAAGGATTCCAAGGAATTTTATGGATCCTCGTTTCAATTTTTCTAGAATTAATTATGATTTTCCAAAGTTGCTGCAAAATCTGCCCAGAAAATCCAGTATTGCGTTTTTTAAATGAATGTAAGGGCAAAATTGTAAATAACAAATCCACCAAGGGTAGAGAGGTAAATAGAGGTGAAAATATCTCTTAGGATATGATTCTAAGTATTATGGTGATATGTTAGGATATCCGGGAAGTCCGGGGCTGGGTTCAAAGGTCAGGCATGTTGGCCATTGCACGATGAAAGGTACGTTCGCGTATTGTAACACTAACTCTGATGCTTATTGTATGCTTATATGTGATAGACTATTTCATAGAGTCATGGACAGGACTTTGTCTTGGGTCATGCACCGTGTCTAAGACTCGCCTTAGTTCACCGTTTATACATTCAGCTTTATTTATACGGGTTACGCCTTGGTAATGCCGTTGAGTTTTCCTAGCGCTGAGGACACGAGGAGCTGTCGTGGCACTGGTTGGTGCAAACATGGTTGACTGTGCATGTGCTGTGTGCTATTTACTGTTGTTGTGATTGACATTACATCTGCTGTGTGCTTATGTATTGTTATAACCTTACATCTGCTGTGTGCTATATGTATTGGTTAATGCTGTAATGTTATGAATATCTGTCATACATATTTTATCATACATAAGCATGAGGTTAACCGTTACCTGAGGTTCAATGGGTATTGAACCTCAGCTCTTACTTTAGCTTCAAGATCCGGAGTGAATAGGACCGGAGACAAGGGTAAGCAGCAGATCTAGGAGCCGGCTGGAGATAGCCCTTTTGTTTGTACTTATGATATTTGAAATTTTTGTACTCGTCGTTAAGGCTGATCACATACATTACAGTGGATTCTATCAGTTACTTTTTAAATACTATTTACTTCCGATGCTCTACTCTGATCAAATACTTCTAAAAATGCTTCCGAAAATTGGGATGTTACATAAGGAGGAATTTCCAATTGACTCGATCGTATGCTTTTTCCAAGTCAATTTTAATAGCCAAGAAGCCCTTCTTCTGCTGCATGGATCTCATGGTGTGGATAACCTCTTAAGCCACAATTATGTTATCACTGCTATGTCTTCCTGGAACAAAACTGCACTGATTAGGGGCAATCACCTGAGGTAAACTAGGCTTAAGCCTATTCACTAGGACTTTGGAAAGAGCTTTATAGATGACATTACAAAGACTTATCGGCCTCAGATCTCCCATGGACTCCGGATGGTCCTTCTTCGGGATGAGTACAATCAGGGTACCATTGATTTCCTTGATCGCCTGCGGATTGGCAAATAAAAAGTTCACGTAAGATACAGCAGAAGCCCCTGCCGTATTCCATTGATTTTGGTAAAAGAGTGCGTTGAAACCATCAGGGCCTGGGGATTTCAGAGCACCCATACTGAATAGAGCTTCCTTCACTTCAATATCTAAGATATCCTTATTGCACAAATGTAGCTTGTCCTCTTCAACACATGGATAGGACATATTGCAACTGATGAATGGCCGAGATGGAGAATCTTCTGATAAGAGATTAGAGAAAAAGCCCGTAGCCAAATTCTTAATCAAGGAAGTGTCATACACCCATACACCATTACCGTCTTTGATGGCCTCGATACGTTGAGATTTTCGCCGACGGTTAGCACGGGCATGGAAATAACGAGTGTTGCAATCTCCAAAGACCGACCACTCCGCTCTTGCTTTCTGTGCCCAATAAGTGACTCCTAGAGCAGCACATCCTCAAGTTCCTTCCAAATTTCTAATTGAAGGGACTCATACTTAGGTAACAGGCCAACCCGGCTACTACCTTATTAATGCCATCAAGCCGTCGCAAGAGTAGCTTATTTCTTCCCTCAGTATGTCTGAAGACCTCTTTGTTCCACTTGGAGCACGCACTAGTGAACTGACTAGTATTTTGAACCCAATCCATGTCGGACATCCATGATTGGCGGACAAATTCATCAAACTGTGCATGAAGTACCCAGGCTGCGATAAAGCGGAAAGGCCGGTTCGGTGACTGAACGCTCACGGTCTTATCAAGGCATAATAAAAGGGGCCTGTGATCTGATTTGAAGAAAGGAAGATGCGTGACCGACGTGTTTGGGAACATACTAGTCCATTGGTCATTTGCCAGCATTCTATCTAAGCGTGCCTCAGAAGAGCCGCGCTTCCATGTAAACTTTGGGCCAGCAAAACCAACATCTCTCATATCCTGCTGCTCAATCCATCTAATGAAATCACGATCAATAGAAGACCGGAACGTGGCGGAAGAGCGTCTTTCACAATGGAGTAAGGTACCATTAAAGTCTCCACCTAATAACCAGGGGACCCCGGGTCAATGGATCGAGGCGGGAAAGATTGTCCCAAAGCACCCGACGAGAAGCACATACGGGACTAGCATAAACCATTGTGAGTATCCAAGAACACCCAGATGCTCCGTAACCTGCAAATGCATAAATTAACGATGCCGTTCAATTACTAGCATAGAAGTAATACTGTGTTCCCAGAAACACCCAAAACCACCACTGTAACCCTCACAATCTATTAGCTCCATATTAGGGAATCCCAATTGTTGCGCCCGGCTCATGGATGCCTCTTTGGTACATCTAGTTTCCAAACTTGCAAGGAAGTCTAACTGGTAATGTGATTTGAGATCACGAATAAGAGCAGGGAAACTTGGTGCTCCGGTACCTCAAGAATTCCAGATTAAGACATTCATAAGGAAACTTGATTTGAGGTTTGGGGTGTGGCAACCTCCCCTAAGGTTTTATCCTGATCACTCATCACTTCATCCATACATTGTTCTTTAGCATCGCCCGGCTGAGAGTGTGCCTGATCCTCTAGCGCATCCAAATCCTTCACGGTATGCACCAGTGAGGTGCTAGGCAAGAGAGTCCCGGTTGCATTAATTTCCAGCGCTGGGCCCATACCAATCTCGGTTCTGGTTGCGTCACAGGTGGCTGGGGTTGAAACGCTCAACTGGGCCTCTTGACTTTGCAGCGCAGTGAAAGAATTAGAGGAAGTGGGCTTTGGAACACGGCCCAGGGACGGTTTACGCAAGTCTCACTGAGCAGGGGGGTTATTCTCCTTACCTTTTGCCTTGCCTTTGTTTGTGTTTTTTCTTTTGGAGCCCACCGGGACCCACTCAGATTTCTTGGAATTATTAGCCACAGTCAACTCTCCTTTATTATCCATTAAAACCGCTTCTTTTTCCTTCTTGATACTCACCTTCCGTAAATCGTGCTTATCTTTCTGAGATCGCTGGGTAACGGATTTTAATTGATCCCCATTAATTCCATTCCCTGAATTGCTCAGACTTGAATAGCCACTGAAATCACGTCGTAAAAGTCAAATTTTCCCAAACGGGCTCCCTTCATTCATGTCACCGCCTGCAACTTCCGATGGGCCTCCGGCGTTCACCAATGCCTTCCTTTGTTTTTGATAACTTCCACCCACTAGAACCTTTCCCTTCGCCACATCCTCAGTATTCATAGCGTCAGAACCCTTCACCGTCACCGTGTCACCGTCTCCCACACCAGTCTCCTTCGTCGTCATATTTTCCACACCCTCCCCTGATCCATCCTCTGCAGCCTCCGGGCCAGGACGTTGAGAGCTCTCTTGATCCTTAGATGCCGGGCAATCCTTCTTCTGTTGTCCATACTTGCCGCAAGAAAAGCACACATGATGTAGCCCCTCATAGATGATGGGTCGTTCTTCACCAAACACCATATACGTAGGGACGAGAGGCTGCTTCAAATCAATCTCCACACAGATGAGCGCAAATCCACAAGTCTATGTGCAACTAATGACAAGTCGAGTAAACTCATCATTTTACAATTTCAATAAACCTCACAGGTTGCTTGAGACTTCATAGTAATTTTATGATTTTATGGGACCTAGTTGGGATAATTTGTCTTCCTTAAGACTTCAATGTAATTCCCCATGTTTTTTTTTTGTTTCTTTTAAATTTAGAGTATTAAATCTTTTTAAAATAATAAAAAATTGAAAGTTGTACCTTTTTTTGTCTATAAGATATCAAAAATGTCGTCTATCTAGAATCTAATTATCAAAAGAAATAGAAAAGGCATTTGGGAGGGGGAAACTAGGGCACAACTAACAGCCTCAACTCGAAAAAGAATCTTTGACATAGGAAAAAGGAAGAGAATTGAAGTATGGACTGACAGATAGTTGAAAACGGAGACCTGTAAATTTAAGGCAGCGTCTAGAAGAAAGGATGGTTTTGGTTTCTAAGACGTTCATAACAAACTACTTTCATGATATATCCAGGTTATTGTTTTGCAAAACATTTTCTTTAGAGCCTTTAAAATGCACATTATATTATGTGTAATTCAAAAAAAATGTGCATTTGAAATTAAAAGCCAATGAGAAATTTTGTTGCCATAATATGGAGGGGATCAGAGTGTCTTATCACATAAAACAATCGCGAACTTTAAAAAAATTACAAAAGTAAAATACTGTTAAATAAAATCAACAGTTTGAATCCAAGTGAACCGGATGATAATAACTAGAACTTAAAAAACTAAACACTATATTATTTAGAATTAAATGAAAAAGAACAGTATGAATCTGGTCTGAGCAGGACGGATAGTAACTACTTAACTAGAACTTAAAGGATTCATTAACATAAATACACTTAAAAAATGTAATTTAATGCATTTAAACTCATATTTTTCATCAGCTAGCGTGTGTCTGTGTAGGCTTTAATTTGGCCTTTTTCTTTTCCCAGCGAATACTTCCCTTGCTTTCTTCTATGTTTTCCTATGTCTATACGTTGAGTCTATATAATATAATAGGTATTGAATTTTCATTATTGTGAATAGTGAGTATTGATTTGAAGATGAGCACGAGACGATCATGAACTTGGAATTAGCAAAGTATATTATACAAAAACACTTTTTGAGTTTAATCACTTGGATAAAAAATACATCATATTATGAAAAACTTTAATAACTAAGAAAATATAAATAATAAATTTCACTAAAATAAAAAACTTCTAAGAAATAACATTATTTTCGAATGAAGTATTTTAAAATTAGTATTAGTGATGGATGTATTGTACGTATGTGTGTCACAGGAAAAATACAACATAATATAAATATTTTAATAGCTATGAATATGTACTTAATTAAAAAATTTCACAAAAAATAAGTTGATTAGGGGATGAGTTAACTGGGGACGTAGTTACCTTAGCTGGTAGCTGGTATTATTTATAGATTCCATGCACTCTCAAATATCACAGGCCAAACCGTGAAGTAGCTCACCTTGGGATTTTTGTCTAAAAGTAGTAAGATGTCTTATTTTTGTAACATCCCATTTTCAAAAGCAGTATATTTTTTTTTCATCAAAGTAGAGCATCGGAGCGATTGAGTAACTGATATTTATATTCAAAATGCCGTAAGTCCGGGCCGATTACTGATGGCGTACGTTATACCGAGTGTTTTCAAAGTAAATAACAAAAGAAGAAGGTCTTCAACAGTCCCTATGCGTCCGCTTGCCTTTCTCCTCCATCCTCGGTCCTCTTGACCCCGACGCTATGTTAAGAGCTGAGGTTCAATGCCCATTGAACCTCGGTAATGATTATAATACCCTAAAAAACTCACTTATTATAAATGTCATATTTTGACAAATAATACCTATTAAAAATAGGTGAATATGTGGTCTCAAGATTTAGAAGCTTATTGATTGTTGTTTTAGGTAATTTCTTCTTGAAATTAAATAAGCTAAAGATAAAATTATTCTAATTTCTTTTAAGGATCATAAAACACCATAAAATTATCATCATTAAGCATGGTCTTAATTTAATCATGAGAGACAATCAAAATGACATGGAAATACTTATTCCAATTAAAGAAAATTATCATCAACTAATGGGCAATTAAATTTGCAAACATTAAAATATTTATGTTAATTTTCGTAATTATTAATAATTAAATTAAAAGGGCATAATTAAGAAATGTATGAGATTAATTAGTGATCAAAGGCTAATAAAAACCCAAGATTAGCATAAAGGGGATTTCTAATGATCATAATTAGTATAGTAACCAATCATATTTTGACAATTTCACTTAACAACATCTAAACCACCATATTAGGGATGTTAATTAAGATTAGATATGGAGGGCTTGGATTAAACCTCATAAAGCTAAATCTAAAGGCTTAAATTTAAACTCATAAAGCATAATCCTTGTGAAAAAAAAATCAACCAATGAGAGTCTTTCATCTAGATGCTATGGGATAATTGAAAAGCTAAATTGAAGAGCAATTGGGAGTGCATACACGGTTTGACATAAATTGTTGTATGAGAATGCCTTTATTTAATAATTAACATATTGTATATGATAAAGCAAGCACATGGAGCAATTAATATTAGAAGAGGATAAGAGTACTTGTGAAGACTTTGGGGAACTTTGAGTTAATGAGTTGGAAGAGGATAAATTGGTGGGAGAAAAATCAAGAGGAAAGTCAAGTTGTCATCCAATGAGAAGATTACACATGAATTAATTAGATTAATCAATAGGATTAATTCAAGACTTAATCAAAGGGAAACCTATACAAAATAAATTGTATCTTGAGATCCACTAATCACAAATCAAATATAAGTAGAGATTATTAACAAGCATAATTCAAGCTTGAGATTGACTATAATCAAAGTTATTTCCTCAACTTTTGAGGATTGTGTCCAATTGAGAAAATGAGAGATTATGGTCTCTAATTAAAGCTAAAAATCTCAAGAGTTCAAAACCAAAAAAAAAAAATTTGAATCAAACTTCATTAAGATCCCCAAATGAATTTTTATCTAGTGAAAAGCAAAGAATAGAAGAAGGAGATAGTTGGCTTAGGAAAAAGCTAGAACACATAGGATATTTTGCAACTTTAGGAAGAAGATAATGTACTTGGGGATGAGTCATAAAGCAAAAAATGGAAGAGGATAGAGGGGAGAGAGGGGGAGCACGTTTTTGAGAGGTGGAGGGTGAGGAGGTGAGCTTCCCAAATATCCTAGATCCAATGGCCATCTTGCATGATGAGCTAGGTTTGAATTAATTGCCAAATTGCCACACCAAACTACTATAAATAGGGGTCCTTGGGCTTCATATCCTTCACACCAAAACAAGCTTGAACAAGCTGATATAGAAAGTAGAGAGTGAGTGTGAAGAGCTTCTTGAAGGAGTAGCAAGGTTCTTGGTAAGTTCTCTAGCTCTAGCTTTAAGTTCTTTGAGTTTTAGTTCTTAAATTCTTAGATAGAAGTAGCTTAGATCCTAAATATGCTAGGATAATTTTATTTACATGTTTTTATGGTCAAAATTGGCTTTATTTCGAAAAAATGATGGGGGAGTTCATATAGAAAAATTTCTGGAAGAAAATCATCAAAGTAACGAAGTTCTGCGAAATTTCATCGGTTTCGAATTTCTGGAGGCAGTGATGAAAACGCCAGAATTTCATATTGAAAATATGGTCAAAAAATTCTGAGAAAATTCATGGTTAAAATAGACATATAGGGATTTTTAAATATGTCAAGAACATGTCAAAATGGGTTCTGTACAAGGAGATAAAATTTCTCAAAGTTGGGCTACGAATTTCTGGAAAATTTCTGGGCAGAGGCTCAAAAATTTAAAACTGGGAGTGATTTGTGCAATCTGGGCAAGAGTGATTATTTTTAATTGAAACTAGAAATCCTAAGGATTCCAAGGAATTTTACAGATCCTCGTTTCGATTTTTGTAGAATTAATTATGATTTTTCAAAGTTAGACAAAATGCTGCCCAGATTTGTACCAGCGTTGTTCTACGAATTTTGAAGGAATAAAGTGAAAAATAAATGTTGCAAGGGCAAAATAGTCACTAGTGGCCAAAATATCTCTTAGGATATTATTTATAAATTAATAAATACGATATTACCATTATAGGATACGCATGATCACCGTCCGACCGTCAACGTACCGACAACACCGACGAAGGTACGGACGCGTCTTTGTAACACTAACTCGATGTTTACTTTGTATACCTATATGTGATAGATATGTTCATAGACTGTGACTCTGTTTTTAAAAGAATTGTTCATACACATACAGCTTTATACGGGTTATAGTCATGATAACGCCGTTGAGTTTTCCTAGCGCTGAGGACACGGATGTACACCGTGGCACCGTGAATAGTGTCGTAATAACATTCATATGCGGTGGCGTGTTGTTATTACTTGTTTTTATATATGTGAATATAGCTGTGATGTCATGAGATAACTGTCATACATAACTGTACATGAACATAAGGTTAACCGTTACCTGAGGTTCAATGGGTATTGAACCTCAGCTCTTACCATAGCTTCAGGATCCGGAGTAAACAGATCGAAGACAAGGGTAAGCAAATGGATGTAGGAACCTTTGGAGAAAGTCCTATTGACATGTACTTTACGATATCGACATTTGAAAAAAATGTAACGCTGTTATAAGCACATACATTACAGTGGATATTTATCAGTTACTTTTCAATAATATTTACTTCCGATGCTCAACTCTGATCAAGATACCGTGAAAACGCTTTCGAAAAATGGGATGTTACAACGGTTAACCTCATGCTTATGTAATAGTTATGTATGACAGATATTCATGACATCACAGCAATATTCACATATGAAAGATAATAACAAAACACAGCCACTGCATATGAATGTTATTACGGTCTGCACTATTCATCAGTGCCACGACGGCCCATCGTGTCCTCAGCGCTAGGAAAACTCAACGGCATTATCAAGATTATAACCCGTGTAAAGTCAATGTATGACAATAGGTGATCTAAGCCCCATAACTTAGTCACCGTGCTTGGCCCAAGACCTAGTCTTGTCCATCACTTCATGAAAACATCTATCACATATAGCATACAATAAGCATTAGAGTTAGTGTTACAAAGACGCGAACGTACCTTTCACCGTGTAATGGCCAACATGCCCGACCTTTGAACCGACTCGGACTTCCCTGATATCCTATACATTATCGTCGGATTATTATATGATATTTGATAAATATCATATTGCTTAGAATAATATCCTAACGGTTTTAATTCACCTTTCTACCCTTAGTGGATTTATTATTACCATTTTGCCCTTACATTTTATTAAAAACGCTATGCTGAGTTTCTGGGCAGAATTTTCGGTTAACTTCACAAAATCATAATTAAATCTACAAAAATCAAAACGAGGATCTGTAAAATTCTCTGGACTCCTTAGGATGTCTATTTTCAAGGAAAAATACTTGTATATACCCAGAATTTATGAACAATTCCCAGGTTTCATTTTTCTCAACGTTGCCCAGAATTTCGTCCATATCTACTTGTATATACCCAGATTCCTGTATCTCTTTGTACAGGAATCAAAACGCTACACATATCTACTTTATTTCTGGAAAGTTTCGTGATTTATGGGCTTCATTTCCAACATAAAATATTAGCATTTCTTTCGCTGTTTGCCCAGAAATTTTACCGAAAATTTCGTCGAACTTCGCTACTTTGATCTTTAACTTCCAAGAATTTTGCTCCACAATATTTTCCACCATATTTTCGAAATAAAGACATTTTTAATCATAACAACATGAAATCAAAACTTCTTGGAAGATTTAAAGATCAAACTAACCTTTATACTAAGAACTACTAAGAACAACTAAGAACTATAAAACTAAAGACTAGAAACTAAAAACAAGCTTACCTCTTGAAGACTCTTGTTACTCCCTCCTCCTTCTTGCTTCACTCCATTCTTGCCTAGAATGGTTTTTGGTGTGAAGAGAATGAAGAGGGAAGCCCTCTATTTATAGGGAAATGGTATGGCATTTTGGTAGTTTTTCCAAACTTAATTCATCTTGAATATGAACCCTTGATCTAAACTTAGTAAAGAAGTTTTAATCTTAACCATCGGACCCATACTTAATGAAGAAGTTTCTTCCAACTGAGTCTTCGGTTTTTACTTTAAAGAAATTCATTTTTGGTTGCGATCAATCACTAATACTTTTAAATTCTGAGTATGCTTTTTGATTAGCAGTTGAATATCAAGATTTATGGTCTAATTAGATTCCCCTGGTTGCACTAAGCTTATTCTTCAACGTTTGCAAAAATAGCCTTTACTAGGCTTACTTTCGAGGTTAAATTATGTGGATTCAAGATAAGTCCTTATATTTTCTCCAGGGTTCCTACTTCTTCACAACTATTTAAATTTGTATAAATTCTCACTTTATTTGTTGTTTTGAGTTTTTTTCTTGTGTACATCGATATTTACTTGGATTTCAAACCATTATCCAATTTACTCTAGGATTTCAAACTTTATCAAATATGCTTTAATTTCCTTTTTCTCTCTCTCTCTTTCTCTCTCTTGAATACTAGACACACACACACTCACAACTCTTTGCTCTTATTGGTGGATTAAATTTCACATGGATTATGCTTTATGAACTTCTACTAATAAAGTCCCCGTTCGGTGTTCTAATCGCGTAATCTTAAAAATCTCAAAAATCCGGAACACACCTTGAAGTTCTATTCTTCCTCTTTGGAAATATCTGAGTTAACTAAATTTTTGATCCCATTAAGGGTATTCCGTTGTGCGTTGAACATTTTCGACAGATTATCGTCGTTCTGAGTAAATTACTTCGTAATGCTAATTTCGGACAAAAATCCACGATTCATAATATGTCCAAATTGTTTTCTACTTAGTTCAAGGATTTCAAGTTATGATTTATTTTCCATTGGTTCTCACTTTTCTTATCTGCTCCTTTGTTTACAAAATATCTTTTCATCTGATCCCCTATTCCGCCCCCGGCTACTTTAAATGACTTCCGCTAACACCGACTTCGGACAAAAATTCAATTGTTTGTAATATGTCCTGACCTAAGAAACTTAGTTCATGGTTTTCTAGATAGGATTTAATTTCTATCGGTTCTCATTTATCCAACCTGCTCTTCCACAAATATCTTAATTATATTATTATTTAATTAACAAAATATCATGATATTATTTTTGAAAAACCCACAACCCTTTTCACACTCAAATTTTGGTTTTCTCTTCCCTTTATTATTATTATTATTATTATTATTATTTTATTTATCTAAATTAGCTAGAAGCTTAATTAGAGCCTTAATCCCATGATTAGCAATCTTTTAGGATCTAGGGTTTTCATGTTCTTAATCTCACCAATTTTTCTTAATCTTTTCTAATTGATTAGCAAGCACACTTTATGCTAATATTAGCCATAAACACTTAATTAAAGGATTTTCCATAATCTACCTTAAATATTCTCTTGTTTAGGCTTAAACAATTAGCCATTAATTACTTAACTAATCACTTTCTAATTGTTGATAATTTTTTTAATTAGGATTAATCATTTTCTCACAACTATTTCATTGACATTGGTATTTTATGTCTCACATATCATATTAAAAATCATGGGGCAACTTATGCTCCCCCAAAATTATATTTAATTTTGCCTCATTATTTTTCAAGGGAAATAATCCCAAAAAATTCCTAAAATTAGAGACAACATACTTTCTAATTTTCAATAAATATTTTATTGCCTCTTGGGATTTACCATAATATTTTCGAGGCATTTCATAGCCCATAATTGCATTTAGGGATTTTGACACTTTAATCCCTCTAATTTCATTAGAAATTTCCCTGACAATAGAATAAGTATCCTACAAGGTTTTAAAACCACATATTCACCTATTTCCAAATCGGTATTATTTGCTAAAATATAGTATTCTAGATAGATAATTATCCTGGGTATTACAATTTTGTTTCTATTTCTTCTTGTTTTCGATATGAATACTTGATTAGGACAGTTCAATATCTTTGACGTCTCTTTTCTGTTGGCTTTGAATTATTGCAGCAAATTAACTTGTACGCACAATGAATGTGGAGTTTACGTTGGGTCCGTTGAACGTTGAGACCATGAACTATGTCGGTTATGAAAATTTGATTGAGGAACTGCGATGCCGATTGGCAAAGGAAAGATTCCCACGGTCGTGTGAGATATTCCCACGTCGTCCCGTTCTTGCTGTTCAACGTAATCCACCCACTCGATTATTCGACTTGATATTAAGGACCAATCATCATTCCGTGAGGTCCGGTTTCGATCGACAACCTCTACTTGCTTGGCTACGTCCCATCGATGAAACCAATAACCGGTGGTTAGAGTTCAGCCCCCGAACGGAAACAGGCAACGTGAGCATCTAATTACGTAAACATGGGGCCGACTTCCTAGGTTTTGAAGGTAGCTACCATGCATTAGGAAACGCCGCTGGTCGGCATATTGAAGAGATGACAGGTTAGGGTCCGCGAGTTAGTAGTTGCTATAAATAAACTTGCTATAACACAAGTCGGGCAGTTGGAGTAAAAAAAGAAGGGAAAATCACACACTGGTCCCAAGGAAGACAAAAAAAATACAATAAGGTCCCATAAAATGACCAAATTACTCGAAGTCCCTAGGGACTTACGTAAATTATTTGTCAATTGTAAATTACCATTTTGGACAAGGAAACACATGCATAAGGAAGAAAGAAACTGGAAGAAAGTGCGGCGGGCACCCCACTTATGTCCCCCATGGAATTGCATCTCTCTCTCTTCTCTTCTTTCTGCTGTCACTCTCATTCTCACTCTGGAAAACTCTTCTTCCTTCATTCTCTGTCCTCACACACCTCAACAATCATTTCTTCGTGTGTGTGTGTGTATATATATATGCATACTCACACATAAATACAGAGAGAGTGAGAGACTGAGAAGGAATCGCTTTGGTTTCTGGCTTCAACTTTCAGTCTATGCAGTCCGAGAACTTCCATAGCTCTGGGTTCGTGACTTTGACGCCATTCCACCGAGAGACCTACGTCGCTGGTGGGATTGTGCGAGAGTCCCTGCATCTTGAATCTGTTGTTAGAACTGTGAAAATCTATTGTTGGAGATCTATTTTGCATTGAAAAAAAAGGAATGAAAAACAACAAGAGGAGGCAAAATCTGATGCATGTTTGCTGGTGTAGTTCAGAAGCTATTAACAACAGCAAAAGCATAAATTAACAACAGAAAATGCATACATTAACAACAACTTTTGAAAACCTGGATTTTGTCATCTCTCACTTCCAGAAGCTATTAACAACAGCAAAAGCATAAATTAACAACAGAAAAAGCATACATTAACAACAACTTTTGAAAACTTAGATTTTGTCATCTCTAACTTCCCAAAGCTATTAACAACAACAAAAGCATAAATTAACAACAGAAAATGCATACATTAACAACAACTTTTGAAAACCTGGATTTTGTCATCTCTCACTTCCAGAAGCTATTAACAACAACAAAAGCATAAATTAACAACAGAAAATGCATACATTAACAACAACTTTTGAAAACCTGGATTTTGTCATCTCTTACTTCCAGAAGCTATTAACAACAGCAAAAGCATAAATTAACAACAAAAAAAGGATACATTAACAACAACTTTTGAAAACCTGGATTTTGTCATCTCTCACTTCTAGAAGCTATTAACAATAGCAAAAAGCATAAATTAACAACGAAAAATGCATATATTAATAACAACTTTTTTGAAAACCTGGATTTTGTCATCTCTCACTTCCGGAAGCTATTAACAACAAACAAAAGCATAAATTAACAACAGAAAATGCATACATTAACAACAACTTTTGGAAACCTAGTGATTATGCTTTTGAAAAGTTGTTGTTATTATATGCATTTTCTGTTGTTATTACATGCATTTGTTGTTGTAAATAGCCTCTGGAAGCGATAGGCGAAAAAATCCAAGTTTTGAAAAGTTGTTATTTTATGCATTTTTTGTTGTTATTACATGCATTTGTTGTTGTAAATAGCCTCTGGAAGTGAGAGGTGAAAAAATCCAGGTTTTGAAAAGTTGTTGTTATTATATGTATTTTTTGTTGTCAATTTATGCTTTTGCTGTTGTTAATAGCTTCTGGAAGTGAGAGATGACAAAATCCAAGTTTTCAAAAGTTGTTGTTAATGTATGCATTTTCTGTCGTTAATTTATGCTTTTGCTGTTGTTAATAGCTTGTGAACTACACCAGCAAACATGCATCAGATTTTGCCTCCTCTTGTTGTTTTTCATTCCTTTTTTTTCAATGCAAAATAGAACTCCAACAATAGATTTTCACAGTTCTAACAACAAATTCAAGATACAGGGACTCTCGCACAATCCCACCGCCGATGTAGGTCTCTCAGTGGAATGGCGTCGAAGTCACGAACCCAGAGCTATGGAAGTTTTCGGACTGCATAGACTGGAAGTTGAAGCTAGAAACCAAAGCGACTCCTTCTCAGTCTCGCTCTCTCTGTAATTATGTGTGAGTATGCATATACACACACACACACACACGAAGAAATGATTGTTGAGGTGTGTGAGGACAGAGAATGAAGGAAGAAGAGTTTTCCAAAGTGAGAATGAGAGTGACAGCAGAAAGAAGAGAAGAGAGAGATATGAAATTCCATGGGGGACATAATGTGGGGTGCCCGCTTGCACTTTCTTCCAGTTTCTTTCTTCTTTATGCGTGTGTTTCCTTGTCCAAAATGGTAATTTACAATTGACAAGTAATTACACAGAAGTCCCTAGGGACTTCTGAGTAATTTGGTCATTTTATGGGACCTTATTGTATTTTTTTGTCTTCCTTAGGACCTGTGTGTAATTTTCCCAAAAAAGAAAAAAGAAAAAAAAAGTGGGGCAATTGGAGCCAAAGAAAAAGCAAAGTCGGGCAGGATAGGGCACGTAGTCTAGTTGTTGTGATTATGATGATTTCTGAAGCAACCAGATTCATTCCAGTGTTTGACTACATGGTCCAAAGTTTTGCCAACAACCCTGGTAGTCTAGTTGTCGATGGGATTCTTTGTCTGAAGCGTTGTGCTTGATGATGATTTTCCAGGACAACCTTCTCAGATTTCTTCAAGAAAACATGTTCGAAATTCCATTTTTTTTTAACTCTTCTTGTGTATGAACCCTTGGATCTAAACTTTGTAAAGAAGTTTTAATCTTATCCATCCATGTGATTAGAAAACCCTAACTTAATCTCTAAGTTTTGCTTTTTGAGAATTAATTTACTTTAATGAAATCTATTTTTTGGTTGCTTGATCAATTACCAATACTTTTGAATTCTGTGTATGTATCTTCATTAGTAGTTGGATATCAAGATTTATGGTCTAATTAGATTCCCCTGGTTGTACTAAGCTTATTCTTCAACGTTTGCAAAAATAGCCTTTACTAGGCTTACTTTCGAGGTTAAATTATGTGTGTTCAAGATAAGTCCTTATATTTTCTCCAGGGTTCCTACTTCTTCACAACTATTTAAATTTGTATAAATTCTCACTTTATTTGTTGTTTTGAGTTTTTACTTTTTGTACATCGATATTTCTTGGATTTCAAGCCATTATCCAATTTACTCTAGGATTTCAAACTTTATCAAATTTGCTTTAATATTTTTTTCTCTTTCCAATTTATCCTCTTCCATAATTTATGACTTGCATGTGCTTGCTTTATCTCATTGATTTAATCATTCTACAAAGCCACCCATGTGCCTATGCGTTACTTTTCTCTTGACTTTGAGGGCTGATTCAATTTAGCTTGATTAGCCTTCATAATGTAGTGTTTTATAGGCCTTTAAACATAATTGTCATAGTATGATTGGTTCCTTAGTTAATTATGTCATTAGTGACTCATTCTATGCTAATCTTGTCTTTTAATTGATCCTTGATTTTTAATTAAGACATTCCCTAATTGTTGCTTCTTAATTTGCCTCTTTATTAATTTTGAAGAATTACATAATCACTTTAATTAATGTAAGCTTAATTGCCCATTAATTGTTGTTAATCCCTTTAATTAATTTAAGTGTTTCCATAACATTTTCTTACTTATTTTTAAGTCATAAACAATTATCATTTTATGTGATTCCTTATCTCTTTTGGTTAAATTAAAACCATGATTTAATATGATATTTATATCATATTTTAAAATCCTTAAATATGGTCTTAAGTTTAGCCTATGGCTATTTAAAATAGCTATTATTTCATGTGATTTAATATCACATTTAATAGGCCCTAATATGTAGTCTCATAATTAACCTTTGGCTAATTGATTCCAAAATGGAATTTAGATGAAAATATAATCAATAGATAAATTCACCTTTGTATTTTAGTAATTATTCTCCAAAATACAATGTTAACAAGAGTTATGAAAATTAGGGTATTACAGGTACTAGGTTCATATTCCGTTATGTGACTACATGTTATCTGAGACTTGCCTTTGGGGATGATACAGAAAGGAGTGGAAATTGGCTGTACGTTCACCATCTAAGGATTCATTCGTCCTTTCTATCCAGAAGCGGTTCAAAGAAAAAGGGTATAAGGTTGATATTACCCAATCGTTTAACGGGTAGAGAAGACCCTTGCATCGTTTTGCTCGTAAGTCATATTGACTTGTTCAAGATACTGAAAGTATGTTCCTTTACTAGTCCTACCGTGTTGATCTGCCTTTATGTAGAGCACCTATTAATTTTTGTTGATATCAGAACTCGTCGCAAGAAAGTTTGGATTCGTAAGAGGACTCTCTCTCAGAGTTATCTTGTCAGCTGGAAATACTCACGGTTGTCATCATTGGATGGATGATCCGATCCTATAGGTCTCTCTGGCTCAGAGGGTATGCTAGCCATTAGTTCTGGGTACACTATGTTTAGGGATACTGAATGAAAAGGTCCTTGGTCATATATGATCTTATAAGGATATTCTGGTCCAGGGTGGTTTTTAGGTTCAGAATCAATTTTCGGGGCAATATAATGTTCAGGAGCAGGAAGATACATCGGCTCAAGGTTAAATTCTGGAGTAGGGTATAACAGATCATTTTTTTTGTAGTACAGGTATATACGACTCATGTTGATACATGTTTAAAGGTTCATGGTCATGAATGGGTACAAGGGGTCTTTCTGGGTTTGGGTGATATTTCGACTCAAGGTGGTATACTGGTTCAGATTGATATACTGGTTTGGAATGGTACACTGGTCTAGGGTTGTATATGGATTCGTCAAAATACTCTGGTTTGAAATGATACTCGGGTTCCGGATCAGCTACATGTTCGGGGGGTGGGTAGATTAAATCAGGGTTACGTCTATGTTTGACCAAATTTCAGATTTCTTGTTTCCCAAGCGGTATCCTTATCCTTCTAAGATAATCTACATAAAGGGTTTCGTCTTTGTCCACCTTTACAACAATACACCAACGTTTTATCAGTACTCTTTTCAAAATAGGTTTTAAGATAATGGCTTAGAGCCCCAACTTAGTTAATCAAACCAATTGGCCAAGTAGTGTCTATCATGAGGGTCTCACCGACTTTACAGTGACTAAATGACTGACCCACATAGACTAGCCCCGCCTTCGGCACCAATGGTTTACTATAACGAGCCAGGTTCTTGCCAGGTAAAATGCTCTTAGTTGAAAAAACTCGAACCTAACTCCGTTACTCAAACAATCGGCCAGGTGGTGTATTTGTGGAAGCCTCGCCGAGGTTAACAGTATGATCGATTGACAACCACAAAACCCTTTCTAGACACCCGACATCATTTGGAGTAGCATTGTTAAATTCGTGCAGGATGTCTGCTCTAATACCAAAATGTAACATCCCAATTTTCTAAAGTGTTTTCAAAATAGTTTGAGCAGAGTAGAACATCGGAATAATTTAAAAAAGCGAGCATCTGATAAACCTTCACTGCTGGTGTGTCTGGTTGTTATTACGAAGGTACAATTATCCGAATATTTAATAATACGATGATACAATATTTCATAACAGATCTTCTCCGCTCGTGCCCTCACGCGTCTTTTTTACCCTTGTCCTCTGTCCCCGGTTCCTCCGGACCACGAAGCTATAGTAAGGCCGAGGTTCAATTACCATTGAACCTCGTGTAACGGTTAACCTCATGCTTATGTAACAGTTATGTATGACAGATATTCATGACATTACAACAATAATCAACATAAAAACTCATAACAGATTTTTTTCGGATAACGTGTACCGCCCACCGCATATGTCCGTTATCTCTAGTCCGCACTATTCACCAGCTGCCACGATGGCCTATTGTGTCCTCGCCGCTAGGAAAACTCAATGGCGTTATCAAGACCATAACCCGTGTACAGCTGTATGTGTATGAAACTTTAAAACAATGTTTGAGTCTATGAATACATCTATCACATATATGTACACCATAAGCATCAGAGTTAGTGTTACAGTACGCGTCCGTACCTTTGTCATGATGTCGGTACGTTGACGTTTGGACTGTGATCGTATTCAATCTATAATGGTAATGACATATTTATTAATTCACAATAAATTTCTAGAGGATATCGTAGTTACTAATGACCCTTTTTACCCTTGGTAGGATTATCCCTCAACTTATCACTTTTAATTCTTCAAAAACGCTGGTCCAGAATTCTGGACAGATTTTTATCTAACTTTGGAAAATCATAATTAATTCTAGAAAAATTGAAACGAGGATCTGTAAAATTCCTTGGAATCCCTAGGATATCTATTTTCATGTAAAAATAATCAATGTTTCCCAGATTACACGGAATATTCCCAGGTTTAAGGTTTTGAGCCTCTGCCCAGAATTTTTCCAGAAATTCGTAGCTTAACTTTGAGAATTTTTATTTCACTGTACAGAAATAATTTTAACATGTTCTTGACATATTTAAAAATCGCTATATGTCTACTTTATCCATGAAGTTTTCCGGAATTTCTTGACTGTATTTTCAATATGAAGTTTTGGCATGTTCATCACTGATTCCAGAATTTTCAAAACCGGTGAAATTTCGCGTAACTTCGTTACTTTGATGATTTTCTTCCAAAAATTTTGCTATATAACCTCTCTCATCATTTTTCCGAAAATAAGCCAATTTTGACCGTAAAAACATGTAAATAAAATTTATTCTAGAATATTTAAGATCTACACTACTTCTATCTAAGAATTTAAAAGCTAAAGACTAGAAACTAAAAACTAAAGACAAGCTTACCTCTTGAAGCTCTTGAACTCCTTCCTCCTTCTTAGAAATCACCACTTGGTGGTTGATTTGGTGTGAAGAATGAGGAGAGGCAAGGCCTCTATTTATAGTAAAAGCTCATGAATCTTATCCCTTGGATCATCTTTTCTTATCAAGGGCTCATGTTAATTTGTGCTTCCATGAAGACACAAAATATGAGCAAAGGATTCTCATTGGTCCATACTAATTACATTGGATTTAGCTAATTATCTTAATTTCAAAATTAAATCCAACATGTGCACAAAATATAATATATTTTAATCTCTCTCTCTTTCTCTCTCTTCCTTTCTCTCTCTTCCTTTCCCTTTCTCTCTCTTTTTCTTCCTCTCCTTTTTCCTTCCCCAACCGTTCTCCCTCTCCCTCTCTCTTGCCTCCTTGCATTTTTTTGCATGTGTGCTCCCAAGTGCTAGTGCTTTTATCCTATTTTAAGTATTATTCTAAATTCTTATATTATCCTCTTCCATTTTGCATTTATGAGCCCATGTGATATATTTAATTATGTTATTATTTAATTTTGTTAAATAATCTATTATCCTCTCATCTTGAACCCTATCCATTGGATTTAAACTTAATCAAGAAGTTTTAATCCACACCCTTCACTATAAAACATGATGTCATCCTTGTGATGTCATTTGGATGACATAATCAAGGCCTAAGTGTGATTAGCAAAGTTTAATTTAACTCTTAATTGCATTTGCTATAGGTTTATTAACTAATTATGACAATTAGTGCCTAATCTTCATTAATTAGCCCCTTGATTTATTATGAAGGTTTTACACAATTATTTAATTAGTGAAGACTTAATTGCTTATCAATCCTTAAAATTTTCAAGTGTCTTCATAACATTATCTTCCTCTTTTGATTATTCATGAGCCATAATAAACATTTGTATTTTAGGATCCTTAGATGTAGCCTAAAATATAGCAAATAAGTTTACAAAATTTAGAGACAACATACTCTCCGTTATTTAACATGTATTATTTGTCAAAATATGGCGTTCACTATAAGTAGGGATTTTAGGGTTTTACAGCGGCTCTCAATGAGAGCGTACCTTCATGTTGGCAACTGCTAGGTTAATTAAAGGGAAGAAAGAGAGGGTTTTTAGGTACCAACTTGAGCCCAATAATATTTAAGAAACCCAATACAATTTCACCGTTAGATACTTAGATCTTCTTTTTGTTTCCCTGAAAAATTTTGCACTATAGGATTTTCTAATATGACAAAATCATGATCTATCATATCTTAAAAATATTATTTAATCACAAGATAACAATTAGGATATTAATAATTTAAGCCCAATATCTCATAATTAATTCTGATTTATATTACTTCTTAAAATTGGCTAACAATCCAAATATTATCTAATAAATCTAAATTGACCTAAAATAATCCCCAAATTAAATGAATAAGGCAGGATAAAATATAATAAAATTGGGATTTATCGATTCCTTGGGGAATGGATTGAACGCAAAATGACAGACACGAGGAGATCTATAAACTTGGTTTTATATTTAAGAATGGAGGTATATTATATGTTATGATTAATTAATTTATTTATCTTTTTTAAAAGTTAATTAAGTCTTACATTAAAAATAGAGGGAGTAAGGTTTTTCAATACAGTTTCGAGCACCAAACATGGCCATCTCTTTCTATAGGGTTTAGATTTAGACATTGATTTATTAAATGCACTTAAGGTTTTTTAAAATATGCATTACAAAAATTTCCAGAAAATCATGATAAACGAAACAAATATAGTATAAGTTATACATAATATATTTATTTAAAAACTTTTATGGTGACGCGCGTATATTATATTTTTTGAAAAAAAAATTGTTTATGTTAATAAAATGAACTCCTTACTTAAAAATATTGTAATATGTTTGTTAGTATTTGAGTGTCATGTTGGTGTTGGAATGGTGTAATACCCAGAAAAAAAAATCCCTAATTATTTTTAAATATTATATTTTGATAAATAGTGCCTATTAAAAATAGGTGAATATGTGGTCTCAAAAATTGAGCAACATATTTATGTTAATTTAGGGAATTTTCTCTAAGAATTAAGATAATCAAAAACCAAATTCTCTAATTTTATTTTGGGATCATAAAATACCACAAAATTCATATTTCTCTTGAATATTATAGTTTGGCAAAATAATAACTATTTAAAATAGGAAAGTATGTTGTCTCTAATTTTAGTAATTTATTTGATTAGTTTCCTTGAAAATTAAAGAGGCAAAAAATCCAATATTATATTAGGGACCATAAGTTGCCCTATGATTATTAAATTAATGCATGGTGCATAAATGACCAAGATAAACCCAAAAGTTGTGAGGAAATAATTAATCAAATTAAAGAAAATTTCCAACAATTAGTAGATAATTAAATCTACATTAATTAGATTAATTTCATAAAACTTTCATAATTAATTTAATAACATGTTTTAAATTGGGATGTGTGACCCTAATTAAAAACCAATGGTAATGAAGGGCCAAGATTAGCATAAAGATGATTACTAATGATCATGATTAAATTAGTAACCAATCAAATAAATTCAATAACACCTAAAACACCATTTTTAGGATTAATGACCAAAGATTAAGCTTCAAATTAAACCCTAAGAGCATTTTGCTTAATTGCTAACCAATCACCAAAGTCATCTAGTTACAAGTATACTTAGAGTAACTAGGAAATTAGAACACCAAGTTGGGAAATGCATGAAGGTGGAAAGGCCACCAATGCATGCTTGGAGAATGCATGAAGGAGGAAGAGCCACCAAAAGCTTTACACATGGGGACAATTTTGACACCAAGGCAAGAGGCTTTGGTGAAAAATCAAAGGAGGAAGTATGGGGGGGAGGTAGGCCACGTTTTTGGCTCAGCTGGAAGGAGAATTCAGATTCAAACCCATGGCCAAAAATGAAAGATGTGTAAGTTAGAGGATTACAAGATTGTCATAGCTTTTTCCTATAAATAGAGAGCAAACCTCTCTTCATTCTTCACACCAAGCAAGCAAGAGCAATCTGAAATTAGAGAGAAGTGAGGTTGAGTGGGAAGTAGGTTGAAGGAGTTCAAGCATAGGTAAGCAAGTTCTTGAGTTTTGAGTTTTAAATTCATAGATAGTTGTGTTTTAATCTTAAAAATTATAGAGTAGTTTTATTTTCATGTTTTTATGGTTAAAAATAGCTTTATTTCGAAAAATTTATGAAGGAAGGGTTAGGGAAAATTTTCTGAAAGAAAAACACCGAAGTAACGAAGTTCTGGCGAAATTTTGTTGGTAAGCGATTTCTGAAATCAGCGATAGAAATGCCAATATTTCTTGTTCAAAATGATGTTGAAAAATTCTGGGAAAATTCATGGTGAAAGTAGACATATAGGGATTTTCACATATGCCAAGAACATGTTGAAATGAGTTTTGTACAGTGAGATAGAAATTCTCAAAATTTAGCTACGAATTTCTGGAAAAATTCTGGGCAGAGGTTTAAAACTTAAAACCTGGGAGTGAATCGTGTAATATGTGAAAAGGTGATTATTTTTACTTGGAAATATACATCCTAAGGATTCCAAGGAATTTTACGGATCCTCGTTTCGATTTTTCTAGAATTAACTAAAAATCTTCAAAGTTAGACGAAATGCTGCCCAGATTTGTACCAGCGTTGTTCTACGAATTTTGAAGGAATAAAGTGAAAAATAAATGTTGCAAGGGCAAAATAGTCATTTGTGACTAAGATATCTATTAGGACATTGTTTGGGAATTAATAAATGCGATATTACCCTCATAGGATATCTGTGAACGCATTTTCGACCGACAAACGTCATCCGTATTCATCAACGAAGGTACGTTCGCGTCTTAACACTAGCTCGATGCTTATTGTATGATTATATATGATTGTTGTGTTCATCGACTAAGACTTACGTACGTGGTTATGTCACATACGAGGTTATGTTCTAACTATTGCTGTAGCATACGTGGTTATGTTACATACGTTGTTATTATCTTACATACGTGGTTATGTATTTCTAATCATACATCTGTTATGGGCTTTTGTATTGATTATTGTTGTAATGTCATGAATATCTGTCATACATAATTGTTACATAAGCATGAGGTTAACCGTTACCTGTGGTTCAATGGGCATTGAACCTCAGCTCTTAACGTAGCGTCAGGATCAGGAGGACCGAGGATCGAGGAGAAAGGCAAGCGGCAAGCATAAGGACTCGGTTGAAGACTTTCTTCTTTTGTTATTTACTTTTGAAAACACTCGGTATAACGTACACGCTATCGTAGTCAACCGGACTTACGGCATTTTGAATATAAATATAAGTTACTCAATCGCTCCAATGCTCTACTCTGATGAAAAAAAAATTATATACTGCTTTTGAAAATGAGATGTTACAAATGGAAAATCCCTTGCACATGTCACGTGTTCAAATTTGACATACCTCCAGTACCATAAAAAATATTGGATGTCATTTCTCTTGGTCTCAAGATTGAAACCGAACTGCTCATATACCTGGTATTATGATTTAGAGAAAACATCAGATACCTTTGAAAATATTTAAAAATAAAAAGAAATCAATTAGGATAATTAGAAACTTTAGCATAGTAAAAGAATATTAACTTTAGCAAGGTAACTATAGTTTAAGTTAACTTAGGTTAAAACGGTAACCAAGGTTATTAGTAAAACTAGACATGGTTGGAGAGCAATAATCATAGTTAAAAATAACAAAAGTTAATAAGGTAACTAAGTTAATATTCTTGAGAGATGTGAGTTTCAAAAAATGGGATATTTCAAAATTTATGGAAAAGATGCAAGTGCTCTTTTGTATATATATAAAGGGTTTATCGTTTGTCATATCACTTGACATAAAGTTATGTCAAGTCACCCAAAACTGGGTTGGGTTTCTCTCCTAATCTTTTTCTCATTATCTCTCATCATCTCTAAATCATATCCATCCAATCAATCACAATACTACTTTATTATCTCTCTCATTTTCCCAATCAATGGCCTAGATGGGCTAATGGGAGAAAATGAGAAAGAGGATGAGGAAAAGATCCTCTTCCCCCAAAACTACGTCGTTTTGAGAGTTCATTAATTCTAACTCCAAAACGACGTCGTTTTTGGGAGTTAGGAATTAATGAAGGGTGTTTTGGTAAAATTCATATAATAAATATAAAAACAAAAATACTAAAATACCTTTCATTAATTTCCCTAACTCTAAAACAACGTCGTATTGGAGTTAGGAGAATTAATGAACTCTCAAAACGACATAGTTTTGGGGTGACTTGACATAACCTTATGTCAAGTGACATGACAAACGATAAACCCATATATAAAAAGTTGCCAAAAAACCTTTAAACTTGATAATTATAAACTTGAATCTGAACTTGTAAGAGATCACTTATATCAATAAATATATATTAATAGTGTATAATTTAATAATTAAACTATAAAAATAACAAAAATTTGATTTAAATATATTTTAAATAAATAAAATTAAATCTATCAACATTTATAATTTATCATACTTACCAAAGATATTATCATAAAATTTATATATATAAAGCCAATAAGCATGATTAAATCGAAAAAGTTAGCACGGGTTTAAGAGTGAGTTAACACAATTTTGTAAGTTAGAAATATAAAAACAAAACTTGATGTGTAAACTCACAAATTTGAGTGAGTTTACAACTAACATGAGTTTAAGAGTGATTCAATACGATTTTGTATGGTAGAAACATAAAAATGATAAAATCGAGAGTCTACTCGCGAATTTAACAACAATGCGTGAGTGTATTAAAAATGTAACGACCCCTCATGGTTTGACAACAATTTGGGCCTGTTTGGGATCCCATTTGATGGACTTATTATCCCATCGATGGGAAAAAAAGTCCATTAAGAAGGAAAGGGGTGTTTGGATCACTTAATTATTTGATGGGCTTTA
The DNA here is from genome assembly GCA_019022655.1 of Acacia acuminata. Taxonomy (NCBI): domain Eukaryota; kingdom Viridiplantae; phylum Streptophyta; class Magnoliopsida; order Fabales; family Fabaceae; genus Acacia; species Acacia acuminata. The sequence goes on along the minus strand of JAFJYI010000056.1, from coordinate 9,388 downwards.
CACCTTGAAGCTGTTTTTTTGTTGAAGTCGGACCCTAGCTTCTTATCCCATCACCAAAAGCCTCTTTGGGACGTTACCCCCCCCCCCCCCCGAAAAAAAGTCATACCTCCATTCTTTTCACGCGATACTCTCCTCTCTTCTATATTTGATGAATTTGATGAAATATATATCACATTCAAGCAAAATAATGAAATATATCATTTTCGTTTTTCTTTTGCATATTTTTATTCCAATGCATCCGGGATTAGTTGGGATTGCGAGAAATATACCACGTTCAAGTAAAATATAGTATTTGATTTTTTTATTTAATTTTTTTTTTGCATATTTACGTTAATGAATAAAAAAAATGAAGTGATTTTTATTCTACGTATATATTTTTCATATTTTCAAAATTGTGTAGATATATTTTTTTAATGGTAATTTTATTATTTAAGCACTTCATTGTGTTGTAATTTTTTTAATGGTAATTTTATTATTTTATTTAGCAAATTTAAATTTATTTTTAATTTTTTATCCAAAATTATCATATTTTATATGTGTGTGTGTGTGAATTTGATTTATGCCATTTTCGGTCATTATCCATCTCATCTATCTTTTCAAAAGCTATGTCAAACAAGTGTCCTTCGAAACAAAAGCCACTTCTACCACTACTATCCCAAACACAAATTGCATCAGGAAAAGTCCATTAGAAAAAAAAAGTCCATCAGAAACAAAGCCACTTCTCTCACCGTTATCCCAAACGGGTCCTTTATTTCCAATGCCTAGTTTAGTTAATGGGTTTAATGTTTTTGTTTTTCTTCTTGAAACATTTTTTTTTACGCCACACTCACATAAAAGTGAGTGGGGTCCCATTGTAAAGAGAAGAGAGAAAAAATATTATTGGGACCCACTCACTTTTATGTGAGTGTGGCAAAAAAAATGTTTCTGCAGCAAAAGTAGAAACATTAAACCCTTATAGTTAATACATATATGTCGATACTTTATCCCATCCTTAATATAAGACAATTTACCTAATTTAATTAGATTAAAAAAGTTAGTTGAGTTAGTTAATATAAAATGTATTTTCTAAAATACACTAATTATCTTCTTTAATTCTCTTATTCCCTTTTAACCTTGATTATTATTGAAAGAGCATCAATAGCAGTAAATTAGGGAAAAAAATTAACAAGTATAAAAACTATTTCTTTACGACCAAAATCAACTCCCTAAATATATTTTATATGAAAAACCGAAGGGAGTAATAACCTACCCATTTCCCTCACTTTTGACCCGACATCTTTACAGTCTCTCACATCCACCGACAATTCTTCGGCCGAAACCTCTTCCTGTTCTTTCAAGTCTTAGATTTCTTCACCGTCCCCAACCCATGTGGTCACTCGTGCTCAGGCTTGCCCAAAAAATTCACTGATGGGACCATTGAAGGCCGAAATCTTTGAGATCCCTAGGGTGGCGCATGGCCATGAGTGATTACCTCATTGATTTAATAGCTAATCAAACATGGAAGCATAATCTATCCAACAACAAATTTAGTAAATATAGGCGTTGGAATTTTTGACATTATAATGGAACTTTTTACATATGCTTTCAGTGTGTGTATAAGGGTTAAAATGCAATTTTACTGACACAGTTTTTTTTGAGATGAGCCTGACATAAATAAGATTTGGAATGAGTAAAAGTACTAATAAACCATTTAAAAAGGTGTAAATTCATCAAAACCATTAAATTTGACCAAACGACAGTTAAATTATAAGAGAAGAAAACCCTTACGGTGTTCTATGAAATTTAACAGTTTTGGTGAATTTACACCCTTTTAATTTGTTATTGGTATTTTTTACCAATTCCAAAAATTATTTCTGACGAAAGCCCTTTAAAAAAAAAAAAAAAAAAATTGTTGGTAAAATTACACATTAACGCTATATTTATAATATGATTGAAATTCTCATTATAAAGTGGTCCCTTGAGAGCATATTGATTAATTGGCGTGTGTAGATGTTTGCATGTGCATTTGGCACTTTATAGGCCAGTCAATTCAGAGCAACAGCTGTCATTTTTGGCAAGATATACAACAGCTCACGCATGTGTTTCATATTAAAAGAAATTGAAAAAAAATATTTTAATTAATTACATATTTCTCCCAATCTCTCATATCTTTTTCCTTCTCATTCTCTTATAGGGGTGTGCATAAAGCCCAAGAGTCCGATGTGCCTGTCCAAGCCAGGCAACATATCACCTTGCCCAACCCAAAAAAAAGAAGCCTGAAAAAAATTGGGCACAATCGAGCTGGCATTTTTGCAGGTAAGGCCAAGCATCGGGCAGGGTATACCGCCTACCCATTTGGCCATGCTCGGTAAGTATGTATTCATTATATTTTATATAAATATTTTTTAAATAATAGTTAATATACTTATATTATATTATATACTCCCTCCGGTCCTAATTATAGGAGCAAATTACTAGAATTTTGAAGGATTAAGGAGGTAAGTTAAATTAGTTAATTATATATATTTTCCTAAAATACCCTTACCTAAAGAGTCATGGGATTTGCTAGTTGCTAGTTTAGTCTAAAACTGAAGGGACAAAGCAAATCCCGTTTGAAGCTGATAAAAAGGTCCCTAGCTTCCAATTTCCGAAGCAAACCTTAGGCCATCTAAAAAAGGTCCCTGGATCAACTTTTATGAGTTTTTTTTTGATACAATCAAAGATAAAATAGCACAAGATAAAACAGCTAAAAATCTAAAAAGCGATTAAGCTCCCAGGCCCCTCCTTACATGCTCTACACCCATCATATCGCAACTAGGAATCGATAGAGACCGGTGGGGATCGGAGAAAGTGAGTGCCGTGCAGGGACTCCACATGCGATAGAGCATAGTTCGCCAACCAATCTGCACATTGATTCCCTTCCCTTAGAACATGACAGAAACGTATAACCCATTGTTTGCGAGTAACTGCTCGTATCCAAGACACCAAATGGGACTCACGAGCTGTACTACCTTGTTTAGAAAGTAATGCAATGACTGACTGACAGCCACTTTCAACAATTACATGCCTCCAACCTGCCTCCCATGCCATCTCCATGCCTATTAATACTCCCCACAACTCAGCTACTAGCGCTGGGCATCTTCCAAGTTGAGTAGCAAAACCTTTAAGCCATTTACCCGAGTAGTCTCGTATGCACCCCCACAAGCCGCTACTGCTCGGACCTTTTGATGCCCCATCCGAATTGAGTTTCACGAATGGAGCTTCTGGAAAGGACCAGCGAACATTATAAAAATTTTGTACTAAGCTTTTACCCCCACTTTTGACAGATGGAGAATTTAATTCTCTCACTAGCTCAAGGATAGGCCTGGGACTGTGTCTAGCACTTCCATCTCGGCGAGTTATGGACAATAGCATTTCGCCACTTCCAAATAAACCAAAGAAAGAGACAATATATAACTCATACCAACAAAATCCTCCTAATCCCAGATTGTCACACATCCAATTCGCCCTTATCCAATTAGACTAGTCATAATTACAATAAGATTGAAATTGAGCAACGGGTAATACCTCATACCAGAAAGCACGCACCACATGACAGCCTCTAAAAGCATGTAAACCGGTCTCTTCTTCTTGTTGGCACAATGGGCACAAACCATCGCTGGTAGACCAAGCACGGATCCATGACCCTAAGGGAAGCCTCTGATGAAATAATTCCCAACCAAAAATTTGTATTCTATGTGGTCCCACCCATTTCCATAGCTTAAGCCATATGTCACAATTTATATCAGATTGCTGGAAACTAGCTTCAGCTAAGTATAAATAGTAGCTCTTCACACTCACACCATTTAGGTCGCCAGCCAACCAGAAGGATCGATCTACTCCATCTTCCAAAGAAGGAGGGAGCTTACCTTTAATTAAATCAACCACATTATGTGGGAGTAGGTTGTGTAGTAATCGCAGGTCCCATCGGCCTTCTTGATTAACGAACCTATTAACCATGCAATGTCTCATGTCATCAGGAATGGTGCTCACTACGTAATCTTGTAAACAAATAGTAGGGGGTACCCATTTGTCCTTCCAAAAGGAAATAGAAGTCCCATCACCAATCTCCCATACCACCTCATCCTTCATATTAATAATAATGTTATATAAAGAGCTCCAGAATGATGAGCATCCAGCTTTAAGAATTGGTAGGCTACCATTTTGTACCTTGTATTTACCTCTTAAAAACCGAACCCATAGAGCCTCAGGCTCATTTTGGAACCTCCAACCACACTTCATGAGAAAAGCATCATTCATAATAGCTGCCGATTTTAAACCCAGCCCTCCCATAAACTTCGGACTAGTTAACACATTCCAACTTAGAGCATGATGGGCTCTCCTCGATTGAGTCACCCCATATGAAATTCCTTTGAATTCTGCCTAAAATACAAAAATTTTACTCTTACACTGTAATTTTTGTGAAAAATTGTACTCCTTCCAGTATTAAATATTTAGTGTCAGATAAAATTGACTTTTTCATTTAGAGAGATTAAAAAAATTAATTAAAATTTTTTATTTAAAAATAAAAGATAAAGTAGAATATCTCACTTGATAGAATATAAGCGTGTTGTTAAATTAATTATTGTAGAAGAAGTATTAGTAGAGGTAATATGGGAAAAATATGACAAAACTTGTTCAAAATTATTTTATTAAAAAAAAAGTATAACTTAGGTGTATATGACATTAATGAGTTGCAAACATTATTTATTATATAAAATATATAATTATATTATTAAATTATTATTGAGAAAGTATAGATAGGGGTATTATAGGAAAAATTTGACAAAAGTTAAAACTTGCTCTTATAATTTGGACCAAAACTAACTCCAAAATTTGCTCCTATAATTAGGACCGGAGGAGTATCTACTAATGCTTTAATATATCCATCGAGTATTTGACCATTAGTCTATTATATTACTAAAGATGCCTTGTATTTAATGGACTTGTGGATGTTATTTGATTCTTCAAGATGTGTGTTTGACTATTTATTTAGAATAGTCTTTTTAATTTCAAGACTCAAGTTGTAGACTTATTTTGAAATATTCTAAAGTGTATAATTATGGATTACATTTAAAGTTTACAATATTGTTTGGGGTTTAATATTTCTACTTTTGTTGTAGAAATAGTTTTTCCTCCACACTCACATTAAAGTGAGTGAATCCCACTAATATTTTTTCTTCTTCCTTTTGCAATGGGACCCACTCATTTTTATATGAATGTCTTCAAAAAAAATTTCGAGCAAAAGCAAACACTAAACCCTATTTTTTATCAGGTATGATTGAAACTATTTTTTTTTTCCCACATAGGGTGTGATAGGGTATCACAATATAATTTGGATAGGGAAGCCCACCCTGCCCATCCTGAAAATGTTAAGACTTCTATTGGGCAGATCCGGGCATCGGGCTGCATTTTACCGCCCAATGATCCTTCGAGCAGTTGTTTCACCTATCCAAATTCTTACCCATGCTCACCCCTACTCTCACATCTAATTTTCCATTCATCACTTTTCATCTCCATAAATATAGGTATAATTAGAAGAAAAAAAAATGTAACATCCCAATTTTTGAAAGCGTTTTCACGGTATCTTGATCAGAGTTGAGCATCAGAAGTAAATAGTATTGAAAAGTAACTGATAAATATCCAATGTAATGTATGTGGTTTTAACAGCGTTACAATTTTTTTCAAATGTTGATATCGTAAAGTACATGTCAAAAGGACTTTCTCCAGTCAGTTCCTACATCTGCTGCTTACCCTTGTCTTCGATCCTGTTTACTCCGGATCCTAAAGCTATGGTAAGAGCTGAGGTTCAATGCCCATTGAACCTCAGGTAACGGTTAACCTCATGTTCACGTAACAAGTATGTATGACAGTTTATTCATGATATCACAGCAATATTCACATATGAAAGATAATAACCGAACATAGCCACTGGATATGAACGTTATTATAGTCTGCACTATTCACCAGTACCACGATGTACGGTCGTGTCCTCAGCGCTAGGAAAAATCAACGGCGTTATCAATACCATAACCTGTGTACAGCTGTATATGAATGCTCAATAAATTTTTAAAAACAGAAGCTCAGTCTATGAATACAACCATCACATATAGGTATACAAGAAACATCGAGTTAGTGTTACAAAGATGCACGCGTCCGTACCTTCGGTGTTGTCGGTGCGTTGACGGTCGGGCGGTGATCACGCGTATCCTATAATGGTAATATCGTATTTATTAATTTACAAATAATATCCTAAGGGATATTCTGGCCACTAATGACTATTTTGCCCTTGCAACATTTATTTTCCACTTTGTTTCCTCAAAATTTGTAGAACAACGCTGGTACCAATTTGGCAGATTTTTGTCTAACTTTGAAAAATCATAACTAAATCTAGAAAAATTGAAATGAGGATCCGTAAAATTCTCCGGACTTCTTAGGATTTCTATTTTCAAGTAAAAATAATAAATTTTGCCCAGAAATCACGAATCACTCCCAGGTTTTAAGTTTTAAACCTCTGCCCAGAATTTTTCCAGAAATTCGTAGCCTAATTTTGAGGATTTTTATCTCTCTGTACATAAATCATTTTGACATGTTCTTGACATATTTAAAAATCCCTATATGTCTATTTTAACCATGAAGTTTCTTATAATTTTGTAACCATAGTTTCAATATGAAATTCTGGCGTTTTCATCACTGCCTCCAGAAATTCTGAAACCGATGAAATTTCGCCAACTTCGTTACTTTGATGATTTTCTTCCAGAAATTTTGCTATATGACCTCCCTCATAGTTTTTTGAATAAAGCCAATTTTGACCATAAAAACATGTAAATAAAATTATCGTAGCATATTTAAGATCTAAGCTACTTCTATTCTAAGAATTTAAGACTAGAACTTAAAGAACTTGACGCTAGAGCTAGAGAACTTACCAAGAACTTTGCTCCTTCTTCTCCAAGACTCTCACTCTCACTTTCTCTCTATATTTCAGATGTTGTTGCTTTGTGAATTGGTGAGGAATAATGAAGACCCCAACCCCCTATTTATAGTAAAATTCCATGGCACTATTCACACATTTTCATATTGGATATACACCCTTGGATTTAGGTTAATTGGAAGCACAAATCCTAGCCCTCCAAGCTCTCAAATCTTATCCCCCCCCTCTCTCCTTATCCTCTTCCATTTTCTATCCAAAGTACCATATCCTCTTCCAAACACTTTTGCAAAATATCCTACTACTTCTTGGCTTTCTCTAGAATTTCCTACCACTTCTATTGCTAGAATCACTAGATAAAAATTCATTTGGGGACCTTAATGAAGTTTGATTCAAATTTCCTTTTGGTTTTGAACTCTTGAGATTTTTTGGCTTTAATTAGAGACCATTTGATTCAAATTTCCTTTTTGGTTTTGAACTCTTGAGATTTTTGGCTTTAATTAGAGACCATAATCTCTCATTTTCTCAATTGGACAATCCTCAAAAGTTGAGGAAATGACTTTGATTATAGTCAATCTCAAGCTTGAATTTTGCTTGTTAATAATCACTTCTTACATTTGATTTTTGATCAATGGATCTCAAGATACAATTTATTTTGTATAGATTTCCCTTTGATTAAGTCTTGATTTAATCCTATTGATTAATCTAATTATCTTATGTGTAATTTTCTCATTGGATATCAATTTGACTTTCTTTCTTGATTTTTCTCCCACCAATTTATCCTCTTCCATGGTCATTAAGTCTCTTAATTAAAAGTACATTATCCTCTTCCATAATTTATGACTTGCATGTGCTCAACTATCATGAGTAATTCTTTTAATTGATTACTTCAATTTCTTTATTCAGTTTTTTTGGTGTAAAAACTGTGCACTTCCTCTTTTCTCTTCAAATTTTATGTTTTAATTACTTCATACTCATCTAGAAAGAATTCTCTCATTGGTTAATTTTTACTTCACAAGGATTACACTTTATGATACTTAATTAGGGCCTTAGGATTTATCTTTATGCTAGTCTTGGGTTTTTATTAGCCTTTGATCACTAATTAATCTCATACATTTCTTAATTATGCCTTTTTAATTTAATTATTAATTAATTACGAAAATTAGCATAAATATTTTAATGTTTGCAAATTTAATTGCAAATAACTACCTAAATATTCTTCTAGTGTAATTTTAATTGGTCACTAATTATTGGTAATTGCCTCTTAATTGTCCGAGTGTTTTGATAATTCTTTATGGCCTTTTATGAATTAAATATGAACTAGGTATTAATTATAAGTTATTAGAGAATTTAGTCTCTTAACAAATTATGAAAATTGGTGCTTTGATCAATTATGAAGGTTTGTTCAATTATTTAATTTAGTGAAGATTTAGTTGGTCATAAGTGTTATTGATTTCTCCAAATTTATTTAAGGATTTCCATGACACTTTCTTGCTTTTTTTTTTTTTTTTAGATTCCACATGAATCATAGTTTAATATGGTATTTATTGTATTTTAAGATATTTTATGATGCCTAATAAAATTCAGAAAGTTAAATCATTGGTCACCTTAATTCTAAAGAAAATTTACCTAGAAAATAGAATAAACACATCTCAAAATTTGAGACCACATATTCACCTATTTTAATAGGTTTTATTTATCAAAATATAGTGGTTATGCTAAATGTGATTTTTAGGGTATTACAAAAAATCTCTTCCACATTTATTACTTTTAACTAATTTTAATTGATTTAAAAATTTTGGTTAACTTTTACTTATAAAAAAGATTGACACGCGAGTATTTTATTTAATAATTAATATAATCTTAAACTTAGGCATATGTAATCAAGTTGAAATGAAATATTGAAATGTAGGGAGGAGGGGGTTAGTTATAACTTCACTAATTGTAATAAACATTTTCGGGGTTCAGGCATTATAAGTTCATTATAAGTCATATTTAACGTCATTCTGATGAAGTATGTTGTTCCACTTCATGTTTAGCGTATTGGCGTATTCCGTGAGATGCCTTGTGTCATGGTCAAGGCTTGCTAGCATCTACATCAGAGCCTTCATTTTAGGAGGAGGCGGAGGAGGAGGAGGAGTTGTTGGTGGTGGTGGTGGAGGGGGTGTTAGCAGTGGAAGAGCTCCCTAGAAACTTAACATGATGAAGGAGAAGGAGGAGGCTGGTAACGAAAATTAGTAAAAATCACAAGGAATATGTAAGTTTAAATAAAAGTATAAAGGATTACGAAGCGTTATGACTTATAGTTTATGAAGGCCTAACAAATTACAAAGGATTATGAGTCTTGACTTAGGTGGTGGTGGGGTGTTAGATGATGGTTGTTTCTGAAAATTTTTATGGTTTGTCTTTGCTAACATAAGGATTGCATGGAAGACAAATTAT